>CAKXYN010000057.1:10002500-12402500 GCA_935064755.1 Tragelaphus eurycerus
CACTTTTCACTTTCATGCATTGGAGAAGGAAATGGCAACCCACTCCACTGTTCTTGCCTGGAGAATCCCTGGGACAGGGGAGCCTGGTAGGCTACCATCTATGGGGTCACATAGAGTCGGACACGACTGAAGTGACTTAGCATAGCATAGCATACCCTCTATTGTTGCAACTTTTATAAATATCAACTAAGAACCAGAGTGTTTATAGTTTTAATAGGTCTTACCAGGTTTCAGTCTAAGCTATGGTGATAATTCACATTTCTACCAGCAATCTACTCCCGGCTCTTCAACTTTTTGGCAGTCTTTATGATGTTCACTGTTACTTTAACATACATTTCCTTGTTTATATATTTGAGCATGTTTCCCTTTATTGATCATTTGTATTAGTTTTTCTGAGACTTTCCCATTTACTTTTTTTTAACATTTAGATATAGTAAAATGCACAAATCTTATGTGTACTGCTGGATGAAATTTTGGATAAGCATATACCTTCCAGACCAAGATGCAAAATATTAAAAACATCTGAAAAGGATTCCATGTACCCTTTTGCCAACAATACAAACTGCTCCCTCACTCCATCCCTAGATCATTCCTCTGATATCTGTCACCTCAGATTAATTTTGATTATTCTTGAACATCATGTAAATAGTTATATAAAGCAAACTCATTATTTTCTGCTTTTTACTCAATGTTACAATTATGAATTCGATTATATTGTAGGGAGTGGAAATAATTCCATCTTTTCATTGCTTTTCATACAAGGGTGTTCTACAATTTATTTAAAAATTCAGGTCTTTTAACCTTGAGACTATTGTAAATAAAGCTGTTAAAAGATGCATTGTTTTATGTGTCTTTTGGTAGATATACACAATCAATTCCCCTTGGTATATACTATAATGAGAACTACTGGGCCATGAGGTATACAGGTTTAGCTGCTGCAAAATAGTTTTCCAAATAGGTTGTTGTACTAATTTATATTTTCACAAAGAAAACAAGTAGGTTCTACTTGTTTAATTTTCTAGTCCATATGTGGTACTGATCGACAGTCTTTTTAATTTGGCCATTCGGGTATATGTGAAACTGGATCTCATTTGGTTTTAGTTTGCATTTCCTTGGTAAGTAATGATGTTGAGCTTTATTTTGTGCCCTTGTTTTCTTTCTGAAGTCAATTTTATGAAGTGCCTATTTAAAGCCTTTGTCCATTTTGTAAAGAGATTATCTATCTTTTAATTAATGATTAAAATACTCTTTGTATATTCGGGGTTCTTGCCATTTTGGATACATGCATTATGAATATCTTCTCCCAGTGTGTGGCTTCCCTTTTCACTCTTTCATTGATATATTTTGAAAAACAGAAGTCTTTGATTTTAATGAAGTTCAATTTATCAATTTACCAATCTTTTATAATATAGTTCATGCTTTTTTGTAGCCTATTTAATAAAACTGCAATAGCTCAGTTGGGAAAGAATCCGCCTGCAATGCAGGAGACTTCGGTTTGATTCCTGGGTTAGGAAGATTCGCTGCAGAAGGGATAGGCTACCCACTCCAGTATTCTCGGGCTTCCCTAGTGGCTCAGCTGGTAAAGAATCCGCTTGCAATGCAGGAGACCTGGGTTCAATCCCTGGGTTGGGAAGATCCCCTAGAGAAAGGAAAGACTACCCCCTCTAGTACTCTGGCCTGGAGAATTCCAAGGATTGTATAGTCCATGGGGTCACAAAGAGTCAGATACAACTGAGCGACTTTCACTTTCCTTCTGCATGCTTTTTATTTTGTCATTTATATTGAGAGCTTTGATCCACCTTGAAGAGAAGTTTTTGTAAGGGCTCAAAGTTTTTGTTTTTTTTTTTTTTTTTTTCCATATACATATCTAATTGTTCCATGGTCATTTATGGAAAAGATCATTCTTTTCCTCCTGAAATAGCCAGAGGAAATAGCAAATATCCTTGTAGCAAATCAGGTGACCGTATGGAGATAGAACTTTTCTGCAGTCTGTATTTTTTACAAGTGGATGACTTTCTATCCTTAGGTAAATATCACACACTTAGTATCTTTTTAGTAAGTCTTGATATCTAGTAGTGCATAAATTCTTAAATTTTTATTCCTTAAAAATTGCCTCCCTGGGAAAATGGACATTTTTTTTTTAATTCTCTGGTAGCTCAGCTGGTAAATAATTTGCCTGCAATGCAGGAGACACTGGTTTGATTCCTGGTCCAGGAAGATCCCCTGGAGAAAGAATAAGCTACCCACTCCAGTATTTATGGGCTTCCCTGGTGGCTCAAATGGTAAAGAATCCTCCTGCAATGCAGGAGACTTGGGTTCGATCCCTGGGTTGGGAAGATAACCTGGAGGATGGCAACCCACTGTAGTATTCTTCCCTGAAGAATCCCCATGGACAGAGGAGCCTGGCCAGCTACAGTCCATGGGGTCACAAAGGGTCTGACATGACGGAGTGACAAAGCACAGCACAGCATAGTTGATTTACAATACTATATTACTTTGAGGTGCACAGCAAAATGATTTAATGTTTTTATAGATTATACTGCATATAAGCATTATTATAAAACAATGGCTATGTTTTCCAGTTATATGCAATGTATCCTTGTTGCTTATCTATTTGATACATAGTCATTAGTATTCCATATCCCATATACCTATTTTAGCCCTCCCAACTTCCCTCTCCCTGTGGATAATCACTAGTTTATTCACTGTATCTGTGAATCTCTTGCTGTTATACATTTGTTTCTTTTAGTTTTTTAAGTTCCAGATATGTGATAACAGAGTATTTATCTTTGTCTATTTCACTAAGCATAATATTCTCTAGGCTCATTATTGCAAATGGCAGAATTTTATTTAATTTTTATCTCTAAATAAAACTAAGATCATGGCATCCGGTCCCATCACTTCATGGCAAATGGATGGGGAAGCAATGGAAACAGTGACAGAATTTTATCAGATTTTGGGCTCCAAAATCACTGCAGATGGTGACTGCAGCCATGAAATTAAAAGACGCCTACTCCTTGGAAGGAAACTTATGACCAACCTAGACAGCATATTAAAAAGCAGAGACATTACTTTGCCAACAAAGGTTCGCCTAGTCAAGGCTATGATTTTTCCAGTAGTCATGTATGTTTGTGAGATTTGGACTATAAAGAAAGCTGAGCGCCAAAGAATTGATGCTTTTGAAGTGTGGTGTTGGAGAAGACTCTTGAGGGTCCCTTGGACTGCAAGGAGATCCAACCAGTCCATCCCAAAGATAATCAGTCCTGAATAGTCATTGGAAGTACTGATGCCAAAGCTGAAGCTCCAATACTTTGGCTACCTGATAGGAAGAACTGACTCATTGGAAAAGACCCTGATGCTGGGAAAGATTGAAGGCAGGAGGAGAAGGGTATGACAGAGGATGAGATGATTGGATGGCATCACCAACTTGATGGACTTAAGTTTGAGTAAGCTCTGGGAGTTGGTGATAGATAGGGAAGCCTGGTGTGCTACAGTCCATGGGGTCCCAACGAGTAAGACATGACTGAGCAACTGAACTGATGGCTAAATAATATTGCACTATAAATAACAGCTTTCATATCTTCTGTATCCATTCATTTTTGATAGACACTCTTTATCTTGGTTATTATAAATAATGCCGTTGTGAAGATTGGGGTGCATGTATCTTTTTCAAATTAGAGTTTTCATTTTCATCAGAAGAATATCCAGGAGTGGAGTTGCTGGAAAATATGATTTTTTTTTAGAAAACCAAAAATAGAACTACCATACTCTTTTCCATACTATTTTCCACAGTGTCTGTACTCATCTATATCTGCACCAACAGTGTATAAGGGTTCCCTTTTCTCCACACCCTGGTCAACAATTGTTATTTGAAGAATTTTATGATAGCCATTCTGACAAATGTGAGGTGGTGTTTCATTTTGGTTTTGATTTTCATTTTTCTGATGACTAATGATGTTAACATCTTTTAGTTTGCCTGTTAGCCATCTGTATGTCTTCTTTGGAAAAGTTTCTATTATGATCTTATGCCCAATTTTTGATCAAGTTATTTTTTTTTTTTATAGTGAGTTGTATGTTCTGTTTATATATTTTTGGATATTAACCCTTTTTTGTCCATACTATTTAAAAATATTTTTTCACATTTGGTAAGTTGTCTTTTTATTTTGTTGATTGTGTTCTTTGTTGTGCAAAATCTTCTAAGTTTAATTAGGCCCCATTTGTTTGTTTTTGCTTTATTTCTTTTGCCTCAGAAGACAAATCAAAAAGCATATATCAAAAAGTTATTGTATACTTTGATAAAAGTATATTTATCAAAGAATCTTCTACCTATATTTTCATCTAGGAGTTTTATGGTTTCAGTTTTTAAATTTAGGCTTTTAACCTATTTTACACTTATTTTGCATATGGTATGAGGAGATGTTGTAATCTCACTGTGTTATAGGTAACTGTAAAGTTTTCCCAGCACCAACTGATGAAGAAGGAGTCTTATTTCCATCATATATACTTGCCTTGCTTGTCATAAATTAGTTGACTATAGCTGTGTGGGCTTATTTCTGGGCTCCCTATCTTGTTCCTATGATCCGTGTCTCCTTTTTTTGCCAGCACCATACTGTTTTGATAACTACAACTTTGTACTATGTATACTCTGAAATCAGGAAATGTAATACCTCCATCACTGTCCTTTTTTCTCAAGATTGCTTTGGCAATTTGGGGTATATTATAATTCCATACAAATTTTAGGCTATTTTGTTCAAGTTCTTAAAAAAAAAGGTCATGGATATTTTCATTAGGTTTGGATTAAATTTCCAGATTGCTTTTGGTAGTATGGATATTTTAATAATATTAATTCTTCCCATCAAGTAACATGAAATATCTATTTGTTTATATCATTTGCAAATTCCATCATCATTGTTTTATAGTTTTTAGAGGATATGTCATTCACTTCCTTGGTTAAGTTTATTTCTAGATATTTTGCTATTTTTGAAACAGTTTTTTTTTTTTTAACTTTTAAAAAAATTTTATTTATTTTAATTTGAGGCTAATTACTTTACAGTATTGTATTGGTTTTGTCATACATCAACATGAATATGCTATGAGTGTACATGTTTTCCCCATCCTGAACCCCCCTCCCACCGCCCTCCCCATCCCCTTCCTCTGGGTCATCCCAGTGCACCAGTCCCAAGCACCCTGTATCCTGCATCGAACCTGGACTGGCGATTCATTTCACATATGATAATATACACGTTTCAATGCCATTCTCCCAAATCATCCCACCCTCACCCTCTGCCATGGAGTCCAAAAGAGTGTTCTATACATCTGTGTCTCTTTTGCTGTCTCGCATACAGGGTTATCATTGCTGCTGCTGCTGCTGCTGCTAAGTCGCTTCAGTCGTGTCCGACTCTGTGCGATCCCATAGACAGCAGCCCACCAGGCTCCCCTGTCCCTGGGATTCTCCAGGCAAGAACACTGGAGTGGGTTGCCATTTCCTTCTCCAATGCATGAAAGTGAAAAGTGAAAGGGAAGTCGCTCAGTCGTGTCCGACCCTCAGCGACCCCATGGACTGCAGCCTTCCAGGTTCCTCTGTCCATGGGATTTTCCAGGCAAGAGTACTGGAGTGGGGTGCCACTGCCTTCCATATATACGTGTTAGTATATTGTATTGGTGTTTTTCTTTCTGGCTTACTTCACTGTATAATAGGCTCCAGTTTTTGAAACAATTTTAAACTGCACTGTTTTCTGGCTTACTCTTATGATAGTTCATTATTATATTGTATAGAAAAGCAACAGATTTATGTATATTAATCTTTTATCCTACAACTTTGCTGAATTCATTTATTCTAACAGGTTTTTTGGTGGTGATTTTATAGTTTTCTACAGTATTGTGTGATCTGCGATTAGTGCCCATTTTACTTCTCCTCCTCCAATTTTGATGTGTATTTCTTTTTCTAGCTTGATTGCTAAGCCTGTGACTTCTGATAGAAGTTAAATACTTAGTATTTAACATAGTATTATACTTTGTTAAATGAAAGTGGTGAGAGCGGGTATCATATTATTCCTGATTGTAGAGGAAAGGCTTTCAGTTTTTCACCATTGAGCATGATGATAGCTGTGAGTTTATGGCCCTTATTATGTTAAGATATATTTCCTTTATGCCTACTTTGATGAGAGTTTTTATCATGAATGGATGTTGGATTTTGTTAATTGCTTTTTCTGCATTTATTGAGATGATCATGTGATTTTATCCTTCTTTTTGTTAGTGTGGTATATCATGTTGATTGATTTGTGAATGTTAAACAATCCTTGCATGCTGCTGCTGCGTCGCTTCAGTCATGTCTGACTCTGTGCGACCCCATAGACGGCAGCCCACCAGGCTCCCCGTCCCTGGGATTCTCCAGGCAAGAACACTGGAGTGGGTTGCCATTTCCTTCTCCCCTGCATGAAAGTGAAAACTGAAAGTGAAGTTGCTCAGTCGTGTCTGACTCTTAGCGACTTCATGGACTGCAGCCCACCAGGCTCCTCTGTCCATGGGATTTTCCAGGCAAGAGTACTGGAGTGGGGTGCCATTACCTTCTCCCAATCCTTGCATACTTGGAATAAATTCCAGTTGATCATGATGTATGATCATTTTTATATACTGCTGAATTTGGTTTGGTAAAATTTTTGAGGATTTTTGCATCTATGTTCATCAGATATACTAGTCTGTAATATTCATTTTTTGTAATATTTTTGTCTGATTCTGGTGTCAGGGTAATTATGACCTCATAGATTACATTTAAGGTTTCCAACTTCTTAAACTTCTTGGAATAGTTTGAGGATAGGTATTAGCTCTCCTTTATATGTTTGATAGAATTCAAACATATTCTGTAAAACTGTAAACCCATGCAGTACTAGAGTTTTGTCTGCTGAGAGTTTTCTTTTTAATTACATTTTTACATTTTAATTACATATTCTCTAAACCTGTAAACCCATACAGTACTAGAGTTTTGTCTGCTGAGAGTTTTTTTTAAATTACATTTTTATTACAAATTCAATTTCACTACTAGTGAACAGTCTGTTCAGATTATCTATTTATTCCTGATTCAACCTTGCAAGTTTCTGTGTTTCTAGAAATTTGTCCATTTAATCTAGGTTGTCCAATTTGTTGCCATGTAACTGTAGTGTTCTTTTATGAGTTTTCATATTTCTGTGATATTGGTTGATATTTCTTTTTTCATTTCTTATTTTATTTATTTTTGTCATGTCTCTTTTCATCTTGATTAGCCTAGCTAAAGGTTTATTAATTTTATCTTTAAAAATATCTTTATCTACTCTTGGTTTTATCGATCTTTTCCATTTTTTATGGCCTCTATTTTATTTATTTTCTCTTGGATCTTTATTATTTCCTTTCTTCTGCTGAATTTGGGCTTTGTTTGTTCTTCTTTTTCTAATTCCTATAGATTGTTTATTTGAAATTGTTCTTGTTTCTTTAGGTCAGCGTAAATTGCTGTAAGGTTCCCTCTTATAATTGTTTTTGTTGCATACTATAAATTTTGGAAAATTGTGTTTCCATTTTCATTTGTCTCAAGGTATTTTCTCATATCCCCTTTGTTTTCATTGTTCATCTATTGAGTTTTTTTAGTAGCATGTTATTTAGTTTCCATGTGTTTGTGCTTTTCCCATTTTTATTTAACCAAGTTCTTGTTTCATAGTGTTGTGTTTGGAAAAAATAATTGGTATAATTTCTATCCTGGTAAACTAATCAAGACTTGATTTTTTTGGCTTAAAATCTGATTTATCCTAGAGTTACACGCACACTTAAAAAGAAGGTATTCTGCTGTTTTAGAATGGAATGTCCTGTAGATAAATCTATTAAGTCCAAGTGGCCATTTGCATCATTTAGGACCACTCATATTGATTTTCTGTCTGGATGACTTGTCCATTGATATAAGTGGGGTGTTAAATTCCCCTACTAGTTATAATGTTATCAATTCTCTTTATGTCTGTTAATTTGATTTATGAATTTAGGCGTTCCTGTATTGAATGTATATATGTTAATAAGTATAATATCCTTTTCTGGTATTGATCCTTTTATCATTATATAATGACATTCTCTGTCTTTTTTTATTGTTTTACTTAAAGTCTATTTTGTCTGATATTAGTATTGCTACCCTTGCATTCTTGTTGCTTCTGTTTGCATGAAATACTTTTTCCATCCCCTCACTTTCTGTCGGTGTGTGTCCTAGCTGTGGAGAAAAAAAAAGCTGATAACTTTATGTGCATTCCTTTGTCAACTTTCTCTTGCTGCCTTTAGAATTTCCTCCTAATATTTAACTGTAGTCATTTTAATTATGATATGTCTTGGTGTGAGATTGTTTCTGTCCCTGTTGTTTGAGACCCTCTGTACTTTCTGCACCTGGGTTTCTGTATCCTTTTTCAGCTTTGGGAAAACTTCAGCCATAATCTCTTCAAATAGATTTTTGCCCATTTCTCTCTTTTCTCCTTCTGAGACAGCTATAATGTAAATGTTGATAGATTTAATGTTTTCCCACAGACCTCTTGCTGCTGCTGCTGGTAAGTCGCTTCAGTTGTGTCCGACTCTGTGTGACCCCATAGATGGCAGCCCACCAGGCTTCCCCATCCCTGGGATTCTCCAGGCAAGAACACTGGAGTGGGTTGCCATTTCCCTCTCCAGTGCATGAAAGTGAAAAGTGAAAGTGAAGTCACTCAGTCATGTCTGACTCTTATCGACCCCATGGACTGCAGCCTACCAGACTCCTGTGTCCATGGGATTTTCCAGGCAAGAGTACTGGAGTAGGGTGCCATTGAAATGTTTTAATTTTTTAAAATTTGTTTTTTTTCCTATAGTTTTGATTGCCTTGGAAACAAACCAAGATCATTCTGTCATTTTGAGGTTGCACCCAAGTACTGCATTTCAGACTCTATAGTTCTAGTAGAGACCTAGTAGAAGCAAAAGAGATCAAGAAGAGATGGAAATTATACACAGAAGAACTGTACAAAATCGTTCTTAATAACCTGGATAACCATGATGGTGTGGTCAGTCACCCACACCCAGACATTCTGGAGTGTGAAGTCAAGTGAGCCTTAGGAAACAGCTGTCAACAAAGCTAGTGGATGTGATGGAATTCCAGTAGAGCTATTTAAAATTCTAAAAGATTTTATCAGAGTGCTGCACTCAATATGTCAGCAAATCTGGAAAACCCAGCCATGGCCACAGGACCGAAAAAGGTCAATCCTCATCCTAATTCCCGGGAATGGCAGTGTTAGAGAATGTTCCAACCACCGGACAGTTGCATTTATCTCTATTGCTACTTAGCTTATGCTCAAAATCCTACATGCTAGGTTTCAGCATTATGTGAACTGAGAACTTCCAGCCATCCAAGCTGGGTTTAGAAAAGGCACAGAGGAACCAGAGATCAAATTTCCAACATTTGCTGGATCATAGAGAAAGCAAGGGGATTCCAGAAAAACATATACATCTGTTTCCTCAACTACACTAAAGCCTTTGACTATGTGGAACATAACAGACTGTGGAGAGCTCTTGAAAAGATGGGAATACCAGACCATCTTCCCTGTCTCCTGAGAAACCTGCATGTGAGTCAGGAAGCACCAGTTAGCATCCTGTATGGAGCAACTGACTGGTTCGGGATTGAGAAGCAAGTACAACAAGGCTGTGTGTTGTCACCCTGTTTATTTAAATTAAACACTGAGCAAATCATGAGAAATGCCAGGCTGGATGAGTTACAAGCTGAAATCAAGATTGGCAGGAGAAAGATCAACAACCTTACATAGGCTGACATTACCATTCTAATGGCAGAAAATGAAGAGGAACTAAAGAGCCTCTTGATGAGGGTGAAGGAGGAGAGTGAAAAAGCTGCCTTAAGATTAAATATTAAAAAAAAAAAAAAAACAACTAAGATCATGGCATACAGCCCCGTAATGCCATGGCAAATAGAGGGTGGAAGCAGTGACCAGATCTCTTCTTAAGCTCTAAAATTCAATATCATGTCATATCATTCAATATCACAGTAATCCAAGTCTATGCCCCAACCAGTAACGCTGAAGAAGCTGAAGTTGAATGGTTCTATGAAGACCTACAAGACCTTTTAGAACTAACACCCCAAAAAGATGTCCTTTTCATTATAGGAGACTGGAATGCAAAAGTAGGAAGTCAAGAAACACCTGGAGTAACAGGCAAATTTAGCCTTGGAATATGGAATGAAGCAGGGCAAAGACTAATAAGTTTTGCCAAGAAAATGCACTGGTCATGACAAACACTCTCTTCCAACAACACAAGAGAAGACTCTACACATGGACATCACCAGATGGTCAACACCAAAACCAGATTGATTATATTCTTTGCAGCCAAAGATGGAGAAGCTCTATACAGTCAGCAAAAACAAGACCAGGAGCTGACTGTGGCTCAGATCATGAACTCCTTATTGCCAAATTCAGACTGAAATTGAAGAAAGTAGGGAAAACCACTAGACCACTCAGGTATGACCTAAATCAAATCCCTTATGATTATACAGTGGAAGTGAGAAATAGATTTAAGGGCCTAGATCTGATAGATAGAGTGCCTGATGAACTATGGAATGAGGTTCGTGACATTGTACAGGAGACAGGGATCAAGACCATCCCCATGGAAAAGAAATGCAAAAATGCAAAATGGCTGTCTGGGGAGGCCTTACAAATAGCTGTGAAAAGAAGAGAAGCAAAAAGCAAAGGAGAAAAGGAAAGATATAAGCATTTGCATGCAGAGTTTCAAAGAACAGCAAGGAGAGATAAGAAAGCCTTCTTCAGTGATCAATGCAAAGAAATAGAGGAAAACAACAGAATGGGAAAGACTAGGGATCTCTTCAAGAAAATCAGAGATACCAAGGGAACATGTCATGCAAAGATGGGCTCGATGAAGGACAGAAATTATATGGACCTAACAGAAGCAGAAGATATTAAGAAGAGGTGGCAAGAATACACAGAAGAACTGTACAAAAAAGATCTTAACGACCCAGATAATCACAATGGTGTGATCACTGACCTAGAGCCAGACATCCTGGAATGTGAAGTCAAGTGGGCCTTAGAAAGCATCACTATGAACAAAGCTAGTGGAAGTGATGGAATTCCAGTTGAGCTATTCCAAATCCTGAAAGATGATGCTGTGAAAGTGCTGCACTCAATATGCCAGCAAATTTGAAAAGCTCAGCAGTGGCCACAGGACTGGAAAAGATCAGTTTTCATTACAATTCCAAAGAAAGGCAATGCCAAAAATTGCTCAAACTACCGCACAATTGCACTCATCTCACACACTAAAAGTAATGCTCAAAATTCTCCAAGCCAGGCTTCAGCAATGCATGAACCGTGAACTTCCTGATGTGCAAGCTGGTCTTAGAAAAGGCAGAGGAACCAGAGATCAAATTGCCAACATCTGCTGGATCATGGAAAAAGCAAGAGAGTTCCAGAAAAACATCTATTTCTGCTTTATTGACTATGCCAAAGTCTTTGACTGTGTGGATCACAATAAACTGTGGAAAATTCTGAAAGAGATGGGAATATCAGACCACCTGACCTGCCTCTTGAGAAATTTGTATGCAGGTCAAGAAGCAACAGTTAGAACTGGACATGGAACAACAGACTGGTTCCAAATAGGAAAAGGAGTACTTCAAGGCTGTATATTGTCACCCTGCTTATTTAATTTATATGCAGAGTACATCATGAGAAACGCTGAAGCTGAAATCAAGATTGCTGGGAGAAATATCAATCACCTCAGATATGCAGATGACACCACCCTTATGGCAGAAAGTAAAGAGGAATTAAAAAGCCTCTTGATGAAAGTGAAAGTGGAGAGTGAAAAAGTTGGCTTAAAGCTCAACATTCAGAAAACGAAGATCATGGCATTGGTCCCATCACTTCATGGCAAATAGATGGGGAAACAGTGGAAACAGTGTCCGACTTTCTTTTTGGGGGCTCCAAAATCACTGCAGATGGTGACTGCTGCCATAAAATTAAAAGACGCTTACTCCTTGGAAGGAAAGTTATGACCAACCTAGATAGCATATTCAAAAGCAGAGACATTACTTTGCCAACAAACGTCCGTCTAGTCAAGGCTATGGTTTTTCCAGTGGTCATGTATGAAAGTGAGAGTTGGACTGTGAAGAAGGCTGAGCACCAAAGAATTGATGCTTTTGAACTGTGGTGTTGGAGAAGATTCTTGAGAGTCCCTTGGACTTCAAGGAGATCCAACCAGTCCATTCTGATGGAGATCAGCCCTGGGATTTCTTTGGAAGGAATGATGCTAAAGCTGAAACTCTAGTACTTTGGCCACCTCATGTGAAGAGTTGACTCATTGGAAAAGACTCTGATGCTGGGAGGGATTGGGGGCAGGAGGAGAAGGGGACGACAGAGGATGAGATGGCTGGATGGCATCAAGGACTCAATGGACATGAGTCTCAGTGAACTCCTGGAGTTGGTGATGGACAGGGAGGCCTGGTGTGCTGCGATTCATGGGGTCGCAAAGAGTCGGACATGACTGAGCGACTGAACTGAACTGAAGCTCTAAAATCATACAGGTAGTGTCTGTACATAAAATTAGAAACACTTGCTTCTTTGCAGGAAAGCTGTGACATACCTAGACAGTGTGTTGAAAAGCGAAGACATCACTTTGTGGACAAATGTCCATATGGTCAAAGCTATGATCTTTCCAGTAATCATGTATTGCTGTGAGAGAAGGCAGAGCACCAAATAATTGATGCCTTTGAAGTGTGGTGCTGGAGAGTCCCTCTGACAGCAAGGAGATTAAACCAGTCATTCTTAAAGGAAATCAACCCCTGAATACTCATTGGAAGGATTGATGCTGAAGTTCCAACGTTTTGGTCACCTGATGTGAATAGCCAACTCATTGGAATAAACCCTGATGCTGGAAAAGATTGAGAACAGAAGGAGAAGAGAGCGTCAAAGGATGAGACGGCTGGATGGCATCACTGATGCAGTGGACATGAACTTGGGCACGCTCCAGGAGACGGTGAGGGACAGGGAAGCCTGACTTGCTGCAGTCCATGGGATTGCAAAGATCGGACCCAAATGGGTGACAAAAAAACAACTGTATAGTTTTGATTGGGTGATTTTTGTTATTCTATCTTCCAGATCACTCATGTATTCTGCTGTATCACCTAGTCTGCTCTTGATTCTTTCTAGTGTGTTTTTCACTTTAGTTATCGTATTCTCAAGTTCCAAAATAGACCAGTTATTTTTTTTTCCTAGCCTTGTGAAAATTCTGTGTTCATCTAACCTTTTCCCTAATTCAGTTAGCATTCTTATTACTAATTCTTTACCAGATAAATTGTTTCTATTTCACTGGTTGTTTTTTCATAGGTATTCTCTTGTCTTTCAGTTGGGACCAATTCCTCTGTCTTCTTATTTTGGTCAACTTTCTCTGTCTCTCTGAAATTAGATGAAACAACAATCTTTTGCAATCTTGACGTAATCTCATGTGGGAGCATCCTATACATTCTGCATGTGCCGAGTGGCTTTAGGGGGAGAGCTGGGTTTTACAGGATCCCAAGTCACAGCTTACCTCCGTGCGTGCTGGCAGCTGGTGACTTTGGTAAGAAGTGAGGCTGAAGATGCGTGAGCTAGGGCAGGAACCAGATGTTAAGCCGGGTGTCCCCCATTCAGTGGCTGTGTCACCAGGCTTAAGTGGATGTGTAGACTGGTCTCAAGTAGCTAGAGCAGAGCCCTGAGGGTCAGATGAGTCCTGTGTTTTTTTCTTTAAGGGTGAGCTCTTCTCATCCAAGCACCAACACTCTAACCCCAGAGGGAAGCAGTACTAGAGCAAATAGCACCTATATGAGCTTTTGGCACGTGATGGGGTGCAGGTTGTGGGAGTTTGGCTGGAGAAAGGCTTTGGGGCTTCTTCTGAAAGTGCCAGTAAGGATTGCCCCCACCCTGCTCAGATGCTGTTTGGGGTCTAAGCTACCTCCATTTCTCACAGCTGAGCCCTCTTTCCTCAGTCATGGCAGCCCTGGCTCAGCATAGAGCTGCAATATGAAGAGACAGGGAGTGTTCCCTCAGCTCAGACTGGGACACACACCAGGGCATTTGAGGAAAACTAGTCAGCGATCCTCACAGTTTTACTACCCCCTCTCCACCTTGCCTCAGGTGCAAGCGAGGATACACACAATCCTCCTGACTGAAGTCTAGTCTTCTTGCTGTTAGTTGTTCCTAAAAATCCCCCTGTTAGGCTCACCAGCCTTCCAGTCAGCCAAGGGGGCTTGTCTTTCCCATTCCGGACCCCAGGACTGGGATGCCCAATATGTCTTTCAAACTGCTCATGCCCCCAGGAAGATCTCTCCCCATTTTATCTCCCTTTTTCTCTGAGCTCCCTCCCTGAGATGAAGATCCCAACCTGATCATTTTTCTTTCCTTCCTACCTGATTCCATGTGAATCTCTCTTACAACCTCATTTGTGCAGGAATCTTTCTGCCAGTCTCCAGTTTTCAGTGGGAACTGTTCCACTTGTAGGTGTATTTTTGACACATTTGTAAGGGAAGGTGAGTTCTGCATCCTCCAACTCCAACATTTTGATTTCCTCCAACAATTACATTAAAGACATTGATTTCATACATATATAATGAATTTTATACATTCCATGAAAATGAAATATTATTCCAGATATTTATATCTTCCTTAATTTCAAATTCCTTATTCCTAGAAATTTGTATGATTTTGATACTATTTGTTTACTATTTTGTACTAGAAATATATTAAAAATGTGTATATTTATTTTATAACAAATAATTTTATGTTGAAAAGTCTTTGTTAAATTCAAATATTAAATATGACAGTTTATAGATTCTTTTGGATTTTCTATCTATATATTCGTGTCTTTTTGAAAGCAATTTTGTTTCTTTCTAATATTTACACTTTAATTTCTTTCTCTTGCTCTTTGGTCCTGGATATAACCTCCAGAATAATGTTGAATAGAGTAGTAATGGTGATAGTGGACATTCTTTTTCCCAAACTCAAGGAGAGAGGAGACATTCAGTATTTAACAGTACTTATGAGCTTAGCTGTATATTTTTTATATGTGCTCTTTATCAGGTCAAGGATGTTCCTTTCTACTCCCAGTTTTCTGTGACTACTTCTTATGAATATGGGTTGAATTTTATCAAATGCTTTTTCTATATATATTGCGATGACATTTTTTTCCCTTTCTGTTAATGCAATGAATTAAATTGATTTTTTTAATGTTTAATTTTTTTTTAATGTTCAGCTGACCTTGCATTCCTTGGATAAACCTTATTCAGTCATGATTTATTACCCTTTTCACATTTACTGGATTCAATTTGCTAATCTTATGTTTAAGAATTCACATTTATTTTCATAAGAGATATAAGCCTCTAATTTTACCTCCTTTTAATGTTATTTTTAGGTTTTGGTGTTGGGATTATATTGGACTCATGAAGCAAGAACTGTTGTCTCTTTTTGGAATCTCTTAGAGAGTTTATGTTTGGTTGATACTTTTTTTTTCTTTAAATATTTGGAAGAATTTCCCAGTGAGGTTGTCTTCTTCATGGAGTTTTCTTTATAAGAAGAATTCAGTTTCTTTTAATAGATAAAAAAGCCTTGAGATGGTTCAATTACTTCTTATGTCATTTGTGGTGAGTTATGTTTTTCAATACAATTTTTCATTTAAAGTTTTATATTTCCTATTCTTAATTTGTACAAAATATGCTTTATTATTTTTTAGTTAACTTCATATATCATAAATATGTGATGACAAATTTTTTATTTTTAGTAATAATTGTTTTATTTCTCTTATTTCTTGATCAATTTTTCTAGATGTTAATAAAATTTTACAGAAATATTCAAATATGCAACTTGAGAACCAGGGTTCTCCAGTAATACAGAATAAATAAGGAATGTAAATAAAGAGATTTATCATAAGGAATTGGCTTACAGGATTATAGAGGCTGAGGAATTCCAAGAAGAACCACTCTTGGTATCCAAATCTGGTAAGGGTTCTCCAGAGAAACAGAAGTGGTAGGAAACGGCTCACGTGATTATGGAGGCTGGAAAGTCCAATTATTTGCAGCCAGCAATCTGGACATCAAAGAGACTTGGTGTCATATTTCCAGTCTTAGTCCAAAAACCTGAGAAATAGAACTTATGATGAAAGTTCCAGTTTGAGATCAAATGTGAAGGCAGGATATCCCAGCTTGAAGACTCAGAGAGAGAAATGATATGCTATTACTCAAACTTTTTGTTCTATTAAGGCCTTTACAAAATTAAAGGCTCACCCACTTTAGGAAAGGCAATCTGCTTTATTTAGTCTACTGATTCAAATGTTAATCTCATCCAAAAACATCCCTCACAGACACACCCAAAATAATGTTTACCCAAGTATCTGGGCACCCTGTGGTCCAGTCCAGTTGACACATTAATTGTCATCATATGACTTCTGGCTTTGTCAATATTCTTGATCTTGCCTTTGCTTTCCACGTCAGTTATTTTTCTTTTTCTGTTCACATATCCTTCTTCTCTCTTTCTTGTTTGCAGTTATTTTTCTACCCCTTAAAATAAAAATTTGATCATAGATTGTCAACTGTCCTTCTAAAATATACATTTAAAGCTCATAAATTCCTTTTAAATACTATTTTATTTATGCCCTATACATTTCAACATGTTATGTTTTCATTATTCAGTTCAGAATATTTTATCATTTCAGTTGAGTTTTTACCATTTGGCTCAGTGAGTTATATTGAAATGTACTGCTTCAAAATTTGAAATTTCCAGATTTGGGGAGATTTTTCTAGCTGTATTTCTTATATTGCTTTATAACTTATTTCCAATATGGCAAGGGAACATAGTTTGTTATATTTTCAATCCTTTAATATTTCCAAAGATTTTTTTATAGCTCAGTATAAACTATCTTTTGTTCAGTGTTCCATGGCCACTTAAAAAATATATGTCTTCTTCCTTATGTCAGTCACTTCAGGTTGTTTGTTCAAATTATGTATATCTTTACTAATTTTTTCTACTCGCTTTATCTTAAACTCTGTGAATTTGTCTATTTCTTCTAATATTTCTGCCAATTTTTGATTAATACAACTTAAAACTTTGTTACTATTTGCACATAATTTTAGAATTATATTTTCTTCTTTTCATTATGAAATAATCTTTGGCCTTAAAGTCTAAATTTTCTGATAGGAGTATAGTCTCCATGAGTTAATATGTCTTATTATATAATATGTCTTATTATATATTTATTCTTTAACCTTCTCCCTATCTATATTCTTATATTTAAAGTTTGTCTCTTGTAAATAGGATACAGTTGAGTCTTATTTTCTTAAATACAATCTAATAATCTTTGCCTTCTCATTGGAGTTTTTTTACCACTTACATTTTCCTATTACTAATTTGATTCTGCTACTTTCTCTGTTTTTTATGTATTCTCTTCATCCTACCTGTCTGCTTTATTTCTCTGTTCCTGCCTTGTTTGTTTTAATGAAATACTTTTAAAAATTCTTTTTTTCCTACTTTATCTAACTTTAGTGTTGTAGTTGGAACATTTTGTATTTTTCTTTTAGTGGATGCTTAACATATTACAGTCTTACTTAAATTCAGATATTTAGCATTTCTCAAATAATACAAGAACACTGAAGAAATGTAACAACATTTAATCCCTCCCATGTTTTGTACAATTAATATATTCTATATGAGATAGAAGCACCATAATAGGTTATTACTTTAGTTTTAAACAGCTAGTATTCTTTTATATTTATCAACATAATTACATTTCTAGTGATTTTCATTCTCTCTTTAACTTCTTTGTTTCCACTTGTGATTACCTTAAGATGTATTCTCTATTTTCTTCTCTGAGACTGCTTTTTCTCAAATGACTTCATTTACTAGTTTTTATTGTATACCAGCAACAAATTTCCATAGCACTTTTTGTCTGAGAACATTTTAATTTTGCTTCTTTTAAAAAAAATTAAGATATAAGTGATGTATAACACCATATTAGTTTCAGGTATACAACATAATGATTCAATATTTGTATACATTGCAAAATAATCGCTACAATAAATCTAGCTACTATCCACAACAACACATACCTACACTTTTTTTGGTATGATGACATTTAAGATTTACTCTCTTAGCAACTTTCATATATACAAAATAGGATTTTTAACTCTGGTCTCCCTGCTACATAATGTCACCATTACTTACTTATTTTATAACTGGAAGTTTGTACCTTTTAACCACGTTGACCAATTTTGACCACTCCCCAACCATCAATCTGTTCTCTAAATTTATCTGTTTGATTTGTTTGTTTGTCTTTAGATTCCATCTAAAAACATCCAGATAAGTGCCACCATACAGTATTTGTCCTCCTCTGACTATCCAACCAGTCCATTCTGAAGGAGATCAGCCCTGGGATTTCTTTGGAAGAAATGATGCTAAAGCTGAAACTCCAGTACTTTGGCCACCTCATGCGAAGAGTTGACTCATTGGAGAAGACTCTGATGCTGGGAGGGATTGGGGGCAGGAGGAGAAGGGGACGACAGAGGATGAGATGGCTGGATGGCATCACTGACTCAATGGATGTGAGTCTGAGTGACCTCCGGGAGTTGGTGATGGACAGGGAGGCCTGGCGTGCTACAGTTCATGGGGTCGCAAAGAGTTGGACACGACTGAGCGACTGATCTGATCTGATCTGACTATCTGATTTATTTCACTTAGCATAATGCCCTCAAGATCCGTTTATGTTGTCACAAACGGCAAAATTTCATTCCTTTTATGGCTGGATAATATTCCAGTGCATGAATAAGTACCACAACTTCTTTATCCATTTGCTCATCAATAGATACTTAGTTTGTTTCTATATCTTGGTTATTATAAATAAACTGCAGTTGGGGTACATATTTTTTTGAGTTAATATTTTTGTTTCCTTTTGATATATTCCCAGAAGTGGAATTTCTGGATCATATGGTAGTTCTATTTTTAATTTTCTGAGAAATCTCCATACTGTTTTCCATAGTGGCCATACCAATTTACATTCCCTCCAACAGTGTACAAGTGTTCCCTTTCCTTCACACCCTCTCTAACACTTGCTATTTCTTCGTTTTTAAAATACTCATTTTAACAGATGAGAGATAAAAATCTCATTCTGGGTTTGATTGCACTGGAATTTCTTTAGAAGGAATGATGCTGAGGCTGAAACTCCAGTATTTTGGCCACCTCATGCGAAGAGTTGACTCATTGGAGAAGACTCTGATGCTGGGAGGGATTGAGGGCAGGAGGAGAAGGGGACGACAGAGGATGAGATGGCTGGATGGCATCACTGACTCGATGGATGCGAGTCTGAGTGACCTCCGGGAGCTGGTGATGGACAGGGAGGCCTGGCGTGCTGCGGTTCATGGGGTCGCAAAGAGTCGGACACGACTGAGCGACTGATCTGATCTGATCTGATCTGATAATGTTGAGCACCTCTTCACGTGCCTGCTTACCTCTGCGTGTCTTCTTTAGGAAAATGTCTATATCCTCGGCCCATTTTTTAATTTGTTTTTTGTTGTTGTTGTTGTTATTGTTTGAGTTCTTTATATACTTTTGATATACTATGTCAGGTATATGATTTGCAAACATTTTCTCCCATTCCCTAGGTTGCCCTTTAATTTTGTTGATGGTTTCCTTTGCTGTGTCCAAACTTTTAGTTTGATATAGTCCCATTTGTTTGTTTTTACTTTTTTTGCCTTTGCTTTTGACATCAACGGAGAAGGCAATGGCACCCCACTCCAGTACTCTTGCCTGGAAAATCCCATGGATGCAGGAGCCTGGTAGGCTGCAGTCCATGAGGTAGCTAAGAGTCAGACATGACTGAGCGACTTCATTTTCACTTTTCACTTTCATGCATTGGAGAAGGAAATGGCAACCCACTCCAGTGTTCTTGCCTGGAGAATCCCAGGGACGGCAGAGCCCGGTGGGCTGCCATCTATGGGGTCACACAGAGTTGGACACGACTGAAGTGACTTAGCATAGCATAGCATTTGACATCAAGTCCAAAAAAAACCCCCCAAGACCAAAATAGAGGAGCTTACGGCCTTTGTTTTCTTCTAGTTTTATGATTATAGGTCTTAAGCTCTTTAATATATTTAGAGTTAATTTTTACTTATAGTATAAAACAGAATTCCAGTTTTATTCTTTCGCATGTGGCTGTCCAGTTACCCAGCACAATTTATTGAAGAGAGAGTCCTTTTCCTGTTGTGTAGTATTTCCCCCTTATCTGCAGGGAATACAGTTGAAGACCCTCAGTGTATACCTGAAACCATGGATAATACCAAACTCAAACAGGCATACCTTGGAGATAATATATGTTCAGTGCCAGACCACTACAATAAATGGAAAATCACAATAAAGAGAGTCACACCATTTTTGGTTCCCCAGTGCAGTTATGTTTACACTATGCTGTAGTCTATTAAGTCTGCAATAGTATTATGTCTAAATAAAGCTATGTATTTACCTTAATTAATAACTTTATTGCTAAAAAAAAAAAAAAAAACAAATGCTAGCCAGCAACTGACAACACACTGTTGCCACAAACCTTCAATACATGAAAAACACAGAATTCACAAAGCATGATAAAATGAGGAATGTCTGTATACACCATTTTTTCTTATACATGCTTAGATATAATAAAGTTTAGTCTATAAATTACGCAAATTATGTAAAAGAAAATTCAAATTACAGGCATCACTATGCTTGCACTTAGGAGTGATATTAAGTAAAATAAGAACTACCGGAACACAAACACTGCAATACCACCACAGATTAGATCGTGTCCGACTCTTTGCAACCCCATGAATCGCAGCACGCCAGGCCTCCCTGTCCATCACCAACTCCCGGACTTCACTCAGACTCACACCCATAGAGTCAGTGATGCCATCCAGCCATCTCATCCTCTGTCGTCCCCTTCTCCTCCTGCCCCCAATCCCTCCCAGCATCAGAGTCTTCTCCAATGAGTCAACTCTTCGCATGAGGTGGCCAAAATATTGGAGTTTCAGCTTGAGCATCATTCCTTCCAAAGAAATCCCAGGGCTGAGCTCCTTCAGAATGGACTGGTTGGATCTCCTTGCAGTCCAAGGGACTCTCAAGAGACTTCTCCAACACCACAGTTCAAAAGCATCAATTTACCACCACAGTAGATCTTATAACCAAGACAGCTACCAGGTGACCACTAGACAGGTAGCTTACATAGTGTGGATACGCTGGACAAAAATATGACTCACATCTTTGGTGGGATGGTGCAAAATTTCATTGTGCATACATAACTGCTTTCAATTTAAAACTTATGAATTGTTTCTAAATTTTCTGTTTAATATTTAGATTTATAGAATTTAATAATAATTTTATATCCTGAAACTTTGCTGAATTATTTATTGGTTCTAACAGGTTTATGCTTTCCTGTTCTTTACTTCCCTTGGTGACTCAGAGGGTAAAGCATCTGCCTACAATGTGGGAGACCCAAGTTCAATCTCGGGGTCAGGAAGATCCCCTGGAGAAGGACATGGCACCCCACTCCAGTACTCTTGCCTGGAAAATCCCAAGGATGGAGGAACCTGGTAGGCTACTGTCCATGGGGTCGCAAAGATTGGGACATGACTGAGCGACTTCACTTCACTTTAGCAGGATTATGGTGAAGTCTTTAAAGTTAAGTATACAATATATTATCAGCAAATAGTGAGTTTTACTGCTTCCTTTCTGATTTGGAATGAATTTTCTTTCTTTTCTTGCCAAATTTCTCTGGCTAGGATTTTCAGTACTATGTTGAATTATGGTGAAGAGAGGGAGCATTCTTGTCTTGCTGATTTTAGAGGAAAAGCTTTCAACTTTTCACCATTGAGTATGTCCTTCACTTTTGAAGGGTGCTTTAATTGAATGTAGAATTCCCAATGGACAGGGTTTTTTTTCTTTTAGCACTTTATTTTTTTTCCTTAAGTCATTTGCAAGTAGTTATTTAGGTAGGAGATCATAAAATATAGTTTTATAATATACACAAGAAAAAACACATTTGAATGAATACAAAATAAAATGACAGGAGGTGACAGAATCTTTTAGCACTTTAAAAGAATGTCATTTCATTGTTTTGTGGTTTCTATAATACTGTTGAAAATTCAGCCATCAACTTTGATTTTCATCTTTTAAAAGCAATTTATACCTGCCCAGTTGACTTCATGATTGTTTTCCTATTATTTTTGGTTTGTTGGCAGCTTGACTATGATGTTCCTAGTCATGACTTTCTTTATATTTATTCTGCTTAGGATTCACTAAATTCCTTTAAACTGTAAGTTGATCTCTTTCATCAGTTTTTTTGAAAAAAAAAATGACTCACTAATATTGTCAAATATTGCTCTGTCCAGTGCTCTTCCCTCTTTCCCTCTGAGACTATAATAACATTAATATTAGGACATTTGAATGGATTACATATGTCTCTTACCCTCTGTTCTCTTTGTTTCCTTTTGTTGTTACCATAACTGATTTGACCTGTCTCTGAGTTTAACTGGTGCAGCCTAACTGGTATTCAAATCTTCAACGTGGAAGGAAATTCTTATATTAGTTGTTCAATTATTGCTTCTATGAGTTGCATATCCTTCTAAAATGCTTATTTTTATGATATGTATTTTGAATCCATTATATAAGCCTTCTGTCCTTTTTCTTTCAGTTTCCAACTCTTCATACTTTTCTTGTAAGTTTTGAAATATTTCTTCCAAATGGCCTTCAAAGCCATTAATTTGAATCTGAATTAATGTGACCATCCTCTCTTACATATTATTTACTCATTTGTAGATGCCCTTGGCCAGCTTCCTAGGTGGCTCAGTGGTAAAGAATCCGCCTGCCAATGCAGGAGGTGCAGGAGACACGGATTTGATCTCTAGGTCAGGAAGATGCCCTAGAGAAGGAAATGGTAACCCACTCTAGTATTCTTGCCTGGAGTATTCCATAGACGGAGACATGAGGGGTTGCAAAGAGTCCGACACAACTGTGAGACTTTCACTTTTCAATGATGTATTATCATTTTTCAATAGTTATTGATTTATTTGCTAATATATTTTAAGGATTTTTATATCTATTTTATGAGGGATATTGATTTTCAGCTTGTTTTCCTCACAATGTCCCATCAACTTTTGGACACATAATACAAGCTGGGAAGTATTCCTGCCTCTGCATTTTCCGAAAGAGTTTGTGTAGAATTGGTATTATTTCTTCCTTGTGGATTTAATCAAATTAAGCAGTGAAATCACCTTTACCTTGATTTGGGGGAGTGTAGGAGGTGGGCATAATTCAATTATAGGGTGAATTCAGTTTCTTTAATAAGTATAGGAAATTCAGGTTATCTATTCTGCTTAGTCTACAGTTCATAATCATAATTTCTTATTATCCTTTTAACATCTGTAGAATCTGCAGTAACTTCCTCTCTTGTATCCCTGATGTTGACAATTTATGTCTTGTCTCTTTTTTTTACTTGATTTGTCTATTTAGAGCTTATCAATTTTGCTGAGAAAATTGCTCAACAAGCAATTTCTGCTTGTTTTATTTGTTCATTTTCTATTTCACTAATTTCTGCTTTGTTCATCTTTTTTTCAATCTCATTTCTGTTTCTGCCCTAGTTTGAATTGTGTCTATCACATATATTTTCTTCTACAAAATCTACATTGCTCTTAATCCTCTGCAGTAAATTTTCCATTTCAGATATTGTATTTTTCACTTTTAGAAGTACCATTTGTCATTTTTATATCTTCTATTTCTCTTCTCATTTTATTCATGATTTCCTGTAAATTCTACAGTTGTTTTTAAGTCTGTGTCTTATATTTTTACCATTCCTATCATTTTCAAAGTTGTTTCTATTGATGAAATTGTCTGTTTCTGCCTCATCACATCTAGTAATTTTCTTAAATACTGAATATTGTGAAATTTATATTTAAATACTGGAGTATGTTTCCTTCCTTCAAGAGTGCTGGGCTCTGTTTTGGATTTACAGTTAAATTACAAATTAGTTGGCATACCTGGTCCTCTGAAGGACTATTTTTAAACATTCTTAGCATAGATCTAAAGTTATCCTTATGCTGGAGCTACATTTTTTTCTAATAGTAATGCAAGATCCTTCTGGAATTTCATTGAATGCCCTGAAAATTCAACAAGAACAGTCCAATCTGGCTAGTCAGAACTCGGATATCTTCCAAATCTATGTGAGTTCTCGGAGTTGTTATATAGTTTCACTCTATTGATATAGCCCAGTAATTCATAAACATTCAGAGTCAAGGGGACTCTTAAGGCAAATTTCTGGAGCTCTTCTCTGCTTGGTTCTTTCTCCTTTGGAACTCAGCCCCAAATTTTTAGTGTCCTGACCACACCCCCGCAATTCTGATCTTTGTCTCCCCAACTCAGTGAAATTACTGTGTTGTGCTTGGAAGGCCCTCCATGTGCTGTGGTCTGGAAAGTGCCTGCACGCAACAGTACAGTGTGACTGAAGGGTTCACCGGTTTCCTCTGCGTTTCTCCCTGCTGCAGCCTGTTGCCCATGGTTAGAAGACTATTGTTCATTTATTTTATTCTGTTTTCCAGTTGTTTACTATGGGAAGATAAGTTAGTTTTAGTTACTACATTATCACTTCAGCAGATATCCCATCCACTAATTTACTTAGTTTGAAATGTATGGTTTGGGCTTTTATACTTCATTTAGATCTCTTTTTGTGTAAGTAGGTCAACTTTACTTTCCTCAAGCACATATATTATTTTTTGTTCATGTTATCAATCTGCCTATTTCATTCATCCTACCCAGTTACTGGGAGATCTTTCTTGAAATACTGGCTGTCTGAGATCTTCTGCCCATGTTTAGTTGGTATTCTGTGAGAACCGTTCCTCATGTAGATGTATTTTCGATGTATTTGTGGAAGGAGGTAAGCTCCACATGTTTCTATTCTGTCATCTTGATTGGAGCACCATCTGCCTCTTTCAGTGGTTTTAATTCACTGGACATAGGATCTGTTTTTCATGTATCTTCTCTCAGGCTTTTGGACCCACTAAAATATTGCTACTATTATTATTATAAAGATTGGCTTTAAAGCTCAACATTCAGAAAATGAAGATCATGGCATCTGGTCCCATCACTACATGGGAAATAGATGGAGAAATAGTGGAAACAGTGTCAGACTTTATTTTTCTGGGCTCCAAAATCACTGCAGATGGTGAGCGCTGCCATGAAATTAAAAGACGCTTACTCCTTGGAAGGAAAGTTATGACCAACCTAGATAGCATATTCAAAAGCAGAGACATCATTTTGCCAACAAAGGTTCGCCTAGTCAAGGCTATGGTCTTTCCTGTGGTCATGTATGGATGTGAGAGCTGGACTGTGAAGAAGGCTGAGTGCCGAAGAATTGATGCTTTTGAACTGTGGTGTTGGAGAAGACTCTTGAGAGTCCCTTGGACTGCAAGGAGATCCAACCAGTCCATTCTGAAGGAGATCAATCCTGGAATTTCTTTGGAAGGAATGATGCTAAAGCTGAAACTCCAGTATTTTGGCCACCTCATGCGAAGAGTTGACTCATTGGAGAAGACTCTGATGCTGGGAGGGATTGAGGGCAGGAGGAGAAGGGGACGACAGAGGATGAGATGGCTGGATGGCATCACTGACTCGATGGATGTGAGTCTGAGTGACCTCCGAGAGCTGGTGATGGACAGGGAGGCCTGGCGTGCTGCAGTTCATGGGGTCGCAAAGAGTCGGACACGACTGAGCAACTCATCTGATCTGATGTTTATGAATTACTGGGCTATATGAGTCACAAGCTGGAATAAAGATCTCCAGGAGAAATATGAACAACCTCAGATATGCAGATGATACCACTTTAATAGTAGAAAGTGAGTAGAAACTAAAGAGCCTCTTGATGAAAGTGAAAGAGAAGAGTGAAAAAGATGGCTTAAAACTCAACATTCAAAAAAATAATATCATGGCATCTGGCCCCATCACTTCATGGCAAATAGATGGGGAAACAATGGAAAGAGTGACAGACTTTATTTTCTTGGTCTCCAAAATCACTGCAGATTGTGACTGCAGCCACGAAATTTAAAGACACTTGCTGCCTGGAAAATTATACGGATGGAGGAGCCTGGTAGGCTGCAGTCCACGGGGTCTCTAGGAGTCAGACATGACTGAACAACTTCACTTTGACTTTTCACTTTCATGCATTGGAGAAGGAAATGGCAACCCACTCCAGTGTTCTTGCCTGGTGAATCCCAGGGACAGGGGAGCCTGGTGGGTTGCCGTCTATGGGGTCGCACAGAGTCGGACACGACTGGAGTGACTTAGCAGCAGCAGCAGCAGCAGCTTCTTGGAAAATAGCTTTGTCAGCCTAGACAGTGTTTTAAAAAGCAGAGACATCAATTTGCTGACAAAGGTCCATACAGTCAAAGCTATAGTTCTTCCAGTAGTCATGTGTAGATGTGACAGTTGGACCATAAAGAAGGCTAAGCATTGAAAAATTGATGCTTTCAAATTGTGATGCTGGAGAAGACTCTTCAGAGTCCCTTTAACAGCAAGGAGATCAAGCCAGTCAATCCTGAAGGAAATCAGTCCTGAATATTCATTGGAAGGATTGATGCCAAAACTCCAATACTTTGGCCACCTGATGTGAAGAGCCAACTCACTGGAAAAGATCCTGATGTTGGGAAAAATTGAGGACAAGAGGAAAACGGGATGACAGAAGATGAGATGATTGGATGCCGTCACTGATTCAATGGGCATGAATTTGAGGAAACTCAGTGAGATAGTAGAGGACAGAGAAGCCTGGCATGCTTCAGTCCATGGGGTCACAAAGAGTTGGACATGACTTAGTGACTGAACAACAACAATGTTTGTATTATTGTTGTTGACTACTCGTTAGGCCTTGTGGTTGCTGGTTACTCTAAGAGGCAGCATGTCCCCCAAATAGTTGAGAGTAAAAGTGACCCCTATCATGGGCTCTAGACTGTTGCTAAGAAACCAATGGGAGTCTCCCTTGCCCTCACTCCTGGAAGTTCAAGGCTAGGAACTAGGCCACATCTCCACTGAAGGCCAGTGACACCGGTTACATTCATGAAATATAGCTAAGCTTACCTTCCTCCTATAACCTTGATCCACAATGCTTATCAATTTAGTAATAGTCCCAGGTCTCTCACTTTACAGTCCTTTCTCCAATTTCCCTCTAAGTGTTTACTGAGCTCACTAGGAAAGAAGCCCCCCATTAGTGTTCTCTGCTAATGTTCCCACAAAACCAAAGGTTTCATTAAACCCAATAAATACTTAACTGGAATGTGAAGTCAAGTGGGCCTTAGAAAGCATCACTACGAACAAAGCTAGTGGAGGTGATGGAATTCCAATGGAGCTATTTCAGATCCTGAAAGATGATGCTGCAAAAGTGCTGCACTCAACATGCCAGCAAATTTGGAAAACTCAGCAGTGGCCACAGAACTGGAAAAGGTCAGTTTTCATTCCAATCCCAAAGAAAGGCAATGCCAAAGAATGCTCAAACTACTGCACAGTTGCACTCATCTCACATGCTAGTAAAGTAATGCTCAAAATTTTCCAAGCCAGGCTTCACCAATACGTGAACCGTGAACTTCCAGATGTTCAAGCTGGTTTTAGAAAAGGCAGAGGAACCAGAGATCAAATTGCCAACATCTGCTGGATCATGGAAAAAGCAAGAGAGTTCCAGAAAAACATCTATTTCTGCTTACTGACTATGCCAAAGCCTTTGACTGTGTGGATCACAAGAAACTGGAAAATTCTGAAAGAGATGGGAATACCAGACCACCTGATCTGCCTCTTGAGAAACCTGTATGCAGGTCAGGAAGCAACAGTTAGAACTGGTCATGGAACAACAGACTGGTTCCAAATAGGAAAAGGAGTACATCAAGGCTGTATGTTGTCACCCTGTTTATTTAACTTCTATGCAGAGTACATCATGAGAAATGCTGGGCTGGAAGAAGCCCAAGCTGAAATCAGGATTGCCGGGAGAAATATCAGTCACCTCAGATATGCAGATGACACCACACTTATGGCAAAAAATGAAGAGGAACTAAAAAGCCTCTTGATGAAGGTGAAAGAGGAGAGTGAAAAAGTTGGTTTAAAACTCAACATTCAGAAAATGAAGATCATGGCATCTGGTCCCATCACTTCATGGGAAATAGATGGGGAAACAGTGGAAACAGAGTCAGACTTTATTTTTCTGGGCTCCAAAATCACTGCAGATGGTGACTGCTGCCATGAAATTAAAAGACGCTTACTCCTTGGAAGGAAAGTAATGACCAACCTAGATAGCATATTGAAAAGCAGAGACATTACTTTGCCAACAAAGGTTTGTCTAGTCAAGGCTATGGTTTTTCCAGTGGTCATATATGGATGTGAGAGTTGGACTGTGAAGAAAGCTGAGCACCGAAGAATTGATGCTTTTGAACCGTGGTGTTGGAGAAGACTCTTGAGAGTCCCTTGGACTGCAAGGAGATCCAACCAGTCCATTCTGAAGGAGATCAGCCCTGGGATTTCTTTGGAAGGAATGATGCTAAAGCTGAAACTCCAGTACTTTGGCCACCTCATGCGAAGAGTTTACTCATTGGAAAAGAGTCTGATGCGGGGAGGGATTGGGGGCAGGAGGAGAAGGGGACGACAGAGGATGAGATGGCTGGATGGCATCACTGACTCGATGGACGTGAGTCTGAGTGAACTCCAGGAGTTGAACAGGGAGGCCTGGCGTGTTGCGATTCATGAGGTCACAAAGAGTTGGACATGATTGAGTGACTGAACTGAACTGAGAAGATGCAGCTAAATCAAACTTGGACAAGGAAGAAAAGGTGACAGTGTGCCTATTGTCATTTCCTTGAATCCCCTCTCAACAGCATTTTTACTTCTAAGACATTTCTTTTTGTCCTTCCCATGGATCCTCCCCTAGGACTCTTGTCAAAGAGAAAAGTTAAGCCAATCAAATAATCCACCTTGCTAGTTAGTATATTCCTCCAATGAAAGATATTTGCCTTTCAGCCATGAACTTTCATAAACATTAAGTTAATCTAAAGACAAGCATTTGTTTACTGGACTTTTGATATCATGACAAACTACAGAGCAAGACATTTTCTGTGTGGTTCCAATTACAATCATCCTGGAAATGAAACTGCTGCATTGTAGGATAGGAACGCATTCAGCTTTATTAAATACTTTACCCCTCAGTTCAGTTCAGTTCAGTTGCTCAGTTGTGTCCAATTCTTTGCAACCACATGAATCACTGCATGCCAGGCCTCCCTGTCCATCACCAACTCCCGGACTCTCAGACTCATTTCCGTTGAGTCAGTGATGCCATCCAGCCATCTCATCCTCTGCCGTCCCCTTCTCCTCCTGCCCCCAATCCCTCCCAGCATCAGACTCTTTTCCAATGAGTCAACTCTTTGCATGAGGTGGCCAAAATACTGGAGTTTCAGCCTTAGCATCATTCCTTCATCATTCCTTCCAAAGAAATCCCAGGGCTGATCTCCTTTAGAATGGACTGGTTGGATCTCCTTGCAGTCCAAGGGACTCTCAAGAGTCTTCTCCAACACCACAGTTCAAAAGCATCAATTCTTTGGCACTCAGCCTTCTTCACAGTCCAACTCTCACATCCATACATGACCACTGGAAAAACCATAGCCTTGACTAGACGAACCTTTGTCGGCAAAGTAATGTCTCTGCTTTTGAAAATGCTATCTAGGTTGGTCATAACTTTCCTTCCAAGGAGTAAGCGTCTTTTAATTTCATGGCTGCAGTCACCATCTGCAGCTTTACCCCTAGCCCTGTATTACTGTTACTAGCTCACACTCCGTCTCACTCTTGAGATATTTAGAGTTGTGGAGAAGGGCGGTCCTAAGATGGCAGAGGAATAGGATTGGGAGACCACTTTTTCCCCACAAATTCATCAAAAGAACATTTGAACGTAGAGTTGTGGAAATCTAATGTGCAAAATAGTAACTCATTATTACTTTAATTGCCATTATCATTTACCATTTGGATTACCTATTCTATGGATTTATTATTCATGCTTTTTGTAATCATTTTATTTATTTTTTTACCTACTGGTAGATGGCCTTGGAATTTTCTGGATATAAATCATATGCTAAAATATTGCAAAGATCTCCTCTAAATTTGTGGGTTGTCTCTTGGATTAAAGTTTTTAATGTTAAGTTGTAATATTTATCAATATTTCCCCTTACATTAGTGCCTTTTGTTTTCCTGTGTTCTTGTTTAAGAAGTCTTTTCCTAATCTAAGATCATAAAGTTTTTGTTTGGTTTTCTTGGTTTTGGTTTGCTCTTCAAATTTAAGATATGAATTTATCTCCATCTGGGATTTATTTTTGTATGGCATGAAATAGGGGTATAATCCAGGTATTTAATTATTTTCTCCTTAAGGAGAACCAAGTTTATAGCTCTATTTATTAAATCCTCTCTTCACTGATTGCCCACTGATTTATACCAAATTCCCCTCTATGTTTCTGTGCTCTTGTCTGTCCATCCTTGAGTTGGCCTCAGAGATAAATGTTTTGTTGTTAAGGGGACACTGGGAATTTTGAGAAGCTTGGTGGTGAATGTTGTCTACTATAGAGCTGGGCTCCAGGATGCGGAAGCCTGTGGGAAACTCCTAACCATCAGAGGCAAGGCATATGGCATCAACATCATGGTGTCAAGACTAAAGTTATGTTTAGTGCACTGAAGACACAGAGACCTCATGATGGTGAACAGATCATGATGTTTACAGAGCTGAGATATAAGAACAGCTGACTAAGGTGTTGTTTGATTTGCGTACAAAGAGAAATTGAAATCTGGTGAGCAAAAGGCTGATGTCAGTACTGTAGTGGAAAACCACTACTTTCTACCCAGTTTCCAGCTTTATATCTATAACATTGTTTGAAAGGGAGGTTAGAGTCGTTTAAAGAATCACCCTCTAGTGCCACTCAGGCATATATAGCAAATATTCCTTTTTTCTTGCTACAGAGAAATCTAAAGACACTTCCCAGGGTAAAGGCCATGGGGGAATCAATAATACCAAGACTTTCTCAGGAAAGGTAGAACAGCATCTCAGTCCTCCAATACGAATGAGAGCTTATGGAAGCCAAGTAATCATGTACTTATAGGTCAGGATCATCTGCTTGTGGGTCCAATAGGTCTTTGAGCCTATTCTTTGGTAATTTCCACAGGTCCTAAATATATAATTGATGGAAGTATATGAAACTACTCACATTGGTTGGAATGAGAGTGGTTATAGTGGCAGTCTCTGAAACTTGCATCCACCCACTAAGGTAAATAAATAATCAGAAGTAATCAGAGGAAAGGCTACTTCTTATGAAGAATTGCAGAGTATCCAGCACCATCAAAGAACGGAAGGGTGCAATGGCAGTGTCTTTTATCAACTCACCTAGACCCTCACAAACACCAGACGCATCCCAGCAGGTGAGGGTGAACCACTGCAACTTTAAAAAGATGATAGCCCCAATCACAGTTTCTTTTTGCTGAAGCAGATCATCACAGCTTCTGAAATTTAGTAAGGAGTTATTTAACTAGATATCTCTAAATATGGAGGATCAGAAGCTGTTTACCTTTCCTTTGTAAGGAGAGCAATTTATCTTCACTGCCCTGCCTTGGAGCTAGTTAACTTTCATCCTATCATATTTTACCACCTAATTTGGCACTAGATAATAGAGACATTCATGCGCATGTATCAGATCAGATCAGTCGCTCAGTCGTGTCCGACTCTTTGCGACCCCATGAACCGCAGCACGCCAGGCCTCCCTGTCCATCACCAGCTCCTGGAGGTCACTCAGACTCGCATCCATCGAGTCAGTGATGCCATCCTGCCATCTCATCCTCTGTCGTCCCCTTCTCCTCCTGCCCTCAATCCCTCCCAGCATCAGAGTCTTCTCCAATGAGTCAATTCTTCGCATGAGGTGGCCAAAATACTGGAGTTTCAGCTTGAGCATCATTCCTTCCAAAGAAATTCCATAGTTCCATGTATATGTGTATATTTTTTTCTTTGAAACTATTAAACATAAAGTATATTTGTTAACAATAATTTTCCATTTCTTTCCTAAGTTTCCATATCACATGGAAGATTAATCATATCTAGAGCTTAGTAATCCATTGATAATACCTTCCTTTTTCCCTCCTTCTGCAGATGTTAAACACATGGTTTTCAGATGTGAATTTTACTTTGACATGGAACAATCTTCAGGCACTATGATTGGAGCAAAAACTTCTCCATGTTTCCACGTCATAAAGTGGGAGCACTTTAAAACTCTCCAGCCATTTGAACTTCTTCTGTGCAATGAAATGAGTGAAGTGCTGTGGGTATAGAGATCAGCAGTTGATTTCAAAATTGATTTGATACTATCATGACTACTTAATTCTGATTCTCTTATTACTGCTACTACATTTTATATTCTTTATAAACTTTTATGTAGAAAGAGAATGAAAACCTTTAACCAAGCATTCTTCTTTGTGTCTAATAATAATAAACTATTTGTATTACGTCAGAACTCAAAATTTCTTTACACCTCCTGATGTACCATTTTTATTTCTTGTACCTATGTGGCTAACCTATCAGGAGTTATGAAACAGATAACATAGAAGAGCTGAGCATTAATAATACATTTTTACAGATGAATAATACATTCATAACAGACTTGATCCCATCAACTTTGTATAGACTGGCCAGAATAAATTCAACACAAGTATTAACTCTGTCTTAGGGAAAAAAAGTGTACATCTTCTCTAAAAGGGACTCACTGAATAATTTCCCATTTTCGCATTCATAAATATTAATTTACCTGACTCTCTCCATGGCATCTTTGGGTCTGAGAAAATCCCAATGGTAGACAAAGGAAAAACATCTTTTTTTAAAATTTTATTTTATTTAACTTTACAATATTGTTGGTTTTGCCATATATCAAAATTAATCTGCCACAGGTATACATGTGTTCCCCATCCTGAACCCACCTCCCACCTCCCTCCCCATACCATCCCTCTGGGTCGTCCCAGTTCACCAGCCCCAGGCATCCAGTATTGTGTATCGAACCTGGACTGGCGACTCATTTCATATATGATACATATTTCAATGCCATCCTCCCAAATCATCCCACCCTGTCCCTCTCCCAGAGTCCAAAAGACTGTTCTATACATCAGTGTCTCTTTTGCTATCTCATATACAGGGTTATTGTTACCATCTTTCTAAATTCCATATATATGCATTAATATACTGTATTGGTGTTTTTCTTTCTGGCTTACTTCACTCTGTATAATAGGCTCCAGTTTCATCCACCTCATTAGAACTGATTCCAATGTATTCTTTTTAATGGCTGAGTGTATATGTACCACAGCTTTCTTACCCATTCATCTGCTGATGGACATCTAGGTTGCTTCCGTGTCCTGGCTATTATAAAGAGTGCTGTGATGAACATTGGGGTACACGTGTCTCTTTCAATTCTGGTTTCCTTGGTGTGTATGCCCAGCAGTGGGGTTGCTGGATCATAAGGCAGTTCTATTTCCAGTTTTTTAAGGAATCTCCACACTGTTCTCCATAGTGGCTGTACTAGTTTGCATTCCCACCAACAGTGTAAGAGGGTTCCCTTTTCTCTGCACCTGCTCCAGCATTTATTGCTTGTAGACTTTTGGATTGCATCTTAAAGACACTGGGCCAAGGTGTATGAGCCAACCTCGTAAAAAGGTTATGATGATGACTCAAAAGATACCAAGAGCAGATTTTATCTAATTCACAATTTTTCTTAGACCAGTAGTAGTTATTAATAACTATTAACATATCAACAAGTTCCTCAGAGAAAATGGAAACTTTATACCAAGGAAATCAGTGGTGGGATGAAAGGAGCACAGACTTTTTGGTTAGCCCTGACTTCAGACTTTAATATGTTACTTCTTAGCTGTGTGACCTAGGACAAGTTACTGAGACCCAGTTTCATGATCTATAAACTGTAAATAGTAATATCCACCTCAGAGAATAGTGAAACTTAAACAATGAAACATATCTTGTATAATATTGAGCATAAGAGTTCACTGAATGTTCGGGAAGATCCCCTGGAGGAGGGCATGGCAATGCACTCCACTATTCTTGCCTGAAAGGCTACCATCTATAGATTGGCACAGAGTCTGACATGACTGAAGCGACTTAGCACACACACACTGAATGTTATCTGTTTAGAAATCATTTTAATAGGAAAATCCCCCAAATTCTAGAGTTAGACAAGATGATTTCTTATATTCCCTCCAGTTCTGTGTTTCTGCTTCTGTGATTCCAAACAAAGGCAGAAGAAGCACAGAAATGATTCATGTTTAGTTCTTACGTAGATGTTCAAATGCCACCAGCCTCCCACCTACAGCCTTGTGTTCTCACATACTGGTGGTTTCAGCTATTACAAAGCATTTTGACAATGCAGGGTATTCACTAGACCACTGGGACAAGAACAAGTATTCTAGTTAAGCAGACAGACTTTTCCTGGGTTGAGATTACAGTCCCTAAATTCAAACTTAACTCCCAAGATAACTCCCTTCCCAACATGCCTGAGAACACAGACTAATCTAATCTATATATCTCCTACCTTAAGGGAGACTCTGCTAAAAACTTTGTAAATATTGCTTTTTACAAGTCTTAAAAGTCAAGTTTAACAGTAAAATTAAATGCATCCTCATGGGAGATGCCATGGGAAAAATGATAATGAGATTGCCTCCAGGCCACCTTCCAGTGGAAAAATTTTAGTGGTTCTGTTTGGATTTACAATTGTTTTGTTAAAGTCCACTATGGTTTTTCTCATATTATTTTTGTGGATTTTTTTAACGATAGGGGATGAGAAAAATAAGGGCAGTGTAGAAATTAGGTAGTACTTGAGATTATGAGATGTTTCATTAGGTGCCATCTTAGTAACGTTAGGACGTACATCTAAAGGAGCATTGCTTTTCAGTGCCTTATTTATCCATTTATTCAGCTGTGCTGTGTCTTAGTTGTGGCACACAAGATCTCTGATCTTCACTGTGGCATGCCGGTGTATTTTTTTTTTTTTTTCAGTTACAGCATGTGAACTCTTAGTTGTAGCATGTAGAGTCTAGTTCCCTGCCCACAGATCGAACCCAGGCCCCCTACACTGGGAGCAAGAAGTTTTAGCCATTGGACCACCAGGGAAGTCCCTTTAGTGCCTTATTAAACTGATTTGAGTTCTAATCCCACCACTGCTATTTACGTGACCTTCTATAAATGCTTAACTTCTGTGACCCTCAGTGCCCTCATTTGTATAAAGAATTAATTCAGAAAGAATAAGATTTAACTAGTAGGCAGCAAAACATTAGCTATTATTTACCATTGCTACAGTCCCTCTATGATATCATCATGAGAATCCAACAACATTTAATAATGACTATTCTCCCATTCCCCTTTATTTACATCTTTCACAACTTTCTCCTAGTTACTTCAACCCCTGATACTACCAAAAAGGCAGCATCAATAAAAGGCAAATAAAGACCAAGGAACTCTTACACATTAAAGGAAACTAAAGACACATGACAGCTAAGTGCAACATGTAATTCTGGATTGCTTCCTGAGATAGAATGGACGTTAGTGAGATAATTGGCGAAACATAAATGAAATCTGTAGCTGCAGTAACAGCACTTGATCAAGGTTAATTTCTTGGTGGTGATCATTGTAATATGGTTATATAATACAACACCCTTGTTTTTAGTAAATATACACTAAAATATTTAGGACCAAAGGAGTATCATATGTGCAACTTACTCCCAAATGTTTCAGAAATATGTGTGTGTGCATGTATCTATACATATATCCATGCATATATATATATATATATATGTATAGTTGATCCTCATTTATAGGCTTCCTACTTGCAAATTTGGGCTTCCCTGGAGGCTCAGTTGGTAAAGAATCCACCTACAATGAGGGAAACCTGAGTTCAATCCCTGGGTTGGGAGGTTCCCCTGGAGAAGGGAAAGGCTATCCACTCCAGTATTTGGGCCTGGAGAATTCCATAGACTGTATAGTCCATGGGGTCACGAAGAGTCGGATACGACTGAGTGACTTTCATTATCATTCATTATTACTTGAAAATTTATTTACTCACTAAAATGATTTGTAACCACAAAATTAGCACTTGCAAGTGCTTTTGCAGTCATTCATAGACATGTACAAAGTGTGAAAAATTTGAGTCATCCAATACACACTTTCCAGTGGGTGTTGACCGAGTGATGCTCTGCCTTCTTGTAGCTCTCAGATTGCAAATAAGTCTCATTGTCATTCAGTTTAGTGCCACGGTGCTTGCATTTTTTGTGCATTCTGTTGCTGATTTTGTTGCTTAAAAGGCCCAAGTGCTGTGTGGTGTTCCTAAGTATAAACCAGCTGTGATGTGCTTTGTGGAAAAAACGGGTAATCCCCATTTCAGGCATGTGTGACAGTGCAATTGGCTATGAATTAAATGTTAATGAATCAATTACATTAATATGTTTTTAAAACTGTCCTAATATATACACATTAAACAAGGTTTGGTAAAGATCAGGTGACAAATGTTGTAAGCAGAGGCTCAAGGGAACCTAATACTGTTTTTCCCATGGTAGGTCAGTACTTGCTAATTCAGTTTCTGTAATGACTTTATATAACAAAAATACCACGAATAATGAGAATTCAGAAAGAGAGAATGATGAAGCAAATGGAGTAAAATGTCAAATTGGGAAATCTGGAAGAAGAAGATGCAGGAATTCTGTCTACTATTTCGTAGTTTTAAGTCTGAATTTTAAAACGAAGAGTTATTTTTTTGAAATCTATACCCTCAGTCTATACTTTCAGACATCACTTTGCCAACAAATGTCCGTCTATGGAATTTCCAGTAATCACATACAGATGTGAGAGTTAGACCATAAAGAAGGCTAAGCACTGAAGAATTGATGCTTTCAAAATGTGGTGCTGGAGAAGACTCTTGAGAGACCCTTGGACTTCAAGGAGGTACAACCAGTCAATCCTAAAGGAAATCAACCCTGAATATTTGTTGGAAGAACCGATGCCGAAGCTCCATTACTTTGGCCACCTGATGTGAAGAGCCAACTCATTGGAAAAGACCACGATGCTGGGAAAGATTGAGGGCAAGATAAGAAGAGGGAGACAGAGGATGAGATGGTTGGATGACATCACTGACCCAATGGACATGAGTTTGAGCAAACTGGGAGACAGTGAAGTACAGGGAGGCCTGGCATGCTGCAGTCCATGGAGTCACAAAGAGTTGGACACAACTTAGTGACTGAACAACATATCCTCAGTCTAGATCATTTTTCAGGGCCAAGAACAATCAAGAGGCTATGAAAAATGATGAGACAGGCTACATCAAGATGTAGATGATGAGAGGGAGGCATCTCTTTATTCAGGGGGCCTTGGGCCACATGATTAGTAGGGTATAAATTTAGTCAAGAAATGTTGTGAGATACAAGAGATATTTGGAGCCCCAAATGTGAGAAAAATCTCAGGATCAGAAGCATTCAGATTTGCAGGAAATTTGTAAGCACAATGAGATGGACTAGAGCAGGCACTTAAGGTTTCAAACCTTAAAGAGTACAAGAGTATATCCTGCTCTTGGAGACACTGCTGCTACGGTACAGGGGCAGCCTGACAGCTTTAAAAGCAGCAGGCAGGACCAGACACTGCCTTCCTCTGTATTAAAAGTCATCTTTTCTCAATGTTGTAATTCTACCAGAGCCGTTTGTCAAAACTTCTTTAGATTAAAAATGCAGTAAAAACGTAATGGATGAACAACAACAAAACTGTCTGTTCCATCTGAGGAAAAATGTATATTTGTGTACTGAAATTGATATACATGTTTGGTTGTGTGAATTTTTTCTTGCTTATTCAGGAAATAAATACAATTAACAATATACATTGGACACGTCCTTAAGTGCATTTGTTATTAGAGTGTAACACATACAAAAGGGTGCATAAATGTAGAGCTTAACAACTTTTAATAGAGGGATCAACAGAAAACATCATCATTTCTTCAGTAGTCATCATAGTCCCTTCCAGTTGCTACGTCCCCAAGGGTACCATTATCTCAAGTTCCATACATGTTTTTCTCAATTTTTAACTTTATATAAATGACATTAAATGGTATGTACTCTTTCTTATCTGGTTTCTTTTATTTAACATTGTCTTTATGATATTCATCTATGCTTATCCATGAAAGAATGGTTTGTTCTTTCTCACTGCTATACAGTATTCTATTGTTTGAAGATATCAGAAGTTATGTGGATAGTCTACAACTGAAGGATATTAGGGATGTTTCCAACCTGAGAATGTTATGAATAATATACCACTGTGTACCCTGTTATGCTTTGTTATACATCTGTACACAGGGCATTAGTGGTGAGTTTGCTGGGTATTCAGTGTTCAGCTTTAGTCTTTCAGTTTTGGCTACTTGACGTGAAGAGTCAACTCATTGAAAAAGACCCTGAGGCTGGGAAAGATTAAAGCCAAAGGGAGAAGAGGGAAGCAGAGAATGAGATGGTTAGATAGCATCACTGACTTAATGAATGTGAATTTGAGCAAACTCCAGGAGATAGTGAAAGACAAGGAAGCCTGACATGCTGTAGTCCATGGGGCCACAAAGAGTCAGACACGACTTAGTAACTGAAGAGTAATGTCACCTTTTATCTTCACTAGTAGCGTATGACGGAGAAGGCGACAGCACCCCACTCCAGTGTTCTTGCCTGGAAAATCCCATGGACAGAGGAGCCTGGTAGGCTGCAGTCCATGGGATCGCTACGAGTCGGACGCAACTGAGCAACTTCACTTTCACTTTTCACTTCCATGGATTGGAGAAGGAAATGGCAACCCACTCCAGTGTTCTTGCCTGGAGAATCCCAGGGACAGCAGAGCCTGGTAGGCTGCCGTCTATGGGGTCACACAGAGTCGGACACAACTGAAGCGACTTAGCAGCAGTAGCAGCAGCAGTGTATGAAAACTCCTAGATAATATTTTATTGTTGCTTTCTATCTTTATTTGATCATATTTGGAGAACATGCTGTGAAAAATCTCTAGTTTTTTTAAGTAAATTTTTTGTGTGACCAAGCCCATAAAAAAAACATTTAAAATATTCCATAAACTTCAAAGAAAAACTGTAAAATCTAGAAAGCAAAAACAATATTTACAAAATTGAGACCTGAATAACTTTGGAGGAGTAGCATATCTTGGATGCAAAGATAAAGTCATACAAATGTCAGTGTTCCCAAAATGTGTATATATATGTATTTTTAATGCATTTGCAGTTAAATTATAAGAAAGGAGTTTTAGTAAAGTAAAAAATTATATTTGATTTTTCATTCACAAAGGCGATTATCAAAAATTGATAATCACTTAAAATTGAGAATTAAACAAAGGATTCTCATCCTATTAAATACAATGTACTACTATCAACTTACCATAATTTTAATAGAATATATTGGCATAAGAATAGTCAAAGAGAATATTGGGTTAGAAACTTATCCAAGTATAGATGAATTTTAAACAAAGTAAATATGATTTTATAATATATTGCATAAAATACACTATTCAATTACTATCCATCTGGAAAAATAAAAATATACCATATTTGATACCACACAAAAAATAAATCACACAATTTAAAAACTAAATATCACAAAAAAGTATGTCAGTAGAATATTTAAGAGGTACTTGTATAAATCTGAGAACAGTAGATAACTTAAGAGCATTGAGAAGTCCAGAAACCATAAAAGAAGTATCAACAGATTTGAGTACATAAAATTTAAGACTTTCTGTCAAAATAGACTGGGAGAAAATATTTTCAACATATATGACAAAGCTTATTATAAAAGGAAATGGCTGAATAAATTGCATTTTAAAACAGCATTATTTAACTTATAAAAAGAATATACTAGATCTATATGCATTGACCTGGAAAATAGCCTTATATTTTAAGAGAAAAAAATGTGAATTCTGGCAAGATGATGGTAGTAGTACAGCTGTTAGATCTGTAGTATAGCTTTTACATCTTTCTAAATTCTCACATGAAAAGTCAAAGAAACTAGAGAGCAAAAAAAAGTATTTGCAACAAATACTGGTAACAAGGTAAAACCATATACCCCCAAATACAAACAGAGACAAACCACCAATAGCCACAAGGTCAAAATGTTGTTGACATTGCTATGAGAGAAAGCAGAGTACATCTGACTGACCTAAGAATAGAATAATATGAAATAGTCATCTTGAATTTTGGCAGACCAATTTGAGAACAGTAACTGCATCTCAGAAGCATTTTGCACCCTGTACTGGTGTTTAAGTACAAAGAACCACAGTGAGATTTAATGAGTTTGGAGAAGTCTAGCCACTATGAATTCTTGAAACTGAATTGCTAGGAATCTTTTGTAGAACAGGACCATGTAAGAGGAAAAACTGATGGAAGCAAAATGAAAACTGAGCAGGACTGGGATAGAGTGATAAAAAAAAGAGAAGAGTCAAAATTGGACAGAGTAAATAAAGCCAGGAAATCTTAGCAATATGCCACATTTTTACACCACACAAAAACAAAGAGAAAAGTACACTTTATGAAGGCAGAGACCATATTAGTCAAGCTCCGAAAAGTTCAGAGGGACTAAAATTATATTAAAATGATCAATATAAAGCTATTGAAATCAAATCCCACCCAAAATTACTACAGAGAAAAGAATAAGAACCAGAATGACATCTCTACAGATAATAAAAATATGCCAGAAAGTTGTATACAAAAGACAGAAAAAAATTATAAAGTATTATTTCAAAACAAGCTAGAATATATTAAGAAAAATACAAAATATAAAAAACAGTACAACTAAAAATTATAAAAAATCTGAGACAAAAAATTCAAGAATTAGAAGTAACAGATAAGTCATTTTAGAAATCAAGACTCTCTAGAAGGAAAACCAGAGTGAATAAGCTCAAGAAATTTTGCTTAAAAATGATTAAAAGAATTTCTTTAATTATAAGGATACAAGAAAATAAAAGGAATTCAGACAGTGACAAAATTAAAGATTGGGGGGAAAAAAACGATATAGTATTATATTAGGCATCCTAACAAAGGAAATAAACATTACAAAACTAAGTTTATGAAAATTTTCCTAAAATAATACTAAATGTTTAAAACTGTATATTGATAGAGCATAAAGTATACTTAAGTATATAGAACCAGAAAAACAAATACAAGGACATTCTGGTGAAATTATTAGAAAATAAAGGAAAATAAAAAGGCTTTGATGCTCAGGAGAGAGAAAAACATCTGACTTAAAAGACATATAAAGATATACTGTCTACTGCCATTAAACTTTTTGACATCATATCTTTACACTAGAAAAAAAGTAACATATTTAATGTATTAAGGAAAGAAAATGTGGACAATTTTCTATCCAGTAAAACAGATCTCTTAAAAATAGAACATAGTAGTTATCAACAAGCAAGTCTTCAGGGAATATTTGTTGTTTCCACTGAGTGCTTCTTAAGTAATTTACTAGAAAAATAGCTTACAGCAACCAAAATTTACAGAGATATTTATGTAAAGATTGGTGGCAAGAAGTAAATCTATAAATATGTACAGAACTAACTCTAAATAAAGATTAAAATAGACATTATGAAATCTCACATATAGATGTATTGTAACTAGAAAGAATGGGATTGCATTTTTAATTTTTTATAATTTTAAACTATTTTCAATAATTAGTGATTATATTATTTTTATAATATTCACATATGTAGGAAAAAATAAATGAGTAGTTATGGGATATTTCCTATGACCTTCCAGGGTTTTCAGAATGTAAGAAATGACAGAGTAGTATAATATAGACCAGATTAAATAAAAAGTCTGTCATTCTGTTTTTAATTGGAAAAAGCATTGAAAGTATATGACGCTTTTTAAAGAGAAAGATGTAGTGTGTGTATGTGTGTGCCCTAATTGTCCACTGAAAAGGTCTAGAAACAATTACCAATCTAGTCATTCTGGTCAGGGAAAGGAAATAAACAAAATAGGCATACAATACCTCAACAAAGTTGATGGCATAAAGGTATTTAAAACAGGGTTATATCAGAAAATTCAGGAGCCAATTCAAAGAGGAGTTCACTGTCCAAAGACAGAAATTTTGTACTTTAGTAAGGAGAATTACAAAGAACTAAAACTCAACAAATATATTTAAATACATGATTTCATAGTGATATTTTTCTTATCTTATTGCATAAGCTAGTAGTTGCAGTACAGTGTTGAAAACTAATAGTAAGTGAGGACATCTTTGTCTTGTTTCAGATCTTACTGAGAAACTTCAAGTTTCTCACCATTAGCTCTAAGGTTTTTGTAGATATTCTTTATCAAGTTAAGAAAATTCTCCTTAGTTTGTCATTTTTATCATGAATAAATGTTCAGTTCAGTTCAGTTCAGTCGCTCAGTTGTGTCCGACTCTTTGCGACCCCATGAATCGCAGCGTGGCAGGCCTCCCTGTCCATCACCAACTCCCGGACTTCACTCAGACTAACGTCCATTCAGTTGGTGATGCCATATAGCCATCTCATCCTCTGTCGTCCCCTTCTCCTCCTGCCCCCAATCCCTCCCAGCATCAGAGTCTTTTCCAATGAGTCAATTCTTTGCATGAGGTGGCCAAAGTATTGGAGTGTCAGCTTTAGCATCATTCCTTCCAAAGAAATCCCAGGGCTGATCTTTAGAATGGACTGATTGGATCTCGTTGCAGTCCCAGAGACTCTCAAGAGTCTTCTCCAACACCACAGTTCAAAACATCAATTCTTCGGTGCTCAGCTTTCTTCACAGTCCAACTCTCACATCCATACATGAATACTGGAAAAACCATAGCCTTGACTAGACAGACCTTTGTTGGCAAAGTAATGTCTCTGCTTTTGAATATCCTATCTAGGTTGGTCATAACTTTCCTTCCAAGGAGTAAGCATCCTTTAATTTCATGGCTGCAGTCACCATCTGCAGTGATTTGGGAGCCCCCAGATAAAGTCTGACACTGTTTCCCCATCTATTTCCCATGAAGTTATGGGACTGGATGCCATGATCTTCGTTTTCTGAATGTTGAGCTTTAAGCCAACTTTTTCACTCTCCACTTTCACTTTCATCAAGAGGCTTTTTAGTTCCTCTTCACTTTCTGCCATAAGTGTGGTGTCATCTGCATATCTGAGGTTATTGATATTTCTCCAGGCAATCTTGATTCCATCTTGTGCTTCTTCCAGCCCAGCGTTTCTCATGATGTACTCTGCATATAAATTGAATAAGCAGGTTTACAGTATACAGCCTTGATATACTCCTTTTCCTATTTGGAACCAGTCTGTTGTTCCACATCCAGTTCTAACTGTTACTTCCTGACCTGCATACAGGTTTCTCAAGAGGCAGGTCAGGTGGTCTGGTATTCCCATTTCTTTCAGAATTTTCCACAGTTTCTTGTGATCCACACAGTCACAGGCTTTCACATAGTTAATAAAGCAGAAATAGATGTTTTTCTGGAACTCTCTTACTTTTTTCCATGATCCAGCAGATGTTGGCAATTTGATCTCTGATTCCTCTGCCTTTTCTAAAGCCAGCTTGAACATCTGGAAGTTCACAGTTAATGTATTGCTAAAGCCTGGCTTGGAGAATTTTGAGCATTACTTTACTAAGCTAAGTCACTTCAGTCGTGTCCGACTCTGTGTGACCCCAGTGGACGGCAGCCCACCAGGCTTCCCCGTCCCTGGGATTCTCCAGGCAAGAACACTGGAGTGGGTTGCCATTTCCTTCTCCAGTGCATGAAAGTGAAAAGTGAAAGGGAAGTGGCTCAGTCATGCCTGACTCTTAGCGACCCCATGGGCTGCACTAGCCAATTATAAATAAAAATTAAATGTAAAATAGGACTATCACCATTCTGAGAACAAATACTTGAAGAAATAGCAAACTAAATTCATAACAGTCCAGAAGACAATCACAAATTCTGGACAGAAGACAAAAAAATGCTGCTTAAAGTCAGTGAAAAGTGAACCAAAAGCAGTAGATTCAGGTTGGGACTCCACACTCAGAAGAGAGGAGCTGGGTTGCTGCTTGCATAAACTGTTATTTGGGGGACAGATATATTCAGCACAGTTTTATTCATTATAGCCCCAAACTGGAAAAAACTCAAATATTCATCCACTGGTAAACAGATTAACAAATTGTGGTAAATCCATACAATGAAACACTAAAGTGTAATAATAAAAGTAAAACTACTTATCTACACAGAAAAAGAAGTAGATCTCTTAAGTATCATGTAATATGAAAGATACACACACAGAAGGCTAATAGTGTAGTAGTGTGTTTATTTGAAATTATGTAAAAGGCAAAACTAGAGTAATCAGGATGAATGGTTTTCAGGGGATAGTGAATGGGCAGAGGAGTTTGACTGCTATAGGGAAAGATATATAGGGAACTTTTCGAGTGATAGAAATGTTCAATGCCATCATTGTGACAGTTTCTTGACCGTACATATTTATCAAAACCCATCAAACATTACATTTTAAATTGGTGAATTTATTGTATATAAATTATACTGCAATAAAACTGATAAAAAATAGAACAAAAACCAGACTTTATATGCCTCCTGCTGAAAAATTCACAGCCACTAATAATCTTGCCAAGGTTATTAGATGTGGGTCTGATCAAACCTGTGGATCCAGCTGCCGGTTTGCAGGAAAAATGACTCTGCTATTTTTCACCTAGAGGCAGATGACTGTGTTAAACTGCATCAACATTATGAAATCAAGAAGATCCAGATTAAGAAAATGCTACAGGTGAAATAGCTGGGATTCTTTCACAAATACTTTCTATGCATTTAAAAGACAAATAATTTTTTTTTTAAAGCAAGCTTGTTCAATTAATCCCCATGGATTCATATTTGGGTGATAAAAACATGAAGCAGAATTCCAGTTTCCAGTTCAGCATGTAATAAGCTTATTTTACAGTGACCATTTCAGAGACTTCTTTGGCAGTCCAGTGCTTAAGAATCTGCCTGGCAATCCAGGGGACACGGGTTTGATCCCCGGTTGAGGAACTAAGATCCCACGTGGCATGGGGCAACTAAGCCCACACACCACAACTACTGTGTGGTATAGAACCTGGGTGCCACAATTAGAGAGTCCGTAAGCTGCAACTCCTGAGCCCACACACTGTAGTGAAAGATCCTACATGATGCAAGGAAGATCCCATGGGCCACAACTAAGACCCAATGTGGCCAAAAGAAAAAAGAAAAAAAGGAACCACTCCATCCTAAAAACAAATAAAAGGCTGAGCACATTGAAAAATCAACAACTCTTCTCAGAGCCACTGGAAAGTGACACAGGGCAAACTGCTGTCCCCAAATTTGGAGAGACAGATGGGCAGATACAGAGGATCACAACCTAGTAGAGCAGAACCCATGAGCAGAAAAGTCCAGAGAGACCAGTGCTGGAGCAAGAAAACCTGAGCAGTAAATGATATACTGTTGGAAGTTCAGTGTGGACAATGCAGAGAATAGAAAACTCCAGGGAAACCAGCCATGGAGTCTTCCACATTTTGATGAATGTTACTCACAGTCTTCCACACTTTCATGAATGTTACTTCCACACTTTCATAAATGTTAAAGCTCTGAGTAACCTTATAAAATAAGTTCTAAGGACCTCTACAAGGTCCTTAGGACATCAGAGAAAATTCCCCACTGTGCTTCCAGCTTGAAGAGGGTAACAGTAACAATCTTGAAATATGCCAGAGCATTCTTAACAAGGCCTGCCCTCAGGAGAAACTATTTCATCCAACCATAACCTGCTGGAAGTTTAGCAGATCTCAACACCAGCCTCCTCTAGTCATCCTGTCCCACCTAAGGAAGGAAAAACAACTGAGAAGCTAGGGTGAAATTTACATGCCCGTGACACAGACTCACCAAAAGACTGAGACCTAATCAGAAGACTTATGATTATAAATCATGAGATTATAAATTATGTAAATTATAAATAATAAATCAGTTTCTCTCCCCAACACCTTAGGACTGTATCAGTAAAGGCTATTTGTCACAGTTCTTCTTACTCAGTACATCATGACAAACTTTCAAGAAAAAATTACAAGACACTAAAAGGCAAATAGTGCAGTTTAAGAGACTGAACAAGGGCCAGAGTCAGATATGGCAGGAATGTCAAAATCTTCAGACCAATATATATTTTTTTAACTATGATGAATATGCTAAGGGTTTTAATTAGGAAATTACACAGCCTGCAATAACAGATAATGCAAGCAGAGAGATGGAAATCCTACAGAAGACCCCCAAAAGAAATGCTAGAATTTAAAAACATAATAACATAAATGGAAAGTGTCTTTTATAAATGCTTTCATTAGTAGACTGAGCATGGTTAAGGAAAAAAATCTCTGAGCTTGAAGATATGATAATATAAACTTTTGAAACTGAAAAGCAAAGAGAAAAATACTGAAAAACAAGACAGAACAGGAAACCCCAAAACTAGGACAACTACAACCTGTGTGACTGTATGTTGGGAATACTAGAGAAGAAAGGGAGAGGGGAACAGAAACAGTGCTTGAGATAATAATGACTCAGAATTTCCCTAAATTAATGTCAGATGCCAACCCGCATATTCAAGATGCTCAGAGAACAAGAGGCACAATAAATGCAGAGAAAGCTTCATTGAGGCATAGCATAAACTACAGAAAATCAATGATAAAGGAAAAAGTTTTGGAGAAAGTCAGAGGAAAGCACAACTTATCAAGGAGAAAAGGTAAGAGTTTAGATTTGATTATCCTCAGAAACCATGCAAGCAAAGTGAGAGTGAAATGAAATATTTCAAGTTTTGAGAGGAAAAAACCAAAAACCTAGACATTTGCCTTCTGTGAAATGATCTTTCCTGTGAAATTATCCTTTAAAAGTGAAAGAGAAATAAAGACTTTCTCAGACAAATATTGAGAAAATTTGTTGCCAATAGATCTGCCTTGCAAAAAAAAGTTAAAATCTTCAGAGAGCATAAAAATGATATAATTCATTCACTTGGATCTACATAAAGAAAGTAAGAGCATTGGAGAAGGAATCAGTGAAGGTACCCTGGACTAAACTGTGTCCCTGTGAAATTCACACAATGAGGCCCAAACATCCAATATGACTACATTTGGAAATAGAGATGTGAGGAATTAATTAAGGTTAAAGATATAAGGTTGAGGGTCCTAATCTGATAGGATTAATAGCCTTATAAGAACAGGAAGTGAGTCTCTCTCTGTCCCTCTGTAGGGCTTCCCGGGTGGCTCAGCAGGAAACATGGTTCCATCCCTGAGTCAGGAAGATCACTTGGAGAAGGAAATGGCAACCCACTCCAGTATCCTTGCCTGGGAAATCCCATGGACAGAGAAGCCTGGCAGCTACAATTCATGGGGTGACAAACAGTCTCCATGAATACACTGAAGAAAGGCCATGTAAGCACACCCTGATAAGTTGACTACCTACAAGTTAGGAAAAGACCGCATGCCAGAAAGTTAACTTGCTGATTGAAGCATAGGGAATAGTTCCTAACTCACTCTATGAAGTCAGAATTAGTCTAAACACCAAAACCAAATAAAGACATTCAAGAAAAGAAAACTAGAGAGCAATATCTCTCATGGGATATGTCTTTTGCACATATGTGCAGAAACCCTTTAAAAAATGCTAGCAAATCAAGCCCAACAATGTCTTAAAATAATTGTCCTCCATGATAAACTGGGATAAAATTATAGATATTAGATAAAGTGAGATTTATCCCAGGAAGCAAAGACTGGGTTCAACATCTAAAAATAAATTAAATAACCACATCAACCAAGTAAAGGGGAAAAAATCACATAATCATATTAACAGCTGGAGGAAAACCATCTGATTAAATCTTATACCTATTCATGATAAAATCTCTTAGCAATTTAGGAATATAAGGAATTTCTCAACTTGATAAAGAATATCTATGAAAAAAGCTACAATTAAATGATGAGACAGAGAAGGCAATGGCACCCCACTCCAGTACTCTTGCCTGGAAAATCCCATGGACACAGGAGCCTGGTGGGCTGCAGTCCATGGGGTCGCTACAAGTCAGACACAACTGAGCAACTTCACTTTCATTCTTCACTTTCATGAGTTGGAACAGGAAATGGCAACCCACTCCAGTGTTCTTGCCTTGAGAGTCCCAGGGACAGGGGAGCCTGGTGGGCTGCCGTCTATGGGGTCACACAAAGTTGGACACGACTGAAGCGACTTAGCAAATGATGAGACACTTGAAGCTTTTGCACTAACATTAGAAAAAGGGCAAGTTTTTCCCCTTTGACTATTTCTTTTCAATATCATACCATAATTCATGGCTAATCTAGTACAATAAGAAAAGAAAATATGTGTGTGTTTATTCATTTATTTGTTTTTTTTTTTATTCTTATGCCTTTTTATTTTTATTTTTTTTTGTATCAAGAATCTTTTATTGATTATCAGAAACATTAAAAACATCTAATATGAACAAATTGTAACATGACAGTGATTAGTTTGAACATTTAATACATTTCAGATATAATATTATACATATTTCAATGCTTCATTTAGTCACTCAGTCACGTCCAACTTTGGGACCCCATGCTCTGTAGCCCACCAGGCTTCTCTTTCCATGGGATTTTTTTTTTTTTAAGGCAAGACTACTGGAGTGGGGTGTCATTTTCTCCTCCAGGAAATCTTCCTGAGCCAGGAATCAAACCCACATCTTCTGTGTCTCCTGTGTTAGTAAGGAGATTCTTTACCACTGAGCCACCTGGGAAGCCTGTGTGTGTGTGTATGTATGTATATATATACATATATACTATATATACAGCATCTCCTCCTTCCCAAGCACAAAGATTGGGAAGGAGGAAATAGAAAAATGAAAAAGGAAGAAATAAAACCATCTTTGTTCACAGATGACATAATCTCCTGTATAGAACAGCTGAAAAAATTGACAGAAAACATCTGGAACCAATTAGATGAGTATAGTATTTTTACAGGCTACAAAGTTAATACACAAAAGACAGTCACTCTTCTGTATACCAGCAATGAACAAGTTATTGAAACTTGGAATTAAAAACACAGTGCCATTTAAATTAGCATCCCACAAAATGAAACACTTAGGTATAATTCTAACAAAATATGTGTCAGATCCATAGGAGGAAAACTACAAAATTCTGATAAAAGATATTAAGGAGCAACTAAATAAATGAGATATTCCATGTTCATAGATAGGAAGACTAAATATTGTCAAGATGTCAGTTGTTCTCAATTTGCCTTCTAGATTTAATGCAATTCCAAATAAAATTGAGGAAGTTATTTTGTGGATACTAACAAACTGATTCTAAAGTTTATATTGAGAGGAGAAATAGGGTACTCAACTCAATATTGAAAGGATAAAACAAAGGCAGAAGATTGACACTACCTGACTTGAAGCTATATTAATCAAGATAGTGTGGTATTTGCAAAAAAGATCAATGGCACAGAATAGCAAGCCTATAAATAAACCTACATGAATATAGTCAACTGCTCTTCCACAAAGGAGCAAAGGCAATGTAATGAAGCAAAGATAGTGTCTTTTCAACAAATGATGCCGGACTAACTGGACATCCTCATGCAAAAAAAAAAAAAAGAAAGAAAGCAAATCTAAATGTAGACTTACCTGCTCACAAAAATGAATGAAAAGTGTATCATAGACCTACATGTAAAAGGCAAAAGTATAAAACTTCCAGAAAAAAACATAGAGGAAAACCTAGGTGACCTTGGGTAGGACAATGCCTTTTTAGGAACAAGACCAAAATGTGATCTGTGAAATAAATAATTGATAAACTGGACTCTAGACAAACTAAATGTTTCTGCCCTGTAGAAGACTGTCAAGAGAATGAAAAGACAAGATACAAACTGGAAAAAAAAAATATCTGTAAATGGCTGTTATCCAAAATATAGAGAGAACTCTTAAAATACAACAATAAAAGAACAACCTGATTAAAAATAAGCAAAATACCTGGACAGACACCTGACCAAAGAAGATACACTGATATCAAATAAGCATCTAGAAGATGTTCAATATTCTGTGTTATCAGGGAAACGCAAACTAAATCACAGAGATTCCATTACACACCTATTAGAATGACCAAAATCCAAAACATTGACAGCAAATGTCAAATGCTGGGGAGGATAGGAACTTTCATTTATTATTGGTTGGAATGCAAAATGGTATAGCCACTTTGAAAGTTATTTTGGCAGTTTCTTACAAGACTAAACATAATCTTATTCAGCAATTGCACTCCTTGGTGGCTAGCCAAATAAACTGAAAATTTATGTCTGCACACACCACACACACAAAAATAATTCCCACATGTGTTTATGGCAGCTTTATTCATAATTGCTGAAACTTAGAAGTAACCAAATGTTCTTCAGTAAGTAAATAGGTGAATAAGTTGTGGTACATCCATACAATAGAATATTATTCAGCACCAAAAAATAAATGAGCTCTCCAGGCAGGAAAAGACATGGAGAAATTTTATATTTTAAAGACATTACTAAGTGAAAGAAGCCAACCTGAAGAGGCCACATAGTGCATAATTCCAGCTATATGATATTCTGAAAAAGACAAACTATTAAAAAATGGTCATTGTCAAGGGGTAAAAGGAAAGCCAGCAAGAGTAGGCAGAGCAAAGAGGACTTTTAGGGCAGTGAAATTATTCTGTATGAAATTACAATGGGGCATACATGTCTTTATATATTTGTCCAAAGCCATAGAAGGTACAACATCAAGAGCAAACCCCAGTGGAAACTATGGACTATGAGTGATAATGATGTGTCAATACAGGTTCATCTTTGGTAACAAATGTACCATTCTGAGAAATGTCAATAGTGACTGAGTTGGGGTACTTGGGAAGGGGGGCACAGGCAAGAGTTATAAGGCAATTCTTTTGTACTTTCCACTCAATTTTTATATGAACCCTAAAACTCTCCCATAAAAATAAAATTCATTACTATAAAAAATAATACAGATTAGCATTTGCTGACATGGATGATGGATCAGCATTTGCTGATATGTTGTGACATGTACTAACAGTGTGTACAGATGATCCAAATTTGTTTGAGAAAATATATTCATAAGGGAAAAAAACACAGAGCAACACAAGGAAGTGATTACCCTCAGAGTCAGAATCGTGGTTACCAGAAGGGAGATAGGAACTCTTGTTAGAATGGGCTATGACAGGAAAGTTCTATTTTTCACCTGAATTGTGGTTATAAGGTGTTGATCTTATAAATAATTCACTAAACTTAAGGTTCTCCAACTGTGATCCCAGATAGTGTCACCATCACCTGGGAACTTGTTAGAAATGCAAATTTTCAGACCTCAGCCCAACTTCCTCTAGTTTGAAATATGTTTCCAATAAACACCATCCTTGCTGGCACATATGTCATTCCTTTGTCGTCTCTCAGCTACTTTTACACAGAATCCTCAGAGACTAAAATTGAAGACTGGATCAGAAATGCTCAAGATGGGACCAAGCAATCTGTGCTTTGACAGTCCCTCCAGGTTTAAGGATGCATGCTAAAGTTTGAGAACCACTGTACTAAATCTCTCGCTTGTTCTCTGAAGTTTGCTAATATTATGTTTTATTTACAATAAGAAAGCTAAAATATTTTTAAGTGGCAGAATAATGTGTCTTTTTAAAAGACAATGCATATTTAAAGGTTGCTAAGAGAGTGGATCTTAAAAGTTCTCATTAAAAGATAAATTGTAACCATGAGTAGTGACAGATGTTAATTTATTCAGGTGATCAAGGACTGGAGCCTACCAGGATCCTCCGTCCATGGGATTTTCCAGGCAAAAGTACTGGGGTGGGGTGCCATTGCCTTCCCCATTTAGAATATATACAAGAATGGAATTATGACCTGAAACTAATGTTACATGTCAATTATATCTCAATTTAAATAAAAGTAATGGGGAACTTCTATTCCATATGTAGACCTAATTTGTATACGTTTATATAACAAAAGGATGAAATGAAACGCATTAAGCCCTTCAGTTCTGTTCAGTTCAGTTCAGTCACTCAGTCATGTCTGACTTTTTGCAACCCTATGAACCGCAGCATGCCAAGCCACCCTACCCATCACCAACTTCCAGAGTTCACTCAAACTCATGTCCATTGAGTTGGTGATGACATCCAACCATATCATCTTCTGTCGTCCCCTTCTCCTCTCTCCTTCAATCTTTTCCAGCATCAAGGTCTTTCCAAATGAGTCAGTTCTTCATATCAGGTGGCCAAAGTATTGGAATTTCAGCTTCAGCATCAGTCTTTCCAATGAATACCCAGGGCTGATTTCCTTTAGGATGGACTGGTTGGATCTCCTTGCAGTCCAAGGGACTCTTAAGAGTCTTCTCCAACACCACAGTTCAAAGCATCAATTCTTTGGCACTCAGCTTTCTTTATAGTCCAATTCTCACATCCATACATGACCACTGGAAAAACCATAGCCTTGACTAGACAGATCTTTGTTGGCAAAGTAATGTCTCTGCTTTTTAATATGCTGTCTAGGTTGGTGATAACTTTTCTTCCAAGGAGTAACCATCTTTTTATTTCATGACTGCAGTCACCATCTGCAGTGATTTTGGAGCCCAAAAGAAGTAAAATCAGCCACTGTTTCCACTGTTTCCCCATCTATTTGCCATCAAGTAATGGGACCAGATGCCATGATCTTTATTTTCTGAATGTTGAGCTTTAAGCCAACTTATTCACTCTTCTCTTTCACTTTCACCAGAGGCTCTTTCACTTTCTTCCATAAGGGTGGTGTCATCTGCATATCTGAGGTTATTGCTATTTCTCCCAGCAATCTTGATTCCAGCTTGTGCTTCTTCCAGCCCAGCGTTTCTCATAATGTACTCTGCATATAAGTTAAATAAGCAGGATGACCATGTACAGCCTTGACGTACTCCTTTTCCTATTTGAAACCAGTCTGTTGTTCCACGTCCAGTTCTAACTGTTGCTTCCTGACCTGCATACAGGTTTCTCAAGAGGCAGGTCAGGTGGTCTGGTATTCCCATCTCTTTCAGAATTTTCCACAGTTTCTTGTGATCCACACAGTCAAAGGCTTTGGCATAGTCAATAAAGCAGAAATAGATGTTTTTCTGGAACTCTCTTGCTTTTTCCATGATTCAGCGGATGTTGGCAATTTGATCTCTGATTCCTCTGCCTTTTCTAAAACCAGCTTGAACATCTGGAAGTTCATGGTTCACATACTGTTGAAGCCTGGCTTGGAGAATTTTGAGCATTACTGTGCTAGCGTGTGAAATGAGTGCGATTGTGTGGTAGTTTGAGCATTCTTTGGCATTGCCTTTCTTTGGGATTGGAATGAAAACTGACCTTTTCCAATCTTGTGGCCACTGCTGAGTTTTCCAAATTTGCTGGCATATTGAGTGCAGCACTTTCACAGCATCATCTTTTAATATTTGAAATAGCTCAACTAGAATTCCATCAAGCCCTTATCACTTAGTAATTCAGGGAAATGGAATTAAAAGGGAGAATATAATTTTATATTTTTATTGCTGATTTATTAATTTGAGTTGATATTGCTTTTGTAACTTAAAAGAATTACAAAGTTCAAAATACTAAAAACAGAAAAATTAAAGCTTTAGCTTATACATGTTCTAAATTGTGTTTCCTAGCACACTAGTGTCCCACTCATGTCAATAGGTGTCAAATGAATTATAAAAAATGTCCTAGGATTTCAAAATGCAAATTAATATCTTGAAGATTTTAAAATTCCCCACATATGTTTAACTTCACCCAGTGTTCCCCAATTTTTAAAAACTATGAATAATTTCTTCCTGAAATCCTATTAACAACTAGCAGCCATGGTATGTTGAAGGAAGCTCATACAGAGACTCCGTTGTACCCATTTCTTCCCAAATGTATTCAGTGACATTGGGATGGTAACTTGAAATCAGCCACAGAGGGAGTATTTACACCCTGGAAATCATCAAACGCTGCAAGTCAGTACTCCACCTACTCTATCCAGACCTGAGGGAAGAGGTAAAAGTGTCATTGTATGTAGATGATAAGATATTCTATATAGAAAATCCAAGAGAATCCACACACACACACAAATAGAACTAATAAATGAATTCAGCAAGATAACAGGATACAAGATCAATATACAGAAATCAATTGTTCTTTCCACTAACACTGAAATATCAGAAAGGGAAAGTTTAAAAAAAAAAAATCCCATTTAAATCGCATCCAAAAACTACCTAGGAATAAACCAAACCAGGGAGTGTTAGTCAGCCATGTCTGACTCTTTGTGACCACATTAACTGTAGCCTACCAGGCCCCTCTGTCCATGGAATTCTCCAGGCAAGAATACTTGAGTGGGTTGCCATTTCCTTCTCCAAACCAGGGAATTGAAAGATTTATATGCTGAAAACTATAAAGCACTGATAAAGGAAACAGAAGATGTTTCAGAGGAATCGAAAGATACTCCATCTCTTGAATTGGAAGAATATTGCTGAAATGGCCAAACGACACAAATCAAACTAGAGATTTAATGCAATTTTTCACAGAACTAGAACAGATAATCCTAAAATTTACATGGAACTACTAAAGGCCCAGAATTGTCAAAGCGATTCTGACAGAAAAGAACAAAGCTGGAAGCCCTAATGCTCCTAGACTTCAGACAACACTGCAAAGCTACAGTAATCAAAATAGCACAAAAACAGACCTAGAAGTCAACAAAACAGATTAGCCAGCCCAGAAACAAATGCACACACCTAAAGTCAATTAATCATCAACAAAGGAAGAAATAATATACAATGGAGAAAAGATAATCTCTTCAACAAGTGGTCTCTGGGAAAGCAGAAGACCTCATGTAAATCAATGAAGTTAGAACACATCTCCATACCATACACAAAAATAAACTCAAAATAGCTTAAATACTTAAATATAAGACATGACACCATAAAAATCCTAGAAGAGAACATAGGCAAAACACTCTCAGACATATATGATAGTAATATTTTCTTAGTTTCCCAAGGTAAAATAAATAAAAGCAAAAATAAACAAAAGGGACTTAAACATATAAGCTTTCCCACAGTGAAGGAAACCATAGCAGAACAAAAAGACAACCTACAGACATGGAGAAAATATTTGCAAGTGATGCAACAGACAAAGGCTTAATTTCCAAAATATACAAACCACTACTAGAACTCAGTATCAAACAAACAAACAAAAAAAAAACAATCAAAAACCAGGTAGAAGACCTAAATAGACATTTCTCCAAAGAAGATATACAGATAGCCAACATGCACATGAGGAGATGCAAATTATTACAGAAATGCAAATCAAATCTAAGAGGTGGTATCATCTCACACCAATCAGGACGACTATCAAAAAGTTTACAAATAATAAATGCTGGAGAGGGTATAAAGAAAAGGAGCCCTCCTACACTGTTGGTGGGAGTGTAAAACGATGCAGCCACTATGGAAAAAGGGGATTCCTAAAAACTAGAGTTACTATACAATATAGCCATTCCATTCCTGGGCATATATCCAGAAAAGACAAAAACTGTAATTTGAAAAGATACACATACCTCAATGTTCATAGCCACACTATTCACAATAGCCAAGACTTAGAAGCAACATAACTTTCCATCAACAGATAAATGGATGAAGAAGCCAGACACACACACACACACACACACACACACACAATGAACTACTACTCAGACATAAAAAATGAAATAATGCCATTTTCAGCAACATGAACGGACTTAGAAATTATCATACTAACCGAAGTAAGTCAAAGACAAATATTATTGATATGATATCACTTATAGGTGAAATTAAAAAAAAATACAAATCAACTTATTTACAAAAGAAAAACAGATATATAGAAAACAAACTTATGGTTACCACAAGACCAAAGAGGGGAGGGATAAATTAGGAGTACAGACACACGCTACTACAAATAAACAAGAATTTACTATATAACACAGGGAGCTATATTCACTATCTTGTGCTAAGTCTCTTCAGTCATGTCAGACTCTTTTGTGACCTCATGGACTGTAGCCCACTAGGCTCCCCTGTCCATGGGATTTCCCAGGCAAGAATACTGGAGTGGGTTGCCATTTCCTTCTTCTCAATATCTTGTAATACCTATAATGGAAAGGAGTCTGAAGCTATACACTCAAAAATAACACAATATTGTAAATCAACTATACTTCAACTAAAAAAAAATTATTTAAACTCCACCTACTCCCAGAGCCAGCTGTCAAATATTTTTCAACACACCCATCTAGCAGACTGTGTTTCATAAAGTAGGAAAATTCTGCTTTACATTTCTCCCTTTAATTAGAATCTGGTTGTCCTTAATAATTTTAAATTTGTTATATTCTTCATGCATAATCCATAAACAATTTTATTGCACCCAGCATGGTAAGAGTTATTGATAAAAAATTTTCAACCACTAAAAAGAAGGTTGGAAAAGTGTAGAAGTGAGTAAAAGAAGCAGAAAGCCCCCTGCAGTACCACTATACTGAGCATCGCAATCTGAGGGTAGAACAAAACACTTCCAGTACTTTCAAAACAGCAGGAAAAGACAATTTTAAAATTTCTGTTTATGTGATAGTGCTTTTCTTAGGTAGTATAACGTGCTAAGTATTTTTTTTTTCCTCCAACCACAACCTCTGCTAAGCTCATCATGTGGAAATAGCTCCAATTCCCCACAGGACAGTGTATGAACGTACGTCTACATTTGTGTATTTGGGGCTGAAATGACCAATGACCTCAATGAAGTTGTTACATGCACGTTGAATTAGTAAGCAACTTCTTCTGTCAGGCTAGTTTGAAATACGTTTCCAGTAAGACCATCCTTGGTGGCACATACGTCATATCTTTATCCTCTCAGCTACTTTTACACTGACTCCTCAGGGATGAAACTTAGGACGCCCGCTGAAGAACGGGACAGGGGCCAGCGGTTGGAGATTTTTGAACAGGTGGCAATAGAGCAAGACTGGTTCAATAGCAACCAGATGGCACATCTTTATAATGGAAGATGTGTATTATTCTTTAACCTTGTAACAAAAGAGGCATATACTATACAATCAAAATCCCTCTTGCCATGCTTGGGCTGCTGGCAGCCGCCCTCCTCAAACAGAATTAGAACACACACCACACAGATCAACTATGTAACGCGCGTCTAGGGAAGCAGAAGCGGGAATCCCAGCAGCGGGAAAACAAGCCCTGTTTCCCAGCAACGCTGTGGCCGTGTGCCGTACGGTAACACTGAGCCCAGTCCTTGAAGCAAGACTCCAATTCCTCACCCATGGAGTCATGCATTCCAGAATTACAGGCTTGCATGCCATAGGCTTCTGAGTGAAAGAGGAAACTCCAACTGTGACTTGTACGGCGGGCTTTCCTCACACGCGGAGGTAGAAACAGGCGGTGCGTTCAACTCGAATTCTCACCCCTACGTGACTGTTCTGGGAATGACGCAGGCCATGTACTGATACGTTGTAAATTACAGTGCGAACAGGTATGAAGCATGTGGCCGTGTGAATAATAGATTTCACGTCAGCACTATATCATTTTCATCTACAAGTAACTACATCAGATTTATATGTAATTGTGGGGAAAATGAAATAAGCAGTTGAGTTCATATAATCCATCCACCTTATAACACATTGAGCATTTACGTGCACCCCACAGAAACCATGGAGATGAGAGAGCATTCCAAAAAGTCAAGACTGCTTCTAGTCATTTCCTCCATTGTCAAAACATCTCGGACTTATCCATTTGTCTTCAGTAGTTGTTCGGGATATCTCCATGCTGACAGATGAGCTTCAAACATTTCTTTAGGCTTTTAGGTGAGATGCATGTATCACTCTTGTTTCCTAATGAGACCCAGGAGAATTGAAGAGTCTCTAAGGAGCCTCTCGTGCTTACTTCACTCTGATGACTATCATTTGCTTTCAAAGTTTAATTCTCTATCTGACTCTTAAAAAATACAGCTAGCCACATCCAAATTTCGGATGAAAGAGATCTAAACCTCAATGGATTTTACACTTGTCATAATAGCTACCACCTACTGTGCCCTTTTTTCACCAGTACTTTACATTTTTCTGTGTGTTTATTATAACAACCCCATGGAGTAGATAGCTTACAGATAAGTATTCTTAAATGTAGAAAAAATAAAGAACTTGTCTAGGAGTACAGAGTTAGCAAGATGTAGGGCTAAGATCTTAAGTGTTTTCCTAAAAAGCTGTTGAGTGTTGTGACTTCAGTATGATCTCTCATTGTGACTCCAGTATTCAAGACTCATCTTCATTCTTGCTTCTTTGATTTCTTAAGTCAGCAAGGCATTGGCCCTGTGTTCCAATCATTCTTGGGGAAATCAAGAACAAGAAAATAAGTACCCAGGTGTGTTTCTTATAGGGTGTGCCTGCTGAGAATGAACCCAATGGAAAAGGTCTGAATGGCCTCTCACACTTCCTTGTGAGTGCGTAGATCTGAGGAAGATGGCCATTGCCGTGTTGTAATTGAGACGAGCTGACTTTTGTACTGTCTCTCTGAGATCTGCCCTGGCACTCACATTTCCTGGCCCTTAACTTGATGAATGTTGGCAGAGCACAGTGGCTGTTGCTTGCAGGAGTCTTAATGAATGATTGCAGTCTGATTGACTTCTAGCCCAGACAAAATGCTGAATACACTCACTTTCAGTACCCAGTGACTCTTCCATTAATACCCGGCTGGGTTTCACATGGAGCCTAAAGTCTCAAATAAATTGAATGTTAAATTCAGTCACAAAAGGGCAAACAGTCCAGTGTGACTTACAGCTTATAGAGACACATTAAGATAATACATATCACACCTACTTCTCAATTTTGCTGTGAATCTAAAACTATTGTAAAAACAAATTGCCATAAAAAGAAAAACGTAATAGGTGTAAATGTACAACCGTAGGTTGATTATATGTGCCTCAAACCTGGTAGCCCAAAGTAAAATAAAATGAATATGAATTTCTCTTGGGAATCACAGTTTTGTGTTATTCATTGAGTTCTTTTAATATGTTACTCCATCTTTCCTAGATATATATACACAAGAGTAATAACATGTGATATGAGATTCTAATAAAAACTCAAGAGGACTTCAAATACCTGCATAAACAGTACAGATGGAGTACAGGAAAGAGCTCAGGATTTTATCTGTGTGTCCTTAGGTAAGTTTTCATCTTCCCTCTCCTATAGATTGCGGACTGTAGTATCACCTTTTTCAGAGAAATATTGTGAAAGTTAAATAAGGTAATAATTGTGAAAATGTTTCCTAATATTAATACATAGAGTTCTATATAAATACTAAAATTTAAGAGTATGAGAGAGAAATGTGATTATTTGACTACTATTTTTTCAGTCATGTTCAGTGTCTTGTAGGCCTTGTAGAAGGAAGATAATAGAGAAATGTACTTTCAACAGACATTATTTACTTTCTATTAAAAATATGAGAATAATTCATAAAAGGTACTTTTCAAACCATTCTCTTCTACACATTTGTTTAGCAATTCTCTCCTTGCTCTTTCTTATCTAAAAAATTTTGAAAATATATGAAAAGGAACATGAATAATTACCTGTAATATATCCAGATATAACCACTGTTAACATTTAGTCACTTATTATTAGACATTTTTCTATATACTTCTGTATTTAGAAATATACTTCTTTTGGCTTGTATTTCAAAATATATGTTTTAGGTGAGCAAGTTATAAGTAGCATATCAGTGGATTTTCTCTTTCATGAAGATACTTAACTAGTATAAATTTATTAATCTTACTAATACTTGGTCATGTTTCTATAAGAATGTATTTTAATTTTGTTCTTTTAAAACATTTGCTTCCTGATTTTTCCCTATTTACTTTTGCTGAATAGAGTTTGAGTTTGGTTTGGGGAATTTGGTAGGGCAAGGGGGCGGGCGTTGCTGCTATTTACAATCCTTACTTTGGAAAAAAAGAAAATCTACGCTTATTCCTTACATATTACCTTCCAGTTTCCAGAGATTGTCATAAAAATGGTGGCTCAATGGTAAAGAATTCACCTGCAATGCAGGTGACCTGGGTTCAATCCTTGGGTTGGGAAGATCCCCTGAAGAAAGGAATGGCTACCCACGACAGTATTCTTACCTGGAGAACTCCATGGATAGAGGAGCCTGCTGGGCTACAGTCCACAGGGTGGCAAATAGTTGGACATGACTGAACGACTAACACTTTCACTTTTCAACCATAAGACTTAGGGGCAAAGTAGTTATTTGTTAACTGTCGCTGATGATGAATTAAATACTTTGTGCCTGTGCGTTCAAATCCTCAGCAATTTATAGGTCATCATTTAAGTTATAATTCCTGTATTTTTCTTTCTTTAATGTCTTATACAATAGAAGCTGTGTAGTTTAAATGAAAACCAAATTGTGTAAGCCACATGGTACTTTAAAAATTATTAGGCTAATAATTTAGTCTAGTAACTTTTACTAATAATTTAGACTCCTGCCACTTTGCAGACACTATTTCCCTTCTGATCTTTGACACAGTTTGCATTGTCCTGATTCAGGTTTTTGGATTATTTTTTGAAGTTGCCTGGATACTATATTTTAATCCATGTGTATCAAAAAATGACTTTCTGTTGCCTTCACATATTGATAACTTGACTGGGTATAAAATTCTTTCAAAGCTCTCTAATAAAAAACAGCAACCAAAGAGGAGGAGAAAAGTGTTCAGAGAAGTGAAGGGGGATGGGCAGGAAAGAAAAAGAAAAAGAACACATGATTTGCTTACTATGTCTCAGGTCCTCTTCTAACTACTTTAAATATACTAATTCACTTAATCCTAACAATGACCCTGCTGCTGCTGCTGCTAAGTCACTTCAGTCGTGTCTGACTCGTGTGCGACCTCATAGATGGCAGCCCACCAGGCTCCCCTGTCCCTGGGATTCTCCAGGTAAGATCACTGGAGTGGGTTGCAATTTCCTTCTCCAATGCATGAAAGTGAAAAGTGAAAGTGAAAAATGAAAGGGAAGTCGCTCAGTCGTGTCCGACCCTTAGCGACCCCATGGACTGCAGCCTACCGGGCTCCTCTGTCCATGGGATTTTTCAGGCAAGAGTGCTGGAGTGGGGTGCCGTTGCAACAACGACCCTAAGAGCATGCATTTATTATCTTTTGTATTATTGATGAAAATGAGACACAAAGAAGATAAGGACTTGGCTCAAACTCAAATAACTAATATTTAGCAAAGCTAGGATTCTAAACCAGACAGTCTGGCCCCAGCCTCTCCATGATCTTGCCCTTTAACCTCTATTGTTTCATATTCTAACATTTAATAGCAAAGGAATTAAAAGAGGATCAATGTCCTTTGTAGAGGAATTGGAGAAATCTACGTTAACATTTTTCTTCTCTATGTGTTTTTCCTGATTTTTATGTGATTCTGGGTTTTTAAAGATTGCATAAAAATATATGTACCTGTGGTTTGTTTTCACAAAGTTGATCTATAACCTATTTCAATGCACATTCTAGCTTTTGAGGATAAGATTATCCTTTTGCCATAATGGAGTTTTCCTTTGATTATTGCTTTTGATCCACCCTTTCTAGTTTTCTCTGTGTAGAAAGTTCTTTTTAGGTTCATCTCTTAGATGGGTCATGTATGTTCCTCATAGTTTTCTGATTTTAGTTTCTGAATTATGGCTGAATATATTTATTTTCTATTAATTAAACAATTGTCTTCTATGTGCATGCAGTACTTCCAATCATAGGTTGTCAGAGTTTCTTTTTCCATAATGATGCCCACATCCATATTCATATTCTCTCTCCTCTCTCACCCCTCCCTTGCCCTCTCTTTCTTTTTCTCTTTTTCTCTCTGGGTTTCAATGAATTTTCACAAGTCTGGTGATCTTTCTGTTTACTCAACCTTCAGAAGATTTATACTCACTTAGTAGTAGCATATAGTCAAATAGAAGACTGATAAACTTTATAAGGGTCTCTCCTTAAAGCTTTTGCATTTTTAAAGACAGAAGAAATAAATGAAAAATAAAGGAAAATTACACTTACAGAAAGTGTGCATATATATTCAACGATGCATAAGTCTAGAAGAATTCGGAGGGAGATTAGAGCCATAGACAATTATATCAAAGAACTGCATTGCAGTTGGTATAAAAGCCCGCCTGCAAGAGCAGTCACTGGCATTTCCCAAATCACTCAAGAGTTGTAGCTTGTAATAGAAACATGTTCTTTCTCAGCCACTTTCAGCAGCTCTCTTCATTCTACTTGCCCTTTGCTCACCAGCCAGTGCTGCAAGGTCTTCCTGCGGTGCTCTGAGGACTGAGCTAATCACCAGAAGCCAGATGGGACATCCTATTCTCAAGGGTCGGATGGGGGAAATAACACAAAATGGTCTGTTTCAAATAATAAGATAAGGGATATACAACATGTAAATACTGGATGCTTGGAGGGTTAGGGAATGAACACACACACATACATACACCACATGTAAAGGAAACTTTCTGTAGAAATACTGATTGAACTCACTTTGATTGAATTAACTTTTTTAATGTTTTGAGACAGATTTATTTGTTAGTTTGGTTTAGTTTGATTTTTTTGATCAATAATTAACCATTGGGCTATCTTATTCTTATATAATGTAGACTCTTTTCTCCTTAGTCATCTTATAACAGAATCAGAGAAACAAAATCCTCACATTTTTACATATCCATGTGTCTCAAAAGCTCACCCAGAGAGTTGCATCTGGTGAAGTCAAAAGGTCAGAAACCAAACAATTAACTGGTTTATTCATGCACTGATAAAGCAACTTATACAGTGAAACAACTGTGATCACCAAACTGTACTGAACCTATATATCATCTCCTTACCCATACAACAAAGTAAATTGCAACGGGATCATACTTATCAATAATTACCTTAAACGTAAATGGGTTGAATGCCCCAACCAAAAGACAAAGATTGGCTGAATGGATACAAAAATAAGACCCCTACATATGTTGTCTACAAGAGACCCACCTCAAAACAGGGGACACATACAGACTGAAAGTGAAGGGCTGGAAAAAGATTTTCCATGCAAATAGGGACCAAAAGAAAGCAGGAGTAGCAATACTCATATCAGATAAAATAGACTTTAAAACAAAGGCTGTGAAAAGAGACAAAGAAGGTCACTACATAATGATCAAAGGATCAATCCAAATATAAGATATAACAATTATAAATATCAGATCAGATCACATCAGTCGCTCAGTCGTGTCCTACTCTTTGCGACCCCATGAACTGCAGCACTCCAGGCCTCCCTGTCCATCACCAACTCCTGGAGGTCACTCAGACTCATATCCATCGAGTCAGTGATGCCATCCAGTCATCTCATCTTCTGTCGTCCCCTTCTCCTCCTGCCCCCAATCCCTCCCAGCATCAGAGTCTTCTCCAATGAGTCAACTCTTCACAGGAGGTGGCCAAAGTACTGGAGTTTCAGCTTTAGCATCATTCCTTCCAAAGAAATCCCAGGGCTGATCTCCTTCAGAATGGACTGGTTGGATCTCCTTGCAGTCCAAGGGACTCTCAAGAGTCTTCTCCAACACCACAGTTCAAAAGCATCAATTCTTCGGCACTTAGCCTTCTTCACTCACATCCATACATGACCACAGGAAAGACCATAGCCTTGACTAGATGGACCTTTGTTGGCAAAGTAATGTCTCTGCTTTTGAATATGCTATCTAGATTGGTCATAACTTTCCTTCCAAGGAGTAAGTGTCTTTTAATTTCATGGCTGCAATCATCATCTGCAGTGATTTTGGAGCCCCCCAAAATAAAGTCTGACACTGTTTCCACTGTTTCCCCATCTACTTCCCATGAAGTGATGGGACCAGATGCCATGATCTTCGTTTTCTGAATGTTGAGCTTTAAGCCAACCTTTTCACTCTCCACTTTCACTTTCATCAAGAGGCTTTTTAGTTCCTCTTCACTTTCTGCCATAAGGGTGGTGTCATGCACCCAACATAGGAGCACCGCAATATGTAAGACAAATACTAACAAGTATGAAAGGAGAAATCAACAATAACACAATAATAGTGGGAGACTTTAATACCCCACTCACACCAATGGATAGATCAACTAAACAGAAAATTAACAAGGAAACACAAACTTTAAACGATACAATAGACCAGTTAGACCTAATTGATATTATAGGACATTTCTTCCCAAAACAATGAATTTCACCTTTTTCTCAAGCACACATGGAACCTTCTCCAGGATAGATCACATCCTGGGCCATAAATCTAGCCTTGGTAAATTCAGAAAAAATGAAATTATTCCAAGCATCTTTTCTGACCACAATGCAGTAAGATTAGATCTCAATTACAGGAGAAAAACTATTAAAAATTCCAACATATGGAGGCTGAACAACACAGTGCTGAATAACCAACAAATTACAGAAGAAATCAAAAAAGAAGTCAAAATTTGCATAGAAACTAATGAAAATGAAAACACAACAACCCAAAACCTGTGGGACACTGTAAAAGCAGTCCTAAGGGGAAAGTTCATAGCAATACAGGCATACCTCAAGAAACAAGAAAAAAGCCAAATAAGTAATCTCACTCTACACCTAAAGCAACTAGAAAAGGAAGAAATGAAGAACCCCAGGGTTAGTAGAAGGAAAGAAATCTTAAAAATTAGGGCAGAAATAAATGCAAAAGAAACAAAAGAGACCATAGCAAAAATCAACAAAGCCAAAAGCTGGTTCTTTGAAAGGATAAATAAAATTGACAAACCATTAGCCAGATTCATCAAGAAACAAAGGGAGAAAAGTCAAATCCATAAAATTAGAAATGAAAATGGAGAGATCACAACAGACAACACAGAAATACAAAGGATCATAAGAGACTACTATCAGCAATTATATGGCAACAAAATGGACAATGTGGAAGAAATGGACAAATTCTTAGGAAAGTACAACTTTCGAAACTGGACCAGGAAGAAGTAGAAAATCTTAATAGACCCATCACAAGCATGGAAATTGAAATTGTAATCAGAAATCTTCCAGCAAACAAAAGCCCAGGTCCAGACGGTTTCACAGCTGAATTCTACCAAAAATTTAGAGAAGAGCTAACACTCATCCTACTCAAACTCTTCCAGAAAATTGCAGAGGAAGGTAAACTCCCAAATGCATTCTATGAGGTCTCCATCACCCTAAAACCAAAACCTGACAAAAATGCCACAAAGAAAGAAAACTACAGGCCAATATCACTGATCGACATAGATGCACAAATCCTTAACAAAATTCTAGCAATCAGAATCCAACAACACATTAAAAAGATCATACACCATGACCAAATGGGCTTTATCCCAGGGATCCAAGAATTCTTCAATATCCGCAAATCAATCAACGTAATACACCACATTAACAAATTGAAAAATAAAAACCATATCATTATCTCAATAGATGCAGAGAAAGCCTTTGACAAAATTCAACATCCATTTAAGATAAAAACTCTCCAGAAAGCAGGAATAGAAGGAACATACCTCAACATAATAAAAGCTATATATGACAAACCCACAGCAAACATTATCCTCAATGGTGAAAAATTGAAAGCATTTCCTCTAAAGTCAGGAACAAAACAAAGGTGCCCACTTTCACCATTACTATTCAACATAGTTTTGGAAGTTTTGGCCACAGCAATCAGAGCAGAAAAAGAAATAAAAGGAATCCAAATTGGAAAAGAAGAAGTAAAACTCTCATTGTTTGCAGATGGCATGATCCTCTACATACAGTTTGTATACTATTATAATTCACCTTGAGCAAATTATTTAATAAGTTAAAAATAAATTAAAAAGAACAGGATTGCCTACTTTCTCTCTCTCTATATATATATATGTAATGTATATTACAACTGAACATGTATATTCAATATATCATACATAGAAATATATATTTTATATATTAAATATTATTGATGTACAGCTGTATCTGTATCTACAGATAGAGAAAAATACACATATATGTCAGTGTCAGTTTGAAATCTGACAGGTTGTTGGTGGGAACATGTGTACAAACATTTGAATGGAGAATCCATTCATTATGAAAACCATTTATTCCTACATGACAATAAGGCAAACACCAGAAGACAAATCAGAAAGGCAAAGTGGGGATGAAAATGCAAAGTCTTGATAAGTCACTGAAATAAGAGATTCTTTTCTCAATTTGCTGATGGTCTGTTTCCCCAGATTAATGGTAATCCGATAGCATATGTTTAGTTCAACCCCTGCAGCTCCTAGTGCATGCCTCTTTCAGATTCAGGCTGCTAGGTCAGCAGTTTCGGCTGCTTTTGGCAATGTTTTGATTTTTCACAAGAGTTGTTACAGTAACTCCAAATCTGAGTTTCTTAGATAAGCTCTCATCTCTTTCATATTACTTTCATCTCTTCACTAAGATATCAGATTATAAAGAAGCCAACAGTGTTAATGCATATTTATATTTTTAGAGATAAATGATGAAGGTTTACAAATATTTTCTGATAGTTAATAGAAAAGTTTTTTAAACTGTCAATTTACTATGCCCCAGTTAAAATTTTTAGTGTTTTGTTACTGATCATTTTATTTGGGTATTTAGACAGTGTTTCAATAAAAGCACTATCCCAAATGCCTGGAAAAATACTGTTCTCTGTGAAAATGTTAGTCACTCAGTCATGTCAACTCTTTGCAACCCCATATAGTGTAGCCTGCCAGGCTCCACTCTCTGTCCATGGAATTCTCTGGGCAAGAATACAGGGGTGGGTTGCCATGCCCTCCTCCAGGGAATCTTCCTGACCCAGGGATTGAACTGAAGTCTCCCCCATTACAGGCAGATTCTTTACTGTCTGAGTCACCAGGGAAGCCCATTCCATAATTAATTAAAGCTTTTCATAGACACAGTATTGCTTTGGGGCAAGATTAAGACATCACACACAAGTAAGAGAAAGACAAAAGAACTGAAAGAAACCAGAGGCCCTAATTTATGAAAAGTGTGCCCAATTAATTTTTAATAAGAAAAAGAGTCAATAAAGCAAATAAGCAAATGAACATCTAGATAGGACATTGTTTCACATACTCTGGAAGACATTAGATATTCTCAATTTACAGGGGAAAATTCTTTTCCTTATGGTTCCAAACTGTTCAGGCTCTTCCAATCATAGTTTTATCCTAGGTGAGGAAGTATTACTGCATAGCATCCTCTAAAAGGCTTTAAACTTTGTAGCCATTTGACTCTTAGGGAAAGAGGAGAAAAAACAGGTAGGATTATGACTTTGGGAATGTCTACCTCAACCTTATGAGAGTAGACTGCCTTGGAAAGACAGATATCCTCTGGGACAGATTTGCCAATTCCTGGGGTTTAAAAATACTACTTGGAGAAGTTGACTTCTTCTATTATATCTAATAATTCATTTAGGGAAAATGACCTTGTTATGCAACTCTGTTTGGAGCTGTTAATTAAAATTAACGAGGATCTTGCTGTTTTGCACTGGCGTGTTTCTTCGATCAAGCTAGTTTAATCTGGACTGGCCTGACGTCCTGCCTGGACAGGTTTGACATTCTGCCAAGAAGCCGCCAGTGGGCTGAGGAAGGTTAAAACACTGAGCTGGCAAGGAGCAGCGTTTTGAAAGTTGAATTTAGGGCAAGAACAACAGGAAGGAGCCTGAAGGCCAAAGGTAAAGGTAACAAAATTCTAAGTTACCAATGTGGAGGAATTCCACTCCTGTGTCTGAGAGTGTTTTGCTTTGTGCAATTGTCAATGAAAAAGTATGCATAGAAAATTCCAGCAAATAGAATTGCCACTGAAAAACATTCATGCTCTAGAAATACTGAAATACTCAATGCCAGCAACCTGCATGAAAGATCACCGCTATATTTGTCTATTTTGCACTTAAAAAATAACTAGATTTATTTCCTAGAAAAGCACCAGTTTTTGCCTTTATGAGTAGAGAGTATTTCACTTGTAAAAAATATTTTAAGTAGTGAGTTTTTAACAATATACTGGCTCCCCTAAATATGTATGGTATATAATTTATACTCAGGACATATGGATCTTTCAGTCTACTAGGAAGGGAATCTATAGCAAGATGCAGATATCACTGTTCTCTTCTTATGAACACACAGTTCTTTATTCTCCTAGCCAACAATACAAAGTCATGTTATTTTGTTGATATTTATATTATATGTCGGGGGAGGCAATGGCACCCCACCCCATTACTTTTGCCTGGAGAATCCCATGGACGGAGGAGCCTGGTAGGCTCCAGTCCATGGGGTCGCTGGGAGTTGGACACAACTGACAAAAACAAGACCAGGAGCTGACTGTGGCTCGGACCATGAACTCCTTATTGCCAAATTCAGACTGAAATTGAAGAAAGTAGGGAAAACCACTAGACCATTCAGGTATGACCTAAATCAAATCCCTTATGATTATACAGTGGAAGTGAGAAATAGATTTAAGGGCCTAGATCTGATAGATAGAGTGCCTGATGAACTATGGAATGAGGTTCGTGACATTGTACAGGAGACAGGGATCAAGACCATCCCCATGGAAAAGAAATGCAAAAAAGCAAAATGGCTGTCTGGGGAGGCCTTACAAATAGCTGTGAAAAGAAGAGAAGTGAAAAGCAAAGGAGAAAAGGAAAGATATAAACATCTAAATGCAGAGTTCCAAAGAATAGCAAGAAGAGATAAGAAAGCCTTCTTCAGTGATCAATGCAAAGAAATAGAGGAAAACAACAGAATGGGAAAGACTAGGGATCTCTTCAAGAAAATCAGAGATACCAAAGGAACATTTCATGCAAAGATGGGCACGATAAAGGACAGAGATGGTGTGGACCTAACAGAGGCAGAGGATATTAAGAGGAGGTGGCAAGAATACACAGAAGAACTGTACAAAAAAGAGCTTCAAGACCTAGATAATCATGATGATGTGATCACTGACCTAGAGCCAGACATCTTGGAATGTGAAGTCAAATGGGCCTTAGAAAGCATCACTACAAACAAAGCTAGTGGAGGTGATGGAATTCCAGTGGAGCTATTCCAAGTCCTGAATGATGATGCTGTGAAAGTGCTACACTCAATATGCCAGCAAATTTGGAAAACTCAGCAGTGGCCACAAGATTGGAAAAGGTCAGTTTTCATCCCAATCCCAAAGAAAGGCAATGCCAAGGAGTGCTCAAACTACCGAACAATTGCACTCATCTCACACGCTAGTAAAGTAATGCTCAAAATTCTCCAAGCCAGGCTTCAGCAGTATGTGAACCGTGAACTTCCTGATGTTCAAGCTGGTTTTAGAAAAGGCAGAGGAACCAGAGATCAAATTGCCAACATCCGCTGGATCATGGAAAAAGCAAGAGAGTTCCAGAAAAACATCTATTTCTGCTTTATTGACTATGCCAAAGCCTTTGACTGTGTGGATCACAATAAACTATGGAAAATTCTGAAAGAGATGGGAATACCAGACCACCTGATCTGCCTCTTAAGAAATCTGTATGCAGGTCAGGAAGCAACAGTTAGAACTGGTCATGGAACAACAGACTGGTTCCAAATAGGAAAAGGAGTACGTCAAGGCTGCATATTGTCACCATGTTTATTTAACTTATATGCAGAGTACATCATGAGAAATGCTGGACTGGAAGAAACACAAGTTGGAATCAAGATTGCCGGGAGAAATATCAATAACCTCAGATATGCAGATGACACCACTCTTATGGCAGAAAGTGAAGAGGGGCTAAAAAGCCTCTTGATGAAAGTGAAAGTGGAGAGGAAAAAGTTGGCTTAAAGCTCAACATTCAGAAAACGAAGATCATGGCATCTGGTCCCATTACTGCATGGGAAATAGATGGGGAAACAGTGGAAACAGTGTCAGACTTTGTTTTTCTGGGCTCCAAAATCACTGCAGATGGTGACTGCAGCCATGAAATTAAAAGACGCTTGCTCCTTGGAAGGAAAGTTATGACCAATCTAGATAGCATATTCAAAAGCAGAGACATTACTTTGCCAACAAAGGTTCGCCTAGTCAAGGCTATGGTCTTTCCTGTGGTCATGTATGGATGTGAGAGCTGGACTGTGAAGAAGGCTGAGCGCCGAAGAATTGATGCTTTTGAACTGTGGTGTTGGAGAAGACTCTTGAGAGTCCCTTGGACTGCAAGAAGATCCAACCAGTCCATTCTGAAGGAGATCAATCCTGGAATTTCTTTAGAAGGAATGATGCTAAAGCTGAAACTCCAGTATTTTGGCCACCTCATGCAAAGAGCTGACTCATTGGAGAAGACTCTGATGCTGGGAGGGATTGAGGGCAGGAGGAGAAGGGGACGACAGAGGATGAGATGGCTGGATGGCATCACTGACTCGATGGATGCGAGTCTGAGTGACCTCCGGGAGCTGGTGATGGACAGGGAGGCCTGGCGTGCTGCGGTTCATGGGGTCGCAAAGAGTCGGACACGACTGAGCGACTGATCTGATCTGAGCGATTTCACTTTCACTTTCACTTTTCACTTTCATGCATTGGAGAAGGAAATGGCAACCCACTCCAGTGTTCTTGCCTGGAGAATCCCAGGGACGGGGGAGCCTGGTGGGCTGCTGTCTATGGGGTTGCACAGAGTCAGGCACGACTGAAGCAACTTAGCAGCAGCAGCAGCATATTATATGTAAATTTGGAAAACAGAAATGTTCACCATTTTCTAACTATTTAGCAGTCACACTTTAATAAACATATCTTCTTTCCAATATACTGCTTATGTTTAGTTCCTCTATGTGATGACTGTTTAGTAATAAAATGAGTGTCATTAAGATGTCAATTTCCCCTCAAGATGGCCTATACATTCCAGCAGAATTGTTTTAAGGAGATAAGCTGATTCTAATTTTTTTAAAACATGCAATGAAATAGCAATAAAATAGCAAAAATAAATGTTTAAAAAGAAGAGGAATAACACTAGTTTATTTCCAGATTTTTTATAAAGCTACAGTAGTCAAGACAGTGTGGTATTGGAGAAACAAAGAAATGGAGATCAATAGATCTCAAAAGAAAGTCAAAAAGTGGACCCACACATATATGGTCAGTTGATTTTTGATAAAAGTGTAAAAGCTATTCAATGATGAAAGAATCATATTTTCAACAAATGGGCTGGAACAACTAGCTATCCATTTTTGAAGTGTCTTCATCTATACCTTGTACCCTATAGAAAAATTAACTCAAAATAAGTCATGGACTTACGTGAAATATATAAAATCATGAAAGTTTTAGAAGAAAATGAGAAAATCTTTGTGATCTGGGGTTAGCCAAAGATTTCTTAGGTATAACAAGAAGAACACAAACCATAAAAGAAAAAAAGACAACTGGACTCCATAAAAATCAAGAACTAGTCTTCAAAAGACATTATTAACAGAATGAAAAGACTAGCCATATATTAGCAGAAAATATTTTCAGGACATCCATCTGATTTTAAAAATTTGTGTGTACATAATATTAAAAGATCTCTTACAATTCAATATTAAGAAAGTAAACAACCCAATGGAAGTAAATGGGCAAAAGACTGGAACAGATACTTCACCAGAGAAGATACAAAGATTACAGGAAATACATGAAAAGATGTTCAAGATCAGTTGTCACTAGGGAAATGCGTTGAAGTCACAGTGATATTCAATTAAATGCCTACTAGCACTTTCATGCATTGGAGGAGGAAATGGCAACCCACTCCAGTGTTCTTGCCTGGAGAATCCCAGGGACTGGGGAGCCTGGTGGGCTGCCATCTATGGAGTCTCACAGAGTCAGACGTGACTGAAGCAACTTAGCAGCAGCAGCAGCAGGATGGCTAAGGAGAAGGAAATGGCAACCCACTCCAGTATTCTTGCCTGGAGAATCCCAGGGACGGGGCGGGGGAGCCTAGTGGGCTGCAATCTATGGGGTCTCACAGAGTCAGATGTGACTGAAGTGACTTAGTAGTAGCAGCAGCAGGATGGCTAAAATAATTTTGTTTTTAATAACAAGTTCTGGTGAAAATATGGAGAAATTAATGTTGAGAATGAAAAACTGTAGTCAGTTTCTCGAACAGTTTGGCAATTTCTTAAAAAGTTGAACATGTACTTAGAATTACAGTCAGTAATCTGACTCCGGGGGCTTTCCTGGTGGCTCCATGGTAAACACTGTGGGAAACGTGGGTTCGATCCCAGTTCCAGGAAGGTTCCCTGGAGAAGGAAATGGCAACCCACTCCAGTGTTCTTACCTGGGAAATCCCTTGGACAGAGGAGCCTGGTGGGCTGCAGTCCACGGGATTGCAAAGAGTCTGACGTGACTGAGTGACTGAGCATGGGTACATGAATCTTCTATGCCTTCTTTTATAAAACGCAGGCACATAACACCCACTTTATGGGCGGCTGTATTGCTAAATGAGAAAATGTGTGTTCTTTGTTTAAGCACAGGGTTTGACACGTAGTGATAATTCAAAGAAAACGGTAGCTGTAGCCGATGCCTGCGTGCCCTGTGTCACGGGCCTAGGGTCCCCCTCTGCTCTCCACCCCGGATGGCGTGTGTCCCAGACTCAGTGCACTGACAGTATCTCACCTTCAGAATGTGCATCTGATTGTTCGGCATTCTGTCCCAGGTCCTGGGAACTGCTGGGCCAGCTGAAAACGCAGCCCAGTCCGGGAAAGTTGAGGAGTTGGACCTCTGAGAGGAGGGGTGCACAGCAGACAGCATCTTGTCCTCTGGAGGGAGAACTGGGGTGGTTGCAGCAGAATAGAGTCCCTTTGCTCACAGCAGTGACTGTGAGCAATCAATCATATCCCCTCCTGTCGTCCTCCTCTTCCCCATCTGGTGCTCCTTCCTCCCTCTTTCCAACTTCCTCGAATCACCTCTTGAATGACCTGCCAGGCACCTGTGTTTCATTTCAGGCTCGGCTTTCAAGAGAGCTGTGACCAGAAGGCTACATTTTTAAATAGATGCAATGACTTAATGAAATGTCCACACCTCATCCCTGAAACCGTATATAGCCTTCTCTTCAGTAAATGCTATTTATGCTATGATTTGTAACTTACTAAGTGGCTGTGTCCCTAGGATCATCCCCTGCAGTCTCGAGCCACCATGGAGTGCAGAATTTACATGTGCTGTTCATGACTTTGTATCACAGTTCCCTTCCACTCAGGCTTCCCTGGTGGCTCAGACAGTAAAGAATCTGCCTGCAAAGCAGCAGACCCAGGCTCAGTCGCTCGGTTAGGAAGATCCCCTGGAGAAGGGAATGGCTACCCACTCCAGTTTTCTTGCCTGATGAGTTTCATGGACAGAGGAGCCTGGTGGGCTTCAGTCCATGGCATCGCAAAGAGTCAGACATGACTGAGTGACTAACACTTTCACTTCTCATTCTCCCCTTCCGTTGCGAGCTCCTTCACCCTTTGCTACCCAACAGAAAAAGCTCTACTTCAAAATGGGTGGTAAAAATAAACAAATAACTAGATAAAATGTCATTACAATTGTTTTAGTAGAAGCACTATCAAAATAAGATTAAAGAATAACTTTATAACTTTATAAAGATTATAAAAATGTAATTCCGTAATTCAAGCAAAGTTTGGTTTGTATATTAATTTCTAATTGTATACACTGGCTTATTTTTCATATATACACATTTCTTTATATTTTGTTAATTTTTACTTACTATTTTAACATATTTGTTTTGTTGTTTGGTCACGGAGTTGTGTCCAAGTCTTTGCCACCCAAGGGACTGTAGCCCGCCAGGTTCCTCTGTCCATGGGATTTTCCAGGCAAGATTACTGGAATGGATATAAAATATTGCAAATTTAAAAAAAAAAAAAGTAAAGAAAGTCTGTTCGTACATCTCTAATCCCCACTTCTTCCTGCCCTATGTTAAACTTCTCCCCCTTCCTAATTCCATTATGCTAAGTCACTTCAGTCATGTCTGACTCTGTGCAACCCCATAAACGGCAGCCCACCAGGCTCCCCAGTCCCTGGGACTCTCCAGGCAAGAACACTGGAGTGGGTTTCCATTTCCTTCTCCAATGCATGAAAGAGAAAAGTGAAAGTGAAGTCGCTCAGTCATGTCTGACTCTTAGCGACCCCATGGACTGCAGCCTACCAGGCTCCTCTGTCCATGAATTTTCCAGGCAAGAGTACTGGAATGGGGTGCAATTCCATTATACCACTGAGCTATTCTGTAAGATGTGCTGGACCAAGCCCAGGTTTCCTACAGGCAGATTCAGCTGCAACCCATTTTACAGAGTATTCAGAATTGGTTGTTGTTCATTCACTCAGTCATATCCAACTCTTTGGGACCCCATGAACTGCAGCATGCCAGGCTTCCCTGTTCTTCACTATCTCCTAGAGTTTGCTCAAACTCATATCCATTGAGTCAATGATGCCATCCAACCATCTCATTTTCCATTGCCCCCTTCTCCTCCTGCCTTCAATCTTTCTCAGCTTCAAGGTCTTTTCCAGTGAATCAGCTTTTCATATCAGGTGGCCAAAGTACTGGAGCTTCAGCATCAGTCCTTCCTATGAATATTCAGGGTTTATTTCCTTTAGAATTGACCAACTTGATCTCCTGCTATCCAAGGGACTCTCAAGAGTGTCTTAGTACTATTAGGAATTGGAAGGAACTAGGTATGGGACAGAAAGAAATCAGATGGAAGAATAAACACAGACATGGTAATACCTGCCCCGTCACAAGAAATTCATGCTCTAAGCTTCTCGGAGAAGGCAATGGCACCCCACTCCAGTACTCTTGCCTGGAAAACCCCATGGACGGAGGAGCCTGGTAGGCTGCAGTCCATGGGGTCGCCAGGAGTCAGACATGACTGAGCGACTTCACTTTCACTTTTCACGTTCATGCATTGGAGAAGGAAATGGCAACCCACTCCAGTGTTCTTGCCTGGAGAATCCCAGGGACAGGGGAGCCTGGTGGGCTGCCATCTGTGGGGTCTCACAGAGTCGGACACAACTGAAGTGACTTAGCAGCAGCAGCAACATCTCTTTTTGCTGTTTCTTTTAACCCTCACTTCCATTCACAGTTATTTGGAAAACAGCTTATAGCTATTTGCAATAGCTACTTATACTGTAGAAGAAAATTTAACCCAAGATTGTGTAGCAAATAAGTCCCATTGCAACAAGATTTAATAAGCACAAACACAGTCTTGAAATATTGTTGTATCCTCTAAAATGAAATATTATCTATATGTGGCTCTCCACATCTGGTTATGATACCAGGCTAGCTTTAGATGGTTTTGTATCTTATACCACTCTTGTCTAATAGAACTTACTGTGGTGATAGGAATGTTGTTTCTCTGCACTGTCCACTAAAAGCTTAGAATTTGGCTAGTATGACTGAGGAACTGAACTTGTAGCTGTACGTGTTTGACTATAAATCATATTACTGAATTTAAAAGTGAATAACCACATTCGGCTACTCTCTAATGCCATAGAGAATTTTTTCAGTCACTAAGTCATGTCTGACTCTTTGCAACCCTATGGACTGTAGCCCTCTAGGCTCCTCTCTCCATGGGATTCTCCAGGCAAGAATACTGGAGTGGGTTGCCATTTCCTTCTCCAGGAGATCTTCCTGACACTTCCTGTGGGTTTAAACCCATGACTCCTGCATTAGCAGGCAGATTCTTTAATGCTGAACCAGGGAGTACTGTATTAAACAGGCCTGTAAGTTCATCACCAATATCACAGAAATGAAACCTCTGTCTCCTAAGAGCACTCTTTTTTTTTTCCCCCCTGGGCAATGCTGGTACTTTTAATTTCAATCAAAATTTAATTTAATTGTAATCCCTTTGAATGTAATTATTAATGTATATAAAAAACCTTTGTGCTTTTAAATTTGTTAACATCCAAGAGTCATAAACAAGCCATATTTCCTGTTAAGAGTTTCAAGAACATAAACAAACAAAAATTAAAAACCTCTAGAACTGGAAGGCTTTCCTCAAAAGCTGAATACGTGGTTTGACACCAGCCTCCATACACTCTCTGGCTCCCTTAGGTTACAGATTATTAAATAACCTCGACTTCTCACAGTATTTTGTTTCTCTAATTTGATAATATAAAGAACCCCCAAGAGTGCCCTGTCCTGCTCCTTTATCTTCTGCTTATATCACTGTTGATAGTCTGAAGACATACGTCTTTTTTTTCAGGTCCCTAGCCTACTTAGCAGAGAAGGCAATGGCACCCCACTCCAGTACTCTTGCCTGGAAAATCCCATGGATGGAGGAGCCTGGTAGGCTGCAGTCCATGGGGTCGCTAAGAGTCAGGCACAACTGAGCGACTTCACTCTGACTTTTCACTTTCCTGCATTGGAGAAGGAAATGGCAACCCACTCCAGTGTTCTTGCCTGGAGAATCCCAGGGACGAGGGAACCTGATGGGCTGCCGTCTATGGGGTCACACAGAGTAGGACATGACTGAAGCGACTTAGCAGCAGCAGCAGCAGCAGCAGCCTACTTAGAGGGCTTTCCTGGTGGCTCAGTGGTAAAGATCCCACCTTCCAATGCAGGAGACATGGGTTTGATCCCTGGGTCAGGAAGATTCCCTGGAGGAGAGCACTGGCAACCCACTCCAGTGTTCTTGTCTGAAGAGTCCCATGGACAGAGGAGCCTGGCAGGCTGCGTAGGGTCACAAAGAGTCAGACACAGCTGAAAGAACTTCGTATGCATGCACATGTGTAACTGAATCACTTTACTGTACACCTGAAACTAACACAACATTGTTAGTCAATTATGCTCCAATATAAAATAAAAATTTTTAAATATATACACAGATATAGATGTTCTAAAATAAGGTTTTAATTTCCCAGTTTGCTAAAGCTATATTCTCAGATGTCAAAATAACTTTGTTATTACAGTTCTCTCATCTTTACTCAGCACCTTTTCTCTGTGCATTTGAAGCAACATCAGGTATGATTGAATATGCCTTCCTTCTTGAGAGGAAGGATCTTCCTTCCTCTCCTCGCTGCCTTCCCGTAGCTTGTCTGCTGACTTTGTTTCAGCCCTGACTCTGTGAGCATTCCTTATCCCATTCTCTGCTTCTGCTTCTGCCTCTACCATTGGTCAGGTTTTCTCCTTCGCCTTTTGCACTTTTCACTCTCTTTCTTGAGAACAGGATTTGTCCCTCTCTCCCATGTAGCTCTCAGCCCTAGGCTGATGATCCTTCAAACAGAACTTCTCCCGTAAATTTCTCATCATGCTCTATAATGCTGTTCATAGACCTCTCACGGCTGCCTCCATCTACCATCTCTGCAGCCTAAACCATCACCTGCCTCTGTAACCAGGTCTTCTTTCTGACCAACATCTAGACCACGAAGATCAGAGCCATCATTCACTCCTCTTTCCTTGCCTCTGACAGCAAATGAAATTCTTCTCCTGTCATTACTGCTTTATGTCTATTCCTAAACAATGCTATCTTGTTAGTTTCACCTGAAAATCTTTTGAAATTATTCCTTTCAAATCACCCCCCCCACACACACCAAAAACCTTAATGGATCCCCATGACTTACCTAGTATCAAATCTGAGCCCCTCAGGTTCACACTCATGACATTAGCCCTACCTTCTCTACCACTAATTACTTTCTTCCTAATACAAATTCTGTTCCTGTATCCAGACTGCAGTTTTCTACTTCTCAGTTTTCATTCACAGAGCTTCTCCCCAACCCCTTGCCTGCAAAAGCCTTTTCCTCCCCATGCTGTCTACTCAACTCTGACTTATTTCATGTCCAGGCTCAGTCTCCCCTTCTTCATATGACTCTTTTGGTGTTACTCTGGAGATGATCTACAGTCCATAGGGGTCACAAAGAGTCTGACACAGCTAAGCACCTGTGTTCTATAAAAACAATTACCCACATCACTCAGTCATCATTTACTTTTACTTGACTGGGTGGTGTGTATATCTGTATGTTTCTGTGTATATCACTGTGTTTGCCGGTGTATCTGTATGTGAAAGTCAGAATATATGAAAAGCTCTTAGAAAGCTTCCTGGCACATAAGCCCTCAACAACTATGAGCATTATCATCTACTACTAATATTATTATTATCATGGAAATGTTCTACCAATGTATTCTACAGAGTCCAGTGCAGTGTCTTGAAATTAATATGTGCTTAACAAACACAAATTCTATAAAGAAATTTTCATGCATGGATGCTTTGCAAAATGATTCATAGAAGCAAAGAAAGAGGCAAATGATGGAGGGAGCTTAGCTAATTATTTTGAGTGTGGAAAGTAGATTTCGCCTAGAAAATTCTTTTCTGAAAACCTCTATCCAGTTTGTGTATACATCCAAATTATAATATATTTAGTTTCTTCTCAGGGATAACAGCCCTCCTCCTACCCATCTGTCATGTCAGGTTGCGCAGAGCAAATGCTAATTTACCTTTTTGATATACCATTTGACAATTTCTGGTTTCAGATATCACACGCAAGGTTGCACATCAGTGAATCAAATTTGAATCCATATTGTCAAGTTCATATTTAGAATAAAATTATGTTGCATCTTTCATATAAACTTTAAAGTTGTATATCAAACAAGGGTGTGTATGTAACTAGAATGCAAAAGATAAAAGCGAGGCAAAGGAAGACATTATTACCTTATTGGATATGAGATTACTGAACCAACTCAGTTGATTTATGGAAGGAGATTTAAGCAGCTTCAATTGAACTTTTTCAGTACAACTTCTGGATGCCTGTTCCATTAATTCATTAGATAAAAGAGCATTCTTTTCATTTTAATTATTTCAGCTACACATGTTAAATACACAAAACGCTAAACACAAGTGATAATATTCCTGTCATTTTTTTCATCTGCCAACTCCTCAGAAATAATTAACCTATATTGAGAGAAGTAATTCTTCACTCAAAATGATTTTTCCCAATGCAAAGGAAGCAGCATGCAATGAAAATTCATATAACCCAGTCATTCGGTACAGAAATGGAACTGAAAAAGCATCAACAGCAATTTAGTTCAATACAAAGGAGATTGGCTGTCTTTACTTTAATTTCATAGGATAAATGTATATTTCAGATTTTCTGTATTATTAAGGTTCTTTTTAATTTTAGACACTAATTTTATTGTAAGCAGGAGTATTTGGAGATGCTTTGATTTTTTAATTAAAAAAAATCCAGTTCAAATACATTAGAATACAAAATGTTGACCTGATTTCTAACCTTCAAATTCAACAATAGAGGCAGAGTCACAGACATTAGGAATAGATTCAAGCAGTAAAATACCCGAATGGAAGTTTTCTAGGATGCAGTGAGAGGAGGGGGAGTCAGTTTTCTAGGTACTGAGAGGAAAACATTCCAAGACCATCCTCAATCCCTCATCCTTACTTGGTAAGTAGATAGGGAGGTAGACAGATAGAAGGCTGGATGAATAGCTGGATAGCTGGCTGTGTGGATTGGTGTGTGTGTAGGTAGATGAATGGATGGATGAATGATTAATTGATAGATGATAGAAGTGAAGTTACAATTAATTGATTCTCTACAATGTTGCAACTTCTACACAGAAGTTGCCTTGGCTTATACATGAATTTCCCCGGCCTGTTAACATTTTGTGTCATCAAGTAAAAGCATCTGAATACAATAAAATAACACAGCTCACTGCAGCAGGGTGCACAGACCCAGTACTATCCCCAGTGAAACAAGCACTATCTTGAAGTCCTTGGTGGGAGATTTTCCTCCTTTTATGCTTTTTGTAACAAGTTTGAAATTATTCATCAACCTGCAAAATATCTCTCTTTCCTTATTTCCATAATTCAGATGCTTTAACTCTCTCTTACATTCACTTCTATCCAGCTACCTTTACCTTTTCCCTCCCAGAGGTGAAATTTAAAATTTAAAGTAGTATTATTTTTAAAGAGTATTGAATTGTCCTTTTAACTGAATTATTGTTAGTAATTAGGACTGTTATTTTTCATATCATACCAGTTATAAACATGTACAGGTTTGGAATGACCTCCTCCAATTCTATCTTTCCATTAACCTTTGTTATGTTTTAGAGGTGGTTTTGGCAAATGTGAAGTTTTTTAGAAAAGCATATATCACACTTTCGCAGAAGAAATGTTTGTTCTAGAACTTCTCAATAACATATTTCATCCTTACGTTAAAAACCATATTGCCTATGTCAGGTTTTCATTCATCATGCATATTTGTTTCTAAGGTCCTCCAGAGATATTTGCAAATATCTCTTCACTTTTCCTGCTAGCTAATCTAGCCCTGGAATATAGAAAAAAAAAAAAAACCTTCAACATATACAAGTTATCTATAAATCAACTTCAGTGCTATAGAGTGTTCATCAAATGGCTGGTCATCAACAAAAATATTGTTCTCAAGAATATTATTGGATATTAATTGGTTAAGCCACTTAAATGTTTTACTCTACCAATAATCTGTGATTTACAACCTTCTACCTATCTAATTACAGCATTGTGAGTCATCTCCTCTATTTCATTGCACAAGGCATCTTTTAAAAGATAAAAGGTTTTTGTTCACCTGTCATCTCCCTGTTCATTGCCTTCTCTTTATTCCCCATCTTGGCCCCAGTCATGTGGACTTTGGGATGCTAGTCACCTGCCTACTATCTTTCTGACATATTTTTGCAAGTATTTTTGGCATATCACTGTATGCCAAGCTTGCCCTTTCTCTCACACAGGCTACATACTTTAGCGCTTTCCCCCTCAACTGAACTCTTCCATCTGTCTAATAAGCAATTAATTCCCTTGAAAAAAAAAAAAAAAAGTAGATGTCGGTGGTAGTTTTTAATATATCAGATTTTAACACATCAAAAGAATTGCTTGGTCCAATTCAAGTGGTACTCCTTTAGCTGTTTTATTGTTTTATTATGTTCTGTTTGAGTTTTTTTTTTTATCAGATCAATAGATTTTTATTTTCAAATTGAAGGAGTCCAAAGTAGAGTGTGAACTCTAGAGCCAGACTTAGGAGTTTACATCCTTGTCGACTATTCAGTCACTAAGTAGTCAAGTTATGTAACCTTCCTGGGCTCAGTTTCTTCACAGGGATGTGGGTATATAAATTAAGTATGTGGTGGCTAAGACAGTAAAGAATCTGCCTGAAATGTGGGAGACCTGGGTTCAATCCCTGGGTTGGAAAGATCCCCTGGAGAAGGGAATGGCTACCCACTCCATTGTCTGGGAAATCCCAAGCACAGAGGATCTTCACAGGCTACAGTCCATGGGGTTGCAAAGAGTTGGACATGACTGAGCAACTAACACTTCAAAGTGCTTATAACATTGCCTGGCATATAATAAGTGTATGTTGCTATGATACATCAGCAGACCTGGGTATGGCATAAGCCATCTTGGAGGAGGTCACCATTAGCCCCACCATAGAGCTACTAGAACTTACATAGGACTGGGGAAACAGACTCTTGGAGGGCACAAACAAAACCTTGTGTACACCAGGACTCAGGAGAAAGGAGCAGTGACCCCAAAAGTAACTGACCCAGACTTGCCAAAGGTGACCAGGAGTCTCCATCAGAGGCATGGGTCAGTGGTGGCCTGCTTCAGGGTCGGACACTCAGTGCAGCAGTGCATGCATGGGACATTTTGAAGAACCTTATCTTCATTACCTCCACCAGAGTTTTGCCTCAGATCAAACAACAGGGAGGGAATACAGCCCCGCCCATCAACAGAAAATTGGATCAAAGATTTACTGAGCATGAAATTAAAATACACTTGCTCCTTAGGGGAAAAGTTATGACCAACCTAGACAGCATATTAAAAAGCAGAGACATTACTTTGCCAACAAAGGTCCATCTAGTCAAAACTATGGTTTTTCCAGTAGCCATGTATGGATGTGAGAGTTGGACTGTGAAGAAAGCTGAGCACCAAAGAATTGATGCTTTTGAACTGTGGTGTTGGAGAAGACTCTTAAGAGTCCATTAACTGCAAGGAGATCCAACTAGTCCATCCTAAAGGAGATAAATCCTAGGTGTTCATTGGAAGGACTGATGCTGAAGGTGAAACTCCAATACTTTGGCCACCTGATGTGAAGAACTGATGCTAAGTCACTTCAGTCATGTCCGACTCTGTGCGACCCCATAGATGGCAGCCTACCAGGCTCCCCTGTCCCTGGGATTCTCCAGGCAAGAACACTAGAGTGGATTACCATTTCCTTCTCCAATGCATGAAAGTGAAAAGTGAAAGTGAAGTTGCTCAGTCGTGGCTGACCCTCAGTGAATCCATGGACTGCAGCCTTCCAGGCTTCTCCATCCATGGGATTTTCCAGGCAAGAATACTGGAGTGGGGTGCCATTGCCTTCTCCATGAAGAACTGACTCATTTGAAAAGACCCTGATGCTGGGAAAGATTGAAGGCAAGAGGAGAAGGAGATGACAGAGGATGAAATGGTTGGATGGCATCACCGACCCAATGAACATGAATTTGAGTAAACTCCAGGAGTTGGTGATGGACAGGGAGGCCTAGCGTGCTGCAGCCATGGGGTCACAAAGAGTCAGACAGGACTGAGCTACTGAATTAAACTATACTGAGCATGGCCCCACCCATCAAAACAAGACCCAGTTTCCCCCTCAGTCAGTCTCTCCCATCAGGAAGCTTCCATAAGCTTCTTATCATTATCCATCAGAGGGCCAACAGAATGAAAACCACAATAAGAGAAAACTAACCAAATTGATCACATGGACCACAGACTTGTCTAACTCAATGAAAATATGAGCCATGCCATGTAGGATCACCCAAGATAAATGGGTCATGGTAGAGAGTTCATACAAAATGTGGTCCACTGGAGAACAGAATGGCAAATCACTTCAGTATTCTTGCCTTGAGAACCCCATGAACAGTATAAAAAGGCAAAAAGACAGCACACTGAAAGATGAACTCCCCAGGACAGTAGGTGCCCAATATGCTTCTGGAGATCAGGGGAGAAATAACTCCAGAAAGAATGAAGAGACAGAGCCAAAGCAAAAACAACACCCAGTTGTAGATGTGACTGGTGATGGAAGTGAAGTCCGATACTATAGGGAGCAATATTACATAGGAACCTGGAATGTTAAGTCCATGAATCAAGGCAAATTGGAAGTGGTCAAACAGGAGATGGCAAGAGTGAACATCAGCATTTTAGGAATCAGTGACTAAAATGGACTGGAATGGGTGAATTTAACTCAGATGACCATTATATCTACTACTGTGGGCAAGAATCCCTTAGAAGAAATGAAGTAGCCTTCATAGTCAACAAAAGAGTGTGAAATGCAGTACTTGGATGCAATATCAAAAACAACAGAATGATCTCTGTTCATTTCCAAGGCAAACAATTCAATATCAGAGTAATCCAAGTCTCTGCCCCGAACACCAATGCCAAAGAAGCTGAAGTTGAATGATTTTATGAAAACCTACAAGATCTTCTAGAACTAACACCCAAAAAAGATAGCTTTTTCATTATAGGAAAGTGGAATGCAAAAGTAAGAAGTCAAGAGTAACAGGCAAATTTGACCTTGGAGTAAAAAGTGAAGCAAATCAAAGGCTAACAGAGTTTTACCAAGAGAACGCACTAGCTATAGCAAATATCATCTTCCAACAATACAAGAGAAGACTCTATACATCAACATCACCAGATGATCAATACCAAAATCAGATTGATTATATTCTTTGCAGCCAAAGATGGAGAAGCTATATACAATCAGCAAAAATAAGACCAGGAGCTAACTGTGGCTCAGATCATGAAATCCTTATTGCAAAATTCAGACTTAAATTGAAGAAAGTAAGGAAAACCACTAGACCATTCAGGTATAACCTAAATCAAATCCCTTACAATAATACAGTGGAAGTGACAAACAGATTCAAGGGATTAGATCTGATAGAGCAGCTGAAGAACTATGGATGGGGGTTCTTGACATTGTACAAGAGGCACTGATCAAGACCATCCTGAAGAAAAAGAAATGCAGAAAGGCAAAATGGTTGTCTGAGGAGGCCTTACAAATAGCTGAGAAAAGAAGAGAAGCAAAAGGCAAAGGAGAAAGGAAAGGTTATACCCATTTGAATGCAGAGTTTCAAAGAATAGCAAGGAGAGATAAGAAAGCCTTCCTCGGTGATCAATTCAAAGAAATAGAAGAAACCAATAGAATGGAAAAGACTAGACATCTCTTCAAAAAAAAATTAGAGATACCAAGAGACCATTCCATGCAAAGATGGGCACAATAAAGGGCAGAAATGGTATGGACCTAACAGAAGAAAAAGATATTAAGAAGAAGTGGCAAGAATACACAGAAGAACTATACAAAAAAGATCTTCATTACCCAGATAACCACTATGGTGTGATCATCCACCTAGAGCCAGACATCCTGGAATGTGAAGTCAAATGGGCCATCACTATGAACAAAGCTAGTGGAGGTGATGGAATTCCAGTTGAGCTATTACAAATCCTAAAAGATGATGCTGTGAAAGTGCTGCATTCTAAATGTCAGGAAATTTGGAAAACAGTGGTGGCCACAGGACTGGAAAAGATCAGTATTCATTCTAATCCCAAAGAAAGGCAATGTCAAAGAATGCTCAAACTACTGCACAATTGCACTTATCTCACACACTAGTAATGTAATGCTCAAAATTCTCCCAGCCAGGCTTCAACATACCTGAACCATGAACTTCCAGATGTTCAAGCTGGATTAGAAAAGGCAGAGGAATCAGAGATCTAATTGCCAACATCTGTTGGATCATTGATAAAGGAAGAGCATTCCAGAAAACAATCTTCTTCTGCTTTATTGGCTATGCCAAAGCCTTTAACTGTGTGGATCACAACAAAATATGGAAAATTCTGAAAGAGATGGAAATACCAGACCACCTTACCTGCCTCCTGAGAAATCTGTCAAGAAGCAACAGTTAGAACTGGACAGGGAACAACAGACTGGTTCCAAACTGGGAATGGAGTGCATCAAGGCTGTATATTGTCACCCCGCTTATTTAACTTATATGCAGAGTACATCATGTAAAATGCAGGCTGGATGAAGCCCAAGCTGGAATCAGGATTGCTGGGAGAAATATCAAGAACCTCAGATATGCAGATGACACCACCCTTATGGCAGAAAGTGAAGAACTAAAGAGTCTCTTGATGAAAGTGAAAGAGGAGAGTGAAAAAGTTGGCTTATAGCTCAACATTCAGAAAATTAAGATCATAGCAACTGGTCCCATCACTTCATTGGAAACAGATGGAGAAATAGTGGGAACAGTGACAGATTATTTTGGGGGGGTTTCAAAATCACTGCAGATGGTGACTGCTGTCATGAAATTAAAAGATGTTTTCTCCTTACAAGAAAAGCTATGACCAACCTAGAAAACATATTAAAAAGCAGAGACATTTCTTTGCCGACACAGGTCTGTCTAGTCAAAGCTATGGCTTTTCTAGTATCCATGTATGGATTTGAGAGTTGGACTATAAAGAAAGCTGAGCACTGAAGAATTGATGTTGTTGAATGGTGGTGTTGGAGAAGACTTGAGAATCCCTTGGACTGCAAGGAGATCAAACCAGTCAATCCTAAAGAAAATCAGTCCTGAATATTCATTGGAAGGACTGATGCTAAAACTGAAACTCCAATAGTTTGGCCACCTGACATAAAGAAATTACTCATTGGAAAAGACCCTGATGCTGGGAAAGATTGAACACAAGAGGAAAAGGGAATGACAGAGGATGATATGGTTGGATGGCATCACCAACAGATGAACAATGAGTGTGAGTAAGCTCCAGGGGTTGGCGATGGACAGGGAAGCCTGACATGCTGCCATCCATCGGGTTGCAAAGAGTTGGACACTGCTGAGCAACTGAACTAAAATGATGTTGCTATCACTGATTATTAACTAACTTTATGCCATATTATTTCTTGAAGCTCTTATATATTGTCAGTATTGAGATATGAAATATACTTTAGAGTATCACATAGAAAGATGTGACAAATCAGAGTTAACATCAATACATTCACAAACACATGTACACACACACACTCAGACTGCAAGAACCTTTTAAAATCTTATCAACAATCTTACTGCATAGAAACATTGACTAGGATCTCAAAGCATTCGGCTCTTGGTAAACGGATCTCACATCCTTGGTGGATTCTTCCAAAATAATCATCTAATAATCTAAGGAAAGATGATTTTGAATTCTACTCTATAAGTGACTGATGTGGTAGAGTGACACATTTCATTAAATCGATTATTCACTGAGAAAATCTGTGTTCCCATCTTGTGCCAAACACCATGCAAGTTGCTGGGGTTACAATGATGAACAAAAAATTCCTAGTTCTTAATATAATCTAAGTTTATCATCTGGTGGAGAATACATACAAATGAAATAGTGTAACTTAACAGCTAAAAATAATGCAAGGTTTCATGAGAGTACCTGAGAAGGGCAGATATGTTGAACTTGAGGGCTCAGAGGAAGCTTCTAGAGGAAGGGCTTGTCTAAATGGAGTCATAAAGTGTAAGTAGGAGTTAGTAAAACTCTGCATGAGAAGTTTTCATAGCAAAGGGAAGAGCATATATAAAGACTACTGTATCTGCAATAAACCACAAGGACTTAACTGTTCTTACCCCACTTGACTATTCTTCTCCTAGAATAAAGACAGAAGATATGTCTGGTTAGTGCACTGTTATATATCCATAGCCTTGAAAAGTATATATACAGTGATACACAGTAGGAGCTCTGCAAATATTTGTGAAATGAATGAATACATTTCAACACAGCTCTTTTATTTTCCACTTAAGTCTTCCAACCAGGAACTCTGGTTAATTTAATCTGAAGATTAAGCCTGAGGGTTTGCAATAGTATCATTTATGCATATCAAGGATTTACTGCAAAAATGCAGTATGTCGTCCTGTGTTCCTATAAAAAGCTAAAGCTTACTCTTCAATGTTATTGAGGGACAAAGACAACAAATATTATCTATGATATCCAGAAAAAATAATATTAGTATTTCTTATCTCTCCATGAGCTTTATGACCACTGTTAAGATTCAGCCATGCAGATATGGGTGTGTTTGAATGCTTGCAAACTAGAATTTCCCAGTTGTTTTCCCATCTTAACCATAAAAAGTGAATAAAAGGAACCTCCAAAGTCAAATACTGGTTAGAAAAAATTTGCATTCATTGTTGGATTAACATGCAGTAATATCAGCTCTAAGTTCAAGACAAAAAAAAAAAAAAAAAAGCCAGGGTTCCTAAGTGAGCCCTAAAGTCTTCTGAGGAATCTCAGTAAAATATTGAAGTAAATCTAACAAATATACGAGGTCAACAAGCTCAGTTCTAGGAATCAGTAATTTCTGGTAAAAGCACAGGGTGAGAGTTGTGAACTGACAGGTTTATTTCTGGCATCTTTCTACTTTCCCTTTCAGAAAACTTTGTCTTCTCATTGCCCAAACAACACCTCCAACTCCATCCACACTCCAGACGGATCCTCTCAGGCACTACCTCACCTCCCCATTATCTCTTTATCCTCTTACTTTTCAAAATCTCAGCTGGATTGGAAACTTAATTTGTGTATATTTGAGGTGTTCTTGAAAGGCAGTCAGACTCAATAAATAGTACAGAGATGAAAACCCAGTTAAACCAGCTGTATGCTGTGCAGTCCTGGCAAGCTACATGAAGTCTATGAAGCTTGGATTCCTCATAAGTTATGATGGTGTGCCATCCCATTGGGAAAATGTAATCAATGATCAAATGATTCCATACTGGAGAGTTAATGATTAAAATAGTCAATGCATCCTTCCATAAATAGCCACATGTTGAAAGGACATCAGGCCAATGGAAGAAAATGCTTACAGGAGGTTTCCTGGCAGCAGGAAGAAAATGAGGATAAGTAAGGATAAAGACTTTTCCAGGAAACTTTAACCCACACTTCATGGGCAGCTACCTACTCCACCTATTTCAGCTGGTGTACTGTGGTACATCTAGAAGATAGCTACCAAACAGAAACTCTAGACAGTAAATGGTCCAGCCCAGTTATTGAGCCCAGAACTAAACATATATTAGTGATCAATTAATTTCCAACTAAATGAAATTGACCACTACCTGTTATATTTTAGTGTGTCTTCTGAGTATATTTGTATGCTTCCAATAGTGCTACTGTGTGTGCTCAGTCACGTCCAACTCTTTGCGAGCCCATGGACTAGTCCACCAGGCTCCTCTGTCCATGGGATTTCTCAGACAGGAATACTGGAGTGGGTTGCCATTTCTTTCTCCAGGGGATCTTCCTGACCCAGGTATCAAACCCACATCCCTTGCATCTTCTGCATTGGCAGGTAGATTCTTTACCACGGAGCCACCTGGGAAGCCCAGTAGTACTACTACTTGTCTTTAATTCCCAATGAATATTTCCCCTCATTGTTATGTCTCTGAAATCAGGGTATACCTTACAATTTATTTCAATTAATTAACCTTTTCCTTCTTTCTTAGTGGTACATGAAAGATGGAATCTACAATTCATTAAAATGTTAACATATAGAATTCCAGGTGACGACTGTAGTGAGTCCTAATTGAAAGTCAAAGAGCAAATGTTCAGTTTAGTGGACCATAGTGATCTATCATGCTTCTTGGATGTGTAGTCTCTGAGCACCGACTTTAAAAATATTTGAAAAGACAGGTATGAACAGTGTATATGTGTAAAAAGAAGTGTTTTGTGATTATCTAAGAAATACGTATAATTATTTCAAGGGAGGTGAGCAAATCTCAAAATATGATAAATATATTTTCACTTTAATTTTTAAAAGTGCATACCTTAAACATTGTTTCAAAATGATGAAATGTGAAAAAAAAAGACTGCCAGTGTGTCAACTCTTTATAAAGCTTGAACCGTGCCTTAATCTATTGCAAGTTGTGTGTTAAGCAGTTTGAAAATCACTACTTTGTATTCATCAATATTTATGTAAAAGCGTGCAAAGTATTATGGTTCCTTTAGCAATTTCCAAATATTCATTCTACCCAAGTGATTTTGGGGAAATCAATAAGAAAGAGGAAAGAAAAGGAAAGAAAGGAAGAGAGGGAGGGAAAGAGGAAGTAAAAAAGAAAGGAAGCCATGCATTGATGCCATAAGCACAGGAGGTTTGTATCTCATTTTACAAACCTCTGTGATTTCCCCAATGGTCTAGCTGTTACTCCAAGGGACACAGGTTCAATCCCTGAGTGGAGAGCTAATATCCTGCATGCCACATGGCATGGCCAAGAAAAAAAATAACAATTTTACTAGTCTTCCATCATTTTGAGCTAATGTAGGCAAAGCCATATGATTCCCCATGGCAGAATTAATATTCTCATAGAGCACAATGATCACCATTGACTGTTATGTACTCACCTTCACCAAGAAATTATTTGTCTTTAATGTTTCTGTGTCTATGAAGACTCAAGCATTCTTATTCTCTCAGTATGTTTTGGTTTTATATTTTGATTTACCATCCTGGGTACAGCTACCCACAGGTCACATGAGAAAATATATTTCATAAAAGCAATACATAACATAAAAACTCCAGCCTCGTGCCACAGTTTCACACTTCTGTGCCCATCAAAGCCCATGATCAATTCCAGATGCCGTAGTCTATAATATTCTCTGTAGTCACGGAAAATACCACACTGGTCAGACCTGTTGCACAACAAATTCTCAAGTTTAATTGCTGAAACATCTCAGAACAGCATGACAGAACTTGCAGTTGCTTATCACAACATCTAGTATAACCTCTTGAATTAACTTAAACAATTTCCACGTAAAAGAAAAGATTCAATGAAAAACAAAATAGACCAAGAAATCTACTGAAATTTCAAAAGCAGAGTAAAATACTAAGACAAGCAAAATCCTTCCTATGCTTTTTCCCTAAAACTTGACTATAGACAATAAACAAAAAATTGACAGAAGTCAATTTTAGAATGTTATTCTTACAAAAGACAGTGAAAATAACCCAAATGCCCATTAACTGATCGGAGGATAAATGAATTGTGAAATACCCACACAATGGAACAATATTTGGTGATACAAAGGAGTGAAATATGATACATGCTGTAACATGGATGAAACTTGAAAGCATTTTACTAAGGGAAAGAAGTCGGTCACAAAAGACCACGTGTGGCATGATCCCATTTAAATAAAATTTCCAAATCCGAAAGGACAGAAAGCATGTTAGTTATTGCCTAAGCCTGGGAATAGGTGACCAATAGGGAATGATTGCTATTAGGTACAAGGTTTCTTTTGGGAAGTGATGAAAATATTCTAAAATTAAATTATGGCAGGGATTTCCCTGGTGGTTCAGACTCCATATTACTAATACAGGGGGCATGGGTTCTATCCCTGGTCAGGGAACTAAGATCCTGCATGCAGTAGGACTTAGCCAAAGATAAGAAGCACTCTGTTTAAAAATATAAAATAAAATAAAATTAGATTATGGTGACAGTTGCACAGCTCTGTGAATATACTAAATATTATTCTTTAAATGAGTGAATTATGGTATGTGAATTATTAACAGCATATTAAAAACCAGAGACATTAATTTGCCAACAAAGGTCCATCCAGTCAAAGCTATGGTTTTTCCAGTAGTCATGTATGGATGTGAGAGTTGGACTATGACTAAAGCTGAGTGCTGAAGAATTGATTATTTCAAGCTGTGGCATTGGAAAAGACTTTTGAAAGTCCCTTGGACTGCAAGGAGATCAAACCAGTCCATTCTAAGGGAAATCAGTCCTGAAGATTCATTGGAAGGATTGATGCTGAAGCTGAAGCTCCAATATTTTGGCCACCTAATGCGAAGAACTGACTCTTTGGAAAAGACCCTGATGCTGGGGAAGATTGAAGGCAGGAGGAGAAAGGGAGGATAGAGGATGAGATGGTTGGATGGCATCACTGACTCAATCGACATGAGTTTGAGCAAGCTCTGGGATTTGGTGGTGGACAGAGAAGCCTGGTATGCTGTAGTCCATGGGATCACAAAGAGTTGAACACGACTGAGCAATCGAACTGAACTAATGATATGTGAATAACATGTATAATAATACCATTTCAAAATACAAGGTCACAGATTAAGAGCAAAAGTCTTTACTGCTAGTAAATGGCAAATACTTTCTCTATGAGAGATAGATATGTTCTTTTGTAAGCCCTGAAAAATGAAAAGAGAAAAGGGGAGTGTTCTTTGCAGAAATTTACTGAAGAAAACTCAACATGGAAGCAGTTATCCAAAGCTATTATCTGCTTTTAAATGAATGTTTCCAGTAACCAGGAAACAGTTCTTGGGACCTGAGTAGAATTGTCAGATAAAATACAGCAAGCTCAGTTAAATTTGAATTCCAGACAACAAATAGTCTTTTAATACAAACGTCCCCAAATGTTATATAAATATTAAATTAAATGTTAAAAAATATTGCATATCAGAGGACATACTTATGTTAAAATACTATCCATTATTTGCCTGAAATTCAAATTTATCTGAGTGCCTTGTACCTTTCATTGTCCTTAGTAAATCTGGCAACCTAGGCCTGTGATTATTATTTTTTAGAGTGTGTTCTTACAAAGAGCTAAGAACAGTTGAAAACAAAACCAGGGTAGGTCTGGGTAAGAATGGGATAAAATTGTTCCAGCCATATATTCCCTATTCATTTAGTGTTTTATATGCCCAACACTGGAGATGCTACAGTGAATAAAATGGACTCAGCACTTGGAGTTTGACAAAGAAAACAGAAGTGAAAATGCAAGAACAATAAAGTTTGATAAATGATGGAGAATAACAAGAAGACCACAAGGAAAGAAGGAAAGTTAGAAGAGATCTGCTGACTCAGAAATGAACAAGAACATGGCTAGTTCAAGGAAACAAAGTTCCGTATTAAACAGAAAAGACTCCAAGGTCAGAATGAAGAAGAGATTATTTTGAAAAGGTATAGAAAAGCCAGACCATGGAGGGTCGTGGTTTCTTAAAGCAGTTTGAGTTCACAACAAAATTAAGCAGCAAACACAGAGTTCCTGTATACCCTTGTCCTCATAGGTGCAAGGCCTCCCCCTCTGTCAATCCTGCACCAAAGAGGGAGATTTGTTACAATCCGTGAACCTACATTAGCACAGTTTACGTTCAGGTTCACTTTTGGTATTATACTTCTATGGATTTTAACAAATGTATAAAGACATGTATCCACTATAGTTTCATTGCCCTAAAAGTCCTCTGTGTTCTGCCTGTTCAATCCTATCCCTTGGCCAACACTGATCTTTTTACTGTCTCCATAGTTTCACCTTTTCTATAATGTCATGTGTTTAGAAACATCCAGTATTCAGCCTTCTCATATTGACTTCACTTGTGTGCTAAGTCACTTCAGTCATTTACTGAAAGTGAAAGTGAAGTCGCTCAGTCATGTCCAACTCTTTGTGACCCTGTGGACTGTAGTCCTACCAGGCTCCTCCGTCCATGGGATTCTCCAGGCAAGAGTACTGGAGTGGGTTGACATGTCCTACTCCAGGGGATCTTCCCAACCCAGGGATTGAATCCAGGTCTCCCGCATTGGAGGCAGATGCTTTAACCTCTGAGTCACTTACTAATGTCCTAAAAAAATAAGGTGGTTTTTCCATGTCTTTTCATGACTTGATACATCATTTCTTTTAAGAACTGAATAATGTTGAATTGTCTGGAGATACCCATGGGAGGCTTTCTAAGTCGTCTTAAATGTAGTGATTTTAAATAGAGAGAAACAGGGTCATGTTGCTTAAAAAAATCATCCCAGTTCTAAATTGGAAAAAAATAGACTGGAGAAAAACCAAGAAGATGATTATTGTGGTAATTTAGAAGAGAAAAGATGGTGGCCTGGAACACTGTGTTAGTGGCTGGGGAGAGATATGGGCATAATCAAGGAGTAAAAGGAAGCAGAGTCCTCAGACTTGATGGCTGATTGGTTGACAATGAAGGAGTAGGAGGAGTTAGGTCAGAATCCTGAGTTTCCAGTCTGAACTATAGCATCATTCACTGAAACAACAAGCACTAAGAGAGGAGAAAGATGTAGAGAGATGAGATGAGATCATTCAAGGACTCACTGAACTCAAATCATCTCCAAAATATCTATCTGAGCAATGGCTTCCATTGGGGGATATATATATGTATATATATATATATATAAAATATATATTACTTTGCCAACAAAGGTTCGTCTAGTCAAGGCTGTGGTTTTTCCTGTGGTCATGTATGGATGTGAGAGTTGGACTGTGAAGAAGGCTGAGTGCCAAAGAATTGATGCTTTTGAACTGTGGTGTTGGAGAAGACTCTTGAGAGTCCCTTGGACTGCAAGGAGATCCAACCAGTCCATTCTGAAGGAGATCAGCCCTGGGATTTCTTAGGAAGGAATGATGCTAAAGCTGAAACTCCAGTACGTTGGCCACCTCATGCAAAGAGTTGACTCATTGGAGAAAACTCTGATGCTGGGAGGGACTGAGGGCAGGAGGAGAAAGGGACGACAGAGAATGAGATGGCTGGATGGCACCACTGACTCGATGGATGTGAGTTTGGGTGACCTCCAGGAGTTGGTGATGGACAGGGAGGCCTGGCGTGCTGCGATTCATGGAGTCACAAAGAGTCGGACATGACTGAGCGACTGATCTGATCTGATATATAAAATATTATGATAAAGAATTTAGGAAAGAAGTCTAACTCCCAGATGTAGATATAGAAGGCATCATCACAAACAAAACCTGAAGCTTAGATATGGATGCTCATCCAGAGAATGTGGGCAGAGTAAGAGAAGGGGGATTAGGATAGAACCTCAGAGAACACTGGCATTTCAAGTCCCTGCAGAGGAAGAGACAGCAATCAGAGATATGCATGAGAAGCTGGGAATTGGTGGTGTCCCAAAAGTAATTGAGAGTTCCAAGACATGGGAGCTGGATCAGGGCTTTTAGAGACACTCAAAGATTATGGTATTTTCTCTCCAATAGGAAATTAAAAATATCAATTTATATATGCATATTAAAATTAAATCATTATATGCAATATATTTATCCACTCATAAAGCATGATTCAACACATGTATCAAAATTAAAATGGTTTCTAAATTTCTCTGATGAAAGAATTTAGGTAAGTTCATTGAGGCTAAATTTCTTCAATATTTCCTTAATTTTTGGAAGAACTTCAAGTGTGTGCTTAGCTTAGTTGTTCTGCTGACCAAGAATGGTTACCAGTGTTGACTGTTAAAGACAATAAAAGATTTCAACAACCCTATTGGATTTAGAGACAAAGATACTGGTAAAGTTGACAAGTTTATGTAGAAAAATGAGTCAGAATCCAGAAGGAAATGAGTTGTAGGAAGTGGGTGAAGAGGAAGGAAATGGAGACAATGAATATACACAACACTTTCAAGAAATTTGGCTCTGGAGCAGGAGAGAGAGAGAGTCCAAAGAGTGGGCTGGATTGTGAGGTTGAAAGATGGGCCAGGATTGAGTACGTTTCAATGCTGATGTGGAAGTAGAAAGATGAGTTCTATACAAAGATGCCAGGTCAGGTCTTAGGATAACCTCCTCCTGGTTTGAGAGAGGAAAAAGAAAGACAAGAAAGGGTACAGTTGCTGACAAGCTTATCAATTTCATGGCTATAGGTCCAAAGTGTTTGGTCTAATAGCTTCACTTTCTTATTAAATAGAAGGAGAAATAATTGCCTGAAAATAAAGGGGGAAATGAAGCAGTTGATGGGTCAAGATGGATGATAGAATGCCAGGAAGAATAAGGAAGTTGACTAGGAGCCCATTGTGTCTGGCAAAGAAAGACAGTAGGGCAAAAAGTTAATGGTCTTGCTCTTTTTTTCACCGAGTAGGAATTCTTAAATTAATATAAGACCACTTTCATACACACATGTACACCAATAATAAAAATATCTTCTTAACACCACTTTTGATGTATCATTAAGATGCAAACCAAAAGAACTCCATCTATAGAAAGAACAGTTTCTCCATCAAATCAGAATATTCCAAAATGAGAGTCCAGGAAAATCAATTGCTTGACCACCCAACTACTTATAAATTCAGAGAATCAGTTTCAATTTACTAGTCATCTACAATTCCATTATCTATGTTTAGGTGCTAGAAGCATTGATCTGAATAATCTAAAACAGCAGATATCACAAAATGATTTAAATTGGGGTCTGAAAAACAATTATTTACATTAAATTTACATGCCAAATTTGCTTCAATTAGGCAAATTTTAAAACTAGCTTGAAATCTCTAGGAAAATATTCAGTGATATCAAGGGTCAAAAATGATCAGAGTTTAGAGAGAATGCAAAGATTACCAGATTGCAGCAAACAATAAAGAAAATTAATCCCCACAATTGTATTGAGGCACATCTTTAATAATTATGAAATAATTGATAAACGATCCCTAAATTTTCAGAAGCAGGGCTGTTTCCATTGTTAACCTTATTCCACTGTTATCCTGAACTGAATCTTGGCTTAAACTCCAAGTGTATTCCTCCTAACACTGAGACTTAAATAAATGATTTCACAATGTATGTGAATTTGGTGGAGATGTAGCCAGGACAGGTGGCCACCCCTATCTGTAATAACTATACTTCTCTCACATCTTTCATCTGCTCACTCATTTATTTAAACAATACATTCAGTCTCAACAATCATTCAAGTTTTGAGAACTTTCTGTGTGTCAGGGACTGGGTTAAGTGCTAACATCACACAGATCAACAACAGAGATGACCTCAGTAAATCCCCAATTAAAAATTATGAGATATGATTGATGGTACTTGTACCCACTCAAGCCCAGTGTTCACTTATGAATACTTCCCAGGTAACATGGCCTTTGAATTCTTAAAAATGAGTAAGAGTTAACCAGGGCAGAGAAGGGAAGGGATCAGGAAGAACAATAGGACAGGGGATCCGTTTGGATGAAAACGTGAGAGATATCATGATTCATCCAAGAAAGAGCCTTCCTTGGATGGAGCAGAAGGGTCAGATCACAAAGATACTCGTATGCCAGAATGAGGTGGTGGCTCATATCCTGTAGATCATGAGGATTTGTTTAATGGAAGCTTTAGAATGACATGATAAGGTTTATGTTTGAAGACAATTGCTCTAGATGGATTGAAGCAGAGAAGCTAAGGAGTCTGAATGCAGGATGCCGGGGAACTGGACAAGGTGAAATCCAGAAGTATTAAAGGAGTAAAAACCACTGGCTTGGTGATTGATAAGAAGGAGTAATGATGGGAGGGGAGGAAGAGCCTGTGCTAATTCTCCAGGCTCTAGTTCAGACATGTAATGAATTTTTGGCGTTACCACTCACTAGGTCAGAGGTGGCAATATGAGAAAGAGGTTCTAGCAGAAGGCAATGAGTGAAGATTTGGACATGAGAAGTTTGCAATGCCTATGGGGATAATCTTATAATCAAGGAGTCAATCAATTAAATAGGTCTTGTCACACAAAAGAGGATCAAATGCGGAGATATAAATTGGGACTTATCGTAATATAATGAGTGTGGATGAAGGCATAGCCCATAGACAGTGGAACAAAGAATACACAGAGAAAAAAAAAGAAGAGAGACCTGTTCTCATTACACTGACTAAAAGATGGTGAGTGTCCTGGTTAGTGGGGCTGAAAAGGCTTAGCCTTAAGGCTAATGGAGAGTTTAACTTTTCCTTTGCATCATTTTTTTTAAACTAAAACATAATTGATTTACAATGTTGTATTACGAGAATTTAGCTTTTTCTTTATCCCAGTCAACTTGCCCTGGTTATTCTACTCAAACTATTGATAATTTTTAAATGTTTTATTGTGATTTTCTTGATGAAGTGTGTTTCTTAGCCTCTAATTATAATTGGACATTCCATTTTAAAAAAAACAGCTCCTAAATCAGTATTTGCTTACTTTTTCTTCAAGAACATGAGTCGGTCTATAGATTACTTAACATTTACATATATTCATTGACATTTACTGGCAGAGGAGAGTGAAGATTTTTACTGTAGAACCCTCTGTGTTAAGTTACAAATAAATAGATATGATTTTATCACATTTTTATAAGAACACCCCTGTACCACATGACTTTTCTGTTCCTCCCAACAAGAGGGAGAATCTTTACTCCACTCCTTGAATCTTGGGTGGTTTGGGTTTTTGGTTTCTATTTTTACTTGGTTTGGTCAAACCAGCACGCATGATGTGTTGTTTAGTTGCTAAGTCATGTCCAACTCTTTTGCGACCCCATGGCCTGTAGCCCACCAGGCTCCTCTGTCCCAGGTATTTCCCAGGCAAGCATACTGGAGTGGCTTGCCATTTCCTTCTCCAGGGCTTCTTCCCCACCCAGGGATTGAACCCACATCTCCTGTATTAGCAGGTGGATTCTTTACCACAGAGCTACCAGGAAAGCCCAAATATGATGTGAGCAAAGACTGAAAATTATTCTTAGGGCCTTGCCTTCTCTTGCTAATGGGAAGCTTTCCACCACCACAGTCTACTAGAGAGAGCTTCTGACACAAAAGCAAGCCATCCCACTGAAAGACTAGACTATCCAACCTTCCAGCTGACAGGGAAACTCTTAGAGCACCGATCCCCAGGACAGCTGCCAAAAGAGATGCACAAAGCTGACTCAGAATAAAAGAGTCACAGGCTGACCCAGAAAACTGAGTAAGTACAATGGTTTGTTATTTTCCGTCACAAAGTTTGGGGATGATTCCATTACGCAGCAATGGATAACTGACATTCCCACCATCTAGAGTTGAAAAATTATTTGTTTTAAATAATTTCTATGTATCGTTTTTTAGATTCCACGTATAAGTGATATATGATATTTGTCTTTGGCTTACTTCACTTACCATAATCTCTAGATCCATCCATGTTGCTGCAAAAGACAGTATTTCACCCTTTTATGGGTAATATTCCACTCCTGCCCTCAATTCCTCCCAGCATCAGAGTCTTCTCCAATGAGTCAACTCTTAGCATGAGGTGGCCAAAATACTGGAGTTTCAGCTTTAGCATCATTCCTTCTAAAGAAATTCCAGGATTGATCTCCTTCAGAATGGACTGGTTGGATCTCCTTGCAGTCCAAGGGACTCTCAAGAGTCTTCTCCAACACCATAGTTCAAAAGCATCAATTCTTCGGCGCTCAGCCTCCTTCACAGTCCAGCTCTCACATCCATACATGACCACAGGAAAGACCATAGCCTTGACTAGGCGAACCTTTGTTGGTAAAGTAATGTCTCTGCTTTTGAATATGCTATCTAGGTTGGTCATAACTTTCCTTCCAAGGAGCAAGCGTCTTTTAATTTCATGGCTGCAGTCACCATCTGCAGTGATTTTGGAGCCCAGAAAAACAAAGTCTGACACTGTTTCCACTGTTTCCCCATCTATTTCCCATGCAGTGATGGGACCAGATGCCATGATCTTCGTTTTCTGAATGTTGAGCTTTAAGCCAACCTTTTCACTCTCCACTTTCACTTTCATCAAGAGGCTTTTTAGCCCCTCTTCACTTTCTGCCATAAGGGTGGTGTCATCTGCATATCTGAGGTTATTGATATTTCTCCCGGCAATCTTGATTCCAGCTTGTGTTTCTTCCAGTCCAGCATTTCTCATGATGTACTCTGCATATAAGTTAAATAAACATGGTGACAATATGCAGCCTTGACGTACTCCTTTTCCTATTTGGAACCAGTCTGTTGTTCCATGACCAGTTCTAACTGTTGCTTCCTGACCTGCATACAGATTTTTTAAGAGGCAGATCAGGTGGTCTGGTATTCCCATCTCTTTCAGAATTTTCCACAGTTTATTGTGATCCACACAGTCAAAGGCTTTGGCATAGTCAATAAAGCAGAAATAGATGTTTTTCTGGAACTCTCTTGCTTTTTCCATGATCCAGCGGATGTTGGCAATTTGATCTCTGGTTCCTCTGCCTTTTCTAAAACCAGCTTGAACATCAGGAAGTTCACGGTTCACATATTGCTGAAGCCTGGCTTGGAGAATTTTGAGCATTACTTTACTAGCGTGTGAGATGAGTGCAATTGTTCGGTAGTTTGAGCACTCCTTGGCATTGCCTTTCTTTGGGATTGGGATGAAAACTGACCTTTTCCAATCTTGTGGCCACTGCTGAGTTTTCCAAATTTGCTGGCATATTGAGTGTAGCACTTTCACAGCATCATCATTCAGGACTTGGAATAGCTCCACTGGAATTCCATCACCTCCACTAGCTTTGTTTGTAGTGATGCTTTCTAAGGCCCATTTGACTTCACATTCCAAGATGTCTGGCTCTAGGTCAGTGATCACATCATCATGATTATCTGCGTCGTGAAGCTCTTTTTTGTACAGTTCTTCTGTGTATTCTTGCCACCTCTTCTTAATATCTTCTGCTTCTGTTAGGTCCACACCATCTCTGTCCTTTATTGTGCCCATCTTAGCATGAAATGTTCCTTTGGTATCTCTGATTTTCTTGAAGAGATCCCTAGTCTTTCCCATTCTGTTGTTTTCCTCTATTTCTTTGCATTGATCACTGGGAGGAATTGAGGGCAGGAGGAGAAGGGGACGACAGAGGATGAGATGGCTGGATGGCATCACTGACTCGATGGATGCGAGTCTGAGTGACCTCCGGGAGCTGGTGATGGACAGGGAGGCCTGGCGTGCTGCGGTTCATGGGGTCGCAAAGAGTCGGACACGACTGAGCGACTGATCTGATCTGATCTGATATACATATATATATATATACAGCACATCTTCTTTATACATTCATCTGTTGATAGACATTTAGCTTGCTTTCATGTCTGGCAGTACATGTAACTTTTCAAATTATTGTTTTCTCCAGATATATGCCCAGGAGTTGGATTGCACGATGATATGGTAGCTCCTGTATTTTTAGTTTTTTAGGGAACCGCCGTTCTGTCTCCATAATAACTGTATCAATTTATATTCCCACCAACAGTGTAGGAGGGTTCTATTTTTCTCCACACCCTTTTTAGCATTTATTCTTCGTAGACTTCTTGATAATGGCCCTTGTGACCAGTGTGAGGCCATACCTTCGTATAGTTTTGATTTGCACATAAATACAAGACATGAAATATACCCACAGACATGGAACACTAACTTAAGACCACCAAAGGGGAAAGAGAGAAAGAGGGATAAATTGTAAGTCTGGGATTAGCATAAACAGACTAATATATATAAAATAGATAAGCAGCAAGGATCTACTATATAGCACAGGGAACTCCACTCAATATTTTGTAACAACCTTTAAGGGAAAAGAGCTTTCCAGATGGCTCAGTGGTAAAGAATCTACCTGCTAATACAGGAGACATGGGTTCAATCCCCTGGAGAAAGATCCCCAGAGAAGGAAAATGGCAACCTACTCCAGTACTCTTGTCTGGAAAATCCCACAGACAGGGGAGCCTGAGGCTACAGTCATGGAGTCACAAAGAGTCAGACATGACTTAGAGAGTAAAACACAAAAAAGGGAAGAGAATCTGGGGGGGGGGGGGGGCGGAATATATATATATATATATATATATATATATATATATGTATAATTGAATCACTTTACTATACATCTGAAACTACCACAGCATTGTAAATCAACTACACACTTCAGTCAAATTTTTTAAAATAATTAAATAAGAAGAGAATCTCACAGCGGGCAAACTTTACCTCATCTGTGATTTTAACCAGAAAATCACACTCCACTTAAGCATCCTTTATAGGGTGTATGTCATGCTAAGTCACTTCAGTCATGTCCGACTCTTAGCGACCCAATGGACTGCAGCCCACCAGGCTCCCCCGTCCCTGGGATTCTCCAGGCAAGAACACTGGAGTGGGGTGCCATTGCCTTCTCAAGTTTATAGGGTGTAGGCATATCCTAAATGATGACAGTTAAGTATATTAAATTTTAATCATAGTTAATATCCTGGATTAAGTCTGGGTTGAGAGACAGACAGCTCTAAAAGTTTTCACCCTGTAGCTACACATTTTTAAACTTCATAGTTATTATGAAGATGCATAATCAGGTTTTTATCGAAATAGTAACAGTGACACTAATTCCTGACCTTTTATTTTATTTTTGTTTGAAATCCAATAGGTGTTCTAAAAACTGTTTTGAGGCAGAAAACATGCCATAGATGTTTTCTGAAGAAACAAGGGTGAAAATATTTCATAAGAAGTATCCGTATTTTTTATTGAAGTATAATTGCTTTACAACGTTGTGTTAGTTTCTGCTGGACAACATGAATCAGACATATGGAAACATATAGCCCCTCCCGTCCCGCCTCTCTAGGCCATCACAGAGCTCCAAGACCAGCTCCTGTGCTGTACAGCAGCCTCCCACTCACTATTTCACACATGGCCATGTGCATATGTCAATGATCGTCTCCTAATTCATCCCACCCGCTCCTCCCCGCTGCCTCCATTAACTAAAAGCATTCTTTTAGAGTACCAATCTCACTAGATAAAACTAGTTTTCTTAGGATAATAATGGACAAAGGCTATGAATTATTCATCTTTGTGTGGCCCATAATCCCTCCAGTTTAGGAAGCGCTTGGTATGCATTGGTTGAATGAGCTAGTGAATGAATTATTGAGTGAGTAAATGATTAATGGGCCAATCACATTGTCTCAGACTTTACTGTCTGTAGTGGTTGTACTTCAGAAGATGTGATCTGACCCATGATATAACTGACTCAATATAATTAATGAGTCATTTCATAACAAGGTTCTCCTAGTATTGTGCTTATAAATGAAGCCATGCTAATGACTCAAAGAATCATCCCAACTTCGAGATCCTTCTACGTAAGTTAGATTTGCCAGTTTCTACCCAGTATCTATAGCAGGTTGTATTCTTCTTTTAATAGAACAAAATCAGCCAATCTAACTTTCACCAAGTTTACAAGTTGTGCAATAAGCATAGATATATAAAATACATATTTATCTTTATGTTAGAGATAACAGTATTTGTGGTGATTGTTATCTGAGTGAACAGGTGTGGCTGAAAAAACCTTTGCCTGACCAACTGTTCTTTCCACGCTGTACACACATAAAGGAGCTTCTATGGTTGGCAGCTGCAGCCCTACTGACAGAGCCCACAGCTATTTGCAACTGCACCACTTAAACCATACTCTGCCCGTTACCACTATTGGTAAATAGCTATATTTCTAACTCATGCAAGTAAAGGTGTTCTTCATATGATGATTTGGAATTCCAGAATTACACTGGCTCATGTGAAATTTTATTTTCTGGGATCTTTATAGCTCTTCTATCCAGTCTGTTTTTTTTGCCATGCTCCAGGTTAGCAAAGACCATCCATGTGAGCATCCTAGGGACCACACATTCTTCATGCCTGCCCAGTTTCAAAGCCTCATGCTTCCATAGGAATCATCATTCACTAGTGAAATTTAGGTTCTTGCTGTCTGACTTGCCTATTTTAAGTTGAATACCACTCACAAGAGGAACTGATGAACTCATTCAAGTAATAATGTCCATTTACTTACTGCTTATTTCTGGAAGCACCAGGCACTGTTCTAGGTGCAGGGAACACAGCAATAAATAGTCACTGCCACAGGGGAGCTTTTATCACAGTGATGCATGGTCCCTTCCAGCTTCAGAGCAGAGATAGCACCTCTTCCTTAATATCACATTCACAGCTGTCCACAACCGTTTTGGCATTAGGGACCAGTTTTGTGGGAGACAGTTTTTCCACAGATGGCATGTGGGGATGGTTTTGGGATATTTCAAGTGCATTACATTTATCATGCCACTGCTGATCTAACACCAAGCAAGGATCAGGCAGGAATGCAAGTGATGGGGAGCAACTGTAAATATTGATGAAGCTTCGCCCACTCACCCGCCACTCACCTCCTGCTGTGTCCCAGTTCCTAACAGGCCACAAACCTCTACTAGGGGTTGGGGGCTCCTGACTTAGACCACTCTTTTACACCTGCTGCTGCTGCTGCTAAGTTGCTTCAGTCGTGTCCGACTCTGTGCGACCCCATAGATGGCAGCCCATCAGGCTCCCCTGCCCCTGGGATTCTCCAGGCAAGAACACTGGAGTGGGTTGCCATTTCCTTCTCCAATGCATGAAAGTGAAAAGTGAAAGTGAAGTCACTCAGTCGTGTCTGATTCTTAGCGACCCTATGGACCGCAGCCCATCAGGCTTCTCTATCCTGGGATTTTCCAGGCAAGAGTACTGGAGTGGGGTGCCATTGCCTTCTCTGCTTTTACACCTAATAAGTGCTTAATATATGCTGATAATACAGATCAGAATTATTGAGAATCTCATTTAATGCTGAAGTCTTATTGTATACAGTCGTACCTCAGTATTCAGTATTCATAAGGCTAGTTCCAGAATCTGAGCAAATAACAAGATCCATGGATGCTCAAGTCCCTCAAGTAAAATGGTGTATTGTAGTCAACCCTCTGCATCATGGTTTCAGCATCTGCAGATTAGGGTACAAAACCCACAGATACAGAGGGTGACTGCATATATGTGGTGTGTATGTATATGTATGTGTATATGTACACACACACACACACACACACACACACACATCTTATGTGCCATGAACCTTGGAGAACCCTGAACTTCTGATTGATTCCTTTTTCCATTTTCGCTCCCTGGATCTACTTGATCTTCACACTGCCTGCTGCTGCTGCTACTGCTGCTGCTGCTGCTAAGTCACTTCAGTCATGTCCGACTCTGTGCGACCCCATAGACGTCAGCCTACCAGGCTCCCTCGTCCCTGGGATTCTCCAGGCAAGAACACTGGAGTGGGTTGCCATTTCCTTCTCCAATGCATGAAAGTGAAAAGTGAAAGTGAAGTCGCTCAGTCGTGTCCGACTCTTAGCGACCCCGTGGACTGCAGCCTACCAGGCTCCTCTGTCCATGGGATTTTCTAGGCAAGAACACTGGAGTGGGTTGCCATTTCCTTCTCCGCCTAAGTAACAGAAAAAGCACAATGGCTTTTAGATTTCCCTTGTCAATCAAAATCATTTTAACTAGCTACCTTGCTTCCTCTCTGCAAGCTGGGGTATGATGTTGCTTTTCCCAGACTTACATCAAGCCTGCTGTCCTATATTTACTCTGCCAAGATTTCTGTACGTTTTATTAATATTAGCATTTCTCCTGAGTGCCTCCATTGTATTCTAAGTGTGCAAATATGCGTTCATGGCATGGATTTCAGAAGGCTTATCTGGGGCTTGACATGCTGCCTCGTTTTCTCTCTGTGTGTGTTTTTCAAATGCCAGTGTTCACTGGCGCACTCACGTCAGCTGGTGGTAAGGCAGCTCACAGAGGCGTCAACACAAGCACATCATTCCTTTATGTTACTTTTGTGCCCATTAGTCAAGCATCTCAGGGGTTTGTTGTTCAGTTGATAATTTATTCCGAAGACTATATTTTAGGAATCCAAGAGAGAGAGTTACTAATAGATTCTTACTATGAAAAGTCTTTGATATACCCTACCTACTCCACTTCAAATTTCTTACTCAATGCAAATTCTCTCCCCACAAAAAAAGGTCTTGTTGGTTATATTCCTGAATTTGTATTCAAAAAGGTTAAATGTTGTATCATTCAAGGTTCATTTTCCTTTGGAATTTTATATAAATACCAATGTTATTTCCCATATTTTACCTTTTATACAATCTAAGACAAAGTTGGAATGGGAAAGAAAGAAAACTCAAAAGCATGTTAATAAATAGCAAATATACTACTGATGAACTAGGAATTGGGATTTGTATACCACTTTGTATCCTAATCGGGACAGCCAAGTGCACATGAATATATTAAAAATCATTTGACTATTATCTCTATCCCTCAAGCTCAAACCATAAAACAATCAAAAAGCAAGTACTTATTCTGTATTTCCTACGTTCCTAGCAATATACCAATTCCCACAAAAAGGAAAAGATTATCATCCTCCCCCAAGGATCCCTAAAATTTTAATAAAGAGAGAAGACCAAACAATAAAATACATTGCCAACAACAAAATCACAAATATCGTTTAAAAGGCAAAATCAATGTCTCCTTGGATGGTACCACTAATTAGTACTAAAGCAAGTCAGAGACAAGAAGTTACTGAGTAGTCCAGGTACTTCATGCAGAGCAAGGACTCTCAGAAGAGGGACCATATTTATATACTTGCATGAGGGCTCAGTTGATAAAGAATCTGCCTGCAATGTGGGGGACCTGGTTTCCATCCCTAGGTTGGGAAGCTCCACTGGAGAGGGGATAGGCTACCCACTCCAGTATTCTTGAGCTTCCCTGGGGGCTGAGCTGGTAAAGAATCTACCTGCAATGTGGGAGATCTGGGTTTGATCCCTGGGTTGGGAAGAAGCCCTAGAGAAGGGAAAGGCTACCCACTCCAGTATTCTGGTCTGGAGCATTCCATGGACTGTATAATCCATGGGTCACAAAGAGTCAGACACGACTGAGCGACTTTCCCTTTCACTTGCCAGACCTGATGCTCTTTGGTTGCATACGTCAATAAGAGGCGCAGAGACAGGCAGTTAGCAGGAAAGTGATGGCTGGCCAGGGATGGGTAGACACTTTTCACATTTCCACAGGTGTCCAGAAACTTTTGAGCACCCTTCCTATGTTGGAGAGTTTTCACCTCTCCAAAGTAAAGCTCATCAGAAAAGACCCGTTTTTGCCTCTGCAAAGTAGAAGCTCATCAGAAAAGACCCTGATGTTGGGAAAGATTGAAGGCAAAAGGAGAAGGTGGCAGAGGATGAGATGGTTAGATAATATCACTGATTCAGTGGACATGAATCTGAGCAAACTCTGAGAGATAGTGAAGACAGGGAAGCCTGGCATGCTGCAGTTCATGGGGCTGCAGAGAGTCAAACAGGATTTAGCAACTGAACAACAGTAACAAAAAGTAGAAGCTAAAGATTATTTTCCGAGCTTCCCGCAAGGTAAGGTATGGGCTCATGACCTGAGTCTCACCAAGACGTGAAGGTCGAAAAAGGTCGAATAAATGAAAGAGTGTGGTGTTGTATTGATGCTTCCAGGCAGTGGCTGCGGAGGCGACAGAGGGACAGACAGACTTCAGAGGCTGCAGTGGTCCTAGCGGTCCTAGTCCTAACATCTCCTGCAAACTTCAGAGCCTGTACTGAGTAAAGCTGTGCAACACTACAGTCTGGAGATTGTTCCTGAATGTAAGGCCACCAAACTTGACTCTCTGGCCATCACAGAGAGTCTGTGATATAAAATTTATTCTTTCATAAATTAAAAAATGTTTTTACTGGAGCATATTTGCTTTATAATCTTATGTTAGTTTCTGCTGTAAAGCAAAAGGAATCAGTTATATGTATACATATATCGCCTCTTTTTGGATTTCCTTCCCATTTAGGTCACCAGAGAGCATTGAGTAGAGTTCCCTGTGCTATATACCAGGTTGTCATTAGTTATTAATTTTATACATAAGAGTGTATATGGAGAAGGAAATGGAAACCCACTCCAGTGTTCTTGCCTGGAGAATCCCAGGGACAGGGGAGCCTGGTGGGCTTCCGTCTATGGGGTCGCACAGAGTCGGACACGACTGAAGCGACTTAGCAGCAGCAGCAGCAGTGTCTATACATCAATTGCAGTCTCTCAGTTCATCCCACCTCCATTGCTCCCTTGGTGTCCATAAGTTTGTTCTCTATATCTGTGTCTCTATTTCTGCTTTATAAATAAGTTCATCTATACCATGGTGGCTCGGACGGTAAAGAATCTACCTGCAATGCAGGAGATCTGGGTTCGATCCCTGGGTCGGGAAGATCCCCTGGAGGAGGGCATGGAAACCCACTCCAGTATTCTTGCCTGCAGAATCCCCATGAACAGAGGAGCCAGGTGGCCTACAATCCATAGGGTCACAAAAAGTGAGACACAACTGAGCAACTCAGCACAGCACAGCACATACAATTTTTATAGAATCTACATATAAGCAATATTATACAATATTTGTTTTTCTCTTTCTGACTTACTTCACTCTGTTATGACTGTCTCTAGGTCTATCCACAGCTCCGTAAATGGCACTATTTTATTCCTTTTATGGTGGAGTAGTATTCCATTGTATATGTGTGCCACATCTTCTTTATCCATTCCTCTGTTGATGGACATTTAGATTGCTTCCATTCCTGGCTATTGTTAATAGTGCTGCAGTGAACACTGGGGTGTATGTAACTTTTTTTAACTCTATTTTTCTCCAGGTGTGTGCCCAGGAGTAGGATTGCTGGATAATATGGTAGCTCTATTTTTAGTTTCTTGAGGAACCTCCATACTGTTCTCCATAGTTGCTGTATCAATTTACATTCCCACCAACAGTGTGGGAGGGTTCCCTTTGCCTCACATTCTCTTCAGCATTTATAATTCATAGATTTTCTTGGTGATGGCCATTCTGACCACTGTGAGGTGATACCTCGTTGTAGTTTTGATTTACATTTCTCTAATAATTAGTAATGTTGAGCATCTTTTTATGTGCCTGTTGGTCATCTATATGTCTTCGTTGGAGAAATGTCTATTTAGGTCTTCTGCCCGTTTTTTGATTGGGTTTTTTGTGTTCTTTTGTTGTTGTTTTTTTATTGAGCTACAGGAGCTCTTTGTATATTTTAAAGATTAATCCCTGTTGGTTGCTGTTTGCAAATATTTTCTCCCATTCTGAAGAGTTTGCCCACCAAAATGGCAACATAGGAGATGCCAGCCTCTGTGTCCTCACAAAGAAAAACAATTAGATAGCTATCTACAAACAGAAGCTCATACAGACAGAGTGTGGTGGCTACCAGAGACTGGGGAGTCAGGGAAATGGAAAGATAGTCAAAGGGTACAAACCTCAAGTTATAAGATGAACAACTTCAGGAGATATAATGAACAGCATGGTGATTAGAGTTAATAATACTGTATTAGACACTTGAAGGGTTCCTCCCTATGGCTCAGATAGTAAAGAATCTGCCTACAGTGCAGGAGACCCAGGTTCAATCTCTGGGTGGGGAATATCCCCTGGAAAACGGAATGGCAACCCACTCCAGTATCCTTGCTTGGAGAATTCCATGGACACAGGAGCCTGCCGGGGGCTACAGTCCATGGGATTGCAGAGAGTTGGACATGACTGAGTAACTAACACACTTATATACTTGAAAGTTGCTAAGAGAGTAAATCTTAAATATCGTTACTACAAAGAAGAAATGATAATGATGAGAAATGATAGAGGTATTAGCTACAGTGGTAATCATATTGCAGTATATAATGTGTCGATTCAACATCTTAAGCTTACCCAGTGTTTTAATGCTGATTATATCACCATAAGGAGAAAGTAATGGCACCCCACTCCAGTACTCTTGCCTGGAAAATCCCATGGATGGAGGAGCCTGGTAGGCTGCAGTCCATGGGGTCGCCAAGAGTCGGACACGACTGAGCAACTTCACTTTCACTTTTCTCTTTCATGCATTGGAGAAGGAAATGGCAACCCACTCCAGTGTTCTTGCCTGGAAAATCCCAGGGACGGGGGAGCCTGGTGGGCTGCCATCTATGGGGTTGCACAGAGTTGGACACGACTGAAGTGACTTAACAGCAGCAGCATATCACCATAAAGCTGGAGGGGGTGCAGTGGGGGGAGCTTTTTCTACTCAAGAATATCTTAGCCACTGAAATGTTTTCTATGTTGCTTTCTAGAAAGTTTATCAGGTTACTTTCTCATTTAGCTCTACAAATTATTTGGGATGTTTTTGTATATGATGTTATGCTTTCTGTGGTTGACGTATTGTGGTGTTCTCAAGCAAATATGATGTTTAGGATTTTTACCTTTTGTTCATAAACGAGGTTAGCCTGTTAATTCTTTATTTCATAGTGGCCTGGAAATTGGCCACAGGTAATATTTCTTTATTAAATATCTGGAGCATTTCTGGGAGGTATTAAGTTAGATTCTATTCTTGAATAGAACTATTCATCCTTACTTTTCTTGCATCAGTAGTAAGTAAGTAAGGATAAATATTTACTTTTCTTCCATTTGGATATCCATCAGTCTTGGACCATTTGTTAAAACAGTTTTCTTCCCCATCTCTGCCCTGCTCTCCCTTCCCCAAAACCCTACAAGGAGCACCTTTAATATAAATCAAATTACCGCATATTGTAGTAAGCTTTGAAGTCTTTATTCTACTCTGCACCTTTTAATCTATCCTTGCATCAATATTAATTTCAGTTACTGTAGATTTGTGATACATTTGTGATACCTGATTGTGTAAGTCCTATATACTTCTTTTCAGATTATCCTGGTTATTCTTGACCCTTTACATTGCCACAAAAGTAGAAAATCAACTCAACCCATTTATCTGGAAAAACAAAGGAAAAACAAACTTTTGTTTTGTTTTGTTTTTACTTTTGAATAGGGATTGCATTGTATTGATACCTGCATTAATCTATAGACAAATTTGGGAGGGATTGACATCCTTATGATAGTGAGCCTTCCAATTAATGAACATGGAAAATCTCTCCATTCATTTTGTTATTTAACTTAACTCAATAATGTTTTATAATATAGTTTTGTATGGATTTTTTCCTCATCTTTGGTTAGATTCATTTCCAGGTATTTGTGAATTTTGATGCTATTGTCCATGGTATTGTGTTTGGAATTTTATTTTTAAATTATGTGCTGTTAGTATATAGAAATGAAATTTATTTTATTTTAACCCTATATCCAGACTTCAATAATTTATATGCACATTCTTCTGGACTTTCTATATCAACAATTATTTTTTCTGTGGATAGTGACAGTTTAGGAGAAGGCAATGGCACCCCACTCCAGTACTCTTGCCTGGGAAATCCCATGGATGAGGAGCCTGGTGGGCTACAGTCCATTGGGTCGCAAAGAGTCAGACACGACTGAGCAACTTCACTTTCACTTTTCACTATCCTACATTGGAGGAGGAAATGGCAACCCACTTCAGTGTTCTTGCCTGGGGAATCCCAGGGACGGGGGAGCCTTGTGGGCTGCTGTCTGTGGGGTCACACAGGGTCAGACATGACTTGCAACTTAGCAGCAGCAGCAGTGACAGTTTGTTACTTCTTACCAAGCCTTATGATTTTTCTTTTTGGTTTTATTTAACTGTCTAGGACCTCTAGTGTAATGTTGAATAGAAGTAGTGATAGCAAATACCTTTGTCTCCTATCGTAAGGAAATAAATTTCAATATTTCATGACTCATTATCATGTTTCCTTTAAGAATCTATACTATCCTACTTGTCAGATTGAGAAAATGCCCTTGTATTCCTAGTCTGTTAATAAAAACAAACAAAAATACCGTAAACAAGTATTCGTTTTTAGAAAATATTTTACTGTATGTATTTTCATTCTATGATATTTTTTCTCCATTCTGTGAAAGTAATGGATTAAATGGAATGGTTTTTGAGTGTTAAAATCACTTTTAATTCTTGGCATAGTCTAACTTGGTTATTGTCTTAGCTTGGGTTTCCAGAGAAGCAGGTGCTGAGACAAGGATTTGATTGCAAGTAGTTAACTCGGAGAAGGCAATGGCACCCAACTCCAATACTCTTGCCTAGAAAATCCATGGACAGAGGAGCCTGGTAGGCTGCTGTTCATGGGGTTTCTAAGAGTCGGACACAAGTGAGCGACTTCACTTTCACTTTTCTCTTTCATGCATTGGAGGAGGAAATGGCAACCCACTCCAGTATTCTTGCCAGGAGAATCCCAGGGATGGGGGAGCCTGATGGGCTGCCATCTATGGGGTCGCACAGAGTCGGACACGACTGAAGCAACGCAGCAGCAGCAGCAGCAGCAGTTAACTAGGGCATTGAAGGAAACTCTGAAAGGAGGGTGGAAAAATGAGACGGGGAAGGAAAGGGAGCCAAAAGAGGGTGGATTATCAAGCCTGTTGCCGTGGTGGATGACAGGGGCTTACATTGACCAAAAAACTCAGGGAAACGGTGTGGACACATGTCCTAGAGTTATCCTACCTGAGGGATAAACTGGAACATTTATAAACCAACCCTCCCCACCTATCACTTATGTGTTAATGCTCATTCTTGGAAAGTGTTAATTCTCTGGTTGTTTGGCCTTCATGCATGGAGAAAGAGGGTCTTCTACAGCTTCAGAAAAACCCTCAGACGAGAAATGATTACATTGAAGGTATAGAATTTGACCCTCCACAGGCCATACCAGCAACACTGGTGAAATATCATCCTTTCAACAGAGTCTGGGATTCTCTTCACTAATATTGTGTTTGGAATTTTTGCTTGTATGTTCACGAGTGACAACGTCTTGATCCCTTTTTTGCAATGGCCTGGCAATTGGCCATTGGTAATATTTCTTTTTAAATATCTGAAGCATTGCTGGGACTGGATATTTCTTTCTGAGACAATTTTAAAAGAGGAATTTCATTTTTAAAAAAACAGAATCTTCAGGCTTTGTTTTCTTGCATCCATTTTAAGAAGTTTTGTGGTTTTAAAGGCACTTATTTATTCTAAATCTGCTAATTTCTTAACCAACCCTGTTGTATCCATATTGATGCCTGAGACTGTTTTTCTCTATGAAACACAACAGTTGACATCTCTAACTTAGATAACTTGGCTATCACTCAGAGACACCATTAGGTTAAATATTAGCCTTATATTTATATGACTTAAGAAAGCAAACAGCTGCTCCAAAGTTAATTTCTGCCTCCACAGATAAGAGCTAGTAGTTACTTTTCAATGCAGTTCATTCACTGGAAACACAGTTAACTTCCATTTCACCTGGCACTAATTACACAAATTCAGATCAGATCAGATCAGATCAGTCGCTCAGTCGTGTCCGACTCTTTGCGACCCCATGAACCGCAGCACGCCAGGCCTCCCTGTCCATCTCCAGCTCCCGGAGGTCACTCAGACTCACATCCATCGAGTCAGTGATGCCATCCAGCCATCTCATCCTCTGTCGTCCCCTTATCCTCCTGCCCCCAATCCCTCCCAGCATCAGAGTCTTCTCCAATGAGTCAACTCTTCGCATGAGGTGGCCAAAATATTGGAGTTTCAGCTTTAGCATCATTCCTTCTAAAGAAATTCCAGGATTGATCTCCTTCAGAATGGACTGGTTGGATCTTCTTGCAGTCCAAGGGACTCTCAAGAGTCTTCTCCAACACCACAGTTCAAAAGCATCAATTCTTCGGCGCTCAGCCTTCTTCACAGTCCAACTCTCACATCCATACATGGCCACAGGAAAGACCATAGCCTTGACTAGGCGAACCTTTGTTGGTAAAGTAATGTCTCTGCTTTTGAATATGCTATCTAGGTTGGTCATAACTTTCCTTCCAAGGAGCAAGCGTCTTTTAATTTCATGGCTGCAGTCACCATCTGCAGTGATTTTGGAGCCCAGAAAAACAAAGTCTGACACTGTTTCCACTGTTTCCCCATCTATTTCCCATGCAGTGATGGGACCAGATGCCATGATCTTCGTTTTCTGAATGTTGAGCTTTAAGCCAACCTTTTCACTCTCCACTTTCACTTTCATCAAGAGGCTTTTTAGCCCCTCCTCACTTTCTGCCATAAGAGTGGTGTCATCTGCATATCTGAGGTTATTGATATTTCTCCTGGCAATCTTGATTCCAACTTCTGTTTCTTCCAGTCCAGCATTTCTCATGATGTACTCTGCATATAAGTTAAATAAACATGGTGACAATATGCAGCCTTGACGTACTCCTTTTCCTATTTGGAACCAGTCTGTTGTTCCATGACCAGTTCGAACTGTTGCTTCCTGACCTGCATACAGATTTCTTAAGAGGCAGATCAGGTGGTCTGGTATTCCCATCTCTTTCAGAATTTTCCATAGTTTATTGTGATCCACACAGTCAAAAGCTTTGGCATAGTCAATAAAGCAGAAATAGATGTTTTTCTGGAACTCTCTTGCTTTTTCCATGATCCAGCGGATGTTGGCAATTTGATCTCTGGTTCCTCTGCCTTTTCTAAAACCAGCTTGAACATCAGGAAGTTCACGGTTCACATATTGCTGAAGCCTGGCTTGGAGAATTTTGAGCATTACTTTACTAGCATGTGAGATGAGTGCAATTGTGCGGTAGTTTGAGCACTCCTTGGCATTGCCTTTCTTTGGGATTGGGATGAAAACTGACCTTTTCCAATCTTGTGGCCACTGCTGAGTTTTCCAAATTTGCTGGCATATTTATAAACTTATAAAAAGACTGGAAACTCAAGAGTGAAACTGAGAACAAATCAGAGCAAGGGATTTAGGTTTTTGAGTTATTAGATTAGAAATGGTAGATGAGACCATATGAAAGAGCTTACATTCCAGAAAAAAAAAAAAAAAAAGGGCAAGAGAAAACTGTCAAGTTTGAAGAGGAAAGAAAGTGGAAATTAACAACAAAAATTAATTAGGAAGAATCAGAGTGATGATGTTGGACGTATCAAAGAAGGAACATTTCAAGAGGGAAGAGTTGGTCAGCCAAGCCCAACTGGAACAGTGGTCACAAGGATGAGGACTAAGTGACTAAGTGCAATCCCTTGTCTTGAGTGACGTTTAGGAAAGTCATTTTAGTAAAGGAATAAATGTCGGTAAGGAAATAAGTAGCCAGAAAATGCAGATAACGGATTGTTTCACTCATTTCAAAGAAATGCCCATACTGAATAGTCATGGTGCCAGAGTCAAAGATGCTGAAATGTTTCCGTGCCAGAAAAGGAAAAGTTCTATACTGGTAATGCAAGATGCAAGAAGAATAAAAAGCAGTTATGAGTGAACAAAGTCTAACACCATTAGGCTTGGTCAAGAACATTTCAATACAAACAACAACCCATTTTTCCTGAAACCTGATAGTTAAGGTCCCACAGGGTTTAATACTAAAAGAAAGCCCTGCTTTTCTCCTGGCCCCTGTATCACTTAAAGGGTTTTGCAAATCTCTATAATAAAAGAAAAAAATACAACAATTCTAAGAGGAGTCATCACACTCTATCATTTCAGCTGTGTTTACATGAAACCAAGAAGTAAGTAATGTGCACCCTGGGAAACTATCAGAGTGAACTCCTGTTACGCTCACTCTGCCTTTAAGGACAGCTCAGATTTAAGTGATTTGTGCAAAACTCAAACATGGTTGACAGTCCTAATTCCAGAATCTCAGATAGTACCTTGAGAAGCCAAAGGGTTCTGACAGCGAAGTTCTTGACCAAACCCGCTCCAAAAAAATAAGATCATTTCAAGATATTTTTCTTGCTATTGCAGAGTCACCTCTGTGCTTCAAAGGCATAATCAAACTAGATGAATACAAAAGGCTAATTATTCATAATAAATCTTTGTTAAACACTTAGCAATTGTAGAAAATACATGAATGTCAACAGGTTCAGTGGCTCAAGGCATTTTTGAGCTCTCCCCTACACTCATCTCTGAAATGGAGGCTTTCCCTTGTCTTTTTCCATAAAGATGAACACATCTTCCTAGAACTGATGTTGTAGCGGGTGGGCAGCAGAGAGAATAGAACAGATGAATCCTCATGTCCCCTCCCTCGGCAGATTTAGTGATTCTCGCTACCCCCAGCTTAGCTGGCATAATGGATTATTAACTGAAAAACTGTTTTTTCCCCCACCTTAGTCTGTTGCAAACCATTTTCTGCAACTGAATATATGCATGAAAATGAAAAAATAGAAGACTTTCGTTCTAATACTGTGAAGAAGGCTGAGTGCCGAAGAATTGATGCTTCTGAACTGTGGTGTTGGAGAAGACTCTTGTGAGTCCCTTGGACTGCAAGGAGATCCAACCAGTCCATTCTGAAGGAGATCAGCCCTGGGATTTCTTTGGAAGGAATGATGCTAAAGCTGAAACTCCAGTATTTTGGCCACCTCATGCGAAGAGTTGACTCATTGGAGAAGACTCTGATGCCGGGAGGGATTGGGGGCAGGAGGAGAAGGGGACGACAGAGGATGAGATGGCTGGATGGCATCACTGACTCGATGAATGTGGGTCTGAGTGACCTCCGGGAGTTGGTGATGGACAGGGAGGCCTGGCGTGCTGTGATTCATGGGGTCGCAAAGAGTTGGACACGACTGAGCAACTGATCTGATCTGAACTGATCTGATCTGTTCTAATGCTACACTTTGATCTTTTCTGAACACCAACCAACAGTCCTGGGCCGTGTGAGTTACAGTGTCAACGTTGTTACACCATAGAGTTGAAAGGGAGTTTTTAAAGGTTCTGGCCCCAACTCCTCATTCTACTGACAAGGAACTGGGGTCTCGGAGATAAGATTACTTGTCCAAGGTCATACAGCTACTGGACAATTAAGGAAATTCGATTACATTCTACCACACAAACTTTTCTTGGAACAATAAGCAACCAATTTCATTTTCTTTCTTTCTTTTTTTTGCTTCTCTCTCTCTCTCTCCCCCTCCTTCCCTACCTCCTTCATTTCTATCTTTCCTTCTTTCTCTCTTTCCTTCTTTCTTTATTTCTTTTGAATAAACACTGAAACCAATCATGAAAAGTATTAATATTCCATTCTTTAACTGACCACACTGTCCAACCCTATAGCCGGCTGCAGACCGTCCCACTCCGGTGACAGGCAGCCAGAGCCGGAAGCAGGCAATCACAGCCCTAGAGAGACATTATCTACAAAACTGTAAGCAGATTTCTGTGTTAACTAACACTTCTTGGGGCTCTGGACGGTCAACATCCACCTGAGAAGGTGCACCGGTTGTATACCCAGAAAACTGAGCAGCGGGGAGGCCATAAGTCGCAGCAGCTACACTCGCTAAACACTTCATCACCTGTGCTACTCGGACCTGGGAAGGGCACAAAACGCAGATTCAACCTAGTCTGTGCTTCTGAGGACTATCTGAGTGCCTGAACCTGGCTGGCTTAGATTTGGGTGTTCATCTCCATCCCCTCTGTAACAGGGCAGAGATCAGATATTGAAAAGACCAGTAAACTGCCTCAGTAAAGAGAATTCAACAAACTACCAGAATATAGTAAGGACACTCTAAACTTGGCAATTTTAACAAGATGAGGAGACAGAGGAATACCCAGCAGCTAAAGGAACAGGATAAATGTTTGGTTTGCCCACCAAACCAAACCAAAGAGGAAGAGATAGGGAATCTACCTGATAAAGAATTCCGAATAATGATAGTGAAATTAATCCAAAATCTGGAAATCAAAATGGAATCACAGTTAAATAGTCTGGAGACAAGGATTGAGAAGATGCAAGAAAGGTTTAATAAGGACCTAGAAGAAATAAAAAAGAGTCAACACATAATGAATAATGCAATAAATGAGATCCAAAACACTCTGGAGGCAACAAATAGTAGAATAACAGAGGCAGAAGATAGGATTAGTGAATTAGAAGATAGAATCCTAGAAATAAATGAATCAGAGGAGAAAAAAGAAAAACGCATCAAAAGAAATGAGGACAATCTCAGAGACCTCCAGGATAACATTAAACGCTACAACATTCGAATCATAAGAGTTCCAGAAGAAGAAGATAAAAAGAAAGACCATGAGAAAATACTTGAGGAGATAATTGTTGAAAACTTCCCTAAAATGGAGAAGGAAATAACCACTCAAGTTCAAGAAATCCAGAGAGTCCCTAACAGGATAAACCCAAGGCGAAACACCCCAAGACACATATTAATCAAATTAACAAAGATCAAATATAAAGAACAAATATTAAAAGCAGCAAGGGAAAAACATCAAATAACTCACAAGGGAATTCCCATAAGGATAACAGCTGATCTTTCAATAGAAACTCTCCAAGACAGGAGGGAATGGCAAGACATAATTAAAGTGATGAAAGAAAATAACTTACAGCCCAGATTATTGTACCCAGCAAGGATCTCATTCAAATATGAAGGAGAAATCAAAAGCTTCACAGATAACAAAAGTTGAGAGCATTTTGCACCACTAAACCATTTCTCCAACAAAAACTAAAGGACATTCTCTAGACAGGAATCACTAAAAGGGTGTATAAATTCAAACCCAAAACAATAAAGTAAATCTTACTTATCAATAATTACTTTAAACATTAATGGGCTGAATGCCCTAATCAACAGACAAAGACTGGCCGAATCGATACAAAAACAAGACCCCTACATACCTTATCTACAAGAGATAACCAAAAGATTAAAACGGGTCGAATGGATACAAAAACTAGACCCCTATATATGTTGTCTACAAGAGAACCACCTTAAAATAGGGGATATACACTGATTGAAAATGAAGGGCTGGAAAAAGATTTTCTATGCAAATATGGACCAAAAGAAAACAGGAGTAGCAATACTCATTTCAGATAAAATTGACTTTAAAATAAAGGTCCTGAAAAGGAGACAATGAAGGTTACTCATAGCGACTTAAAGGAACAATCCAAAAAGAAGTTATAACAATTATAAATATATATGCACCCAACATTGGAGCATTGATATATCTAAGACAAACACTAATTAGTATGATAGAAGAAATATACAACAACACAATAATTGTGGGAGACTTTAATACCCCACTCATACAATCTGGCTGTAATAGACAAAGAAGAAAACATATTCACTTATGAGTCTCCAAAAATTCAGTTCACTCAGGAGAGTTTAAAAAAAATTTTTTTTAAATAGACTTATTTGTTCATTCTGTAAATGTTTATTGACTATTTTATGGGTCTGGTACCACTTTGGGTATTAGGGAGGAAGAAGTGACAAATGTGATCCTGTCCTAAATAATATATTGTTGTAAAGATAGACCTACCAATACAAAATACCAAGATGTGCCTAAGATGATGACACCTAAACTGGACTTTTAGTTTCCTGAACTTTTCATTTCCAGATCAAACCTCCTAATATAAGATGAATTTAGTATGATTTTTTTAATGTTCTTTGTGATTAAAAACAGAAAGCCATTAGTTAAGAAATTACACATACTCCTCCCCACCATCACTCCCCTTCTCCCTTCCCATTTCCCTCCCACCCTCATTGATCCTCTCCTTTGTCCATTTTCCCCTGCAAAAAAAAAAAAAAAGCCTTCAATATTTTTTTTAAACTGAAACATCATATTCTCAGCCTAGACACAATCTCATTACTTTTTTTTCTAACTTGAAAATAACTCCTTATGTATCTTATGTTTTGTTAACTTTCCAAAACTCACTTTATCTCTGCACTATTTTTAACAGTCTTCTTACCTGGAAAATTCCATGGCTAGAGGAACCTGGTGGGCTATAGTCCATGGGGTTGCCAAGGGTCAGACATGACTGAGCACAGTATAGCAGCAGCAGCTATTTTAACATTGATTTCCTACATGGAGGGCCAATTTCCTACATGGAGGGCCAATTTTAACAGCCATTAAAATCATTTAAAATGTGTCCAGTGAAGCAGTGAATGAAATTTTGTGACACAAGTCAACAAAATTTAGCACAGTTTCATACATCCAGATTTATTTTAGCACATTTAGATATAATTTTAATGTGGTCTTTATACTAATGAGATTTTAAGATTGAAAAACATAAACTTGCAAACTAATCTAGTTTAATGAGTAACTGTTACCTGGAAGAGTTAAATCCTGTACACACCGAGGTCATAGAGTTAACTAACAATAGAACCAGCATTAGAACCCAAGTCTGCCAGGTGGACAATCGGTTCAGTTGTTTGCTCCAGCACATCATGTGGCCCCCCTAAAGCGTTTATAGATAAACATAGACCTATTTGCATCTTTCCAGCCCTAAAGTACACTTTTGAGTGTTTCTTCAATAATTTTTTCTTTTTTATTTGGAGAAGAAATGAAGAGAGGATGTTTTGGTTCTCTCTTCCTCTCTTGAATTCCATCTTTCTTTCATCTATGGGCCTTTGTTGCAGTTGCCCAACTGAAATGAAAAACAAACTTCCAGGTTCTTTTCTGATAGCATCAAAGAAGAAAAAAAAGCAAAAGCAGTTCCCGGAACTCATGAAACAGGTTTCCTTCCTGACTGTCACCCGCCATCAATTCTTAGGAAAGTAGCTTCACCAAGAAATCTACTGTACAGTTCCTTAAGGATTGGGGCATGGGGGTTGGGTGTGGGATGGGGCTGAGTGTTCGTGTTTCAACCTTCATAGAGACTACCGCTTCTGTCTCAGAGGAAGAGCATCACTTTGCCTTTTTACCAACAACATCATTTAGTTTAGAATCCTAACCCCTTGTCTCCCAGCACCTTGAATGAGGCTTCAAATCCCACTGCTTTTACTTCTGAACTCTCTCACTTCAGCATTATCCTAATTCAGATACTAATCAACTAACTCTACAAGACCTAGACTTTTCAATTAACCTCCAAATGTCTCCCTACCTCTAGAATTTCCTAACTTCAATCCTTCCAAAATGGTTCCATTTTATCTGAATGTCCTACAGCATAAGAACCTTGATTACTGTTAATCATTCCCTTCTTGACCCTCTGAATTTTTTTGACCACCAAAACAAAACCCTCTCCTGAGTCTCCTCAGACCCCTTTGCAGGCTCCTCTTCACTGCCAGTCTCTTAAAGATGGTGCCCTTCTCTTTCTCTTGGGATTGACACATATTTCCTACTTTATTGTTACATTGCTGCTGTTGTTCAGTCACTAAGTCATGTGAACTCTTTGGGACCCCCTGGACTGCAGCGTGCCAGGCTTCCTTGTCCTTCACCGTCTCCAAGGCTGCTCAAACTCATATCCATTGAGTCGGTGATGCCATCCAACCATCTCATGCCCATTACATTACTAATTACATTCCACGATGCATAAAATAGATTGCTGCTGCTGCTGCTGTTGCTGCTGCTGCTGCTGCTGCTAAGTCACTTCAGTTGTGTCCGACTCTGTGTGACCCCATAGACGGCAGCCCACCAGGCTCCCCCGTCCCTGGGATTCTCTAGGCAAGAATACTGGAGTGGGTTGCCATTTCCTTCTCCAATGCATGAAAGTGAAAAGTGAAAGTGAAGTTGCTCAATCGTGTCCGACTCTTAGTGACCCCATGGACTGCAGCCTACCAGGCTCCTCCATCCGTGGGATTTTCCAGGCAAGAGTACTGGAGTGGGGTGCCATTGCCTTCTCCAAAATAGATAGCTAATGAGAGCATATTGTATAGCACAAGAAACTCTTCTTAATTCTCTGTGGTAGCCTGAGTGCGAAGGAAGTCCAAAGGGGGGGGATATGTATATGAATGGCTGGTTTATTTTGCCATACAGTGGAAACTAACACAACATTGCATGCTCCAATAAAAATTAATTTTAAAAAATATACAAGACACTGGTCGTGTATATTTGGCCTACTCTGTAGGCCAAATGCATTGACAAGTCCTATGCCTAATTGTTTTGTTTAGTTACTCAGTTGTGTCCAACAAAGCTACCACTCCAGGCCATGTCTTTCTCTCATTATGGATAAAAACTAGAAGTACATTTTCTAGTCAACAGACATGGGACTTTTCAAATGTAAATTATTTAAAATTTAATATCATTTAAAACTGTTTGAATTTGTCACTACCCACATGTGGCTAGTGGTTACCATATTGGAGGGCACAAACACAGAATATTTTCATCAAGGCAGAAAGTTCTATTGGACAGTGCTATTCTAGAACTTTCTACAACTGACATTAAAAAGAAAAAATAAACACCTCTGCTTAAAGCATGTCTTATATGAATGTCTCAACTTGCTCTTCCATATGAATTTTCTCTTCTGTCCCTCCACACTAATCCTACTACTTAATTCCCATTAACTTTGCTATGTATCTTACCTGATCTCCCCACTCACACACCTGCATGCCCCACCCAAAATACATTTTCACAGTGTAACCAAGGATCTCTTTCCCAAGTGTAAATATGTTTGTGTCAGTTTCCTAGTAATAACTCTTCAGTGGTATATAAACCTTCCTAGTAGCTATATAAGTTGATCACATAATTAATATCTAAACCTAGACAATTTTGATAATAAAGGGGGATGCCAATAACAATTATGCTTCTACAATAGGGCTACTATGGGGCTCTCAGGTAAACCAGTCTGTATGGTCACCCTATAGAAAGTTTACATTTCTTAGCTTGATTTAGAGCATTCAATGCTCTGGCCCCGTCTGTCTCTTCAGATCTACAGATCTGCCATTCACAAAATGCAGTGTGCTCTTTTACATTTCTGTATATTTGCTTACACTGATCCTGTACAAAGATCTCAAGTACTCTTTGTGTCAGGCCCGTTAAACATAGAATTTTAAAAGATCTATATAAGCACTACATATTAATTTTAAAGTATATGTATTCCTTGCTTATAAAATCATATACAATTCTCAGAGAAAATTGCAAAATATAGAAAAGTTTCAAAAAGAACAAAAGCATCCACATTTCTACCACTCAAAGACAATGACAGGTAATATTTCACTGTGTGTTTTTCTTTATCCATGTGTACACACTGTTTTCCTTCAAAATATATTTTTGACCCTTTTGCAATAGGCCCTTATCATATATTATTTGTATTTTCCATGTCATAGATATTCTCTTAAGAGTTTTAATGGTTGGATATTAACTCATTGAAGATGAGTTAATGAAGATGCACTGGTCTTGTTTTAGATATTTCTTGAAATGCTATCAAATTTTACAACAGTGAAATATGCTTTTTCATAACAAAAGCAATTTGTATCCACTGTAGGCTTTTGGAAAGGAAATATACAAAGAAGAAAAGAGGTTTATCACATTCTGAAAAAATGACTTGTATGTTGCTTGAAAGATAAGTCTGTATGAAAACATTTCTAAAATTGCTCTTAAGTCAACAGAAAACTATTGCATCTCTAGAAATATTACATTTCTTAGAAATATGCAGATTTTTAAGAATGCAAATATTGTATCAAGGTAGATTTTTCCACAGCTATGTATATTTTTTTCTCTTAATATCTGATACTGCCACTAAGCAAAATTCTTCTAAATGCATACATGTTAAATGTTTGTAAGAAATATTTCTTAAGGTATGTACCAGCATTCCAGAAATTCTACCCATAAATGTTAAGGTAGAATGTACCCTTTCTGAAAATTTCCACTGCATTTTAATCACAGATGAAATAGAGATTCATTTTATAAATGTTATGCAAAATTTCTGACCTGGGAATATTTGAAAATATAACTTATTTCTCACCAAGATGTAAGACTTAACCAAGCATACTTGGACCTGAATTTGTGGTTCTAGGAAACATAAACATGATGAATATATCACAGATATAGTCACCATTTGCCATTTCAGCAAGTGAAAGGTAGACTTGTGAATATGTGAATACCAGAATATGTGCCAAAATGCTACCACAAGTTTATTACTTGCTGCTGTTCTGCTAATTTTAAAATGACTCCATTCAATCTCAATTAAACTTTTAATATGCCACATTTTGGTACATTTTGGCTTGGCAGGAAAATGTCACAAATTTATTCTGGTGGTCTCTCGACACTAATCTATTGCAGAAATGTTTTAGCTACCTCCTTTCATAGAAGATATATCAAAATATTTAGAACAGAGAATGCAACAAGCTAAGACATATAGTGCCTGAGTAATATTAATATGCAATTAGATTTTGAAGGAAGCAGTTCAGAACTATAAAAATACCAATAATTCTTCTTTGCTACAAGCCCTAACCATACACATAGTATAAAATCCAGAAGTCATGGTTGAGAAAATGCAACCTCCGAAATTCCAGCAAACACATCAGCACGTAAATGTGGTGCCAACCATTAGCCCTGTTTGCATAGCAGAACCTGAGAGGCCAGTGGCACTCAGCCCTTCTGAACGGGGCCTTGGAGAAGAACGTGGAACTTGTCTTTGTGGATGGTGCCTGGGTGTAACAGGGAAACATCAGGGATGAGAGAGTAGCCTGCAGGCTCTTCACACTGTGCAGACTGTACATGTGCAAATAAACATACATGGGTGTCTTTGGCCAAAGAAGGAAAAAAAGCAAGCTGAAGTGAATGGTTTGGAGCAAAGCCGAATACTCTGAAAGTGTGATGGTGATTCCAGGGGATACAGCCTTGTATGTTTACTAGGGAATCAAGTGTGATGTGCACTAACACAGTCATGAAGATTTGTACTAATCCTGATGTTTAGGGGGTGAACCCAAATCGGCTCAGATCAGTTCCTCTGCCTCAGTGTTCAGTTTCACTGAGTTCACTTCAGTTTGCCAATATATTGATAAGAAAGTGAAAGTGTGAAAGTGTTAGTCGCTCAGTCATGTCTGACTCTTTGCAACCCCATGGACTTTAGTCCACCAGGTTCCTCTGTCCGTGGAATTCTCCACGTAAGAATATTGAAGTGGTTGTCATTCCCTTCTCCAGCAGATCATCCCAACCCAGGGATCAAACTCGGGTATCCTTCATTGTACAAAGATTCTTTACAGTCTAAGCCAACAAAGATCCAAATTCCAGTTTGCTACAGGTACATGCCAAGGTCTCCACAGCTCTCACAGAACAGCAGAGGAGTGAATAGGGGATGGAAGACAGCAGAGATGATAGCAGTTTAAGTCCACAGCTGTGAACAGGCTTATCCTGTGACTTGATCATGCTAATCTTTCTTTTTCCTACTTCATTTGCACACATTCTTCCATACATATTCACAGAAATGCATTATTTTACTTCTTTAGCTGTAAATGTTATACACAAAAGAATTATTTTTATAGATCAAATCACATTTTCCTCTGGCTTCCAAAATAAATTCTGTAGAAATCCATATATGGCTCTAAGATACATAAGCTAAGACAGTGACCAGTGCAGGCAAGTAAAAACAGGTGATATAATACTTGATCTTTGTATAGGGTATCACAGGTTTCAAATCACTTTCACATATATTACTTTATTTCATGCTTACAACCTGGTTAATAGGACAGAAGTTAGCGCATCAGTGAGGAAACCAATCTGGGTTTAGAGATTTCATATTGCTTCTCAAGGTCCCAAACTGGGAGGTATCCAAGTTTTCAAACTCAGGATTAAGCATTCTTTCCTCTACAATGAAAACTGGATTCAGTTCAGTTCAGTCACTCAGTCATGTCTGACTCTTTGCGACCCCATGGACTGCAGCAAGACAGGCTTCCCTGCCCATCACCAACTCCCATAGCTTACTCAAACTCATATCCATTGAGTCGGTGATGCCATCCAACCATCTCATCCTCTGTCGTCCCCTTCTCCTCCTGACTTCAGTCTTTCCCAGCATCAGGGTCTTTTCCAGTGAGTCAGTTCTTCACATCAGGTGGTCAAAGTACTGGAGTTTCGGCTTCAGCATCAATCCTTCCAATGAATATTCAGGACTGATTTCTTTTAGGATGGACTAGTTGGATCTCCCTACAGTCCAAGGGACTCTCAAGAGTCTTCTCCAACACTACAGTTCAAAAGCATCAGTTCTTTGCCACTAAGTTTTCTTTATAGTCCAACTCTCACATCCATACATGACCACTGGAAAAAAACCATAGCTTTGACTAGACAGACCTTTGTTGGCAAAGTAATGTCTCTGCTTTTTAATATGCTTTCTAGGTTGGTCATAGCTTTTCCTCCAAGGAGCAAGTGTATTTTAATTTCATGGCTGCAGTCACCATCTGCAGTGATTTTGGAGCCCCCAAAATAAAGTCTATCACTGTTTCCATTCTTTCTCCATCTATTTGCCATGGAATGATGGGACCGGATGCCATGAATCTTAGTTTTCTGAATGTTGAGCTTTAAGCCAACTTTTTCCCTCTCCTCTTTCACTTTCATCAAGAGGCTCTTTAGTTCTTCTTCACTTTCTGCCATAAAACTGGATTGCTGCCTTATGTTCCCAAATTTCAAGTACATATAGATAGGCTTCCCAGGTGGTGCTAGTGGTAAAGAACCCACCTGCCAATGCAAGAGACATAGAGATGTGGGTTTCATCCCTGGTTTGGGAACGTCCCCTGGAGAAGGGCATGGCAACCATCTCCAGTTTTCTTGCCTGGAGTATCCCATGGACAGAGGAGCTTGGCGGGCTACAGTACATAGGGTCACAAAGAGTTAGCCATGACTGAAGTGACTTAGCACATATGCATAAATATAGATGAATAAGTTTCTCTACGTGTCTTATATGTTTTTATATAAAGACATGTAGGTGATTCTTCCAATCCATGAACATGGTATATTTCTCCATCTATTAGTGTCCTCTTTGATTTCTTTCACCAGTGTTTTATAGTTTTCTATATATAGGTCTTTAGTTTCTTTAGGTAGATATATTCCTAAGTATTTTATTTTTGTTGTTGTTGCAATGGTGAATGGAAGAATCAATATAGTGAAAATGAGTATACTACCCAAAGCAATTTATAGATTCAATGCAACCCTATCAAGCTATCAACGGTATTCTTCACAGAGCTAGAACAAATAATTTCACAATTTGTATGGAAATACAAAAAACCTCGAATAGCCAAAGCTATCTTGAGAAAGAAGACTGGAACTGGAGGAATCAACCTGCCAGACTTCAGGTTCTACTACAAAGCCACAGTCATCAAGACTGTATGGTACTGGCACAAAGATAGAAATATAGATCAATGGAACAAAATAGAAAGCCCATAGATAAATCCACACACATATGGACACCTTATCTTTGACAAAGGAGGCAAGAATATACAATAGGTTAAAGACAATCTCTTTAACAAGTGGTGCTGGGAATGCTTGTCAACCACTTATAAAAGAATGAAACTAGAGCGCTTTCTAACACCATACACAAAAATAAACTCAAAATGGATTAAAGATCTAAATGTAAGACCAGAAACCATAAAACTCCTAGAGGAAAACATAGACAAAACACTCTGCAATGTACATCACAGCAGGATCCTCTATGACCCACCTCCCAGAATATTGGAAATAAAATCAAAAATAAACAAATGGGACCTAATTAAACTTACAAGCTTCTTCACAACAAAGGAAACTACAAGCAAGGTGAAAAGACAGCCTTCAGAATGGGAGAAAATAATAGCAAATGAAGCAACAGACAAACAACTGATCTCAAAAATATACAAGCAACTCCTACAGCTCAATTCCAGAAAAATAAACTACCCAATCAAAAAATGGGCCAAAGAATTAAATAGACATTTCTCCAAAGAAGACATACAGATGGCTAACAAACACATGAAAAGATGCTCAACATCACTCATTATCAGAGAAATGCAAATCAAAACCACAATGAGGTACCACTTCACGCCAGTCAGAATGGCTGCAATCCAAAAGTCTACAAGCAATAAATGCTGGAGAGGGTGTGGAGAAAAGGGAACCCTCTTACAGTGTTGGTGGGAATGCAAACTAGTACAGCCACTATGGAGAACAGTGTGGAGATTCCTTAAAAAACTGGAAATAGAACTGCCTTATGACCCAGCAATCCCACTGCTGGGCATACACACCGAGGAAATCAGAATTGAAAGAGACACGTGTACCCCAATGTTCATTGCAGTACTGTTTATAATAGCCAGGACATGGAAGCAACCTAGATGTCCATCAGCAGATGAATGGATAAGAAAGCAGTGGTACATATACACAATGGAGTATTACTCAGCCATTAAAAAGAATACATTTGAATCAGTTCTAATGAGGTGGATGAAACTGGAGCCTATTATACAGAGTGAAGTAAGCCAGAAAGAAAAACACCAATAAAGTATACTAACACATATATATGGAATTTAGAAAGATGGTAACAATAACCCTGTATACGAGACAGCAAAAAAGACACAGATGTATAGAACAGACTTTTGGACTCTGGGAGAGGGAGAGAGTGGGATGATTTGGGAGAATGGCATTGAAATATGTATAATATCATATAAGAAACGAATCGCCAGTCCAGGGTGGATGCACGATACTGGATGCTTGGGGCCGGTGCACTGGGATGACCCAGAGGGATGATATGGGGAGGGAGGAGGGAGGAGAGTTCAGGATGGGGAACACATGTATACCTATGGCAGATTCATTTTGATATATGGCAAAACCAATGCAATATTGTAAAGTTAAATAAAATAAAATTTTAAAAAATAAATATATAAAAAAGAAAGCAAAATAAATTAATAAGCCTAAGATAAAGAATTTAAAAAAACTTACAAGAAAAAAAAAAACATGTAGATGAGATTTATATAGGAATCCTCAAAATGACATCTAGATAAGTTTCTGTATATATTTCAATATATTACATTTGTTTCTAGAAAGGAGAGAGCTCATCTGCCTAAATTCTTTAACTCCACCTTGTCTGAAACTAGGAGGAGACGGGAATATAACATTTCCTTTGAAGTCAGGGAGGGTGGGGAAGAGGACTGTGCTCTGCCAACATGGAAAGAAAGACAGAAGGAACTAACTCCCCATCCTGGAAGTACACTCAGTGTGAGTCACCTATTTTAATGCAATGACAATGGTCTCCACACTTTGAAGTCACTTCTTATATTTGGAAAAGGCAGCATTATCACCTCTAACCTCCAAGTCAGGAACTTGGCTACTGAAACTTTTATTTAAATGACCTCCCCTTTTAGCACAGTCTGAGTGGGAGGCTTCCCCCACCACGCTCACCTCCGCCGGACTTAGGCTACAAGTAAAACAAGATAAATAGAAGAATGAAAATCTGAGAAAGAGCTGAATTCATAATGGAAACATTGACACTACCACAATCTGATATCCAAAAGAGACTCAAAACACGAAAACACCAAGAGAAGGTAACATTTATCTCAGGTGATTTCAGTTTCTCAGTCTCAGGGCTAATTTGTATTAGCTTCAAAATCTTACAGATTATTGAATTGGATTTGTCAGTGAAACGTTGATCAGTATTTCTTGTTGTTTCATTTGGCACTTCAGGAATGCACTTTTGCACAATTACGTCAATTCATTGTGTTAACCTTTACCAAGATAGGCAAGCACCTAAATCATTGTCAGTCAAGCTTTTCATTTTGAAACAAGGATCTAAGAGTCTAGAACAACAGGCAACTCTTCTTGGCTTCATTCGTGCCTTTATTTTAATCTTTTTCTTTCACACTCTTTCTCAGGCACATCTGGGCAAGTCTACTTATTAAGCCCCATTTAAAGGAAATTGAAAATTCTACACTGAAGCTCTCCACTTGACTGAGAGTTTTCCACTCTAAGAAAGAGTGGAAATTGAACATGATTATCTTCCACTTTGAGATTCATTTAAAATAGAAACAGGTGCATCAAAGCCAGGTTGGAGTTAGTAAGGGGAGAAACCATAGTAAGTTCAAGATTTGACAAAATTCAGCACGAATAAGGCAGAGAGGTTGACAGAGTGAGCTAGGATACATTAGCAGCCACAAATCTCATTAGTCTGCACCTAGGACAATAAATAGTAGAATTTACTAAGTGATATTCTGAAATGAAAGAAAACATACTGGAGGGGGGTCATAAATTTTTATTATTAATCAGTCATTATTATTAATCAAGATTACTAACTCAATTAGTTCACATTTCCCAAAGTAAAACAATACTCAGAGATGTTTAATTTTCTGCTAATTATTAACAATGTTAAAAATGTTAAGCAAAAAAATAATTCCTGGAAATTGTGTACCTGTGACTCTCATGATCTTGCTGTTCGGTTGCTAGCTTGTGTCTGATTCTTTACAACCCCAAGGACTGCAGCATGCCAGGCTTCCCTGTCCTTCACCTTCTCCTGGAAATTGCTCAAACTCATGTCCATTGAGTAGGTGATTCCATCCAACCGTCTCATCCTCTGTTGCCCCCTTTTCCTCCTGCCTTCAATCTTTCCCAGCATCAGGGGCTTTTCCAATGAATCAGTTCTTCCCATCAGGTGGCCAAAGTATTGGAGTTTCAGCTTCAACATCAGTGCTTCCAATGAATATTCAGGGTTGATTTCCTTTAGGATTGACTGGTTTGACCTCCTTACTGTCCAAAGACTGTCAAGAGTCTTCTCCAGCACCACAGCTCAAAGGTATCAATTCTTCAGCACTCAGCCTTTTTTATTGTCCAGCTCTCACGTCCATACATAACTATTGGGAAAACCATAACTTTGACTATACTGACATTTATAGGCAAAGTAAAACTCCTCTACAGAATGGTAAAAGCCCAAATAGGAGCCCCCTATTGGTTGCTCATCAATGTAGACTCAGTTCTTATAATAGTACCTGGAACATAATAAAATTTGAATCAGTAGTTACAGAATAAATGATTGAATAGTACTGTATTTTTTAACTGGCTTGACTATCAAATCTCTCTACACCCCTATACATCATAATGTGTATGAAGATTAAAGAGGACAGGATTTACAATCAGACAGGATTCTAATCTAAGCCAATCATCAAACAAACTGCATCTCAGTTCCCCCTCATACAAAATGAGACTTTTACTACTCACTTGGCCTGGCTGTAGTGTAGATCATGAACAATACACATGCGTGTGCACACAGCTAGCATCCAGAAGAATACCTGATATATAGTACACGACCAATAAACCAAAACTATTTTTACCCATTTAGTACCTAGATTGTTCTATTAAGTAAGTTTAAATGCTAAGCCAAACGCTAGTATAGTCTTTCATAAATGAGAAACAAATTGTCTAAAAAGAACAAGTGGTTTGCTGAAGAATCAAAAATGAGTACTCTTCAGAGGGATGGAGCCTGTACCAATTCCTGCTGAAGGCAAGTTTCACTGGGTCAGTCCTCTATTTTTAATGGCATAGCTATTTTTGGTAAATTCAGCCTATGTTTTCGAAGACCCTGCAAAGCTAAATATATGTGGATCAGTTTCTGTCATCTTTGATATTAATCTTAATCCCTTATATTTTTATAACTTCTCTGTCTTCGAAACAAGGTAAGTAAATTTAGCAACTTTACATGGAGTCAGTTCTCCTGATGATTTTAACAATGTATCAATTCAGGTTGTCATAAATATCACACAAATTGGTTGAACTGATCACTTCAACTTTTTTTTTTTTTGATCCAACACTTCAAGTTTTTAGTTTAATGAAGAGCTCAGTAATACTTTGTAAAGCACTCTCTCATCTTAGCAAAACATTAGAAGGACTTAGTCTATGCCTAACATATGCTCTGATACTTTTGGGTGGCATCTTGCCACTTTGCAGAGGCCTCGAATCACAGTATTCTTTTTAGCAAATTACAATAGTCCTGGGTGGCTTGAAAACATCTGGAGAAGCCTTCAGCTCCTGCTCTTCTGAGTTCCCTGCCCTGCAGCTGCCTCCTGTGCTTGCCTCCACCATGCTGCCATTGTAATTGCCTACTCCACCATCAATGTGTGTCTTATTCCTGCTTCTCCAATCATTGAATCCTAATTTTCTGTGTGTAGTTAGGAGTCTGAACCCTCAGCATCTTCATCTAGTTGCTATTATTTGTTGCTAAGTCATGTCCTACTCTTTGAGACCCCGTGGACTGTACGTAGCCTGCCAGGCTGCTCTCTGTCCATGGGGGAAATCTTTATCTTTTATAGAGGCAACTGTAAAATCCAGCAGTGAAACATTTAGAGCAGTGAAAACACAGGACTTGTGGCAGATTCTCTTTGAGTCCTGTTATGCAGAGGCAATAGTGTGGATCTAACAGAAGCAGAAGATATCAAGAAGAGGTGGCAAGAATACACAGAAGAACTGTACAAAAAAGAGCTTCACGACCCAGATAATCATGATGATGTGATCACTGACCTAGAGCCAGACATCTTGGAATGTGAAGTCAAATGGGCCTTAGAAAGCATCACTACAAACAAAGCTAGTGGAGGTGATGGAATTCCAGTGGAGCTATTCCAAATCCTGAATGATGATGCTGTGAAAGTGCTACACTCAATATGCCAGCAAATTTGGAAAACTCAGCAGTGGCCACAAGATTGGAAAAGGTCAGTTTTCATCCCAATCCCAAAGAAAGGCAATGCCAAGGAGTGCACAAACTACCGAACAATTGCACTCATCTCACACGCTAGTAAAGTAATGCTCAAAATTCTCCAAGCCAGGCTTCAGCAATATGTGAACCGTGAACTTCCTGACGTTCAAGCTGGTTTTAGAAAAGGCAGAGGAACCAGAGATCAAATTGCCAACATCCGCTGGATCATGGAAAAAGCAAGAGAGTTCCAGAAAAACATCTATTTCTGCTTTATTGACTATGCCAAAGCCTTTGACTGTGTGGATCACAATAAACTATGGAAAATTCTGAAAGAGATGGGAATACCAGACCACCTGATCTGCCTCTTAAGAAATCTGTATGCAGGTCAGGAAGCAACAGTTAGAACTGGTCATGGAACAACAGACTGGTTCCAAATAGGAAAAGGAGTACGTCAAGGCTGTATATTGTCACCATGTTTATTTAACTTATATGCAGAGTACATCATGAGAAATGCTGGACTGGAAGAAACAGAAGTTGGAATCAAGATTGCCGGGAGAAATATCAATAACCTCAGATATGCAGATGATACCACCCTTATGGCAGAAAGTGAAGAGGGGCTAAAAAGCCTCTTGATGAAAGTGAAAGTGGAGAGTGAAAAGGTTGGCTTAAAGCTCAACATTCAGAAAACGAAGATCATGGCATCTGGTCCCATCACTGCATGGGAAATAGATGGGGAAACAGTGGAAACAGTGTCAGACTTTGTTTTTCTGGGCTCCAAGATCACTGCAGATGGTGACTGCAGCCATGAAATTAAAAGATGCTTACTCCTTGGAAGGAAAGTTATGACCAACCTAGATAGCATATTCAAAAGCAGAGACATCACTTTGCCAACAAAGGTTCGCCTAGTCAAGGCTATGGTCTTTCCTGTGGTCATGTATGGATGTGAGAGCTGGACTGTGAAGAAGGCTGAGCGCCGAAGAATTGATGCTTTTGAACTGTGGTGTTGGAGAAGACTCTTGAGAGTCCCTTGGACTGCAAGAAGATCCAACCAGTCCATTTTGAAGGAGATCAATCCTGGAATTTCTTTAGAAGGAATCATGCTAAAGCTGAAACTCCAGTATTTTGGCCACCTCATGCGAAGAGTTGACTCATTGGAGAAGACTCTGCTGCTGGGAGGGATTGAGGGCAGGAGGAGAAGGGGACGACAGAGGATGAGATGGCTGGATGGCATCACTGACTCGATGGATGCGAGTCTGAGTGACCTCCGGGAGCTGGTGATGGACAGGGAGGCCTGGCGTGCTGCGGTTCATGGGGTCGCAAAGAGTCGGACACGACTGAGCGACTGATCTGATCTGATCTGATCTGATGCAGAGGCAATTGGAGAAGGCAATGGCACCCGATTCTAGTACTCTTGCCTGGAAAATCCCATGGACACAGGAGCCTGGTAGGCTGCAGTCCATGGGGTCGCTAGAGTCGGACACGACTGAGCAACTTCACTTTCACTTTTCACTTTCATGCATTGGAGAAGGAAATGGCAACCCACTCCAGTGTTCTTGCCTGGAGAATCCCAGGGATGGGGAAGCCTCGTGGGCTGCCGTCTATGGGGTTGCACAGAGTCGGACACGACTGAAGCGACTTAGCAGCAGCAGCAGCATGCAGAGGCAATAAGCCTTGACCATCCTTAGCTTCTTTGACTGAGGCTGCCTCATCCATGTATCAAGGGTGGTGAAAACATGGATAGTTGCAATTCCTTACTGAGAGGTTCTAAGTCTCTGAAAACACTCTGAAAACTGAAAGTACTCTCTGAATACTGGTGGCTTTGGAGATTCTTACCAAAAGATCTCCTTCACCTTGGGTATACTTGCTGCGATGAAATGGATGTTGATAACCAATAAATTGGTGAGTAATAACACCATTAGGAAACTTCAGTATATAGATGTAAAGTATATTAGTCAGCTTGGGCTGCTATAACCAAACACCATTAACTGGGTTACTAAAACAACAGTCATCTATTGCTCACAGTTCTGGAGGCTGAGAAATCCAAGACCAAGTTGCCAGCAGATTTTGTACCTGGTGAGGGTCTTCTTTCTGGTTTGCAGATAACTGTCTTCTTGTTGCATCCCCTCACATGTTGAAGAGAACTCCAATCTTTTCTTCTTCTTATGGTGCTGGTGGTGGTTTAGTCGCTAAGTCATGTCTGACTCTATGTGACCCTATGGACTGTAGCCCACCAGGCTCCTCTGTTCACAGGATTTCCCAGGCAAGAATAATATTGGAGCAGGTTGCCATTTCCTTCTCCAGGGAATCTTCCTAACCCAGGGATCGAACATGTGTATCTTGCATTTGCAGGTGGATTCTTTACCACTGAGTCATCAGGGAGGCCTTTTCTTCCTCTTATGAGGACAATAATTTCATCACAGGGGCTCTACCCTCATGACTTTTCCTAAGCCTGATTACCTCCTAAAGGCCCCACCTTGTAAAATCATCACTTTGGGGTTAAGGTTTCAGCACCTGAATTTGGTGAGGGGAACACAAATATTCATCTTTAACATAAGAAGTCAAACTATTTTGAAATATCCAAGACAACACATATATGAATGCACTGAGCTAGGAGCTAGGTGTAGAATTTTAATTCAGACTTTCTATCTTGCTCTATAAACTGGGAAAATCACTAGGCATGTGGCACACGTGTACTATTTCTAATCTTAAAGTATTACAGCAAAGGAAATAGAATTTTCCTGTTTTGTAGTTGAGATTCCACGTGGCTTAGTAGCATGGCTAAGATTACAGATGTACTAAACAGAAACCCCAAGATTCAGACCTTGTTCTGTTTCCAAAATCCCCTTCGTTCCCCACTTTATTATGTTGCTGATTTCTTTCTAGGTTGTCTTATCTGTGAATTTGATGGTCACTCCAAAGGTTTTCTTAGGTCCTGTTCAACTCTAAAATGTGACAACTGACTGCGGGTGATGGGTATCTAGACTGCTCAGATGAGTCAGTAAAGTAACTCTAAATAGATCAACCAGGGTACCTACGAGTGGAATTTAAGTGTGCAAAAAGGTAAAGATTCTTTGTTCTCCGGCTCATGGGAAGCAGGTTGGTGTCCAGCTCTACCTCGCTGAGCATCCTTCCCCTTGATTCCAGTCTTCTATGCAAATTAGGTGATTTGGGCATGTCACAACCAAAAGTGTTTGGGAATCTCTGCAATAAATGAACCATCTGACTACATGTAACAGAGAGAGTGCTTTGTGGCTTGAAACTATTGAACTGATATTATGAGAGCCATGCTGTAACTCTCAAAATGACTTGATTTCCCCAGGAAAAAATCATAACATAATTTATGCATTCTCTAGCATGTACAGCTGAAGCAGCAAATAAACTGCAAAAGCAACTGGCAGAGCCAAAAAAATAAAAAAAAAACCAACTAACCAGTGATCTTTTGAGCATTCCTAAGTTACTGTACTTATGTGAAAGCTTCTTTAAACAAATAATCATGCTGCATTTTGAAGACTTTATTAGGTAAAGCAGGACACATTTTCACCTTCCACTGCTGGAATGTTCTGTGATGCAGTACAAAATTCTGCTTGTATGATTCTAATCTTTTCTTTCCATTGATTCTGTCATTTTCAAAGCACAAAGTACTGTAGAACTATGCAAAGTAGTCACCACAGAATACACTCCTTGACCTAGATGATGTTTAACAGTTTATCAAGCATGCATATCTTTGAAATATTAAGATTAGAGTTTCCTGGACCAATTGGAGAGCTGGCACTTCCTCTTGGTTTGTAGGTCAGCTTCTACATTTTACAGCCAGAAACTGACCTTGACCTTCTTCATAGAAACAGAAGTGTGGAAGTACAGGTTGCTGTGGTTCCTACAATGCCCTCCTTTCCAGGCAGCCTTCCAGGAATGCGAAAGACACTAAGGGACAAAGAAGAAAGATGCAAAATGTAGCATCCGGTGGGAAAAACTATATCCATGCAATTAACTGAAAGCCACAACTCCTTAATGGGAAAGGTGCCCTAAAACCAGCTCTTTCAAGAAACAGTGACTCTTGCAAACTGGGTGTGACTGCACCATACTGCTTCAGTCTAGAACAAGTAGATATACCCACCACACATGCAAAAGAAGCCAAAGACCCATTACTTCTCTCTGTAGTCTTTTGCCATATTTGTGTTTGAGACGTTATGGCTTCATATAAAAACATACTTCACATAAAAAATGTTCTGACTCATTCATGTTGAACTTTAAGAGAAGGGTGGACTTTTCTCTAATAGAGAATACTAAAATTATTGGCTTAAATTATGTCACGGAGCTTCCCAGGTGGTGCTAGTGGTAAAGAACCTGCCTGCCAATGCAGGAGACGCAGGTTAAATCCCTAGGGTTAGGAAGATCCCCTGGAGAAGGAAATGGCAACCCAACCCACTCCAGTATTCTTTCCTGGAGAATCCCATGGACAGAGGAGCCTGGCCAGCTACAGTCCAGAGGGTCACAAAGAGTCAGACACAACTGAAGCAACTTCACATACATGCAGTTATGTCATAGATCACATTGCCTATTCAAAGCAGTTCGTGATTTAGGGTGTCCTTACTTAACAATTTAAAACTAGATGCTGTTATTTCTATGAGTTTTTTTAATATAAATATATTTATTTTAATTCGAGGTTAATTACTTTACAATATTGTATTGATTTTGCCATATATCAAAATGAATCCACCACGGGTGTACACGTGCTCCCCATCCTGAACCCCCCTCCCTCCTCCCTCCCCATACCATCCTTCTGGGTCATCTCAGTGCACCAGCCCCAAGCATCCTGTATCCTGCATCGAACCTGGACAGGCAATTCGTTTCTTATATGATATTATACATGTTTCAATGCCATTCTCCCAAATCATCCCACCCTCTCCCTCTCCCACAGAGTCCAAAAGACTGTTCTATACATCTGTGTCTCTTTTGCTGTCTCACATACAGGGTTATCGTTACCTTCTTTCTAAATTCCATATATATGTGTTAGTATACTGTATTGGTGTTTTTCTTTCTGGCTTATCTCACTCTGTATAATAGGCTCCAGTTTCATCCACCTCATTAGAATTGATTCAAATGTACTCTTTTTAATGGCTGAGTAATATTCCATTGTGTATATGTACCACAGCTTTCTTATCCATCCATCTGCTGATGGGCATCTAGGTTCCTTCCATGTCCTGGCTATTATAAACAGTGCTGCGATGAACATTGGGGTATATGTGTCTCTTTCAATTCTGGTTTCCGTGGTGTGTATGCCCAGCACTGGGATTGCTGGATCATAAGGCAGTTCTATTTCCAGTTTTTTAAGGAATCTCCACACTGTTCTCCATAGTGGCTGTACTAGTTTGCATTCCCAACAACACTGCACGAGGGTTCCCTTTTCTCCACACCCTCTCCAGCATTTATTGCTTGTAGACTTTTGGATTGCAGCCATTCTGACTGGCGTGAAATGGTACCTCATTGTGGTTTTGATTTGCATTTCTCTGATAATGAGTGATTGCAGCCATGAAATTAAAAGACGCTTACTCCTTGGAAGGAAAGTTATGACCAACCTAGATAGCATATTCAAAAGCAGAGACATTACTTTACCAACAAAGGTTCGCCTAGTCAAGGCTATGGTCTTTCCTGTGGTCATGTATGGATGTGAGAGCTGGACTGTGAAGAAGGCTGAGCGCCGAAGAATTGATGCTTTTGAACTGTGGTGTTGAAGAAGACTCTTGAGAGTCCCTTGGACTGCAAGAAGATCCAACCAGTCCATTCTGAAGGAGATCAATCCTGGAATTTCTTTGGAAGGAATGATGCTAAAGCTGAAACTCCAGTATTTTGGCCACCTCATGCGAAGAGTTGACTCATTGGAGAAGACTCTGATGCTGGGAGGGGTTGAGGGCAGGAGGAGAAGGGGACGACAGAGGATGAGATGGCTGGATGGCATCACTGACTCGATGGATGCGAGTCTGAGTGACCTCTGGGAGCTGGTGATGGACAGGGAGGCCTGGCGTGCTGCGGTTCATGGGGTCGCAAAGAGTCGGACATGACTGAGCGACTGATCTGATCTGATCTGATAATGAGTGATGTTGAGCATCTTTTCATGTGTTTGTTAGCCATTTGTATGTCTTCTTTGGAGAAATGTCTATTTAGTTCTTTGGCCCATTTTTTTGATTGGGTCGTTTTTTTTTTCTGGAATTGAGCTGTGAGATTTTTAAAAACAGTAATTCATAGATACAATAATGGCAAAGATTTCCTTTCTTCCTCCAAAGGCAAATAATCCTCTCAGTTTACTTCCTGTTTTAAAACTGAGGGTTGATTAGAAGGCAAAATTTACTATTCTTTAGAGCTTGAAACTCCAATAGTTTGCCCACCTCATGAGAAGAGTTGACTCATTGGAAAAGATTCTGATGTTGGGAGGGATTGGGGGCAGGAGGAGAAGGGGACGACAGAGGATGAGATGGCTGGATGGCATCACTGACTCGATGGATATGAGTTTGGGTGAACTCCAGGAGTTGGTGATAGACAGTGAGGCCTGGCATGCTGCAATTCATGGGGTCCCAAAGAGTCGGACATGACCAAGGGACTGAACTGAATTGAACTGAGAGCCTGTGCAAATTACAAAATGAAAGTAAACTAGCTGTATATAAACATAATAAATATCTCAAATTTAGTTTAAGTATAATATTTATTTTTTAAAGATTAAAGGCAGTATTCTTTTGAATAAGTCCCCAATTTATAAAAACCTTAACTGAGATTTTCTAGATGTAGAAATATCTAGAAAATTTTCTAGATTTTCAGAACATGAAATTTACACCCACAAACAGGCCTATAAACTATAATAGAATATCTAGTGGGGCCTCTTGCAAAGATAAAACCTAGATCAAAGGACTCAGTAAAAAAAATAAACACCATGTCAGTGGGTTGTTTGTTTTTGTTTTATTTTTTTCAGAGAGAAATAGAAATGTACCAGGCTCTAGTAAACTCCAGGCCTTGTTTGAGTAGCTCCTTGAATATGTCATGCTGTATTGTGCCTAGATTCTTTTCAAAATCAGTTCCCTCTGTACTAAGTATCTCATACCTTCTTTTCCTGACACATTTAGAGCCAGTACCCAGTTTGTTGACCACTGCTTTTGGTACTGGTTAACTCAAACCATGACATTGGCAAGACGACACAGTTCTCTCTTAGCACTTCTTACATCATTTGGTTAAGAAAGTCCCCATTGCTACACTCTTCCCTCTGGGCAGAAATTGAGCTAAGCTGTTTTTGCCCTGAGATTTTGATAGGATTAAACTTAATTAATTAACTTCCTGGGGCAAGATTATGTTCTGGCTGCAATATGTAAATGCTGTCTTATATTATTGCTGTTATCATGATTGGGTTGCTGAGCCTGCAGAGAGTATGGCTACAATTCAGCCAACACAACACGCCCTGGCTTGTATAGCTGCACAGGTGACATCACTCACATTTTCTCCGGTCTCCAGGTCCTTCTCTCCTTCCCCTGCGTTCGCACTGTACCTTAACCATGGTGGATACTTTGTGGTGTGAGGCCGAGAGGCAACATGATAGATCGATGGAGAGAAATTTTACTGTGTGTTTGGTTTTGCTACAGACATAGAACTGTGTATTTTTGATCAGTTTTCACTGACTTATGGTAGAATCCCATGTTTATCTGGGATATAAAATTAATGGTTTTCTTGTACACTGTATATAGAGGTTTCCCAAAAACTAAAATTAGACCTACTGTATGACCCAGTGATTCCACTCCTCAGAATATATCCAGACAAACAAACAAAAACATTAATTTGAAAAGATTCACACACCCCGATGTTCGTAGTAGTATTATTTGTAACAGCTAGGATATAGAAACTCCCAAGTGTCCATCAACAGATGGTTGGAGATGTCACACACACACACACACACACACACACACACACACACACACACACACACACAGGAATACTACTCAGCCATTAAAAAGAACAAAATTTTACCATTTGGAGCAACATGGATGGACTTGGAGGGCTTTAGGTTAAGTCAAACAGAGAAAGATGAATACTATATGATATCACTTATATGTGGAATCTAAAAAATACAAGAAACTAGTGACTATAACATAAAAGAGACAAACTCACAGAGACAGAGAACAGACCAGTGGTTACGGGGGACCAGAATAAGAGGGGAGTGGAGATACTGATTATGGCTCCAGGATGTACTATAAAATGGGGAATGTGGCCAATATTGTAAAAATCAAATCCCTCAGGACTATATAGTGGAAGTGACAAATAGATTTAAGGGACTAGATCTGATAGATTGCCTGATGAACTATGGACGCAGGTTTGTGACATTGTATAGGAGACAGAGATCAAGACCATCCCCATGAAAAAGAAATACAAAAAGCAAAATGGCTGTCTGAGGAGGCCTTACAAATAGCTGTGAAAAGAAAAGATCAGATCAGATCAGTCGATCAGTTGTGTCTGACTCTTTGCAACCCCATGAATCACAGCACGCCAGGCCTCCCTGTCTATCACCAACTCCTGGAGTTCACCCAAACTCATATCCACCGAGTCAGTGATGCCATCCAGCCATCTCATCCTCTGTCGTCCCCTTCTCCTCTTGCCCCCAATCCCTCCCAGCCTCAGAGTCTTCTCCTATGAGTCAACTCTTCGCATGAGGTGGCCAAAGTACTGGAGTTTCAGCTTCAGCATCATTCTCTCCAAAGAAATCCCAGGGCTGATCTCCTTCAGAATGGACTGGTTGGATCTTCTTGCAGTCCAAGGGACTCTCAAGAGTCTTCTCCAACACCACAGTTCAAAAACATCAATTCTTCGGCACTCAGCCTTCTTCACAGTCCAACTCTCACATCCATACATGACCACAGGAAAAACCATAGCCTTGAATAGACGAACCTTTGTTGGCAAAGTAATGTCTCTGCTTTTGAATATGCTATCTAGGTTGGTCATAACTTTCCTTCCAAGGAGTAAGCGCCTTTTAATTTCATGGCTGCAATCACCATCTGCAGTGATTTTGGAACCCCCCAAAATAGTCTGACACTGTTTCTACTGTTTCCCCATCTATTTCCCATGTAGTGATGGGACCGGATGCCATGATCTTCGTTTTCTGAATGTTGAGCTTTAAGCCAACTTTTTCACTCTGCACTTTCACTTGCATCAAGAGGCTTTTGAGTTCCTCTTCACTTTCTGCCATAAGGGTGGTGTCATCTGCATATCTGAGGTTATTGATATTTCTTCCGGCAATCTTGATTTCAGCTTGTGTTTCTTCCAGTCCAAAGTTTCTCATGATGTACTCTGCATATAAGTTAAATAAACAGGGTGACAATATACAGCCTTGACATACTCCTTTTCCTATTTGGAACCAGTATGTTGTTCCATGTCCAGTTCTAACTGTTGCTTCCTGAGCTTCATACAAATTTCTCAAGAGGCAGATCAGGTGGTCTGGCATTCCCATCTCTTTCAGAATTTTCCACAGTTTCTTGTGATCCACACAGTCAAAGGCTTTGGCATAGTCAATAAAGCAGAAATAGATGTTTTCCTGGAACTCTCTTGCTTTTTCGATGATCTAGCAGATGTTGGCAATTTAGTCTCTGGTTCCTCTGCCTTTTCTAAAACCAGCTTGAACATCAGGAAGTTCACGGTTCACGTATTGCTGAAGGCTGGCTTGGACAATTTTGAGCATTACTTTCTAGCGTGTGAGATGAGTGCAATTGTGCAGTAGTTTGAGCATTCTTTGGCATTGTCTTTCTTTGGGATTGGAAGGAAAACTGACCTTTTCCAGTCCTGTGGCCACTGCTGAGTTTTCCAAATGTGCTGGCATATTGAGTGCAGCACTTTTATAGCATCATCTTTCAGGATTTGGAATAGCTCAACTGGAATTGCATCACCTCCACTAGCTTTGTTTGTAGTGATGCTTTCTAAGGCCCACTTGACTTCATATTCCAGGATGTCTTGCTCTAGGTCAATGATCACACCATTGTGATTATCTGGGTCATGAAGATCTTTTTTGTTCAGTTCTTCTGTGTATTCTTGCCACGTCTTCTTAATATCTTCTGCTTCTGTTAGGTCCATACCATTTCTGTCCTTTAGCCAGCCCATCTTTGCATGAAATGTTCCTTTGATATCTCTGATTTTCTTGAAGAGATCCCTAGTCTTTCTCATTCCGTTGTTTTCCTCTATTTCTTTGCATTGATCGCTGAAGAAGGCTTTCTTATCTCTTCTTGCTATTCTTTGGAACTCTGCATTCAGATGTTTATATCTTTCCTTTTCTCCATTGCTTTTTGCTTCTCTTCTTTTCACAGCTATTTGTAAGGCCTCCCCAGACAGCCATTTTGCTTTGTTGCATTTCTTTTCCATGGGGATGGTCTTGATCCCTGTCTCCTGTACAATGTCACAAGCCTCATTCCATAGTTCATCAGGCACTCTATGTATCAGATCTAGGCCCTTAAATCTATTTCTCACTTCCACTGTATAATCATAAGGGATTTGATTTAGGTAATACCTGAATGCTAGTGGTTTTCCCTACTTTCTTCAATTTCAGTCTGAATTTGGCAATAAGGAGTTCATGGTCTGAGCCACAGTCAGCTCCTGGTCTTGTTTTTGTTGACTGTGTAGAGCTTTTTCATCTTTGGCTGCAGAGAATATAATCAGTCTGATTTCGGTGTTGACCATCTGGTGATGTCTATGTATAGAGTCTTCCCTTGTGTTGTTGGAAGAGGGTGTTTGTTATGACTAGTGCATTTTCTTGGCAAAACTCTATTAGTCTTTGCCCTGCTTCATTCCATATTCCAAGGCCAAATTTGCCTGTTACTCCAGGTGTTTCTTGACTTCCTACTTTTGCATTCCAGTCCCCTATAATGAAAAGGACATCTTTTTGGGGTGTTAGTTCTAAATGGTCTTGTAGGTCTTCATAGAACCATTCAACTTCAGCTTCTTCAGCGTTACTGGTTGGGGCATAAACTTGGATTACTGTGATATTGAATGGTTTGCCTTGGAAACGAACAGAGATCATTCTGTCATTTTTGAGATTGCATCCAAGTACTGCATTTCGGACTCTTTTGTTGACCATGATGCTCACTCCATTTCTTCTGAGGGATTCCTGCCCACAGTAGTAGATATAATGGTCATCTGAGTTAAATTTACCCATTCCAGTCCATTTGAGTTCGCTGATTCCTAGAATGTTGACATTCACTCTGGCCGTCTCTTGTTTGACCACTTCCAATTTGCCTTGATTCATGGACCTGACATTCCAAGTTCCTATGCAATATTGCTCTTTACAGCATCTGACCTTGCTTCTATCACCAGACACATCCACAGCTGGGTATTCTTTTTGCTTTGGCTCCATCCCTTCATTCTTTCTGGAGTTATTTCTCCACTGATCTCCAGTAGCATATTGGGCCCCTACTGACCTGGGGAGTTTCTCTTTCAGTATCCTATCATTTTGCCTTTTCATACTGTTCATGGAGTTCTCAAGGTAAGATACTGAAGTGGTTTGCCATTCCCTTCTCCAGTGGACCACATCCTGTCAGATCTCTCCACCATGACCTGCCCATCTTGGGTTGCCCCATGGGCATGGCTTAGTTTCATTGAGTTAGACAAGGCTGTGCTCCTGGTGTGATTAGATTGACTAGTTTTCTGTGAGTATGGTTTCAGTGTGTCTGCCCTCTGATGCCCTCTTGCAACACCTACCGTCTTACTTGGGTTTCTCTTACCTTGGGCCTGGGATATCTCTTCACAGCTGCTCCAGCAAAGCACAGCCATTGCTCCTTACCTTGGACAAGGGGTCTCTCCTCACCGCTGCCCTTCCTGACTTTCAAGGAAGGTCAAGCCCCAAGCCCAAGGCCAGGGGCGGCGGGCAGGAGGAGCTACCCAGCCCTCTAAGCCTGAGGCCAGGGGCAGCGGGCAGGAGGGGCTATCCCATGCCCCCACACCCAAGGCCAAGGGCAGCAGCCCGGAGGAGCAACCCCATGCCCGAGGCCAGGGGCAGTGGCCGAGAGGACCAACCCCATGTCCAAGGAGCCATGGCTACTCAGGCGCAGGAGGGCCTAGAGGAGCTATCCCACATTGAAAGAAATAGAGGAAAACAATAGAATGGGAAAGACTGCTGCTGCTGCTGCTAAGTCGCTTCAGTTTTGTCCGACTCTGTGCAATCCCAGAGACTGCAGCCTACCAGGCTCCCCCATCCTTGTGATTCTCCACTGGAGTGGGTTGCCATTTCCTTCTCCAGTGCATGAAAATGAAAAGTGAGAGTAAGGTCTCTCAGTCGTGTCTGACTCTTAGCGACCCCATGGACTGCAGCCTACCAGGCTCCTCTGTCCATGGGATTTTCCAGGCAAGAGTACTGGAGTGGGGTGCCATTGCTTTCTCCATGGGAAAGACTAGAGAACTGTAAATGGGAAGTAAACTTTAAAAATTGTACATAAAATTTTAGAAAAAAAAATTTAAAGAGTTTACCAGACCAAGAAGAAAAATAATGGCTTTCTTTTTGTTTTAATATATGATATATACTAATAGTATAATTACATATACTAATCTATGATAAGTTATAAATCTGGTGGTTACATTACCAGATTGTTATGTTTAGGAAACTTAGATACTATTAAACTTCACTACTGTTTGTTCTTAAATAAGGAAGAAAGTTTTTGATATCAAATATTTTTGCAAAAGGTAAACAAAAAACAAGTAAATATGTGAGGTGATAGGATATGTTAATTAATTTGGTGGGAGGACTCCTTTCCCAATGTATGTGTGTGTATACATATATATGTATATATAACCATCACATTGTACACTTTAACTATCTTACAATTTTATTTGTCAATTATATAATAAAGCTGAAAAAAGTGAACCAAGTTACCAACTGGGGCAATCAATTAATTAGTTTTCCATAATATTCAATACCACAGATACTTGGATATATCTAGAAATTCAGAAACACCTACATTTTTGTCATTATATTAGTTCAGTTAAAACCTACTTAACATATTTTCACTCCTAAATAACATATAATTGCAAAGTGATAGAATTGATTTCACATGGCATATGCAAAATTTCATCTTTATTCTACAGTCATATTGCTGCTGCTGCGTTGCTTCAGTTGTGTCCGACTCTGTGCGACCCCATAGATGGCAGCCCACCAGGCTCTGCCATCCCTGGGATTCTCCAGGCAAGAACACTGGAGTGGGTTGCCATTGCCTTCTCCATTGTGTGAAAGTGAAAAGTGAAAGTGAAGTCGCTCAGTCGCGTCCGACTCGTAGCGACCCCATGGACTGCAGCCTCCCAGGCTCCTCCATCCATGGGATTTTCTAGGCAAGAGTACTGGAGCGGCTTGCCATTGCCTTCTCTACAGTCATATTAGCTGTGTGCTTTTCTTTATCTGGAGATGCAATTCAGTAAACTACTCATAAATGCCAACCATGTGCAAATGAGAGTGTTTGATGATCTCAAGGAGATTATGATAAATCCCTGACTTCTAGGAACTTATAGTTTAGCAATATGTAAACTATATTGTCTTTGTATTTTTTTCTGTCTTCTCTCCCTCTTTTTTTTATTGACAGTGCCCAGGAAATTTAACTAGCAATTTTAGAGACCTATAAAATCAGAAGCAGATTGACTCTCAGTCTTTAAAGATTTTAAGCAGAATTATAATGGCAACAAACAGGCAGATATGGCAGTAAGAAAGTAATTTTTATAATGTAACACTGTCTCCCTGATTCACTAGCATAGATTCAGCACCTCCATATTAACAAAGGTTAACACGATGCTGGCTAGCATTACCACAATCTCTGGGGTAAGTTCTTCCTGTTTGTTTTCTGTTATTGGCGTTGATTTTTAAAGTATTTATTGAATTTGTTACAATACTGCTTCTGTTTTATGTTCTGGTTTTCTGGTCATGAGTCATGGGGGATCTTGGCTCTCTGACCAGGGGTCCAACTCATTGGAAATCGGAGTCCTAACCACTGGACCACCGTGGAAGTCCCTGCACTTCCTGTTTTAACTTGCAGTAGTGGATTCTTTCATCCTGCATGTACACTTATTCCCCTCATTAATTTTAGTCACTGTTGAACAGCAACCTTTTTATGTGTATTCAGTCAATGGCAATCCAGGATGTCTTTGTGATGCTTGTTTCAGAATGTGAATCATTTAGGCCAATAGAGAATAAATCGACTCCACATAGTTTGACAGTTTCTACTAGAGGGTCATAATACAGATTTCCTGTGAGAATAAAGACCTCTACATCAAAGTACTAAAGATGGTGTATTAGTTTGCCAGGGCTGCCATAACAAAATACCACAGACTGGGTGACTTAAACAACAGAGATTCATTTTCTCGGGGTCCTGGGGGCTGGAAGCTGGAGATGGAGGCTTTGGCAGGGTGGGCTTCTCCTGAAGCTGCTCTCCCTGGATTATAGTTGACTGCCTCCATGCCGTGCCCTGACACAACCTTTCCTCTGTGGACACACTGCTGGGACACGCTCTTTTATAAGGACATCTGTCATAGTGGATGAGGGCCCCACCCTTAGGACCTCATTTAACTTTATCTCTTTAAAGGCCCTATTTCTAAAATAGGGCCATCAAGGGGTTATGTGATTTTTTTTTTTTTTTTTTTTTTTGGTGGGAGGAACACAATTCAGTTCCTAATGTACAACCCCCCAAAACCTTCAGTCTCATGAATATTATAATCCCACTGAAAGAAACTTTCCTTAATATTTAGAAGGATTCTTTCAAAACCTCTGAAACAGTAAATTAGGCAGAGTATAAAATGCAGCTGTCATCAATTTTAGTCCACATCTCAAATTTAAGAAATGCTACATTTGTTATTTTTCTTAATGTTATTGAATCTGAACCACAGGCTCTTGGAAAATCAGTTGTGGTTATTACTGGGTCTCCATCACCCTATCCCCTTCATCCAGGTCCATTGCAGATCAAGGAAGGCTTACTCGGTTGAAAATACTTGGAGAGGCCACTGGTGACCACCACGCTGGTCATCATAGTGGGTAGGCTTCTCATTGCCCAACCCACATGGAGGCCCCAGAGCTGAGATGCGGTATGGATGCTTGCTGAGGGTGGGAGCTGAACGCCTATGGTCCTACCTCCCTAGGGAGCACAGAGAGTTCTACTACTCTTCAGGCTTACAAACCATCAGCTTGCCTCCTTTCTCAGATTTGGAGAAGATCCTCCACCTTCTCCCAGCCTGCTGCTAAGTCACGTCAGTCACGTCTGACTCTGTGCGACCCCATAGACGGCAGCCCACCAGGCTTCCCCATCCCTGGGATTCTCCAGGCAAGAACACTGGAGTGGGTTGCCATTTCCTTCTCCAGTGCGTGAAAGTGAAGTCGTTGATTCGTGTCCGACTCTTCATGACCCCATGGACTGTAGCTTACCAGGCTCCTCCATCCATGGAATTTCCCAGGCAAGAGTACTGGAGTGGGGTGCCATTGCCTTCTCCCACTCCCAGACTAGCACTTCTATTTCTCTCATCATTTACCCCTCTGCAGTGGGTCCTCCCTTACCTAGGTTTAGAAATCCAGTCTTCTCTCTACAGCAGTCATTTTTTTCTCACTAATACAAAAATAAAAAATAACAAAAAGCCTGAACTGAGCTGTCTTGTAGGCTGACTTATTCACTAGAGATGACAGCTGAAGTCTACACAATCCCAGAAAATGAAAAGTTCCACATCTGTCTCCTCATAGCAACCAGGAGAACACGAATCCTTTCTAAGAGACAATGAGACGTCATAAACTAAAAAGATAAAGAAATTGAATGAGTTTCATTATAGGCTCTTTAAATGTCTTTTCGACTGTCTATGTTTTGCTTTCTTCAACCTGCCCTGCATTCTAAATTTGTGAGGCGTGTCAAAATGAGCCTTCAGTCTCTTTCGTGGCAAGAGGAAAACCAACATCAAGAGAAAGGTGATGGGGGAGCAATGTGATTTCTGCCACCAACACTGTTTTCCCCATTACATATGACTCTGTTGTTCTAACTGGATCCAAATTTCAGAGATGGCACTTGGGGAAATCTCAATGGCCCAGTGACCGTTCTGGAATCAAACAAATTCCACAAATGTGTTGCTAAGGAAGTGGACTGATCGAACATGAATTAGGTAAACAGGGTTGAAAGTATTTTCCAGCTAAGACACCAAATCAGCATTTGTACTACTGGGTATTTTACTTATTCCTTCTAGCTAGCTTACAATAAATGAATAGGAAGAACCAAATTTTTGTCTTCTTGGACATTACTCAGGATTTCTACATTCAAGATTTTTATAATAAGGAGATATTTTGCATAGCTATTTTTTGAAAATTAAATCAAATATAATTCAAATGTCATAATTTTTAAAAAGAATTTGTCATGTCAAAAGTCTTATCACTAAATTTTCCCATATTAAGCTTCTTTTGTTAAAGACCTACTTTGTCATATTTTGAAGAGATATAAAGGAGGAAATAATATGATTTCTGGGATTTGCTTCAAAATAATCCAGAACTAGCAGAGAAATGAAACACAATTGACCATGAGATGTTAATTTCAGAAGCTTTGTGATGATTACATGGTGGTTCATTATAGTATTCCCTCTACTTTGTGTATATAGTTCAGATGTTCTGCGATTGAAAAAGTTGAAAACAGGAAGTAAAACATCAGAATTGAATTTAGTACTCCTTATGAAAAATAAAGACCAACAGTAAATACAATAGAAGGGTAAATGTATAACTTTACTAGAGAACATTGGACACCTGTCAGGGTGATGCAGGAAATTTCAACTTCTTCTTCGAAGTGCTCAGAATCCCCAGGGAACCAAGCTCTTTTGTCTTCTGTCATGATTGTGAAAGCTGATGGGTGTGTTGGTCACCCCTGAGAGTAGTGCTTTGGGGAATAGAATCCTTATGTCAGCTACTGCCAACTGGTGCTTGTGCTGTTTCAATATTCTCTGAGGTCTTGTCAACCAGCAGCTGTACTTCTGCAAAGAATCTAAAACCTAACCCCAGTGGCAACTCTCCCTGTCCTTGTAATCTAATAATGGGATAGAGAAACAGCAAGATGCAGTGCAGCTGACCCTTCCCCCTTGTTTCACCTTAATCTTGGGGTCCCACTGAAGAAAAATATACTCATTCTAGACTTATTTATTAAATGATAGAGGGAGCCTTTCCAGGTGTTACAAGGTACACACAAAACCGTCAATCATTTTCCCTCCCTCCAAAAAGCTTACAACCAAGTTAGAGTCAGAATACACAAGGATGAAATAAGTTAGAAATGCAAGGTTGTGTAGGATGCATGCCCACTGAATAAAACAGACACCAAATACCGTACTGTGGCAGGGTAGGGAAGACCCCATCGTAGAGGGAGTAAACTGGAAAAGTTTTCACTAGAGGATGACATTTAAATGGAGGCTGTAACCACATCTAAATTCATACAAAGGGGGACTCTGCTGGTGATATAGTGGTTAGGAATGCAGGGGAAGCAGGTGTCATTCCTGTTTGAGGAGCTAAGACCCCACATGCCACAGGGCAACTAAACCTGTGCACCTCGAGCGTCATAACTAGAGACACCCACATGCCACAGCGAAGACCCAGCACAGCCAAATAGCTAAATACAGTTCACACAGAGGGTGAAGGACTAAGCTAGTAGCACATTATACGGTTGAAAGAGCCCCAGAACTGATGCCAGACAGATCCACCTCCGATCACCACTGTCATCTCTGAACTCTGTCCACTCATTTGTGAATCACACAAGGAGGTTGTAAGAACTGAAAACATTAACACTTGGCGTTGCTGATCAGTCACTCAGTCATGTCCAACTCTCTGCGACCCCATGGACCGCAGCACATGAGGCTTCCCTGGCTTTCACCATCTCCTGGAGCCTACTCAAACTCATGTCCATTGAGTCGGTGATGCCATCCATCCATCTCATCCTCCGTCGCTCTCTTCTCCTGCCCTCAACCTTTCCAAGCATCAGAGTGTTTTCCAATGAGTCAGCTTTTTGCATCAGGTGGCTGATGTTTGGGGGCAAAGCCTATTACTAAGTAGGCTGCTAATAAATGATTGCTTTTTTCTCCATTGTGTAGGAAGCCATAGGAAAAATATTTCTAAATAAAAACTACAGCCATATTGTAGAGACCTTAAACCTCAGACTAAGGGGTTTAGACTTTATATGTGTCCAGTGGATTTCAGCAGAGAAAGTCATGGTGAAAGTTGTATGTGGAAAGATGATTACTCTTATAGTGATTATGCAAGGTGGTTGACAAGGGAGACTTGATCTAGAGAAGTTACACTAGAAAGTTAATACCATGATCTGAATAGTAAGTATTAAGGGTGGGAATGGGGTTGTGGCCAAAGCTGAATTTACCATGGAGCTAATGAAGCTTCATTTTTGGCCCCTTACTTTGAAGAACCTCATCTAGGGCCTCAGAAGTGGTATGAAGATGACAACAGCTTTGCATAATCATGCTGTGTCGTCAACTTTTGCAAAAATAAGGTATTAATTGGTGAAGACTACTGTCTCTTTCCAGCTATTAGTCAGTTTGGACTTCCATAACAAAATACCATAGACTGGGGGTGCTTCAACAAAAGAGATATATTTTCTTATAGTTCTAGAGGCTGGACGTCTGAGACCAGGGAGTCAGCATATGAAGGTCTGGTGAGAGACCTCTTCCTGCCTCTTCCTGCCTTGGAGAAGCTCACTGTGCACTCACAGGGCCCTTCCTCTGTGCTCAGGTGGAGAGAGAGAGTTCTCTTCCTGTTGTTGTTTACTTGCCAAGTCACGTCTGACTCTCTGTGACCCCATGGCCTATAGCCCACCAGGCTCCTCTGTCCGTGGAATTCTCCAGGCAAGAATATTGGACTGGGTTGCCATTTCCTCCTCTAAGGGATCTTCACAGCCCAGGAACTGAACCTGTATCTCCTGCACTGCAGGAAGATTCTTTACCACTGAGCCACCTGCGAAGTCCCTTCCTGTTCTTCAGTTAAGTTCAGTTCAGTCGCTCAGTCATGTCCTACTCTTTGCAACCCCATGAACCGCAGCACGCCAGGCCTCCCAGTCCATCACCAACTTGTGGAGTCCACCCAAACCCATGTCCATTGAGTTGGTGATGCCATCCAACCATCTCATGCTCTGTCGTCCCCTTCTCCTCCTTCCCTCAATCTTTCCCAGCATCAGGGTCTTTTCAAATGAGTCAGCTCTTCACATTAGGTGGCCAAAGTATTGGAGTTTCAGCTTCAGCATCAGTCCTTCCAATGAACACCCAGGACTGATCTCCTTTAGGATGGACTGGTTGGATCTCCTTGCAGTCCAAGGGACTCTCAAGAGTCTTCTCCAACACAACAGTCCAAAAGCATCAATTCTTCACCACTCAGCTTTCCTTATAGTCCAACTCTCACATCCATACATGACCACTGAAAAAATCATAGCCTTGACTAGACAGACCTTTGTTGGCAAAGTAATGTCTCTGCTTTTTAATATGCTGTCTAGGTTGGTTATAACTTTCCTTCCAAGAAGTAAGCATCTTTTAATTTCATGGCTGCAGTCACCATCTGCGGTGATTTTGGAGCCCCCCAAAACAGCCACTGTTTCCACTGCTTCCCCATCTATTTGCCATGAAGTGATGGGACCGGATGCCATGATCTTCGTTTTCTGAATGTTGAGCTTTAAGCCAACTTTTTCACTCTCCACTTTCACTTGCATCAAGAGGCTTTTGAGTTCCTCTTCACTTTCTGCCATAAGGGTGGTGTCATCTGCATATCTGAGGTTATTGATATTTCTCCCAGCAATCTTGATTCCAGCTTGTGCTTCTTCCAGCCCAGTGTTTCTCATGATGTACTCTGCTTTTATCCCTTAATCTAATGCTAATCACTTCCACAACCCCCTCCTCCTACCTATCACATTTGCCATTAGGACCTCAGCACAGGAATATTGGAGGGACACAAACATTCAGTTCATGATGCACCCGTATTTCCCTCCTTTGTCACTTTCCTCTTGTACTCTACAGAAACTGTAGGCATTTGGGGAATGAGCATAGGGGGGATTTGAATTGAGGAAAAATTTAGTTCGGGTTTAGTGAGGCATATTTATGTGGTTTTCAATCACCCCCCGTACATTTAAGTTGTTAGTATCTTTCCCTATGCAGAAACAGTTTTAGAAGTCCTCCCATGCCTCAGTGCTAACTCAACAGGAAGGTGCAAGACCATAGATTATAACATAACATAACATCCCTCAAGGCCCTTAGGATCTAAAGGTGCATGTGATGGAAGAAAACACATTTTGAAATGTATGGAGCCTGTAGAAATTCTGTTAAAGATTCTTCCAACCATCAGGTGTAGAAAGTTGGAAGTAGATTATTTAGTTCTCATTGGTAACTAGTAATAATAGATGGTCTATCCTATAGGGAATTTATTCAAGAATGCAGCATATACATTATACCTATTGAACTGTATTATAACTGTAGACACACAATACTTTGTTTCTTTTTAAATCACAGTTGTACAAAGTAGAATTTCTCAAAGTTCCTAGGTTTATATAACACAAACCTTGAGCACCACCTCACAGAAAGTCTAAAGCAGATCATTCATGGGACAAAAAAATTGACAGTTTTTTCATAAATTTGAGAACAACTTACAATTGAAAACAGTTTACATGACATTTCCCATAATGATCTGTGATGCTGAAGGGTACGTTTATAAACTATTAATTTTTTTTTAATTTCAATCCATCAAGTTGGAAAAAAGACTTATCTTTCTAGTCTCTCTGTAGTAAATGTTCCACAATCCTTAGCTTATAAAAGTTGATCAACAACAAGTATGCAGCCAAGAAAAAATGTTTCTGGGGGTGGGGGGTGGGACTGGGCTGCAGAGAATTATTTAAAATGTTTTGTTTCTTAATGGATTTTGTAATGTTTTTTGTACGTATATCTGATCCTTTTTCTCAGTCTAAATATTGGATTAGCCAAAAATTTTGTTCATAAAAGCTTACAGAAAAACCCAAAGGAACGTTTTGGCCCACTCAATAAAAATTAACTTCCATTTATAATTTTATGTTTATAGCCTTTTTTTTTTTTTTTCTAAAGTGGGATTCCTAAGCCTAGATCTACCGTCTGACTATAGCAATGAAAATAAAACAAAAAGCATGAATCCAGACATTGAAGACACATCAAAACATCTCTGTGAGTTCTATCTGCTCTACAGGAAGGGACCTTATCACCCTGTGGCGTGCATGCTCAGTCACTCGGCTGCGTCTGAATCTTTGCAGCCCATGCACTGTAGCCTACCAGGCTGTTCTGTCTATGGGATTCCCCAGGCAGGAATACTGGAGTGGGTGGCCATTTCCCGGGATCTTTCTGACCCAGGGATCAAACCCACATGTCCTGTGTCTCCTGCATTGACTGGTGGACTTTTTAGCACAGGGCCACCTGGGAAGCCATATTACTCTCCTAGAGTAGGCTATTTTATTGGCTACAATATTATTTCCCACCCCTCCTTCAGTGCTAGACTTTTCCAAAACATGCTCTAAGGACACAGTTTGAAACACTCAAGAGGAAAATACACAGAAATTTACCACATCTTCAATGTCTCACAACACATTCTTTCTCCCCTGCAGCAAGCTACACACTCATCTTTCTCTCTGTGACCTTATAATTACCACCCCCAGATCATTCTCCAAACTCTGGACAAAATTATCTTTCTAGTATGCAAATTCGGTTATATTGCCATCTGATCAGAACTCTATTACTTTTAGGAAAAAAGCACCATCTTTAACAGAGAGACATAGATATCAGGGGATCCTTTCTCAAGCAATTGCTCCCATCTATCTATTTGGGTAACCAAAAAGTTTGTTTGGGTTTTTCCATAATATTTTATAGAAAAATCCAAACAAACTTTTGGCCAACCTATTACCTGACTTGCATGGGATCTTTCCTGACTTCAAGTCTGAGTCATGCGCTGCTCACAGCTGCTGGTCTCCTATGCAAAGACTTAGCTCACTATATGTTGTGCCCTGTTCGTTTCCTCCACAGTGTACTTGTTCACCACAAACCCCTTTTGAAAAAAAGATGGTAACCATGACTACTTTATTCGTGCTTCTATTCTCCCTGCGTCACACAGCTCGGGCACATACAAGGCTCTCAATATATATTTGCTGAATAAACAAGTAAATTAGTCACTCAGCATGGGCAAAATTGCAATAAATGAATGGAGAGTGGGATAAACACTCATGAAACCATCCCCCACCTTAACAGTAGAGCAGCGCTGGGACCTAGAAACTCCTCTGTATATTATACTCCATTCCTTCATCTCAGCACCCAGGATGCCCCAGAAGTCACCACCCTTCCTAAGTTTGCTTTCCCTTTTCTCACTGGTTTGCTTGCCCCTTAGAATCATATCACAGACGTAGGTAAACCAAAACAAGAAAAAAATGTGTTACTTACTTTTAATGATTTTGAACTTTGTAAAACTGGCAGCATACTGTAAGTATTCTGCAGCTTGCACTCTTAGTGACATAGTGTTTCTAAGCTTCATTCGTTAGTAATGTGTGTAGCTGTAGTTCGCTCGTTTTCACTAGTACGAGGTACTACAATGAATAAACTTACTACTATCAAGTTATCCATTTTGTTCATATTCTTCCAGCCACCCAACTCCCTAGATCCTGACCGATTTTATTTTCCAAAGATAGTACATCAGTATTCCTCATGCCATATGTGACATCTCCTTTATCCATTCTATCAATGGACATTTAGATTATTTCCACATCTTAGCTGTTGTAAATAGTGCTGCAATGAACATAGGGGTGCATATATCTTTTCGAATTATGATTTTCTCTGGATACATGCCAAGGAATGGGGTTTCTGGATCATATGGTAACTCTATTTTTAATTTTTTGAGGAACCTCTGTACTATTTCCTACACTGGCTGTACCAATTTACATTCCCACAAACAGTATAGGAGGGTTCCCTTTCTCCATGCCCTTTCCAGCATTTGTTATTTGTAGATTTTTTTTTAATGAAGATCATTCTAACTGGTATAAGGTGATACCTCGTTATAGTTTTGATTTTCATTTCTCTAATAATTAGTGATGTTGAGCATCTTTTCATGTGGCTCTTGGCCATCTGTATGTCATCTTCAGAGAAATGTCTGTTTAGGTCTTCTGCCCATATTTCAATTAGTTCTTTTGCTTTTTGGTTAAGCCAAAAAGATTTTGGTGTAGTTTGTTTTATAGCAACTAGAATAACCTCTTTAGGAACTGTCCGTTTTTCTGGGCCCCATGTCTTTCTCGGGAAATTTTCCCTTTGCCTTCAAGGCTCTTCTAATCCTAATCAACCAACGTCCATTTTTCCTGTTACCTATCATAGCTCCATCTAATCAGATTAACTCATAATTGTTTATTAAAATTCTATATTAAAAAATTATATTAAATGTTTCTGTTAAAATCCTTTCTCCCTGCCCTCACCAATGTCCCAGGACTCCCTGCCTCCTGCTCAAGACGAATCATCATTTGTCCCTCAGTACAACATTCAGCTTCTTTAAAACTTCTTTACCTTTGAGTAAGTTTTGGCTAAACAACATTTCTCACAGTGTGATCCACCAATGATCAGCTTCAGAGGTACCTGGGTCCTTACTGAAAACACAGACTCTGGACAGCACCCCAGAAATGCTGAATCAGGATCTCTACATTTGTATCAAGTACTCCAGGTGCGCCTTAAACACGTTCAAGTTTAGCAATCCTCAATCTCCTGGGGACCATTTGGCGGGAGGGATGGGAGTAGCACTTGGCATAAACTTGAGAAAAGAGACCTGAGAGAACTCAAGCAGAAATCCTTTTCTTTTTGCCAGTTAAAACAATTCAGCCCAGTGCTCTATACCTCCAGAGCCTGCTTCTTTTCCCAGACAGTGTAAAACCATGGCCTCAAGTTACATAGCAGATGTGCAGAAAACATAGTAAATGTTGAACTTGATTAAATAAATAAGTAAATGAAAGGCTCTAGAACTTATTGTCCACAAATCTTACAAGAGGTTCTGATTTTCAGATCATGGTAGGAGTTAGTGTAGAAACCTGGGAATATATTAATAATTTTCAGTGATACTTAAAATTCATGATGCTGGTATCTATAAATGTGCATGAGTAAATACTGTGTGACTTTACCCCAGGAATGAATATTTTAATTAAAGCTAACTAATCCTCTTATAGACTTTCTCTCTCACTGTGTATCCTGTAGTAAACATTCTCTCAGTTCTGTTTCTCATTTCCTAAGTTGTTTATTGGGGTGCTGAAGAAGACTCTTGGGAGGCCCTTGGACTGCTAGGAGATTAAACCAGTCAATCCTAAGGAAAATCAACCCTGAATATTCACTAGAAGGACTGATGCTGAAGTTGAAGCTCCAATACTTTGGCCACCTGATGTGAAGAGTTCTTCATTCAGGATGAGCTCATTGGAAAAGACCCTGATGCTGGAAAAGATTGAAGGCAGAAGAAGGGGATGAAAGAAAATGAGATGGTTGGATGGCATCACCAACGCGATGGACATGAGTTTGAACAAACTCCAGGAGATAGTGAAGGACAGGGAAGCTTGGTATGTTGCAGTCCATGGGGTTGCAAAGAGTTGGACATGACTTTGGACATGATTTTGAAAAGTCCATGTATGTATAGAAACAAAAATAGATGTCAAGGGTGTTTCCATACTCAAGCCAACTGTTCCCCAACATTAGAGAAGCAGAAGCAAGGAGCCAACTTCTCTGCATTCTTGTTTATCTGAGAAAATTATAAAATTTGCTTGTTGCTTAACTTGTCATGAAAATACCTGTAATAGTGTTTGAATTGAACAATTAAAAATGTGTTCTTAGCTATATTCTTGTGGTGCTGTAAGTTCCTCCTTCTTCAAAGTCAAAGTGAAGTCACTCAGTCATGTCTGACTCTTTGTGACCCCATGGACTGCAGCAGCCTCCCAGGCTCTTCCATCCATGGCATTTTCCAGGCAAGAGTACTGGAGTAGGTTGCCACTTCCTTCTCCAGGGGATCTTCCCAACTCAGGGATTGAACCCAGGTCACCTCCTTCACTATTTATTACTGTGTTGTTCTTGTGCCTTTATGTATGCTAAGTTGCTTCAGCCTTGTCCAACTCTTTGGGACCCTATGAACTGTAACCCGCCAGTCTCCTCTGTCTGAGGGATTCCCCAGGCAAGAATACAGGAGTGGGTTGCCATCTCTTCTTTCAGGGGATCTTCCCGACCCAAGGATTGAACGAGCATCTCACGCATCTCCTGCATTGACAGGCAGGTTCTTTACCACTAGTGCCACCTGGGCAGCCCATTCTTCCTGTAAGCCACCTCAAAATGTGTGTGCAAGAGGCAAATAAACAAGAAAGAAAGGAAAGAGAAGGAGAGAGAAAGAAAGGAGACCATGTAGAGAGAAGGCTTCCTTAGCAGAGAAACCAATCTCAATATTGTAAGAATCAGTGAATTCTCAGATCTCAGAGATGATTCAGCAGACTGCTAACTGCTCCATCATCTGACCTTTGCCTTATTTTCTCTAATACTCTACTCTTCCTGCAGACTTCTAGTGTTTCATAAATTCTGTGAAGGTACAATATGCTTCCACTGTGAACCTCACGATTATGGCACTTTTTACATGTCTTTTAAGCTTTCTGTCAGAGAAGTTCTCTCTTTTTATGAAACATAAAATAGTTTACTTTTCGACACAAATGAACATACCTACAAAACAGAAACAGACCCACAGACAAAAAGAACAGACGTGTGGTTGCCAAGGGATAGGAGGTGGGGGGAGAGAGAAGGACTTGCAGTTTGGATTAGCAGATGCAAACTAGTGTATATAGGGTGGGTGAACAACAGTGTCCCACTGAATAGCACAGGGACTATACGCAATATTCCGTGAGAAACCATAGTGGAAATAACATGAAAAAGAATATATATATACATACATACATATATGTGTATAACCGAGTCACTTGGTTGTGCAGCAGAAATTAGCACAGCATTGTAAATCAACTATACTTCAAAAAAATAAAAAATAGTGCAACACTCAAAAAGAAATGAAGAAAAGAATACATCTTATAGCACTAGCAGTGTTAGTTCAAGAAGACAATAAATGATAGCTTTATATATGTATATAAATAGTTCATTTTGCAGCAATAAACCATAAAAAATACTAGCTGTAACAGCAGTGCAGATGGGTATAATACATAACAATATTTAGATCACATATATTGGTTTCATTTGATGCTTATAACAGCCATATAATGACGGTGGGAAAAAAGGCTATTTTTTCCCCTCAAGCTTCTTATTTGTGTCCTGCCTTCTTCCTGCAACACTCTTTGCCCTGATAGACACATTGATTTCTCCCTCATTTCTTCCAAGTTTTATTTAGATGTCACCTATTCAGAACCATTCTTGACTACCCCAATAAAACTGCATCTTCTTCCCTAACAGCATTTTTTGTCATCTAACAGCATGTGGTCTCTGTCTGTCTTTCTGTACTTGAATGAAAGCTCCAGGCAGGTGGGAAATTATTTTGTTCTCTACTATTTCCCCAGTCCCTACACAGCACCCAGGGTACAGCAGGTGCTCAATAAATAAACAAATGAGTGCATTATTCCCATTTCATAAATAATGAGTCAGGAATAGGAGGCTTAAAATAGTTGACCATACTGGGGCACCTAATGAGTGACACATTAGGTTCTGGATCATAGAAGGTCAGGCCGAGTCTTGTTATACATTTCTTTTCTATTATGGTTTATTGTAAGATATTGAATCTAGTCCCTGTGCTCTACAGTAGGACCTGTTGTTTATCCATCCTATATATACTAGTTTGCATCTGCTAGTCCCAGACTCCCCCGACTCTTGGCAACCAGAAGTCTGTTCTTCATGTCCACGAGTCTGTTTCTGTCATTACATTTTCAAGACCATTACTGAGACACTATACTAATCTACACTGCTGCTGCTGCTAAGTCGCTTCAGTCATGTCCGACTCTGTGCGACCCTATAGACGGCAGCCCACCAGGCTCCCCCATCCCTGGGATTCTCCAGGCAAGAACAGTGGAGTGGGTTGCCATTTCCTTCTCCAATGCATGAAAGTGAAAAGTGAAAGTGAAGTCGTTCAGTCATGTCCGACTCTTAGTGACCCCATGGACTCCAGCCTACCAGGCTCCTCTGTCCATGGGATTTTCCAGGCAAGAGTACTGGAGTGGGATGCCAGTGCCTCCTCCACTCCACTCCACTAATCTGCACTATTGACTTCACTGGCATGAATTTCTGGAACAAAGGAAAATCTGGACACTTCATTGTCATTTCCTGAGTGTTATCTGGAGCAAAAATGAAATTAAAGCCATTACATTTCCTGACACTGGATAGGATGGTGAGAAGACCTCTAAGCTATGGGGGAGGGGACACCCCACTGAGAGCCCATGCATTTTCCTGAATGTTAGTCCTATTTGCATGGTCCTTGAACAAAGGCTTGGCAAACCATTCCAAAGCACTCTTTGTCAGTAAGCAAACAGTTATTTCTGCTAAAATCATAGTATCTTAAGAGATGATGCTATTAAGATAAAGAAAGGCACTGGCTACTCTCAGTGGGAGACCATTTAGCAGCCTCGCAGGTATGTGACATCACATGAGCCATGGAGAGGGGAACAGGCCTGGCACATGGGCCAAATAATTGCAATGCTACAGTCTGATTACATGTATAACAATAGAGCGAACCTTTCATAATTTTAGATAGCACTTTCCCTTTGCTATTAAGGATGATTAACATGCTTCTAATAACAAGCACAACTTCATTTAATAACTTGCCTGGAAATTGTAAGCTCCCCGTTGACTGTCATTCTATTAGTCTATTAACCAGCCTATCTCCTGTTAACCAGCACTTTCAAATAGACCCTGGAAGCAAATGTTAAAATTGCAAGAGGCCTAAAAGATTATCCATTAAAAGTCCATGATTTCAAAAATGACGACGTTTAGGCCACTTAGACTTGTCAGTCATACCCAGCCAAGAAGCAGTATAGTCACACCTTAAGTCCCCCCAAGCCTCTTTCTACTGCACACAGTAGGACCACACTTTGCACAGGATCTAGCCTGCCATTCCCAAACACATTGTTAAAGAGATAGAATCTGAAATGAAAGGCCTTAAAGCACAGCAACTTCAAAAAGTAATTCTGAGTGATTTGTAGATTGCTGTGCAGAATAAACATCAAATTCTTTTCATTACACTGTTAGTGTTCTTAGGACAGTGGTCTATCTCTGAACTTTTATAATGTCAATAAGAATTATATATAATGAATATGAATAAAAAAAATGTTTGGCTAAGCTGTAAAATCAGTTTCCTTACCAGTGGTATAACTGGTCCTATGGCATAATGTTTTTTCTTGAATTACAATGTTAGAAGCCAATAAGAAATCTGAATGGTAGGATCATACATTGGCATAGGCTTAACCACAGCTAATGCCCATTCTGTAATAATCAAGTTGATTCATTCACCTTCCAAATGTATATACTAATCATCTCCATGTGCCAGTGTGGAAAGACTTTCACTGGTAGCTCACTGGACCATTTCCCTTTTCCTCCTGGGCACAGTAAGATGACTGTTCCAGCCTCCATTGCAATTACCTGCAGCCATGTGCCTGAGTCACGGCCAATGGCTTGTCAACAGCAGTGATGTGTGCCATCAACCCTCATACATGTGTTCTTCCTTTTACCTTCCTCATCTTCTAATCAGATGCAGAAATCTAGTGGAACACTCTGAGCTGCAGGAGATGGCAGAGCTAAAAAGAGAAGGAGCCTGGGTCCCTGAATCAGCATTTGAGGAGAGAAATAAGTGTTCGGGGGACACAGCAGAAATCCTTCAGAAAGACTACTCAGAAATCACATCAGAGAATAGCATTGAATTAAGGTTTAAGTTGGAAGGAAAGAAAGCAAAGTCACCTTGGATAGAAGAGGAAGCTTACACAGAGCTTCAGTTGTGAAATCTTGGGTTCAGTTGTATGAATTAACATTGACTAACATAACTTGTCCCATCACTTCATGGGAAATAGATGGGGAAACAGTGGAAACAGTGTCAGACTTTATTTGGGGGGCTCCAAAATCACTGCAGATGGTGACTGCAGCCATGAAATTAAAAGATGCTTACTCCTTGGAAAAAAGTTATGACCAGTCTAGACAGCATATTAAAAACCAGAGACATTACTTTGCCAACAAAGGTGCGTCTAGTCAAGGCTATGGTTTTTCCAGTGGTCATGTATGGATGTGAGAGTTGGACTATGAAGAAAGCTGAGCGCTGAAGAATTGATGCTTTTGAACTGTGGTGTTGGAGAAGACTCTTGAGAGTCCCTTGGACTGCAAGGAGATCCAACCAGTCCATCCAAAGGAGAACAGTGCTGGCTGTTCATTGGAAGGACTGATGCTGAAGCTGAAACTCCAATACTTTGGCCACCTCATGCAAAGAATTGACTCATTGGAAAAGACCCTGATGCTGGGAGGGATTGGGGGCAGGAGGAGAAGGGGATGACAGAGGATGAGATGGCTGGATGGCATCACCGACTCGATGGACATGAGTTTGGGTAAGCTCCGGGAGTCAGTGATAGACAGGGAGGCCTGGCATGCTGTGATTCATGGGGTCGCAAAGAGTCGGACACGATTGAGTGACTGAACTGAACTGTACAGAACTAGAGCACAGAGGAGAAACAGGCAACCATGTGAGCATTGAAACCAAAGTTGAGGAGGAGGTAAGACTATGAAGGACTATCAGTGCCCAATTGCTACTGCTGCTAAGTCGCTTCAGTCGTGTCTGACTCTGTGCGACCCCATAGACGGCAGCCCACCAGGCTCCTCCGTCCCTGGGATTCTCCAGACAAGAGCACTGGAGTGGATTGCCATTTCCTTCTCCAGTGCATGAAAGTGAAAAGTGAAAGTGAAGTCACTCGGTCATATCCTGCGGGGGACTGACCTGATAAGGGGGCTGCCTCGCTATGTGATTTCAGCTTGAGGCCCTCTTGCCTCGCTATGTGATTTCAGCTTGAGGCCCCCCTGTAGCTCTCTGTCCCGCCTTCCTCAAGAATGTTTTTACAACCTTAAGACTCCAGCGAGTCTGGCTTGTGGCTACACTTCAAGGAGCAAAAAACCTTTTGTATTGTTAACATATAACCAGGTCTTGAGATAGACAAGAGTCTTGTATGTCGAATGTCACGTACTACATGGTATAAATATGAACATCAATAAAGACTGGTATCGGTCCAGTGTTGTCCGATCCTCTCAACCCCATCTTGCTTTCATTCTTTTCTTCTAAGCTCCTCGACAGCAGGGTTCCTGGGGGTTTCGCCTTACAAGCGCTGGCCGCGGCAGGTGGCGCCCAACGTGGGGCTCGAGCTGTTTACGGAGCCACTACTCGGTAATCTCGGTAAACGTGAGTATACGTTCAATTGTGAAGTTGCAACAGATTTTAATTGAGGAGTAGTAAGGGTTATAGTTGAGAGTATAAATAATGGGGCAATCACATAGTCGTAGTCTGTTTGTTTATATGTTGTATGTAATGCTGCACCACAGGGGAGTGACAGTCTCTAAGTCTAAGCTAGTTTCTTTTCTGTCATTCGTGGAGGAGGTATGTCCATGGTTCCCCAAGGAAGGCACTGTAAATCTAACTACCTGGAAAAAGGTGGGGGAACAGATTAAAAACCACTACACTCTGTTTGGTCCAGAAAAAGTACCTGTGGAGACTGTGTCTTGGTGGTCACTGATTAGAGACTGTTTAAATTTTGACCATGAAGAAATTCAGCTTTCAGTTCGCTTTGAAAGATAATGCGACCAATGACAGAGAGTCTGAAGTGCCCCCGAGGGGGAACATGAATATACTGTCCCTGAAGAAACTCCCTTAAAGCAACCTCCCCTTTTAGAAAATACAATGCAAAATGCTCTCTTAACAGAATCTCAGCCAAAATCGGGAAATGAACTATCTCCTGATGAAAAATCTTTCCTCGATGAGGAGGCGGCTAATTATCACAAAGAAGATTGGGGATGATATTTTGTTAGCTCATACAGATAATTCTTTTACCTGAAATATTTTGTTTTTGAGATCTCAGCTACAAAACCATAGATTAATCATTGCTAGAGATAGGTGCAAGTACATCATCCTTATTCTTATTTAGGTTTTCAATTATATCCTCGAACTTTTGCCACACAAAAACTTCACTCGAACTACTCATTTACGTACCTTAAATGATTTTCAAAAATTGCTGGGGGATGTAAATTGATTCGCCCTTATCTAAAACTCCCGACAGACGTTTTAAAGCCTTTGTTTAACATTTTAAAGGGAGATCCTGATCCGACATCTCCACGACAATTAACCCCTGAGGCTCGCTCAGCCTTATCCCAGGTAAAAGTTGCTATTCGTGATCAACAAACCACCTACTGTGATTACTCTAAACTTGGGGTTTGTATATACTGCCTTCTCCACATTCCCCTACAGGCGTTCTGTTTCAAAATGATCCACTACGTTGGATTTATTTAGCTTCTGTTCCTTCAAAAAATTATGCCCCCTACCATGAGTTGGTAGCTAAAATTATTGCTAAAGGCCGTCTGGAGTCTATTCAATATTTTGGAAAAAAACCTCATTTTATTTGTGTTCCCTTTGCTTTGGAACAGCAGGAATGGTTATTTAAATTTTCAGACAACTGGGCACTTGCCTTGGCAAATTTTCCTGGCCAACTTTTACATCACTACCCTTCTCATAAACTTTTACAGTTTGCTAAACTTCACCAGTTTATTTTTCCAAAGGTGGTACGACGACAGCCTATCTCCAATGCTACTAACATATTTACAGATGGGTCCTCCAATGGTAGAGCTGCTTTGATTATTAATAACGCTGCTTATTTTACAGACACATCCTATTCTTCTGCACAGATCGTGGAATTGTTTGCTGTTGATCAAGCTTTAAAGACAGTATCTGATGCTCCTTTTAACTTGTTTACTGACAGCCAGTATATTGTTCGTGCTCTCTCCTGTATTGAAACTGTTCCTGCCATTCATAATGATTCGCCTACGGTCTTTAACTTATTCTCTTCCATACAGGCTACAATTCATAAACGAAATCATCCATGTTATTTTGGACACATACGGGCACATACATCTTTACTCGGACCTTTAACTGAAGGCAATCAAACAGCTGATCTGCTAACCCGAGTCTTTCTTTCACAATCTAACATTCCTTCCTCTATTGAACAGGCACGGGCTTCTCATGCATTACATCACCAAAACAGTCACTCATTGCGTTTACAATTTCAGATTTCTAGAGAAGCCGCTAGAGAGATAATAAAGGCGTGCCCTTCGTGTCCTCAATTTTTTTTGTGCCTCATTATGGAGTCAACCCCCGTGGTCTGCGCCCCAACGATCTCTGGCAAATGGATGTTACCCATATTTGAATTTGGAAAACTTAAGTATTTACATGTTACTATTGACACTTTTTCAAATTTTTTGTCCTGTTCATTACTTTCAGGTGAATCCTCGAAACAATGTATACGTCATTGTCTTTACTGTTTTTCTATTATGAGAATTCCTAAGGTGATCAAAACTGATAATGGTCCCGGTTACACTAGTAAATTTTTCAGACTTTTTGTGCTCGCTTCTGTATCCAGCATAAGACTGGCATTCCTTATAACCCACAAGGACAGGACATTGTTGAACGTGCTCATCAGCGCATCAAACATCAACTTTTAAAGTTAAAACGGGGGAATCCAGCTGACTGTTACCAAGTTTCACCTCCTAACCTGTTGAATCATGCACTCTTTACTCTGAATTTCTTGTCTCTAGATGCAAAGGGCTTGTCTGCTGCTCAACGATTTTGGGGAAAGGAGATCAATGAGAAAAAACCCTTAGTAAACTGGAAAGATCCCCTTACAGGCCAGTGGCATGGCCCTGACCCCGTTTTAATTTGGGGTAGAGGTCATGTATGTGTGTTTCCACAGGATGCCAAAGCGCCCGCTGGTTGCCGGAGAGGTTGGTACGCACAACAACACAAAACACTAACCTGGCAGATACAACGCCTGACGCTGCACAATGAGGACGACAATTTGCCCACTCCTCAACAAGTGGAAGCGCTGATACAGAGAGTTTGGAATACAGCACATGCACAGGCCAACGTTTCCCCTACTAATATTATTATGATACTACTTATGCTGTTACAACAAATCCATAGCTACAGTTCATCTGTTTATTGGGCTTATGTTCCAGATCCTCCACTTATCCAACCGGTTAAATGGGAACGGGAAGTCATCCCTGTATATGTTAATGATACTATCTTACTAGGGGAACCCTCTGACAACCATATAACACCTCAAAAGGCTAACATGTCTTACTATGGACTGACTACGGAATATCCCATGTGTTTTTCTTACAGCCAGACCATCCCTAATTGCATCACCGTGGCCCCCATCGTGTCATATCTTCGGACAAGCTTCCCCGGAATAAACAACTTCACAGGAACAGCAACTACAGTGCACAACAGTACGGGGCCACAAGATGTTCCCTTTTGTAGCTATAACCTAGCGACTCCTCTGGGAATAGCGCTTCCATGGACTCGATGCCGTTCGACTAATGCTACAGTTTACAACCTCAACACCACTCAACTCTGGGACTGGGGTCCACAAGAGCCTAGCGTGTGCCCTGAATGTCGAGGGTTACATCCTCCGATATTGGGACTAGATCAGAAGGGACATTTCAGACAGAGATTTGGAAGCTATTGGCCGCTTTTGGAGCCAGTGGTCCCACGCTATATAAATTAGAGAAAAATGTCACTGGAACCAAATATGAGACATAGAAAATCTGGGTCGCTGTACCCAGAGCTTGTCTCCCTTTTCCTTTATGCTCTTAGTAGGAGTGACTGAAATATCCTTGTCTAACAATGAATACCATGTAAAATTGATGATTTACACTACTAACTTATTAGAGGGTCCCAATTGGACAACAAGTTTTTAAGGCAGCCTGCATTTGTCATGCTGCCAGTAAAAATCACGGAAACTTGTATGATAAAACTGCTCTAGAACTTATTCAGCAAATTATCCGCGATCTCGCCCCAAAGATTTTAATAGTTTAGGAATTTACTTAATCACTTTATTTTACTGCTGTTCCGCTTCTATTTCCCTTGCTCAATCGGTACAAGACATATTTATTATTCTTGTCTCACAATGTAACCAAAGTAATGAGAACCAAGAAGATATTGATAAAAAAATTAGATCATTATCACTCTTACGATACTAAGTTTGGGAAAGGTTCAGCGAAATTACTACAAATTATTAGTATTTAAATGAATGTGTTACTAAGAAAGAATATAATCAAACTATTTTCCTTTTTAAAATCAAAAGGCATTTAATGGGAATTTGGCATGATTCAAATGTATCTTTAGATTTACTACTACTCCATGATGAAATTCGACAGATAGAAGACGGGCCTAAAGCTACCCTGGACATTGCTAAAGAAACTGAAGATTTTGTAAATAATCTTTTCTCTAATTTTCCAAATTTACGTTCACTTTGGCATGGTATGTTGGCAGTGGTATAGGCCTAACAGGGATTTTGCTCCTGATGTGTTTAGCTCCTTGCCTTATTCGTACTCTCTTTCAAGAGATTCTCTAGTTAGAGTATGGTGCATAAAAATATCTTCATCAAGACAATAGTGAGCTTTTAAAAAATAAAGAAGAGGGAACTGCGGGGGACTGACCTGATAAGGGGGCTGCCTCGCTATGTGATTTCAGCTTGAGGCCCTCTTGCCTCGCTATGTGATTTCAGCTTGAGGCCCCCCTGTAGCTCTCTGTCCCGCCTTCCTCAAGAATGTTTTTACAACCTTAAGACTCCAGCGAGTCTGGCTGTGGCTACACTTCAAGGAGCAAAAACCTTTTGTATTGTTAACGTATAACCAGTTCTTGAGATAGACAAGAGTCTTGTATGTCGAATGTCACGTACTACATGGTATAAATATGAACATCAATAAAGACTGGTATCGGTCCAGTGTTGTCCGATCCTCTCAACCCCATCTTGCTTTCATTCTTTTCTTCTAAGCTCCTCGACAGCAGGGTTCCTGGGGTTTCGCCTTACAAGCGCTGGCCGCGGCAATATCCAACTCTGCGACCCCATGGACTGCAACCTACCAGGCTCCTCCATCCATAGGATTTTCCCGGCAAGAGTACTGGAGTGGGGTGCCGTTGCCTTTTATGGTATAGGCAGCAAAATCCAGAAAAGGTTTTAAAGCTGCAGAGTGGCAAAAACAAAACTTTCCATTAGCAGGCATGCTCTGATGCAAAGTGGAAAATAACTTGGAAAGAGAAGCAATTGTGAGAGGAAGACTAGTTACCAGACTATTAGAAAAATCTGGGCAGGCAGATATTGCAAGATATACTGCAAACTGATCTAAACTACAGTAGAATAACCTGACCTGAAAGCAAATACAAGAGACCAAGCAGAGGAGGCATTTCAAAAGCGTAAAGTTCGAGTAGCTGTTAGGTATAGAACTTAGAGTAATGATACCTGAGATGGGAAGGTGAGAGAAGATACAAGGTAGAAGGAAAAGATGATGAATCTGCTTTTAAATATGTTGGATTTGAAGTCCAAATTCAAGAAGCTATCCAGTGTGCCGTTTGTATTACATATGCAGAACTCAAAATTGGAATTATAAATTTGGGAGTTGGCAACGCAGGGATGATGGTTAAGCCATGGGAGTGGCTGAAATCTGCCAAGAAATGTGTATAGAGTGAGATGAAAAGGAAGAAGAGATTTCACAGGATACTTGAAAGAGTGGTTAGGGTAGTATAAAAAGCATCAGCAGAAGAGAGTATCATGAAAACTAAGGGAGGAGAGGCTTTAAGATTCCTACCCACACAGAAGAGATCAGACCAGCAGAGAAACCAGGTATGCTAACGAGCCAGCAAGTGGGACTACAGTGCCTGAAGCTCTATCAGGCTTTGCGGGCATGTTCTAAAGATTTGCCAGAAATGTAAATCTGTTGTCAGATTCAAGCGATAAACATCAGCTGGAAATCAAAGATGGAGCAAGAGGGCAAACATCAAGTAAAGGCAGACCGAGGGAGGTGAAGTATCAGGATGAGAAAAAGCCAAAAAGTTCCAAGATTTTTGACAGAGCTGCTTCTTATCAATTTCTGGCCAGGTGGTGGACTGGATCAGAACAAACACAAGAGATGTTCAATCATTTCCAGGAACAAGAGGGGTTCCAGCAACTTGGTTAGTTTGATAACCAACTTGGTTAGGTCGATATCATGCTGCCCTGGAGTGAAGGAGAGATTGGTAAGTGAAGGCAATGAATGGAGATGGAATGGAATTTATTGGAATTTTGTGATGGAAGCCTGAATAGCAGGCAGAGTTCAAAGAAAGCATGTTTAGGATGTCTGTAAGCTGAGGGTAAGCATCTTTCTTGGGGAGGAGGAATGGGAGACTGAAAGAGCACATAAGTGAAGGAATCAAGGTGGAAGCCAGAGGTACCTACAGAGACGTGCAGTGTGCCAATTACATCATATCTTGTTTCCTTTGTTGCTGTACAGAATATGAAGAAAGTACAGATGAAGGGGGAGGGGTATTGAGGCAGCTCATACCTGGAAGCCTTTGTTTTCTCAGTGAGATGAGACCGAGCCATCCAGGAAGAGAGCACCCAGGTAAAGGCTTGAGAAAAGAGTCACATTCTGGAATGGCAGCTGCAGAGAGACAAGGCTGTCTGGGGTGTGAGGGATTAGATTTTCCCTGAAGGCCCAGCTCAGGCAAGAGACAGATTTTTATCCAGCCACAATCGGAACCAGAAGGTCTAAAATCAGAGACAATAAATAATAATAAAAATAATAAACAGGTATTTTCCAGGTGGAAAGAAAAGAAAGCATAGAGGGTAAAGAATCCAAAAGTGGTCAAGAGGGCAGACCAGGCTACCCTAAGTCATTTCAGGCCTAGGATAATGGTCTATCACATGTCCTACCATAGTGTCCGACACACAAAAGGCACTTAATAAATGTGGAACGATGCGCAAATGAACAATTAAATGAATGCATGAATGAATGAGTACATACTTGAAATTCAGGCTGTTTATGGAGGAAATGAAGTAAGACATTAATAGACTGAATGACTATAAAGGATTTGAGAAGCAGGATTGTGTGATGAGGCAGAAAGAACAGGTTCTGTGGGAGTCAAAGAGTTGGAGAAGAGAAAGAACACAAGGTTATGGGCAGAAAGAGTCACTTCAAAATTCAGATTTTCAGAGGAGCAGTTCCACGTGATAAAAGGTCCAAAGTGTGCTTCTGCAAATGGGGCTGGTAAAGTGGAATGGAGGTGACTGTCAGTACGAGGGCAGGCTGTTAGAGGGCTCATCATGTCTTTAATGACATGAAGTCACTAAAGACGACAGCAGATGCTGGAGTGAAGAGAGAAACTGTGAGCCAAGTTTCAAAGTCCTTGAAGACTGAGAAGAAATGCCCCAGAGGTACCACTAAAACGCACCTGTGTATTTCATCAAGATAATATTGGCTGTCCTTGCCACCCAGCTTCCTTGTGATCAAATAAAAGGATAATTATATGAAGTTTTTATTGTTAGGAACCAAGATATAAAAGTGGGCAGCATATCCTTCAAATAAGGAGACATTTTAAATGAAAACTACTCAAAACTGCCAGGAAGCTGCAGGGAGACAGGATAATGTTGAGTCCTTTTCAAGAAGCCAAAATACAGGGGCAACCTTTAGAGTGTTCTGGGGGAAGCAGTGACTCTGGGAGTCAGTATGGGTCTCAATAAGAGGAAACAAGCAGAGAAAATCATTTGAGCTGCTGCTTATGTGCTAACTTCTGAGAGCTTTATCTATATCATCCTGAATTCCCACAGCAACCATGCAAATTGGCTATCAGTACCTTCAGATTACAAATGAGGAAGCAGGGACTGTGGTTGAGTAAATTTCCCGAGACTACACAGTTATTGAACAGAGTCGCAGAAGTCGAACCCAGCTCAAGTGGATCACATCCCATCCTATCTCCACTCTGCTCCATTACATTAAAACTTAATGTGTTCAGAGCTTTATAGGGGAATTGAGAACGTGACGGATGCTGCACGAAGAACTAGTGGAGGACGGAGGGAAAGATATGGGGAAATGATCAGGGGGAGGTTGGAGTATGGGCAAAGGTCACTGACAAGAGCAACCTTCCGTTATTGATTAATAATGACTCTGGTATATAGGAAGCTGGGAAGTGAACAGAAGAAGAGCAAACGAAACTTACCAACCTCGAGTTTCAAGTGGAACTTTGACATTCAGTGGTTGTAATGTCTGTGTAAAGTCCATTCCCATTGGTAGAGAAGTTAACTGATTGCTTTTTTAAACATTTATTTGAACAGTCAAACAACCATCTTGCCATTTAACAAGAACCCTTGAGGAATCAATTAAAAATTCCCATCTCAGAGGACTTACATATGTACACAACAGCTTGGGTTAATTTACTAATTCATCTAATCAGCCTGCCAAATTATTAGCCAATTTCCCTAATCTTGTAATAATTCACACTTTAAAAAGGCAAAGTCTTCCAATTATCATGCTACAAACTTAGAGAAAACATATAGATACATCCTTTTAGATCACCAGTCACGACTTTAATGTGTTTTATGGAGGACAATTGATTAGACTGTGTTCCTATAGTATTTAGGATGTTTGAAAATTGCTCTTTCAAGCATTTTGAGTGTCATTTTTATGATCTTGTTTGTGCTGTGTATTTCTTTGACAAATCTTTTATATATAGCACAGAGATATACATCAGCCAGGTCCCAAATGCCTCATCAAGAATTCTGAGTTAGAGAATTTAGGATGAAGAGAACTGTTGTTTGGTATAAATGCTGTGAAGCAGGGGCTGCCTTTCTAGCCAGAGATTTTTAGATGTGCAAGGAATCTTATGTAACCCACACATGACTGGGCTTTTAGGGGGCAGCTTCTTCCCTCAGGTCTGGCATTGGTTTGGCCAAAAAGTTTGTTTGGGTTTTCTGTAAGCTGTTAAAAAACAACAACAACAACAAAAAACCCAAATGACATTTCTGGCCAGCCCAATACATGTGAGATCCCCTAGATACACTTTATTATACTTCTCAGTCTGTTCCTTACCCCTTCCCAATCTGCCTCAATATTTACTCCAACTCTGAAAGTATTGACAACATTTATGGGGAAACTCTCATAATATCCCAAAGAAGCATCTCCAAATTCCTCCATTAGACTTCTTTTATCTGCCTATGGGATCTGTCCTCTCTCTTTTTCCCCTTCATCATCTCAAAAACCCTCTCTGTTTTCCTCAGCAATTCAACTCTTCTTCACCATCTTTTAGAATTCAGGGAGGAATTATTATAATTGCCCTCTCACACAGAGAAGTCATGTATACCAAAACTCTCAGTTTCTGATTAAAAACTATTGGCTAAAGAAGGTCCATGTGGCACATATATTCAATAATATATGAATAATAATATTCATATATTATTGCCTTTTTCACCACCACACTTAGAAACCTCCAAACTGCCTTGTAACTTTAAAATTCTACCATTTGCCTGCTCTGATGAATTTGGACATTGATCTATAATGGCTGAAATAAACGTGCAGTAATTTGAAAGTTTTGGCATGGTGGGAGAAGAGGACTTAATGTCTCTGCTTTGATAGCATGGTGCTTGACTGATCTGAAATGCCCAGATACAGAAGAACTGATGACGTTTCATGATGTTATGTACACACCTTTAGCCTTATTATTTGGTTTCCAGTAGGTCTGTGGGGTTTGTTGATTTCATCTTTTTTGTTTTGTTTTCAACTTTACTTAATCTGTGGAACATGTTAATTAATCAAGCAAGAACACCTTTTTAATAGTTCTACACAATGAAAACAAGTATAAAATTAAATATAAATGTTTTTTATATGGTAAACAATTTTTAAAAGTTACTAAAAGTTACTGGCAATCAGTCTGACTTACGTATGGCTTTGCAAAACACAGTGTCAAAGATAGTTTAAAGATAACAGTCCATACAGAGATGTGGCTTCATGCATTTGTATCCTGAATTATGTCTCCGTTTCAGGTGCCACAGCACTAATTGGGGAAAATCGGTCATCATCCATTTACAACGAATTTGTATTAGCTGGTCATTTATTTTTCTCATGGTGATTTATGCCGATCTCAGCTGAGCTTCTCGATCAGCTATAACTTTGGGTCAGATCTGAAGCTTCAAATCAGATCTCAGTCTTAGATGGCTTATCTCACCTGTCTAGGGCCTTGGCAGGGAGAACTAGGCTGACACAGCTCTGGTCTTTGAGGTTCCTCACTCCCTGGCTATAAAAACATGTCTTGCTTATTGGATGGAGGAAGGGGTCCCCAAAGAGACAAGTCAACAAAGTTTCTTAAGTCCAAGGTGGGAACTGGTACACCATTGCTTGGGCCACATTTGATGAGGTGAGTGCCAATTAAAGGAGTGGGAATTTTTTTAAATTAATTTATTTTTAATTGAAGGGTAATTACTTTACAGAATTTTGCTGTTTTCTGTCAAACCTCAACATGACTCAGCCATAGGTATACATATATCCCCTCCCTTGTGAACCTCCCTCCCCACCCCACCCACCCCTCTAGGTTGATACAGAACCCCTGTTTGAGTCTCCTGATTCATACAGCAAATTCCCCGTGGCTATCTGTTTTACATATGGTGATGTAAGTTTCCATGTTACTCTTTCCATACATCTCACCCTCTCCTCCCCTCTCCCATGACCATAAGTCTCTTCTCTATGTCTGTTTCTCCATTGTTGCCCTGTAAATACATTCTTCAGTACCATTTTTCTAGATTCTGTATATATGCTTTAGAATATGGTATTTATCTTTCTCTTTCTGACTCACTTCTCTCTGTATAATAGGAATAAAACCACCATATGACCCAGCAATCCCACGCCTAGGCATATACCCTGAGGAAACCAAAATTGGACTCTACCTCTTGATGAATAGAAATACAAAGCACATTGCTGAGAGCATAGATACGGGAAGTCCCCTACGTACAAACAAGTTGTGTTCCGAGAACACGTTCTTAAGTCCAATTTGTTTGTAACTCCAACAAAGTTAGCCCAGGTACCCAACTAACACAACTGGCTATATAGTACTGTATGTACTGTAATAAGTTTCTAATACTTTTCACACAAAACATAAAAAACAAACACAAAAATAAACATTTTTAATCTCACAGTACACCACCTTGAAAAGCACAGTAGTACAGAATAACCACTGGCATACAGGGGCTGGCATCCAGTGAACAGGCAAGAAGATTTACTGACTGGAGGAGGGGGAGGAGGTGGGAGATGGTAGAGCTGAAGGGCTGTCAGCAATCAGAGAGGGAGGGCAAGCTGCAACTTCGCTCATGCTCCACGATGGCACAGGTTCTGGTTGCTTGTTGGATTCAATTCTATCTTCCCTCTTGCAAAACTGATCCAGTGATGTCTGGATAGGAGCATGCTGGCATCTGTGAAAGTCTGTACCTTGAAGGTTCATATGTTCAGACATGGAGGCGAGTAGGAACAACGGTACAGGGAGACTACTGTGAGTGACCTGCACCGCAGTGCTTGGCTTCACCAAAAAGTGTTTGAGGAGCTAATTCAATAAACATAAATGATCCTACTACCTTAGGGTTACTTAAATTAATCATGTGAATCAGACTGCATTCTTCACTCCTATTAAATAATAGTTCATAAACACACAATGCAGTGTTGAAATTTCAGACAAAAATATATATATAGTTTATATATATATAAATATATATATATATATACATGGTTCTTTAAACTCCCATTTCCTCAGACACTGGGACTTGAGCATTCCCCAGTAACATGTGGAGTTGTTTTAGGCTTTCTTGAAGGCAGGGCAGAGGAAGCAGCAGCATCGTCTGGTATGATATGAATTTTGGTCCTAGAAATGTTTAAGTAGACAGACTCCTGGAAACTCACCTGGCCTCCTCCTGGAAGCTGGTCCAACCATCTTTATCAACTAGAGATGGAAAGGATTAAAGAACATAGCTCCAAAAACACTTCATTGTACCAGGTAATGGGATCTCTGATTCTTCATCCTGGAGTTTATGTCCTAAATGCTGTTTGAAAGCAGTATTTCGTTAAGTGCTCCATGATAAGTAGTTTGTTCAGACTAAGCTTCTGAATTATTTTCATTCACATTCATGTGATGAGCAAGATAACACTGGAACTCAATTGTGAAGAATCTTTCTCCGTACCATATAGCCTTATTCATCCTATTTGTGCTGCACAGAGATGTTGAACTGATGATATAACAACACAAATGTCTATTTACCTGCAATTTGAAAACGCTGTATTGCTTTTTGCTGCACAAAAATGTGAAATGTACTTTTCTAAGTAGACCGTTTTATATCCTTGTCATTTTAAAAATCTCACTCTATGGAGGTTTTATTTTTCGTTTGTTTGGTCAGTAGTTTTATAAGCTTATTCTTTGTATCCTAGTTTGGCATCTAATGAGAGTAGATTTAACAGTCAGATTTCTTTCAAGATATTCAGATGTAAGAAGATATGGTGTCCTTAATTTGATTTTTTTGATGGACACTGATTTATAAATCAGGAATGGAGAGTAGCTGTTTACTGGGGTTTTAATTAGCATCTCACTCATCTCCTAGTTGTCTTAATAATTAAATGCTGTCTAATTTAATATAAGAAGTTTGCCAAACTGGCTGCTGATTTATGAATTTATAAATGTATTCAACTCTCACCTTTAATAGAGAACAATGAACTATATTTATTACATAGTAAAACTTTGATTACTTTTACTATATCAAAAATAGTTACACCCTATCAAATATGAAATATTATATGGAAGAGACAATGAAAACGCAAATAGAAGACAAAACCCAGACTTAAGATTTAAATATTTATGAAGGGAAGTATCTATGATTCAGCTTTTAAAATACAGTTTAACTTTCCTTATCTACTTACATACAGTCTATTTTCAGAAAAAAAAAGCAAGAAATTGATTTCAGAGTAATACTTTTCAATTAAATGTAGCACTGAAATTAATTTTTAATAGAAGAAACACAATTTTTCATCATTATAATTTTTTAGCAAGAAGAGTCTCAGAATCAACATGCGAATTTTCTAAGAATTGTGACTAATCTCCAGCAAAAATGATATGGGAAACTTTTGAGCTCAGCATAACCACTTGCTCTTTTTTCAAACTGGAAAGTGAGGGTGAAAATGTCAGTTGTTCAGTCCTATCTGATTATGACCCCATGGACTGTAGCCTGCCAGGCTCCTCTGTCTGTGGGATTTCCCACACAAGAATACTGGAGTGGGTTGCCGTTTCCTTCTCCAACCCACTTTGCAACCCAGGGACTGAACCCAGGTTTCTTGCATTGCAGGCAGACCAAATTGGAAAACTGGGCCTACTAAGCAGACCAAAGACTTTTGGAAGCTGTGAGGTTGGGGGGGAGCACTGAAGAAAGGAAGAAAGAAGGTGTTAGAAATGGTAATTTAATGTAAGTACAGATAACCACGCTAAAAGCATTCATTACTTCCGTTTACAGATAATGGAGTTCAGGCTTTTTTATCCTATGGAGAGTTTTTTTACTCTGCTTTGAAGGCAATAGAAATGATCAACCATAGTGATGAAAATAATGCCCGCTCGAAATCTCAGCAGCCATCCCTCATTATTTAATTAAAACTCTTATTGATAGGATTTTATTTTATATGTGGCTTAAAAGTAATTGAGCTCCCCTGGTGGCTCAGACGGTAAAGAATCCGCCTGCCATGTGGGAAACCTGGGTTCTATCCCTGGGTTGGGAAGATTCCCTGGAGAAGGGAAAGGCTGCCCGCTCCAGTATTCTGGCCTAGAGAATTCCATGGACTGTCTAGGGGTCGCAAAGAGTCAGACATGACTGAGTGACTTTCACTAAAAAGAACTAGTATATTTATGATGATACTGTGAATTTTATTCTTGAAAGTTAACTTTTGGTTTTTATGACATGACAGTCTTGCATGGCACACAACTTCAGGCTGACATAAAATATGCAGATTTCTCTATGCTAAAGAAAAGCCAACTAAACAATCACAATGACTTTGAACTCTTCATCCCAAAGATGCACTGGGTGCATTTTTTATACATTGAAATAATAAATAATAGATTGGGTCTAAAAGTAATTTGTGTTTTTGCTGAGCCATCGACTCTCAAAATATCTGGGTTCTGAGTCTCTAAATCATTATATTGTGAATTTTAAGCCTATCTCAATCTATCTGTGTGGAGGCAAAAGCAAGACTTTGGTAATTTGGTGTTTCTTTTAAAGTTTTTGTCTATTCTTCCTGTCTGCTAAAATAGTTTCCTTTTCATTCAGAACATATACAAAGGAAGAAGAGGAGGTTAGAAATTATGTAACATTCTGCTCCATCCATTCCAGGTTGTCAACCACTCTAATTTATTAAAATATGGAGTTTTCATTCAAGAGGAGTAATTCCTTAACTTCTTTAAATTCTGTAAGAAAAAAAAAATTGTAAAGGCACAGGCAGCCGTCTGCCCTGACTCCTCATTCTGAGTGGGCCATTTTCTCAGCCAACAAGCTATCATTCACTGCATTGACAAGATAGGTAGGCATTTTTTGAACTTTGCCAGATTGGAAAACTGGCCAGTATTCTTTTGTTTTCTGACACCATGGTGGAAATGTACAGAAATGCTAATCACTCTAATTGTTTGTGCCCAATTCTTTGATATCACACTTCAGGTAAGAGATTCAGAATGTTATCAAAGAGTGAGTCTTCCATGACTCAGTGAATCCTTGATTCTTGGATCCAGTACAGGGAGTGTAGACCCCAAGTCCGGCCCTCACTCATGGTGTGATTTTTGACATCCTTAAGGTTCCGTCCATACCCACTCATGTGACAGTGATTATATTGTATATTGTTCTGCTTTCTACATGTCTGCATATTATTTTGCAAACATACTATCAGCCTTAGGTGGTTTATGTGATAAAGGACTGCATATCACAGTCACATCACAAATAGACACATATTTGTGTTTTCCAGTCTATAGATATGATCTATGTGTTAGCTGATCTTGAAGCCAAATGAAAGTTTTGCTCCTTCTCTATTAGAGAGAGAGGCTTGTAGAAAGGCTTTCAGCTCTTGAACCCACTGTACGTAAGTCCCAGCTCCTTTCTCTTCATTTCCAAGCAGACCCGCTGGATGTGTTTAATTTGGCATGGTAAGAAGGAAGATTGCTTAGGGCAGAGTTTCCAAAAATGTGTTTAGATGTTAATAGATTTTATTTTTAGGGTTCCATAGTCAAATGAGTTTGTGAAATGGAAGATTAAAATTAGTTAAAGCAGGTTTCTTTATGGAAAGACTGTTCTGGAAATGCAATATGCTAATGAGCAATTATAAGTCCCTGAGAGAGTGATGAAGTGTGTGGTTTCCTATGTAGTTGACCATCAAAACCATGATTTTGGAGAACAGCTCACATGACCATGACAGGTTTTCTGAAGAACACTTTCATTTTGCGAAACCCTGGTCTAGGAAACAACGCAAGGAAGACAATTAAATATGTGTGGTAAGCAAAGGAGAACTCAAAGATGGCAAGAGTGATACTTGGAATCAAGAGACAGTATCAGTCAGAATACCTAGGTTATTGTACATCAGTGACAAAAACAAAACAAAACCCAAGGTATTATTGATTAAGAACAGAGAGAGTATATTTTTCATTTATGTCTACTGACAGTCACATGACAGTTGAAGGCACCGCTCCACACAGGCAGCAACCCAGAAGCGCAGGTGGAAGGGCTTCCACAGATCTAGAATGTCCCAGATCGAATGGAAGAGGAAGGGACTTGGGAGAATCACATGTGCACTCTAAGGAGTTTCCACTCAGAAGTTGTGCTCTTACAACTTCTGCTCATATTCCATTGGCCAAAGCACATTACATACCTAAGTCAAGGACGTGTGGATGCACAGCGTTATCACACTTCTCAGAGCAGAAAATCAGAATATTCCTGTGAACATTCTAATGGCTGCACAGAAACTGAGGACATCTGCCTACCCCAGGGTCATTGCAGGTGTATAAAGGCCAGGGCCCTCACCTCAACTCAGGATAATCCTGGGGAGCAATCCCAGCTTCACAGGCTTTCCGAGGGGTTGACAGAAGCCATTATTAAGACCCCATCTTGGCCGCTCCCCCACCCCCCATCATGCCCAAACCCTCCCTCTGCCCAGTCCTGCATCCTTCACTTCCTTCCCAAAAGATGTTCCCAGGGACTTCCCTAGCAGTCCAGGGGTTACAACTTTCCCTTCCAATGCAGGGACACGGGTTTGATTTCTGATTGGGGACATCCCACATTCCTTGTGGCCAAAAAAACAAAACCTAAAACAAAAATGATACTGTAGCAAATTCAATAAAGACTTTTAAAATGGTCCACATCAAAAAAAAAAATCTTAAAAAAAAAAAAAGTGTTCCCAAAGGTGCTCCCTAAAGAGCCTCCTACTGGGTAATCGCTATCTCAGAACCTGCTTTATGGGGAACCTGGTCCACTACACTATACAACATAGGTCTTGGAATAATAGCAAAAATTGTTGTGTGTATTTTTAAACTTTAGTTAAATGGTATTGTGTTATATTCCATAATTTGCTTTTTCCCCTTCAAATTATGTTTTTAAGGTGTATTCACATTGATATATTCACATTGACTCACATGGCCCTAATCTATTTATTTTAACCGATTTTTGGAAAATACCACATGTACTTGTTTGCTATGCTATGCTATGCTAAGGCACTTCAGTCGTGTCCGACTCTGTGTGACCCCATAGACGGCAGCCCACCAGGCTTCACCGTCCCTGGGATTCTCCAGGCAAGAACACTGGAGTGGGTTGCCATTTCCTTCTCCAATGCATGAAAGTGAAAAGAGAAAGTGAAGTCGCTCAGTCATGTCCGACTCTTAACGACCCCATGAACTGCAGCCTACCAGGCTCCTCCATCCGTGGGATTTTCCAGGCAAGAGTACTGGAGTGGGGTGCCATTGCCCTATAAATGAAAATTTGGGGGTTTTTTCTAATTTTTATAATTTTGCTGATATTCTTTGTGTATATATATATATATATACTTATTCACATACATATATATCAGTTCAGTTCAGTTCAGTTCAGTTGCTCAGTTGTGTCCGACTCTTTGCGACCCTGTGGACTGTAGCCTACCAGGCTCCTCTGTCCATGGGATTTTCCAGGCAACAGTCTTAGAGTGGATTGCCATTTCCTTCTCCAGGGGATCTTCCAAACCCAGGGATCGAACCCAGGTCTCCCACATTGTAGACAGACGCTTTACCATCTGAGCACTATATGTATATGTGTATATATATAGCTTCCCGGGTGGCTCAGATAGTAAAGAAGCTGCTTGCAATTCAGAAGACCCAGGTTTGATCCTTAGGTTGGAAAGATCCCCTGATGGAGGGCATAGCAACACACTCCGGTATTCTTGCCTGAAGAATTCCATGGACAGTGGAGCCTAGCGGGCTACGTACAGTCCATGGGGTCCTAAAGAGTCAGACACAACTGAGCAGCTAACACACAAATAACACATATGTGTGTGTGTCACGTGTATATGTGTGTGTATATTATATACCAAAAGAAGAATTACAATAAAATAGAGTACGTGCCTTCTCAACTGTATTAGATGTTGTGTTTCCCTGAATACTAATAGAGTGAACCTTAGGTGGCCATTTTTTTTTCTGTAATCGCCTATCTTTGCCATCCTGATCTTTCTCTAATTGAGCTTTAAAATGTACATTCCTGATATCATTCTTTGTCAGATATATGACTTGAAATATCTTTTCCTAGTTTGTGACTTGCCTTTTAATTTCATCTTTTTTTTTTTTCATAAAAAAGCCTCAAATTTGAATACAGTCAAATTTATTTATCTTCTTTCCTTTATGACCTATGCATTATCTATGTTTTTTTAGAAAAATTCTCCCCATGTCACATCTTAAAAATTCTGTATTTTTCTTGAAAGTACTGTTGCTTTTGCTTTTTACATAGTGACCTGTTTATCCACATGGAATTTATTTCAGTTTTGATATAGTGAATATACTTCTAGTTCCATATGGTCAATCAATTGTCCCAACATTATTGTTTTACAAATTGATATTCACACTAATTTGTAATGCCATTTCGGTGTGTGTGTGTGTGTGTGTGTGTGTCTGTGTGTCTGTGTGTGGAAGGTGGGGACCCCTCTGTTCCGTTTAGTCTGTTTTTCTATTCCTGGACTAACATTGTTCTGATTTCATTACTATGGTCTTAAAACAAATCTTGATATCTGAAAAGTCTAGTCCCTTTCCTTTGCTCTTCTTTAAAATTACCTTTGCTATTTTCAGCCTGTTACACCAAGTGAATTTTAGACTCAGCCTGCTAACTTCCACCAGAAGAAATTCTCTGTTGGGATTTTTATGGGAATTGCATCACATTTTAATTCATTAATTTGGGGATAAATGATATGTTTATGATGTTGAGTATTTCCATTTATAAAAATTATGTACTTTGTGAATGATATATCTTTAGAGAGATTCATTTTACCATATAAATGCTCAAGTCCCACTTTTTCAATACTGTGATACACGCAGAAGAGCATGGACGTGAAGGAGCAAGCAATGCATATGCATTGCTGCCCTGTTTTCTCTTTCCGTATAAATAGATTAAATTTGGCACAAATGGGATTTGAAATAAATGCAGTGCTTTCAGAATGATGGATTCCATAGTAAAGGAGCTAGGTAGCACCATGTGAAATTATCCAAAAGACTGAGAAATCCAACCAAAAAAAGTACAGTTATTAGATTCAAAAGAATTATGAAAAGGCCTTAAACAATAGGTGAGAAAAACAAAGTAAAAAGACTGGTCTTCCCTGCTGGAAGCCTTAAAGATTGGCACACTGATATTCGTTCATTCATTAAACAAATATTCATTGAGAACCTACTATTTTCCAATGTTCTGACACTAGGGGAAGAATTTGTTGTTGTTCAATTGCTAAGTCCAACTCTTTGCAATCCCATAGACTGTAGTGCGCCAGCCTCCTCTGTCCTCCACTATCTCCCAGAATTTTCTCAAATTCATGTCCATTGAGTCAGTGATGCTGTCTAACCATCTCATTCTATGCCTCCCTTCTCCTTTTGCCTTCAATCTTTCCCAGCATCAGGGTTTTTTTTCAATGAGTCAGCTTTTCGCATCAAGTGGCCTAAGTATTGGAGCTTCAGGGAAAAGAATAGGAAATCAAATAAAACGGCTGCCTTTTGTGAATCCACTTAGAGGAGGGATATCTTAAATGCTTATTTAGTACTAAGCACCTGAGGGCTTCCCTTATAGCTCCGTTGTTAAAGAATCCACCTGCAATGCAGGAGATCCTGATTTGATTCCTGGGTCAGGAAGATCCCCTGGAGAAGGGGTAGGCTACCCACTTCAGTATTCTTGCCTGGAGAATTCCATGGACTTGTATGGTCCATGAGGTCACGAAGAGTCAGATACAACTGAGTGGCTTTCACTTTTCAAGCACCCATTGTATAAAAATGATAACCATTCTTTCAATACTTAAGGTGCTTATGAGACGATCAACCATCGTAAGATCACTAGAGCATTAATCAGTGCTGTGTGGCATGGTCCAAATTATCAATGCAATTACTGTGAGAAGAAAGATAACTGCTGCTGCTGCTGCTGCTGCTAAGTCACTTCAGTCGTGTCCAACTCTGTGCGACCCCATAGACGGAAGCTCACCAGGCTCCCCTGTCCCTGGGATTCTCCAGGCAAGAACACTGGAGTGGGTTGCCATTTCCTTCTCCAATGCATGAAAGTGAAAAGTCAAAGTGAAGTCGCTCAGTCGTGTCCGACTCTTAGCGACCCCACGGACTGGAGCCTACCAGGCTCCTCCGTCCATGGGATTTTCCCGGCAAAGATAACTGCAGATTGATTGAAAGCCATAACAGGTTTCCTGAAGGAACTGGGTCTTGTGCTGGAATTTGAGGACAAGCAGGTCCTCAAATGTAGGAATGTATAGAGTGTCATAGGTGAGAACAGCAGTATCAAAAAAAGCAAAAAAAAAAAGACATGTGATATGAGTACACAGGACTCCTCAACATTTCTCTGAAAGAGAATCATGCTGGATAAGAGAATATGAGTTTGGGCAAATCAGATGAGGCCAGATAAGGGAGGAGTTTGATCACCAGCAGAGAAGTTAAAAATGGCTGCAGAGACCAATTATAGACGATCATCCTCGTCTTCCTTCTTGTTTTCCTTCTTTTTTCTTAGATCAGGAAGCCAATATGATAAAAGAAAAATTGTAAGAGTCATTAGCCTAACATTGCTATGGAGGAAGCATTGGAAAGTGAAGAGAGGAGCTATGTAGAAACAGCTCTCTGAGCCTGACACAGTCTGACAGCATGTGAGGCAGGGAACAGCATGGTCCCTACTTATGAAACATACAGTCACAATGTGGGAGGCGAGACTGATACATTTAAACTAAATTAATAAACATTCATAGCCCAGATGTCGGCTGGGACCTTTTATCCCTTGGCTTGAACCCCCAAATCCAGACCAAGTTGGATGTCAAATCTGTTTTGCTGGCTTCAGTCCCCAGGGGGTCACAACCACTCTGCCTGTAGCACCTGCCTCCATGTGTGCTGCTTCTGTTTCCTACCCCTTGACAATCTACACCCAAAACCCATCCCGTCACTAATTTCCACCAACTATACTTACTCTCTAAGCATTTGATGAGTTTATTTTAACTTCCTGAGCAACTGAGGATCACAAATGATCAGAGTGGACTATCCACAACCTTCTCTTCACTGCTAATGTCCCCTTCCTCCTGGTCTTCCCTCTCTGCCCCTCATTTCTCCTTTCCCAAATTGCTTGCTAGAGCCTCATATTCAGCACTCTTTTCATGTAGATCAATTCAATGCTCCCTCAATTCTTGCCCCAAAGTATCGTACCCAAACAAATCAAAGTGCCAACAAACAAAGGGGAAGATAGCATTTCTCTCTGTGTGTGTGTGTGTGTGTGTATGTGTTTTAATCTCTCAGTCATGTCTGACTCTTTGTGACCCCATAGACTGTAGTCCACCAGACTCCTCTGTCCATGGGATTCTCCAGGCAACAATACTGAAGTAGGTTGCTCCAACCCAGGGATCAAACCTGGGTCTCCTGCATTGCAGGTAGAATCTTTACCATTGGAGTCGCCAAGGAAGCCCTAGCATTTCTTGTGTTTATGTGTTAGTCCTTCAGTCATGTCTGACTTCTTTGAAACCCCACGGACTGTAGCCCACTAGGCTCCTCTGTCCTTGGAATTCTCCAGGCAAGAATACTGGAGTGAGTAGCCATTCTCTTCTCCAGGGAATCTTCCTGACCCAGGGATCAAACCCGGGACTCCTGCATTGCAGGCAGATTCTTTACTATCTGAGTCACCAAATGAATAAGTAATAAACCAAACCAACAATCCTCTGACACAGAAAACACAAGAGAGAACAAGGCAGAGAAATAAATATGTTTCAGACAGCATGGCAAAAGCTGGGTAAATAAGGGCTACAGTAGTTCAGAGAAGGGAAAGATCAATCAAGAAGGGTTTTAATGGAGGAGATAGATCTTGAAATGGACCTTGAAGGGAGACCTGAATTAGTACTGCAGAGAGAGGAGGCAAGAGGTCATTCAAGGTAAGGAAATAACTGTAGGAAAACCACAGAGGGAAGAAAGAACCTGGCATCTGGAAGAAGGCAGCTCTCAACTGAGAATTTAGAAAAAAGATAAGGCTGACTGGGTGCTGGAAATGCTGGATTGTCAGACTTAAGGGTTTGGCCTCTTTCCAATAAAAATCAAAAGACACTCTGACAAATGCTTTTTGGAAGGCAGGCGGTGAAGGAAACTTTGGGAGGGGGTATGTTTCAGAAACAAGAACCAGGGGTTCAAATGCTATCAGAATTCTTTTTGTGAGCTTTGCTTATTTCTGGAGGTTGGCTTTAATTTCTTCTCTTGAAAATTAGCTTTCTCTACCCAGGGATTGTGGTGATTCAGCAAATTCCTGCCTTCCCATCCATGGAGAAAAGACTCTTACCTCTTGTTCCAGCTCCAGAAACCAAGAGAAGGATTCTATTTGGGTTGGCTTGAAATAATTACCCATGCCTAGTACCAGCCCTGTGGTCAGGAAGGTTAACTAGTGGAAGAAGATGGCAATTTCTAATGGAGGACATAACAAAGCATGGCCAGATGTGGCTGGCAGGCAGAGGTGGGGGAATAGGGAGTAAATTTGGAGGATGAGGCACAGACATCACCACTGGGAGAGTTCTGGGTGAAGAAGCAAATATAGTTTGTGTCTAAGGTTGAACTCACTGGCAAGTGTTACATAAAGAAAATTGATTGTTTTTTTAGCCAGCATTGATTTAAAACCTACTAGTCTTGATTTTTTATTAAACCTCTCTTATTTTTTCTCATTTTCTTCTAATTTAAGTCATTAGCCAGTATTTTGTGTCCTTCTAAGCCACCTTAAATTTGGGGGGAGGGGGAATGGGAAAAAAGAAAATCAATTACTTAACAGTGGTTATGAACCAACTGTTAAGATATAGTTGCTGTTTTCGAGGAACTTAGTCTAGGAATAAAGATATCATATATGCAAATAATTGTAGGTAGAAAATAATAAATGCTATTAAAGAGGTATAGATAAATTCTATCAGTTTAGAGTTTCATACTATAAGAAATAGTATTGTTAAACTGATATTTTGAAGTAGAATGCAATAGATCAAATTAAGACCTGAAAATGTGGCAATGAAAGGCTTTCTATAGGGAGGAGCTGCTTGAGACTAGAAGAGCATTGAAGTGATCAAGAGCAGAATATCTGGTGAAAACAGTTTATATCTGACAGGATGGACTTGACCCTAAAAAGAGAGAGGACCACAAGGAGGGGAACACTTCCAAACCCATACCTACATAGTGAGATAGCCTTGGGAAGGTGACAAAGAGCTACACTGAAACTTGTTTACAAAAAAATATATGGTGGGACTTCCCCGATTCTCCAGTGGTTAAGACCCCACCTTCCAATGTAATGGGCATTGGTTCAAACCCTGGTTCGGAAGCTAAGATCTCACATGACTCTTGGCCTAAAAACCAAAGCATTAAACAGAAGCAATGTTGTAACAAATTCAATAAAGACTTTAAGAATGGTCCACATCAAAAATTTAAAATTTGAAAAAATGTATGGGATATTATATCTTCCCTGGTGGCTCAGAGGTTAAAGCGTCTGCCTCCAATGCGGGAGACCCGGCCTTGATCCCTGGGTCGGGAATATCCCCTGGAGAAGGAAATGGTAACCCACTCCAGTATTCTTGCCTGGAGAATCCCATGGATGGATAAGCCTGGTAGGCTACAGTCCATGGGGTCGCAAAGAGTTGGACACGACTGAGCAACTTTACTTACTTACTTATGGGACATCACGGTAGGTTAATAGAGGAGCAGGTACAATGGAGAAGCCATACAGACTAAGATTTTGAGGATAAGGGAGAAGAGAAATTAGCAGTGTCCTGGGGCAGATTTACATAACATCGTAAAGACCATCCTCATGATGAGAAGTGATCACCTTCCATTTTGAATGGCCCTGGATTTTAATTCTAATCCTCTGAGACACACAGGAGAGGAGAAGAGCATCTCATACCAACCTTTGCCAGATCTGGTGGTGCCTCTGTGTAGTGTATGGAACCCACAGGTCATAAATCTTCAGTGTCAGTAACAGTGCCACAGAGAAGTCCTTGCCACTTCGGATCCACATGTGTCTGTTAGTAGCTTAGTCATGTCCGACTCTTTGCAACCCCATAGACTGTAGCCCACCAGGCCCCTCCATCCATGGGATTCCCCAGGCAAGAACACTGGCGTGGGTTGCCATTTCCTTCTCCAAAAGAAACTATAGAAAGAAAGAAAGTGAAGTCGCTCAGTCATGTCCGACTCCTTGCAACCCCATGGATTGTACGTAGCCTCCCAGGCTCCTCCATCCGTGGAATTTTCCAACCAAGAGTACTGGAGTAGGTTGCCATTTCCTTCTCCACATGAGAGAGGTTCAAACCAACAATCTACTCCTTGTGGAAGTCCAGAGATTTTTGCACAATCCAGTTGAATTCACTTACCTTGGTTCTAAGATGCCTTTTCCTCTGAATTAAGTAACGTTTCCACATGAGCTGCCCCTGTTCCACCATGCTGCATCACCCCAGCTAGGGAACTCATTTTTTCTTTGAGGGCTCCAAGCTAACTGCCCTCATGAGGTGTTGGTGTTCACGATCCATCTTACTGAAGGTTTGGGGAAACAGAAGGGTGTTGTGTTCCTATAACAGAAAATAGATTCAAAGGAGATTTTAGACATGTCTGATTTTTAAAAGGCTTCAACTGTCTGACAGCTAAGGATTTTTCAGAGGCCATTTCACCTTATAGAGTGTCCAGTCTTGGACTATATAGGAGGCTGCTCCCACCCCTAACCACCCATGTTTCCTGTTCACTTCTTCCCGGCAAGATTTTCAAACCCTTCCTGTTTTATTATATAGAGTAACATTTCTCAGTCAAGGGTGGCTTTGCTCCTCAGGGATGATTTGGCAGTGTCTGGAGACATTTTTGGTTTTCACTACTTGGTGGAGGGGGTGGTTACTAGAGGCACCTAGTGGGTTGAGGATGGCCACACTGCTAAATACAGCCATACTCCTACATTGTGTGGGAAAGCCCCCACAACAGAGAACTATCTGATCCAAAAGTGTTCATAGAGCCAAGGTTGGAAAACCACCATATAGAGCAAATCAGTTCTCTCCAGCCTCCATATCCCAGACTCCAATTCTCCCCCATCTTTGAATGAACACAACTCATGAGACGGTCCCCTTCTTTTAATGAAAGAGCCCCCAATTCTCATTACAACACTCAAGAACAACAGACACCCTGAAATCTTTAACATGAGCTGCCCTTCTCAGAAAAAGTTGTGGTTTTGAATAGAATTTTTCCTTAATACATATAAAGTTCTCATCCATACTCAACTCTACTTTCTCTGCCAGAAAGAGAAAGAGAGAAAGAGAAGAATGTAAATAGTGTGGGTGATTCTGTCCCACGTTCCACTAGAGCATATGCCCCAGAGGCGCGCAGGAAGGGAGATGTGAATCTGATGTTCCCTCAGTTGGTCTCAGTTCCCGAATCATTCTCATAGTATGAGCAGCTCACCATACTGAGTGTGATTCAAGTGTTTAAAGATACATTTTTTTCCATACAACATGGCCCCTAAATGCAAGCCAACTCCTTCATCAGGTGTTTAGCTGAGAAAACAGCAATCTGTTCTGACGCTGGAGGAAAAACTGGCTGAGTTGGATGCTATAGTAGCTTCGAATGCACATTAAAAGGGCCATATATGTTGTACTTTCCAAGTGAATTAAGAGATTTTTGAGATATAATTTTCCACCTCGATCATTGACTTTAGAACCAAATTCTATGTAAAAATGTAACTACCTATTAGGAGAGTGGTATTGAGGAAGCAGAGATCTTAGGGTAGAGATTTGAGGGAAATTCAAGAGTGGGCAGATGAGATGGTTAGATAGCATCACCAACTCAATGCACATGAATTTGAGCAAACTGCAGGAGATTGTAGAGGACAGAGGAGTCTGGCAGGCTGTGGTCCATGGGGTTCAAAAGAGTTGGACACCGCTTAGCAACTGAACAACAACAACATGATGAGAATAAAGAGAAAAGAAATTGTGAGCTAAGATCAGAAAAGCGAAGAAATCTGAGAGACCAACACCTTGTCTATCCATTTACAGGGCCATCTATTTGATAATTGAAAGGAAAAGCTTACTAATTTTATAAAAGGCAAGCTGCACCACAAAGAGCTTAGTTTGTTACAATATTGATTTTTTAAAGACATTACTGCGCAATGTGGGTTCAAAATTCTGTAAACTTCCAATGTAATAATGCCTGTTGAATTGTTAACTCTCTTGTCTATGGTGTCTAAGGTGAAATTTTGCCATATTTGTCTTTTAACATAATTTAATAAGTTATGTGGTAGCTTGTTTTTTAATTAAAAAGCTGCCAAGTGTATGCCATAAATTCTAAACCATTTTAAAATTATTAAACAGCAAGGAACAATGGCACCTCTTGTGGGTGTACCTTTGAAGTCTTTGTGTGGCTTTGTGTGAAAACAGGTTAAAAAACAAGTGGTTGCTAGTTATCTCTGTCTTTGCTGGTGTATGTTCTGCCAGTGGTCCACCCTCAGTAATTTGAATTAGAGAATATTTTTCCCGTTGTTGAGATTGGGAAAAAGGAAAATTAACTCATCAATATTGCATGGGTCAAGAATGCTGTTTGAGGTTTGGAAAGATAAATTCTGTGGTAATCATGTTCAGAAATTCCCGTTTAATTACATACAGTATTTTCAGAATTGTTCTATCGTGCATGGCACAGGCATTCTCTGACTTGGGGGCTTTCTCAATAACGCACCATATACAGGGGAAATTGCTCTCTGCTAAGCACTATTTTCAACACCAAAAAAAAACCCTGTAGGGTTTTCCTTTTATTTGGGCGCACATTAAGGATATAGAGGGGCTTCCTTGACTGCTCAGTTGGTAAAGAATCCACCTGCAATGCAGGAGAGTCCAGTTCAATTCCTGGGTCAGGAAGATCCCCTGGAGAAGGGAAAGGCTACCCACTCCAGTATTCTGACCTGGAAAATTCCATGGACCGTGTAGTCCATGGGGTCTCAAAGAGATGGATATGACTGAGTGACTTTCACTTTCACTTAAATATATAGATACTTTGTCTGGACCTAAGTGTTACCACTTTTGTTGCTCCTGTAAAGTCAAATTTATGAAAATCAGTTTAGAATGGAGAATCACAGAAACTTAACACTGGAAATATTGGAATACTGAAAAGGGATGAAAGACAATTCCCTGATTGTGTTTAGTTTATTTACCCCATAATGCTACTAGAAAGAAAGAATCATTTGGATTCGAATGAAAGAACACATTATAGTCAAGGTAATAAGTATTTGAGACAGAATTTGCATCTGGTTCAGTGGGATTCCCTGGTGGCTCACACGGTAAAGAATCTGCCTGCAATGCAGGAGATCTGGGTTCAATCCCTGTGTTGGGAAGCTACCCTGGAGAAGGGAATGGCAACTCACTCCAGTATTCTTGCCTGGAAAATTCCATGGACTTAGGAGCCTGGCAGGCTACAGTCCATGGGGTCACAAAGAGTCAGACATGACTGAGCGACTAACACTTTCAGTGGGATTCCCATCCATTTTCTTTTCTCTACAACATTCTGCTCAGCTAGCTAACTAAACTCCATGATGAATTCGGTAATCTTGAATATAGGAACCATTAGGGTACAAACACATTCAAACTTACTACAATACTATTCACTATAGGCTTATATTCTGTACAAATATTCTTATTCAGTACCAGCTGAGTTAATCAATGTACCAAAATCTCATGAAGTACACAGAATAAAGATATATTTATCAGTTACATCACAGTCCAGTGTTCTTGCCTGGAGAATCCCAGGGATAGGGGAGCCTGGTTGGCTGCCATCTACAGGGTTGCACAGAGTCGGACACGACTGAAGTGACTTAGCAGCAGCAGCAGCCAATGCAGTTTGGCAACTCTCCTTGGTAGCTTTCCTCCACAAGATGATTCAGAGATCTAGTTTCCTTCCATTCTGTGATGTTGCCATCCCAGACTTGAGACCTCCTAGGCATTAATAGTAAGGGACGTGAGAGCTGAGACAAACATTCACGAGTGTTATAACCAGTGAGTACACCAAACACTAGGATGCAGACCCAGGCATATGGACCCAACCTAAGTGCAAGGGAGCCTGAGCTATGTAGCCTTCCTGTCCACTTGGAAGGAGACAAATGAAACTGAATTTGGCAAGCTCATAGCACTGTCTCTTCCACACCATTTAAGGGAATTTATTTCTTCAAGTAGCAAAAACACCCAATGAATTTTATGGAAAGGTCAAAGTTATGACGTGGACACTAGGTTACAGGTCACAGAGTAACATGTTTTTCGATGCAAAGCTTGAAATATTAGAAGAAAATCTTCCTGGATGTTAATGGGAGGAGCTCAAGCAGTCAGTCCTGAATATCAAATAGCCCAGTAAGGAAAATACCAAAAAAGAAGTGATCAAATAAGGTTAGAAGCCAAGCTTGGAGAGTGCTAAAGAATATGGGTAGAAGAGTGAGTGGGTGTATATGGTTGAGGATTAAAGGGATGTAAAAATATCATAGCTAACATTCATTGTTTACTATAAGCAATAGTTAGGTTATTAATCCCCATAACAACCATATAAGGTAAGTTGTATTATTTTGTAAGTGATAAAACTGAAGTCCAGAGTTTATGTAATTTACCCATAATCCCACAGCTAGTTGGAGGCAGAGCTAGGATTCAAACCTAGACTAAGTCTGGGTCCAGGGTCTACACTTTTAACCTTTCTTCTTTATTGCTTCTCTTAAAGACAAACACTGCTGGATTTCGACTTTTATGTGATACCTGGTTTCTGACTGAGGAGCAACTTTTCTGAAGAAAACAGAAGAGGCTGGATGTTGAAGTTCCAATGTACTTTATCACCCACTGATTCATCAGGCTATATTGCGTGTTTCTTTTTCCTGATCTCATTTCCTCTTTGCAAAGTAATTATTTATTTAAAAGGCTACACCAATCAGTAGATAACCCTACTTCATCACCCCACTTACAGACCTCTGCCATTGCCATTCCAGCTCAGAGGAAATCCTACTTCTAAATTCATCCAGAGTAGAAAGTTCACAGCTTCCTTGGTAATCTGTCTCAATATTTTGTAATCTGTAGGCAGAGTAGATATACAGCATTTGGAATGTATAGGAAATCAGAAATTTTTCATCAAAATTCTGAGAAGGCCAGTAAATTCAGAATAGCATATGAACCAAAATGGCAAAATGTATGCTTTCTGCAGACCCTTCACACTTAAAGAGAAGTTGACAAACCAATCTGGGTGTTATCTTTTTCTTTCTCCATTTTATCTATTTCAAATGCAGAATTATTGCAGACTGGAGAAGAAAAAACTACTGATTTTTTTTTTTTTAACGAAACTTCTTCCTTGGCCCTTTGTGGTCTGAATATCTTTCAAGAAAATTTTGAATAGCCCCTGAAAGCAGGGGTAACATTGATAATATTCGATGACATGTGTGGACTTCCTTGATGGCTAAGCAGGTTACAAGCTGGTTTTAGAAAAGGCAGAGGAACCAGAGATCAAATTGCCAACATCCACTGCATCATCGTAAAAGCAAGGGAGTTCCAGAAAAACATCTATTCCTGCTTTATTGACTATGCCAAAGCCTTTGAATGTGTGGATCACAATAAACTGTGGAAAATTCTGAAAGATATAGGAATACCAGACCACCTGACCTGCCTCTTGAGAAACCTCTATGCAAGTCAGGAAGCAACAGTTAGAACTGGACCTAGAACAACAGACTGGTTCCAAATAGGAAAAGGAGTACGTTAAGGCTGTATATTGTCACCCTGCTTATTTAACTTATATGCAGAGTACATCATGAGAAATGCTGGGCTGGAAGAATCACAAGCTGGAATTAAGATTGCCGGGAGAAATATCAATAACCTCAGATATGCAAATAACACCACCCTTATGGCAGAAAGTGAAGAGGAGCTAAAGAGGCTGTTGATGAAAGTGAAAGAGGAGAGTGAAAAAGTTGGCTTAAAGCTCAACATTCAAAAAACTATGATAATGGCATCCAGTCCCATCACTTCATGGCAAATAAATGGGGAAACAGTGGAAACAGTGTCAGACTTTATTTTGGGGGTTCCAAAATCACTGCAGATGGTGATTACAGCCATGAAATTAAAAGACGCTTACTCCTTGGAAGGAAAGTTATGACCAACATAGACAACATATTAAAAAGCAGAGACATTAGTTTGCCAACATAGATCTGTCTAGTTAAGGCTATGGTTTTGCCAGTGGTCCTGTATAGATGTGAGAGTTGGACTATGAAGAAAGCTGAGCACCGAAGAATTGATGCTTTTGAACTGTGGTGTTGGAGAAGACTCTTGAGAGTCCCTTGGACTGCAAGGAGGTCCAACCAGTCTATTCTAAAGGAGATTGTTTCTGGGTGTTCTTTGGAAGGACTGATGCTGAGGCTGAAAGTCCAGTACTTTGGCCATCTCATGTGAAGAGCTGACTCATTGGAAAAGACCCTGATGCTGGGAGGGATTGGGGGCAGGAGAACAAGGAGATGACAGAGGATGAGATGGGTGGATGGCATCACTGACTTGATGGACATGAGTCTCAGTGAACTCAGGGAGTTGGTGATGGACAGGGAGGCCTGGCACGCTGCAATTCATGGGGTCGCAAAGAGTTGGACACGACTGAGCGACTGAACCGAACTGAACTGACTGAAGCAGGTAAAGAATCTGCCTGCAATGCGGGAGATTGGTTTTGACCCCTAAATCACAGCAAATGGTGACTGCAGCCATGAAATTAAAAGACACTCCTTGGAAGGAAAGTTATGACCAACCTAGATAGCATATTCAAAAGCAGAGACATTACTTTGCCAACAAAGGTCCATCTAGTCAAGGCTATGGTTTTTCCAGTGGTCATGTATGGATGTGAGAGTTGGACTGTGAAGAAAGCTGAGTGCTGAAGAATTGATGCTTTTGAACTGTGGTGTTGGAGAAGACTCTTGAGAGTCCCTTGGACTGCAAGGAGATCCAACCAGTCCATTCTGAAGGAGATCAGCCCTGGGATTTCTTTGGAAGGACTGATGCTGAGGCTGAAAGTCCAATACTTTGGCCACCTAATGGGAAGAGCTGACTCATTGGAAAAGACCCCTGATGCTGGGAGGGATTGGGGGCAGGAGGAGAAAGGAACGACAGAGGGTGAGATGGCTGGATGGCACCACCGACTCGATGGACGTGAGTCTGAGTGAACTCTGGGAGTTGGTGATGGACAGGGAGGCCTGGTGTGCTGCGATTCATGGGGTCGCAAAGAGTCGGACACGACTGAGCAGCTGAACTGAACTGACTGAGGGAAGAGCTCCGGGAGGTGGAAATGGCAGCCACTCCAGTATTCTTGCCTGAAAAAGCCCACAGAGAGAGGAGCCTGGTGGGTTATAGCCCATAGGGTCGCAAAGAGTTCTTTGAGCGACAGAGCACAGTACAGCAATGACCAGTACACTCGCACTGGCAATGGATATCAGCCATCAGAAGGAACTAGGGTGGTGAGAAGAGCCCATTTGTCCTGGTATTGACCAACTGAACATCAGTCCTACCCTTTACCTTGTTCTGGCAGGCAGGCTGAAGGAGACTGTGATCTCCTGCAGATTGCCCCTGTGCTAACATATACAACGAGGGCTACATGCTAGCTCTCCATCTCTCTCTCTCTCTCTCTCTCTCTTTGTGTCAGGCACAAGTTAAAATCTGAGCATTTCTGGCTTTCCATGGAATAGTATAATTTGCTTTTCAAACTCTGCTGATTTATATTATACAGCTGAAATTCTTGTTATACTTCAATGATTTTTTTGGAGATTGATTTATATTGGATACATTTCTTCCCACTCTAAAAAAATAATCATTAATTGGATCAAGGTGGTTCTGCAAACTTACCGTGGGGCTCAGTGAAAGATGAGCCAATCTTCACTAGATTATTTAGTTATCTGGTTCTGCTCTCTTGGTTTATTGCAAAAGATGCCCCCACCCAACTTTGATTTTGAGGGTATCATCTTTTGGTGATCATAGCATCTATATCCCCACCCAACATTTCTTGCACCCCTCCTTAACCATAACCTTAGGTCTTTGTGCCACAGTTAAAGCCCCATCCCGTTTTCTACTCGGGCTTTCAAGGTGGTACTAGTGGTAAAGAATGGGCCTCACAATGCAGGAGACACAAGAGACCTGACCCTTGGGTGGGGAAGATTTGCTGGAGGAAGGCATGGAAACCCACTTCAGTATTCTTGCCTGGAGAATCCCGTGGACAGAGGAGCCTGGCAGGCTACAGTCTGTAGAGTTGTGAAGAATCAGACATGACTGAAAAGACTTACCTCATATTTTCTACTCTGTTCATTTGAAATGGTTATCTCTTAACAAAGATTGTTAATTGTCCCCTGTATTTATTTACCCCTTTCTCCTTTGAGTAGAACTCCAGTTTTAGCAGGGAACACAACCAGTTAACCTTCTTGCAAATTGCTCTGGTATCAAGATGTAAACATCTAGCTGTGGCAGGTGGGGAATGCTCTCTAGTTGCTGGCCTCTTATTGTGGTGGCTTCTCTTACTGCAGAGCAAGGGCTCTAGGGCACATGGGCTTCAGTAGCTGTGGCTCCCAGCCTCTAGAGCACAGGTTCAATAGTTGTGGTGCATGGGCTAAGTTGCTTGGTGGCATGTGGGATCCTCCTGAATCAGGCACCAAACCTATGTCTCCTGCATTGGCAGGTGGATTTTCATCACTGAGTGACCAGGGAAGCCCCCAAAATGTTTGTTTTTTAATATAAAACTGTGGATATGGTTCTAATGACACAGCCTCCAGCATATAGATAAGGACAACACTCTGCAGAATTGGGGCACCTCAAGGGACACGGGGTCCTAAAGACCCCACACAGCAGAACCACCTCTGCCATGGATCGCATTCATTTTTCTCAATTTTATGTAAGACAGAATTAAATTTCTTTCTTATTTGAGCTCCTGTATTGTGGGGGTTTCTTTCTATAGGAGCTTCATGTATACCTGACATTAGAATATGTGATATACCCAAAGATTATTTCCAAGCTAAAGGCCAATATATTGACAAATGAAGTGGGCCAGATAATGGCTAAACACTAGATTCTTAAGCCCTCTCATTATGATCTGAAATTTCCTGTCCCCCTAGATTCATATCTTGAAACTTTAATCCCCAAATATGATGATACAACACACGCACCCCCTAGATTCACGTGTTGAAACCTTAATCCCCAAATGTGATGAATCTCCTGTCTACCTAGATTCATGTGTTGAAACCTTAATCCCCAGATGTGATGATAATCCCCAACTGAGAATATTGAGCAAATGAGAATATTCCGCTCAACATTCCGTAATAACTTAAGCGGAGAAATAATTTGAGAAAGAATAGATAATGTGTTTATGTATAACTGAATCACTTTGCAGTATACCTGAAACTAACACAACATTGTTAATCAACTACACACACATTAATATAAAAGAAGTCTGTTCTTCAGAAGAGTCCTCATTCAACCATACTGCATCCTGATCTTAGACATCCACTTCCAGAATTGTGAAATGTAAATTTATGCTGTTTATTCTATAGTGTTTTGTTATCGGAGCCCCAACAGACTAAGATACCTGTCCAAATTGGACTGAACACTTGTCTCTAGGATTCAAGTCAAAATACTTAACCATGCGTACAACATGGGCCAATAGAACTAATCAGAAAAGTTCTGGTAATGACCTAAGATCAGCATACAATGATTTATATCATCCCTTAATTTCACTGAGGCTATTAGAATTACTTGGGCTAAGAGGAAATATGATTGGAAAGTGACCCAAAAAGCAATACTATTGAACTGAACTGGACTTGAATTACTTGCATTGTTAGAAGGATCTAACACTCCTTTGCAAGGATCTGTAGTTTCCTAGGTGGGCAGTTCTCGTGGTGCTGAAGTCATCTTCATTCTTGAGAATCTCTGAGAGAATAGTTTGACTTTTCTTATTTCATTTATTTATTGGCTGTACCGGGTCTTCGTTGCTGCGTGAAGGCCTTCTCTAGTTGCAGCGCTTGGACTTCTTATTGCAGGGGTTTCTCTTGTTGCAGATCACAGACACTAGGTGTGGTCTCAGTAACTGTGGCCCACAGGCTTGGTTGCCTTCTGACATGTGGAAGCTTCCCAGACTAGAGGTCAAATCTGTATACCCTGCAATGGCAGATTCCTAACCACAGGACCACCAGGGAAGTTCTGAATTTTAAATCCCTGCCCTCAGTGAAAACCATGAGTTGGGATTGGGATTATCGACCAGCCCCTCTTTGGATGTTGTTTGGAAACACTAAGAACTAATTCCCTCTCATTAAGATCTGTGTCTGAAAATGCAACACCCGGGGCTTCTAACAATCAAAGTACTAATTCCAGTTGATAAGAAACAACCCCTATATTCTTGTCTCCCCTCCCCTTCAACAATAACCCCTATCAAGAAATAGGAATGGATTACACTCAATATTTTATACTTCTGCAGCAAATAGGACAAAATGTTCCCACCTCAAGGAGAGTGGTGGCTACATTAAAGCCTGTTATTATTTGTGGTGTACTTGAAATATTTTATGAAACTTTTGTAAGCTTATGAAATGTGTTATGACTGATAATACTATAATTAAGTAGTAATATAACAGTATTAAAGAAGCAGTCAAATACTCTAAGTAATTTTCACACTAGCAAAAAATAAAATGAACTCAATGGGCTACCTGACTTTTTTATGAGGTCACTGTTTACTAGGTTAAGGAAATCTATTTTCATGTATCTCTTAGTTTGTAGAACTGTTAATGATGCTTGTCCTTCTTTCTGAATTGTTTTCACAACCTATGAATAAAGTAATGCTCCAATCAAGGTCTATTGCAAACTACTGTATTGGTTAAAAGTTTGTTCTGGATTTTCTGTAAGATGGCCAACCACCTTATATTTGGCCAGCTGAATATAACAAGTTTCCTCACATGGACTATAATCCACTCTTTATTTTTTACAATCTCTCTCACCCAAGATCAAGTTCAGTTTAAGTGACACTATGAATGCAGTTTTATTATCTTTCTGTCAGCTTTCCTTGATTATTCTTCAAATTCATCTGTCTAAATTCAGGGGTTTCATATATCTTGATTGAATTACATTTTTCAACTTGTTCAGTCCAGTTCAGTCACTCAGTCATGTCCAGCTCTGTGTGACCCTATGGACTGCAGCAAGCCAGGTTTCCCTGTCCATCACTAACTCCCGAAGCTTACTCAAACTCAGGTTGGTCGAGTCGGTGATGCCATCCAACCATCTCATCCTCTGCCATCCCTTTCTCCTCCCGCCTTCAATCTTTCCCAGCATCAGGGTCTTTTCAAATAAGTCAGCTCTTTGCATCAAGTGGCCAAAATATTAGAGTTTCAGCTTCAGCATCAATCCTTTCCAGTGAATATTCAGGACTGATTTCCTTTAGGATGGACTGGTTGGATCTCCTTGCAGTCCAAGGGACTCTCAAGAGTCTTCTCCAACACCACAGTTCAAAAGCATCAATTCTTGGGTGCTAAGTTTCCTTTACAGTCCAACTCTCTCATCCATACATGACTACTAGAAAAACCATAGCTTTGACTAGACAGACCTTTGTTGGCAAAGTAATGTCTCTACTTTTTAATATGCTGTCTAGGTTGGTCATAGCTTTTCTTCCAAGGAGTAAGCATCTTTTAATTTCATGGCTACAGTCATCATCTGCAGTGATTTTGGAGCCCAAGAAAAGAAATTCACTGTGGGCTTCCCCATCTATTTGCCATGAAGTGATGGGACCAGATGCCATGATCTTAGTTTTCTGAATGTTGAGTTTTAAGCCAACTTTTTCACTCTCCTCTTTCACTTTCATCAAGAGGCTCTTTAGTTGTTTGCTTCCTATGCCTTTTCTAAATCCAGCTTGAACATCTGGAAGTTCACATACTGTTGAAGCCTGGCTTGGAGAATTTCGAGCATTACTTTGCTAGTGCGTGAGATGAGTGCACTTGTGCAGTAGTTTGAACATTCTTTGGCATTGCCTTTCTTTGGGGTTGGAATGAAAACTGACCTTTTCCAATTCTGTGGCCACTGTTGAGTTTTCCAAAGGCTGGCATATTGAGTGCAGCACTTTCACATCATCATCTTTCAAGATTTGAAATAGCTCCACTGGAATTCCATCATCTCCACAAGCTTTGTTCATAGTGATGCTTCCCAAGGCTCACTTGACTTCACATTCCAGGATGTCTGGCTCTAGGTCAGTGATCACACCATCATGATTATCTGGGTCGTGAAGCTCTTTTTTGTACAGTTCTTCAGTGTATTCTTGCTACCTCTTCTTAAGGAAATTAAACCGTACAGTGTTGACATCATTTTTTAATAAAGCAATGAAACTGTTATAGAAGTAAACAGGAAGACTGGCAAAGTAAGTGTTAGTCACTCAGTCATGTCCGACTCTTTGTGACCCCATGAACTATAGCCTGCCAGCCTCCTCTGTCCATGGGATTCTCCAGGCAAGAATACTAGAGTGGGTAGCTGTTCTCTTCTCCATGGGAACTTCCTGACCCAGGGATTGAACTCTGGTCTTCCTATATTTCGGGCAGATTCTTTATCATTTGAACCGCCAGGGAAGCCCAGGAAGCCTGGACTCCTGACAAAAATATAGGAAATCTCCTCACATAATTGTTAGTTCAAAACTAGGAACAACCACTATGATTTTGTCAAAAGCTTATCACATCTGATTAAACTAATGTTCCCTTCTGATCTGATGAAATCTGAAAAAAAGAAAAAGCATCAATTAAAATCTAACTCAAGAGTCAGGGATTCATGTCACACTCAGAACAGAGGGCGAAAGCTGATCTGAACTTGACCATGGTATACTAAGTGCAAAGGTCATTGAAGAAATGTGCTTTGCCAATTCTGACTCCCCTCCCTCGCACTCCCAAATAACCAAAGTTAATACCTTAAGTACTTCCCAAATACTTACTCAGAGGAAGAATTTAGAGGTTATGAAAAATCACTGTAGCACTATTTATAGTAGCCAAACCATGGAAGCAACGTAAATGTCCATCGGCAGAAGAATGGGTAAAGAAGATGTGGTACATACATACAATGGAACATCACTCAGCAATTAAAAAAAAAAAAATGAAACTTGGTCATTTGTAGAGATGTGGCTAGACCTAGAGTCTGTCATACAGAGTGAAGTAAGTCAGAAAGAGAAAAACAAATATCGCATATTAATGCATGTATGTGGAATCTAGAAAAAGGGTAGAGGTGAACCTGTTTTCAGGGCAGGAATAGAGATGCAGATGTAAAGAACAGACATGGACATGAGGGTAAAGGGGGATGTTGGGTGGAATGAGAGGTTGGGAATGACATGTATACACTACCATGTGTAAAATAGATGGCCAGTGGGAAGCTGCTGTCTAGCACAGGGAGCTCAGCTAGGTGCTCTGTGATGACCTAGAGGGGTGGGATGGGGGTGTGGTGCAAGGGAGGTCCAAGAGGGCAGGGATATATGTGTAAATATAGCTGATTCACTTCATTGTACATCAGAAACCAATACAACATTGTAAAGCAACTATATCCCAATTTAAAAAAAAAAAAAAAAAGGAGGTCATGATAGATCAACATATAGTCCAAGGGCTGTGGAGATAAGAGTTCTCACTCAGCAACAGCTAGCCAGCCTCTGGATTCCAGTGATGTCTGACAGTGAAGACCCATCCCTGCCCCTTTCAACAATAACTGACACTTCCTTTCTTTAGTCTCCTACTTTCTGCTTTTCATCTCTCCCTGGGGCCCACCCCCTCTCCTCCCTGCTCCCACCATCAGCTGCTGCCAGCAGTAACTTAACCTTGCAAAGTAAGCAGCCTGGGGGCAATTGCTTCTTTTCCATATTCTAGGGTGTGTGTGCAACATGCTTAATTCTTTCAGTCTTGTCTGACTCTTTGTGACCCTGTGGGTCTATGGATCATAGCCCGCCAGGCTCCTCTGTTCATGGGATTCTCCAGGCAAGAATACTGGAGTGGGTAGCTATGCCCTCCTCCAAGGCATCTGCATCACCAGGGATCAAAGCTGCATCTCTTATGTCCCCTGCATTGACCAGTGGGTTCTTTACCACTAGCGCCATATCTGGTTCTCAAAGAGTAGTTCCTAGAGCAGCACCAGCAGCATCTACCTGGGAACTTGTTAGAAATATAAATTCTCAGGTTCCACCCCATACCTACTGAACAGGAAACTCTAAACATGGGGCCTAGTAAACTTTTAACAGACTCTCGTAGTGATTCAGATGCATGATAAAACTTGAGAATCAGTCTTCTAGCGAAGAGAATTCTTAGAAGTCTGAAGCCCTTGAAGACATCAGGTTAAAGCTCTGATTCTTGAGGGACCTCAAAACCCGTTTGAAGTGTAAGAAAGATTTTGAATCCTCAGAAGAATCAACTTTGAGTTTTCTATGACAACACTCTGGAGGTACACGTTTAACACTTTTGGGGAGCACTTACCACATCCAGGTACTGTGTCAAGTTCATGTCCACTTATGGTATCAGTTGTCTCTTGTTACAAATAAGGAAACTAAATTTAGAAAGACTAAGTAATTTGCCCTGAGTCGTATGGTTAGTGAGCGATGGAGCCAGGATTCAAAGCCATGCAAGTGGGTTTTACTGTACTGTTTCATTTGCTGTATCTGTGAAAAGGGGTAATGAAATACAGCTCCAGGCTGAAAGGTACTGACTAGATTTTTCATTCAAGGAGATTGAGCCTCAGAGCTCTTGCTTTTACCCTGGGCTTTTTGAATTATCTGTAGAAGTTAGTGTTTGCTTTAATTTCTCCCTGTAGGTGAGAAATTGTTGTGATTAATAATCTTGACTTCCCTACTGGATCCCTAGTTTGTTTATTAACATACTAGTAGTTGTATCCTAGGAGTAAAATCATCTGGTACCATGGAAGAAACATAAAATAGATAAAAGAGGTTTGTTTATATGATCTTACAGTTTTTATTGAATTATAAAAATATTTGTTTACAAATAAAGGTAATTTAAAAATTAATTTTCAACAAAACTTCAGTTCATGCCATATTCAAATTAGAAATAGAGCCATATAATTTATAAAAGAACAGAGTAATAGCATATATTGAATTGATGTAGTGATAAAAATAATTTTCCTGGATTTTTTTCTTTTGAGATAGATAATTATTATGAAAATTTGTACTTTTAAAAATCAAAAAAACATAAAAGTTACATATATAAATGTGTTAGAAGAATCCCAAGACTTTACTGAGGTGCTTACTTTTGATCCTTTATATAAGCTAGCAATCTGTACTGGCAAAAAGTGTCATTGTAAGTCTACACAGTTTTACTAAGACAATATGGTTCCACCACATTTATAGTGAAGGTCATTAAAAAGTTTTTTTTTTTTAAAGTAATGAACTAGCTTAAATTTCCACTTACTTTGATGAAATATTAAAGTCTAGCTATAATTAGCAGTAAGCACTTCAAAATAGATTGTGGTTTAAATATTAATAATTGATGTGACCTGTACCTTCCAAATAAAAGATGTTGATACATGTTTCATTTTTACACATGGGTATTTAATGTCCAAAATGAAAACCATGTCATGCTCCGTGAAAAATGATCAACACTAAAAGATTTGCATCTGGCAGGGGTTTGTGCGGGGCAAGAAGAAAGGATATCTACTTCAATTTTTATGACAACTGCACATTTTGTTGAAAAAAGTCCTACTAAGCAAGGAAGAGGTAGTGAACTGGTACCCCCACAAGATTAGGAGAAAAAAATGCAATATAATTGTCAGGCGAGTGTATGCTCCTCGGTTCTATCTCATCACAACAAAGATTTGGAGCAACAGACATTAAAGCCCTCGGCGCATCACAGCTCTCGGGTCTTGGACAAACCGTGTTATAGCTCTTAGACCAATCAGTGTTACAGCTCTGTTTTATTTAGAAGACAGCAGGAGAATCCATCCTTGAAGCGTGAGGGCATGCTAACTCAAAGACGCGAAGAGAAGAGAATGGAGGAGCAAGCCAGCACGCACCGGAGAGGGAGAGAGAGAGAGTACGAGCCATTTGGCTCCTGTTTTTATAAGTTTTTCCTCCCCCGGGCCTGCCCTATGCAAATTGGGCTAGCCAGGAGTGCTGTTTCTTCCACTTGAAGCCCTCACTCCAGTCCTCAGACCTTCCTTTGACCTCCTTTGTTCTATTTTTGCCGGCTTTTCCCTTCCTTGTCTTTTAGCCACTGCCATTTTGGACTCCTGTTTCCTATTCTAACTACCTAACAATGATAAAAATATCATTTGATCTAAGAATGCCTTCATTCCCCACCGTGCCAGCTAGATGAAGTGGAAATACTCAGCTGCCTGTGTTGGGACAAACTCAAAACATGGATTAGGTCCTCGAAATGAGCAGATGACCTCTGTCTGGATGGGATGATTCAGTAGGCTGCTTTAATAATATACCATGACTTTCCTTAGAACAGAAACCACTCAGTTTGGGGAGATTGCAGGTGAAAGGGAAATTTGACACTTGCAGAGCTTAGTTTTAGTTTGCTTTGTAATACATTACCCACAGCAAATTTACCTCTATCTTTAGAAATAAAGATGACATCTGTCATGAAGCCTCTTACATTTTTTTCTATCTGCTATTTCCAGTGTCATATATCTGACATGTGATAACCTCCCTTTATAAACTCAAATGTTAGGGACAAGATTTTATTCATTTCGGGTGCCTACATGGCTATTCTTGACCTACTTGCAAATACATGACAAGATCCACTGCACATTCTCTTATACTGAGGTTTCCGTTTCTGACTCTGAACACACCTTTCAAGCCTAAAATCGTCTTTATTATATGTACCTAGGAATCAGAAAATTAAACCTTAAAAATCTACTCGGCTTCATTTTAGGTAGATACCTTTCTGCTTGCCCTTGAGGCATTAACATTTTATGTCACAAGAAAGTATTTTTTTGGTTTGTTTTTCAGAGCTAAACATTTAAATCTTGAAGCATTTTGTTTCTTTGCAAACATCTTTGTTAGAATTTAAAAAAAAAAGTGTTGATCAAAATGTTGTCTTAGTTGTTACTGACAGCTGTTAAAATGCTGCTAAAAATACAGCGCTGACTACTGAAAAGCTAACTGCTCCTGTGAAGTCCTAATGAGAAATTCTAAATGAGTTTTTCATCAAGTTCAGCAGAGACTCTTATTTCCCACACCTGACCCACTGGATTGTTTCACTTTTCTGTGGTTGTTATTGCCCATAATATCAGAAAAGCAGCCGGATGCATAATTCTAATGAGCTCACAAACCATGCAGTTATTTATGTAAGATTAGCACAGTTATTTAAAGGTGATGAATTTCCTGCACTAAACCAAGAAAAAGAGAAGAGAAGGAATTGCAAATATCTTTATTTTTATTAAAATACACGACTCTGAGTCCCCCTCCCCTTTTCAACCACTGTACATTATTTCTAAATTTAGCACATCAGTGTAGGCACAGTGCAATCTGATTTGCCTCTAATAATGCGGCATGCTAATCGTGATGCATGTTCTGTTTGGTGCTCTGTCAGCTCAAAATCTGGTCATCGAGATGGATGAGGTTTGTGTGTTTTCTGTTTAAAATGACTGCAAATGAAATTAAGGTAGACAGATGAATAGTTAGGTAAACAAATATGGAAATTAATGAGTAAGCAAAGCTAATAAAAACATTCCAAGTAGTCCAGAAACTTGAATTGGGTCTATTTTGGGTATTAACAAACTCTGATATGTTTTGTATTTCTCTTCTGGTCCACAATTTCTTATTTGCTTGCAATGTTTATAAACTGTAACATGTGTGTTTTGCAATAAACAAGGAAGAAATTCTATTTTATATTATTCCCCTATTCATCTTTTCTAACACCGCCCGCCCTAGCCCCGCCTTTCTCTCTCTGACTCTCTCTGTCTTTCTCAACTCTTCCTAACAGCTGGTAAGAGACAGGGGGAAAAAAAAGCTCAGCTTTTTTGAAAGAAAAAAAGTGCCAGCATGACTAGGCTTATTAATGAAGTTATCTATGTCCAAATGCTTAACCTTCAACTTTTTAAGATTATTGAATACAATTAAATTATATGCTACTTAACAGGCTTTACTTTCCCACCAGTAAATAAAGATCTAAAGGAGATCTAATACATTTCAAAATATATTCATGGGGGGGGGGTTGCTTATCATTTCATGGCTTAAACAACTCCATGCATTTTTTTTTGTTTTGTTTTTTTTTTTTTCTTCCCCCAGTGTCAGCTGTTGGATGAAGTGAGATTTGGATCAGAGATCTAAGGGGTTGCTCTGGTAAAGCTGAAATAAAGAGCAAGGGAGGATTTTTTTCCAACACAAACTTAGATGATATTAGGCTTTGTATCTGAAGTTATATAATAGAGGATGTGATGTCACATATGTAAATTGCAAACGCTGAGTCGGGCACTTTAGGTAGCAAACCTCAGGGAGCTTGACGCTAATGGGTTGAGGGAGGGAAGTGTCCTGAGGTACAGGACTGTGAAAGGAGGGTGAACAACTGTCAAAAGGGAAGAGAACTGAAACTGCTTCAAGGTTTCAGACTATGTGGCAGCTGTAAGTAGTCTCCAATAATTTGGAGATGAAGTTAAGGTCCTTTTCTGTGCTTTTACTTCCTTAATACTCATTTTTCTTAAAAACACATTTCTATCCTTTTGCAAAGAAAAATATATCTAAAAGGATCAAAAGAACAAAGTTTGTTATGAGCTTAAAAATCAGCAAATAATGACATTTCCTAGATGTACATTTTCAAAGTTGATAGGACTCTTTATTATCAAGCATTGGAAACCAAGAGTATTCTGAATAGCCAAAAAACCCCTGCATCTCCATCTCTGATGGAGTTTCTCAGAGACATCACTTATGGGATGATGCCCAGTAACACCAGTGCCACCTTCTCTTCAGATAAGGGAGCCAAAGATTTTATCTTGGAGCTGTTTTCCTTCTAGGGTGGCACAAGACCACCTCTTAACAGCCAGCAAAAGAAAATAATTGTTCAAAATTTGGGAAACCAAATATCCAAAAATAAAGATTTGCCTAATAGTAATGGCAAGATCCCCTAATATCTCTGTTGAAGGATAAGAGAAATTGATATACATGGGCATATGGATGTCCCCACAAGCGATTTTGGTGTGCAAAAGTTTCAAAAGAATATACGTAAATGCTTAAAAACTCAGTCTCAGTTTTATAATACCAAACTGCTTTAAAGCATGAAAGATTAAAATTTGAGATTGGACAGAAGGAAAACGCAGGAAGAAATCTTCTAGATTTCTAAAATGTTGCAGTTACAATAACCCCACTTTACATCAGAATCTGCTGCTGCCTAATAAATTGTCCGTAATAAAATTAGTGATTAAAATAGTGGACGAGCACCTAGGTAAAGAAAGTTTAAGTAAAATCATTTTATAAAGGGGAAAGGAATAATCAAATGCCAGATTTATCAATTCTGTAAACTGAATTTGCATTATAAAGATTACCTTAAAGGAGAGTTCGTTTTCTCTAATATTTCATTAGGAAAAATTTCAAACACAAAAAACCCACTACCAAGTTTCTACCACTAGTATATAATGCCTTAATCACATTAACTATCCATCCTTCCGTCTGTGAACTCATGACTGTCAATCCATCCTATTTTTGATGCAGTTCAGAATTCATTTTTTTTCAGTCAGTATACTTCTACATGGTGGTTCTTTTTAAAGTTCGCTGAACATTTATTATGTTAATTATTTTCTTGATTTCACCTAAGCATAATACTTTAAGAATTTCACCTTCTCTACACCTAAGGAAACAAGCAAAAGGTTGTTCGCCACAGGCCAAATGCCACTTTAAGAACAGGGTAGTGCCAACACTGTGTGGGTGACGCCGCAATGGACAGCTAGAGACTGGGGCAGTGGGATTGTGGGGCTGTGATTGTTTTAACAGGGCCGTTCTGCGTTTAACACGGTGGGAAGGGATTGCCAACTTCCACAGTTCCTTAGGAAGAAAACCGGGAAGGAGCACGGCAAAGGGCAGGGGGAGGGAGTCAATAAAACCTGTAGGAAAAGGAATGTAAAGCCGGGACAGGGACCAGTGTGGTCAGTTTCTGGGAGTTTAACTGAGTGATAAACGACAAGAACAGGGGAACCTGTAAGTGGTCGTGATATTCACAGTGCGTCCCTCCTATCTAAAATCTTCCACTAAGGCTAAGTGTAACGGTGAGATAGAAGAGTCTGGGCTGAAGCGTCCCTCCCACGCGTGAGAGCTCGTGGACACGCGCGCACACACACACGCACACACTTGCCCTAATGGGGGTGATCTGTGTGGTTTGCGGGGCGGAGGGCGGAGATGTGGGACTTGGGGAGAATCCAGAGCCAAGAGGCGCAGGCGGCTCCGCAAGGCAGCCGGAGCCGGAGGCTCCCGGGATCGCGGGTCGCAGCTCCATCCTCCGCCCCGCGCCGCGCTCCCGGGCGCCGCCGTCCGTCCTCCCGGCTCGGTCGCCCCCCTTTCCCTTTCGCGTCTGCGTAGGTGTCCGCCGGAGCGGCGGGAGGGCGCGGGGGCGCGCGGGGCGGCGCGGGGGCGCGCGGGGCTCGGCGCGCAGCGGGGGGAGGGGGCCTGGCGCCCGGCCGCGTCCTCGGCTCGCTCCGCGGAGCGGGCGGCGGCGGCCCGGGCGCTGTCAGAGCGAGGGGACAGCCCGCGACCGCCGCTGCTCGCCAATCTCCCCAACGAGCAGACACCCGGTCCTTCCTCGGCCGCCCCCCCGACGGTGGGGGTGGGGCAGAGGCGCGGCGAGCCCGGGAGAAAAGCGGGGGGGCGGTGGAGAGACGAGCAGCCTCTCTGGGTGGGCAGCGGAGGAGCAGGAAAAGAAACTTTTCCCTCCCGCCCCCCGCGCATGGTCCCTAGCCCGCGTCTCCCCTCCTGGCGGCTGGGAACTGCACCTGAGGCCGGGGGCGCGAGGTCAGGGCTGGACTTTGGGGAGTCGTGGGGAGGGCTGTGGGGTGACGTGCACTGGGGTTCCGTTTGCCATCGGCCTCCTAGCAGCCAGTGGCCAGGCTGGGGAGGGGGCCACGGGCGCCCCCGGCCCGGTTTCCCCCCAGACGGTGGCCAGACGCTCGGCTGCCTGCTCCTTCTGCGGAGGGTGTGACCCGGGGAGGGGGCCGCGGCACAGAGGGCTCCCCCTACGGCCACCCCCCTCAAAACACACACTCACACACACACTCACACGCTCTGCCGCCCGAGCTGTCACCGGTCACCCCAGGCCTGGGGAGGGGGCGCGGAGAGCCCGCTGCGGGGCGGCCGGCGTGGGGTCAACCCCCCCTAACTTCCTGGCTCCCAAGGCAGCCGCCGCCGCCGCCCGGGAGACCGGCAGCCCCGAGAGAGGGCCCGCCGCCTAAGGCCCGGCCGCCGCCGCTGCTGGGGGCGGGCGGGCGCCCGCGTCCCCCTCTGCGCGATTTGGCGCCGCCGCCTCGTCTCCTCCTGCCGGGTAACAACACTACGGCTCTATTGCTCTACCCACCGTCAGTAGGACGACTGCCTGGAGTCTCTTCCTCTCCATTCTTACCGCCGATCTGCTAATATCGGACTTGCTGGCGGCGGCGGCGGGAGCCTGGTTGCCCCCACCCAACCCCCGCCCCGCGCCCCAGCCTCCCCACCATGTCCTAGAAAAGGTGAGTGTACAGCGACAGTTACTTGGCGCTGACAGCCGCGGGAGGGGTCCGGGGAGCGCAGGGCGGCCCCGGGGAAGGCATGTTCCGCGCAGAGGGCGCGGGTTGGCTAGCCGAGGTGGGCTGCGGGCAGGAGACTAGGTTCCCACCCGGCCGCCTCCGGGCAGGGTTGTTGGGCGGCGGGCGAGTAATCGTGGCGGCCAGTCCCTGCAAGATTCTAACCTAGATTTTGCAAGAAACTGAGATCCAGGGCAAGACTGGCCCTCCGTAAAGGTGGTAAAAACTTAGTAAAAGAGACACGTCCATTCCTTTAATAATGAATAATTTGGCAGCGCGGGCGGAGCCGTCTTCTCCTCGGGTGCCCAGGCGCTAGGTCCGGGACTCCCCTCCTTCTTGCCGGCCGTCTGCGCTCGGGCCCGGCAGCTATTGATGACCGGCTGCTTGCTTGGCCCGGAGAGCGCGCAGGACCTCGGGCCCCGCGGGAAAGTTGGGAGACTTGAGGGGACTCCCGGCTGCGGGGGCGCCGGGAGCCGCTCACAGCGGGGACTGCTGAGCACACGAGTCGGGGGGTCGCAACCACTTCTTGTGCGCCGCCGCCGTCTCACCCGCGGCCAGTTGGTTCCCTACCTGGAGCGACTGAGAGTTCCAGTCTTCCTCGGTTCGGGGTCTGGAATCCCAAAGCTTAATGAACTGTAAGGAGAGGAGGGGCCTTTGGGCACAGGGTGAACTCCCTCCCCCCCCACCCCACTTCCGAGTTTGGCTGGTGCGGGGCACGGGTGAGGCGGGAGGACGCACCGCTGCCGCCGCCGGGCTGCGGGTCGCCAAGGGCCCGGGGACCAGATTTAGGTGTGTACGTCACCGGTGCTGACTCTGGACCAGCCAGAAATATAAAACGGAGCCTCATACTCCGAGCCTCAAAGTCCTTAGAAATCAAAGTTAAGAAGCCCATCCTTTTGCTTAGTAACTACAGCCTCGGGGTGGGCGGGAGGGGAGTCGAGGTGGAGGCGGCTGGAGGGAAACCGAAATTTCTTCTTGCAGACGCTTGATCCTTAGAAAACAGTTTTGTTTCCTTCCCCGCTCCTGATTGTTTCTCCCAATGATGTGCACCCCCTCCCACCCATTATTAAAAAGTGATTATCCTCGATGGTCAGCTTTCTTTCAAATTGAACTACTGGAAAAATCCAATACGAAAGCAATAAATACAGCCACAAAATTGTAAGTAAGGAGTGCTGCAGCTCTTGACCCTGCCAGAGGTAGAAGGATGGGGAGGAGGGTGGGAGAGAAGCCGTGTTTAAAGGGCTTTGGCTGCACTGAAATCACTCGCTTTCCCCGCACGGTTAAAACAAGGAAATTCAAATCGAGTGGGAACGTGATCCTCTTGCTTGCTGGCAGCGGACGCTGCGGCTGCTGTGTTGAGAGGTAACTCGGCAGACTGACGAGTGGGGCGGGGAACGAACCTCCGGGGTCGGGAGAAGCCCACTGAGGGTCCCTCCCTGCGCGCGGACGCTGTGGGCGGTGCCTGGGCCAGGGCTACCGCTCACCTGGCGCTGCAGGTGGAGAGCATCAGGGAGGACACCTTGACTGGTTTTCTAAAAACCGACTTCTTCAGCGTCCCCAGACTTTAAGCGTCTTTCCAGACATCCTGGGGTAGGCCAGCAGGAGAGCCAGGTGGGCGTGAGCAAGTTTGGGGTAGTGGAGCGAGGGGTGTGCGGGGCAGCGAGTCATGAGTACCTAGTGGCGTAGCCGCTGCCCTGCACCCCGAGCGGCCTCCGCTTCTGCGGCTTTAAGGGAGCTGCCGAGTCCAGGCTGTGTCGCAGCAACTTTGTATCAGTCATGTCGTCCTCCTGGTGACTGACAGCCTGGATTGTCCAATGAGAAGCCCGCCTGACCCGTGTAGCGTGGAGCCTTGCTTCCCCCCGGGCCAATGGAAAAGGCCCAAGGGGGCGGGATAGCAACCTGAACTTTTTATCTGGACATGTGACCCGCTTTTAAAAGGGCCGGCCCTGAAGCTGGCCCACTCCCCCTCCGGGCTTTCGCCCGCCCTCTCCTTCTCTCTCCCTCCCAGCTTCCCCCGCCCTAGCCCTGCCCCTGCCCCTGCCCCCTCCTCTCCACCCCCCGCGCCCGGGGTGTCATTGGACGGGTGAGACGCAAGCCAACTTCAGGCTGCTCCGAGGAAACCCGTGCAGTCACCTGGGTGCAAGAGCATTGCTGCCTCGGGCTCTCCCGCTGCAGGGAGAGCTGCACTCGCTGGCCTGGATGTGGTTGGATTTAGGGGGGCTCCGCAGCAGGGGTGTCGTGGCGTTGGCGAGCGCTGCAACAGGTAGACGCCGAGAGACGGACCCCGGCCGAGGCAGGTGTGTAGGGGTGCGCGGCTGGGCGCCGCTTGCCCGGCTCTGCGTGTGGCCGCGGCGCGGGAGCGTGCACTTTGCAGGGAGAAGTGGCTGCGTAATCCGGAGGCACTGTCAGTAGGGTGCTGTGTGCTTGTTGTTTTGTTTTGGTTTTCCACTTTCCCCCCTTTGGCCGCCAGAGGACTATTTTGGGAAAGTTTGGCCACTTTGGATAAATGCCCTCTAACGAGCAGCTTTCTACCGCCTTTGGCAGTAGGAGGTCTGTCACCCTTCCCTTTCCCCAAAGATGAATTTCGGATCGTTTTTCTTGTACAGTTTTTAAAGGACGTTTGAATAATATTTCTTTCCTTTATAAATTGCGGAAGCACCCAAATCTCAGCCAGAGGTGTAGTGGAAAAAGGGCAGTTGAAGGAGATACAAATCCCGACAGATTCTGTAGGAAAGGGGCTCTGGAAATTCGTGCATTTCCCGTGCCTTAGGATTCACGAAACTCCTGAAAAAGATTATGCTTTATGTGGCATCAGTTCGAATTCTAAAAGCAGGAGAGAAAGGATGAAGCTTCTTTCGGTGACATCCGTGCCCTGCTACTGAATTTAGGTGCACAGCTTTTCCTAATGAATTTTAGAAGACCAGATTTAAATCGTAATGGTTTACGGCACCAAAAGGTTTAAGTATTTGTTATAACATAGAAGTTAGGAAAACTTTGATACCAGACAAGTTTGGAAACCACTGAATTTCAAAGGCAGTAAATTGCATTTTCATATTTGAATTGGCATTTCTCTAGGTGCTGTTATTGATGATATTTACATAGTAATGCTAACAGCATTCTCCATCTGTGAAGTTCTGGGAAGTTTTCATTTTAGATTTGACTTCATGACAGGCTATCATGGAACTGTTTGAGGAAAGAAGTTTTTTAAAATAATAAAAGGGGAGCTTTTTCCTTTAAGGGAGAAGTAGTTTAGTTTGGGGCTTTTGGAATGATCAGGTGGTTCAGTGAATTAGGTGAGTGAATAGAAATCAGGTGTGTTCAGTTCTAACTGGTTCTCTGGCTCTCAGGTGACCTTGGGCTGATTTCTATCATTTATCTCATCTGTTAAAGCAAGGAACATGGTTATAGTTAATAGGGATGACAGCAAAAGAGTTACAGTGAACTTTTACAACTATGCAACCAACACAAATTATAAAATTCTTAAGGTTCTGTCTTGAGGATGTAATATTAGAGTCAGATAACTATAAAAAATGATGCATTTGAAATGGAACTGTGTTTGGGAGGTTGTAAAAGTGAAACTGTTTTCAGATAAAATATAAATGTGCAAGATTCTTTGTTAATATTCCTGAAACAAACAAACAAAAAAACCCCTACTTCCTTATGGGAAACAGCAATTTAACAGAGTCTGTAAAATATAAAAATTTAAAGTCAGGTTTTCCCTTTGCAAAAATAGTGTTTAAGAGCATATATATGACAAGGTAGAACTGTCAATATTTTTCCTTACTTTCCCTGTATGAAAGTTCCTTCATTTTAAGAGGGGAAGCATTTGCCTGAAAATTAAGGGACCTTCATGTTTTTTGTCTTTGCCCCAAGGGGAGTATCTGTTATAGTTTCCATTGTAAGGGAGACAAGCCTGATTTTACCTAAGTGGATTTGTGTATCAGTATCTGTTTAATCTTATACTTTAGTAACAAAAACTTTACCAAACTTTACCTTTACCCTCTGGATATTAAGTTTTATGAGAATCATATTCATCAACTAATATTTTCAGTATTCGCTAGTGATTGACTAAAAATCTGCTCAAGCCATGGACTTTATGCCAGTTTCAAAAAGACAACCTGGATTTCCTGGACGACATAGGAAATAACTTCCAAACTGATCCATTTGTTTTATAGAGAAGATCAATTAAGATAATATAGGACACAATAGCATGGAAACTTACACACTACCATATGTAAATAGAGAGTGGGAATTTGCTGTGTGACTTAGCGAACTCAAACCAGGGCTCTTGTGGCAACCTAGAGGGGTGGGATTGGGTGGGAGGTGGGAGAGAGGTTCAGAAGAGAGGGGATATATGTATACTTATGGCTGATTCATGTTGATGTATGGCAGAAACCAACACAATATTGTAAAGCACTTATCTTTCAATTAAAAATAAATACATTAAAAAAAAGAAAGGAAAAGATAATAGGGAGAATTCAGCATAAAATATTTCAATAATCATATTTTTTTTTAAAAAAAGCCTGATCCTTAAAAATATTTCCAGTGGAAGCCATGCAGGTGCTAGCCCTAGCCCTAGATATCTTCCATTCTTTATTGTTGGTTGCCAGCCTTTATATTCTTTGTTGAGAGGTGTATTAGGTTGACAGATCAAAATGTCTTAAAGCTAATGTAGATTTCAGCAAAGCCTTTGCAAATTCTCTAATGATAGCCTTGTCAATAATGTGGTGAAATGCAGGCTGGTTTGTGTTATTGTCAAGAGAGTTCAAGGCTAGCCAAACAGGACTTGGAAAGTTGTGATCAGCTGCATGATGTTAGCTGATAAGGTACTTCCTTGTAGAGTGCTTTAAGATGGTTCTTGCCTATCAGCGCTCACGTAAAGCTTCTCTTCAAATCTTCATATAGCCTTATGTATCTAAGATATGGCTCCTGACTTGAGGCACAGTGATGAAAAGTGTCCCTCAGCATATTAGTAAATGTTGTGTGAAAAAAAAAAAAGAAAAAAGGTGTAGTGGCCAAATTATTTAGGGGACTCTGAATTAAAAAGGAAATGGGTTTCTGTACCTTAGAACTTCCTTTCCTAAAGACAGTTTGGAGAAAGAATCTTTGGAGAGAAGTCTGGATGACGATGATCCTTCAGACTCAAGGCAGATGGTCCTGTTGTCTGGGAGACTGTAGGTGTGGGAGTGGGGAGGGGTGAGCTTGTGGAGACCTTTAGTAAGGGTGCCAAGGCAGGAGTGATTTCTGGGCATTTGAATAGACGGTGGTGCAGTTCACCAAGACGGGGAATGTGGGTTTAGGAATAGGATTGGGGTGTTGGGGGATGATACACAGGTGTTCAGTTTTAAACAGGGATAGACACATTTCTTGTGGTTTGATGAATTTGGGACTGAAGTATCTATCTGTACCTTATCTATACTGTTCCAGTTTGGTATGGGGAAGGCTGAATATTCTCAGAAGTAGAAGCAGCACATATTTACTGGTATTTTTCAACCCATGGCTATTACTAAATGGTTTTTCAGTAAGGTACAAAAGGCCAGTATTAGCTGTTTTGCTCCCATTTCACTATATTCAGTTCTTGGCTTTCATCCACACTAATTTTTCCTGCTGGAATTATCAGATTACCTTCTCAAACTTCATAACTTGGCTTACTTTCTACTGTTTTGTGATTAGGAATTTATAGAATAATGTTCTTTAAGTGAAAGCATGCTACATAATTTGGAAATTTTAATGTTCACCAATTACTGGGTATTGATTATTTTATAATAGTTTAACATTTTTTTATTTGCACTATGCTATCATCTTGGGGTGCAGTGGTAAAGTTGATAAAGTTTCCTCCTTCTGGGAACTTAAAAGCCTAGTGTAGAATACAGAAAAGTAAGAGGTAATTATGATCTTTGGACAATTTGGGCATTAAATTTTGCCAGGGAGCCCTGTGATATCTGATGCCAATTTATTTGGTAGAGTCATTATATCATTTTTTCCATGTTAATATAATTTCTGGAGCAAAAAGTCTTCCTAGTCTCTTTTTAATGAGAAGAAGGTAGGGTGGATGAAGATCATGAGTGGCAGAGGGGGGAAAGGACTGAGAGGTCTAAAGTAATATCTGTGTTCAGCACTGCAGAAACTGCAGCTTTTAGGTCAGGACCTTTATTTGGGTCAGAGATTGTTTATACACCTGAAAGGATTTGAAAAATGCATAAAAGATTTTAAGAGTTCTATGCATGAAAATGCACAAATGAAAGATTATCGAGTGAATTAATTTTCTTTAAGAGATGTTTCTTTAGAGTGGTGCTTCTCAAGCCCGGGGTGATTTTGCCCCCCCCCACACACACACACACCCCTAGGGGCTTTTGGCATGTCTGGAGGCATTTGGGGCTGTCACAGCGGGGCAGGAGGAATGCTGCTGGCATCTAGTGGGTCGGGGTCAGGGATACGGCTGTACATCTTACAATGCACAGAAGAGATCTCAACAAAGAATTATCAGGCCCCCAGTAGGGCCACGGTTGAGAGACCTTGGTGTAGACCCCTGGGATCAAATTCCAGCTCTGCTGTGTGGCTTCTGCCTCGGTTTTCCCAGTTGTATCATTTGAGACAGTACTTCTGCCAATCTTGTAGGGTAATTTATAAGGGTATGTACATTAATATCTGTGAAAGGCTTGTAATAGGTCATTGAACCATATCATGCATAAGAATTATATAAATACAGCCTATTATTATCTATGAAATAAATTTATAGAGAGAGCCCAGTAGATAAGATAGTATGTCTAGAACAATCCTGGGGACTCCTTGAGGATGGGAATTGAGGCTGTTTTGTTTATCACTGTAGATTCAGTGGCTAGTTGTAGGCCCAGGATGCAACACACACTTGGTAAATATTTGTTGAATGAATGAACACACAAATTGTCAGGACCCATCTCAGAATTCCTCCATTAACTGTTGAGAATGAAACTGGCTGTCTGGAGTCTTTTCAGCAGAGCTACCATAGGTCAGGCCACATGTCAGAGTCCTTGCCAGGACTGAAATACAGACTAGAGTCCTGACATTCTCAACTTGTCATTCAGCCTCTTTTGAGTTATGGACTAGCTTAATTAATCAGGATATATGACTCTTCACTGTTCAGAATTGACATTAAATTATCTTCACCAAAATCTATTTTATGAAAATCTTACTGTTTTGAAAATAATCCTCAAGTTATCTTGCCTGTGATCATATACGGGATGACTTTACATTGGGAAATGGTAACATTAATTACATTTCCTCATTGTTTTTTAATCAGGTCACATATTAGCTATGAAAAGCAGTTTCCATATGCTGGAAAGACTCCAAAGACTTTGGCATTAGATTTAGTTTTAAACCTGACTTTGTCGCTTATTGTGTCTTTGACCTTGGGCAAGTCGCCCACTTGGTTAAACCCTCAGTTTCCTCTTAGGATGCATCAGGAGTCCCCAGGATTACTTTGCATATTAAATAAGTTAACATTTGTAAATATTCTTTGTAAACTCTACAGGCTGTATTATAGCAAAGATGTTTTATATGCAAAATTTCCTCCAAACTCCAAAGGTTGTAGTATAGTAAAGATGTTACTTAGATGCAAAATAGTTTTATTGCTTGCTCTATTATAGCAAAGATGTTGCTTTTATTTAGATGGGAAATAGTTTTATTGCTTCTTATATTCTGGCTTCTGGACAAATTATAGTCAGGACTCTGTTGTATCAGCACCTAAAAAGGTAATAACTTGAGTATAAGTGGAAGTATTGCTTATCATCAGTAGAATATGTACTTATAGCTCAGTCAGTACAATTTCAGAATGTCTTTTAGAGTAACTGTGCTATCCATGACTCTAATTCGATTTTTTTAATATAAATTTTTATGTTAGCTATGGAGACCAAAGGCTACCACAGTCTCCCTGAAGGTCTAGAAATGGAAAGACGGTGGGGTCAACTTTCTCAGCCTGCAGAGCGTCCTGCCCTGGGACCTGTCCCCACGGAGCAACCGGATGAGAGTAACTACATGGAGATCGTCGACGTGCGCTGCGTCTCCGGTGCTATTCCAAACAGCAGTACTCAAGGAAGCAGCAAAGAAAAACACGAACTACTCCCTTGCCTCCAGCAAGACAACAGTCGGTCCGGGATTTTACCTTCTGATATAAAAACCGAGCTGGAATCAAAGGAACTTTCAGCCACGGTGGCCGAGTCCATGGGCTTGTACATGGATTCCGTGAGAGAGGCCGACTACGCCTATGATCAGCAGAACCCACAGGGAAGCGGGAGTCCGGCAAAGATGTATCAAAACGTCGAACAGCTTGTGAAATTTTACAAAGAGAATGGCCACCGTCCTTCCACGCTGGGGGGTGCGAGCAGGCCCTTGCGGTCCTTCCTGTCCGACTCTGGGGGCTCTGTTAATGGCGGGGTCATGCGCAATGTGGTGAAGAGCCCCATCCTAGGGCACGAGAAGGGCCCTGCAGTTTGCAGCCCTCTGACCCTGTCATCCTCGGGTTGCAGCCCCGCCAGCATCAGCTGTGTGTCCTCCACTTCAGCCAGCTTCTGCAGTTTCCCAGTGCACAGCCCCATTGCCCAGGGCACCCCTCTGCCATGTTCCCCCAATGTGGAGACGCGGGGCTCCAGGTCACACAGCCCAGCGCATGCCAGCAACGTGGGCTCACCTCTCTCCAGTCCGTTGAGTAGCATGAAATCCCCCATTTCCAGCCCCCCGAGTCACTGCAGCGTCAAGTCTCCGGTCTCCAGTCCTAATAACGTCACTCTGCGATCCTGCGTATCCAGCCCTGCAAACATCAACAACTCAAGGTGCTCCGTTTCCAGCCCTTCCAACACAAACAACAGATCCACGCTGTCCAGCCCAGCCGCTAGTACTGTGGGGTCTATCTGTAGCCCTGGAAGCACCGCCTTCAGCTACACTGCTTCGGGCACCCCAGTGGGGTCCAGCGCAGCCCGAGATGTGGTTCCCAGTCCAGACACCCAGGAGAAAGGTGCTCAAGAGGTCCCCTTTCCTAAGACTGAGGAGACAGAGAACGCCATCTCCCATGGTGTGGCTGGCCAGCTTAACATCGTCCAGTACATAAAGCCGGAGCCAGACGGAGCTTTCAGCAGCTCGTGTCTAGGAGGAAACAGCAAAATAAATTCTGATTCCCCCTTCTCAGTACCAGTAAAACAAGAGTCAACCAAGCATTCATGTTCTGGCATCTCTTTTAAAGGGAATCCAGCAATCAACCCCTTTCCATTCATGGATGGCTCATACTTTTCCTTTATGGATGATAAAGACTATTATTCTCTATCAGGAATTTTAGGACCACCTGTGCCGGGCTTCGACGGTAACTGTGAAGGCAGCGGGTTCCCTATGGGGATAAAACAAGAACCAGATGATGGGAGCTTCTACCCAGAGGCCAGCATCCCTCCATCTGCCATCGTTGGTGTGAATTCAGGTGGACAGTCCTTTCACTATAGGATTGGTGCTCAAGGTACAATATCTTTATCACGATCAGCTAGAGACCAATCTTTCCAACACCTGAGTTCCTTCCCTCCCGTCAATACCTTGGTGGAGTCATGGAAATCACACAGTGACCTGTCATCGAGAAGAAGTGATGGATATCCGGTCCTAGAATACATTCCAGAAAACGTATCAAGGTAAGTTGGCCTTTTTCTCCAGTTTTGAAAAACCATGGCTGTGTGAAATGCTGAAGGTTAGCATTATCTTTGCTGTTGATAAATTCAAACACATTTCAGTCTCCTGTTTGTTTCCTTTTCAGCATGTTCATTGTATGCTTACCCTTTAGCTTGTTGGTGTGTTAGAAATTTATTGTTGAGTCACTAAGTTGTATCCCTTTCTCTGCGACCCCATGGACTGCAGCACTCCAGGCTTCCCTGTCTTTCACTATAGAGAAACCAAAAGTTTTGAGTCTCAAATGTTTCCATTGATTTGGAAGGAGCACGTGTACGTGTTGTACATAGGTCTTCTTTCCCTTCTGCATTGCTGCTGGTAGGTAGATATTTAAGATAAGTTTGTTCCCTAATGCCTGCTATTATGTATGCTTTAGCAGACTAGTGCTAGGTTTTTTTTTTTTTTTTCTTCTTTAGCTGTATACTGGTTCACTAACATTGCTTTAAATTGTTTTATTTGTGGTCATAAGTCTTTTTTCCCCAGAGTTTTCTTTATTAATCACTTCATTGGTTGTGAAAAATGAAATGAAACCCCAAATCTGTTACCCACAAGCTCCCCACCTTTTTCATCTTTTTCTAGATTGGTTAATCGTATGTAAGTTGTGGTCTTCAGCACAAATAAATCATTTCCTTAACTCTGGAGAGCTTTTTAAAGACTCAGCACATCTAAAATTACTAAGTGGCCCGTTTTGCTTTCCTACTCTTTGGAAGTGAAGTATGTCACTGCAGATTGGTATATTTATAACTTTTAAGATCTGCAAGGAGACATACTTTACTTACTGTAAAATATCTTCTTGGCTTTCCTTCTTGTAGATAGCATATTGTATATATTTAGAAAAAACAAGGAAGAGGTTTCAGATATGACTGTAAAGGGTGGTTCTAAGTAATACAGTGAATACTTATGTTGGACTTTGCTTCAGTACTGTTTTTATTACCTGGATGTGGTCAATGATCCCTTTATTGAACATATAAAGAATAGATTTCCTAGATATAGTTCACAGAGGCTTCTAGGAAGATGTGGCTCTTTTCCTTAAAAACTCGTTTGGTGGTGAAAATGTCCATTCCCATCAACAAAACATAAGATTGACGTGCATTCTGTGTTCTTTCTCCTTTTGTTTTTTACTGAAGCAAAAGCAAAAACTTTTCATTTGTGCTTTCTTTTACTCTTCATTGACTCATACCTCACTCCTCTTGCTTTTACGGAAGCACACATTCCATAAAGGAGACTTACACGCTCTTACAGTTCTCAGTAGCATGACCAGTTAATCCTATACTCACCCTGTTGCTCTCTCCTAAATTCTAAACTCTTTGCACAAATGCTGAAATGGCATAGCTTTCGTCAGAACCAAGCTCAGCAGGCGCTTTGCTTTACTTTCTGAGAAGGATGGTTTGCACACACTGTAGATACTTTTGTTAAGTGATGTTTGTAGTGGGATAGTTGGAGGGAGTTTGGCCTGGTAGTTAAGAGCATGGCTACCCTGGTTGAAATCCCCAACTCTGCCCCTTAACTGCTTTGTGACCCTATGCACATCTCTTCACCTCTCTGGCCTTCAGTCTTCTCATCTGTAAAAAGGGAATTCAGTAGTATCCATCTCAAGGGTAGTCGAGACAGTGAGTTAAATTATGAGAAGCCCTCTGACTATGATCTGGAATACAATATGCATCATAGAGTATTATATACATTTCAGCAATTGCTCTTAGCATTTAATGGGATTGTTCATAAACTTTAGTTTCCATTTCTTTTAGTGTTCTCTTTTGTGCATTAAATGAAATTCCATACAGTCTTTTAAAGAAATGTACAAAGTGTAAGGAAATAGTTGTTGATAAATTCCTATGATTAATTTCTGCCTTTTTATGGTTACGCACTCTACATTTCTATTTATGCTCTTTTAGTTTTGAAGACCGTTGCTTTGGGTAATGATATTTCTGGTAGAAACACTAGCCAGATGCTAGCTAAAATCATTAACTCTCTTCTGTTTGTTCCGTATCCTATTTATACTGTTTTGTCATTTCTGGACTCAACTCATAATGCCCCTCTTGGTGGTCTTGGGACCCCTAGCCTTACACATTCCTATGAATCGGTGACTTTGAGCCTCCTGTGCCTTTGTGGGAAACTGGGGTGTTGTAAAGTTTTAGATTTCTGATCTAATTAGATTAGATTACTAATTCCTTACAGCTTTTCCTGGTGAATATTATCCAAGTCTATTTGTTTTGATCATTCTCAGAGGAAATAGACTTTTTTTCTGGATTTCAGTCTACATTTTATAATATTTAATTTAATCTCATCCAAGCTTCATTATTGGCTTCTTGTTTTGTGTTTTTTGGACCAAAATCCAACTTTTCTGCCTACTTTATGATGATGTTACCTCATTCCAGGTAATGTCAGAATAATGAATTAAAGATTGTAAGGATCAAGGAAGTGTGCAACTGCTTCTAAGTTTCATAATATTCTTTATCTTTAGGTTGAACTCGGTTTTCTAGTAAATGTCAAAGTATGGTTTGGGGTTTCTGAGACCTTATCGAGGAGGGCCACAAACTCAAAAATTGTGCATTGGTAGACGAGTCATGCAAAATAGAAGATGGATCAATGGTTTTTCTAAAATAGTGCATGAAAAGTTCACTGATATAGTTTCAGATTCCATGTGGCAACTAAGCTTTAAGAAACCACTGACTGTCCATTTCCAGTGTACTGAAGGATCATATCTCCATTGATCGGAGATGACCATTAAAATGCTTCTCCTTTTTTTCAACAACATATCAGTGTAAAGCCAGATTTTCTTCATATTCTTGAACCAAAACACATCACTACACATTGACCACAGAAGTAGATACGAGAATCCGGCTCTCATCTATTAGGCGAGATGGTAGATTCGCAAAAATGTAAAATAGTACCACTCTTCTCACTGAAGTTTTTAATTCTGGAAAACACAAGTTGTTGTTGTTTTTTTCTCCCCACATATGCATGTTTACGTTAAGGTATGATGACTTATTTTAAGTGATTTAAAAGAAGTACTCATTTTAATTTGTAATAAGGTAGTATCAGTAGATAGAATACGCATAAACAAAAGATCTTGACCTCAACACATTTCCAAGAGTGGAAAGGCGTCCTGAGACTCAGAAGTTGAGAACTGTTGGTCTATCCTATAAAACTTTGGCGGTTCATGCAGAAAGAGGATATTATGTTATTGGCCTTAGCTTAATTGAATGTTATGTTGAAGAAGGGGTGCCTTGTCCCTGCAAAGACAGTGATTCTCATCCAGGTGAATTTTTCAAGCTTATTGAACTGAGTGATGGCCACGGAGAGTGTATCTACTGTAGCCTGTGGACGTTCTGTGAGAGTGGTGACCAGAGGCAGCTCTCAGAATTTCCAGCAGGTGGATTGTCTTGAGTGTCACACAGGGAAGGACAGGGTTGGCCAAAAAGTCTATTCCAGTTTTTGTACCATCTTATAGGAAAAACCCAAATTAACATTTTGGCTATCCCAATATATGATGACGAAAGTTGACATAAAGCTCTGTGGTAGACGTTGGACCCAGTTTGGTCATACACATGGAGGGTCCCCTGCACACTTGGACACAGACGGAGCTGTGAGCTTGAGTGGGTGGCAGCGTCTCTTAGCCTCCGTTTCTTTATCTGAGAGAAAGTAAGTTGACCGAGATGCTCTCCGAGGACCGCCAGCCACCCTACTGAGTGTCTATATAACTTCCTTGGAGTCATGGACGACCCAGAGGGATGGTATGGGGAGGGAGGTGGGAGGAGGGTTCAGGATGGGGAACACATGTATACCTGTGGCGGATTCATTTTGATATATGGCAAAACCAATACAATATTGTAAAGTTAAAAAATAAAATTAAAAAAAAAGAATGGAAATAGAAATATCCCTTCACATATTTACTAGTCTGGTTTCAAGTTTATCTTAATCACCAGTTCAGCTCTGTAGTTTCCAGGGTAGTTGAGATAGAAAAATATCATTATCATTTATCATTTAAAAGTAAGGATGAGTGAGGGTGACCTATCATTTTGCTTGGAAAAGCCTTTTATTTTCAAATCAAAACTTTTCCTTTCATAAAACTTGACACTTATACGATGAGTTTCCTGTTCTTTTAAATTTGCAATATTCCTTTTGGAAACAGGGTTAGTCTGTTGACATAACACTGGGTGTTTATGGCAATGGTCATAGTCACTTTGATAGCATCATAACACAGTGCTAACATTGACTTAAACGTTCGAATATAAAGTTCACTGTTTCAAAGGGCACATTCTCGTAGGTTTCAAGACACGTAATCAGGAATTTATCTTAATATATACTGCACTTTTTTTTCTGTGATAGAAGGAAAGTTTCGTGATAACCTCCGGTTGGTTTTCTCTTTTTCCTGGTGATCCCTGAAGTTTTTCAATATCCATCTTCCATAATAAGCTAAAAGCTTCAGAATCCAAGGAGTTAGTTACAGTTTGCCATGTCTGTCAGTAAACTTCTGTAAATAAACCATTCAGATAGAAGTATCTTCATGCAATGCAAAGTGTGAAAAATGGTGGGTTTTGGAAGGGAGAGATTGATTATTGGTGCTTATTTCTATAATAAATCCATTATGGAATAACAGGTCATTTGGAAATGAAAGCATGGAAAGTTTCTTTTTCTTACTTGTCTCATAATGTTTTGATTTTGAAATTGCTAGTGTGCTTAGAATTTCTGCAGGTTAGGGTTCTAAATAGTATTTTCAGAAATGGTTTAAAAGGAGACTTGCTTCTTCTGATGATTCATTCACTTTCATTCATTTATGGTATTTCCAGTAGAAGTAGTGATAATTTTATTGGGGAAAACCCCCTTATTCCTCTTTAATAAGCAAATCACTCTGCAGTGTCCTTCCTTACATTTTGCTTTTCACAAGTATCCCAGATTTATGTCAGTGCGTTCACCTTTTATCATCTAAAGTGTTATTCTAGTTAAAACTGTTTACTTCCTACGTAAAGTGAAGATAAAAGCCCTGGTTTCAGTTAAATAAACTCAAATTATTCAACTTAAAGCAGTTCTCATACATAGCAGCGACATGTTGAATCTAGGACCTAGATATGTATCATTTATGGATTTGATTCCTTTCGCAATATTGGAATTCTGGGTGTGCCTGATCTTTTCTGTCCTTGTAATGTTTAGAGTAAGAGCAGATGTTCTATTGATCACCAGTAATTTAGGCGTATTACTTCACTTCCCCTGATATTGTTAATTTTTTTCTCCAAAATAATGCTTGCTTTCCCAGACTTTCAACTGTTGCTGTACTTTCATACAACTGATAAAATTTCATCTCTGCTGCGAAGTAATTTATTTCATTTACCAAATTCAGATTGAGAGAAAAAAATGTTGATTTCTTGAATCCATTTAAATATAGTCATTAAATTGTATATCTTTGTGGATGGCATTCCAAAATTTATTAGTATCCAGGAAATATAAGTGTGTTTAAATGGATAGTGTCTTAATCTTAAATTTAAAAATTTAGTGTTTTAAACTTGTCAAATATAGGCTTTGTTTTCAGTTTTAAGAGTTTTATATTGTTTTTTATAGAATAAGGCAATGATGAAGTTAAAATGTAAATATATGCATGAACATGTTACCTAATTAATACTCTGGAAACCTCTGGATTTATGATTGTCAGTGGTATGGCCAAGGCCAAAATTTCTATGTAGAAAATAGGGAGAAATTTTTATTTATGCAAGAAATAGAACACTCTAGTCCAAGGAAGGAAAAGAGGATAAACAAAAAGTAATTTGGAAACTTACGAAGTTAATACCCAAGGGAGACTGATGTGAGCTGATGACTGGTCTTGTGAATTCACAGCTGTGACCATGACTTAGTTTATCAGTGATGGGTACTTTGATTGACATGTATTTCCACCTTAATATCTTAAAAATTGTTTAAATAAATATACAAAAATCATAACCTAAAATAGAATGAAATAAGGTTTGTAATGGACAAAACCAGCTTTGAGTGTTCCAACGGGAAAGGATCTGGGCAAGATTTGGAAAATGGGGAGATGGGAGGATGAGAGTTAGTATTTATCGTTAGTCTTGAGAAATTTGCACGGGATTGAGCAGGGGGACACTTCCTGGTGAAGGGAGTTGTATGAGCAGAGCCCGGATGGGCAGAAAGCCCTGAGTGTGGCCCAGCTGTATGGCTGGCTGTGATATGGGGAGCTGGGGGAAAGACGGCCCAGAAGAGCTCAGTTGGAACTAGAAGCCCATGGAACTTGAAAGTCACATGAAGAAGTTTGTACTTAATTTGGCAGGTAATGAGGAGTTACTGAAATGTTGGCGCAGGGAACGGCCTGAGCTGAAGTGCACTTGGGAAAAACCTTAATTAGGCAGTGGTTGTAGGGTGGATTGGAGCCTAAGGAGCCTTGTTAAGAAGTTACTGTAACAGTGCTGGAGGATGGGAACTGGGTCTCTGAAGTGAGAATGTCAGAGCTGGTGGAAGAAAGGGGTATATGTGACGTACTATAGAAGACTTTGTAGCAGTTGATTTTTATGTAACGGCGTTTTTTAAAAATAGTCGCAGACACAGAAAAAAATCGGGAGGCCATTACAAAGAATGATGAACAAGGATAGTCTCGCACATAAGCACAATACAGCCAATGAAAGCCAGAAAGTATTAAGTTATTGATATCTGGGGGACTTCCTGGTGGTCAGTGGCTAAGATTCCAAGCTCCCAGTGCAGGGAGCCTGGGTTCGATCCCTGGTGAGAGAACTAGATCCCACATGCCTCAACTCAGGATCCCATGCAGACAGATAAAGATACTTTAAAAATGAAAAAGTTACTGACATCTTGATTTCTGGTTTTGCCGGTGGTCCCAATAATATCTTTCACAGTGAAAGGACCCTGGTGCAGAATTGTGTTTTGTGCTTTCAGCTGTCAGGACTCTAGTCTCTCTCAGTCTAGGACAGTTCCTTGTCTTTTTCTAGATTTCATGACTTGACTTTAGGGGGTGACAGGCCAGCCCTTTAGTAGAAAGTCCCTCGATTTGGGTTTGTCCTTATTTCCTCAGCTTTCTGTTCTGGTGCTGCCCCCTAGGCAGGAGGACCACAGACAGCAGGCTGTATTCTCTTGCTTCCTGCCACGTGCCAGGCCATTTCCCTTTGTGCCTTTATTGCCCATCTGCAGGGCTCCATCCAGGTGTTGTCTGACAGGCTTCCCCGCAGTCAAGTTACTCTTTGCCATTTGCAATTACGAGCTATTTGGAGGAGCAATACTTTGAAGTTGTATACACATCCCAATGCTCATTGCATTTTTGTATTCATTAAATTAGCCATAGGTGGCTCAGACGGTAAAGCGTCTGCCTACAATGCGGGAGACCCAGGTTCGATCCCTGGGTTGGGAAGATCCACTGGAAAAGGAAATGGAAACCCACTCCAGTATTCTTGCCTGGGAAATCCCATGGACGGAGGAGCCTGATGGGCTACAGTCCACAGGGTCGCAAAGAGTCGAACACGACTGAGCGACTTCACTTTCACTTTCTTTTGTTGCTTCCCTGGTGGCTCAGCTGGAAAGAATCCCCCTGCAATGCGGGAGACCTGGGTTCAATCCCTGGGTTGGGAAGATTCCCTGGAGAAGGGAACGGCTACCCACTCCAGTATTCTGGCCATTGCAGAGTCAGACACAACTGAGCAGCTTTCACTTTGGGGCATCACTGTTTCTTCTTTTAAGCAGTGAATTATAACCTCTTACTGCCCCTATTTTTGATATTCAATTTGTTCCTGATTTCGCCAGTGGGAACTCATCCATGCTGGTTTCTGTGACCATTTTGCCACGTTCCCATCACTTCTCTGAGGGCTACCTTGCTTTAGGCCCACCTTGTCCTTTTACTTCCACAGGCTTGGAGTCACCCCTTTCTTCAGGGAATTCCCCCATGCCCGCAGACACCTTCCTGTCTGTGATTGGAGTCTAACTCCACGTTCAAGGTCACAGGGCCACACCCGCTTTGTCCTCCCTGGATGCCCTTCTTCTAAACTCGGGCCTTGACTCCCCCTACTGGGATGTCCTCACACTCCTTGAGTTCCTAGACCCCGCACTGGACCAGGGGGCACGTGGTTTCCCCCTTCCCGCTGGGACTCTGACTCTCTGCCTGGGGCTTGCTGCCCCACCGTGGGCCCCTACCCCCACCCTGTAGGTCTCTGCTGTACTATGTATGGCCTAACGACATTAGAGTTAAATCATTGAGGATGGATAGTAGAGGAGTTGAGGCTTCCCTGGTGGCTCAGATGTTAGAGAATCTGCCTGCAGGTCGGGGAGATTCCTTGGAGGAGGGCGTGGCAACCTATTCCAGGAGAATTCCATGGACAGGGGATCCTGGAGGGCTACAGTCCATGGGGTCCCAAAGAGTCAGACATGACTGAGCGACTAACACACACTTTCAGTAAAGGAGTTGATATTTGAGTACAAGGGGAAAGATGTGTGGAAAATCAGTGAAAACTCACAGGTTATGAGCTTGACCATCATGGAGGATGATGAGCAGTTAAAGAGAAATGGAGAGGTCGAGAAGAAGTGATGAATTTATCTTGGTTACCTGAGTTTTACGTTCCAGACCACCTCTAACTGGAGGAGTTCTCTGTAGAGGTAGAAATGCTGGTATGGGGGTGTGTAAGGCCTCCTCATAGACGTGGCGATCGAGGGGCAGCGTCAGTGTGATCCAAGGAGCAAAGGTATCCACGACTCAATATAGTGTGAGGTGCCTTTGCTAGGAGTTTGAAGGAACCGCACGCCGTGTAGGAGATGAGCCACAGGTGCTAATAAAGGACATGGGCATTGTTTTGACAATCAGGTGCTGCATCGTGGATACCAAAGGGAGGAATCATGGCAGCCTAGAACTTCCAAGTTAGAAGGGCCCCAAGGCTTCCCAGGTGGCTCAGAGGTTAAAGCATCTGCCTGCAATGCAGGAGACCTGGGTTCGATCCCTGGGTCGGGAAGATCCCCTGGAGAAGGAAATGGCAACCCACTCCAGTATTCTTGCTTGGAGAATCCCATGGACAGAGGAGCCTGGTGGGCTACAGTCCACGGGGTCGCAAAGAGTCGGACACGACTGAGCGACTTCACTTTCACTTTCACTTTCAAGGCTGTCTCTAAATCCAGCCCTCTATGGGCACAAATAATGAAACTAAGGCCCAGAGAGATTGTATGCCTCTTGCAGTCTTATTCAAAGCAGTTAGAGCTTTCTTTCCAGTGGGAGATGGTGTTTCAAAACCCAGAGAGAGGATGGAGATGACCAGGAATTAGGCCGAATAGTTGGGGCTTGTGGGTTTTCAGGAAGGAATTCTATAGAAAGGCGAGAATGAGACTCAGACTGATTGGCTGAGGAGTCAATTAGCAATGAAGAGGAGCAGCCTGGAGGCGAGGGAACAGCACTCACTCTTGGGAGAAGCCTGGAGGCAGAGGGGTCGAGGGGAGAGTTGGTGGCACGAAGAAAGAAGGATCAGAGTTAAGGGTTTTGCTGGACAGGTAAGGTCTGAAGTGGGCAGTGGACCTCTGCTGAGATTGAGGTTGAAAACATCAAAGGGAGGGAAGGTGTTTGATGGGGGCCATGTCCTGGAGAGGAGGTGAGGATAGGAATGAGACTGCGGTTAGCCGGGGAGTCAGATTTTAACTGCCAGCTTGAACCGATAGGTGGAGGCTGTCGATAGTATCTAGTGTCACCATTTTACAGACCTGGAAACTGAGACTCAGCCTGTAAACATGATCCGTCTAGGGCCACAGAGTTAAGGAGGATGAAGAAACAAACCCTTGAGCTAGAGAAGACAAAAACTGAATGTCCTGGAGAAATAGGCAGATGGATCCTTTACAAACATAGATCAGATTGGGTGGCAGATGTATAGCCCTCAGGCCCCATGTCATTAGAAGCAGTCTGAAGTAGAATAACTCAGGGTCTGCAAAGCACTGAGGTACCAGGCCCCTGACAACCTGATTTAAGATGCTTCCTCCTTGCTCATTTCCCACACTGACCTTTCTGGGGCTCAATCACCCAAGCCCCTTTCCTCCCGAGGGCCTCTGCTCGCTGGTCCCTCTGGCAAGAAGGCTCTGCCTCCAGATTTGGGTTTGCTGCCCTCTCTTGTCACCAAGGGGCTTCTCTGGTGGTTTAGACGGTAAGGAATCTGCCAGCAGTGTGGAAGACCCAGTTTTGGTCCCTGGGTTGGAAAGATTCCCTGGAGAAAGCAATAGCTCAAATGTCACCCTCTCAAAGAGGCCCTTCCTGACCACTCTGTTTAAAGTGGTGACCCCTGCTTCCTTCCTCACTCTCTTTTGTTGTCTTCAGAACACACACCTTTCAGAAATTATCTGTTTATCTCACTTCTCTAAATAGAATGGCAGCTTCCTGCAAGCAGGGACCTTCCTTAGCTGCCCTGTTTTACAAGTACCTTTGCCACACTTAGGATTTCCTGATAGCTCAGTTGGCAAGGAGTCTGCCAGCAGTGTGGAAGACCCAGTTTTGGTCCCTGGGTTGGAAAGATTCCCTGGAGAAGGCAATAGCTCAAATGTCACCCTCTCAAAGAGGCCCTTCCTGACCACTCTGTTTAAAGTGGTGACCCCTGCTTCCTTCCTCACTCTCTTTTGTTGTCTTCAGAACACACACCTTTCAGAAATTATCTGTTTATTTCACTTCTCTAAATAGAATGGCAGCTTCCTGCAAGCAGGGACCTTCCTTAGCTGCCCTGTTTTACAAGTACCTTTGCCACACTTAGGATTTCCTGATAGCTCAGTTGGCAAGGAATTTGCCTGCAGTGCAGGAGACCCTCATTTGATTCCCGGGTCAGGAAGATCCGCTGGAGAAGGGATAGGCTACCCACTCCAATATTCTTGGGCTTCCCTTGTGGCTCAGCTGGTAAAGAACCCGCCTGCAAAGCGGGAGACCTGGGTTTGATCCCTGGGTTGGGAAGATCCCCTGGAGAAGGGAACAGCTACCCACTCCAGTATCCTGGCTTGGAGAATTCCACGGACTGCATAGTCCATGGGCGTCTCAAAAAGTCGGCCTCGACTGAGCAACTTTCACTTTCACTTTTGCTGCCTGCACCAGGGCCCGGCGTGCTGTGGATGCTCGGTAAAGCCTGATGGACTGGACTGAATGCCTTGATTAGCAGAGGGGCATGGGGTGACAAGATGAGCGTGGGTGATTGGATAAGATTATTGTTACATAACAGTAAGTTCTACTGGGTTTCACAAAAATTCTTGTGACCTCTCTTGGCATATTTTTAAGGACTTTCAGAAAATAATCAACAGATGCTGTCTTATTTTTTCCAATCTCGGCATCATAGAGGAGTTGGTAAAGATGTATTCCAGGCTCTCTGGTGACATTCTTAGTCTTCTTTATGAGGTCATTTATTTAACTTTAATTTATGAACAGTAAAATTGTCTCTTTTGGGTGTACAGTTCTTTGCGTTATGCCAAATGCAGAATCATGTAACCACCACCCACTCAAGATACAAAATAGTTCTATCACCCTCTGAAATTCCCTTGTATTTGCCCCCTCAGAGCCCAGCCCCTCTCTCCTTACTGTCAAACCCTAGTGACCATTTTTATATGTTGCCCCTCTCTGTAGTTCATTTTTTCTAGATTGTCATATAAATGGAGTCATACTTTATACAGCAGTTTAATTGTTGGTTCTTTCTTTTTGTTGTTTTCTGTACAATTAAAAAATATTTAAGTATAGTTGATTTACAATGTTAAATTATTTTTAGGTGTACAACATAGTGATTCAGTATTTTTATAGATAATACTCTGATTAAAGCTATTACTAATGGTTCTATTTGTGCTGTACAATCTATCCTGTTGCTTATTATTTTTTTCAACACATATTTTAATATGTGTGTATATGTATTTATTTTATAGTAAATCTTGTTGGAAAAAAAGAAATATCTTGGTCCTTTCATTTAGCATAGTACATTTAAAAGTTGTTGGAGTTGCAGGCACTGGTAATTCGTTTCTGTTCAGTGCTGAGTGATATTCCATCTATGGCCATACAGTTGTTTGCTTATCCATTCACCTGTTGATAGATACTTAGGTTGATTCTAGTTTGGACTGTTAAAAATAAAGCTGCTATACATGGTCACGTACAGATCTCTGAACGGACGTTTGCTGCACTTTTTTTTTTTTTTTTTTCTTCAGTAAATACCTGCAAGTAAAAATACCTAGGTCATGTAGTACATGGGATTTTAATTTTTAAGCATGTATTAAACTGTTTCTCGCCAAAATGGTTGTACCATGTTACATGCCCCCCAGCTGCAGGCGAGTTCTGCTGGCATTAAATCCTTGCCAACACTTGGGAGAGTCGGTCTTCTTCATTTTAGACGTTATTATCATACCCACGACTCACTGTGGTTTGAATTGGCGTTTCTCTAACGTCTGCATGATTCTGAACATCTTTTCATGTGCTTACTTGCCACTCATGTACCTTACTTCCAGGCCTGTTATCTCTTTTGCCCATTTGTACGGGGTGGTTTTCTTCCTTTTGAGTTCTGTTGTCAGTATCTTTTTAAGATCAGCTTTTCCATGGAAGACCTAAAACTAAGAGAAAAGTAGCTTTTAAAAATTTCTATGTTGGCAGTGCAAAAAAGTAGTAGGCAACTCTCAAATTATTTAGCATGTACTGTGTTCTTAACATGGGTGAGCAAACCAAAAGAATATGAAGCAAACCAGATATCCCTCCTGTATTCCCATCTCGTTGAGGGAGAGGACTCACGTGAGTTTATGCAGCCCTTCTTCCGGTGGTTCCCTAATTATGTGTTTGGTTAAGAAGTATTATTGACCCTAAACTCCCAATTGACATATATACATATTATATATATTTTAAATGACCATATATATATATTTTAAATGACCGACAAGGACTTACTGTATAACACAGAGAACTCAGTACTCTGTAATAACGTGATTGGGAAAAGAATTTGAAAAAGAATTTCAGACACATGTATATGGATAACTGAATCTCTTTGCTGTAGACCTGAAACTAACTAATGTGGTTAATCAGCTATACCCTAAGGCAAAATAAAAATTTTAAAAAAGAAATGTCGCCAAAAATTAGAAAAGGAAGTGTCTTACATGGGCTATAATTGATAAGGAGAGCCTCCTGTAGGAGGTGAGAGTTCAGTTGAAGTTTGATGATTGGTGGTCTTTGGTTAGGAGCAGAGAGGTGGCTTGGGCTTCCTTGGTGGCTCAGATGGTAAAGAATCCACCTGCAGTGCAGGAGACTTGAGTTTGATCCCTGGATTGGGAAGATCCCCTGGAGGAGGGCATGGCAACCCACTCCAGTATTCTTGCCTGGAGAATCCCCATGGATAGAGGAGCCTGGTGGGCTACAGTCCACAGGACGCAGAGAGTCAGACAGGACTGAAGTGGCTTCAGCACCGCACAGAGAGATGTCATAGGAAGAAGTGACAGTGCAGGTCACGTGTATGGGCACAGCGCAAACAAAGCCTGCCTGGAGGGTTTTATTGGTAGTTGGGGGAAACTGACGACAGAAATCTGTGAGGGTGAAAAAGAAGTGCTTACTAGTTTTAATATAGTACTAGCAAACTTTTTTTTTTTTTTCAAACCTAGGAATAACATAAAAGGGTAGAAAGGTCCATCTGGAAAGGGGAATAGAAAATAGTGACAGAAACAAATTTTAGAAAGCAAGGGAGGGACTTCCCTAGTGGTCCAGTGGTTAAGATTTCACCGTCCAAAGCAGGGAGTGCGAGTTCAATCCCAGGTCGGGGAACTAAGATCCTACATACCTTATGGTCAAAAAACCAAAAAAAATGTAGAACAGAAGCAGTGTTAGACTCAATAAAGACTTTAAAAATGGTCCACATTAGACAAGAAAAGCAATGGAGAGGCTGTCATATTGGTAATTTAGACTGAGCAGTTGGCGTGGTGAACATGGGATAAATATTAGTTTATGTGATGAAGTCATTGGAGATCAGATTATCTGTCCCAAAGCCTGTTTCTTCCACCTACTCCTCTCAAGCCATGTGTGTTAACAGCCTGACAAAGAGTGAATTGCCAGAGATCCTAGGGAAGAAAGAAGCAGAGTTTATAGTAATGAGGAGGAAATTTCTGCATAATCGTAACTGTTAAGAGCAAAGGAGCACAGGACAGTTTGGTTACTTGGGCTTTGTTTGTGCCTAGTTACTCCGTCATGTCTGACTCTTTGCAGCCCGTGGACTATAGTCTGCCACACTCCTCTGTCTGTGGGGATTCTTCAGGCAAGAATACTGGAGTGGGCTGCCATGCCCTTGCTTACTTGGATGAAGGTAAAACCGATAATTTCCATACCAAAATAGAATACTTTTTTATTAGACTATGGAAAAATACCCCCGGAGAATGGAGACAGGAAGAGCCAACTCCTGGCTTGACAAAGTTGGAAAGCATACTGGTGACAGATTATGTAAATGAATTAGAAATAGTGACATATGGAAATCTGATATGCGTACAAGGATATAAAGGAACAGAAGAATCTCAGCTTGTTGGGAAGTCCATTTATTTTGTCCTCAAGTAACTGGTGTTTGAATTCACAGGGCTCTTTCCAAAAGTGGAAATGTGCTGATTTTCCTCAATCACATGATACAGTTTGTATTTACTTAAAAAATACTTTTCTGATAAGTTTGAGATGAGATTCCAAGTGCAGAGTTTGGGAGTGTAGGGATGTGATGGGAGCAGATATTCTTTTATTTACTCTGGTTTGTATTCTCACTGTAATTTTTGAAATGGAAGTTGTGTTCAGAGAGGCTTTTGTCCTTGGAAACTTTAAGGTAGACTGAAGAATTTGTGGTTGTATAAAACAAAGGGATTTTTTCTCCAGCTCTCTGTCATCATCAGACTCAGGCGAGGTAAAAGTGTTCATGTGAAGTATTCCTTTGAGACCTCTGGAAGCATTTGAGTTTCTGTATGTGGCAGAAATATGATAATTTTGTTGACATATACCCTGTATTTTGGACTTGGTTGCTATGATTCAGGTGAAAACAGCACTTTTTTCCTCTTCTAAGTACTGTTTTTTAAGGAACTGAAGAAATTGACAGAGGCCTGAAGGAGGGGAAAGAGGAGTTCAAATCACAGCAACCTTTTCATGGTGAAAATCTGAAGCTGATAGCTCTTGCATTTACATGACTTTGGAAACATTTAGCTCCATGGGTGGTTCTTGAAAGTTCATTGGCGGGGATCCCCAATTTTAGAGCTAATGTTCATTTAAAAGCCAAAGATTTTTATAAGAGGGTATAATTGCCTGAACTGTGCATTTCTTTTTTGAAGGATGAATTTGTCGCCAGTACCCAAGGATGGAAGAAGTAAAGAATAGAAATCTAAGTGTCGAATGCGATCTAGCCTCTAAAATTTCATAACACTGATGAAATATGCTTTTTTAAGAAATTTGATTCTTGCCAATTCTACTCTAGCAGAAATAATCAAATTTAGTATCATGAGGGTTTTAAGGAAAGTAGACATAAAACAAATGTTAAGAAATCAATGTTTTATTTAATGGGGAAAATGACTACTTTTCCAAGACAGTGTCAGTGTCCCTACTTAGTAGGTCTCCTCCAACCATGGAACTGATGCAGAGCATGCTAACCCCGAGTTATTTAAGGCTCTTAATCAATGAAGAATGACTACAGTGTCCTTGTCATGCTGTTCTTAGTGTTGATATTTCAGCGGCTTGGCTTTAAAAGGGGGCGCCCTTCCCTGGTCCTTAGCCCAAGAGAGACTGTGCAAGTCAAAAAACATGGGGATTTTTTTTAAAGAGGCGTGCACTGCTACCTTAAGTGACTAAATGAAATACCGGTTCTGTTTACTGAACACCAAGGAGTCTGTAACAATAATGCACTTACTTGGAAGTCTATAAATAATAAAGCCTGGAGAAGTTATGCAGAAAGAGGAACCCTCCTCCACTGTTGGTGGGTATATAAGCTAGTGGTTAGTGCAGCCACTGTAGAGAACAGTATGGCATTTCCTTAAACTAAAAATAGAGCTACCGTAAGATCTAGCGATCCCACTTCTGAGCATGTATACAAAGAAAACTCTAGTTGAAAAAGATACATGTACCCCAGTGTTCATAACAGCACCATTTACAGTAGCCAAAACACGTGCATGTGTGTGTATGTGCTAAGTCACTTTAGTCATGTCTGACTCATTGTGACCCTAGAGACTGTAGCCAACCAGGCTCCTCTGTCCATGGGACTTTCCAGGTAAGAATGATGGAGTGGCTTGTTGTGCCCTCCTCCAGGGCATCTTCCCCACCCAGACATCGAACCAGCATCTCTTCCATCTCCTGCATTGGCAGGCAGGTTCTTTACCACTAGTACCACCAGGGGAGCCCCAGACAAGACAAGGCAAAACCTAAATGTCCATTGACAGATGAATGGATAAAGAAGATGTACATATATACAATGGAATAGTACTCAGCCATAAAAAATGAAATAAGGCCATTTGAAGCAACATGGATGGACCTAGAGATTATCATACTAAGTGAAATAAGTCAGAGAAAGATGAATGTCATGTATCACTTATATATGGAATCTAAACATAGATACAAATGAACCTATTTACAAAACACAAATAAACTCAGACATAGAAAACAAACCTACAGTTACTGAAGGGAAAGGTAGGGGGCAGAGAGGGCTCAATTGGGAATTTGGGATTAACAGATACACGTACATGCATGATGTGCAAAGTCGCTTCAGTCATGTCAGACTCTTTGTGACCCTATGGACTGTATAGTTCACCAGACTCCTCTGTTCATGGGATTCTCCAGACAAGAATACTGGAGTGGGTTGTCATGCCCATCTCCAGGGGCTCTTCCTGACCCAGGGATCAAACCTGGATCTCCTGCATTGCAGGCAGATTCTTTACTGCACTGAGCCCCAACAGTCTTTTTTTTTTTTTTCCCGTTTAGCCACTAGGGAAGCCCCAACAGATCAGATCAGATCAGATCAGTCGCTCAGTCGTGTCCGACTCTTTGCAACCCCATGAACTGCAGCACGCCAGGCCTCCCTGTCCATCACTAACTCCCGGAGGTCACTCAGACTCACATCCATCGAGTCAGTGATGCCATCCAGCCATCTCATCCTCTGGCGTCCCCTTCTCCTCTTGCCCCCAATCCCTCCCAGCATCAGGGTCTTCTCCGATGAGTCAACTCTTCGCATGAGGTGGCCAAAATACTGTAGTTTCTTAGCATCATTCCTTCCAAAGAAATCCCAGGGCTGATCTCCTTCAGAATGGACTGGTTGGATCTCCTTGCAGTCCAAGGGACTCTCAAGAGTCTTCTCCAACACCACAGTTCAAAAGCATCAATTCTTCGGCGCTCAGCCTTCTTCACAGTCCAGCTTTCACATCCATACATGACCACAGGAAATACCGTAGCCTTGACTAGGCGAACCTTTGTTGGCAAAGTGATGTCTCTGCTTTTGACACTACTATATATAAAATAGATAAATAACAAGAACTGCTATATAGAGGAACCTACTATATATTCAGTATCTTGTAGTAACCGGTAATGGAAAGAATGTGAAAAAAAGTATAGATGTACTTTTAGAAAAAAACATACTTATTAGCAAAAGTTCTGGTGATGGATGGTGGTAATGATTGTTACGTAAATGTACTTAATATACTTAAAAATGACCAAACTAGTAAATGTATTTTATCACAGCAAACCTTGTCCTAACAGAAATGGGGGTGCCTTGCTTTGATGAAATTTAGCACACAGTGAAAGAATTGAGGGTGCCCTGAAGGTCCAGTGTGGGAGCTCCTTCAGGAGAGGAGGCAGGGACTCTGTCACACAAAGCTTTGCCTTTTCTACACTTATATATGCAGTGCCGTGTGCGTGCTGTGTTCAGGACCGATTTCCACGCAACGAGCCTTTATTAAGCACGTGATTCTCTGAGGGCAGAGTCCTGGGTGTATGTATGGTCAGAGCAAGAATGGGAACTTCCTCAGCCTTTGGGACACCCCATCTGGACCCAGCCAAGATCCCATCACCGAGTAGATTGTGGTGAGTCCTTTTCAGGACGTACCAAGTAATGTTTTGAAAACGTGGGCAAGGAGCACTTTGAAAATATTCATTTCATTAATAAAATTACATGATGGCCACAAGCGAATTGAATGTGATTAGTCAGAACTCTTGGTTTGTAAACAGCACAGGAAACCATCCCATACTAATTTAAACAAAACGGCATCTCTTGGCTCAGAAAATGGGAGAAGTTCAAGGGGCAAACCTCAGGCTTGGCTGGATCCCAGGTGATGTCATGAAAATCCCTGTGTTTCTCCATCTATTGGAGTTTTTCTCTTCTCATTCAACTTTGTTTTGGGGAGCTGTTGCATTTTTGTTAGTTACTGATTGTGGTAAAAGGAACAGCCGCTTTCTTGATAGATTCTCGTTGGCCTGGCTGGGGTCTCATGTCCAGCCTTGAGTAGAGGTGGTGCGTGTGTACATGTGTGCGGGCCGCGGAGAGAAGTGCTTGGCCTCAGGCAGCACTGCGGTCTGAGAACACAGTAGGATGGGCCTCCAGAGTGTTCTGGGCTAACAGAGAGTGTGCTCTAGATCAGAGCTTTCAGAAACCGGCGATGTAGCCCGTTACTCATGATCTCTTATTGAAACAGAAACGTTAAGCACAATGGTTGATTCTTTAAGCTTTATCATTGATGAAGCTTTACTAGTTTTGAGGTGAACTATTTAGTAATGTTGAGAACTTGTGGAGGATAGAACAATAATGATTGGAAAGGACCAATGCAATATTTTTTAGAGGGAGAAAAGATCTGATGGTTTCTTTCATGGACTATATTTACTTATGCTTGGATAATGAGAAAATATAGCAGTAACAAGAATGTGTTCCAAAAACAGTGTACTGCAGATTCATTCCTACCCTCTGATACAGAGGGAAAATTGGCAGTAATATAATTCCAAAAAATTTATTAAGTTGACCCCATTAATAAATACAGTCCTAGACCATTTATAACTAATTATCATCACCCACGTAGGAGCACCTAAGAAGTGCCTTATATTGTGCTTTCTTTGGCTTGTTTGTTGAGAGCCTCTACCATTCTTGGTATAAATTATATATATATATATTTTTTTTTTTTAGTGTGGAAGGATTACTAATAAAATGGATTTATACCTGTTCACCAGTACAGTATGCGTGTGTACTTATAAATGTAATTTTGCATATGGCTTCAGAGGATTGATGGGTCATTTCATGAACCTATGGACTGCAGGTTAAGAACCACTCCTCTTGGTCATTGTTAAAATATAATTCCATAACTACAGAATGAGGACTGTTGTGATCAACTACCAGTCAGACCTGTACAGTTGAAAATGCAATGGGAATTGTGTGTTCAACATTAGTGCCAGGTTGTAACTTATGCACTAAATATTTATGCAAGATGGCTATCTGGGCCAAAGAATCCCATGAAATAGGGAATCCTAAGTGTCTGGTATAAACAGGCCAGAGGTATCAGTTGACCTGATTAGTTGACATCTGACAAATTGAAAAAAATGAGGATCAGTAAGCTTGCAGATATTGACAGGTAAAGATAGTATCATTTAGGAAAAATGATCAGAGGCCAGAGTAATCTTGTTAAATGAGAGGAAATGTAGGAATTGAATATATAGGAGAATGGTGGTGGATAGAAAGACCAGCTTTGAGGTCATACTTCTACTTGCTTGGTGTGTGACCATGGGCAACTTACCTACCCTAACATTGAGTTTCTACATCTGCAAAAGGATGACAATAATAGTCATTACTATTAAGGACTGTGGCTATGGGAAATATATCTGAACGAGTCCATGTAAAGTGCTGGCATATAGCAAGTGCTCAATGGAAATCCTAGTTCCTACCATTATTGTTACTATTAATAGTTTCAATTATAATGGAAATTGAGGAATAGGAGCAAATAGGAACCCCATGTGTAAATAATTGCTCATGTGAAAGTATGACCTAAGAGATTCCATCATGAAAAGAATTAGCAATGTAGACTTAATAAATTCAACCACAAAACATTATTTTAGAGTGAGGAGATTCTTCCACTTCTTTGTACCCTCATGAGATCCTTAATTGAGAACTCTATTCTTCTCTGAATTCCAAAAATAGAGGTTATTATGAAGATAGTTTAGACTAGTGATTCTCAATGCTTTTTTAGAGCAATACAAATTAAGATTAATATTCACACCCATATCACATACTCCATGGCAGATTTGATTTAAAAGCATTGTGTGGGTATGTGTGTGTGGGAAGCAAAGCAAATAGCACCATGAGCTTTTTGTTTTGTGGTATTCATAAAAATCAATACTCAGCATGAAAGTATTATTCACGAAGAGTTGCTTCCTGTGGGCCGTAGCATAGATCAGACAGGCTGCGTGGTGATATACTGGGATGGTTTTAACTTCCATCTCTTCCCACCTGTGAAAGCATTAGGATGCAAATGAGTACACAGCTATATTGTAAGAAGAATTGTGGACCTGTTGTGTGTTTCTATTTTAAAAGTAAATAGTTCATAAACATCAGTTTCATTATTATTAACAAATTACCTGGCACACTGCTCACAGCTGATCATGCCCTATTGTATGGTACTCTGGTATAAAGGAGAGTCTGAGACATCAATAAAACTGCCGCAATCAGCCTCCTCTGCTGACACACACACACACACACACACACACACACACAGAGTTAAAATCACTCACTAGAATAATGAATGCTATTTAAATCACAGAACCATTAAATTGATGATAGATATATAGTTGCTGTCTTCTTTGGACAACAGAATAAAACAAGAAGAAATCCTGTTAGGGATTGAGATCAGCTATGAAAATCTGCTGACTTTATGTTACTGTTAAACATTGGGCTAGAATTACTGTTAGGAGAAGATCTATGACAGCTTTTACTCTGCCAGTATTTAAAGGTAAGGATCATTTTCATATTTGAGATGATTTTGATGCGGCTGTAACCAGAATAGAAGTGTCTTAGATTATAACTTTTCCTCAGATTGAATAATTTTGCTGTAATAAGTCAGCATATGTTGCTGTCTAGTCTAAAAACTACATGAGGATAAAAACATATTATGTAAAACCATCCATAGTATCAAGTCTCTCTCAATTCCACTCTGTTGAAGATTTAATGCCAGCACCACACACTAGATAATTTGAAAGAGAGCCTCAATCGAGAAAAAATATTTGAACATATATCTGAATCCTGGAGGGAGAAGTTGTGTATTTAGTTTGAGTTTAGTTTGAGTTTAGGTTTCATGTCTCAACAAGATAGACTATAGTTTATGAATCATTTCTTATATTGAAAATGCAGTAATGTTGGTGCAATAATCTCTGTTAATCCAGTAGATTACTGTTTTTAAGGGAGAGTACGGTTTTATTAACATGTGCTTTGGTTTTCGCTGTTTGTATGCAGGTCTTATTTATTGACTGAGACTATATTTCACAAAACATATTGAACAAATAATGTTTTTACACATATTTTATTGAGGTGTAATTAGCATAGCATTATAATTTTCAGATGTGTAACTATGTTTCTATATATATCATAACTTTTGTAACTGAAAATACATAGCTTTTGACCCCCTCCACCCATTGCAGCCCCCACCACCCCTCAAAAATTGGTATTTTTGACTTTAACATTTCCTTATAATTGTCATTTATAAATACAAATTTAGACAAATCAGTTTATATACCTATGTAGCTTTAATTATTGCTATTCTAAGCAGATCTCAGTTGTGGACTTAGAGGAATTTCCAAGGTTTATGTGTTGATAATAAATGAAAATTTTTTTTAAAAGACTAGAATAGAAGAAAGCACACACATGTAAACTGAGCATTTTGATTATATAAAAGTTCAAATTGCCTGCATACCAAATAAAATTAAGATAAAAATGAGAAATGGTGATTAGGTTAATTATCTCCATATTAGGAGCTAATACAGAGACTTCCCTGGTGATCCAGTGATTGAAACTTCCCCTCTCAATACACAGGGTGGGATTTGACCCTGGTTGGGAAGCTAAAATCACATATGCCTTGTGGCCAAAAAAAAAAAAAAAAGAAAACAATATTGTAAACAATTCAATAAAGACTTACAAAATGACTCACATAAAAAAAGAGTCTTAAAAAGAACTAATACAAGCCAATAAAAAGACCATGGATACTTCCAGTAGGGATTGGAAGACACAGACAAAGTACATGAACAGACAGCTCACAGAAATGCAAATAGGGAGTGTATGAACTTCTAAATTGTCTAGTCATGCTAGTAAGTAGAGAGAGAAAGAAAGGAACAGTTATTTTTCATCTGTCAGATTTTCAGAGAGGAGAACAAATGATGGGAAATTGATACCTCTGTGAAGGATGTCAACAGGGAGTTAGTATAAAGAGACAAGTAATTTGGCAGCAGGTACCTAGTGGGCTACAGTCCATAGAGTTGCAGAGACTCAGACAAGACTGAAGCGATTTAGCACGCACACACTCATGCACGCACCATGGGAAGCAGTTTGATACAATTCCACAGCATCAACTCTTCAGCCAGAAAGCCTTATATGAATTTCAGCTTTACCACTTACTAGCTCTGTAGTCTTGGTTACTTAACCTCGATCAAGTTACTTAAACTTGATTTTCCCACCTGTGAAATGGAGATATAGAATTTATTAAATGGAATTGTTACAAGGCATTGATCATTGAGTTTGTATATGTAAAGGGCTTAGAAAAGTACTTGGCCTATGCTTGCTGCTGCTGCTGCTAAGTTGCTTCAGTCGTGTCTGACTCTGTGCGACCCCATAGACGGAAGCCCACCAGGCTCCCCCGTCCCTGGGCCTCTCCGGGCAAGAACACTGGAGTGGGTTGCCATTTCCTTCCCCAAAGCCTGAAAGTGAAAAGTGAAAGTAAAGTCGCTCAGTTGTGTCCAACTCTTAGCGACCCCATGTACTGCAGCCTACCAGCCTCCGCCATCCATGGGATTTTCCAGGCAAGAGTACTGGAGTGGGGTGCCATTGCCTTCTCCACTTGGCCTATACCAAGCCCTGTTTTTATGTTTTCAAACTGTGGTGCTAGAAAAGACTCTTGAGAGTCTCTTGGACTGCAAGGAGATCAAACCAGTCAATCCTAAAGGAAATGAACCCCGAATATTCATTGCAAGGACTGATGCTGAAGCTCCAATACTTTGGCCACTTGTTGCGAAGAGCCAACTCATTGGAAAAGACCCTGAGGCTGGGAAAGATCAAAGGCCAAAGGAGACAGGAATGGTAGAGGATGGTTAAATAGGATCACTGACTCAGTGGTCATGAATTTGAGCAAACTCTGGGAGATAGTGGAGGTTAGAGAAGCCTGGCATTCTGCATGGGGTCACAAAGAGTCGGACATGACTCAGCAACTGAACAAGCCCTATATAAGTATGTTTGCTTTACTGTTATTGTCATCATTGCTTTCATATACCTGCTGCTGCTGCTGCTGCTGCTGCTAAGTCGCTTCAGTCGTGTCCGACTCTGTGCGACCCCATAGACGGAAGCTCACCAGGCTCCCCCGTCCCTGGGATTCTCCAGGCAAGAACACTGGAGTGGGTTGCCATTTCCTTCCAATGCATGAAAGTGAAAAGTGAAAGTGAAGTCGCTCAGTCGTGTCCGACGACTCTTAGCGACCCCATGGACTGGAGCCTACCAAGATCCTCCGTCCATGGGATTTTCCAGGCAAAAGTACTGGGGTGGGGTGCCATTCATATACCTAAGAAAGTCCAATTTCTAGGACTGTATCATCAGGAAATTATACATATGGACAAATATTAGTTTATAATGGTGCTCATTTTAGCATAATTTATGTAAGTTTTAATAGCTTCCCCCCCCACCAGTTAATTGGGGATTAGCAGAATGGTGGTAAATTTATTTTTATTATTATCATGTAATATATATATAGTCATTTCTGTGGAGCAAATTTAATAACTTGGAAAATCATTAACATCTAATTTTTTCATTTAATATATGTAACTATTTACAGAATTTGTGCACATTCGTGTACATGCACATTTTCATTTCCAGTGGACATAAATGTATATATTTCATCCTCAATGGAAGGAAAAGTCTCAAAATCAGAGGTGTTTATCACTGAATAATAGAATTTCTGTTTCACTAATTTGTATTTACCCAATTTTTTGTGATAAGAATGTATTATTTCTACAGCAATAAGAGAGCACGGGGAATGATCTTGAGAGTATGGAAGAACAAGGTCGTCTCTGCCTCCAGATGGCACTACCGTTTTCACAGAGAAATAAATAAATAGATCTCGACTGATGGGCATTTTGTTTCTTCATACCCTGTGCTTGATGGATATGTGTGCCTTGCTCTCCAGACCAGCCTTAGAAGACGCAGGGGGTACAGGAGGAAGGTTGGAGGGAGAGAGGTGGACAGGCCCTGCACACGCCCGTCAGAACGTGGCTCTGTTTCTTGCAAGTTTTAACTGCTTCCAGATCCTCTAAGGTTGTGGACCATTTGTTGTAACATCCATTAAAACTCCTTGAGAGTAAATTAAATTGTTACATTTATAATTATCTGAATAAGCAAGCATGATGAATAAAGTAAGTTTTCCATAACACAGTTTATTTCCTAAGCTAATAAAGGAACTTAGGAGCTATTAGGGCAGAATAAAAATGTTGCATAAAAAAGAAGTCCATTATCCTCACATTTATTTCTCCTCTACCTTAATGATCTTCCCTCTTGTTCCACCATAGGGTCCCAGTTTTATCAGGCCTGAAATTCAACGGCCTTCATTTCCTTTGACTGTGTAAGAATGGTTCTTTCAAGGACTTAGATAAGCTGGATGGTCTTTTGATTTTTCTCGTCCTTTACATTTTTGTAAAGTTGTGCTATTCTCACATAATGATCCTTTAGCTTAACAATATGAAGAAAAGTTAAATGTGAATGAACAGGAAAAGTTATATTTATTAATTGGGATTAGGTGATCTGTGGAACTTTGTAAGTCTCGTAGATTTGGGAGGGGTAGACTAATCAGTTGATAAATATTTTAAAGGTTGACTTTTATGTATAAGTATGAAATTCTTGTTTTAAAAAAACCCTGAGATTAATAATGTCATGGTTTGGAGTTGTTCTGCCGAGTAGATGTTATATTCATAGAGGCTCTGATGACCATGGAAGTATTGACTTGTCTAGATTTATATTTGTAGTTATTAAGCTGTTACTGTTAACTAGTGTTTTTTTGTAGTAAAAACTAGATTTTTAATGAGATAAATTACAGGAAATGTAATTTATACATAAATTTATTTTCAGAATCCTTCATGTTTAACATCAGTATGTATTACAAATTATCTTCCAAAAGACCTTAATGTATTTGTTTGACCTACTGGTAATTTTGGGCTTTCCTGGTGGCTCAGACGATAAAGTGCCTGCCTGCAATGTGGGAGACCCGGTTCGATCCCTGGGTTGGGAAGATCCCCTGGAGAAGGAAATGGCAAACTGCTCCAGTATTCTTGCCTGGAGAATCCCATGGACAGAGGACCCTGATAGGCTACAGTCCATGAGGTCGCAAAAATTCAGACACGACTGAGCAGCTTCACTTTCACTGGTAATTTTGGGGCATATTTTTCCAAAGTGGCATAAAGTTCAGAATCGAATTACTTAAGGTGGGCAATAGTCAAGGTAGATTACAGTTACCTCCCTGGAAGCGAATTAGTTGAACCAAAAGCTAGATCATCTAGATGGGGATTAGGAACTTACTCTTGATGCCTTACTTGTCCCTTTCTTTATTTTAAAAATTAAACCACCAAGGAAAATAATAATATCCATATTTTACCACCGAGTTAATACATGTTCATTTGTCATTGTTTCAGATCTGTCTTTTAATTGTTAAACACAAAATGTCACAGTTGAAGTTCAAGTCCTATTTGAATCCCTCCCCCTCCCCTGAGCTTATGCAGAGACAGTTGAGTCAAGAACGTCATATGTATTGTCTGCCCATATTTTTATCCTCTACACATATACATATGCATACATTTAACAATTTTATAGAAATGCAATCTCGCCCTTGCACAATATCTAACAATTTGTGAGCTCCACATGTGACGATGCATTTGATTTAGTTCTTTCCACTTTCATTACTTTATGTATTCTGTGGCTTATCTGGCTATTCCTGGGCCTTGAGGTTGTTTGTGCTGCAAAGACCAGTTTTGTAAATGTCTCCTTACAAAGACATGTCTTCTTATATGAGCAGAGATTTCTGTCGGATAGACAGCTGGAAGTAGAATTTCTGGGTAATGGAGAATGTGTGTATTTTGAATTTTGCAAGTCTTTCATGATGCGGGGCAGTGTGTTTATACTGACTTACATTGTCAGCAGTGCGTATAAGGTCCTGGTCTGCTCACTTCCTTGTTGACACTTTGTATTCTGACTAGGAAATAGCATCTCATTTGTAGTTTGTGAATCTTCCCATAACTAGCGAGGTTAGCATATTCTCCTAGGTATGTCAGACTGAGTTTCCTCTTCTGTAAATTGCTATTTGTTTCCTGTTTACCCAGATTTCCTTTGGCTAGTCTTCTGTATTTTGATTATAAAAGTGATTCTTCTGTACATTAACCCCTTAGTTATGTAAGTTGAAAATATGACTTGCAATCGATGACCTGTGCTTTAATCATCTTATGGCATTCTTTTTTCATGCAAATGCTTTACATTTTGATGCAAAATTTCATTTTTTTCCTCAAGATTTGTGCTTTTTATGCCTTACCCAAGAAATCCTTCCCTAACTTTCATTCATAAAGATATTTTCTAATATGTGCTTTCTGCAGTATTTCTGTTTTAAGTCTCAAAACTTTTCATGTAGTAGTAGACAAAAGAATTTATTTTTCAGAAATGTGGTTACTCTAGAAAATATTCCACGGCCACCACCATCCTCTAAAATAATTTTCACAGCAATAAGGATAATTTCCTACCATATTTAAGGAGCTAAGAACATAAAACACTCACTGACTTTCCAAGAGCAACAGCTACATAGCTATTTAGAAGTTTTTTCAATAAACGCAAGGTAAAACAGAAGTCAGGACTGTGTTTATTTCTGATTTGGTTTGAAGGTTCAAATATTTGTGAAAATAATACATGGGTGTGGGAAGCTGAATTAGAGGAAACTTCTGCTTTTGATGACCCCAGTTCAGTGTAGATTAGATCATTATCTTAAATTACTTGGGAAATGAACATTAAGGCGACACAGACTGGAAAAGGACAAATCATGTAAATATGGGCTCTCTTCTCCCAATATACTCTGTCCCCAGATGGAGGGTAGAGGTGACCAGGAGCTCTTTGGGCATGACCCGTAATTCAGACAACTTACATTCACAGTGGGGTGGCCTGGGTCAGAGAGGGGAGCTCTGTCACAGACTCACATTTGAAAAATTACTCATTTTTAGAAACCGTAAGTAAAAGAGTGTTCAGAAGTCTGAAAAGCACTGGCAATTGAGTTTTCGAGGCTACAGTTGGTGTTGCTGTTATAAGACTCTCAGACGTACCTATTTTTCCTTCATAAGAAAGGAAGGAACATGTCTTTTTAAACCATCTTTCTCTACTTCTCTTGTTTCTACTTCTCTTTTCAATTTAAATTACCGATAGACACTGCCTGCATTATATCGCCGAAGGGCTAAATCTGAATCCCCAAATTGTGACTACATAGCCAAGAAGCAAGTTAGAATTCCAGCTCGATCTTTTTTTTTTTAATTTCACTTATATATTCTAGCACAAATGGAGCCTTCTGAAATTTAACTCAGTTGAACTACACTTTCAGGAAGAAGTCAGTCTCAAGAAATCAAATGGTCCAACATGAGGGATTCATTGCTTCCTTAGCAGTACGAAGGGTGTCACCGCACCCACCAGTCCACACTGCCTACAGTCAGCCCCGCCTTCAGGGTTGCCTGTGGATCGGTCCCAGCTGCCTTGTGCATGGGTCTCTGTGGCAACACCTAGAGACCGGTGTGCGGCATCGCTGTCGAGAGATGCTTTTACCGGGCTGCGTAGAGTGTGAGACTTGGATCACACAGTAACCGTGCAATTGGGCTGACAACATTGCTCTGATAGACTCTTAAAAAAAAAACCAAAAAACCCTTTCTTGTTTATACTGTCCTCCTAATTAAAATGAGCAGAGGTTTTAGAATTGTGTGACTTTGTGCCTTGGTGTGAGTGGCTTCTCCAATTCCTGCTTGGGAAGATGCGGAGTCAGAGAGCCTTGGGGTTCTTGCTGTGTGCTCGCAGAGGAGGCAAAGTGAGGGAAAAGAGCTTATGTATTGCTGGAACACTGAAGACTCAGCGTTGCTTGTTTGTCATTAATCTCAGAGCTTATTTTGGATCTGGATGCAGATAGTATCCTCCATAAGTGTCTCACGTTGTAATGGTATCTAAAGACAACGTAAGTAGGACTACACTGTCCAAAAGGTTGGAGGGTGGGTCTCAGTGGCACTGTGTCGAGTTTTTGGGTTTTTTTAAGGAAAAAACAAAAGTAGGTCGTAGAGAGTACACATGAAGCTGTTTGTGTAAACATTTTAAAGCATATAGGATCTGCCATTTATTATTTATATGTGTGTTTATAGCGAAGTACGAACATAGGGGACAAAAACCAGCCTTTTGTTAGTGCCTGCTCCTAGAGAAAGAGGGACACACAGAGACATCACCCTTGTTTGGAATGTTTTCATTTTATATTTGGAAAAGATCCGAGATGGATTTCATGAATGCTAACATCTTAAAGGTGGTAGGTCTATAAGCATTTTGTTACATGTTTATATTCTTGCTTCTACTTTTCTGATTTGGATTTCCTCCTCCCATTAACCACCACCACAAAACGTGATGAGAAGCCACTGATAACCGTGCCCCTAAACAATACTCTCTGGGACCTAGAACTAAAGAATTTCTTTGATTCGTTGTTTGGGCTTTGGAAAAGAGACATCTGCTGTGACCAGCCGAAAGGAGAGACATTGAGCTCTTGCCAAAACTAAGAGTATGTAGTTGGGATGTGTTAAGAAACTGTACTTCAAGCCCCCAAATTGTGTCAAGGTGACGTTGACTTGAGAGCTGGTTACTGAAGATTACCCGAGGCGGCGTTGCGTGTGCGGGATTGTGGCTCTGGTGGCTGGATCTGTTCTATGTCTCTGGGAACTCGGGCAGTGAGCCGCACAGCACACCTTGTCACTGCCTCTGGCCGAATGGCACGTGACACCACTGTGCTCTGTGGTCACGGAAGCGATAGAAGCACAACGTCCATTATTATAGGCGAGAAGGAAACCTGGATGACCAGCCTGTAAGTACTCACTGCTTGGAGTCAGTTTTCCCCTAGCGTCTGAGATGGTCACGTTTACTTCCAGATAGGCGAGAAAAATCATTTCTGAGAGAGAGAGCGAAAGGTCTCCAACCATGTAGGTAAGGTCAGAAGACACTCATTCGTATTTTAACTTTATTTCTGTTAATAAATTTTTGTTTAAACTTCTGCAATTAAACTGCAATGTGATACTAAGAGTTCTCTGAATTTAAGTCTCAAAATTGGAAGCTCGTAAACTCCAGTTATTGATCCACTGAAGTGGGGGATGCTGTGAACTCCAGGATGTGAGAGAATCTGATTTATCTTGCAGAGGATGGTCTGGCTTCTTAGTGCATTCTCTGTCCCTGGCCTCAATTTCACAATGGACTTTTATTGTAGATTTTATTAGTGGATCATTTAAGGACTTTCATTTATTGGAAGCATAGGTCACCTAATTTGGAAAACCTTGGGTGAGAAACAGCCAGTTGGTTTAAGATGAGCTTAGTTCCAGAAGCAATTCTCTTATTACTTATATTTAATAATAACAGGAAACTTACACATTCAAGATTATATCATATTTTCTAAGAACTTTGACAAGATTTTTGAACTGGACAACCCATACATTGAGAAATGAATAAATATAAGTTGTTCTTTAAAGAGTTTTCTTTTCCTTTATGTTAACAATATGGTAGCCCTTTAAAAGTACCTAATTTTTTATTGTTTATTGGAGGACAGTTGCTTTACAGTTTTGTATTGGTTTCTTCCATACATCAACATGTATCAGCCATAGGTATACATATGTCCCTTCCCTCTCGAAACTCCCTCCAAGCTCCCACTCCATCCCACCCCTCTAGGTTGTCACAGAGCACCGCTTTGAGCTCCCTGCATCATACAGCAAGTCCCCACTGGCTATCTGTTCTACATATGGTGATGTGTAAGTTTCAACGCTTCTCTCTTAATTCATCCCACCCTCTCCTTCCCTCGTTGTTTCGACAAGTCTCTTCTCTTTGTCTGCATCTCTATTTCTTCCCTACAAACAGGTTTATCAGTACCATTTTTCTAGATTCCATCTATATGTATTAATATGCAATACTTGTTTTTCTCTTTCTGACTTCACTCTGTGACAGGCTCTAGGTTCATCAGCTTCACTAGAACTGACTCGAATTAGTTTATTTTTGTGACTGAATAATATTCCATCATATATATATACTAAAACTTCTCTTTTTGGTATTTTTTTCTTTTTTATTATTTTTTTAAAATTTTATTTTCTAATTAGAGGAAAACTGCTTTACAGTGTTGCGTTGGTTTCTGCCATACAACAGTGTGAATCAGCCGTATGTATACATACATCCCTTCCCACTGGAGCCTCCCTCCCCTCCTACTTCAGATCATGGCAGAGCACCATGCTTGGCTCCCTGTGTTTATAGCAGCTTTTCACCAGCTGTCTGTTTCACACGTGGCGGTGTATGTATGTTGATGCTATATTCTGTGTTCGTCCCACTCTCTCCTTGCCCCCACTTTGTCCAAAAGTCTTATCTCTATATCTCTGTCTCCATCCCTTCCCTGCAAATAGGTTCATGAATACCATTTTCTAGATTCCATATATATGTGTTAATATATGATGTTTGTTTTTCTTTCTCTGACTTCACTCAGTGTAATAGACTCTAGGTTTATCCACCTCACTAGAACGGACTCAAATTCATTATTTTTTCTGGCTGATTAATATCCCATTATATATATATCGGAGAGGGCAATGGCACTGCACTCCAGTACTCTTGCCTGGAAAATCCCATGGATGGAGGAGCCTGGTAGGCTGTAGTCCATGGGGTCGCTAAGAGTCGGATACGACTGAGCTACTTCACTTTCACTTTTCACTTTCATGCATTGGAGAAGGAAATGGCAACCCACTCCAGTGTTCTTCCTTGGAGAATCCCAGGGAAGAGGGAGCCTGGTGGGCTGCCGTCTATGGGGTCACACAGAGTCGGACACGACTGAAGCGACTTAGCAGCAGCATATATATATATATATATATATATATATATATATATATATATATATGTACCACAATTTCTGTATCTGTTCATCTGCTGAGGGACATCTAGGTTAATTCCATGTCCTGGCATTGTATATACTGCTGCAATGAACATTGGGGTTACATGTGTTTTTTCCAGTTAAACATAAATAGGCCCAGCTTTTCTCAGGGAATATGCCCAGTAGTGAGATTGCTGGGTCATATGGTAGTTTATTGCTACTTTATTGAGGAATCTCTCTACTGTTCTCCATAGTGGCTATAACAATCCCTGCAGTAGGAGTCCCTTTTCTCCACATCCTCTCCAGCATTCACTGTTTGTAGTTTTTTGTTTGTCTTTTTTTTTTTTTTTTTTTTTTTTTAAACGATGGCCATTCTTATTGGTGTGAGGTGATACTTCATTGTAGTTTTGATTTGCATTTCTCTAGTAATGAGCGATGTTGAGCATCTTTTCATATGTTTATTGGCCAGCTGTATGTCTTCTTTGAAGAAATGTCTGTTTAGGTCTTCTGCCCATTTTTTGATTGGTCCTTTTATGTGTTGTTGAATTCTGCTTGCTAGAATTTTGTTGAGGATTTTTGTATCCATGTTCATCAGTGATATTGGTCTATAATTTTCTTTTTCTGTGGTTTCTTTGTCTGATTTTGGCGATGGTGGTCCTGTGGAATGAGTTTGAAAGTATTCCTTCCTCTGAAATTTTTTGGAAGAGTTTGAGAAGGGTAGATATTAGCTCTTCTCTAAACATTTGATGCAACTCACGTGTGAAGCCATTTGGCCCTGGGTTTTGTTTTTTGGAAGATTTTTGATCACAGTTTTGATTTCAGTGCCTGTGATTGACTTATCTATCAGATCAGATCAGATCAGATCAGTCGCTCAGTCGTGTCCAACTCTTTGCGACCCCATGAACTGCAGCACGCCAGGCCTCCCTCTCCATCACCAGCTCTCGGAGGTCACCCAGACTCACATTCATCGAGTCAGTGATGCCATCCAGCCATCTCATCCTCTGTCGTCCCCTTCTCCTCCTGCCCCCAATCCCTCCCAGCATCAGAGTCTTCTCCAATGAGTCAACTCTTCGCATGAGGTGGCCAAAATACTGGAGTTTCAGCTTGAGCATCATTCCTTCCAAAGAAATCCCAGGTCTGATCTCCTTCAGAATGGACCGGTTGGATCTCCTTGCAGTCCAAGGGACTCTCAAGAGTCTTCTCCAACACCACACTTCAAAAGCATCAATTCTTCGGCGCTCAGCCTTCTTCACAGTCCAGCTCTCACATCCATACATGACCACAGGAAAGACCATAGCCTTGACTAGGCGAACCTTTGTTGGCAAAGTGATGTCTCTGCTTTTGAATATGCTATCTAGGTTGGCCATAACCTTCCTTCCAAGGAGTAAGCGTCTTTTAATTTCATGGCTACAGTCACCATCTGCAGTGATTTTGGAGCCCAGAAAAACAAAGTCTGACACTGTTTCCACTGTTTCTCCATCTATTTCCCATGTAGTGATGGGACCAGATGCCATGATCTTCGTTTTCTGAATGTTGAGCTTTAAGCCAACCTTTTCACTCTCCACTTTCACTTGCATCAAGAGGCTTTTGAGTTCCTCTTCACTTTCTGCCATAAGGGTGGTGTCATCTGCATATCTGAGGTTATTGATATTTCTCCCAGCAATCTTGATTCCAGCTTGTGTTTCCTCCAGTCCAGCATTTCTCATGATGTACTCTGCATATAAGTTAAAGAAACATGGTGACAATATACAGCCTTGACGTACTCCTTTTCCTATTTGGAACCAGTCTGTTGTTCCATGACCAGTTCTAACTGTTGCTTCCTGACCTGCATACAGATTTCTCAAGAGGCAGATCAGGTGGTCTGGTATTCCCATCTCTCTCAGAATTTTCCACAGTTTATTGTGATCTACACAGTCAAAGGCTTTGGCATAATCAATAAAGCAGAAATAGATGTTTTTCTGGAATTCTCTTGCTTTTTCCATGATCCAGCGGATGTTGGCAATTTGATCTCTGGTTCCTCTGCCTTTTCTAAAACCAGCTTGAACATCAGGAAGTTCACGGTTCACATATTGCTGAAGCCTGGCTTGGAGAATTTTCAGCATTACTTTACTAGCGTGTGAGATGAGTGCAATTGTGCGGTAGTTTGAGCACTCTTTGGCATTGCCTTTCTTTGGGATTGGGATGAAAACTGACCTTTTCCAATCTTGTGGCCACTGCTGAGTTTTCCAAATTTGCTGGCATATTGAGTGCAGCACTTTCACAGCATCATCTTTCAGGATTTGGAACAGCTCCACTGGAATTCCGTCACCTCCACTAGCTTTGTTTGTAGTGATGCTTTCTAGGGCCCACTTGACTTCACATTCCAGGATGTCTGGCTCTAGGTCAGTGATCACACCATCATGATTATCTGGGTCGTGAAGCTCTTTTTTGTACAGTTCTTCTGTGTATTCTTGCCACCTCTTCTTAGTATCTTCTGCTTCCGTTAGGTCCACACCATTTCTGTCCTTTATTGAGCCCATCTTTGCATGAAGTGTTCCTTTGGTATCTCTGATTTTCTTGAAGAGATCCCTAGTCTTTCCCATTCTGTTGTTTTCCTCTATTTCTTTGCATTGATCGCTGAAGAAGGCTTTCTTATCTCTTCTTGCTATTCTTTGGAACTATTTCTGTTTCTTTCTGGTTTGGTCTTGGAAGGTTGAACTTTTCAAGTATCTGTCCATTTGTTCCAGGTTGTCCATTTTACTGGCGTGTAGTTGCTTCTAATAGTCTCTTGTGATCCTTTGTATTTCCATGTTGTGTGTTGTGACCTCTCTCTTTTCATTTCTAATTTTGTTGATTTGAGTCTTCTCCCTTTTTGTCTTAATGCGTCTGACAAATGGTTTGTCAATTTTGCTAATTATCTTCTCAAGGAGACAGTTTTTAGTTTTATTGATCTTTGCTATTTCTTTCTTTATTTCGTTTTCATTTATTTCTGATGTGATCTTTCTGATTTCTTCTACTAACTTTGGGACTTTTTTTGTTCTTTTTCCAGTTACTTTTGGTGTCAGGTTAGGTTGTCTACTCGGTCTTTCTTGTTTCTCAAAATAGGATTTCATTGCTGTAGATACCCCTCTTAGAACTGCTTCTGCTGCATCCCATAGGTTTTGAGTTGTGTTTTCATTGTCATTTGTGTTTTTTGATTTCCCCTTTTATTTCTTCAGTAACCTTTTGGTTATTTATAAATGTATTGTTTAATCTTCTTGTGTTTGTGGATTTTTTTCAGTTTCCCCCCCCATAACTGATATCTAATATCATCAGGTTGTGGTCAGAAAAGATGCTTGATACAATTTCAAGTTTTTAAAATTTACTAAGGCTTGATTTGATTTGTGACCCAAGATGTGATCTATCCTGGAAAATATTTCACAGGCACCTGAGAATGTATTCTTTTGCATTTGTGTGGAATGTCCTGACAATATCAGTTAGGTTCCTCTGGTCTAATGTGTCATTTGAGGTTTGTGTTTCATTATTAAGTTGTTGTTTTGATTATCTGTCCATTGATGTAAGTGGAGTGTTAAAATCCCCTACTATTATTGTGTTACTGTCAATTCCCCCCTTTCTGTCTGTTAGTGTTTGCCTTATGTATTGAGGTGCTCCTATGTTGGGTGCATAAGTATTTACAATTGTATGTCTTCTTCTTGGATTGAGCACTTGACCATTATGTACTGTCCTTTCTCCTCTTTACTTTCAGGTCTATTTTGTCTGATATGAAAATTGCTACTCTGACTTTCTTTGAGTTTCCATTTGCATGGAGTATCTTTTCTCATCTCACTTTCAGTCTGGATATGTCTCTAGGTCTAAAGTGGGTCTGTTGTAGACAGCACATATATGGGTCTTGTTTTTGGATCCGTTCAGCCAGTCTGTGTCTTTTGGTTCTAGTGTTTATTCTATTTACATTTAAAGTAATTATTGATATGTATGTTCCTATTGGCAAAAAGTACCTACATTTTGGTGTGATTTTTACTTGATAGTTTTATTAAAAAACACGTGAAATGCTAGTTGATGGACTTTATCTTCAAGTTTTTTAAAAGATAGGATAATTTAAAGGCTTTTATTTACATTGTTATTTAGAACCATAATATCCTCTTGTGATTGATTAGAATATCATTCTTAAACCCACTATTATATAAAGGAGAATTTTTAGCAAAGAGAAAGTATGTTTTCCCTAAATTCTGAAGGACGATCACTGGTAAAAAACAGACTATGGGAGGGTGGGAGTAGGTGAAGTGGCTGAAAGAGGTTAAACAGCACAAACTCCCTGTCATAAAATAACTGAGTTCTGGGGATGTAATGTATAGCATGGACTCTATAGTTGATAACACTGTAGTTATATTTGAAAGTTGCTAAGAGAGTAGATCTGAAAAGTTCTCATCATAAGAACAAGAATTTTGTGATTATGTAAGGTAATGGGTGTTAACTAGATTTATTCTGGTGATCATTTTGCAGTGTGTATAAATGTATTTTACACCTGAAACTAATTCAGTGTTTTTTTTTTTTTTTTTTGTCAGTCTATTTCTGTTTTTAAAAAACAGAATTGAGGACTAAGTAAGTTACTTTCCTTAGAACATTTTACTGTGGACTTGTTTAAGCTATGATAGTTGAAAGAACCACCTAGATAATCACATCTTTATATGAAGTTTCCAAACAAAATTTCAATTTTACTAATATATATTTTTAGTTTCAACATTTTATCATGTTAATTTACAAAGAACCAAGCTAGAAACTGACTTATTGACTTAATAATCAGGGGCAATTTTTAGATAATTCTTAGGAAGATAAAAATAGCAGTTAAAATATACTTACTATAACTGGAGAAGTATTGGGTCTAAATGCTGGAGTCTTGGTTTAGAACTTTTGACAAAAATAACATTGCGGCAATGAAAACAAAGACTAAGGCTAGCAGATAAATACTTGGAAATGCACAGTTATGCTGAAGATGTCAGCATATGGATTACTGAAATTAGGCTGTGAATAGTTTACAGTTCTAAACAGTTCACGGCTTATTCTAGGGAAAAACACTAACAATTTTTGTGCAGAAAGAGAAAATATAAATGGCTAATAAACACACGAAAAGTTGTTTTATCTCACTACTAGGGAAATATAAACTGAGACACTAAACATCTATTGCTTGCTTTCCATATTGCTAAAAATTTTAAATGAATTGTATTTTTTAAATGAGTGATACACATACGCTTCTAATGAGATTACAAAGTGGGATGTCTTTTCTGGAAAGCAGTCTGGCAATATGTTAATAGCCTTGTTTTGTTTACCTTTTGACTCATTATCCCCACTTCTAGGAAACTATCCTTAGGGAAAAATATGGACACATTTTTATAGTGATTTATTGCAGTATTAGCATGACCAAGAAAACAACTACTAATAGGGGAATTTGTCAATAAAGTTTGGTACATTCTTATTATTTGGGACTTTATAGCTATAAATATTTTCCAATAACTTTCAAGTAAACAGAAAATACTGAATGAAAAAGCAGAGTTTAAAATAATCTATATAGCATGATCTTTTCATATATCCATATATGTAAAATATACATCCTTAGTTTTATTCATAGATGAAATACAGTAATTATTTCTCTGGGTGGTGATATATTATGGTTTCACTTTTCTTAACACTTTTATATTCTCTATTATCTATAATTAGTGTATTATTTCTTTTTTTAAACAGGATAAAATGCTCCTGTACATTTTATCTATTTATTTTTAGAGTGATACCTTTTAGAATTTTTTTTGTCTATTTTATTTTTGGCTCTGCTGGGTCTTTGCTGCTGTGTGGGCTTTTCTGTAGTTGCAGCATGTGAGGGCCACGCTCCAGCTGCAGCGCACAGGTCTTTCACTGCAGTGGGCTTTCCTGCTGCAGCGCACAGGCTCTAGGGCGCATGCGTCTCAGTAACTGCAGCGCATGCGCTCAGCAGTTGCAGCTCCTGGGCTCTGGTGCACGGGCTCAGTAATTGTGACATACACGCCCGGCTACTTCACAGCATGCGGGATCTTCGTGGACCAGGGATCGGACCCTTGTCTCCTGCACTGTCAGGGATGTTCTTTACCCCTGAGCCGCCAGGGAAGCTCCAGTCTATTGTTTTTATAATCTGAAAGTTAAAACAGCTTCCCTTTTATTTAAAATTTTTTTCAATTGAAGTATGGTTGATTTATAGTGTTAATTTCTGGAGTACAGCAAAGTGATATGGTTTTATATATATAGAGAACATATATATATCTATATATATATATATGTTTTTTTTTTCTCCTTATGGTTTATTATGCAATATAGAGTACTGGTCCCTGTGCTATACAGGAGGACCTTGTTGTTTATCTGTTTTTAATGTGTAGTCTGTTTCTCATAATGCCATGCTCCTAATGTATCCCTGCCTCCGTCTTTCTTTTTTTGTAAACGTAAATTTGTTTTCTGTGTCTCTGAGCCTGTTTTGTAAATAAGGTCATTTGTGTCATATTTTAGATTCCACATATATATAAGTGATAGCATGTGGTATTTGTCTCTTGATTTACTTCACTTAATACGATAATCTTTAGGTCTATCCATGTTGCTGCAAATGGCATTATTTCGTTCTTCTTTATGCCTGAGTAGTATTCCATTGAATATTTGTAGTACATCTTCTTTATCCATTCATCTGCCAATGGACATTTAGATTGCTTCCATATCTTAGCTATTGTAAATAGTAACAGCTGCCCTTTTATAAGCAAAGACAAACTATCTAGCATTTAGAAAAATATTCTTTGAATTATAAACTTTTAATGGATGATTTGGCTATTTCACTTGAGTTTTAATTATTGAGTTTGATGCTGTGGAGTATAAAGAGATATAGTATGATATCCATCTTCCAGGAGTTTAAAATATAAGAGAAGCAAGATAAAGCTCTGCTAAAAGTCCTACAAGAGCTCTGGGTTTTCAGAACCTACTTCTATATATATATAGTTACATGAAATAAAAGGTTTTATAAACCACCTGATAACCAGCAGTGACTAATAAAAGTATTAATTGGATTATGTAATTAATTGAGGCCAGGATTGGCCCACCTGTGATTACATGTTATACCCTGCCACCCTCCCCTTTCCATTTAGGTTAAAATATAAAGTATCATTTCCTTCAGGTGTTGGGTCCTGGCCAGTTGGTGTGTGACTGATAATAAAGGAACCTTCTTATTTTTTAGCTAAGGATATTAATTTGGCCACACGTTGGCTTGCCTGCTACTCAGCACAGTAGCAAAAGGAGGAAGGTGGGAGGGGGGATTCTTCTAAGTTTTTTTCTTATCTAAAAATTGTTGCCTTTTAATTTTCAGGAAGGCATTGCTGAGGGCCTGTCACCAAGTGGTTGGAATTCTCTTTATTTCAATTTGCTAGCCAGGTATCTCAGTGGGTAAAGAATCCGCCTGCAATGCAGGAGATGCGGGTTCAGTCTCTGGGTTGGGAAGATCCCCTGGAGGAAGGCATGGCATCCCACTCCAGTAAGCTTGCCTGGAGAATCCCATGAACAAAGGAGCCTGGCAGGCTACACACAGTCCATAGGGTTGCAAAGAGTCAGGCATGACTGAAGCGACTGAGCACACAAGCAACCTGCTGTTCGTATTAATATTCTAGAGTGGACATTCTTCTAGTCATAAACAGTAACGGGGCAAAGGATACTGCTCTTTTGTTGAAAGAAGTATGGCATTTTTTAATACTAAAATAGTTGAAAGAGCTGCTAACTAATGTAAAAATGCAATGGTGAACTAATGTCTTTAGAAGGATGTATTCCTAATGAAGTGGGACTTCTGTTAGATGTGAGTGATTTACAATTCATTTAGATTCATTATGTGCATATGCTTGCAAATCATATTCTAGAACTATGAAAAAAGATATTTGGCGTGCTCGCCAGTCTGGTGAAATCCTGTCTGTCAGTGGTAATTTATGCAGACTTTAACACTGTTTTCTTTGCAGAATAAGCTGTTTAATGAATGGATCAATACAATTTCACAAAAGTAAACCATTCAATCAAAACTAATTATATGTTTGGGAGGCATGATAAAATCATTTTAATATGGGAAGCTATATGAAAAGAGAGCTTTTTATGACCCCTCTATACAGTTTATAGCCATATACTTCGATTTGAAGACTTTGTTTGGTTAAATAAAATATAATTGAGTGAACTCTGCATGTTACAGCGTTTTTGTTGTTGCTAATGAGCTATACTTCTCTTCGATTATAGACATCATCTTCCTAGCAGACGTCTTTGACTTCGACTGCTGTGCGGTGTTTGGAATTGAAATTGCACTGACTTATATTTGCATTCTGGTTCTGGATGGCTATTTGGCTTCCCTGGTGGCTGAGTGGTAAAGATTCCACCTGCCAGGGCAGGAGTCGTGGATTTAATCCCTGGGTTGGGAAGATCACTGGAGGAGGAAATGGCAACCCACTCCAGTGTTCTTGCCTGGGAAATCTCAATCGTCAGAGGAGCCTGGTGGGCTATATAGTCCATGAGGTCATGACTGAGCACGCATGCACTTTGGATGGTTGTTAGTGCTGTGACCTTGGGAAAGTCATTAATTTCTGTAAGCGTCAATGTCTTCAGTTGTGAGAATCTACTTAATTCATTGGGATTGTGAGGAATAAATGAATAACACACACATGGTCCTTAGCACAATGCTTGGCACTGATGTCAGTGTTCACTCTGCAAACAGTTCCCATTATCAAGACACATATTTTTAACCACTTGGTATCACATTTTCTTAGACTAAAACATGTAAGTCCAATAATCATGCAACTTAAATTCACATCTTTCTGAATCTGCCAACTGTCTGATTTCAACACTGAGATACGTTTCTGTTTCGTGTTTTCCAGATCATGTATCCTGGTGGTCAAGAAATTGAAAAACAGTTTTTCCTTAACAATTATTTTGTCTGATAGTGAATTGTCTTATTTTAATGTTCTTAGAATTTAATATTTGAAAGGATCCTGTTGGTCAGGATCTCTCTTTCAGCCTTTTTGGTGGCATCATATTGCCATTCAGATAAAAAGTCCAGACTTTCTATCATGGCCTTTAAGATCCAGTTGAGCTCTCTTTTCTCCTGTTTTACTTTCTCTCTCATAGCACAAGTGTCTCTGCGCTGAATTTCTTCCCAGTTTTCCAACAGTGGGCAGTCTTCTCTGCACGCCTCTCAACCCCACAGCTGCCTCGCCCCGTACCTCATAGGACTTCAGGGCTCAGCATACGATTTCTTCATCAGGAAGGCATTCCAGGGCACTTCCCTGGCGGTACAGTAATGAGGATTCTACGCTTCCACGGCAAAGGGTGTGGGTTCAGCCCCTGGTCATGAAACTAAGATCCTGCCTTCTGCCCGGCACAAGCATTTCAAATTCTATGATCTTAAATTCCCCTTCTATGTATTCTTACTATTCTTCGTACTTTTCTATCAAGGATACATTAATGCATTATCAGTATTGTGAATATTAGTGCTACTAATAACCACTGCTTTGTCATTTTGCATCATTTAACTGTCTTCCCGTGTGGAGTGCATACGCACGTGAGGACAGGCTGTGACTCTTCTCTCACTGTGTTTAGCCTTTGAACACTGGAAACCTTGGAGGTGGAGAATAGTAGCAAGAACTCCTGGCAGTGGACGGGGCACTCAGCCCCTGGCAGGCAGCTGCTGTGTGGGTGCTGTGCACACAAGTGCCTTAGTGCAGGCGCATGTTTGAAGCAGGAACTTCCCTTTAAAAACTTTCTCTAACTTACCATTAGAGACCTTGCATTTGTAAAATGGTTTGTAAAATCAAAGGGCTCTCAAATTTTTATTAACACAGAACATACAAACCTTGCTGGAAATAGGCAGACTCCTCATAAAATCTAGTTATGACTTGTTCAAGGACTAGTCAATATTTTGTTGCAGTGGGAATTTTGTTAAAACTTGGTAACTTGAAAAGTGAAATCCCTTTGAAGAGGGTGTGGTATATATTTACAATGCAATATTACGTGGCCATAAAAAAGAATGAAATCTTGCCATTTGTGACAACATAGATGGACCTAGAGAGTATTAAGATAAGGGAAATAAGTCAGAGAAAAATAATGAATGATTTTACTAAAATCATTCAGTTCAGTTCAGTCGCTCAGTTGTGTCCGACTCTTTGCGACCCCATGAATCGCAGCACGCCAGGCCTCCCTGTCCATCACCAACTCCCGGAGGTCACTCACACTCACATCCATCGAGTCAGTGATGGCATCCAGCCGTCTCATCCTCTGTCGTCCCCTTCTCCTCCTGCCCCCAATCCTTCCCAGCATCAGAGTCTTCTCCAATGAGTCAACTCTTCGCATGAGGTGGCCAAAGTACTGGAGTTTCAGCTTTAGCATCATTCCTTCCAAAGAAATCCCAGGGCTAATGTCCTTCAGAATGGACTGGTTGGATCTCCTTGCAGTCCAAGGGATTCTCAAGAGTCTTCTCCAACACCACAGTTCAAAAGCATCAAAAGCAAATAGAAATGAACAAACAACAAGAGAAACAGAATTGTCGATACAAAGTAACAAGCTAGTGGTTATCAGAGGAGAAGCGGGTGGTAGTCTAGGAGAAATGGTGAAGGGGATTAAGAGGTTCAGACTTCAGCAGTAAAATTAGTTACGAAGACGTAATGTACAGAATAGAGGGTGACGTCAGTAATACCGTAATAACTTTGTATGGTGACAGGTGATAAGCAGACATTGCGGTCACCATTTTGTAATGTGTAAAAATATCAAATCACTGTTGTACATCTGAAACTAATATAATATTTTAAGTCTTGATACTGCAATAAAAACTGTAAGTCCCTCACCAGTGAGAAGTGAGTGAAGTTTCTGTGCCTGTTGTGAATGTCTATAAGAAGAGTTGGTGATTCTGGGGGTTGACAGATCTATCTTAACCTGTTCTCTTGGCTACTTCCAGTTGGAGAATATGAGATGGATTTGCGTGCTGCACATGGGTGCACTTGGTGAAAGATTTGCAAGGTATTTTCACTCGAGAGCTGGAGATAGAAAGGTGGTGATTGTAAATGATGCCCTTCCCATAAGCTTTTGGTTGAGAATTGTGTATCTCTCTGTCAGAGGCATATTGCATATCAGATTGTCATAAATATGATTTCTTATTTCCATGTACTGAATTTTCTTTAAGCAAAATAAGTCTGGTCTGGGTTTGGATATTATATGAGCAGAAGACAACTTCTAAAACATTACTATCTTATTAGAAATTAATCTTTGAGAATATAAAATATTTGGAACTTAACAGTCCACTGACTTTTACACTGAAATAATTTGCTAAAAGACCCAATATATAAAGTTGGAACCATTTAGTTCCTCACATGCATTTTAGTTTTATAAGCTTAAAGTTTATGCTAAATACATGCTTTTATTTCTTGTTATTTTAAGGCAGCTAAATTTGATTATAATTTTTTCCTTCAGGTAACATTCTGAGAAGCAAATATTACAAATAAATTGTGAATGTAAATGAAAAACATTACACAGACTTCCATCATTACCGAAAATATGCCCCTAAGTATATTTCCTCCTTTTTAATTATTTTTTTTATGCTTTGGTGTTATGTTTTTAAATCATTTTATCATTTTCCTTCCAAAAATTCATCAGGATCCATGTATATTAGTTTGAATTTGAATTTCTAGATGAGCCGCTAGATCATCAGTGTTAGAAAATGATTCCTTGAAATTAACAAGAGTATTATGATAGCATCATATTTATGCTGTGGCAAGAAATCTGAAATCGTTCTGTTTGCTTTTTTGTGCACATAAGTTTCCCTCCACCCCACAACACACATACACACCCTTGTACCAAACAAAAAAACAAAGACTCTGGGAGCCTTGAGATAATCTTTGGCCATTAATAGAATTTTGACTGTTAAATATTAGTGTACACCATTTAATAACTGGGTTCTGATTCCTTTTGTGAATTTAAGTTCCATATGTCATATTTAAATTTTATTCAGAAGAATTTAACTTTTAAAATCTTTAAAGCCGGATGCTAAAGAAAAGCGTTATCTAAGATAAATAATCATTTGTGAATCATTTGTGATTCACTGATTTATATAAATTTTTATAAACTTGCATTTTCCATTATTTTATGCAAGTGTACCAGGTTTTTAAGGCTGAACTATAAAATGAAGACAAATCAGACATGAATTTATACTTCACAAAATAATTGCAAGTCAAAAGCATCAGAGGCACAGATTTTAGAAATCAGATATATTGATTTTAAATTCTGACCCAGCTTGAGCAAAATATTTCACTCTTGTATGTCCATCCAAGAAATGAGGATATTACTTACTGAAAAGAGTAGACAAATAAATATGTAAGTTTGTTGAAGAATGTGAAACTTTATAAACTTAACAAATTATCACTGGTCTCTTCTTGGTAAACAGTTCCCCTGGTGTATGAGAAATAGAAAGTATGTAAAAGAGTATGTAAAAATATTTGGATTCCGAAAAGACTTCAGAAAATATACTTTCATCGGAAACATAAACTAGTTATCAAAGGAAAGATGAAACGTGCTCCTAACTTTTAGAATCCTGAGCTTCTGCTGGTATTTATTTTCCACTCTATATTATTTAGAGGGGATTCCGAGGAGGCATAGTGATGAAAAATACACCTGCTAATCCAGGAGACTCGAGAGATGTGGGTTTGATCCCTGGGTCAGGAAGATCCCTTGGAGAAGGAAATGGCAACCCACTCCAGTATTCTTGCCTGGAAAATTCCATGGACTGAGGAGCCTGGCAGGCTGCAGTCCATGGGGTTGCAAAGAGACAGACACGACGGAGCATGCACACACCTGATCAAGTCTAGTAAAAAGGTTATCTTATTTTCATGGCCTCAGTTTTCCACCAGTATCTGGCTTGGTAAAGAAGAAAAAAAAAATGTGTTTCCTGAAGAGTGAGAGTAATTTGTAAAGAATATTCTTAAATAAAATTGAGTAACATTATGTAGAAGGCAGGCATTGAAATCTGCTAGAAGTAGACATTTTCCTCCCAAGTCATGAGAAAATAGAACGTCTCCCTACATTTCTATTTTCCTTTAGGCCTGATCACCTTCCTTTCAACAGTTGACTACTTTCTAATGGAAGATTTCCTTTTAAAGCCAGGAGGGGATTTAGTCTGTAATAATGATATTATTACCCAGTAAATGGAAAGCAGACCGTAACAATGAATAAAAAATTAAGAGCTAGTGAAATAGAGAGACCTCTTTCTATTTCCTTTTCAGCATCCAGTATCTTATTTGGATCTAAAATAGTAATTTATTGAAACATGCAATTGAAGCTTTATGGTAGTATGAGAGAGGAAATGTAAGGATTTCATATTATACTCTTATTTTTTGTTTTTATTTCAATTTTGTGATTAAACTAATACCCATCTTTTCACTTAGATTCCTCAAGTGACTAAAAACTTATTTTTAGTGCATTATTATAGAATACATTTTTAAAATATGTATGTAGGTTTATGAGCATATATATAGGTGTGGTATTGTTTAGTCACTAAGTCGTGTCTGACTCTTTTGCAATCCTGTGGACTGAAGCCAGGCTCCTCAGTCCATGGGATTTCCCAGGCAAGAATACTGGGAGTGAGTAGTCATTCCCTTCACCAGGGGGTCTTCCCAACCCAGGGATCAAACCTACATCGCCTGCATTGACAGTCAGATATTTTACCACTCAGACACCAGGGAAGCCCTCTATATATGTATATATAAAATAATGCGGAATTATATAGAGTAGAAACTTCTTTATTGATCCATACTAACAACAACAACAAAAACCCTCAAAATCAAAAGAGCCCCTATTTGGTATTATATCCTTTCAGAGGTTTGTCGGTCCATTTAACAGTTACTTATTTTTCTGCAACTACCATCGGGGAAGGCAGTGGCACCCCACCCCAGTACTTTTGCCTGGAAAATCCCATGGACGGAGGATCCTGATAGGCTCCAGTCCATGGGGTCGCTAAGAGTCAGACACGACTGAGCGACTTCACTTTCACTTTTCACTTTCATGCATTGGAGAAGGAAATGGCAACCCACTCCAGTATTCTTGCCTGGAGAATCCCAGGGACGGGGGAGCCTGGTGAGCTTCTGTCTATGGGGTCGCACAGAGTCGGACACAACTGAAGTGATTTAGCAGCAGCAGCAGCAGCAGCATGGACATAGGAATGAAGATGTAGCTCCCTGACCTCAAAACCGACTTAAATAGTGAATTTTTGTGTCTGAACATGTAAATAGCATAAATATTAGAATACTTCTAACTGCAAGTTTAACAACCCTTAGATGTCCAGTGAGTCTAGAGCCTCTGTATTAGTCTCTGAGGTGCTTTGTTCCCAGATACTTCATGTGAAATTTGTCTATCACAAAACCTGAAAGCTGGTGAATACAGCTTATTTATTTGAATATAGCAAATAATACCCTGGCGAAGATAGTTCATGTTCATAAATCATCTGCTATAATACAGATTAGTGATGATGTTTTCCATATCAGATAGATAATTTTGTTATTATGAGCTTCACCTTGATTAGCTCCTCCACTTTCTCCTATCTCAAGTTATTCCTGGCTCAGAATAATTCAGTTCAAGTTCAATTCAGTCGCTCAGTTGTGTCTGACTCTTTGCGACCCCATGGACTGCAGCACACCAGGCCTCCCTGTCCATCACCAACTCCCCGGATTTATTCAAACTCATATCCATTGAGTTGGTGATGCCATCCAACCATCTCATCCTCTGTTGTCCCCTTCTCCTCCCACCTTCAGTCTTTCCCAGCATCAGTGTCTTTTAAAATGAGTGACCATTGCATCAGGTGACCAAAGTATTAAGAGTTTCAGCTTCAGCATCAGTCCTTCCAGTGAACACCCAGGACTGATCTCCTTTAGGATGGACTGGTTGGATCTCCTTGCAGTCCAAGGGACTCTCAAGAGTCTCCTCCAACACCACAGTTCAAAAGCATCAATTCTTGGGTGCTAAGTTTTCTTTACAGTCCAACTCTCACATCCATATTACTTGCTGCTGCTGCTGCTGCTGCTGCTGCTAAGTCGCTTCAGTCGTGTCCGACTCCGTGCGATCCCGTAGACGGCGGTCCCTGGGATTCTCCAGGCAAGAACACTGGAGTGGGTTGCCATTTCCTTCTCCAATGCATGAAAGTGAAAAGTGAAAGTGAAGTCGCTCAGTCGTGTCCGACTCTTAGCGACCCCATGGACTGGAGCTTACCATGCTCCTCCATCCATGGGATTTTCCAGGCAAGAGTACTGGGGTGGGGTGCCATTGCCTTCCCCCAATCCATACATGACTACTGGAAAAACCATAGCTTTGACTAGACAGACGTTTGTTGGCGAAGTAATGTCTCTGCTTTTTAATATGCTGTCTAGGTTTGTCATAGCTTTTCTTCCAAGGAGCAAGCATCTTTTAATTTCATGACTGCAGTCAGCATATGCAGTGATTTTGGAGTCCCAAAATATAGTCTCTCACTGTTTCCATTGCTTCTTCATCTGTTTGCCATGAAGTGATGGGACCAGATGCCATGATCTTAATTTTCTGAATGTTGAGTTTTAAGCCAGCTTTTTCACTCTCCTCTTTCACTTTCATCAAGAGGCTGTTGAGTTCTTTACTTTCTGCCATAAGGGTGGTGTCATCTACATTTCTGAGGTTATTGATATTTCTCCCAGCAGTCTTGATTCCAGCTTGTGCTTCAGCCAGCCTGGAGTTTCTCATGATGTAGTCTGCATATAAGTTAAATATGCAGGGTGATAATATACAGCCTTAACGTAGTCCTTTCCCAATTTGGAACCAATTTGTTGTTCCATGTCCAGTTCTAACTGTTGCTTCCTGACCTGCATATAAATTTCTCAAGATGCAAGTCAGGAGATCTGTTATTCCTATCTCTTTCAGAATTTTCCACAGTTTATTGTGATCCACACAAAGGCTTTGACATAGCCAATAAAGCAGAAGTAAATGTTATTCTGGAACTCTCAGAATAATTACTGAAACACAATTTAGTCTGGCTGTTTATTGTGAAGAATTCAAAGCCCAGAAGGTAATTACATCTGTCTACTGTTCATGAAGATTATGACTATACATGTAACAATGACTGCTGCCCTGGTCTCAGATTAAACACCCGCAAGAGCCTGACACTGGTGCCCCATTTTGGATACTTCCACACTTGAAATATGCAATCTTAGGTATTACAATGTAAGTGAATAGTAATATGGTAAGTGATGGCATGGCATTCAGTGGAATGTCATGGTGCCATTTTAACAGTCATGAAGCTCATACAAGTGTGATGAATGTTCACTGTGTATCACACGGAAGTGTCTTATATGTCTTCTGAGTAAAAGTAGTCATACCAGGACATGTACACAAAGGCCAAGGGGAAGAGAAGGTGGGCTGTTTTAAGGGACTGAAAGTGGTTCTGAATGGAAGACTGAAACGTTGAGTTGGAGCTGCACAGTGTGGCAAGTATGAGCCTGCAAAGATAAGCAGGAGTTGGTTGATAATGAGTCTTGTCTGTGCCATCCTAAACACACATTTGTTTCTCTTCCTAGAAGGTTCTCCCCTGTCTTCTCCTATGACCGCTTCAGACCGTGGCTCAGCAGGCCCCTTCATAAAGGGGCACCCCAGACGCACCCTGAACTCCTCACCCTCATCCAAACACACACACACACACACACACACACACTCAAAATCTCCCTCCCTCCCTCCTGCCATGGTGGGTGTGTCTTTCTTTGCTTATCATACTTTGTAATCATCGAGAATCTCTTAACTGCTTATCTCCGCGCTGCTGCTGCTGAGTCGCTTCAGTCGTGTCCGACCCTGTGCGACGCCAAACACGGCGGCCCACCAAGCTCCGCCATCCCTGGGATTCTCCAGGCAAGAACACTGGAGGGGGTTGCCATTTCCTTCTCCAGTGCGTGAAAGTGAAGTCGCTCAGTTGTGTCCGACTCTTAGCGACCCCATGGACTGCAGCCCACCAGGCTCCTCCATTCATGGGATTTCCCAGGCAAGAGTACTGGAGTGGGGTGCCATTGCCTTCTCTGGCTTATCTCCCTAATAGAATATAAACCCCATGAGAGCAGAGATTATCTCCATTTATAGATCGATGGCTGTTCCATATGGAGCATTTGGTAAATATTTTTGAATGAATGAATCAGGAGTTCCAAGTCTCTCCGCAGACCATTCCTTATTTGCTGTGAGTCTCTCATGTACAGATTTGGAGTATACTTATACTTTAGGTTCTGGTCTCAGATGACATGATGTCAAAGGTTACATCATGTGACTGCCATTGTGACAGTATGTCTTGGTAACCTCTGTGAGATTGGGGCTCTGTGTATCCATGGCCCTGATGTCAGCTGACAGGCCCAGGCCACGTGGTTCTTCGGTGACACGGCCAGGATAAGAACCCAGTGCACTCTGGCTCCAGGACTGTCCACATTTTCACTGCACAGTCCTGCCTTGAAAGAAATGGTGATGAAAGTGCATGACTCCCCAGGGTTGGGAGTGGGCCCTCTGACTGTGGGGGATACAGGGCCCAGCCCGGTGCCCAGAACAGCCCATCAAGGACTGAGTGGGGAGGGAGGCTGGTCCATTCTGGCCTTTCCTATCGTGGCTTCCAGAAGGTTTGTTCCGTGAAAAGCAGGACTTTGTAACGTGGTGTATAATCCATGACATAAAATAACAAAGTAGCTGTTCAAACAGTAAGCCTAAACAGGGTTCACGTGGGAAATTTTTATATTGGCACTTCCAGAGGACATTTGTAAATGACAGTTTACGTTTAATACGTAAAAAACTTTGAATCCCTCTAAAAGAAACTCTTAAATGTCTAACATCTAAGAAGAAAATATTCATCACCTTCTCTAAGTTGAGTTGTCCTTTATATGCCGACATGAGGCTTGGAGAAAATCACTTCCTTTGTGTAATGCATTTATGTTGTAAGGAAAAGTTTAAAAACTTAATGAAAAGATTAAAAATTGCTTCAAAATTATTCAAAGTTTACTAGAGTATATTAAGTTTTCAGCTAATCAAGAACAAGTTTTATTTCGTGGAATGCGCTCAGATGAGCTATTGTGTACTTTCTAAATGAATTAAAAAATATCTTTTAATGCCTACAGTGTTTTCTACGGAGGTGATTTTATGCGAACCTGTTTCCAGGGACTTAGACTTTTCTGTCCCTGTATTATCATTTAGGTTGAAAAATATCAAATTCATGGTATGAAAATTGTGCTTATTCTTTTTAGTTTAATGAAACTTTGTACCAACTTAGTTAACTATGGAAGGAAAATGATCTCTTTACTTTTTGTGCAATTAAATTCAAATAAGGCTTCAATTATTTTTCTCAAGCCTTTGTTAGTTAGAGGTGCTTAGCTATACGACATTGAGGGTAATTTAAATGTATACAGAATGGCTGGATATAAATTTTTCTCAAATTGCCTTGAACTCTTAATGGGTAAAATGAAGAAACTCTGCCCCAGGGAAATCATAACCATTTCAAGTTATATTACTCATAAGTACTAACATACGAATTTAGTCTCTGTTTATATATGTAATTTATTTTATGTGCTGCTTTATATTTATATGATGTATCATGAAATATTGCATATGATATGTTCAGTACAACTTTGGCGTTGGGTTTGTTCCAGAGAGCTGAGAGTTTGCTTAAAATTCAACACTGTTTTGTTTTAGACATTTGGAAAAGAAGTCTGTCTAAAATAAATTGCCCGTTTTCCTGTCTTCTTAAATAGATTGCAGTGAGCAAAAACCTTTCCTTGATGAATGATCAGACGATGGTTTATTTTGAGCTCCTTGCGGGCTTAGTTGCTGTCACAGGGGTAGTAAGATGCCTTATCCTCATATCTGCTGGACCTGTTCGTGTGTGTAGGTCCCTGAGGGTAAGATTAGCATTGTGACAGACAGACACCAAGCATGGCATGCGGTCAGTGTTTTTAGTTGAATTAATGAAACTAATGCCGAAATACAGTGCCCTTAGTACCAACTGATACATTTAGGGTACTCTGCCATAAAATAAATGACCTCGGGCTGCACTCGCTGCTTCCCGTTTGGGGGCTATAATTTTGTCTAGCTCATTCTAGATACCTTTTCCTTTTGGCATGAGTCTGGAAAATTTAACTGAGTATCCTTCAGTTGCTGTGAGAATAAATACGCTGTAAGTAGGTGTCCGTCACTCTGCATGAGTGCTTTTGGCACATGAGTTTGCAGTCATCAGTTTGAATCACGGAGGTCTGCTCTTAAACTTTTCTACCATTTACTTCCATCCTTTTCTTTCTTTTCATTGCTCATCATTAGAGAAATGCAAATCAAAACTACAGTGCAGTATCACCTCACACCAATCAGAGTGGCCATCATAAAAAAAAAAAAGTCTACAGACAATAAATGCTGGAGAGGGTGTGGAGAAAAGGGAACCCTCTTGCACTGTTGGTGTGAAGGTAAGTTGGTACAGCCTCTATAAACAGTATTCCTAGTTTTTAAGATTCCTTAAAATTCCGGTGTTGATCATGGATTTTAAGATTCCTTAAAAACTAGGAATAAAACTACTGTATGACCCAATAATCCTATTACTGAGCATATACCCTGAGGAAGCCATCATTGAAAAAGACACATGTACCCCAGGGTCCTTTTCTTTGGAGAAATGGATCTGTGAGGGTTGGAATACAGTCATATCCTTTGTGCACCCTTGGGGCCAAGTTATCATCCCTGGGCTCCGTGTTGCCATGCTCCGCCCTTTGGTGGGAACTTTAAACGGTTGCCAAGTTTCTAAGACGGGAAGTGAGGACTCACCTGGGTGGTTTATCTCATTGCTGCCCCCCTTTTCCGCCTGGTACTCCTCATGTGGAAGAGGAATGCCCATCTTGGAAGATTTAATGGTGTATCCCAAACCACCAGCCATAAGAATAAATTTTATTTGCAGTCTTAGATTTTATCTTAAAAAGTTGATGCCAATTTAGAGTCTATACATAGTATATTCATATTTGTTTACTGTAAAGCACTTAAATAAATAATAAATATAAAGCACTTTAAATAAATAGTAAAAAAAAAAAAAAAAAAACCCTTTGCATCTACATACACATGTGTACATTTAAGCATGTATTTTTTTAAGTATTACATGCCCACTCTGCCCTAGCCCGTGTGTATGCTCATGCACGCGCACACACATACACTGAGTCACAGAGGTTATCTACCACGTTGAAAACTTTGAAGATGAGAGGTTTATTTTCAGCCCACCAAATCCGAGCTCTTTTTCCCTTACATTCTGCTTGCAAACTGAACAATTCCTTATTTAGCTCTTCTTTTCTTTCCCCTTTCTGTGCCTTTATCAGCTACAGAAACCAAAGTGTGTTTTCAGCATTCTTTCTAGAGATCTTCTTGGCCAGATCAACCAGTTCATTAGGTAGGTTTTTATCTTCCACATTATCGCAGGCAAAAATGTCATCGGTTGTTTTGCCACAACAGGCCACTGTTTTTCCAACCTTTAATTAGCTCTGTATTAGTTCCCCGGCTTCTGCCTACCACCCAGTCCGAAAACTGACTCCACATGTTTCCATTGTTGATCATGGATTTTTCTTATCCGGTTTTATTATGGCAGCACTCTGTTCTCAGTACAGCTTCTGTATCAGTTTTCGATTTCTGCTGAGTCAGCCTCCCCAAGGTGGCAGGGCTAAAGCGGTAGCTACTTGCTCATGATTGTGCCTTTTGGGTGGGCTTGGCTGTGTGGTTTTCTGGTCATAGCTGGACCCATGCGGGAGGCTGTGGTCACCTGATGCCTTGCCTGGCTGGGGCTGGAGAGCTTCAGGTGACCGCACCCATGTGGTGGGCGGGGGGTCTTAGTGCTGGGTGCTGAGGAAGCTTCTCCCCGGGGCATCTCTCATTCACTGTCTCCTGTCCCAGGCGTCCTTTCCTGGCAACAGGAGCGTTCAAAGCAGGGAGAGGGGAAGGTTGCAAGGCTCCTTGAGGCCCCGGATCTGGAACACACACGGTGTCACTTTGCTGTGTTCTAGTGGTGAAAATAAGTCACAAAGCCAGCCAGACTCAAGGGGTGGCGAATAGACCACTGCACTTAATGGAAAGAGCTGCAAAGTACTGTGGCTGTGTTTTTCCAGCCTCCTCCCCTCCACACCCTGCCATGACATCCCTTCAGAAGTGCTCTAGCTGAGGAGCAAAACTTAATACTGTGAATCTTCTGAACCTGAGATCAGACTGCCAGGGCCTCAGTGTGATCACTGGCATGTTTCAGCAGTTAAAATTCAAGAGATTTTTCCATTCAACTGAATTTTTTAAATTAAAAAAAAAATTTTTATTGGAGGATCATTGCTTTACAATGTTGTATTAGTTTCTGCTGCACAGCAAAGTGAATCAGCTATAAGTATACATACATCTCCTTCCTGCTGGGTCTCACGCCCACCGCTCTCCCCGCCCCACGCTCTAGGTGGTCATCACAGAGCACTGAGCTGAGCCCCCTGTTCCACACAGCATTCCCACTAGCTCTCTGTTTCACACCTGGCAGTGTGTATGTCACTGCTCATCTGTCAATTCATCCCCACGCCCCTTAACCACCCTGAGTCCTCCTGTCCATTCTCTCTGTGTATGCGTCTATTCCTGCCAGGGCTTCCGTTTTGCTGAAGAGAAAATAGAATTCCATTGTATTATTCAACCAAAATCTTGCATTCTGTCTTCTCTTTAGTAAAACGGTATAACGGAAGCCCTGATTATACCAGGCTTGCATCTAGACGTTACCAGGGAGCCGGAGCTCAGTAGGTGGTATCTTGTACTTTGTCGTCATCCCCACCTCTGACCCTTCTGGTTGATGTGACCCAGCGACTAAGGCATCTGAACCTGTGGCAGCTCATCATCAACCAGGGCTGCATAAGAACCACCTGTGCAGCTTTTTAAACTTCAGATTCCAGGGCACCACCTAACAGAATTGATGCTTTTGAAGTGTGGTGTTGGAGAAGACTCTTGAGAGTCCCTTGGACTGCAAAGAGATCCAACCAGTCCATCCTAAAGGAGATCAGTCCTGGATGTTCATTGGAAGGACTGATGTTGAAGCTGCAATTCCAATACTTTGGCCACCTGATTCGAAGAGCTGACTCATTAGAAAAGACCCTGATGCTGGGAAGGATTGAGGGCAGGAGGAGAAGGGAATGACAGAGGATAAGATAGTTGGATGGCATCACTAACTTGATGGACATGAGTTTGAATAAACCCGGGGAGTTGGTGATGGACAGGGAGGCCTGGCGTGCTGAGATTCATGGGGTCGCAGAGAGCCGGACATGACGGAGTGACTGAACTGAACCTAACACCCTCTCGTTAGATGTGCTGAGAAGGAAAGCCTAGATATATGTGTGCTCACCCAGCTTCACTAGGGATCCGAATATTCCCCATCATTAAGAACCACTGACTCAAGATAAGGTTCCCACCTATTTGAATCATATTCAATGAGAAATGACTGTACTTTACATTCACTTCTCTACTTGGCCACCTCATGGGAAGAGTTGACTCATTGGAAAAGACCCTGATGCTGGGAGGGATTGGGCGCAGGAGGAGAAGGGGACCACAGACGATGAGATGGCTGGATGGCTTCACCGCCTCGATGGACGTGAGTGAGTGAACTCCAGGAAGATGGTGATGGACTGGGAAGCCTGGCATGCTGCAGTTCATGGGGTCGCAAAGAGTCGGACATGACTGAGCGACTGAACTGAACTACTAAAAAAAATGTCATGTGCTTTCACATTTATTTCATTTTTCCTCATAATTCCTCTGATGAACATAAGATAGGGAAATTAATTTGTGAATTGCTGGCAAATTTAATTTTGTCTACCTTCTCCATATTAAAAAAAAAGTCAGCATTTATTGCAGCTTCAGGGATATTCCACTTATAGGACATTCAAATAAATAATAAACTTTAGTAGTGATCTTTCTATTAATATTCGCACCTGAATCTCTACCTGTTGAGAAATATCTTTATTAACTCAGACCAAGAGAATGAGCTTATGGTTACCTGGGAGTGAAAGGGATAATTAGGGAGTTTGGGATTGACATGTAGACGCTGCTATATTTAAAATATATAACGGGCAAGTACCTACTGTTAAAAAGAGGGGACAAGAGAATGATATAGATGAGAACAAGATGGGAGAGAGTTGCGAATATTAAATAGATGCTGATTACCTGTAGAAGATGCTGTGGTGGTAGTACCACTCACCTTGAAAGGAAGGCAAAACCGTAAATTATGTTAAAGGGATGAGCAGGCATGCAAGACTTTATCTTATCTCTTCTCTGTGTCTCAGAAGGCAGCTTCTTCTATGGCATTTTATTTTCATAAATTACTTTTCATCTACCATAATAACATTTTACAGTGTTTTGGATGTGGTCAGTGCTTATTTGAGATTCTTTCAAAAGAACCATGTGTTGTTTTTTTTTTTTTTTTCATTTTTTAAACAATATGAAACACTTGATGAATTTGCATGGTATCCTTGTGCGGGGGCCGTCTTCATTTTCTCTGCAAAGAGAACCAGGTTTTTTGTTGTTGTTGTTGTTGTCAATTAAATTTTATTTTGCTTAACTTTACAATATTGTATTGCTTTTGCCATACATTAAGATGGATCCGCCACAAGTATACATGTGTTCCCCATCCCAGGTTTTAAGGTCGGCTTTCGTTTTCCTTGAGCTGCCTTCTCATTTTGTCAGCGCCGTCTTCTCTCTGTCATACATACCCATGGAGTCACCAGCAAGTGCTGGGCTAAATTCTAGGGACAGTGGCCAGACACGCTGTTGTAGAGTGTGTTGTAAATACCCTAAGAGAGAGTCAACAGGAAAAACACAATTTACATCTCGCTGATAGCAAACATTTCAGAAACACATTAGTTCCCTAGAATGAACTCGGCTCAATCTGAACCTTAAAAGGGGATAAGCATAAAATTTTGTTTCCTGCTTCCCATTTTAAGGTGTTTATAGAAAATCAGAGTTGATAATATGACCTGAAGAGACTTATAAATTGTTTTCCTTAAAATTTCTACCAAAGTGCATCTCTTCTGATTGAAGTTTCTCTGTTAATATTTGGTAAACGATTCTAATTTGCCCTGTCCAGATGGCACCCCACCCCAGTACTCTTGCCTGGAGAATCCCATGGATGGAGGAGCCTGGTGGGCTGCAGTCCATGGGGTCGCTGAGAGTCGGACACAACTGAGCAACTTCCCTTTCACTTTTCACTTTCATGCACTGGAGAAGGAAATGGCAACCCACTCCAGTGTTCCTGCCTGGAGAATCCCAGGGACAGAGGAGCCTGGTGGGCTGCCGTCTATGGGGTCGCACAGAGTCGGACACGACTGAAGTGACTTAGCAGCAGCAGCAGATCTTTGGAGCTGTGTGCATTCAGTGTATTTGGCTAACTAGATCCTTTTGGACCTTAGGAATATTGCTTCAAATTTCAGGTTTGGTACTATGCTTAACCCAAGCACCTGATATTATAATCAACTTTGCACTTAGAAAACTATTCATTGTCCTGAGACGTGCGGATTTCTTTTACTTCCCCAAAAGTTTTCTACCATTTTATTATTTAAAAAATTCTCAAATAGCTTGAAGACGTGTGACCTTTTATTTAAGTACTGGACATAATGCTTATTAGTATGTGGTTTGTCAGCATCCTGTTAAATTGGGATCAGGGCCATGAAATACTCTCATCTCTTCTGGGAGAAGTCTCCATTTTACTTACACCCACTAAATGTTTACTGATGCCAACTAACTGGTGGATGGACAGATTTAAATAAAATATTATCAAGGCCAAAGACAGTATTTTGTGAATTATACAACATGCTATTAAGATTTTTTCTAAAATTAAGAAAATGTTGATTTTTTTCCCATACAAATTAGTATAGCTCACTTTACATATGTAACTCCCTGACTGTGAATCAAAAGTAAGGAGGAGGACAAGAAAACCATTTGTGTTAGCTATTTCAGGTATTGTTACATGGTGTGGTTTTGTGAGATAGATTTTGTGAGCCTTGGGATCTAATGAGAGGCCCAGGCCCTGTTTGGTTTATAAATACATGTGGGATATTGTTTAGGTCTTCAGAAATAAAAGCAGAGAATGGTTTCCTTATGTTATCAATTCCTCTATGGGAAAGCTTATTAAAATGTAGAAAATATAATAGTATATAATTTAGCAACATAATATACAATGTGGGTTGAGAGACAATTACAGTGTTTTATTTCCCTATATTTTCCATTTTAACTGAATGCATTTTAGCAACAATTGGTTTCTGGCTGTAACATTACTTTAGCTGTTTCATAAAGCTTTATAGCAAATTACTGTGTGTACCAGATAAAATAAATTCCTGACTTCACTCTTAAAAGTACTATTACGAGCAGGCATAGTCTTTTACTTGTCTAAGTAAGCATTGCTAACAGTTTTTTTGTGCTGTCAACATCTTAGTTCAAGATTGTTGTTTCTAACATTATTTTAGTGGTTTCCTCTGTGTTTGAGGTTTCATTTTATGTGACAAATGAAGCATCTTCCTGCTTGGTTCATAGTAAGCCGATGTAAACAATTCTAAATTCTGGGGTCACATATCACCAGGTGAACAGCATCTGCTTGAACGGGACCTTGTGTTTCCCATTCACACTGGGCCTGTAGTGTTCTGTCTCCGAATACAATCCTACTCTGCCCTCTTTTCAGATGAGACTGGCCCTGCTCTTTAATCCTTCTAAATACCCTGCCTGCCTCTCTCCTAAAACCTTTGAATCCTTCCTGTAGTCTGGCACCTCTCACCTACCCTCAGATGCCATTGGGTCATGATTTCACCTGAGAATACTGCAATTTCCCTCCAAGATTTTTTTTTCCATACTGAAGAGACTAGAAACACACTCACAAAATTGTCCTTCCAGTTTGTCAACATTTTGCATATTTACTGCAGTTGCTTTTTTTTTTTTTTTAAAGGAATGTATAATTGAAAGATGCCTAATCACATTTCCTTTCCTTTTTCTCAGATGTTACCACTCAGCTGGTGTTCCCCCTTTCTAGCACAGAGTTTATGCCTTTAGCACAGTCCAGTGTATCCACAAGGACTTCCCAGGTGGCTCAGTGGTAAAAGATCCACCTGCCAACGCAGGAGACGTGGGTTTGGTCCCTGGGTCATGAAGATCCCCTGGAGAAGGGAATGGCAACCCACTCCAGTATTCTTACCTGGGAAATTATATGGCTAGAGGAGCCTGGCGGGCAGGCTACAGTCCATGGGGTCCCAAAAGAGTCGGATATAGCTTAGCGACTAAAAAAGAACAACAACATGTATTCACAATGTGAACTGTTGCATTACATATTCATAATCTGGCATATGTGAAAGATACTGATTTTTTAAATGGAGCCATTACATTACAGATGAAGTTTTAAAGACCTTTTAAAAGAGCAATTTTAGATTGACAGAAAAGTTAAAAGGAAGGTGCAATGCTTTCTCATACATCCTCCTCCTCTTCACATGCATAGTCTTCTCTATTACCAACACCCCCACCAGAGTAGCCCTACATGGACACCTTTATCACCCACAGTTGGTAGTTTCCATTAGGGTTCACTCTTGTTGTTATATGTTCTGTGAATTTGGACAGATGTATAATGATGTGTTGGGACCATCATAGTGTCATACAGAGTATTTTAATTATCCTAAAAATCCTCTTTGTTCCACCCGGATCAGCCCACCCCCAGCAACCACTGATCTTTTTCCTGTTTCCATTGTCTTGCCTTTCCCAGAATGCCATAGTTGGAATTGTATGTTGCCTTTTCAGACTGGCTTCTTTCGCTTAGATATATGCATTCCTGAGGTCCCTATATGTCTTTCCATGGGTTGATAGCTCCTTTCTTTTTCAGTTCAGTTACTCAGTCATGTCTGACTCTTTGCGACCCCATTTCTTTTTAGTGCTGGGTAATATTCTTTTGTCTGGATATACCACTGTTTATTCATTCACCTACTGAAGGACATATTGGTTGATTTCAAGTTTTGGCAATTATGAGTAAAGATAGTATAAATGTTCTTGTGAAAGTTTTTCTGTGGGCATGAATTTTCATTTGGATCAGTACTAAAGGGTATGATTACTGAATCATAGGCTTAGAGTTAGTTTAGTTTTGTAAGAAACTGCTTAACTTTAGTTTTGTAAGAAACTGCTTAACTTTTCTCCCAGAGCTGCAGTGCCTTTTGATTTACCATCAGCAAAGGCGATGGCACCCCACTCCAGTACTCTTGCTTGGAAAATCCCACGGACAGAGGATCCTGTTAGGCTGCAATCCATGGGGTCACTAAGAGTCGGATACGACTGAGCGACTTCACTTTCACTTTTCACTTTCATGCATTGGAGAAGGAAATGGCAACCCACTCCAGTGTTCTTGCCTGGAGAATCCCAGGGACGGGGGGAGCCTGGTGGGCTGCCGTCTATGGGGTCACACAGAGTCGGACACGACTGAAGTGACTTACATACATACATACATACATACGTAGTGAATGCAATGACACCCCATTCCAGTACTCTTGCCTGGAAAATCCCATGGATGGAGGAGCCTGGTAGGCTGCAGTCCATGGGGTCGCTAAGAGTCAGACACTACTGAGCGGCTTCCCTTTCACTTTTCACTTTCATGCAGTGGAGAAGGAAATGGCAACCCACTCCAGTGTTCTTGCCTGGAGAATCCCAGGGACAGGGGAGCCTGGTGGGCTGCCATCTATGGGGTCACACAGAGTCGGACACGACTGAAGTGACTTAGCAGCGGCAGTGAATGAGAATTCCTGTTGTTCCACTTTCTTGCCAGCATTTGATGATGTCAGTGTTCTAAGTTTTGGCCTTTCTAATAGTTCTGTAGTTTATCTCCTTGTTTTAATTTGCATTTTCCTGATGACGTATCATGTGCAGGTGAAAAAACTTGAATAATGTGATTATATTGCTTAGCATTTAAATTTCTTGTGTGTGTGCTCATTCTCTGAGTTGTATTCAACTCTTTGCAACCCTATAGGCTGCAGCCTGCTAGGCTTCTCTGTCCATGGGTTTTTACTGGCAAGAATATTGGAGTGAGTTGCCATGCCCTCCCCCAGGGCATCTTCCTGACCTAGGGTTCAAACCCACATGTCCTGTGTAGCCTGTGTTGGCAAGCAGATTCTTTACCACTGGACCACCTGGGAAGGCCTTAAATTTCTTAATTCATTTAAAATATGAAAAGTAGTTGATACATGTAAGTTTTTAGCCTCAGCTATACCCTTTATTCTTTAAATATTTTTGCTCTTAAAGTTCTGTTATAGTTGATAACCAGTAGCATGTCTGAAATGCAAAAAAGCAAAATGGCTGTCTGGGGAGGCCTTGCAAATAGCTGTGAAAAGAAGAGAAGCGAAAAGCAAAGGAGAAAAGGAAAGATATAAACATCTGAATGCAGAGTTCCAAAGAATAGCAAGAAGAGATAAGAAAGCCTTCTTTAGCGATCAATGCAAAGAAATAGAGGAAAACAGCAGAATCGGAAAGACTAGGGATCTCTTCAAGAAAATCAGAGATACCAAAGGAACATTTCATGCAAAGATGGGCTCGATAAAGGACAGAAATGGTATGGACCTAACAGAAGCAGAAGATATTAAGAAGACGTGGCAAGAATACACAGAAGAACTGTACAAAAAAGAGCTTCACGACCCAGATAATCACGATGGTGTGATCACTGACTTAGAGGCAGACATCCTGGAATGTGAAGTCAAGTGGGCCTTAGAAAGCATCACTACAAACAAAGCTAGTGGAGGTGACGGAATTCCAGTGGAGCTATTCCAAATCCTGAAAGATGATGCTGTGAAAGTGCTGCACTCAATATGCCAGCAAATTTGGAAAACTCAGCAGTGGCCACAAGATTGGAAAAGGTCAGTTTTCATCCCAATCCCAAAGAAAGGCAATACCAAAGAGTGCTCAAACTACCGCACAATTGCACTCATCTCACACGCTAGTAAAGTAATGCTCAAAATTCTCCAAGCCAGGCTTCAGCAATATGTGAACCGTGAACTTCCTGATGTTCAAGCTGGTTTTAGAAAAGGCAGAGGAACCAGAGATCAAATTGCCAACATCCACTGGATCATGGAAAAAGCAAGAGAGTTCCAGAAAAACATCTATTTCTGCTTTATTGACTATGCCAAAGCCTTTGACTATGTGGATCACAATAAACTGTGGAAAATTCTGAAAGAGATGGGAATACCAGACCACCTGACCTGCCTCTTGAGAAATCTGTATGCAGGTCAGGAAGCAACAGTTAGAACTGGTCATGGAATAACAGACTGGTTCCAAATAGGAAAAGGAGTACGTCAAGGCTGTATATTGTCACCATGTTTATTTAACCTATATGCAGAGTACATCATGAGAAATGCTGGACTGGAAGAAACACAAGTTGGAATCAAGATTGCTGGGAGAAATATCAATAACCTCAGATATGCAGATGACACCACCCTTATGGCAGAAAGTGAAGAAGAACTAAAGAGCCTCTTGATGAAGGTAAAAGAGGAGAGTGGAAAGGTTGACTTAAAGCTCAACATTCAGAAAACGAAGATCATGGCATCTGGTCCCGTCACTACATGGGAAATAGATGGAGAAACAGTGGAAACAGTGTCAGACTTTGTTTTTCTGGGCTCCAAAATTACTGCAGATGGTGACTGTAGCCATGAAATTAAAAGACGCTTACTCCTTGGAAGGAAAGTTATGACCAACCTAGATAGCATATTCAAAAGCAGAGATATCACTTTGCCAACAAAAGTTCACCTAGTCAAGGCTATGGTCTTTCCTGTGGTCATGTATGGATGTGAGAGCTGGACTGTGAAGAAGGCTGAGCGCCGAAGAATTGATGCTTTTGAACTGTGGTGTTGGAGAAGACTCTTGAGAGTCCCTTGGACTGCAAGAAGATCCAACCAGTCCATTCTGAAGGAGATCAGCCCTGGGATTTCTTTGGAAGGAATGATGCTAAAGCTGAAACTCCAGTATTTTGGCCACTTCATGTGAAGAGTTGACTCATTGGAGAAGACTCTGATGTTGGGAGGGATTGGGGGCAGGAGGAGAAGGGGACGACAGAGGATGAGATGGCTGGATGGCATCACTGACTCGATGAATGTGAGTCTGAGTGACCTCCGGGAGCTGGTGATGGACAGGGAGGCCTGGTGTGCTGCGGTTCATGGGGTCGCAAAGAGTCGGACACGAGTGAGCGACTGATCTGATCTGATCTGAAGACTTGATTATTCATATTATATTTATATAATATAATCACTATAAAATGCACAAAGGATGAAGATATTTATCTGTCAGTCCAAAGAATGTACTTTTTTATGCAGTCGAGATTTTAAAATTCTTATCTATATAGATTGTCTTATTAAAAGTTAAACTGACACTCTCTCTAAATGAAGGATTTTTCCTGTAATTGGTAAGAGAGGAAAGCCTCATATTTTACAAAAGTAAGACTAAAGAGATAAATGGGGAAAGAAAAATGCAAAGGGTAAGAAGATTTCTAAAACTGTGAAAAAGTGTATTTTTCAAATACAAGTACATTTACAAAATTAATATCCGAAAATGGTGCATTTACAGTGGAACCACCCATTTTTGAATCCTGTGGCTGAGGCTCTGTAGCTGTTCTTTGTAGAATCACAGCAAAGTCACTGCCACAGTTCTTTTCAAGTATAGCTGAGCCAGGTTCTCTCTGCAGTGAGTTCTTTTTCACTGGGGGCTCCACTCTTTCTGTAGGGTCTGGCCAGGCCCCTCCGTGCATTTAGTTGCAAGTTGGGTGGCTTTCCGAGACCTGGGGGTTTCCTGGTGTCTTTGGAAGAGCCACATGCGATGCTTTGGTAGATGAAAGTGGAACTCTTAGATAAAAGCTAAATCTCAACATTGAACACTGAATCAGTTCAGATATAACATATGTATTTAAAGTTATTGACCTGTAACATACCTTAGTTATGATCTTAGCCAAGCAAAGCTTCCTCTGTAAGCCAGGGTACTGTAGAGTGCCTGCCAAGGCAATGCCTGTGAGTCCATATGTCCCTTTCCAACCTCCTTGCCAGAGAGATAAGCCACCCAAGTCCTCTGCCTGAAGATGGCCAGGCTTCAAGAGAGTCAGAGAAACTCCACTTTGTCCTTTGAGTCTCCTACAAGCCCTGTGAGTGCAGAGTGCCTTTCAGTTGTCAGATGTCCCTCCTGGTCCTTCCCCTTACAATATTAAGGCAAAACAGCAACTAAACGCAGGGCTTCCCAGGTGGCACTAGTGGTAAAGAACCTGCTTGCCAATGCAGGAGACATAAGAGATGCGAGTTCCATTCCTGGGTCAGCAAGATCCCTGGAGGAGGGCATGGCAATCCACTCCAGTATTCTTGCCTGGAGAACCCCATGGACAGAGGAGCCTAGCGGGCTGCAATTCATAGCGTCGCAGAGTCAAACATGACTGAAGCGACTTAGCACAGCACACGTGTGACTAATTGATATGCATTGTTAAATAATAGGATTACTTATTTCCAGATAAATGTATGTTTAATGTTTTCCTACTTATAGCTAGGCATTTTGTCATTGTCTATATGGTTTTATACATTGAAATAGGGGCTGACACTTGATATGTTTTTATGTGAAGTCATGTGATACAAGTACACTTTCTGAGGAGTAAAATTGATATATTTTAAAATTTAGAAGTGACTGACTGTCTAAGGCTGAAGTAGCCTTGCAGGACCTTATCATTTTACCCTAATGTATTGGACTTTTATTTACTTGCCTAATATTCTGAGAAGTAAACTACTGTAGCATATAAGTTATTTTCCGAAGCCATCTTCTCCTTTCAGCTTATTAGAATTTGCAAGTGAGATAAGAATTAAAATGCGTCTGGCAGATGCAGAGGTGGTAGCAGCTGAGAATTTTGGGGAGGTCTCAAGAAGGAATCTGGATGCAGAAAATGGTTTATTAACAATGCAAGGCAGGGAGCAGGATGTTCATATTCTGATTGTGTTTCTGGCTACACAATATTTGGTAAGATATGGGTAACTGGCTGCTTAGATGTTCTTTGCACCACCTATAATACATTGCTTGCTTTAAATTTGAGAATTTAGACATTGAGAAGTCGGCTGCTTAGAATAAAAACACATCCTTTTGAGAAAACAGCATCCCCAGTTCATATAGGGGATGTTGTGTCACCGTAAAAATTCTTAGAGATTACCGCAAGTTACTGACCCAGTTTACCTTGACTTTTCTCAGGGTACAACCATATTTAGCACTTTATGCATTCAGATGACTGTATTATTATTATTATTAACAGTGGGACACATTGAGAATTCTTCATGTTAGTTCCAGTAAGTTATATAGCACTCAGTGAGTGGTTGGTCTACATTCGATCATAAAAAATTTTTTGAACTCTATAATTAAAAATACACAATTGCGATTGTTTTTCTTGTTCATGGTGACATCTATTCATCTGTGTGTAACTGAAAACTCAAGCTGCAGTGGCTTAATAAAACAGAGGTCTTTTTCTTTGATTTAGAGAAAGGCAGCCCAGGGTAGGTTAGATGACCCTACAGTGTCATTAGATCTGAGGATCTTTCTGACTTTCTTTTCAGCCCTCCTTTTGGTCATCCAGCTTTCACCCTCATGCTTGTTGCCTCATGGTGACAAAGTGGCTGCCACACCTCCAGGGTCCTCCTAGAAATGAAGAAGTTGAAAGGAAAGGCACAAAAGGCAGAAGCCAGTCAAGTGTCCTCCCTTTTAAAGAACTTTCTTGGGAGCTCTCACTGGCAGCTTCTGCTTGTATCTCATTGGCCAGAGCTAGGTCTCTGCCATCTGTAGCTGAACCAAAGGTTGGGATATGTAATTTCTTATCTAGAAGTTGCTGCTCTGAATGTAACAGAGGTTGTGTCTCTAAAGAAAAAGAGTAGACTAGGCAGGCAGGTGGAAAAACTGCCCCCCACCGCTTGTGTGCAGCAGTGTCACGGCAGAGAGGTCAAGACAAAACCCCGGAAAATAGCATGTAAGAGGAAACTACATTTTTTTTTTAGTCTTTCCTTTAGAAACAGGATAAAGCTCTGAAGAACACTAGAATAGAAAAAGTTAACATTCTGTAGTCTTTTCTTTTGAAATTGACCCCAGGAAGTTCTCCAATTGCAGCAATCTGTGGTGTAATAGCAATGCTTGTGCTCATGTGCAGTCGTGCCCAACTTTTGGTGACCCCCTGGAATGTAGCCCAACAGGCCCCTCTGTCCATGGGATCCTCCATGCAGGAATACTGAAGTGGGTTGCCATTTCCTCCTCCAGGAGAATCTTCCTGCTCCAGGAGAATCTTCCTGCTCCAGGAGAATCTTCCTGGACAAGGAGTTGAACCCATGTCTCTTGCCTCTCATATGTTGGCAGGTGGATGTTTTACCACTACACCACCTGGGAAGCCCCCAGTAAAAATTCTACAGACCCAGGATTAGGGGAACATGGGGTTTGACCCTTTGAATGCCCATGTCTGACTTAGATCTGCTCAGGAAGCTACTTCATTCTTAGCATAAGGGCTTCCTGCCTTTGGCCTCTAAAATGAGGGAGCGGAACGAATCCCTGTGATCCCTCCAAGGTTAAAGATGCTTTGACTGTCTCAGTCTGTTGCTGATACCTTAGTTTGACTCCAAATCTAGCCTGCTTTTACATTCCCTCACGTGAGGTTGGTTAACTACATATAGTCCTGGTGGCCATTTTTAGGAAACATTACCATCAGGTTATTTGTTAAGGCCTTTGTTTGTGTGAAAAGGAAAGCTAAGTTGTGCTGTTGGTCCAGACTGTCACCCCTTTGAGACTCCTCTGGGGCTCAGACCTGGGTCCACACCACAGAGTGGCCCTGTGAGTTTCGGTGTTAAGACTTGAATTTTCCTACTTAGATGCTCACATTCAGAGCCATGGGGAGAGAGATGGAGAGTCCTCGATGTCACGTGAGTGAGGGGACCTAATTCACAGGCATTCATCAGACTGGTATCAAGAGGGCAGACACCAGAGCAGAACCCCGCCCCCCCCCCCCCACGCCACCACACCCTACACTTCCATACCTGTGTGTGCTTCTCCAGCAGAGAACACCTTTGGCTCACCTGTGTATCAGAAATAGGCAGATGATTAAACTGGTGATAATGGCTCTGTCTTTAGGGGCAAAATGTGCCCAGAAGCAACTCAAGGAGACAATGGCATCATCACTGATGGGCAGCCACGTGGAAGCTTCTGGAAAGTGCCTAGCAATGTTTCAGGCTGCAGAGGGCCCTGGACTCTGAGAACAGCACAGGCGCATGGAGAACGCAGATGGGCTGGGTGCATGCGCAGTCACGGTGCAGAAGGAGGGACCCCGGGGGAAAGTCTGGTCAAGAGGTTTGTGTGATTTTCAATGATGACATGACACATCTGTCTCTTCTTCTTTTCTCTCCTTTCTTTCCCCCTCCTCTTTTTCTTTTTTCTGTTTCTTTCGGGCTTTAGTATCTTATTATGAACAAATAGATCTTTGTGTTCTGTTGAAAATCATAGAAATTTTGGTCTCTTAAGGCATTTGCCTTTGAATAACGGGGGAAAAAAACAGGATTTCAGATAGAAATCTGAGCAACCTGAGGTTTCTATATGGAATGTAAGCAGAGTTGCAATGAATAATTAAACAAGTTATAGCTAATAAAATATACAGCACATTGCTTCAAACTAAAACATTCTCACTCTGCCTTGGGATGAATGCTTTTCATTATTTTTTAATTGTTGCCAGGGTTTGACCTTGAAGGTCTTTGCTGGCAGATAATTTGTTATGGTAAGAATGAGATCACTAAGCATTTTAGCACAAGCCGCATGATGCATCGGGATTCTTCCTATTATATAACACTGATGTGATAAGTCTGTTTTCCTCAGGATTTGTTCTTTCATTTCCGTGGTAGCTTCTTTCTTGGGCCCCTGTCCTTGGCCATCTGTGTTGCTCTACTAGAGGAGGATCTTTGTTCCTCCAGTGGCAGCCAAGTCATATCGGTGCTTACAGGCCTGCTGGCTACTCTGATGGACCTGAACAACCGGAGGCATGACCCTCCACTTTGATAAAACAGTCACAGGAAGATCTAGGGTCTCCTTTCTACCCTCAGCATCCTGTTGTCCTGGGAGATCATTCTTCTAGGAATAGAGTTGTACAGACTTGTGCCCTGATGACTGTTGTTCACTATCGGGCCTTCCTTTGCAGTTGCTATAGGACCTATGATTGCCAATATGTCTAGTTGCCAGTATTTTCAGAAATGTCCTTGAAAAGAAGTGATTCAGTGTGATTAAATGTTTTATTAAATTAATTCACAGTTCTCCATGTATATGACATCTTATGAAGCCATTTATATGACATCTTAGGAAGAACAGATAATAGTTGACTGTAGAATTGATTTACGCATAGCAAAAATCTGTAGTTTTTACCAGATAGAGTAAAATGAACCTGTTGTATGTAGTTTGGGGAATTACCTTGAGCAGATAGTTTCTTATTTGTTTAGAATGTGTACTGAGTTATATAGGCTTGAGGAGTAAGTTCAAAACCACATGGTGTTGGAGGACAGACTAGTAGGTTTTATGTAAGGTATTTGAATAAAAAAGCTCAATTGATGGGGTCATATGTTATGTCTTTTTGTCAGTAACATTTAGGAAAAAATAAATTTGAAATAAATTTCTCATGATACTGTGAAAAAATTTAGCTTCAATTATTACAGGTAAAAAATTTGTTTTTGTATTGTTAATATTTTGGGTAATAGAAAACATGTATTATTTATCTTGTGTGATCATCTGAATTCTATTTTGAATATGTTGAACAGTAGATGCCAAGTGTAGTCTACATAAAATTTATTTTGTTTCCTTCCCAGAAATTGCCAGTGAATCATGGTTCTTAAAAGACAAAAAAAAAAAAAAAAAAAAAACCCTATCATTTTACTAAGTGTGTAGTTCCTTATTGCTGTCATTCAGCTTTTAAAAGGTGCTTATTTATAGACCCTGTGAAGTCAAACTGTGTCCTTGGGTTATGGCGTTAAAGTCGTAAACTTAGACCCTTTGCACTGGTGATGTTCGTTTACATTTTGGTATGGCAAATCCCTAGTCAAACAGCTGTTGTTTAACATTTATAAAACTTCAAAAAATTGCGGCAGAGCTGTCATGTTTAATTTCAGACACATACAAAATATAGAAAACCCATAATTGTTAACCAAAGACTCAAGCATGAAATCATCCTAAAAGAAACAAAGATCTACTAGATTTCTCTGCTGCTGTATGCTGGAGCATAACAAAATTATAGCTACACTGTCTTGATTTACATGAAGGTAAAGTGCCTCTTAATACAGATTTATCTCCACCCCGATTGCCTAAGGCTTCGTTTGCTCAGCTCAGAAAGGAGAATGCTAAGAAAATCGTTGAAAGGGGCTACTTTAGTTCATATTAATGTGGCCACTTTTTATACAGTATTATGAAATATGCAGCGTGATAGTTCATGCTATTCTCCGTGTTATCATGCATTAAAGTAATCAAGTTGTGAATATTTTAACTCTTGGCACAGATTAATTTTGAGAATATTCTGTTTGCTTATTATCTCATTTATAGACCTTCTTATTTACACTTTGGGTAAATAGTCTTGATCTTGTGGTGACAAGTTAGATTTGAAAATACTGCCTCTGGGGAAATGTAGACTTTACCATTTACATTTTTTTTTTTTAAGGATATGGGTTGGGAGCAGGTCTTTTTCATTGGGAGAGAAGAGGTCATACTGTTTCACAGCTCTATGTGTAGTCCTACTTTAGTTACGAGATCCTAACTGTCTCCTTATTTTAATATTGGAGTGACTTTCAATTTTAATATTGGACTGTTTTTTTCCAAAACAGATCTGTTGATTTGCAGTAAGAAGTTAGTAACCTATAAATAAATGATGTTTTAAAAATTTTACTGATTACTGCCATTCATAGCATATTTTTGTAATTTTCAAAAGATTGATAATTTTTATATTTTATAAAAGAAATTAGGTTATAATTTATAACATTAAAACTAGACTAGCATATTTATTGTATAATATGTTAATTATGGATACTAATTTATGTGCTGTGAAATACATATGATTGTATCTATATAACACGTATTTTGTACTTTAATACATTCCTCACTAATTGAGTTGCTTCAGACTGAGACTGAATAACTTAGGAGTTGGATGGATTGTTTTTTCCCCAGATTTGTCTTTTGATCTTGGCTTGAGTACTGGTTAGTTTTATGAGTTTGGACAATTTCATTTCTAAGGCTATTTTTTCTCTGCAGTGGATAAAACAGTAGGGTCTTTTGTGAAGATTAAAAATACAGGTGTACCTCTTTTTATTGCTCACTTTTATTGTGTTTTTTACAAATTGAAGGTTTGTGACACCCTTGCATTTTGGAAGTCTTTCAGCACCATATTTCCCAACAGCATTTCCTCACTTCATTGTCTCTGGGTCACATTTTGGAAATTCTCACATTTCAAACTTTTTCATCATCATATTTGTTATGATGATCTGTGGTCAACGATCTTAGTTATCACTAGTAATTAAGGGTTACCACCACACATATATGAGATGGTGAACTTAATGTTGTATGTGTTCTGACTACTCCACAGACCAGCCATTCCCCTGCTCTCAAATCCTCAGGCCTGTCTGTTCCCCAAGATACAATAGTATTGAAATCAGGCCAATTAATAATTGTGCAGCGGCCTGTCAGTGTTCAAGTTAAAGGAAGAGTCACATCTCTCACTTTAAATCAAAAGCTACAAATAAAGAAACTTAGTGAAGATGGCATGTTAAAAGCCAAGGCAAGCCAAAAGTTAGGCCTCTTGTGCCCAATGGCCAAGTTGTGAATGCAAAGTTCTTGAAGGAAATTAGAGATGCTCCTCCAGTGAACACATGCAGTAAGGGAAACAGCGCTGTGGCTGATACGGAGAAAGTTCTAATGGTTTGGCTGGAAGAGCAGATGAGCCACAATATTCCCTGAAACCAAAGCCTAGTTCAGATCAAGGCCCTAATGCTCTTCCATTTTCTGAAAGCTGAGAAAGGTGAGGAAGTGCAGAGGAAACGTTTGAAGCCCAGCAGAATAGGTTTGTGAAGTTTAAGGAAAGAAGGAAGGCACTTCTCTAATATAGCGCAAGGGGAAGTGCAAGGGGAAGCAACAGGTGCTGATATAGAAGCTGCAGCAAGTTATCTGGAAGATCTAAGTAAGATAAATAATGAAAGTAGTTACACTAGACATCAGATTTTGGGGAGATGAAACAGCCTTCTTTTGGGAGAAGATGCCATCTAGAACTTTAATAGCTAGAGAGGAGAAGTCAGTGCCTGGCTTTAAAGCCTAAGTGTATATTGACTCTTGTTAGGAGCTAATGCAGCTGGTGACTTTAGTTGAAACCAGTATTCACTGACCATTCTAAAAATCCTAGAGCCCTTAAGAATTATGCTAAATCTACTCTGCCTTTGCTCTATAAATAGAACAACAAAGTCTGAATGACGGCACATCTGTTTGCAGCATGGTTTACTGAGTATTTTAATCCCACTGTTGAGACCTAATGCTGGGAGAAAAAGATTGCTTTTGCAATATAACTGCTCATTGACAATGTACCTGGTCACCCAAGAACTCTGATGAAGGTGAGATGTAGGGAAAGATTAATGTTTTCACATCTGCTACCACATTTAGAAAAGGCAGAGGAATGAGAGATCAAATTGCCAACATCCGTTGGATCATCAAAAAAGCAAGAGAGTTCCAGAAAACATCTGCTTCTGCTTTATTGACTATGCCAAAGCCTTTGACTGTGTGGACCACAACAAACTGTGGAAAATTCTGAAAGAGATGGGAATACCAGACCACCTGACCTGCCTCTTGAGAAATCTGTATGCAGGTCAGGAAGCAACAGTTAGAACTGGACATGGAAAAACAAACTGGTTCCAATTTGGGAAAGGAGTCCATCAAGGCTGTATATTGTCACCCTGCTTATTTAACTTATATGCAGAGTACATCATGAGAAATGCCAGGCTGAATGAAGCACAAACTGGAATCTAGATTTCTGGGAGAAATATCAATAACCTCAGATATGCAGATGATACCACACTTATGGCAGAAAGCAAACAACTAAAGAGCCTCTTGACGAAAGTGAAAGAGGAGAGTGAAAAAGTTGGCTTAAAACTCAACATTCAGAAAACTGAGATCATGGCATCTGGTCCCATCACTTCATGGCAAATAAATGGAGAAACAGTGAAAACAGTAAGAGACTTTATTTTTCTGGGCTCCAAAATCACTGCAGATGGTGACTGCAGCCATGAAATTAAAAGATGCCTTCTCCTTGGAAGAAAAGTTACAACCAACCTAGACAGCATATTCAAAAGCAGAGACATTACTTTGCCAACAAAGGTCTGTCTAGTCAAAACTTTGGTTTTTCCTGTGGTCACGTATGGATGTGAGAGCTGGACTGTGAAGAAAGCTGAGCGCCGAAGAATTGATGCTTTTGATCTGTGGTGTTGGAGAAGACTCTTGAGAGTCCTGTGGACTGCAGGGAGATCCAACCAGTCCATCCTAAAAGAAATCAGTCCTGAATATCCATTGGAAGGACTGATGCTGAAGCTGAAACAGCAATCCTTTGGCCACCTAATTTGAAGAAATGACTCATTTGAAAAGACCCGGATGCTGGGAGGGATTGGGGGCAGGAAAAGAAGGGGACGACAGAGGATGACATGGTTGGTTTGCATCAGCGACTCAATGGACATGAGTTTGAGCAAGCTCCAGGAGTTGGTGATGGACAGGAAGGCCTAGTGAGCTGCAGTCCATAGGGTAGCAAAAAGTCGGACATGACTGAGTTACTGAACTGAACACATTTTTGTTCTGCAGCCCGTGGATCAAGGAGAAGTTTTGTTGCCATAGATAATGATTCCTTCATGGATCTGGGCAAAATCAGTTGAAAACCTTCTGGAAACAATTCACCATTTTAGATGCCATTAAGAATGTTTGTGATTTGTGTGAAGAGTTCAAAATATCAACATTAACAGGAGTTGGGAAGAAGTTCATTCTGAATCCTCATGGATGAGTTTGAGAGGTTCAAGACTTTGGTGAAGGAAGAAACTGCTGATGTTGTAGAAATAGCAGAAGAAATAGAAGTGGAGCCTGAAGAGTTGACTGGATTCTCATGATAAAACTTTAATGGATGAGGAATTGCCTCATTCATGAGTAAAGAAAATGGTTTCTTAAGATGGGAGTCTATTCTTGGTGAAGATGCTGTGACAATTGTTGAAATGAGAACACTGAATTTAGAATATTACATAAACTTAGTTGATAAAACAGTGGTAGGGTTTGAAAGGATTGATTTCACTTCTTAACTGAAATATAGCAGACGTACTATGTTGGTTTGATTCCAATTTTGAAAGAAGTTCTACTGTGAATAAATGCTATCAAACTACATTGCATGCTACCAAGAAATCGTTCATAAAAGTAAAAGTCAATTTGAGGCAGCAGCCTTTATTGTTGTATTATTTTAAGAAATTGTCACAGCCACCCCAACCTTGAGCAGCGGCAACACTGATCAATCAGCAGCCATTGACACTGAGGCAGAATCTGCCACTAACGAAAAGAGTATGGCTCTCTGATAGCTCAGATGTTGGTTAGCATTTTTTAGCAGTAAAATATTTTTAAATCCAGAAATGTACGTATTTTTAGACAAAATGCTATCCTGCACTTATAAACTATAGTGTAAACATGACTTGTGTGTGCCCTGGGACACCCAGAAATTCGTATGACTCAATTATTGGGGTTATCTGAAACTGAACCCAGAGTATCTCCAAGGTACAACTGTAACAGAGGAGATGTGGAGCAACTGTTATATGGTAAGTTTTGGGCTAATATTAAATGTTGATTACATATATGTTCCATCTTGCTGTCATTATCCTTTCATGCACGTATGCTCAGTCACTCAGTCATGTCTGATTCTTTGCAACCCCATGGGCTGTACCCCACCAGGCTCCTCTTGTCCATGGGATTTTCCAGGCAAGAATACTGGAATGGTATTCTTTTCATTTCTTCCTCCAGGGAATTTTCCCAGCCCAGGGATGGAACCCACATCTCCTGTGTCTCCTGCATTGTAGGTGGATTCTTTAATCGCTGACCATGGGGGAAGCCCCATTTTTATCATTAGGGTCCATTTAGGAAGAGGTTGAAAAAATTTTGAATAAATGAATACATAATAGCAAATTCATTCAGAGGTCCTGGAAAAGGACCTTTTCCAGGTCCTTTGTGCAACTATCTTTGTGCCCTCTAGGTTGGAGGCTGTTCTCTTTGTCTTGCTTCCAGCTTCTTAAATGTTTATGGAAAAAGGGATGTGTCCTACATAGTCAAACAAATGAGAAATGTCGGAGTCATCCTTGGTTCTTCAAAACCCAGCTCCTCTTACCTACCTGTGAATTTAATTGCCCCAACTGATATTTGGTATAGCTAACTGTTCAGTGGAGGAAATAGTTACACCAACAGCTTTATGTAAACTTTATGGAGTTTGTATTGGATGCAGTTAGATGGCAATGGTGTAGAAAAAGAAGACTGGAGAAAAGAAAATTCCAGACAGGGAAACTTACATGAACCGATGTATTAAGGCTAGAAACACAAGGTATACTAGGGGGATTTAGTGGTTAGACCTGAACACTTGAAACATACACATGGAATACTAACAGCATTCACTGAATGGGTGTGAAACTTTCACTGGGAAAAATTATGGCATCATTTGCTGAATGATCAAGTGAGCATACCCTGAATGAGTTAAATATCATAGCTTGAATGAGTTACTTGTGACCATCAGCGGTACTTTGAGCTTTCAACTTACCCTTTTAGATTTTGAAAAATCACAACATTTTGATTTTAGTTTCCATGTTTTAAACATCAGTCTCCATCCTAGCTTTTATTGTACAGAGGTCTTAAATGTCATGAGTGTGGCCAGTAATGTATGGTGTCATATGGGGAAGTATGCTTTCTAGTACTTAAAATTCATACTGAATGTTTTATTTTGGTCTAGCACATAGGTCACAGAAGTGATTTCAAAGCAATTTTAAAACTGTTGCAAGTAATGAAACTTTTAATGTTTGTTTAGAATCATAATTTTTCTAGAGAAATAATAAATGGCATTTGAGTAATGAGGCTAGCTACTTACAACATATTAAACTGGTTTTTTCCAAACTTTATTCTTAGTTAGTGTTCCTTTGATCACCTGTTTTTGCTAAAGAATAACAAAGTGTATGCATGTTATAGTGTATACATGTATACATTTCGTGAGTATATAAATGTTTAAAGTCTTATATCAGTACATGTACTTTTTAAAGATTTGCTTTTTGATCTTCTAACAGTTTCCTTACTCAGAAAAAATGCTCATTGACTATATAAATATTAGTGAAGTCTAATTATGAAAGGAAACAGTGGAAACAGTGGCTGACTTTATTTTTCGGGGCTCCAAAATCACTGTAGATGGTGATTGCAGCCATGAAATTAAAAGACGCTTACTCTTTGGAAGGAAAGTTATGACTAACCTAGATAGTATATTCGGAGAAGGCAATGGCATCCCACTCCGGTACTCTTGCCTGGAAAATCCCATGGATGTAGGAAGGCTGCTGTCCATGGGGTCGCTGAGGGTCAGATATGACTGAGCGTCCTCACTTTCACTTTTCACTTTTATGCATTGGAGAAGGGAATGACAACCCACTCCAGTGTTCTTGCCTGGAGAATCCCAGCGATGCGGGGAGCCTGGTGGGCTGCTGTCTATGGTGTCGCTCAGAGTCAGACACGACTGAAGTGACTTAGCAGCAGCAGCAGATAGTATATTAAAAAGCAGAGACATTACTTTGTTAACAAAGGTCCATCTAGTCAAGGCTATGGTTTTTCCAGTGGTCATGTATGGATGTGAGAGTTGGACTGTGAAGAAGGCTGAGCACCGAAGTATTGATGCTTTTGAACTGTGGTGCTGGAGAAGACTCTTGAGAGTCCCTTGGACTTCAAGGAGATCCAACCAGTCCATCCTAAAGGAGATCAGTCCTGGGTGTTCTTTGGAAGGAATGATGCTAAAGCTGAAACTCCAATACTTTGGCCACCTCATGGGAAGAGTTGACTCATTGGAAAAGACCCTGATGCTGGGAGGGATTGAGGGCAGAAGAAGGGGATGAGAGAGGATGAGATGGTTGCATGGCATCACCAACTCGATGGACATGCGTTTGGGTGGGCTCTGGGAATTGGTGATGGACAGGGAGGCCTGGCGTGTTAAGGTTCATAGGGCCGCAAAGAGTCGGACACGACTGAGCAACTGATCTGAATTAAGAAAGGAAACTGTTACATAAGAGTTAACTAATTTATTGTTAACAGTACTTATTAAATCAATATAAGCTATATTATTCTTCTAAAAATCTTTGTGCTAAAAGGTGTTCAATATTATTAGTAATTACCAGTTCATGGCCACTAAGACAGCTACAGTTAAACAGAGGATAACAAGTGTTGCTGAGGGTGTGGTAAACAGGAACTCTCATGCTTTGCTGGTAGGAATGGAAAATAGTGAAACTCTTGAAAAAAATCTGGCAGTCCTCAAAAGGTTAAACGTAGATTTATCATATGACCCAGCAATTCCAGGAAAACTGAAAATATTTGTTAACACAAAAACTTACAGATGAGTGTTCCTTGTAGTGTTGTTTCATAATAACCAAGAAGTCCATCGGCTGAGCATTGAATAAACACTTGCTTATAGTGATACCGTGGAATATTACAGAGTCCTAAAAAGGGGTGGAAGTACTAATACTGCTAAAACATGTGTGAGATTTGAGATTTGAAGTCTTTATGCCAAATGAAAGAAGCCAGGCACAAAGGCTGCATATAGTTGATTCCGTTTATTTGAAGTGCTCAGAGTAGTCAGTTCCACAGACATAGAACATAGGTTAGTGGTTGTCAGGGGCTGCATACAGATGGATGGCAGAGAGGGAGTGGAAGGGTGGGGAAGGGAGTGTGGGAGGGACTGCTGATGTGTAGAGGTTTTTGGAGAGTGTTAAAAATATTTTGGAATTAGAGGCAGTGATTGTATCACTTCATGAATATACTCAAAGTCATTGAATTGCATACTATAAAAACACAAGCTGTATGGCATATGAATTATATCTCAATAAAAACAAAGGAAAAAGTTTATGTGTGTACCGAGTAGCACTGGTCCTATATTTACCCTAAATCACTGTGTTTTAAAAAGATATCTAAATTTCCCATGTGCCGTTTCGAATAGTATAAAAATCATCTAAATCTATTTTTATGAACTTTTTCATATAATCTTTAATTTTTGTTTTCTAAATTAGGTGAAAGGATAGGATTAGTTGGTATTAAAGTGTATTCATCCTGAAATATGGACTTAATAAGTGTGCATGTGTGAGGAAGACTTAAGTATGGAGGCCCAGCTTAATGTTATCTTGCTTCTGAATATCCTCAAGCTTTTGAAATAGGTTTTTCCAATTATTCTTTGAACCCTTCATGGCATCTCATCTTTCTCTTTATCATTGGCATCCAGAGAAAATTGAAGTCGCTTGTCTAGTAGATAATATGGGAGAACGCTATACAATTCTGTTTTTCTTTTATTTCAGAATTGGCCTGTCATCTCTTGTCAACTCTTATTTCTGAACAGAATCCCGGATAGTTGTTCCAAAGGGATGGTTTCTTAGATCTTTTTACAAATTGCACCTAGGCATTCTGCTAGTGCTTCACTGGTACAGGACCTTGTTTTGCAAAGTAGAGACAGCCTGTCTCCAGTGGGAGGGTGAGCTTCCCGCGCACGTTGCTTTTATGCAGGAGGATCTGCTCTGCCCATTTGCACTACCAGGATTGACTCCTTCCCTTCCTCATGCAGAGGTGGAGAGACCCCGTAAACATGCCTGGATTCCCTGATGAATCCTTGGCCACCCCTATCTGAGACTGGCATAAAGAAAACTTGATTTACATCGAATTTCTAAATATAAATTATATAAAAATAATAATATGCATATTCCAAAAGAGAAATCTAGATTTTCTACAGTTAAATTTAGACATATAATTAAATTATGAGATAAAATTTAATTCCCAGTCCTTTTTAATTAGATGCTCACTCTCCCACTAGTGTCGTTTTCCAGCTTTTACTCTTTGTATTATAGTGTGTATTGTTATTATTTTTTTGGCTGCACCTCAGGTCATACAGGATCGTAGATCCACTACCAGGGACTAAACCCATGGGCCCGGCAATGGAAGTGTGGATTCTTAACCTCTGGACCACCAGGGAATCCCATATTTATTTTTTAGGTTTTTTTTTGTAACTTGCATTGTTTGTTCATCTTTTCTTCTTCTTCTTCTTTTTTTTTTTTTTCAGATTTTGCTAGTGCAGATTGATCCCATGAATTCGTTTTCATTGCTCTTTCATATCCTATTATATAAACATAATTTGTTTCTTTTGTTTCCCTTTTGATGAAAATGCCTTGTAATTTTTCTTTAAACCATGATGCAATGAATACTTTTATGCGTTTCTGTGTACAGAGACACAACCATTTTTCTGGATCTGTTCCTGTAAAGGAATTGACAGGGCATGGACTGTGCCTGTCTTCATTATATTCTAGTTGTTGCCAAGGTCTTTTACAATTTATAGCCCTACCAGCTGTGTATGAGGGTCCTTCCAGTTTCACATTCTTGCCCACACTGTTATTAATGAGTTTATATTTTTTGCTACTATGATGGGTATGAATGTTTTCTCATTGTTGCCATAAAGTTAAATTTCTCTTTCCCAAGAGCTCCTAAACAACCAGGTTGGAAGGAAATTGGATCCTCCTCGTTCATACTCATTATTATTCCTGTAACTTCCTCTATGACTGATGTGAAAGACCCAGAGGTTTTACTGCTTAGGACATATGGGGAGGTCCTCCAGCTGTCAGTCTATGCTTTCCCCTCACATATCTGATGTGTCTTGTCCAGATCCACATCACCCCTTCAAGGTGACATGAGGATTTCCATGCCAGGTCAGCACAGTCTGCATCGCAGCACACAGTCATTTTTCTCTTGGGGCCTGCTATTTTCCTGGGTACTGGGAAGCCCAACAGCCTGTGTCCCAGAGAATTTCCTTCCCCCATCTGTCCCCACAAGGAAGGAAAACAAAACAAAACACTGGAAACAGAACAAAAATAAAATCTCAGTAAACTACCCTGCTGTAGACGTATCCTGGTGATTCCTCTTCGTAGCTACTCAGACTCTCCTGAGAAGCCTCTTCCAGGCTGCAAGAGTTTATACAGACTCTCTTTCCAAATGTCTAATGTCCAGCTATTCTACTGATTATTATCATTAATATTTAGGCTACTGCCTCAAAACCTTTTCTCTCCACATCATTCGCAGCTGTCCATGGCTTTTCCTCTCCCTTTTTCATCTGCTTTCTTTTCCTCTAAATTCCTCTGGTCCCTGCATGAGCTCCTTTGTCTCATTTTGGGAACAGCACTGTGTTTAAAGAAGAGGCTCTCTACTGTTCTCCCTCCTCCTTTTGGGAAGAGCTAGCTTCACAGTCTTCCAGAAGACTTGCTGATTCTTTCGGAAACCTCATTGTGTGCTGGTGATACCCAGAGGGGTCGATTCCCTCTTACAACTCCAGACATACCTTCCCAGACACCATCCCTAAAATTGCACCCCTCTTCTTCCTGCTCCACCGACTCCTGGCTCCCATTCCTTCTTCGTGTTTCCTCCTCAGCAGTTTGCATTACCTAATAGTCTGTCTGTTACCCTTATTCAACTTTCTCTTGTCTTCCTTCTCCACTTAGAATGTCAATAAGGAAACTAAAAGTTGAATCAGGCATGTAGTCCCATCACATTGATATTTAAAATAATTTTTTTTTTGGCTCAAGCAAATATGTAACCATAGACATAAAGAAATAGAAATTGGCTTCATCTTCATTTATTTACATTGTATTTGGGCATAGTTTCAAAAGAAGTGTCACTTCAGGGCAGAAGAGTTTTTGTTGATTTTTAGGCTGGTCATAAAACTGTCACTTTAAATTTTTACTTACTTCTGGCAAAGTAGGAATGCCCTCTATTAAAATAGATGTTGAGTCCCTAAATGTAATTTTCCTGGTGTCATTCCGTTCATTTTATCAGCTAAATATGTGTCATAATATAATGGAAAATATAGATACTCAATCTCACCAAGAAAACCATAGCTAAGTTTCATGTTTAACCGTTCTCAAAAGACAAGAACCCGCCTATCTTGTTAAACATCATGTGCTTGTAAGCTTTGGAAATTTGAAAGTTGAACCTGTTTATTTAATAGATATGCTATCTCGGCAAATAAAATAATTGGTTCTTTAAAGTTTCAGCAAAAACTCTTAGCCCAGGAAGCTTTCTCTTGCCCTTTTGGAGGCTCTTGTGACTATAATTTGAGAGTCATTGAGGAGAGAGAGCTGTAAAGAGGAGAGGGTCTATTGCATGTGGGGAGACATTCCTTCTCTCAACAATATTTGAAACACACAAACCCAGCAGCACTACAGTGAGTCCTTTGTTCTTCCCGTTGGGCAAAACACTAGATAGCTTACTGTAAATATGGCTGGCTGCCAAGCTGTGGCGCAGATGCTTTTTTTTAAATACTGTAAACTGGCACCAGCTCAAGAATTACAGTTCTTCCTCTTATTTACTTTCCCCTTCTTTACTGAAGAGTTTCATCTATCGGGAGATAGAAAAATACTTGTTGTGGTCTGGTCTTGGGTGGGGGGGGGGGGGGGGTGCAGTGGAAATGCCCAAACAATCCTTTTTTTTTCTTTTCTTGCCTCCTTCCTCCTCCTCATGTCGGGTAGATTTCTGATGAAACAAGTAGAATCCTTTCATTGCTCTTAACTTTGAAAAGAACAGTGTCCTCTGATGACACATGCAAAGTGTGGAGCCGGGTGAGCGGAGTTGAAGGCAGACCACTGCTGAACATCATGCTGCTTTAAAAATGGATCCTGCGTCGCCGTTTCCCTGCTTCCTTGGCATCTTGGCTTTAGTTGTTGTCCTGGGGTGTTTTTGGTTTTCGATTCTCGTTTTCAAGGGCCCTGCTATATTTCTGACATTACCGAGTTGCCTTCCCGTGTGTTGGAATTTGTGTGGCTGCAGCTGAATTGAAAGGAGGTGGAGGGAAGTGAAGGGTGGGGAGTTCTGCCTTTCAACTACAGGGTGTTCCCCTTTTGAAACTTTGTTTTTAATGTAAGTAAAAGCTTGGGAATGTATCTTTGAAAGGATTATTTGCTATGATACTAAAATCAAGGTGCCAGAAAGAAGTGGATATCCTTCTTTTTGATATAAATGTCATCTTGTCAAATGAAAATTTTGCAGCTTTCTTGATTTTGCACATAGAAACTTCTAGATCTAAGTAAAAATTAAATGTATATTGTGATTATTTTTTGAAAAAAATCAAGCTAAGAGTGAATGTACTATCCTTGCCTACTTCGCTGACAATAAAAATATTCAACATGCTTTTTTCATTTTGTTCATTAGTCTTTGTTTCTTAAAGAGAAGTTTCACTAGGATGTAATTGGAGGCTATTGTCTTATTTCTAGATACAATGCATGGTGGAGGATATTGATAATCAGATTTTATGACATCTTTTTAGAATCTGTGGAAGACCCAAGAGTATAAACGATTGAGAGAGGAAAACTGCTTCTACAAAGAGACTCTCAGTTACTATGATGAAGTTTTTGTATACCCCAGTATGTCACTGTTTGAGGGAGCTCTTCATTGGAATGATTAAAAATAAATTTAAAATTTAGGCAAAATATATCGGCTTATTTGTGCATCAACTCTCTCATATGAAAATTTAGATCATTATTCTAAAGTGTAAGGATCCAGTTTCTTTGAGCTATTGACATATGTAATGAGTAATTCTTACTTTCAGTGTTCCTCTAGAAATGCGGTATATAATTATACCAGTGCAGTGTAATTATAGTATAACCAGTGGACAGGGTAATTGGGTTGGTGTTCAAAGGGTCCAGGTCTTCTCTGGGCCTTTATTAATAATATGACCCTGAGGCAGTTGGCTCATTCTGGGTCTGGTTTCATCATCTGTGAAATAATCGGGAGAACTAGTTGATCTTAGATGTGTCTTCTAACATGAAGAGTCTAGATAACTCTCTGTGATCATTTTACCTTCTTTATAGACTGCAATTTGTGAATAATGAGAACATGGTATTCTAATGTACAGAAAATTTAATTCACAGTCATAGAATATAGGTGTATAATTTTGTAATGTATAATCTGAAGAAATTTCTCTTCTCTCCTTAGTTCCTACTGATTTTAGAATCCCTTTTGTTTATGATAACCCTTTTTCATTTGATGTCATTTACAAAGAGAATGTGAGCAAAATGGCTTACAGATGGGGGGTATCTGGTAGTTTTGAAGAGCTCTAGTGCGTGTTAATACTTCCAGATGGGGCATACCATTTCTTACCTTGAGCAGCAGCCTCAGAGCACCATGCTATGAGACTTTTGAGTCTGGACCCTGCATTTGAATCCTGGTTTTGATATTTGAAATTTAAGGCCCTGGCATAATTTATTAAAATACTCCAATTCTGAGATTTCCTTGTCTGCAGTATGAGGATATCAATGACATTTCCATAGATACATTGTATTAACTGGTCTTAAATTAGATTGTGTGTGTGACTACCCTTAACTTCAATTTTAACATTTTTGAAATATCATCTTTCAGTTTAAGTCAGCAAATTTTTGTTGAATATCTAAGTTACCATGCTCAGGGGGAAGTGTGTTTGTGCCTAGATAAAAATATGAAAAGTGTGTTGTAAAATGGTGAGTGAGAGTAAAGTACTGTAGAGTACAGTAGTTTCAACTAGTAAGATTGTGCAGCAGTGCATGAGAAGGTCGATTTGGGCCGAATAGAAGTTGGTTCAGGAGGAGATCAACAGTAGCATTACTTTATGTATGTTTACTTTATGTAAACATCGTGTTTAATCTCCTTAGGAATTGGAAACTTACATAAAGTGCTAGTTTACTCTAATGTCTTATGAAAGATATTTACCTTCTCTGGATAGTTTTGCCAATTATGTAACAAGTGTATATATATATGTGTGTGTGTGTATATATATATATATTATTAGATATAGTCAGATATTGCTGAAAAATCTTTCAATTACAAGTGGTACATAAATTCTTCTTGTAGCAGGGGAGTTTTATACTCCTGATATTTTTTAACTAATTAGGATGAAAAAAGTGCTTTAAAGGGATTAAACAATCTGAAGCATATTCAGAAATCAGAGGAGGGATTGGAGCATTTAATCTTGGTTATTATCACTTCAGCTATAACTGAAATCACTTTCTTTGGAACTAATCTAGTCAGTGTCTGAGTTTACATGTTACTAATTTTGAAGAATTAAAAAGTTATCAGCTTTTTCCTTCTGTATACCTTCTTTTGGTAACAAACCATTCTTAATATTATAAAATATATAATAAACATATTATAAAATATATTCTTTAAAATAAGATACTCTAAATTAGATTGTTTGTAGTAGATTATGTGTAGATTTTTGTATTACTGATTGCCCATAGAAAATGTTTTTCTGAAATCTTGAGTTAGGTTATTTTCTTACATGTTAAGAAATTTTCTTTACTGTTTGATTACATCTGTTCAGCTTTTGGGAATGCTGAGATTATCAGTCACGTCATCTTAAAGGATATGAGTAAAATTACTGAGAAGAAGTGGTCAAGGCCAGGTCTTTTGTTTGAAGAGTATATTAACAGGACATAAAAATAAAGGAAATATAGCATATGCATATTTTAAAAACAGGAGATCACAGTGTCTTGTCTAGAATTATATTTCTGCCATTGTCATTAACTCACTAGGATATTTTCAGAAAATGAGACATTTTTCTGCTTTGCTTTATTTATCCATATAACACCTTTTAATGTGGAGTATGATATTAATGTTGCTTTATCAGAGGATAGATCTTAATTTATATGCCTTATGGTTGGAAAATTAGTCTTCATTTGCTAAAGGATGATGCAGGTATATTTGCTTCTAGGTTTAGATACAGTGTATTAAAGTTGTAACCATGAATTTTTGGTACCTGAGCAGTGAAGTGAAGTCGCTCAGTTGTATCCGACTCTCTGCGACCCCATGGACTGTAGCCCACCAGGCTTCTCCATTCATGGAATTTTTAGGCGTGAGTACTGGAGTGGGTTGCCAAGTATTCATCCCTTATTTCTTTTCTGTCCAGGGCACCAACAGTGGTAGAATGTTTACAGAATGAAAAAATGAAAAATCAAGGGCACAGAAATAACGATTTTAATAGAAAGAGTCGAAAAGTTGACTTTCTCCACCTTGTTCTTTTAATCTTATCCTTTTTGGGTGCTGTTGCTCACTAGCTTATGACCATAAGCAGTGATCGTATTAATGTATCTAATCTTTAGTTTCTCCTTTTGTGTCCTCTCTGTCATAGTACCTGTCTCTCAGGTGTGTGAGGGTTAAGTTAGATCATGTTTTCATTTTAGCAAAAATTTAAGCAAAGTGTTCCATGTAAATTTGTTTGGCACCCTCTGAAGTTCTGAGTGCCTTTGAATGTTTTTTGCCTTCATTTTTTTTTTCTGTCTGGTGAGTTGGAGACTACATTTAAAGGGACTGTTAATACACAAGATTATTGCTATAAAATTTTCACTTGCTGTAAGACAGGTTATATGCCGATATGGATTTAATTCTGTGCTGTAATAGTGTCTTTGAGAGCCTCTTTTGTCTCTATTTATATTATTTATAAAACTGTAGAATTACAAAGCTGTCAAACCAATGGGTCCTTGGGCATTTATCTAGTTCCCTCTGCAGATAGGTCCAGAGAAGTTCTTACCAGCTGTCCTTTTTCTCATACGATTATAAGAATAAAGGTAATGAAGGGAACTTAACATTCATAACTTATTTTCTAAATAATACTTATTGGTAGGGTTGATTTTTGTGTTTTATTTTAAAGTAAACCTGGCTGTGAGTGTGTCTGTTTTTTCCCAAATTTCAGCATCCGCTTCCCTTCATTCATTTATATTTCTTAAAAACTGCATAGTTAGGGAGACTCTTACCTAGGCTTCCTGATTTTTGAAAACATGCCATGTAATTTTACCCAAAATCATACACACCTTTTTCTTTCACATGTAGGCTTACATGTAGGCTCACGTGTAGGCTTACACTCGTACATACATGTTGAAACAAATTTACATAACAAGGCTAATTATTTGACTCTTCTAACGGTACCACTTTCAAGACTACCTTCACATGAAAATTTTGAGCAAAATAAATTGAGTAGCAACCTTGGCATTGCTTAGTAGAGTTTGTTGTTGTTTTGTGTTTTTAACTGTTGAATTATTGGTTTGAATGAAGTGTATGTTGAGCCATAGGAAAATGAGTAGATGGAAAAACTGTCTTCTGAACTCTCAGGTCAGTTTCTGTGCTTCCTATCTGACCTGTTTGACCAGGTCATTTCTGGAGTACGTGGGGTCCAGGTTTTCCTTCCAGAAGGAGCAGGAACTCTGCTTTGTTCTCTGGTCAGACTGCATGGCCCAGTCTGGCCAGTTGTCTTGCACCTGTCCCTGACCATCCATCCCCACGGGACAGATCTTCCCATCCGTCACCAATGCTAGCAAAACACTTCACAGCGCATGCCTCCCTGCGGACAGGCTGGCCGCACCATCTCAGACTCTGGGAAAGTGGGCTGTGACGGATTTAGAAAGCTGCTGCTGGATTCCAGCCCTTCCATGCCATCAATCGCGTCTGATTCTGTGTGGCACGTGGCGACACCAACACCCAGCGCAGCTAACCCTGAGTTCAGAGGCATGCCTTGTTGCTTTTTGCGCTGTAACTCACCACGCCTTTCCTCCTGCAACACTGCTGTGCTTGTTTTGTCTTGTTCTCCTCATTAAGATCCTGCCAAGGCAGGGAAAAGATGTCTCTGGATAAGAATTTCTTTACTGACATTCAAGTGGGCACAATCCATTTGCGGTAAAGAAATGGCAATTTACGCTTTAACATTTAGAGAAGCTGAAGGATTTAAGAGGAATGGTGATCATGGTCTGATTATACTTGTGCTGAGCAAATAATTCTCAGTTTTCAGATCTGTTACCAGTTAGATTCTGTCTGTCGATCTTTTTTTTTTTTTCTTTTAGTCCATCTCTTAATTTTTCATGCTTCAAGTCTAGTGTATGTTTCTGATAATGCTGCCATTTGGGACATTTAAATTTCTATGGGCAAATGCTACAGTCATGAGACATGGAGGGTGAATACAAATGAGGAAAATTAGGCAGTGACTTGTAAATCTCAGTGTGAAATTGTATTGTAACTTATTTTTAATTCACATCATGGGAACCTTAAACAAAATTACAAAATAGCTCTAGATTCTATCCATTTATAGCCAACACTTTTAAACCACATAAACTCAGGAATGCAATGCCACATATAGAATCACAATTTCAATACTTGCTTTTGTAATCCATTCTAGATCATTTTTGTACAAACTCTTTTAAGGGAACTATTTTTTTTCCTCCTGGATAACAGGTAATTGCCAAATGTGAACAGTCCTATGACTTGCAAGGAACTCTAAAATGCTGGCTCCATTTTTACAGAAAGTGGTTAATGGCAGCAAGCAGTGAAGGAGACATAAACCCAGAGAGAAGCTGAGTGTAACAAGCTGAGAAAAGGCAGAAAAGGATATACCCAGAAGATATTCCAAGTATGGTGGGGGAAAAACTGTCTGCACAGGGCTGTGTCTTTGGGAAAATCACCCCAGACAGAATGGAGCAGGAGACTTACGAATTGAGATGACCACTTCCCCAGCTCTCCCTGTAGACACACCTCCTAAATAGTCGTTTGTATTTTTTATATGGCTTCCCTGGCAGCTCAGCTGGTAAAGAATCCGCCTGCAATGCAGGAGATCCTGGTTCGATTCCTGGGTTGGAAAGATACCCTGGGGGACATATAGGCTACTCACTCCAGTATTCTTGGGCTTCCCTGGTCACTCAGATGGTAAAGAATCTGCCTGCATTGCGGGAGATCTGAGTTTGAGCCCTGGGTTGGAAGGTCGCCTGGAGGAGGGCAGGGAAACCCACTCCAGTATTCTTGCCTAGAGAATCCCCATGGACAGAGAAGCCTGGTGGACTACAGTCCTTGGGGTCGCAAAGAGTGGGACACAACTGAACGACTAAGCACAGCATAGCACATCTTTTATATTGTCCTGTGTTTTCTTTATTTTTTTTTTTCCTGGTGATAGCCTGCTTTAATTTGTTTTTCTTTATTAATTTTTATTGGAGTATAGTTACTTTACAATTTGTGTTAATTTCTAGTGCACAGTAAAGTGAGTCAGCTGTGCGTATACATATATCCCCTCTTTTTTTGGATTTCCTTCCCATTTAGGTCATCACAGAGCACTGAGTAGAGTTTGCTGAACTATACAGTAGGAGCTCATTAGTCACCTGTTTTATATTTAGTATCTTTCTTGGGTATTAGTTATAGAAGGTCTTACAGGTCTTCATAGAACCTTTCAGCTTCAGTTTCAGCATTACTGGTCAGGGCATAGACTTGGATTACTCTGATATTGAATGGTTTGCCTTGGAAACAAACACAGACCATTCTGTCATTTCTGAGATGGCATCCAAGTACTGCATTTCAGACCCTTTTGTTGACTATAATGGCTACTCCATTTCTTCTAAGGGATTCTTGCCTACAGTACTAGATATAATGATCATCTGAGTTAAATTCACCCATTGCAGTCCATTTTAGTTCTCTGATTCCTAAAATGCCGATGTTCACTCTTGCCATTTCCTGTTTGACCACTTCTAATTTGCCTTGATTCATAGACCTAACATTCCAGGTTCCTATGCAGTATTGTTGTCTACAGTAAAGTGATGGACTTTACTTCCATCACCAGTCACATCCACAGCTGGGTGTTGCTTTTGCTTTGGCTCTGTCTCTTCATTCCTTCTGGAGTTATTTCTCCAATAGCATATTGAGCAGTTAGAACTGGACATGGAACAACAGACTGGTTCCAAATCATGAAAGGAGTCTGACAAGGCTGTATATTATTGTCAGCCTACTTCTTTAATTTATATGCAGAGTACATCATGAGAAATGCTGGGCTGGATGAAACACAAGCTGGCATCAAGATTGCTGGGAGAAATATCAATAAGCTCAGATATGCAGATGACACCACCCTTATGGCAGAAAGCGAAGAGGAACTAAAGAGCCTCTTGATGAAAGTGAAAGAGGGGAGTGAAAAAGTTGGCTTAAAACTCAACATTCAGATCATGGCATCTGGTCCCATCATTTCATAGCAAATAGATGGGGAAACAATGAGAGACTTCATTTTGGGGGGCTTCAAAATCACTGCAGATGGTGACTGCAGCCATGAAATTAAAAGGTTCTTGCTCCTTGGAAGAAAAGTTATGACCAACCTAGACAGCATATTAAAATGCAGAGACATTACTTTGCCAACAAAGGTCTATCTAGTCAAGGCTATGGTTTTTCCAGTGGTCACATATGGATGTGAGAGTTGGACTATAAAGAAAGCCGAGTGCAGTCCATCTTAAAGGAAATGAGTCCTGAATATTCACTGGGAGGACTGATGCTGAAGCTGAAGCTCCAACACTTTGGCCACCTGATGGGAAGAACTGACTTATTGGCACAGACCCTGATGCTGGGAAAGACGGAAGGTGGGAGAAGGGGACCACAGAGGATGAGATGGTTGGGTGACATCACCAACTCAATGGACATGAGTTTGAGTAGAATCCGGTAGTTGGTGATGGACAGGAAGGACTGGTGTGCCACAGTCCATGGGGTTGCAAAAAGTCAAGACTGAGTGACTGGACTAGACTGAACTGATACTTAGTATCAGTAGTGTATATACGTCAATGCCAATCTCCCAGTTCATGTGGCTTCCCCCTCGCCATTTGGTGTGGTATGCTACTGCTGCTCCTGCTAAGTCACTTCGGTCATGTCTGACTCTGTGCGACCCTAAGGCCTTCAGCCTTCCAGGCTGCTCTGTCCATGGGGTTCTCCAGGCAAGAATACTGGAGTGGGTTGCCATGCCCTCCTCCAGGGGATCTTCCCAACCCAGGGATCAAACCTGGGTCTCCCGCATTGCAGGCAGATTCTCTACCACTGAGCCACCAGGGAAGTGTAGTATAGATGGTCTTATTTGCAAAACAGAAATAGAAACACAGAGGGAGAGAACAAACCTGTCCTTTCTTTCCCTCATGCTCTTTGTTCCAATGCCAGCTACCATACCCATTCAAGTCTTCAGATCTCTTCTGCTGCTTCCTCTCTCCCCCATGGTTAATGAACCATTATCACTGATAGAATGTATAGGATTCCTGTTGTCCTCGGTGTAACCAGGACCGGGGAAAGACGCACTTTGTGACTGTGTATGTTAAAGTGCCATGTTAATTTTATGAATAATAAAAATACACCACCATTGGTTACTTACCATCATCATCAAAAGTAATGATGATGTAAGGATAATGATGTAACAGCCATAGCAGAGATGGTGTCGGGGCACACAGGGAGCTAAACCAGCACTACCATTCAAAGTGTGACTTCACGGTCCAGGGCTCCGCTCTCTCTCCTGGGGTTCTCCTCTTTGAGGAGGTAGTGATTCCACTGAAAGCCTTTCTTCATATTAAAAGCACATCCCCACCTGAGAAGTTAGAGCTCTCCCGCCATCCACAGTAAGTGACTTTAAGGGGAAACTGGAAGGGTGCGGAGGCTCGGGGGTGAGAGAAGCTGCCGCCCTGAGCGAGGGTGGTGGTGATAAGGGAGAGTGGAGACGAGGTGCCCGGGCTCACCTGGGCAGAGACATGGCTGCTGCTCTGGCAGGGCCCCAGGAGAGGTGGCGGATCTGGGGGAGAGTGACGTGGAGTCAACAGGGCTTGGTGAGTAGTTGATCGCGGAGGTCAGATGATACTTGCATCTGTTTTGTGGCTGGGTAGATGGCTCAGGAAATACAGGAGGGGGCAGGTTTGGGACAAAGATGGCCAGTTGCTTTGGTGTGTCACTGGGTGGATACCTACTGGGTCATTTTCAGTTTGTTGTGTTGTTTTTTTTTTTGGTTTTGTTTTTTTAAAGAAGGGTGTACTTCTGTTTTTCAGTATGTTGGCACTGAACATAAGAAAAACAGGTTTTTAGTGTTGTTGTTTTTTAAAGTTAGCTTCTTCCTTAAAGGCTTTTCTGGGCTACTCTTCACTGTCACTAAGGTAATACTGAACATAAATCCTTGTGATGTAGATAATGAAAAATTTGTGTAGTTCTCTACACTTAAGAGGTACGTTACATTTGCCTTTGTGCCTTTATGGATATTAGGTTGGGATTGCAGTTAAGCTAATGAACTGAAGAACTCAGGCTGATAGTCTCATCATTCAATCCAGCAATGTGTCTGAAATTTCAGGCTAATATCTATCTATACATGATTGCTTTGCTAGCGTTCTTTTGGAACGTTAACATTTTTCATATTAAACCCCAGTTGAATTTTAATAAACTTTTATTTTTTCAGTTGGAGAGTGCCTTTAAACTTTTTAATATTTTATAGGTTCCAGTTAAATGATAGCATTGTTGATTTAATATTGTGATAGTATGTATGTAACATGATCTAGACCAACAGAACAATTACAGTATGTTGAAAGTGTTTGCCTAATACTTGGATTGCCATATTAGCTGAAACAGTTGCAGTCATTGAAAATCACTTTTTAATTTTTAGGTAGCTTAATTTTTAGGTAGCTTTTGAAATGTATGTATATATAGCAGAGTGACTCTCAAATGTAGAGGTGCTGGAACCTTTCTGCCCTGTTCAGGTGATGCCCAGACTTGCCAGTGAGTGTCCAGGAGTCTCCAGCAGAGGCGTGGGTGGGCGGTGGCCTGCTGAAGGGTCGGGGGCACTGAGTGCGTCAGTGCATGCAAGGGACCTTGTGAGGAGGTCACCATTATTTTCATCACCTCCACCATAGTTTGGTCTCAGGTCAAACAACAGGGAGGGAACAAGGCCTCACCCATCAACAGAAAACTGAATTGAAGATTTACTTAGCATGACCCTGCCCATCAGAACAAGACCCAGTTTCTCCCATAGTCAATCTCTCCCATCAGGAAGCTTCCATAAGCCTCTTATCCTTCTCCATCAGAGGGCAGACTGAAAATCACAAGCACAGAAAACTAAGCAATCTGATCACATGGTCCACAGCCTTGTCTAACTCAATGAAACTATGAGCCATGCCGTGTGGGGCCACCCAAGACAGACGGGTTATGGTGGAGAGGTCTGACAGAATGTGCTCCACTGGAGAAGGGACTGGCAAACCATTTCAGTATTCTTGCCTTGAAAACCCCAATAACAGTATGAAAAGGCAAAAAGATAGGACACTGAAAGAGGAACTCCCCAGGTCAGTAGGTGCCCAATATGCTACTGGAGATCAGTGGAGAAATAACTCCAGAAAGAAGGAAGGGATGGAGCCAAAGTGAAAATATCGCCTAGGTGTGGATGTAATTGGTGATGGAAGTAAAGTCCGATGCTGTAAAGAGCAACATTGCATAGGAACCTGGAATGTCAGGTCCACAAATCAAGGCAAATTGGAAGTGGTCAAACAGGAGATGGCAAGAGTGAACATTGACATTCTAGGAATCAGTGAACTAAAATGGACTGGAATGGGTGAATTTAACTCAGATGACCATTACATCTACTGCTGTGGGCAGGAATCCTTTAGAAGAAATGGAGTAGCACTCATGATCAACAAGAGAGTCCAAAATGCGGTACTTGGATGCAATCTCAAAAATGACAGAATGATTTCTGTTCATTTCCAAGGCAAACCATTCAGTATCACGGTAACCCAAGTCTGTGCCCCGACCAGTAACACTGAAGAAGCTGAACAGTTCCATGAGTACCTACAAGACTTTCTAGAACCAACAGCTAAAAAATATATCTTTTTCATTATGTGGGACTGGAATGCAAAAGTAGGAGTCAAGAGATACCTGGAACAGGCAAATTTGGTCTTGAGGTACAAAATGAAGCAGGCCAAAGGCTAACAGTTTTTCCAAGAGAACGCTCTGGTTGTAGCAAACATCCTCTTCCAACAACACAAGAGAAGGCTCTACACATAGACATCACCAGATGGTCAATACCAAAATCAGATTGATTATATTCTTTGCAGTCAAAGATGGGGAAGCTTTATACAGTCAGCAAAAACAAGACCAGGAGCTGACTGTAGCTCAGATCATGAACTCCTTACTGCAAAATTCAGAGTTAAATTGAGGAAAGTAGGGAAAACCACTAGACCATTTAGGTATGACCTAAATCAAATCCCTTACGATTATACAGTGGAAGTGACAATAGATTCAACTGATTAGATCTGATAGAGCACCTGAAGAACTATGGACTGAGGTTCATGACATTGTACAGGAGGCAGGGATCAAGACCATCCCCAAGAAAAAGAAATGCAAAAAGGCAAAATGGTTGTCTGAGGAGGCCTTACAAATAGCTGAGTAAAGAAGAGAAGCTAAAGGTAAAGGAGAAAAGGAAAGATATACAGGTTTGAATGCAGAGTTCCAAAGAAAAGCAAGGAGAATTAAGAAAGCCTTCCTCAGTAATCAGTGCAAAGAAATAGAGGAAAATAATAGAATCTCTAGCAGTCCAGAGATTAAGAATCTGCCTGCCAGTGCAGGGGACATGGGTTCCACACCTTGGTCTGGGAAGATTCCACATGCCATGGGCCAAGAAATAGAGAAAAACAGTAAAATGGGAAAGACTAGAGATCTCTTCAAGAAAATTAGAGATACCAAGGAAACATTTCATGCAAAGATGAGCACAATAAAGAACAGAAATGGTATGGACCTAATAGAAGCAAAAGATACTTTTAAGAGGAGGCAGGAATTCAAAGATCAGATCAGATCAGTCGCTCAGTCGTGTCCGACTCTTTGCGACCCCATGAACTGCAGCATGCCAGGCCTCCCTGTCCATCACCAGCTCCTGGAGGTCACTCAGACTCACACCCATCAAGTCAGTGATGCCATCCAGCCATCTAATCCTCTGTTGTCCCCTTCTCCTCCTGCCCTCAATCCCTCCCAGCACCAGAGTCTTCTCCAATGAGTCAACTCTTGGCATGAGGTGGCCAAAATACTGGAGTTTCAGCTTTAGCATCATTCCTTCTAAAGAAATTCCAGGATTGATCTCCTTCAGAATGGACTGGTTGGATCTTCTTGCAGTCCAAGGGACTCTCAAGAGTCTTCTCCAACACCACAGTTCAAAAGCATCAATTCTTCAGCGCTCAGCCTTCTTCACAGTCCAGCTCTCACATCCATACATGACCACAGGAAAGACCATAGCCTTGACTACGCGAACCTTTGTTGGCAAAGTAATGTCTCTGCTTTTGAATATGCTATCTAGGTTGGTCATAACTTTCCTTCCAAGGAGTAAGCGTCTTTTAATTTCATGGCTACAGTCACCATCTGCAGTGATTTTGGAGCCCAGAAAAATAAATTCTGACACTGTTTCCACTGTTTCTCCATCTATTTCCCATGTAGTGATGGGACCAGATGCCATGATCTTCGTTTTCTGAATGTTGAGCTTTAAGCCAACCTTTTCACTCTCCACTTTCACCTTCATCAAGAGGCTTTTTAGCCCTTCTTCACTCTCTGCCATAAGAGTGGTGTCATCTGCATATCTGAGGTTATTGATATTTCTCCCAGCAATCTTGATTCCAACTTGTGTTTCTTCCAGTCCAGCATTTCTCATGATGTACTCTGCATATAAGTTAAATAAACATGGTGACAATATGCAGCCTTGACGTACTCCTTTTCCTATTTGGAACCAGTCTGTTGTTCCATGACCAGTTCTAACTGTTGCTTCCTGACCTGCATACAGATTTCTCAAGAGGCAGATCAGGTGGTCTGGTATTCCCATCTCTTCCAGAATTTTCCATAGTTTATTGTGATCCACACAGTCAAAGGCTTTGGCATAGTCAATAAAGCAGAAATAGATGTTTTTCTGGAACTCTCTTGCTTTTTCCATGATCCAGCGGATGTTGGCAATTTGATCTCTGGTTCCTCTGCCTTTTCTAAATCCAGCTTGAACATCAGGAAGTTCACGGTTCACATATTGCTGAAGCCTGGCTTGGAGAATTTTGAGCATTACTTTACTAGCGTGTGAGATGAGTGCAATTGTGCGGTAGTTTGAGCACTCTTTGGCATTGCCTTTCTTTGGGATTGGGATGAAAACTGACCTTTTCCAATCTTGTGGCCACTGCTGAGTTTTCCAAATTTGCTGGCATATTGAGTGCAGCACTTTCACAGCATCATCATTCAGGATTTGGAATAGCTCCACTGGAATTCCATCACCTCCACTTGCTTTGTTTGTAGTGATGCTTTCCAAGGCCCATTTGACTTCACATTCCAAGATGTCTGGCTCTAGGTCAGTGATCACATCATCATGATTATCTGGGTCTTGAAGCTCTTTTTTGTACAGTTCCTCTGTGTATTCTTGCCACCTCTTCTTAATATCTTCTGCTTCTGTTAGGTCCACACCATCTCTGTCCTTTATCGTGCCCATCTTTGCATGAAATGTTCCTTTGGTATCTCTGATTTTCTTGAAGAGATCCCTAGTCTTTCCCATTCTGTTGTTTTCCTCCATTTCTTTGCATTGATCACTGAAGAAGGCTTTCTTATCTCTTCTTGCTATTCTTTGGAACTCTGCATTTAGATGTTTTTATCTTTCCTTTTCTCCTTTGCTTTTCGCTTCTCTTCTTTTCACAGCTATTTGTAAGGCCTCCCCAGACAGCCATTTTGCTTTTCTGCATTTCTTTTCCATGGGGATGGTCTTGATCCCTGTCTCCTGTACAATGTCACGAACCTCATTCCATAGTTCATCAGGCACTCTATCTATCAGATCTAGGCCCTTAAATCTATTTCTCACTTCCACTGTATAATCATAAGGGATTTGATTTAGGTCATACCTGAATGGTCTAGTGGTTTTCCCTACTTTCTTCAATTTCAGTCTGAATTTGGCAATAAGGAGTTCATGGTCTGAGCCACAGTCAGCTCCTGGTCTTGTTTTTGCTGATTGTATAGAGCTTCTCCAAAGAAGAGCTATACAAAAAAGATCTTCATGATGCAGATAACCACAGTGGTGTGATCCCTCACCTAGAGCCAGACATCCTGGAATGTGAAGTCAAGTGGGACATAGGAAGCATCACTATGAATAAAGCTAGTGGAGGTGATGGAATTCCAGTTGAGCTATTTCAAATCTTAAAAGATGGTGCTGGGAAAGTGATGGCAGTCAATGTACCAGCAAATTTGGGAAATTCAGCAGTGACCACGGGACTGAAAAAGGTCAGTTTTCATTTCAATGCCAAAGAATGTTTAGACTACTGCACAATTGCACTCATCTCACACGCTAGCTAAGTAATGCTCAAAATTCTCCAAGCCAGGCTTCAACAGTACACGAATTGTGAACTTCCAGATATTCAAGATGGATTTGGAAGAGGCAGAGGAACCAGAGATCAAATTGCCAACATCCATTGGATTATTGAAAAAACAGGAGAATTCTAGAAAAACATCTACTTCTGCTTTATTGACTACGCCTGTGTGAATCACAACAAACTAGAAAATTCTTTAAGAGATGGGAATACCAGACCACCTTACGTATTTCCTGAGAAATCTGTGTGCAGGTAAAGAAGTGGAATTTAGAACTGGACATTGTAAAGTGGACTCGTTGAAAATTGGGGAAGGAGTACATCAAGGCTGTATATTTTCACCCTACCTATTTAACTTATATGCAGAGTATGTCATGAGAAATGGTGGGCTGGAAGAAGCACAAGCTGGAATCAAGATTGCCAGGAGAAATATCAATAACCTCAGATATGCAGATGACACCACCCTTATGGCAGAAAGTGAAGAAGAACTGAAGAGCCTCTTGATGAAAGAGGAGAGTGAAAAACTTGACTTAAAACTCAACATTCAGAAAACTAAGATCATGGCATCCAGTCCCATCATTTCACAGCAAATAGATGGGGAAATAATGGAAATAATGACACACTTTATTTTCTTGGCTCCAAAATCACTGAAGATTGCATCCATGAAATTAAAAGGCACTTGTTCCTTGGAAGAAAAGCTATGACCAACCTAGACAACATATTAAAAAGCAAAGACATTACTTTTCCTACAAAGGTCTGTCTAGTCGAGGCTATGTTTTTTCCAGTAGTCACATATGGATGTGAGAGTTATACTGTAAAGAAAACTAAGCACCGAAGAATTGATGCTTTCAAACTGTGGTGTTGGTGAAGACTCTTGAGAGTCCCATGGACTGCAAGGAGATCAAACCAGTCAGTCCGAAAGGAGATCAGTCCTGAATATTCATTGGAAGGACCGATGCTGAAGCTGAAGATTGGCCACCTGATGCGAAGAACGGACTCATTGGAAAAGACCCCAATGCTAGGAAAGATTGAAGGCAGGAGGAGAAGGAGATGACAGGATGAGATGGTTGGATGGCATCACTGACTTGATGGACATGCGTTTGAATAAGCTCCAGGAGTTGGTGATGGACAGGGAAGCCTAGCATGCTGCAGTCCATGGGGTCACAAAGAGCTGGACACAACTGAGCAACTGTACTGAGCTGAACACTTAAAATTCAAGACTGGGTTCATGGAGTGTGAAATATTTTGTGAACTTTTTAAGGACTATTTTTTCATACTAACAGATCATGCAATATTAGCATGTGTGTGCTAGGTCACTTCAGTCCTGTCTGACTCTTTGTGACCCAAAGGACTAAAGCCCACTAGGCTCCTCTGTCCATGGGATTCCCCAGGCAAGAACACTAGAGTGGATTGCCATGCCCACCTCCAGGAGTTCTTTGCAACCCAGGGATCAAACCCACATCTCTTATGTCTTCTTCATTGGCAGGCGGGTGCCTTACCACTAGCGCCACCTGGAAAGTCAGTGTTAGCCTAGCATTATAGAAAATAAATCACCTTACATAAAATATTAGGACTTCCCTGAAAGCTCAGTTGGTAAAGAATCCACCTGCAATGCAGGACACCCCCGTTCAATTCCTGAGTTGGGAAGATCCACTGGAGAAGCAATAGGCTTTCCACTCCAGTATTCTTGGGCTTCCCTTGTGGCTCAGCTGGCAGAGAAACCTGCCTGCAATGCAGGAGATTAGAGTGAAATTTTTTTTTTTTATGTAGATTGGCATCATTAAATTATGTTGCCAGTGTAATTGTACATCTGGCTATTGTTTTATTAATAAAATCCAAGAATGATCATTTCACTGATATTCTAGAAAATTCCATTTCTATTATAGTTTTTGGAGAGTTTTTTGTTATTGTAATTTTAGCTTTTGATATTAGGGTAGCTCGTGATCTCTCTGGATTTAAATTGTGTGGGGGAAAGAGTAAATCAGAATTTTTTTGATGGTTTGATAGGTCTTACCTTTGCCTTCTAGGTGAGGGAGCTTGTGAACTGATGAAGAAGAACAGAGACGTTCCTTTGGTTTGAACTGTACAGCATGTAGAACAGGTGTATTTGCAGGTGTATGTACAGGATGGTCACCCATTCTCTTTAGGAGGGAAAAGAACCTGCCTGTGTGTGCACTGAATCATCCCTTACGGGTTTTCCAGGAGCCTTCTGATAGCAAGTGTTTGGTCTAGTTGTCCCCACAGTTACACTTCTGCTGATTATTTTGAGTTTAGAAGCTGTGATCTCTATATCTACAAGGAATGAATCTGGGGCTGTTGCGAGATCTCTCTCCATGGATATCTTGGTAGAGTTGTACAGGATGATATTGAAATCAGCGAGTAAGCAATGTGTTACACAAGTGTTGGGGAAAGATACAGACAATGTGGGAGGGTCACAGTGGAGGGGACCTGGGAAAAGGCACAGACGCAAATACTTCCTGCTTCATAATATTTAACATCCTTGTGTTTACATACACTTGCTCTGTTAACTTCTTTGACTTGGAAACTCAAGTACCTTTATCCAACTAGGTTTTCAGCACACTAGGTAGGCTGAAATTCCATATTTCTTGAAATCTGTTTTAGAGATTTATGTAAAGGTTCAGAAAATTAAGATTGGGGAGGGTTAGAAAATAAAACTTTGAATTTATGAAAAATAGTATTTTCTGGCTTTTTATTTTTTGGTTTGGACAACTTTCCTGTCATGTATTGAAATGCTTTGAAATGCCTATGGTCATATTATAAGTTGGTGAACTTTATTGTGACAGCTGTCAAGGGTCCAAGTGGCATCAGTGGGTAAAGTTTCCAAGAGTTGGTGAGTTTGGGTGAGGGAAAATAATTATGCTTTCATTTTCATTAATAAGTAAGTAAGTAAGGTCGCTCAGTCATGCCCGACTCTTTGCAACCCTGTGGACTGTAGCCCACCAGGGTCATCTGTCCATGGGATTCTCCAGGCAAGAATACTGGAGTGGGTTGCCATTTCCTTCTCCAGGGGAACTTCCCGACTCAGGGATCAAACCCAGGTCTCCCGCATTGCAGGCAGACGCTTTAACCTCTGAGCCACCAGGGATTGAGCATTTCTGTTAATAAGGAACACAAGCAATAAACCACAGTTATATTGACAGCCAGTGACTTTGCCACTGAGAGAAGTCACAGATAGTTTCATATCACATTATAGTTGTTGTAGATATCTCAAAATACTTAAGCTTGTCGCTACTTTAAAATTGCATATCAGAGCCACCATGGTTATTTAATAGATTGATAAAGCAGTACATTACTTTATCCCATTTTAAAATATTTTGGTAACTGTCAATCTTTTTGGTTTTTTATGTAATCTAGTTATACACTCAATAACGACAAAAAAAGTCCATTATTCTGAGAAGGGGGTCCATAGACTGTATCAGACTGGCAGGGGGGATCCATGGTGCAAATAAAAGCCTCTGGGCAGGAGAGCCCAGCAGATTGATATTTTAGATCCAGTCTTACCAGCACCTCACTGTGTGATCTTTGCCAACTTTTCATATGTTTCCTCTATAATGACACCACCCATCAACCTAGGAAATTACTGTAGAGAGAGAACAAGGGAAATTGTTTTGAAAAATTTTAGTGTATGTGTACGGAAGATTTATTAAATGGAATTGGGTATCTTTTCCTTTGTACATGTGCATATTATTATTATTGTTAAGAGCATAAATGAGGCATCTAATAGAATTTCTGCATTCAATCTCCCATTTCACAGTATAGCTCAGCATCATTACACTTTACAGTGAATGGCTACAGGGACACACCGGTTTCACTATAGCTCCAAAAACATTACCGTTCATGGAAGCAAAGAGACTTACTTTTCCTTAAACATTTCTTTTTCAATTGATTCCTGTAGTCTCCAATCCTCTAATCCAAACCAGTGGGCTTCAGTGCTCCCCACTGCAACGTGTCAGTTAAGCAGATCTCGGGAGAAAAGGGCATGCTTCGTCTCCAGCAAGCCAGAGGGTAGCAGCCTGGTGAAGTTCCTTATTCACTCAGTATTTACTCGGTATTATTCATCAAGAAATATAAGATGTGGAAAGAGGAAAGAACAAAGGTATGGGAATGATAGCTGCTGCTGCTAAGTCACTTCAGTCGTGTCCGACTCTGTGTGACCCCATAGACAGAAGTTCACCAGGCTCCCTCGCCCCTGGGATTCTCCAGGCAAGAACACTGGAGTGGGTTGCCATTTCCTTCTCCAATGCATGAAAGTGAAAAGTGAAAGTGAAGTCGCTCAGTCGTGTCCGACTCTTAGCGACCCCATGGACTGGAGCCTACCAGGCTCCTTCGTCCATGGGATTTTCTAGGCAAAAGTACTGGGGTGGGGTGCCATTGCCTTCCCCGATGGGAATGATAGCTAATGTTTTATAAAAGTTTCATTTCTATGGTGGCCAAATGAGCAAACAAATAGGTATCAGCTTATTAAATGGTCATGTTACTCAGAAGTTACCAAACTTACCTTATTGTTCAAGACTAACTGTAAAGCTATTTAACTGAGTAAAACTAATTAGACATTAATTTTGAAATGTGAGATTTTTTTTTTCCTTTTAGAATTTTCTTCCTCTAATATACCATCCATTTTTTCACTGATGCCTGAGATTGATTACACAGTTTGAGAAGTAGGATATTTTGACTTCTTTGAAGTTATAGGAGAGACGATATATTACATTAACCAAAAAGTTCATTTGGGGGTTTTCTATAATATAACATAACATCTTATGATGTTATAACCGCCAAATGAACTTTCTGGCCAACCCAATAGAGATATGTGAAGAGTTCACTTTAGTTATTATGATTAGTGCCACATTTTCATTTTTCAAATCCTGTCCTCTCATGCCTGTGACTTCGGTGCATAAAGAATGTATTTGAAAGGTCTGGTAAGTGAATGAGTGACTGGAAGGAGGAAGATATGTTGTGTTGTGATGGAGGTTGACTTGGAGATATTTAACATGTTTTTTCATTCAGAGAAAGCTAACATAGTGGAGAGACCACTAAAGGTCAGAAGAAAAAAGAAGGAAAATGTAACGAGAGAGATAACTACACACAGTTAAGTAGCCCTGAAGTCATCTCTGGCCTGTGTCATTTACACCCAGTCTCATTCCCGGGGTCTCTGGAGGACCCCCTCGGGCATCTGTCAGCTCTACAGGTGAGATGCAGAGCTGGGTCTCCTGATTGAGTCTAGCTGTGTGTAGACCTATCCTCCTGCTGTGCTGTGAGAAGGGAGAGGGACCGTGGGGAGAATGAAAAGCGGTAGGAAGAAATACAGGAGCGGGTGGTAGAGACAGACCACGGGAACCTTGCTGTGGGGACCGAGGGGGTCTCCTTCGGCCCTTGGCTGACTTGCACATTCCTCCCAGAGGCTTCCTGGTCTCCAAGTCTGCTCGGCCCTCCCCTCTGCTGGATCTGGTTTCTCTGGGAAGTGATGCAGTCTTGTACTCCCCAGCACTTGTCCCAGTTTGTAATTATTCATTTGAGTAATTGTTTCTTTTTTTTTTCTGACATAATTTATTCCATGTTCTTTTTTAAAAATTTATTTATTTTAATTGGAGGCTAATTACTTTACAATATTGTACTGGTTTTGCCATATATCAACAGGAATCCGCCACGGGTGTACATGTGTTCCCCATCCTGAACCCCTCTCCCACCTCCCTCCCCATACCATCCCTCTGGGTCATCCCAGTGCACCAGCCCCAAGCATCCTGTATCCTGCATCGAACCTGGACTGGTGATTCGTTTCTTACCTCTTTCCTCTGTGTGTGAGAGAGATGTCTCCTTTATCTAAAAAATAAATGAATGAACAGAACAAAAGAGAAACAGGCACACTGACAGGTCAAACCAAGGGTTAGCAGTGGTGAGAGGGAAAGGGGGCTAAGAACTACAAACTACAGTATATGAAATGGATCAGCTACAAGGATATGTTGTACAATCAGGGAATATAGCCATTATTTAATAAGTTTGAGTGGAATATAATCTGTGCAAGTATTGACTCACTCTGTTGTATACCTGAAGCTTGTTTAATACTATAAATCAACTATATTTCAATAAAAAAAAAAAATCCTCTTTCTCCCTTAGGAGTCTAGATTGTAAATTCCGTAACAGTGAGAATGGTAATCATCTCTTCCCTGCTGTAGTCTCACAGCATAATGTCTGGTATACTGAAACTTTTATGAAAGCACAGATGGATATATAGGATATTATCAATGAGTGGAAATAAAAGAGTGGCCAAGACTCGGAAGGACTTTTAATGAAAAAAAGTGCAGACAGGTTGCAGTGCTGGGGAATGCCCTGGACCCTGAATTCTTCAGGAAATCCATCTTTTAAATATGAGTCTAGCTGTGTGGTTATGTACCTAAATTTGGGGTTCAGAAAGCATGTTTACCTATGCATCAGTGCCTTGAAGGGAAGGTGCACCTTGAAGGAGGAAAAGGAAGGGCCCTGAAGCTAGAACGAGTGTTCATTCAAGCTCTGCCATAGCCCTCGGTGGGTAGTTTATCACAAACTTGATAGTTTCAGAGATGGTAGACCAGAGAGATTGAACTTGTCTAAGACTCAGATGATTAGAGGTGAAAGCTGAGATGGAAACTGGAGTCCGTGATTTCCCGTGAATTGTATTGTATTTGAGGAGTATGGAGAACAGTGTAGGAGGCTTGCAGAGCTGCTGCTAGGTCAGGTTGCAGTGTGGTCCTCTCCTTCCTTGGCTGATGCTGTCTGTACTTAAAGCTGTCCCTAGTGAAAGTGAAAGTCACTCGGTCGTGTCTGACTCTTTGCAACCCTGTGGACTGTAGCCCACCAGGCTCCTCTATTCATGAATTCTCCAGGCAAGAATACTGGAGTGGGTTGCCATTCCTGACTCCAGGGGATCATCTTGACCCAGGACTCGAACCTGGGTCTCCTGCATTGCACACAGATTCTTTACTATCTGAGCCATGAGGAAGACCACTTGAGTTCTGTATATAATAAGTGATGTTCACAATAATTACTGAGTCATTGGCAGAATGTTGAATTGTATTACATTTGAGAAAGAAGACTATATAATCAGATCAGATCAGTTGCTCAGTCGTGTCCAACTCTTTGTGATCCCATGAATCGCAGCATGCCAGGCCTCCTGTCCATCACCAACTCCCAGAGTTCACTCAGACTCATGTCCATCAAGTCAGTTATGCCATCCAGCCATCTCACCCTCTGTGGTCCCCTTCTCCTCTTGCCCCCAATCCCTCCCAGCATCAGAGTCTTTTCCAATGAGCCAACTCTTCGCATGAGGTGGCCAAAGTACTGTAGTTTCAGCCTTAGCATCATTCCTTCCAAAGAAATCCCAGGGCTGATCTTCTTTAGAATGGACTGGGATTTTTCTTCAAAGTGATTAAAGTTTTAGCGCTTTAATTCTGTTACAGAAGAAACTTGTATAGAAATTGATCCTGTGTAACTGATGTGGGCTATCAATTTAGAGGTTCTTCCTTTTCATTTACGGAGAAGGCAATGGCACCCCACTCCAGTACTCTTGCCTGGAAAATCCCATGGACGGAAGAGCCTGGTAGGCTGCAGTCCATGGGGTCGCGAAGAGTCGAACACGACTGAGTGACTTCAGTTTCACTTTTCAGTTACATGCATTGGAGAAGGAAATGGCAACCCACTCCAGTGTTCTTGCCTAGAGAATCCCAGGGACAGGGGAGCCCAGTGGGCTGCCGTGTATGGGGTCGCACAGAGTCGGACACGACTGAAGCAACTTTAGAGGTTCTTCCTTTTCATTTAAAATTCATTCTTGATTTGTATTATCTTTGCATTTTTTAAATCCCCAACAGGGTATCTGTAAACAAACATTCCATTAAAAAAAATCATCAGAGATTTATTATCAGGTGCCAGTTAATATATGGCTTCTGCTTTGTAGGAACTTATATACCAGAGAGAGAGAAAGACATGTACATAATATTTACAATCCTAGGGTCCTGATTCCACGACAGGGATTGAGTGGCATCCTGAGAGGCTTGTCTACAAAGGTGACAGCTGTGGTCCAAGTCACATACTCCATTGTCCAGGGAGTCCCATACATTGTGAATTTAAAATGTAGTTTCTTGTCAGTCTGTATTCAACACTGAGTTATGAAAGATGTTGTGTGCGTGAGTGCTCAGTCACGTCTGACTCTTTGCAACCCTATGGATTGTAGCCCACCAGGCTCCTCTGTCCATGGGGTGCTCCAGGCAAGAATACTAGAGTGGGTTGCCATTTCCTGCTTCAGGGGATCTTCCTGACCCAGGGATTGAACACGCATCTCATGTGTCTCCTGCATTACAGGCGGATTCTTTACCTGCCGAGCCATTGGGAAAGCCCGCATGAAAGATGTTAGCATTGTATAGTTAAAATGAAAACTTATTTGAAAGCTCCTATTGAAATAACTGGCACATAGCATTTTGACTTGTTAAAGCAATCTCTTTTATAAACCCAGTCAGTTACTATGTGAATTGGAATATTCCAGAGTCTGAGACTCTTCTATCAAACAGTGATTCAAAAGCATGATTCTGTTTATAGCCCAAACACATCCTAAAACCAAACAGGAATGATTAATCGTTAGTTAATATGTCAGATGCTTATAAATTTAAAAAGTTCTTTAGGGAAAAGTGGGTTTGTTACTGAGGAACGCATACTTCTAATTACAATAGAGTTTTTGTGATGCTTTTGGCTGAGCTGTTTGCCTTTCCTATGAGCCCACAATAAGATCCTTTAATACCCGTAGCATACAGTAAGACATTAATGAGCATACTGACTGCACTTACACAGCGTATGGATCTTGGCCTGTGTTACTATGATCCAGTTTCAGTTAAAGCTTATTTCTGGTTTGTTTAAAGAAGAAAGCACACACTGTCATGTGGAGAAAAACATGCATACAGTATACTTACGCGCGTGTGTGTATAAATTAATAGTGTTAATTATATAATGAGTTTTATTTTTATAAACTTCTCCGCAGTGCTTGGTGCTAAATAAGCAAAATGAGATCAAGCAGGGGGAGATGAAAAACGCCTCTGTTTTGCCAAGATTTTTCTAAATGACTTGTGATATCCCTTCTATATTTCTGCACTTGAACAGGCTGCCTGAGGAAGTTCCGTTTCTTCTTGTCCCTGTCACTGAACACTTCCTTTCCTTTTCCCTTTTCCGCCTGTGCTTCCTGTGTGAGAGTGAGCGGTGTGAAGCCAGGCCCCGTGCTGCACTCCTGGCCTCAGGTTCCCGTCCACACTACCTGCCGCGGTCCTTGTCCTGGGAGCTCAGTCTCAGCCCGGTAACCAACTACACAGGATAATTCAGTGGGGTGTGTGTGTGTGTGCGCAAAAACTTAGCTCCCCTATACACTTGTCACTGCCATTTTTACAGTTTAAGAATTGTTAATTTGGGAGCCTCTATGAACTTCTTGAAATTATATCTGATTTCTATGTTACCTGTGTGAGAGGAGTGGGTGCCTAGCTGTTCCTCAAAGGGCTGGGACCCCAAAAACAGGGAAAAAATAGGAGCTGACTCTTAGATCTCCTTCACCTCCACCAGCACCACCATATTCTCTTTAAAAATAATAATAATAATAAACTGTGGCTCTTGAGCAACTGTGAAAAGCTGTAGTGGTGATTCATTTATTTTGGCACCTGGAAATTTGTTTCTCATCTAGTTTGATCTTTGTATTTGGCAATTTTCGAGTGGGAAAACTGAAGGTAACTAGAATCCTTTTGCCGGGCGGGGAAGGGAGGGGAGGTACAGGTCTTACACATACCCCAGGAGGGTGTGAGAAATTAGAGGCTATAAAATTCCTAAGTCCTATCGGGAATAGAAGAACCATGTGAGAACCATGTGGTGCAATAAATTCTGGTTGTGAGGTGCTCAAATTATTAGATTTTCTTTTTTTTTTTTTTTTTTTTAATAGCTATGGTGAGGGCAAGCCAGAGAACTCAACACCTTTGATCAGATGGTGAGTGCAGTTGCTCTGAGGGCACTGGCTTATCTTTTCGAATGATAGCCACGTTGACTGGTCCAGAAAAGAAGATTGATAAAGTGAGAGAACTGTGTGAGGAAGTTGGTCCAAAATTACAGATTAGAAAAAGCAGTTCATTTATTCTTCCATTCTAGCATGACTTTTTCCTTTATGTAGCTCTCCTCTGGCTTGATAATCCAAAGGAATGGAGCTTGAAAAATAGGTTACTTTTGTAACCCAGCAAGTGAATCATATATGCAGCATTTTGGATTGTTTTTTCAATCTGTGTTTTTTTGTGAGTTGTGGTTTAGCTTATTGTATCTGTTCTAGTTAGCATTTTGGTACCTGCTTCCCATTTTCCTAGACTAAACTTAGTTTATAGAAATACTGTTGTTAGTATGCTATTATCCTGTTTAAAGGAACTTGCCAATTAAATATTAACTTACTGGCCAAGTACTCTAATGGATTAGGATAAGCCCAGCTATAAGTGTCTTGAAAATGGAAGCTTTTCTTTTTTTTTTTTTTCCCTTGAGATTCGGGAACCTACTACTTTTGGAAACCTCAGTGATTAAGCAGTTTCATATAATTTAAATTTAGGAAACAAAGAACTGAGGCATGGCATTTTAATAAGGGGTTTACCTTGTATTGGGAACACATAGTTGAATAAATATAGCCCTTTGGAAAGAGAGTACTTTCAGTGCATTTTCATAATTTCAGGATACTTGTTTTTGGTTTTCTCTTATAATAATACTCTATAAGCCAAGAAGTAAAAATTTCTGGCCTCTATGTGTTTATTCCCTTTTTTATATTTATTTATCTATGTCTTTATCTGGCTGCATGGGGTCCTAGTTGTGGTAAGCAGGGTCTTCGTTGCGGTGCACGGGCTTCTCTGTATTTGTGGGTCAAGGGATTAGTTGCCTCACGATGTGTGGGATCTGAGTTCTCTGACCAGGGACTGAACCCAGTACCCCAGCATTGGAACATGAATTCTTAATCATGGGACCCTGTTTATCCCTTTTTTGACCTATCCCTCACCTTCATAGCCTTTGTCTTACTTTGGATTTTTACATGCCAGAAACTTGAGTGGGTTATACCGCTATTCCATTTTCTTTTTAAGTGAAAATTGAAAACAAAAGTATATCATGAGGGTTGATAAACAAAAATTAACTATCAATGTGCTAAGTTTAACAGAGATAATTAATGTTAAATAAAAAAGAGCCATTGATAAAAGTTTTGTCATAGAAGTTTATCTTGTTAGCATTTTCCTATGTTCATCTAGAGAGAAATTAATTTTTTTCTAGATATTACAAAAATGCTTTATATGTGGAGCCATATGTGCATGACATTTGTTTAACTTTGATAAAGTTATGACTTGTGGGGGCCTTCCATGTTATAACTGCCATATAAAAAATACTTACAATCTAGTCATTTAGAAAGGTACCTTAGAGTCCAGTCGCCTCACTATAGGGGAGGATGAGGAAGAAGGTTATGACACTTGAAAGCATAGGTATTTTGTCAGGAGGTAAATAGGCTTGTCTTTTATTATATATGCTAATTTTAAAGATTTACAGCTAAGATTCTCCCAGAATTATAAAGTTATGAGCAGAAAGTTGTGGGAAAGTGAAATTTAATTCGGGACACAAGACTTTTTAGTACATAACATACACACATACTTCTGTGACAGCATTTTTATAAATGTCTGTTCTTGGGATATGTCCTACAAGGAAGAAGTGGTCTTCTACTTGAAGAAGTGGTCTTTTTGTCTTGAAATAATGTTACAGTACTATAGAGGTCCTAAGTATCTCTTTTGAATGTGTGTTAAGTTGCTTCAGTCATGTCCAACTCTGCAACCCCATGGACAGTAGCCCGCCAGGCTCCTCTGTCCAAGGGATTCTCCAGGCAAGAATGCTACAGTGAATTGCCACGCCCTCCTCAAGTATCTCTTTTAGCAAATGCCAATTTAGAATGGATAGGTTTATATTACATTCCGATGTATTCTATTTACATGTAGGAAATTGTGGCTCAATAAATTACAGCCTAGATCTACGTATGGATGAAACTACTGGGAAAGAAAATGCACTTTTTTACCCTGGGTGTCTGCTTCACAGGTGTCTGTCTTCAAATGAGATATTGATATTTCTACATTCATATAGTTTTCTTCAGAATTATATAATGTACATGTAAATACAGGACACATGCAATTTAACATACACAGTTAAGCAAAATCATATGTACATTTTTGAGAGAGTTTGGTTTCATCAGTATTTTAAGTACTTTGGATATAATTTTTTCACATACAGAGAGCATATTTTCCTTATTACAGCAACAGTAGCTTCCATTGTTTGATGAATATAATATATAAAATACTTTAAAAGGTGTCTCTTTTCATGCTATTACTGACTGGCGTGATGAGAGTTTTATCCTGTGTGTCTGAGGATTGTGTGTGAACATTATGTGGTATCAGAGGCACTCAGGAAACGCCAGCTTATGTCGGGTTCTATTCTCAGAACCTCGTGCACACGAGTCATGTAATAGACACTTAACCCCGTGTGTTGGGAATTTGCCCTGTCCCCATTTTAACACCAAGGAAATACAGATGAATTCCAAAAAGTGAACTAACTTGGTCAGCTCAGGTAGCAGGACCAGGATTTGATCTCCAAAGCTGAAACTTTACTTTTCCTCTTTGGATTTCTGACAAGAAGCCTCTTCAATTCAAAGTGTTCTTCTTACCATTAGTTTTATTCATTGGTAGCTTGTCGCTCTCCTCCCAGTGATCACAGTGGATGCCCACGCTTTAGAGAACTTTGTACCACGTTTCTTGTTTGCCAGTTCATGGTGGATGAATGCAGGGAGCTGGGAGGGCCCCCGGGAAGGGGATGCTGCCCTTAGGGGTATGCTGCAGATCAGCAGGGGCTTCAGGAGTACTACCCCAGATGGTGTGGGCATGTGTGTGCAAGTTCTGTCACTAAGTCATGTCCAACTCTTGCAACACCATGGACTGTAGTCTTCTAGGCTTCTCTGTCCATCAGATTCTTCAGGCAAGAATACTGGAATGGGTTGCCATTTCCTCCTCCAGGGGATCTTCCCAACCGAGGTCGAACTCACATCTCGTGCATTGGCAGGCAGATTCTTTACAACGGTGCCACGTGGGAAGCCCTCCCAGATGGAGCACTGCCTGGGCAAGGCAGGAAAGCTGGCTTTACACCAGGATGGAAGTTCACCAGTTATTGACCTGGGAAAGAATGGGAATGCAAGTTGAGAAAGGTGTTCTGGACAAAGGAAAGAATAAACAGATCAAGAGACAGAGCATTGTGGTGAATGCAGGGCCCATCAGCAGGTTGAGACTTGGGTCTGAGACGCTTTTCTTTGAAAATATTTTGCTCCTAAAGTAAAACAACCTAAGGTAACATGCTGTCAGTTTTCTTGGGACTTTAATCTCTGACACCCCTCACACCCCAAGAGGTCTGTGGACCTCACCTTGAGAACGTTGATGTTAAGATATCTTACTGGAGGAGGAGCTAAGATGGCGGACGAGTAAGACGAGGAGAATACTTTCTCCTCCACAAATCCATTAAAAGAACATTTGAATGCTGAATAAATTCTATAAAACAACTTCTGAATGCCGGCAGAGGACATCAGGCACTTAGAAAGACAACTCATTGTCTTCAAAACGAGAAAACGAGCCCTGCGGTAACTCTTTTTGCGGAGAAGTGGCGCGGACACCAGCATTTGCTATTGGCAAGCAGAGGCTGGGCTAGGAGGAGCGGCGAGGCCTGTGTTGCTTTGAGAAAGGATTTGGCCTGGCTATCTCGGGCGCTATCTGAGTGAAATAACCAGACTGTCGGTTATCTACTACATCAAAAGCCAGCCCTAACTTAAGACACCACCAGGACTACCTACGGAACAAAGGGCTGCACAGAGTTGGCCGGCTGCAGGCCGTCCCACTCTGGTGACAGGCAGCCAGGGCCGGAGGCGGGTAATCACAGCCCTAGAGAGACACAGCCTACAGAACTGTAGGTAGGTTTCTGTGCTGACTCACGCTTCTTGGGGCTCTGGATGGTCAACATCTGCCTGAGAAAGTGCGCCGGTTGTATACCCAGAAAACTGAGAGGCAGGGAGGCGATAAGTCGCAGCAGCTGCGCTCGCTGAACATTTCATCACCTGTGCTACTCATATCTGGGAAGGGCATAAAACGCAGACTCAACTGAGTCTGTGCTTCTGAGGATTATCCGAGTGCCTGAACCTGGCCGGCTTAAATTTGGGTGTTCATCTCCACCCCCTCTGTAACAGGGCAGAGATCAGATATTGAAAAGACCTGTAAACCGCCTCAATAAAGAGAATTCAACAAACTACCAGAATATAGTAAGGACACTCTAAACTTGGCAATTTTAACAAAATGAAGAGACAAAAGAATACCCAGCAACTAAAGGAACAGGATAGATGCCAACCAAACCAAACCAAAGAGGAAGAGATAGGGAATCTACCTGATAAAGAATTCCGAATAATGATAGTGAAATTAATCCAAAATCTCGAAATCAAAATGGGATCACAGTTAAAGAGTCTGGAGACAAGGATTGAGAAGATGCAAGAAAGGTTTAACAAGAACCTAGAAGAAATAAAAAAGAGTCAACACATAATGAATAATGCAATAAATGAGATCCAAAACACCCTGGAGGCAACAAATAGTAGAATAACAGAGGCAGAAGATAGGATTAGTGAATTAGAAGACAGAATCCTAGAAATAAATGAATCAGACAAGAAAAAAGAAAAACGCATCAAAAGAAATGAGGACAATTTCAGAAACCTCTAGGATAACATCAAACGCTACAACATTCGAATCATAGGAGTTCCAGAAGAAGAAGAAAAAAAGATCATGAGGAAATACTTGAGGAGATAATAGTTGAAAACTTCCCTAAAATGGAGAAGGAAATTACCACTCAAGTTCAAGAAATCCAGAGAGTCCCTAACAGGATAAACCCAAGGTGAAACACCCCAAGACACATATTAATCAAATTAACAAAGATCAAATATAAAGAACAAATATTAAAAGCAGCTAGGGAAAAACATCAAATAACTCACAAGGGAATTCCCATAAGGATAACAGCTGATCTTTCAACAGAAACTCTCCAAGCCAGGAGGGAATGGCAAGACGTAATTAAAGTGATGAAAGAAAATAACTTACAGCCTAGATTATTGTATCCAGCAAGGATCTCATTCAAATATGAAGGAGAAATCAAAAGCTTCACAGATAAGCAAAAGTTGAGAGAATTTAGCACCACTAAACCATTTCTCCAACAAAAACTAAAGGACATTCTCTAGATAGGAATCACTAAAAGGGTGTATAAATTCGAACCCAAAACAATAAAGTAAATCTTATTTATCAATAATTGCTTTAAACGTTTATGGACTGAATGCCCTCATCAACAGACAAAGACTGGCTGAATCGATACAAAAACAAGACCCCTACATACCTTGTTTACAAGAGACAACCAAAAGACTAAAATGGGTCAAATGGATACAAAAACTAGACCCCTATATATGTTGTCTACAAGAGAACCACCTTAATATACAGGATATATACTGACTGAAAATGAAGGGCTGGAAAAAGATTTTCTATGCAAATATGGACCATAAGAAAACAGGAGTAGCAATACTCATATCAGATAAAATTGACTTTAAAGATCCTGAAAAGGAGACAATGAAGGTTACACATAACGACTTAAAGGAACAATCCAAAAAGAAGTTATAACAATTATAAATATATATGCACCCAACATTGGAGCATTGATATATCTAAGACAAACATTAATTAATATGATAGAAGAAATATGCAGCAATACAATAATAGTGGGAGACTTTAATACCCCACTCATATAATCTGGCTGTAATAGACAAAGTAAAGAGCAAAACATATTCACTTATGAGCCTCAAAAAATTCAGTTCACTCAGGAGAGTTTAAAAAAAAAAAAGACTTATTTGTTCACTCTGTAAAGGTTTATTGACTATTTTATGGGTTTGGTACCACTTTGGGTAGTAGGGAGGAAGAGGTGACAAATGTGATCCTGTCCTAAATAATATATTGTTGTAAAGATAGACCTACCAATACAAAATACCAAGATGTGTCTAAGATGAGGACACCCAAACTGGACTTTTTGTTTCCTGAACTTTTCATTTCAAACCTCCTAATATAGGATGAATTCAACATGATTTTTTTTTAAGTGTTCTTTGTGATTAAAAACAGAAAGTTAAGAAATTACATATACTCCTCCCCACCATCACGCCCCTTCTTTCTTCACATTTCCCTCCCACCCTCATTGATCCTTTCCTTTGTCCATTTTCTCCTGCAAAAAAAAAAAAAAAAGACATCTTACTGATAAATTGCTTAGGGAGTGGAACAGTGAGACAACTCATTAGTCTATGCAGAACAATGACGTCTAGACAATTTCTGACAAAAACAGCACGCGTTAAACTCTCTGTTATTGAAATAGGTAATAGTTTGTTGTTGTTTAGTTGCTGAGTTGTGTCCAACTCTTTGCGACCCCATGTACTGTATATAGCCCGCCAGGCTCCTCTGTCCATGGGGTTTCCCACGAAGAATACTGGAGTTGATAGCCATTTCTTTCCAGGGGATATTCCCTACTCAGGGATCCAACCCTGGTCTCCTGCATTGCAGGTGGATTCTTTTACTGCTGAACTACTGGGGAAGCCCCAGGTGGTAGTTTAATTGTACTCAATTCCATTAAAAGCTGTTATTTGACTGACCCCTTCATTGAAATAATTCATGGTATTATGTGATGGAGGTATTTTTTTAAAATATAGTGTGAACTCCCGTATAAAATCATGAAATCACTTCTTCATTTCCTTTGCTAATTTGAAGTTTAATGTTTTTGTTCTTGTTTTATGTTTATCCTAGCTATGAAAGATTTGTTTAATTTTATACTGCTAAAGTGAAACTAACCTTGGTTGAGGCAAACCTGTATCATTTTTGATTGGGTGTGGTGCAGTTTTATGATATTTTCCTTAAAGACAGCTTCATGAACTATATTTCTTTCGGAGATACTTTGTACACCCAAAGCACTGGAAAAAAAAAAAAACTGATTATAACTGTTAGCTTCCTATCATCATTTTTTGTCAGGATTTAAAATTTTTTTAAATACCAATCATAAGTTTGAAAAGTAAATATGCCTTTATAATCATTTATCCTATAGAGTGGACTTCCCAGGTGGCTCAGTGGCAAAGAATCCACCTGCTGATGCAGGAGAGACAGGTTTGACTCTGGGTGGGGAAGATCTCCTGGAGGAGGAAATGGCAACCCACTCCAGTATTCTTGCCTGGAAATTTCCACAGAGGAGCCTGGTGGACTACATACGGTACATGGAGTTGAAAAGAGTAGGACATGACTGAATGTGCATGCATCCTATAGAAAAATGTAATATGTTTTGTAATACATTCTACATACACTCTAAAAATGTATTTCATTTTTTTCTTCTTTTCAGTTATTTCTCCTCATTGGGTGAGTGGCTATTTGCATGGTTGGGTAGGTTTAAAATAAATTTTACATGTCCAGAGGTATAACTGATAACTTGTGATTTCTGTAATAATTTTTCAAAGCTGTGTGATACTAATTTTAGGGGCGTGGAAAAAGAGGTTTTCATCCTTAAGTGAAAGAGCCATGAAGTTGAACCCTTATATATATAGTGAAACATCACTAGGATGTGCTTCCTTATTTACATTACATGGGTTGGCCTAGGGTGAAACTCTGTCCTATAAAACAATAAAATCTTAATAAAGCATGTTAAGTCAGCAAGGAGACTGATACTAGAGCCTCTACTATAACTCATCTACAGGAAGTGTGTGGTTTTGAGTAGCAGAGATGATCTTTTTTTATAGGAATAGTATGCATTTTTCTGAAAAGTATAGTTTTCTTCTTTATAAAAAATATATATTTTTGTAGGTTGTTTTTGTGCAGTCTTTTCATTCCCACTTGCATTTACTGTATCTCATGCAAGTTTTTCAGTGTTGTTATATATTCTAGGATATATGTATATATGTGTGTGTATATACATATGTATGGGAGATATATCTATACTTATTTTGGTGTATTTAAAAAAATCCCCTGTTGATAAATAAGCTGTTTCTTATGGTGATTTTGGCAAACTAAATTTAGCATTGACTCGGATATATTTCCATAATTTAAAATTATGATGCTGCTGCTGCTGCTGCTGCTAAGTCGCTTCAGTCGTGTCCGACTCTGTGCGACCCCATAGATGGCAGCCCATCAGGCTCCCCCATCCCTGGGATTCTCCAGGCAAGAACACTGGAGTGGGTTGCCATTTCCTTCTCCAATGCATGAAAGTGAAAAGTGAAAGTGAAGTCGCTCAGTCGTGTCCGACTCTTAGCGACCCCATGGACTGGAGCCTACCAGGCTCCTCTGTCCATGGAATTCTCCAGGCAAAAGTACTGGGGTGGGGTATTGGTGCTTCAGTTGTATATTTTACCAGGTTTTGTAATTAATTTAACTAGGATTTTTATTGTAAGCCTCCTTAAATTTTTTTGGAATAAAGCAGTATATAAATGATATATATATTAAAATACAGTATCTGGTTTAATTATATCTTGGGAGCATTTTGAGATTAATTTCACTTATTTAAGCAGAAGAGATCTCTCTGGTTTTGTGAAAATGGATACATGCCTTATAGTGAGTATTTTGCTTTTTTGCTACTTGAAATCTATGCAAAAAAATCTTTAAGGAGTATTTTTTTTTAAATGTTAAGACCTGCTTTGTCATCTCTGGGAATCTCATTAATGTTTATTCATTCACCATTTGACTTTATATTTTATGTTATTTCAGAAAATGTGTTAAGTAACTTGTTAGCTGCTCTATGTTTTTAAACCACATTTATATAAGAATCTTTATTTTTCAGGCATTTGCTTTGTGTTTAGCATTCCCATTATTTATATATCTATACTTGCTGGGCATTTCCAAGATATTTAGTAGGCGAAGATTTTTAAATAGGAAGAGTCTATAGTTGTTTGCTGTTGGATCCATTGTGAAGGGAGCTGGTTGGCTGATTGATTTTAGGAATAAGACAAATGAGAGATCAAGGGCCACAGCTTCACATCCTTTCCTGATTCCCTAGAGATGCCAGGAGAAGACCATCTGCGATGCAGTATTGGGGTGAGGCCTTTCATTTCATCTGAGCAGCAGCCTACACGAGTCACTGGGTCGTTGGCACCTGTGGCTAAATAGAATCTGAGATGCCAAGCAGCATTTTGGTCAGATGAACAACTACATATATCTTCATAGTTCTATGTAGAGTTAAGATTTATGATTTTAATTAACACAGACAAGAGAAATAAAATACTTTTAAGTGACCTCAAAAAAAAGTAGCATCCCATAAGAAGCACCCCACACATCACCCTTACTCAAGATGATTTCCAAAAACTGAGAGAGAAGCCTAGAAAAATATCTTCACATGTTTTACTGCTGGAAAATGGGTAGGACACCGTTGTCCCAGGACCAGTATTGCAGAATCCATTCTCGGTTTAAGGAGCAGGTCTGATCTTTCGTCAGCCGTCCTCCTTCCAGCAAGGCAGGAAGAATAAATAACTTCTGTCTCCGTTTGTCATTTAAGAAGATCCCGTAATTCCTTCCTTTTTCAACAAGATTATTCATCTTTGTGGTATCCCAAGTATAGGACACTGAGGAAACACCTTATGGTACTTGAGCTGCTAAAGCTTTAAAACCAGAATGGAGACTGACATAGATGTAGAGGGTAGATTGTTGGTTACCAGAGGCGGGGGCGGGGGCAATGGGTGAAGGTGGTTCAAAGGTATGAACATCCAGTTATAAATCCTGGGGATGTAATGGGCTTCCCTGATAGTTCAGTTGGTAAAGAATCTGCCTACAATGCAGGAGATCATGGTTCGACTCCTGGTTGGGAAGATCCGCTGGAGAAAGGATAGGCTACCTACTCCAGTATTCTTGGGATATAATGTACAGCTTGGTGACTATGGTTAACAGTACTGTGCTGCACATTTGAAAGTTGCTGGAAGAGTATATCTTAAAAGTTCTCAACACAGGAAAAATATATTTTGGAACTGCATGTATGAATGTATTTAAATGTATTTAAACTTAATTCTAACAATCATTTTGCAGTGTATACATATGTCAAGTAGTTATACATAAGCAAATACAATGTCATGTCAGTTATATCTCAATTAAAAAAAATAAAAGAACAGAGGCTGAATTTTGAGAATGCCTCCTGAGGCAGTCATATCAATGATAATATCTAATATTGTAGGCAGCCTTTATTACCTTTTTATGACTGAACAAACCTGGACTCAGAACTGGTCACTGTGAGTCAATTCATTTGCTTTTGTTCACTCATTTACTCAACAAGCATCTGCTGATCACCTCCCAGCTGCCCTGGGAATGAAATGCCTGCTGCCTTGCCCTCAGGTAGCTGAAAGCCTTCCAAGCTTGTCACTAACAAGCAGGGCCTGTGTGGGGCTCTTGTCTCCATGGCACAGCTAAGAAAGCAGAGGGAGGGGCAGCCAAGGGCAGGGGCAGGTAGATGTTCCTGGCCAGTGAGAAAAACAGACAAAAATTACCTGGTAGAAAAGACAAATTGGCCCAGAATATGAAATTGCTATTAAAACAGTAGACTTGAATTTCCTATGCAGCATTTTTTTAAATATTCAGGGAAAAAATAAAAACATGAGTCTGGTAAGGGCCTTATATTTATAATTAATTATTTTTCAAGTTGAGCACCTACTGTAACACACCAGCTACTCGTGCATTCAGAGATGTGTACATGGTTTCTTATTCTCAGGATGGAAACAAAGGAATAAGACAAGAAAAAGAATAGTAGAATGATAAAAGAATACTTTGTGCCAAGCTTAAGGCTGCCAATATAATTTGCGTAGTAAACCTTTATTGATCTAATAAACCTTTTTTCTTGCCCTTGAGTTCACAGCCATTTTAAGACAGGTAAGTGACGAGTGTTCCCCAATAAGCACTCTGTATCCCATGCCAAGGAGACAGAAGTGTGTTCTGATGCTGCTGCTAAGTCACTTCAGTCGTGTCCGACTCCGCGTGACCCCATAGACGTCAGCCCACCAGGCTCTCCTGCCGCTGGGATTCTCCAGGCAAGAACACTGGAGTGGGTTGCCATTTCCTTTTCCAATGCATGAAAGCGAAAAGTGAAAGTGAAGTCGCTCAGTCGTGTCCGACTCTTAGCGACCCCATGGACTGCAGCCCACCAGGCTCCTCCATCCATGGGATTTTCCAGCAAGAGTACTGGAGTGGGGTGCGATGATGAGTTTAAGTTTAAAATGAGCTGTTCTTATTGACAGAAGTTGTCTAGATGTAAATGTTCTGACCTCTTTCAGGCAGACGAGAGGTAGTTTAGAATTTGAATTTTAGTGTGGTGGCTATGAGAAAAAAAAAAAAAAAAAAGGAGATCTTTTAGGAAACTAATCCAGTAATCTCATATAATAGCATGGCCTGGACAAGGGTGCAATTTGGAAATTGAATTTAAGAATGAAAAAAAAAGTCTATTAGAGATATTTCTAAACCTTTGATTTTTTTCCATTAAGGTATTAATGCCAGTTATTTGAAAAGTGGGGGGTGTGTAGTTGGTCTTTTCTATTCAAATATATAATATTTAAAGTCTTATTTGTATGCTATGGGTATGAACACAGAGTTTCAATCCCACCACCTGAAATTTCCTGGAAATTCCCATGTTCAGCAGTGGGAGGTGAGAGTGGAGTGATATCAGGATGGTCAGCATACAAGGGCACTAACTTTGGAGTCAAACAGACGTTCCCTACTTGGCAGTTGTATTTCCTGGGCAATTTCATCTTTCTCAGCCTCAATATTCTCCTCCATAAAATAGGTATAATGCTGTTTCCTGGTGTATAGAAGGAGTAAGTATTAAGATGATGATGAACACAGAGCATCTGGCACAATAGTAGCTCACTTTCTAAGCAACAAGCAAGTGTTTCTTGGTTTTACTTATAATAAGGTACTTGTCTTTCAGGAAAGACAACTATGCTGTAATTTGGGGCCGCTGAGTTTATTTTGCCACTTGTATAATAGGACCCTTGTTTGCATATTTCCTCAATTTTATGTTTATACATCTTTTCTTCTTCCTGCAAATGTTTTCCTCCAGTCTCATAACATCGCCTTGGGAGCAGTACACTGTTGTGTTACTTGATACCAACAGTATACACCATCAGCCTTTCCTTTACACTATTCTGGGGACTCAGAGAAGTTTAGCAAATAATGAGAAATTGTCTAATGGGAAATGAAAGTCATGAAATTAGGATATTGCATGTCATACGTTAACATCGACAGCAAAAAATCAAATGTGTTGTAAATACGAAGGAAAGTGGTCATGATGAACTGTTTACCCAAGCAACCAATAGAGCCTTCATAAAACGGAAATAATTCTCATTTAAAAAAAAATTTTGCTCAGTTTTTAAACCAGGAAGCATCTATGAACCCTTGTTTGGTTTTGTTTTTGTAGGAACGCTTATGGGGTCACATGGGCTTCCCTGGTAGCTCGGCTGGTAAAGAATCTTCCTGCAATTCAGGAGACCCTGGTTCAAATCCTGGGTGGGGAAGATCCACTAGAGAAGGGCTAGGCTACCCACTTCAGTGTTCTTGGGCTTCTCTAGTGGCTCAGCTGATAAAGAATTTGCCTGCAATGCAGGAGACCTGGGTTCGATCCCTGGGTTGGATAGATCCCCTGGAGAAGGGAACAGCTCCCACTCCAGTATTCTGGCCTGGAGAATTCCATGGAGTGTATAGTCCGTGGGGTCGCAAAGAGTCGGACACAACAGCGACTTTCACACTTATGGGGCCACGTAAAAACATGCTAGACGTTTGTCATATGCCTTCCCTTCTCTGAGTTTAATTTCTTCTTCTTTTTTTTTTTTTCCAGCCTGCTTTCTAGCTGACTTTAACAGCCTTTCCAACAGGCAAAATCGTGAGCTGTCCCTGGAACGTTGCTATATCTCAGATTCAAGTTATAGTACAAGTGAGACGTAATGAAACCAGAAAAAATACTGTAGAGACAGCCAAACAAAATAATCAGTGAAAAGGAAAGGCTCTTGTGAGAGAGAATACTTTAATACCAGGAATATGATGACTTATTTTGCACAGTATGTAATGGAATTTTCTACACCGAAAGGTGACATGCTCTGAATTCATAGTTTTATCCAAGTCAGGGTCCAAGTTAGAGAGCATCTCCTTTGTGCCTTTCAGAATTGTTGCCACATCTGTGTAATTAAGTGGGTAAATTAACAGTACATGTTCAGCTATGCTGTTTTCTTTCAAGTTGCTTTTCTTGTGTTTTTGGTAATACTGCTTTGAATGCAGCAAAAGTCAGGTAACAGGTTAACCTTAGGGCTTGAGAATGGTTGAAAAGTCAGAAGGAAAAAGGAAGAAAAATCATTCTAGTAGTTAAAATATATATCACAAAATCTCTGCACTATATTCCATGCCCTAGTGATAAGGCCAGTAAGCATGTATCAGGTTTCTTGGATTATCATGTATTAGGAGCAGCAAATTAGGGCATGAGAACAGACATATCGAAAGTGGTAGGTCAGGACGTTAAAGCCCATACAAGCACTTAGCACAGCAATTAGGGAGCCATTTGTTATCCAGGCAACCGACCCTACAGACCTCATTAGCTCCTGATGGTATCACTGCATTTACAACCCAGAACAAAAATTAGAGCCCACAGCGTTGACCCTGAGAAGATACAGTTATATCCGTTCTGCACAGTACATCAAGGCAGACACAGGTGAGAAAGGTTTCTTAGAATGGTAAAAATACAAGTTTAGGTCTATACATGAATAAATTTCCTAAATTTGGAAAATTTACTTTCATTCATTTAACTAATGAATGAGTACCTCCTATGTCCCAGGTGTTTTTTTTTTTTTTAAGTGATAAGGATATAAATCCTTGATTCAGACACAGCCCATGCTTTTGTGGAGTGTACAGGACAGTCAGCGAATCAGATGTAGATCACGTAGGATAAGTTATCACTGTGGTGGGTGCAGCTTTGGGCAGACGAAGCATGTTGTAACATCAGGTTTATGGCGAATATAGCTGGCTGGGGGATATCACATAGATCCCCAACCAAGAGGTAGAGTGTGGCTTGAGGGCTGGCTGCTCTGTCTTGACTGTTTCTTCATAGGCTCAAAGAGTGACCTAACTCATGAATTAATTGCATTAAATAAGTAATAGGTGTAAAGGGCTTAATGGTGCAGTTATTGCCAGTTGTACACCTTCTAAACCCCTGCTGCTGTGCGAGTTCTTTATCTGCTGTTATGATCATTACTATGAAGCAATGGTGTTTATTTTTTTGTGCCACTAGATCATAAACTCAGTGAAGACGGGTACTCTGTTTTGTTCACTGCTGTGTCCCCATTGGGACACAGCGTAGGTTCTCAAAAAATATTGGCTGCATAAATACTTTGGGAATTTAGTAGTAGTAGCAGAGGTAGTAATAATAATAATAATAGTAACGACAACCAAAGGCCTTTGAATCCGTACACTCTTCATCGTCAAGGCCAGCTGCTTGGACCACAGAACCATCATTTCCCATCTGGGCTTTCGTAACGGCCGCTGACCTGGTCTTCCTGCTGCAGTTCCCGCTGTGACACCATGTTGCCCAGAGTTCCTGCCTGATTCTAATCATCCCTTCACCGTTTAAGGTCTTTGCATAGTTTCCCTTGCTCTTGGGATAAAATCCAAACATTTTTATTGTGTCTATCAAGGTCACTTCCTGCCTCCCTTTCCAGGCTTCGACACCCGCCCTCCATTTCAGCCATCCTGACGTTTCTTCACTTCTCACTCACAGCTTTCTGCCTGGAGAATTCTGTCCTCTCGTCTTGGGCAATTAACTCCAATTTGTCTTCAGACGGTTTTGTTAGAGAAGTCTTTCCCTGCCCGGGGCCTAGGGCTCTCGTTAACATCCCAGTGGCCCTTGTGTTGTTAATAAATCCTTGTATTTAATCTTCCCTATTGGACTCTGAGCTCTAAGAAAGGAGGGACGGTGTGGTCCTTTGCTCTGTGGTATGTAAAGGGTGTAGTAAGTTACCTGACGTTTAGCAAGAAATTCATGAACCAAACAAATATAACAAAACAAAAACAAGCTCACAGAGAACAAAGGCGTGGTTACTAGCCCTGGGTTAGGGGAAGTAAGTTACACGTACTACCAATTATAAGTTACAGGGATGTGATGTATAAACCAGAGAGTAGGGTCAGGAGTTTATAACTTTGTGTCTATATATTTTACAGTCACTTTGTGTAGTCTATAAAAATATCAGTCACTATGTTGTACACCTGAAACTAATATCATATTATAAGTCAACTATCCTTCAGTAATTTTTTTTAAAAGAAGAAAATATTTGAAATGATGAATGAGTAGTAGTTTCCAGGTTTAATCAACCTTTACCCAGTACATGCATTACCTTTGGGGCATCCCAGCCTCTGTTTGAATACTAGCAATGGAAATGTAACTAAATAGATGGGCATTTCTTCTTTTGAACAAGTCATTATTTAAACATTGTTTCATTATATAGACAAAGAATTTGTCTTATATAAGTAAATTTTTTGTAAACTGTGAAACGTTATACCCCTCCAAAGAAAACCCTGAGATAAAGTTTGTATTATCCTCAGTATTCTGTTTTGACTTACGTGCTATTGTTGAGTTTGGTTAAGAGTTGCATCATGAGTTTGATTTTCCATTGAAAAATAGAACAATGTATATATGTATTTTTCATTCTTGCCAATTAATGTCAAACACGTTAATTCATCTTCTGTCTTATTTACATGTCTCTGTGTATGTGTTCATATGTCTGTGTATGTATTGTCTGTTTCTCCCTGGAGGGGAAAAAAAAAAAGTGATCGTTCTAACTATAAAGCATCCACTGTTTTCCATTAGGTCTCATTTGTTACACATTTCTGCTTTTAAATTACTTCTGAACCACAGAATCTGGCAGGCCTCATTGGAAGGCATTTGAGGATAACTACTCTATCTGGAATCCAGCCATTTACAGTATTTGAAAGCAAAGAACAAAGCAAAGCAGATTGAGATTTTTTCACTGAATGTTTAAAGGTTTTGGAGAGAACAATTAAAATTAAAAGGAAATCCTCCACTGGCACATGCTTTGGAAGTGCCAACTTTTCTCAGTCTTTAACTTTGTGCATCTGAAAACCAATCTGAATTCATTCGTCTTTAATCTTTTGCTAATCAATGAAAAGGTTTACTTTCTGCCACGTTATGGTAGAATTGCTGATCCTATATGGCCCTGGAATAATGTTAAAGAACCAAGTAGTTTATTGGGTTAATTGTCCTGCTCCCCACTCTTAGATTGCAGAGAAGGCGATGGCACCCCACTCTAGTACTCTTGCCTGGAAAATCCCATGGATGGAGGAGCCTGGTAGGCTGCAGTCCATGGGGTCGCTAAGAGTCAGACACGACTGAGTGACTTCACTTTCACTTTTCACTTTCATGCATTGGAGAAGGAAATGGCAACCCACTCCAGTGTTCTTGCCTGGAGAATCCCAGAGACAGGGGAGCCTGGTGGGCCGCCATCTATGGGATCACACAGTCAGACATGACTGAAGTGACTTAGCAGTAGCTTAGCAGCCACTCTTAGAATCAGATGCAAATCAAGTGGAGAAGCAAATCTTGGTCATGTGTATTACCCCAGTTTGTCCTCAAGGGACTTTGAATTGCATCATTTGGTTTTAGAATTTCTAAACCTCTTAATAATGTTAAGCATGTTGAGCAATAGTAGCAGTGCTGACCTCAGACTAATAACAGAGAAGCAGTGGAAAAACTCAGGCTTTGAAGGTGGACAGTTGCAGACTCTGCTGAGAGCATCTAACATACACCAAATGCTGATGTGGTGCAGAGCACTGTGCTGGGTGCCATAGGTACGTTATCTCATTGAGGATGGGGGCATATGTCCATTTCATAAATTACCAGGCTTCAGTCACTTGCCAGGTTTATGTAGCTCCAAGTGGAGTCTGACCTCCAATCCTGGTGTCTGGCTTTAAAGCCTGGGCTGTTTCCAGCCATACTGTCTCTGTGTTCAGATTTCTTGAGTTACTCACTTTGTCATCACTTACAGTACCAAAGTTGTGTTTTAACTGAGCATAACATAAGGGACACGTTTGAGTATTATTCAGGAAGTTAAAATCTCTAGTTGTTAATATTTCTGAAGACTCTGACCTGCAAGGAGCCATTCCTTAAGAGAGAAATTGGATGGAAATTTCTTTTCCCTGTTGGAGTATAGGCAAAAGAATAAGGGCTTTAGAACTATCCTTTGTGAAGTTTTAAATAAACTTGAGTCTATTGTCCTTTCTCTAGATAAAGCTTATGCCTCTGTTGGCATTCAGCAACCAATTTAAAGCTATATCGGGAATTGTCAACAACTTTAGTCTTGCTTATCATTCTTGAGGCTTAGAAAACAAGAACTCAACCAGCCTTGTAATTTCTGTGGCTCAACCAGGAACCACTCTGCAACCTGCTTTTCTTTTTCTATTAAGATTTTTCGATGTGGACCTTTATTTGTTTGTTTATGGCCGCATGGGGTCTTAGCTGCAGCACTCTGAATCTCTTGTTGTGGCGTGCGGGCTCTCTAGCTGTGGCATAAAGCTCAGTAGTTGTGGTGCATGGGCTTAGTTGCTCCGGGACATGTGGGATCTTAGTTCCACAACCAGAGATTGAAGCCACATCCCCTGCTTTGGAAGGCAGGTTCTTAACCACTGGACCACCAGGGAAGTCCCTGCAACCTATTTTTCTATGGAGAAGTCATAATTTAATGCCCCCCCCCCCAATTCTGAATGTCCTGATCTCCAAAGGCTAATAATTATTAGATTTTCTTTTTTTTGAGTGTGTGTTTGTGTGTGGGAGAGATTTACATTACTCGGGGACTTTTGTTTCCTTATCTGACCTTAACTTTTCTCAGAGATATCTTTAAAGTTCTTCTTTGGGGAGAATTTTCTCATTGATTAAAAAGGTTTACTCGCTAGTTTCTGAACACTTTGGTGGAAATTGGCTACAAACACAATGAGAAATGAGGGCTTCATACCATCCAATTCCATCCCAAATGCTGAGAATTCAAAAATGAACCTGGTAAAATCACAGTGACCGAAAGCGTGCCGAACAGGATGGGTATTGGTAGGGAGAAGGCAGCCCTGGAAAGCCCCACTCCCGTCTTGATGCTTGAAACAGAAAGATGCAGAGAGGCTGAATTTGGTCCAGAATAAAAGTTTTAAAGTATCTTGTTGCTTAGCAGTTGTCATTCAATAACGTAGACACTGATGAAGGTGAAATAATTGAACCTGAGATAAAATAATAAGGATTAACAGAACCAGAGATGGGGATGGGGGTATAAGTACTTAGCCATGACAGTAAGGGGGCTTCCCAGGTGGCTCAGTGGTAAAGAATCTGCCTGCAATGCAGGAGACGTGGGTTTGATCCCTCAGTCAGGAAGATCCCCAGAGAAGGAAATGGCAACCCACTTCAACATTTTTACCTGGAGAACCCCATGGACAGAGGAGCCTGGCGGGCTGTATACAACCCATGGTGTCACAAAGATTTGATCACAACTTAGTAAATGAACAACACAACAGATCAGATCAGATCAGATCAGTTGCTCAGTCATGTCCGACTCTTTGCGACCCCATGAACTGCAGCATGCCAGGCCTCCCTATCCATCACCAGCTCTCGGAGGTCACTCAGACTCACATTCATTGAGTCAGTGATGCCATCCAGCCATCTCATCCTCTGTCGTCCCCTTCTCCTCCTGCCCTCAATCCCTCCCAGCATCAGAGTCTTCTCCAATGAGTCAACTCTTCGCATGAGGTGGCCAAAGTACTGGACTTTCAGCTTTAGCATCATTCCTTTCAAAGAAATCCCAGGGCTGATCTCCTTCAGAATGGACTGGTTGGATCTCCTTGCAGTCCAAGGGACTCTCAAGAGTCTTCTCCAACACCACAGTTCAAAAACATCAATTCTTCGGCGCTCAGCCTTCTTCACAGTCCAGCTCTCACATCCATACATGACCACAGAAAAGACCATAGCCTTGACTAGGCGAACCTTTGTTGGCAGAGTGATGTCTCTGCTTTTGAATATGCTATCTAGGTTGGTCATAACTTTCCTTCCAAGGAGTAAGCATCTTTTAATTTCATGGCTGCAGTCATCATCTGTAGTGATTTTGGAGCCCAGAAAAACAAAGTCTGACACTGTTTCCACTGTTTCCCCATCTATTTCCCATGTAGTGATGGGACCAGATGCCATGATCTTCGTTTTCTGAATGTTGAGCTTTAAGCCAACCTTTTCACTCTCCACTTTCACTTTCATCAAGAGGCTTTTTAGTTCCTCTTCACTTTCTGCCATAAGGGTGGTATCATCTGCATATCTGAGGTTACTGATATTTCTCCCGGCAATCTTGATTCCCACTTGTGTTTCCTCCAGTCCAGCGTTTCTCATGATGTACTCTGCATATAAGTTAAATAAACATGGTGACAATATGCAGCCTTGACGTACTCCTTTTCCTATTTGGAACCAGTCTGTTGTTCCATGACCAGTTCTAACTGTTGCTTCCTGACCTGCATACAGATTTCTCAAGAGGCAGATCAGGTGGTCTGGTATTCCCATCTCTTTCAGAATTTTCCACAGTTTATTGTGATCTACACAGTCAAAGGCTTTGGCATAGTCAATAAAGCAGAAATAGATGTTTTTCTGGAACTCTCTTGCTTTTTCCATGATCCAGCGGATGTTGGCAATTTGATCTCTGGTTCCTCTGCCTTTTCTAAATCCAGCTTGAACATCAGGAAGTTCACGGTTCACATATTGCTGAAGCCTGGCTTGGAGAATTTTGAGCATTACTTTACTATCGTGTGAGATACAGTAAAGAATGGAAATGCCATTTGTTTGGCCTTAGATCCTGCAGGTGCCGGCGTGGTGTGCAGATGCCGGCATGGTGGATGTGTCTGCTGTACAGTTTCCAGAGATTGAGCTACTTAGGAATCTTTCCTAAGTCTGATTAGGGAAAGAGCCATTATACTTATTTTAGTAATTATCATGGGCTTCCCTTGTGGCTCAGCTCGTAAAGAATCCACCTGCAATGCAGGAGACCGGGGTTCAGTCCCTGGGTTGGGAAGATCCCCTGGAGAAGGGAAAGGCTACCCACTTCAGTACTCTGGCCTGGAGAATCCCCTGGACTGTATAGTCCACGGGGTCACAGAGTTGAACACCACTGAGCGGCTTTCACATGGAGTCAGATGAACTTCATTTTGCATCAAACTATCATATAAATCTCCAAATTGGGTTCTATTTTTTTGTTTCAGGATATGGTGGCTTAGTTAGTGAAGAATCTGCCTGCAATGCAGGAGACCCAAGTCCAATCCTTAGGTGGGGAAGATTCCCTAGAGTAGCAAATGGCGACCCACGCCAGTTTTCTTGCCTGGAAAATCTCATGGACAGAGGAGCCTGACGGGCTACAGTCCTTGGGGTCGCAAAGAGTCAGACATGGCTGCAACTAAACCACTACCACCATGTGAATCTCCAAATTGGGTTCTATTTTATGTTCCAGGAATGGGCTAAAAATCAACCCTTGTCTTTAGTTAAACTCCAGAAAGATTGCTTTGTATCTTAAGTAGTTGCATTAGTAATGGATTCATTCCAAGTTCTTTGAAGTTTTCACAGAGCCTTTGAAAGATGTCAATTAACCTTATAGCCAAAGTAATTTACAGTAAAAATACAAACGAAATGAGTAAAACAGGATTTCCGTGAAAATTGTACTGTGATTTCTTTGTTAAACAGTGCGATTTAGAAATAAGATAAAGTTTTTGGCAGTTCTTTAATGCTACAGCATGATAATTGTATGTGTTAATAGTAAAGGTATAGCAGAGGATAAGAAGTTCTAGTCGCTGCTAATAGCAGTTTAAAAAAATCCTGCAGCAAGTTCGGATATGTGGGGAAGGATTATCGTGAAAGCACAGCTTAGCTCATAAGGGGCTTATTACGGATCAGCAACCAGAGCCTCATCAGGTATGAAGTACAGGTGCATTGTCAGAGCTGTGTTCCTTTGTGCCACTCGATACCCATTGCAGCACATGTTTGGAGTGCCGAATAAAGAAGTTTCTAATGTGTGTTTAATTGTTCCGTCTCTTGATGGTTGGTGCTTTTAGGGTAGCCATGATGTTAGAGAGATAGTGTGATAGCTTTTCTTATAAGCCTTTCTCTTTATGCACTTTCTCAGCTAATGTATCCTGTTTCATTGAAACTTCTTCTCTTGAAAATGGACCCTCCTCCACTGTTGGTGGGGATGTGAATTGGCACAGCCACTATAGAGAAGGTTTCTTACAAAGCTAAAAATAGAGCTGCCATATGACCCAGCAATCCCACTTCTAGGCATGTATTTGGGAAACGTGAAAACTCTAATTTGAAAAGATACATGCACCCCAGTCTTCATAGCAAGACTATTTACAATAGCCAAGAGAGGGAATCAACTCAACTGTCCATCAATAGATGATTGGTTTAAGAAGATGTGGTTTAAGAATATATATATATATATATACACACACACACACACACACACACACATATGAAAGTTCATTTGGGTTTTCTCATAGCATCTTACGGAAAAACACAGACGAACTTTTTGGCCAACCCAATATAATAGAATATCACTCAACCATTATTAAGAACAAAATGATGCCATTTATAGCAACATCAATGGACCTAGAGAATAATTGCATACTAAGTGAAGTAAGGGCTTCCCTATTGGCTCAGTTGGTAAAGAATCTACCTGCAATGTAGGAGACCTGGGTTCAGTCCCTGGACTGGGAAGATCCCCTGGAGAAGGGAACGGCTATCCACTCCAGTATTCTTGCCTGGAGAATTCTATGGATTTTATAGTTATTGGGGTCACAAAGAGTTAAACACAACTGAGCGACTTTCACTTTAAGTGAAGTAAGTCAGAGAAAGACAGATATTGTATTTTTATCACTTATATGTGGAATCTAAATAACACAAATGCATAATATAAGCTAAACAAAAAGAGATTCATAAACATAGAAACCAAATTTATGGTTACCATAGGGAAAAGGTGGGGGTTAGGGATAAATTAGGAGTCATGGATTGACAGAGCCAAACTACTTACTATACATAATATAAATAAGCAAGAAGGATTTACTGCATAGCATGGGGAACTGTATCTTGTAATGATAACCCAGAATGGAAAATAATCTGAAAAAAATATATATAGAACTGAACTACTTTGCTCTACACCTGAAACTAATACATTATTGTAAGTCAACTACACTTTACAAGAAAAAGGAAATTCCCCTCTTTGCTTTGGAGAAGGCAATGACAACCCACTCCAGTACTCTTGCCTGAAAAATCCCATGGATGGAGGAGCCTGGCAGGCTACAGTCCATGGGGTTGCGAAGAGTCTGACATGACTGAGCGACTTCACTTTTCACTTTCATGCATTGGAGGAGGAAATGGCAACCCACTCCAGTGTTCTTGCCTGGAGAATCCCAGGGACAGAGGCCTGGGTGGGCTGCCATCTATGGGGTCACACAAAGTCAGACACAACTGAAGCGACTTAGCAGCAGCAGCAGCCTCTTTGCTATTTTGAATTGCAGTCTTCTTTATTATTTCCCTTGATGACTGCTATGTCACAGAGCTTGACTCTTTAGGAAAAACTATTTGGTATAAACTATAACCTTTGTTCTTAGGCTTCTAAAAGTAAAATTTGGAGTTATTCTGATATGAGACATGCAGGCTTTTCTCACCTTATTCAATGTATTTGAAATCTAAATCTTTGGAGTTAAAAAATAAAAAGATCCCCAATTTTTAAGTGAAACAGGATACTAAATAATGTTGAGAAGTGAAGATTTAGAAATAATTTATTTACAAACTCACTTAGAAATGTTTTAGGGGCTTTCCAGGTGTTACTAGTGGTAAAGAACATGCGTGTCAGTGCAGGAGTCAGAAGAGACACAGGTTCCATTCCTGAGTCAGGAAGATCCCCTAGAGAAGGAAATGGCAACCCACTACAGTATCCTTGCCTGGGAAATCCCATGGACAGAGGAGCCTGCCAGGCTACAGTCCACAGGATCACGCAAAGTCAGAGACATGACTTAAGCAGCTGAGCACACACAAAAATGTTTTATTTATTCAACATTTTCGGTATTTCTTGTTTTCCCCACGCTTAAAAATTGTATATCTCAGAGGAATAAATAACTGTAGCCTAATAACAGCAAAATGGACGGCATCAGTTCTTAAATGCTAACTCACTGTTAGTTGAGGAAAACAACGCCAGGCCTGTCTGTTTTCTACAGTTCTTTGGGCGCTCTAGGCTGGAGGTTAATTGCTGCTGCTTCTTTCCCTGACACTGTTAGCTAAGAGGGAAAGCCTAGCCCCGCCTCCTGCTCTCATCAAAATGTGGCCTCAGCAGTGGCAGAGGCAGCATTGGAATCTGGCCTAGCCACAGAAAAGGTCTGATCATAGTTATAGGGCAAACTTGGAGTGGCGGCCTGATTGGAGCATACTTGGTTTTTGATCCAGTCAGTGATAGCTAAATTCCTTAAACGTGACAGAGTCATTATTTTTTTTTTTTTAATTTAACCTGGTATCTGTAGTCATGCTTCTGATTGAAAACAAAACCAACCCCCTTATCGCTACCATTAGGAACTCTCACAGGTTCAAATCTGATTTTCTGGAAAGTTTGAGTGTTTAACTGCTTAGGAGAAAAGCACGGGCTGGTTTCAGAATTGTGAGGCCCTTCAGAGATGTAGTCTAACCTATAATGAAATATCAGCTTTTAAACTAATTCTTATCCAGTATTTATATAATGGCCCAGGGCCTTGCACATGATATTTTTCTTATAAATGTTTGTTAAGCAGATGTCTTTTGGAATGTAATGCTAACCATCATGCATCTGTATCCTAAGACCCCAGGGCAGCGTGTGCGCGCGTGCGTGTGCACAAGCAGGGTATTATTTGCAGCACTGGTTTGAACTATTATGCGTGTAGAAGAGCCATCAGGGCCCTTTGGTAAAATGCCTTGCAGAACTTTGAGCTTTGTGGGTCCTGTTGGGGAGTGTGACCCTTCACCAAGAATCCCAGGCTCTGACTGCTGGTAGCTGTCACTCTCTGAGGCTCTTCCTGTCGTTTTGGAGTCTTTAGCGTCAAGTCTGTTGTTAATCAGTGGGACTGCCTTCAGCAGGCCCATTCCTCCCAGGTTGATTACAAAACATGTAAAACCAGAGTGAGAAAAATTAGCAAGGGGCATCCAAGATATCCGTGTAAGTCCACTGTGTGAAGGTGACCGTGTTTTCTGTTCAGAAGCCCTTTCGTTTGTTGGTTGGCTTTTGACTGGGTTGCAAACAGGTGATGTTTGGGGGTATTGAGATTATAAATATATGATTTATTATTCTAGTTTTCGGGTACTTTTTTCCAGGCTTAAAAAAAAAAAGTGTTTATATTAAAAGAGATGTGTACACATGCAGTGCAACTTTTAAATATTAAAAATGTATATATTTTTCTATTTCAAGCACTCCAAAAAGGATGTTACTGAAAGTGTTTAAGGTGATTGGGATCACTCAGGGCAGATGTCACAAAACTGGCACACTCACCAAATTTGGCCGTGTAACGTGTTTTGTTTCGCCTCTGCATTGTAGAAATTAAATGAGTTCCTAACTTTTAAAAATTGAGTTATTTCTGGTTCTTCACAGCAGGGATGGGGGAACAGCAGAGGCCAGACTGTCTGGTGCTACTGGTGTTGAATTCTGCCTTGTCCAGAGCACGTGCCTGCTTCTGATGGGACCCATGTCACTAGGTCACTGCGTTTGCTACTCTTGCTCCTGTTGTTCCCTGTTGCTCCTTCTTGCTAAGATCAGGGGTTGATCTGCTGTCATTCAGCAACAGGCTTGTCCTTCCCCAGTCTGACACCTTTCCTCTTTTATTTTGCCTAACTCCTATACATTTGAGTTTTGACCCCTGATTTTGACATGAATAAACCAATCCTAGATAAATCATGAAAAAGGTTTTTGTACTATGAGCAAAGGAAAATTTATAGACAATTCTATCATATCACTATTTAAAAATAAAAACATTGAAATGATCTTTTTAAAACAACACTGTTCTAAAAATCATATAACATTTCACTCTTAGAGATCTTCTTTTTGATTTTTAGTCTGTAAATGCATTGTTTGAACTTACAAGATTTTTGGTAGACCCGATGCCTTAACTTTAAAGCACAGAATCTGCTTAATTTGTCATTTAAGCTGTCTTCCTTAATTAATTGGACAATATTGTAGTACAATAAAAAGGAGTTTATACCTCAGTGTGTTTCCTTCTAAAGTAGTTACTAATACTATAAGAAACAAATTTCTAAGGGCAAGTGACTGCTGTGAGTTTCGTAGTAGTTTTGCTGTTCCCCATAATGAAGAGAAGCTTTCCTTTTTGAGAGCAAGTCCTCTTCCTAAAAATAGCAGTACAGTGGAGTCATATTGATGCTCACCCTGTGCCCATGTGCATTACATACAAAGATACTGTATTTAATTTGATTTAAATATTGTCTTTAATCCTGATAGTATCTCAAAGAAGGCAGTTCTTATATTATCCCAACCCTAGAGATGGGGGACAACTGAGATAAGGAAAGTTCAGAAAATGTATACTTGGTCACAAAGCTGATTAGAAACCCAAGATACAAATCCAAGTTTCCTGTCGTTGTGAGCATTGACCCACCATGATGTTTTTCAAAATTGACAAGAAAGTCACCATTCCTTTGGCTCCTCTCCCACCAAAAACAAACAAACAGAAGGTGGGTTCCCACTTTGTGTGCTGAAATCCTTGCATCATAAGTGTATTCGTGAAAAGACTGTTTATTTTCAGCCTGAAATGTTAACTTGATTTTGGAAATGTGCCATATATGTCTTGTCTGAAAATCAGTTTTTAACATTGATTTTCCTTTGCATTGTTTAAAACAAAGGCAGCATATATAAACATATACCAGTACTGAAACCAAAGCTTTTCCGATCAAATCAAATTCTTAATGAAAATGGATAAATTATGTTTAGACTTGTTATCAATAGCAAATCCTAATTCTTGAATATATTTGAAAATTCACATAAGTTTATAAAAAACCTTAATTAAAGGACCTTAATGTTTATACTTTACAGTGTACTGCTTAAATAATCACTTACCCAAACCAGCAAACTAACCACTAAACTATAATTTCTACATCAACAAGAGATACTGTGAGCATTGGAGATCATAAAAATAATCAACAGAATGCCAGGTGAACCAAAAATTTAAGTTTGAAAGGAAAAAGTATCCTAATCGAGTGTGTTTATCTTGAATGGTTTTTCCATTTTAAATGTAATATAACCATATTATAGAAAAAAAAAAAGAATATTCCCTCTTCCCAGGCCACTGAAAAAGAGGAAACAGTAGCTATTGGCATTTTGATATATTTCCTCACAGGCATTTTTCCTGTGTATATGTCATCAGACTTTCACCTGTTTCTTTATTCTGCCTTTGTTTCCCATGATGTTTTACAACAGTTCTTGGCATAATTATTGTAGTAGCAGCTGTGTTAGTCGCTCAGTCATGTCCGACTCTTCGTGACCCCTTGGACTCTAGCCCGCCGGGCTCCTCTGTCTGTGGGATTCTCCCGGCAAGAATACTGGAGTGGGTAGCCATCCCCTTCTCCAGGGGATCTTCTTGACCCTGGGATGGAACCCAGGTCTCTTGTGTTGCAGGCACATTCTTTGACATCTGAGCCACTAGGAAGATCCCATAATTAAATGTACCTTTGTGTCATTTAAATGGTTAAGTAACAGAGGATTCTTCATCTGAGTCTAGGGTATAGAAGTCCCTTAGACATAATTTCTTTTAAGTTGTGTCGACTCCACTCTGACAGGTTGGAGAAGGGACATTCAGTTTGTCGCCTGCTGCTTTCTCCTCCCAGGTCCTGGTAGAGACCCTGTGGTGTTTGTGTGTCTCTCATAGTCCTGTGGAGGTCCCCCAACTAAGGGTCCTTACGCCCTCCCCACTCAAAGGCCTGTCATCCAAGCCACCATGCCCCTTCGACAGCTGGCGGATCTACATCTTCACTGGGCATGGGAATCCCACTGGGTCTGCGCCCTCTGGATCTTGGAGTTCTGCCCGAGTAGACCCATAAAACTACCACTTCTCCTAGCAGATCGCCCTCTCCCAGAGGCCTGCTCTGGCTTTCAGAGGTCTCTCTCCTGACCTCACTGCTCTCAGAGTCATGCGCCTCTCTTCCATTACCACCCCCAGGAGCACAGAGTCTAATCCCACTGAGGAGTGCAGGATTCCAGCAGATGTAAGGAAATCCCATTTTTTGCCAGCAACAACTGCCTCTGGCTCGGAGACAAGGGAGGGACAGAAGATGCGCTCAGGTGTTAGCCAGTCACAGTTGCAGGGTGTTACCTGGACCGTACTAGACTTTGCTAACCATTCCCCTGTCTTAGACAGTTGTCATCCGTTGTTTCCAGTGCTGTAAGTAACACTGCAGGGAACTTTTTGTGCATATACTTACTTTGCTATTTGTGACTTCTTTGGGGTTAAATCCTCAAAAGGAGAATTTCTGGTTATGAAAAAATATAATGACCTTTTAAGATACTGTAGAGCCAAAAGTTTTCCTAGTGCTGGGTTTGAAAACTGAGTAGAATGTTCTGTGGGTTACAGCTCTGTAGTGAGTAGAGCGGGCATTCAGTCTTTCTTCAAGTTTTTCTAAAATGATAGAGTATTCCAGCGATTCTCATCCACTCGCTTTCATCCAGCTGTTCTGGGAATGAACGAGAATGACCATAGCATCTTACCAGTGTTACAGGTCTGATTGTGTCCTGCTAATACCCACATTTTGAAGCCTTAACCCCTCAGCACATCACAATGCGACTTTACATGGAAATAGTCACCACAGAGGTAATTAGTTAAGGTTGAGTAGGGTGGGCCCTCTAATCCAATGTGACTAGCATCCTTGTATACTGGGGTGATTGAGCCATAGACTCTCACAGGAAAATGCCATGTGAAGATGGAGGCAGAAATCAGAGTGCTACAAAAGGGGCCAGAAACACTTGAGATTGTCAGTAATGAGTTGAGGTCAGGGCAATCAGGGCAGAAGCTGGGACTGATTCCTTTCCGTGGCTGTCAGAAGAAGTCAACCCTGATGAAGGCTTGCTCTTATTTTTACATCCTCCAGAATTGTGAAACAGTAAATTTGTGCTGTTTAAGGAAATCCAGTTCATGGTTCCTGTTACAACAGCCCTAGCAAACTAATACACCTGTTCAAGAATGTTTTACAGTCATCTGTGTGATAACCAGAGGTCATTTTTTCTCCTTTGAAGCTGGTCACACCTGTTCTTTGACATCTAGGACAAATTATGGTCACATCAGTGATGAAGTTTCTACAGGTTCTTTTTTTGTACTATCCTCCCTGTATGTCTGTTCTGTTAACTATCCTTGAAGGATGCTATAAGTACATTTTTATGTGCTTTCTGTGTTCTGTAAAAAAAAAAAAAAAAAAACCTCTCTCATTTCAGCCATAAATGTCTCTAGTATTCTTCATCATTTTCCTGAAGGCTTGTATGATCATTGTGGTCAGACCAATCATGGCATTTCATGACTTCCAGGTTTTGCAAATACATCTTACTGTTTTGCGTATTCTTCTGTTTCCACGTCACAATTTCTGTTTTCTAATTATCAAGCCAGAGTCCCAGGGAAAACCAAATTTAGAATTCTTTTGATTTTTAAAGTGTACAATCAAAAGTAGAAGCCAATCCCTGCTTTGTAGGCACTTTTTCAAAGCTAGTTTCAAAGACAGCTGTCTGGGCGTCTTTAAATCAGTTCTGAAATCATTACTTCCAGCTTTTTGACTCCTTTGGCCCATTCCTAGAAGTGGGTCAGTGAGCAGGGTCCCGGGACAGTCTGTTCTTGTAGCAAAAATACCGGTTTCACTTTGAAACAACTCTTGTATGAATACTGCCTTGCTTGTCCTGATTTTATATCAGCAGGGGTTAGGTTTAGCTACGCACACAAAAATAGCAGTATAAATAAGGTTGCTTTCATGTAAAAGAATCTCGGGGGTGGCCATCTGGAGAGATCATGTTGGTTGTACTTGGTTATCTAAGACTTGTGGTCCCCCCAACGCTTCCTTCTACCACTGCTGCTGCTGTTAAGTCACCTCAGTCGTGTCTGACTCTGTGCGACCCCATAGACGGCAGCCCACTAGGCTCCTCTGTCCCTGGGATTCTCCAGGCAAGAATACTGGAGTGGGTTGCCATTTCCTTCTCCAATGCATGAAAGTGAAAAGTGAAATTGAAGTCACTCAGTCGTGCCTGACTCTTAGTGACCCCGTGGACTGGAGCCTACCAGGCTCCTCCATCCATGGGATTTTCCAGGCAAGAGTACTGGAGTGGGGTGCCATTGCCTTCTAACACTAGAGAGAGTTTAAGGAGCTCCATGAGCAGCTCAGCTAGTATCTCATTGGCCACAACTTCCTCACATGGTCAAATCAGCTGCAGGGGAGACTGGAAAGTCTAGTCCTCTGGGAGGCAACAGTGTGCGCAAACTAAACTCAGAGTTATTTTACTAAGATGGGAGACCAGATGTCGGATATCCACGGTTGGTGCAAAACACCAACCTTTGTAGCTGTTTACAGCATAGCATGGTTTTCTTAAACCCTGGGATTTATTTTTTTGCAAGCAATACACAAAAGTAATATGAAAAAATAAATTTCTATAAATTTTAGTTGTATTCTTATGTCCAGGAAATAAGGCAAAACAAAATACAAGAAGGAAGCTCTGGGGGAAAAAAAAAAACCCACATACAAAACAAACCCTTAACTTGGAAAAGATTTAAAACTTCCTCTGAAACTGAATAAAACCAGTGTTCCATGAAGGCATACCACCATATCCCATGACTGTCTCAATGTTCCACTTGGGGACACCGGCAGCCCCATTTGAGAAGCAAGGCTTTAAGGTCAGGCAGCAACTTACTATTGGAGAAGGCAATGGCACCCCACTCCAGTACTCTTGCCTGGAAAATCCCATGGGCGGAGGAGCCTGGTAGGCTGCAGTCCGTGGGGTTACTAAGAGTCGGACATGACTGAGCGACTTCACTTTCACTTTTCACTTTCATGCATTGGAGGAGGAAATGGCAACCCACTCCAGCGTTCTTGCCTGGAGAATCCCAGGGACAGGGGAGCCTGGTGGGCTGCCATCTATGGGGTCACACAGAGTCGGACACAACTGAAGCAACTTAGCAGCAGCAGCAGCAACTTACTATAGAGGTGTGATGTTTTCACTGAGGTCAAATGCCAGACATTAGTGTACTGAGAACAGTCTGCTGACCGTTGTTTTTTTTTTTTTTAATGTCATAAAATTATATATTTTAAAATTTTATTTATTTTATTATGTCTCATAATATCTATCACTCTCTATTGTCACTGCTATTTGAATGATCTTCCCTATGTTAATGTAAGCCATATATGCAGTGTATACTCCTGTACCCCCAGTCTGCTGGTCACTTTGATATAGGACATTTTGACAAAAGTCAGCAAAGCAAACAAATCTTTCAGTGATAGCTACTGCTAACAAGTCTTCCAGGCTTGATAAATGGGGAGGTGTGTGTATATTCATATAGGTGAGTATATTCATTTTTTGTAAGAAAAAAAAGACATTTCCAGTGGAATCCTGCCTTAAAAAAGTTATAATTATTTAAATAGTAAAGCATTTAAAAAAGTGGCCTTCTAAGAGATTGAATTAATTTACTTTACCAGTGGCAGTAGACATTATAAGTATTGTAATCTTGGGCAAAAAAAAAAAAGTTTATTTTTATTTGTGGTTTTATCCTTGCCATGATTATCTATTTACATAGATTTAGTAAGCATCTTTCCCCATTCTCCCTTCCTTCCTTTTTCTGCCTTCCTCCCTCCCCATTCCTCCCCTCCTTCCCTTTTCTCTCTTTGCAGAGTTTTGTTGAGATCTAATCTACATATCATGCGATTTGCCTATTTAAGGTATATAATTCAGTGTTTCTTAGTCTGTTCACAGACATCATCACAACATTTCTTTTTATAATTTTTTAACCTTTGTGTTTCTTGTTCAATCTGATATGAAAGAGTTTGGAATTTAATTATCACAATATGTTGCATTTTTACTATTTTCAAGTTCGTAAGTTGTCGATATTTTTAAAGTGTATTTTTTCTAAAATATAATAGCTGTCAACCTTCATGATTCCTGGCTTTAGTGACAGATTTGCAAAGTTCTTTCTACCCCCAAGTTCATAGAACAGTTCTCTTAAATTTTCTCTGACACTTTTATAAATCATCGAGCTTTCAGGTTTTTTTTTTTTTTAAACAACTAATGTGTGAAGCAGATATTCTTACCCCAGCTCTCCTACCTCCTGAAATGGAGCTATGAGGAGGAATGGATGAGCCCCAGGGGAAGAGTTGACAGTTGAACTTATTACTTAGTAATAAAAGATGGTATTTTATATGTGACAAGGTCAGATGTCCTCTGTAGGTGTCATGCTTCATTTTTTCACACCCTTTGTGCACTTGGGTGTGGGATATCAGAATACACAGATAATACACAATTAGTTTATAAACATTACTACCTAAAATATAGGTATTACTATATTTAAAAGATAGATGTTTCTGAATCTAATGTACAGATGGTAGTATATCTAATATAAACATATTATTATGTCTCTTTGCAAGTTACTGTTCCTCTTTCACTAGAAAACCTTTTGCCTTCTTTTGTTCTAAAATCAAAGTGTATCTCTGTGTTTATGATAAAGGCAGGTTTTCATTGGATTCATAGGACTTTTGCTGAAGTGTGGGAGAAAGCTTAGGTTTAAATTGTTGCTTAGAAAGCTTGTAGAAATGTCTTTTATGCAACTTCCATCCTGGACTTGCCTCTGATGGGTAAATGTTTTCTAATTGTCATGTGTGTATTTGTTGAATGAGAGAGTTCCCTTCGATCTTAAATGTAACATTCCCAGTGGAAAGAGGCTACCATCTCTATGCTGCCCCCTCTTGTCGATGTGTGTTGTTGACTGCTGTTACTGCTGCTAAGTCGCTTCAGTCATGTCTGACTCTGTGCGGCCCCATAGACGGCAGCCCACTAGGCCCCGCTGTCCCTGGGATTCTCCAGGCAAGAACACTGGAGTGGGTTGCCATTTCCTTCTCCATTTCCTTCTCAGTTGTTGACTGAGGGGACTTTAAACCCTTATTCAACTGATTTCTTTCCATGTTTGGGACAATCTTTTTTGTCAATCAACTGTTATTGTCTTTTAATCCATCCTTTTTCCTATAAGAAGAAAATTTCAAACACTTCTAGGTATAAGTTTTGCTACTAGCAGAATGAACTTTTTTTTTTTTCTTTGAACCTGTTGAGAAATCTTATAAGGGTCCAAGGCTAGGATTAGATTTACTTCTGTTGATCAGTTTTGGAGAATATGTATATCTCATTCATACACTACGAGTGAACTTCTGAAAATAGAGTCCAATAGGAGAATAGGAGTATCCAGGTATGTCTCACAAAGGTATGTATGTACCTAAAAGTTGGAGTTTAAAAAAAAAAAAAAAAAAAAGTGTGTGGCTTATATTCAATCTTTAATTCCCAGAATCAGAAAAAGAAAAATACTATTAGTAAGGTACAGAAAGGTTAAGCACAATAAAAAAGTTATATTTTGTGGTCTAAGTTGGATCACCTCTGCTTGTGACACATGAGTTATTTTCTGGGATGCTGTGTAATCAGAGAGGAGGGAGTGGAATCTTTGTGAAACACTGGGTTATAAGTCTGTGAAGCTTGTTATTTTATCAGGACATAGATGGGCTGGTTGTGAATCTAAGGCTATATTTCATAATGTTTTTGAGCTGAAGACCTCATAAATTTTGAAACCACAACTTGTCTAGTTTTTAAATGCCTGTTGAGAGTGAATTCAACCTTATGCATATTGTGGGGTTAATTAGTTAATATTGGCTAAGCTTTATGAAGTCGAAAAGCACACGTAGGTGCTCAGAGGCATACTGTGATCATTTTTTTCCATTCTTCTGAGAGGTTAACCTTAGAAACTCTCAGCTGAATTTCCAATTTAGTCACTCATTTCTTAAACTCACCTTCAAACCAGTATTGTAGAAATGTTTACATTGTTGAAACACAGTCTTCGTGGATAGTCAAAAATAGGTAAGAGGGACTTCTCTAGCGGTCCCGTGGTTAAGAATCTGCCTTCCAATACAGGGGATATGGGTTCGATCACTGGTTGGGGAACTAAGATCCCACATGCCGTGGGGACAGCTAAGACCCAATACAGCCAAATAAATAAATTTTAAACATTTAAAACAAGATGCTCAGTGGCCAGGTATATAAAGATAATGGGTGATCCCAGAGTGAAAATCTGTGACTTAGGTTTCAGGTGTTGCCAACAGTTAAATAAAACTTTTTCCAGTTAACAGATTCTAATTTCATAGAAAAATCACTCAATAGTTTTATCTGAATGAATTGTTGAGTTTAGAATTGGTCAGAATTCAATCCCAGTATCCACCACCTTGTCCAAGTTCCTTGAGGTTTCTCTACCTCAGTTACCTTGCATGTAAAATGTAGAACATCCTACAAACTTTTGTAGCTTCTCCCAGAGTTGCTTGAGGCTATTGTATGTAAATCTACTTGTGGTCCCACCTTGTGCAAGGTAGATGTTCCGCAAATGCCAAGTTGTCTTTCTCTCTTCTTTTTTACTTAAAAGAAGTGCCATCTCACAGAGATAATCTCTTTTGATGTCAAATTGGTATTGTGGGGAAAAGGAACTTGAAATTTTAGAATAACCAAAAAGTATAGAATCTGTAAGCATTGTTAATGAAAGAAATCTTAATTGTTCTCTGAAGAACTTGGAAAATGAAGATGTCCCATTTTAGATAATTCAAATTAAATTAGGAGTTGGGACTTATGTATTTTGAAAAATGGTTGATATGGAACATACACACTTGTGTGAAAGTGAAAGTCCCTCAGTCATGCCTGACTCTTTGTGACCCCATGGACTATACAGTCTATGGAATTCTCCCGGCCAGAATACTGGAGTGAGTAGCCTTTCCTTTCTCCAGGGGATCTTCCCAACCCAGGGATCGAACCCAGGTGTCCCGCATTACAGACAGATTCTTTACCAGCTGAGCCACAAGGGAAGCCCAAACACCTGTGTGTATGTAGATGACTATTGACTTTCTGGAGTACAGAATTTTCTAAGGGTGAATCATATTACAGTCAGTAGGGGAGGGAGAATAGAAAAGAGAGCAACATGAGAAAAGAGAAAGGAGTAGAAGTACAACATCCAAGAGTCCTTACGGTGGAAGGGTTCTGTAGACCTGTGCCCTGGATGCTGAGAGGAAGGGCCTGGCGCCTCTCCGGTAACCACAGGTCCCTATACCCTGGAGCATCATCCCTCAGTCCAGGGACCGCGTTTGCTTGAAAGGCCACCAGACCCCGGAAGGTGTTTGTACTTTACATCTTCATCCGATCATTCTGATGTGTAGTCTTTCATGAATTTAAAGGTCCTCAATTTCTACAAGTATAGAGTATAAAAGGGAAGAATGGAAAAACAAATTGTATCATCAAGAAATCTGGCAGGAGTGTGGTCGGAGATTGGTTGAGAACGTGTGCCTCTTATAGCTTCTGAAATAACTGAGAATTCATCTGGAATCAGAAAACCCAGGGTTAGAATTTACACTCCCCCATTTATCAGTCACGGGGCCTTGGATAAGCTCTTGGAGCCAGCACAGAGCCTGGCTCTGGCTGGCAGTGAACTTGTTGTTGGTGTCTTCCCTTTGTTGATTAAGAATTGAATATAGTTCTGCATTGAGAACACTCTCTTTACGATTCAGACTAAAGGATACGAACAAGAATCTGGATTGACTGGGCAGGTAACACCTGAAAACTGAGAACAGATAGCTTCTTTGCTCTTAGCGGGGTGAAGGCTTTTTCTTTTATTCTCTCTCTTTCGGTAAATGGAGGCCTACTCTCACCCCTTTAAATTGTGCAAAATTAGCCATCGTTTCTGTTTCTGTGGCAGAACGTGACCAAGGAAAATGCTTGGACCTAGCCTCAAGGCCCGGTTTTGGCTGTGTACCTTTTCTCCCCGTGGATGTATGTGTCCACCTTACATAGAGGAAACTGCAGAGCGGGGAGGTGGGGAGCAGCTGTGACCAGTGTCACAGGGACACTGCTCTCTCCTGTAGGTACAGCGCCCCACCCACACACACACTGACTCTTGTGCCTTTAATTTCGTCTCTCTTTTTTACAACGGGAACCAGGACCTTCTATCTACAACCCCTCCACGCTACTGCCCTGTGCAGGCTTTGGTTGTTACAGGCAAAAGAAAGGAAAGGAGAGCAGTTCATTCCTCCTGCCACCGCCACCTCTCTCCTCATCCCTCCAGTCCTTTCTACAGCCCGTGTAGCTCTGGCTACCAGTGGCAGAGCCTTGGCAGGAAGCCAGTTTTAAAATAAGTACCCATAGTTGATGGATCCCAATTCTGACTTGATGGTTCAGACAGGAATGAATCTGCCTGCAATGCAAGAGACCTGAGTTTGATCCGTGGGTCAGGAAAATCCCCTGGAGAAGGGAATGGCAACCCACTCCAGTATTCTTGAATGGAGAATCCCAGGGACAGAGGAGCCTGGTGGGCTACAGTCGAAGGGGTTGCAAAGAGTTGGACACAGATGAGCAACTAATCTTTTCAGAGTTTCTCGATGTTGCCTCTATAAAAGGACAAGCTGGGGGGATAGGATTGAGGCAAGAAAGCTCAACTGCAGAGACTGAAAGCCCTCTAGAAGAAGGAAGAGGCTGTAGGGAAAAGGGATGTGAAAACACTTTGCCATTAGTGGTTGGGCTCCAATGTGTCTGTCTTGCTAAGCTGTATAGCTGCAAGCAGGTAAGGGTGTATATATGAGGGGCAAATCCTAAGGAGTGGAGAGAACAAGGTGAAGTCCAGCAAGTGCCATGGAGATGAGACCATAGAATTTCAGCCCACTTCCAAATCCTCATTATCAAGAGAAATTACCAAGAAGTAATACTAAGTTGTATTGCTACTAAGTTGCGGGGAAGGTAATGGCTCCCCACCCCAGTACTCTTGCCTGGAAAATCCCACGGACGGAGGAGCCTGGTAGGCTCCAGTCCATGGGGTCGCTCCAGTCCATGGGGTCGCTAAAAGTCAGACACAACTGAGCGGCTTCACTTTCACTTTTCACTTTCATCATTGGAGAAGGAAATGGCAACCCATTCCAGTGTTCTTGCCTGGAGAACCCCAGGGACGGGGGAGCCTGGTGGGCTGCCGTAGAGTCGGATACAACTGAAGTGACTTAGCAGCAGCAGCAGCAGTACTAAGTTGCCAAACCCCTAGCAAAAACAACAGGTCTTATTTGACTTCTGTAACAGAGCCTGCCCACCTTGTCCCATTGACCAAGCATATTCACTCCTATCCCTTGACTCTTTCCACTCACTTCGGTAAAATCATTAGGAGGGTGTCATAGGCAGGGTCTTGGGAGCTCCAGTGTACTGACATGTCAGCTGATTACTGACTGTGGAGAAGAACAGGCCTTCCAAAACTCATGATGATTGTATGTTTGGAGGTGCTCCATGCTGCAGATATGTTTTTGCCACAAGAATAGCCCCCAGGATCGATCCCATGATACTCTTAAGACAAGGGTCGCCAACCTCTGGGATCTAATGCCTGATAATCTGAGGTGGAGCTGATGTAATAATAATAGAAATGAAGGGCACAATAAATGTAGTGTGCTTGAATCATCCGCAAACCATCCTACTCCCACTCCATGGGAAAATTGTCTTCCGCAAAACCAATCCCTGGTGCCAAGAAGTTGGGGACTGCTGCCCTAAGGGGCCCCTGGGGTGAGCTTGAAGAGGACATGGGAATGTCCATCATTAGCATGTGTGGTTTTTTGTTTTTAGATTGGGACTGTACATGATTGAGCTTGAATTTGAAAATTCATGTATTTTCAACTAATTAGCTCCATATCTTTAATTTTTAAAGTATTCTTTTTCTCCCATCCAGTTTCGAACTTTCAGAAATTGAGGTGTTTCTTTCAGTCAGTAGAAACATGTTGCATAGATTTCTTTCCAGATAAATCAGTGTTACATCTTACCATTGATAGTGACTTAGAATTGAGGACATTTGATATTTTTATTTATATTCTTACTGCTGCTGCTAAGTCACTTCAATCATGTCTGACTCTGTGCGACCCCATAGACAGCAGCCTACCAGGCTCCCCTGTCCCTGGGATTCTCCAGGCAATAAAACTGGAGTGGGTTGCCATTTCCTTCTCCAATGCATGAAAGTGAAAAGTGAAAGTGAAGTCGCTCCGTCATGTCCGACTCTTCACGACCCCATGGACTACAGCCTACCAGGCTCCTCCACCCATGGGATTTTCCAGGCAAGAGTACTGGAGTGGGGTGCCATTGCCTTCTCCTATTCTTACTGCTGCTGCTGCTGCTGCTAAGGCACTTCAGTCGTGTCCGACTCTGTGCGAGCCCATAGACAGCAGCCCACCAGGCTTCCCCATCCCTGGGATTCTCTAGACAAGAACACTGGAGTGGGTTGCCATTTCCTTCTCCAGTGCATGAAAGAGCGACCCCTAATTCTTAAAGGTCATTGTCCTAACCCTACTGATATGTTTTTCCAGTTTAAATTTCATTTCTTCCCATTATGTAGCCTCTCCTTACATAGAAAATCTAGAACTGGGATTATCAGACAAAATAATTCTTACTCAACTATGGACTTATCTTACATGGTGTATCTGTAAAGAAGTATTTAATAGGATTTAAGATCTATTTCAGTTGTGTTTTATAAATATAATGTATTCATGATAGTATTAGTATGACTGAGCTTTTATGTCTTCTGGTCATTTTTGTCTTTGTATTAATTTATAAAGCAGATATTCATTTAGAAGAAAAATTCAAATATTCACACTTTAAGCATTACACGCTTCCTCAGCAGTGTGGCACAATTTCCTTTCATGAAAAGTAAATATTGTTAGTTGTGATGAAGCATCACTGTCCCAAAGGTTAAGTCCATCAGTCCTTGTTCTAAATGTATTGTTTAAATCTGTGTGTTTTACAAACAGTTGGGGTCAAAATCTTTCAAGCCCTAAAATAAAAAGTCTGAGAAGCTCAAGTCTCAAAGACTTGACAGCTTGCATGCTAAGACAGTGAAAATAATGGATGATAAGAAAACACTATTACCTAGACCGACTTTATCAGTGTGTAGCCTTCTCTTTCGTTCTTTTCCCTGAAGAACTCGTTCAGTTTGGAATCCTAACACTGGCAAGCTTGAGGCTTTATCTAAAACTTACAAAGATGCTTTGAAAAATACATATTTTTAGAAATGTAACATATATAGTTACTATCACAATCTGAATTCAGTGATCTTGCTGTTTGGAGTGTACATCTTACCTTAATTGTAAATTGGAGATTAAGTGTATTTTGGAGGATCAAACTAATTTCATCCATAGACTTGTTAATAATGCTATGATTCATGGAACAAAAGGAAAATAAAGCTTACAGAATCTGAATCAATGCAGCTAAAGTAGCACATGCATGTATATTTCCTACTTAACAGACAAAATAAGATCTTATATTGTAAAGATTTATATTGTAAGGATCTTGTTTTGAATATATTAAAGATCAGTTGCTCACTCTGATTATTACATAATCAGGAAGCAAAAGGAAAATAAAGCTTATAGAATCTGAATCAATGCAGCCACAGTAGCACATGCATGTATATTTCCTACTTAACAGACAAAATAAGATCTTAGATCTTATATTGTAAGGATCTTATACTGTGAGAATCTCATTTTGAATATATTAAAGTTGCTCATTCTGATTATTACATAGGCAGGGGGAGGTGTTTTGATGACATAGTCATTGGGGGAAACCATTCACCACCCCCTTGCTTACTTAACAGCAACAGGGAAATTCTGGACTCTCTCTCCCTGATGAATAAATCTGCTTTGATCTTACCCATTTTGTGCTGTAGTGCACTTGGTAGATGACAATCATGTATGTGAAACGGCCCCCTCTACCCCTATGAGAGAGAATAGCCATATTTCTTGCAGAGTTACTGTACTTTACATGTCATAACTTCCTGCTAATAACTGTAAGTCTAGCCATGTCTTTCTCAGCGATCTATAGCACAATGATGTGTTGTAACATCTCTGCTCTTACAGAGAAGGCAAACCACAGGGACAATATAGTGGAGAGAGAAGAGAGAGAAGTTAAAACACACATATAGACGAAGACTGCTTTGCAACGTCACTCAGTTTTCTTTTCTCCTACCTCCTGTAATTTGGTGGTTCATCATATCTAGTCATGGCAAGACATCATTTACAGGTGAGGATTCCACGATGCAGATGGCCGGCTCAGGGTTACCAGGCTCTTTGGTAGCAGAGCTGAGAGACTTGGGTGTGAAGAAGTGTACTCCTGGTGGTAGCCCCTCCCTATGAATGCACACTCACACTCATTCTCTTGGCTTAATCACAGCAGCAGACCTCATGATGCTTGTTTTAGAGAATTGTCTTGGTGAATGTATGCTTATACAAATGATCTAGTATTCTGAATCTTATTTTTATACTCATGATCTTATACTCTGATCATCAAGTCATTGTAATCATTGATCCTGTAATATGGTTCTGACTTTTTCTCTCATGCCCATGTAAGTTTTGAAATAACATTTGGCTTTTGCCACAGATGTTTTGCCATGTTTTTATTTATGTCTTTAATTTACCAACTTGTGAACAGTTTTGAAAAAGAGAGGCTTCCATATAGTTAAGGCAAGTAGAATGTTTCTTTATTCAATTAAAGAGAGCCAATCCTTCTTAGAGGTATGCTGTCTTCTCTGGTTAATAATGGAGCATATAGGAAGATTAATGCGACTGTTACGATGCCGCTCTCACCAGCTAGTTGTCATTCTGCAGTGGGATTTATGTTTAGAACCATATAGAGGTTTGAAATGAGTAATTTGTGAAATGAAAACAAATGTAGGCATTTTAAAATTATATCATGTTTAGAAAAATCTCAGGATTGTAGACTTTAAAAAAAATGAGACATAATTTTATTTTTTTTTAACTTTTCCTACAGATCCATTATTTTTCATTTTTTACCATAACACTTCTCCTTCATTTGTTAATATATTTAAAACAATGCCAAAATGATTTATGATGTATATTTCAAGGAAATATTAAAACTAAATACCTTTCTCTTTGAGATCATTTTCTGGTTTCTTAATTTTTTTTTTGCTTGTTTGTATTACTATGTTTATTCTTAAACCTCTCGTGCTTTCTCTGCAACTTTATTATAACCACATTCATTGTATTTTCTTTTATTTAGCTTCTAACCTTTTTATGAGTTACTCAGATCAGATCAGATCAGATCAGTCGCTCAGTCGTGTCCGACTCTTTGCGACCCCATGAACCGCAGCACGCCAGGCCTCCCTGTCCATCACCAGCTCCCGGAGGTCACTCAGACTCGCATCCATCGAGTCAGTGATGCCATCCAGCCATCTCATCCTCTGTCGTCCCCTTCTCCTCCTGCCCTCAATCCCTCCCAGCATCAGAGTCTTCTCCAATGAGTCAACTCTTCGCATGAGGTGGCCAAAATACTGGAGTTTCAGCTTCAGCATCATTCCTTCTAAAGAAATTCCAGGATTGATCTCCTTCAGAATGGACTGGTTGGATCTTCTTTCAGTCCAAGGGACTCTCAAGAGTCTTCTCCAACACCACAGTTCAAAAGCATCAATTCTTCGGCGTTCAGCCTTCCTCACAGTCCAGCTCTCACATCCATACATGACCACAGGAAAGACCATAGCCTTGACTAGGCGAACCTTTGTTGGTAAAGTAATATCTCTGCTTTTGAATATGCTATCTAGGTTGGTCATAACTTTCCTTCCAAGGAGTAAGCGTCTTTTAATTTCATGGCTGCAGTCACCATCTGCAGTGATTTTGGAGCCCAGAAAAGTGCAAAGCAACCTGGGTTTAGTTATATTTAGTTAGGCTACTGCAGTTACAAAGAAAACTGATAAGATGATATTGTCTCAATTTTTATAACTGGAAAATTTTGAAGTATTCTTTTTTCCACTCAGAAAAAGATCTTTCATGAAAATCCTTCTAATATATGAACTGAATTTCTAGTGTCTTAGGTCAATACATTCCTAAGTGTTCATAAGACTATGATTTTTCCTTTTAAAAATGCTAATAGAGAACATTTGACTTTTACATTGTGGATCAGGACTCAAAATGAACATTTTCCTAACGTGAAGTGTAGATATATCGAACTGGAGTCACATCAGTAAATAAAAAGCCTGTATAATTCTAAGCATAATTATAAATTTCTCCTTCTTAAATCAAAAAGAGAATTTCACAAATACCTATTGATTTTTATTTCTTAAAAATTCTAATGAACACATTTATGTTAAATTATGCCAGTTTCTCCACTCTGTCCTTTTTGTAAAAATGTGTAAGATATTTTTCTCTCATATTCCATATGAATTGGCACTTTTAATAAAAGTCAGTGCCTTTAGACATTTGTGCACAGCAAATTCAAGATACATTTACAGGACTTCCTGGTAGGGGAGCTGAGACCCCACACGCTGGGCAGCAGCTATGCCCATGCGGCCAAACTGCTGAGCCTGAACTCCAGCTAGAGAATCCTGCATTGCACAGAAAGATTCTGCATGACCCAATAAGATCTGCTGCAACCAAATAAATAAACAAAAATAAATATTTTTTAAAAGCTGCATTTACATGGATTGTAGTTCCCAGAAGGTAATTTCCCCTCTTAAAGAGGTAATAAATGCAATAGAAATTCAATATAATTTAAAATTTTTCAATTCAATATAGTTTTAAAAAATTGTTATATATAGTAACTCATACTATATATATAGATAACTAAAGATAAACAAGCCAATATTATTCAGCCACAGCAGAAACAACCACTAAAAATATTTTAAAAATTCCTTCCAGTTTCTACTCCCTGTGTATATGTGTTTTGTGTGTATTAACTTACATATATTGAATATAATTGTGATTGAGTTTTATATTTGGTCATTTTCTGCTTTTTTCCATTGCCACATCATAAGCATTTTCAATTTAAAAATATTTTTAGTGCTTGAAAAAAAAACAATATAGTCTAGAATCTGCCTGCCAGTTCTGGGAACGCTGGTTTGATCCCTGGTCGGGAAGATCCCCTGGAGGAGGAAATGGCAACCCACTCCAGTATTCGTGCCTGGAGAATCCCATGGACAGAGGAGCCTGGTGGGCTACAGCCCATAGAGTTGCAGAGTCAGACGTGACTTAGCCACTGAGCATGTAGCACGCGTGCATCCTGTATCATATCGTACTGAAGTTTTCACTTTTTGACCATTTAATTTCACATTTGGTTTTTTTCCTCATATAACTTGTGGAAAGTGCACATTTGTGCTTCAGTCTTTCCTGAATTCTGACACTTGAAGATAAATTCCCAAAATGGGTCTTGCCAGATCAAAGAGTGAGAATTTTTGAAGGTATGTGTCATAAAATTGTTTTGATAAATGTAGTACAACTTACATTACCATCAGCATTACTTTTCAGGGTTCTGTGAGAGCAAAACATCCCTATAAGAAGCTGCACCAAGAATAGATATTCAGAAGGTGTTGCGGGATCTTACAACCTTAAAGCATCGTTGTGAAGAAACATTACTTACTAGTTATAGAATAAGGGGTTCAGAGTTTTCCCGAAGAGTTTATTTTTATCTCAGATTGTAGCCAGGTGTTGGGTAGTTGAGAATCCTAACACCCAAATGTGGTAGCTTGGTAATGATACTGCAGGTCATTTTGCGTGACAGGCGGGCTTTGGCACAACTCCTCAGAGTGGCCGCGGCTTCCCATGGAGCAGACAGCACAGGGGCTGGGAGCTGGGCGCAGCCAACCCCGAGGGGACCCCGTCGGGCTGTGTAAGTAACTGGCTGATCAGAGTGAGTGAAGAGTGAGCCAGGATGTAGGAGGGGATGCAGCACCGGCCCTGACTATTCCGGTCCTATGACATACTGCCAGAGCCATTTTGTAAAAATAAATTCTCGCAGCAACTTTGATCCTGTCAAAACATTGGCTATTTAAAACTTTTCACTTGTCTGAGTTATAGATAATCAAGTTTTCCACATTAAAAAGTACATCATTGTCATTTATTGTTAGGATATTTGGAGCACGCTTGTTTTCAGTGTTAGAATTTTCCATAATAGAGATTTTACATCCTTTTCACTGTATAAAGCACTCAAGGTATTTACTGTGTGCACTGAAGATTCTGTGTCTTTATTGGATGTTTGTTTGCTTAGTTGTGAGAATATTGTGATTCATTTTGATGTCAGAAATAGGCATAGAGGGACTTCCCTGGCAGTCCAGTAGTTAAGACTCTGAGCTTGCACTTCAGGGAGACAGGTTCCATCCCTGATTAGGGAACTAAGATCCTACATGCCATTTGGTGTGGCAAAAAAAAAAAAGAAATAGGTATAGAATTTGCAATTGTTTTTACAAATGAGTGGCAATAGATGGCTTTGAATTTTAATTTTTCTTTTAGAGTCTCCTGGATTATTAGGAACTCAGAAACTATGGCTTTGGATTTTAATTTTTATTTTAGAATCTCTTGGATTATTAGGAACTCAGAAACTAAGGTTTTGCTTAGAACCAATGTGGACATTATCTCTAAAATCAGTTACCCTTTCTAGGAAATTACAGAACTGTTTGCAAGTGATTATTAATAACCCCAAGATCATGTTTAAAATATATGGACATGTAGTCTTATATTATTATACTTCTGTAAAATACTGTACAGAATGAAGGCCTTAGGTACTCAAGTGTCATTACTGTATACATTTTAAACATAGATGTAAAATATAGTTTTAGTTTTATTTATAGGCCATTTGTGGGAAAACATGTAGAACAATTTTCATTGTTGTTTTAGTCATGGGATTTCCCAGGCAAGAATACTGGAATGGGTTACCGTTTTCTTCTGCAGGGGATCTCCCTGACTCGGGGGTTGAACCCATGTCTCCTGCGTTGGGAGACAGATTCCTTATCATAGAGCCTCCAGGGAAGACCAAAACCATGGACGTAATGAGCCCATAACATCTTTTCCGTGACTGATACTGAGGAAGACTCTTACATGTAAAATGGTCTCATATTTTAAGCCTGAAAAGATCATAATATTTTTTATGGAACTAAAAAATGGCCAAATTTAATATCATGCTGAAAATGGTGCACTTACCTCTGAAAGTGTGTTGATTCCTGGTGACGTGTGCCAAGATGGATGCTTCATCTCCCTCCATAGCCTTGCTCTTTCGTTTCTAACTCAAACTGTGTGAGATTTCTTTGGAAGATCTTTCCCCCATGTGTTCCTTCAGTTCTTACTTTTAACTGAATCCACTCTGTTGCTCTCAGTAGAGTCTGCTTCCTGAGTCAGATTTGGAACTGCGATGCCAGGCACTTGCTCTCATAACAAAGTACTACATCTTTCAAGTAGAAGTCAGAATATTTGCAGCTTCTGTATGTTAGACCCTTCCGTCACCTGACTTTCCTCCTAGGAAAGATGGAAGATGCAGGGTATATTAGCCATTTCCATACAACCTAAACGAATGTGCTAGCAAAAAAAAAGCCAGCCATAGAATTTCAGGATCTGAGTTTTTACCATTGAGCTTAGCAAGAAAATTGCTTTGCCTGGGGATGTGTTTACCATTTTGCACAACAGAGTACACGGGAGAAGGGGGAGGCCAGGCTGCAACAAGGATGGTCAAAGCAAATAAAGTTTAAAAACTGGAATATGAAAATCAGTTGAAAGCTCAGCATAGCATAGTAGAAACAGCAAAGAATTCAGGGCTGAAACTGTGTCCCATTTTCGTACCTTACTAACTGTGTAGTTTGGCCACGCCATTTACGTTCATTGTTCTTTTATTTCTAAAACCAAGAATAAACCCCAGGTCTGTCCTCAGATTTCAAAGCATTTTAGCTTTTAGCTAGATTTATGTTTTGCTGGTTCTTTTTAGTGCAAAATGTAAATTGAATGATTTTTTAATCAGTACAGAGTCTAGTAGGAGGCATTCCCAAGTGTTTAATTGTTGTCCACTAGGTCAGTTTTCTTGCAAATGTAACATCTTGGATGGCTTAAAAATACTTTTATATATCAAAGCTTTCACTGAGTGAAATGGGCTTGTTATACATTTGGAGTTCTTTGGGACTAAGTATGGATATGTTAAAAGTGACCATGCTTTATAGGGTTTTTTTTAACAGATCATAATAAATCTGCTTACTAATCACAAGATAAATGTCATTGGACTATAGCCCAAGGACTTTCTAAAGACTTAATTTTTTCTTTTCTTGGTAACATAACCATCATATTTTATCTTATTTTGGTATGGCTTATTCCTCACAGTTGGTAGTAAAAGAAACTGCCAGGTCATTTCAACATGTAATTAAGAGAACCATTTACTATTTTTTGCCTTTGAAATGTGCTAATTTTATTTGTTTTGGGTTGATGATGCACTTACTGTCTATGCGTACAGCTGCCAGTAGCTCAAAGGTGAATCATTCCAACAGTAAAAACAAACAAACAAAAAACTCTGTAATATTTAATTATTATATATTTTTAACTAAAAACATGCTTTTTTTCTAGAAAAGTTTCTTTATAAATTTGCTGAAATGCAAACTAAACAAAACTCTGAGGCAAGAATGTATTTCTTTTAAAAGTCTGATTATTTGGAAAAATGCCAACTGTAGCTAAGTTGAATCATCATTTTATGAGACATTTATTTAAATTAATGGGATGTTATTTAATAGAGTACATATAAAACTGTATATAACTTGTCAAAGAGAAAAAATTGTAGTTTTGCAATTTATTTCTTCTTCTTCTACTTTTGCAAATGACTTTCAAGGAAGCCCATTCTAGTGTCCCTTCAGTGTTTTAATGCCTGCTGTGTTCCGAGCACTGTACTAGCTGCTGAACTATTGTGTGGCAGAGTCAGGCAATGAGTGCAGAGCTCATCTTGGTGAGTGTTTAACAGCTGGCTCTCTGGAGGTGAAGAAAGGCCTGATTTCTAGTATTTGCTGATTTCTGTGGTGTAAATACTCCCACCATAGTTGGTTTCAAGCAGTGAATGTGATGTTACTGAATTTCAGGTTGAGAAAAGGGGCTGAGTAGCACGTGGTTGTGTAATATCTCCACCGAAAGAACGTAGAGAAAAATGGAGTGAAATAATTAGGAAGCAATGAGTTTTGTTTTTTTCTTTTCTGTGTTTATGTGTAAGATGTGCTTAAGTAAAAGCTTGCCATTTTAGTAGATTAAGCATTGAAAAGATAACACTTTTATCTTTGTGGCTTATTATAGTTTGTGGAAAGTTAATAGCTTTAAGACTCTTGCTTTGTAAACTATGCCATATTTAGCTGATTCTACGTTTTATAACGTTTTATTTTCTAAACTTCTACGTTTTAGAAGTTTTATTTATAAATAACAATATATAACTTGAAAGTATGTAAGTGTTAGTTGCTTAGACGTGTCCAACTCTGTGCAACCCCATGGACTGTAGCCCATCAGGCTTCTCTCTGTAGAATTCTACAGGACAGGCAAGAAGACAGGAGTGAGTAGCTATTTCCTTCTCCAGTGGATTTTCCCAACCCAGGAAATGAACCCGGATCTCCTGCATTGCAGGTGGATTCTTTATTGTCTGAGCCACCAGGGAAGCTCATACAACTTGAAAGCTAGTCTTTATTTTTGGTAACAGAAAAATGTTTCATTTTTGTGATTGAAACTCTATTATTAAGAACTTGTGATGTTCCACACTGTGGGCTAGTTTCTGGGAATATAGATTTGAACAGAACAGATAAGATTTCTGTGCTTATTAAGAGTTTAGAAAGAAAATTATACAGTAAATAAATACTTATCCACATCATTTGCTTTATCAGAGTTATAAAGCTGAGACTACTACAAAAATCTGCATTAGAAGAATTGTAGCCTCCTAATTGGAGCCTCCAAGGACATATAGGAAGTCTGTTCCTGAAGGACATGTATGAGTTAAGTACACAAAGGTGGTGTTAAGTTGGGAGGAGTTGTTTGCATCAGGACAGGGGAAAGACTGTGGTGCCTAAAGCCACTAAGGGTGGTCCAGATTGTTGAATCTAGCAATGTATTTTAAAGACTTACAATATTGTAATAAATATCTCGTGGGTGTGAGATATGTGTTTATGTATAGGAAACTCTTGTGTGTGAATATATGCATATATATATATATTTGTGTGTGTAGAAAGCTCTTATATAGTATGGGGAAAAAATGATGATAGCTAGGACTCACAATGGAAAGAAATTTTTTTGATTCCAGAAATATTTAGGAGGTAGAATCTACTGCTAAGAAGCAATGAGTTTTGAGTACTTATTACTTTTTTTGTGCTTTCCTGGTGGCTCAGTGGTAAAGAATCTGCCTGCAGTGCAGGAGACCCAGATTCGATACCTGGATTGGGAAGATCCCCTAACGGAAGCAGAAGATATTAAGAAGAGGTGGCAGGAATACACAGAAGAACTGTACAAAAAAGATCTTCATGAGCCAGATAATCACAATGGTGTGATCACTCACCTAGAGCCAGACATCCTGGAATGTGAAGTCAAGTGGGCCTTAGAAAGCATCACTATGAACAAGGCTAGTGGAGGTGATGAAATTCCAGTTGAGCTATTTCAAATCCTGAAGGATGATGCTGTGAAAGTGCTGCACTCAATATGCCAGCAAATTTGGAAAACTCAGCAGTGACCACAGGACTGGAGAAGATCAGTTTTCATTCCAATCCTAAAGAAAGGCAATGCCAAAGAATGCTCAAACTACCGCACAATTGCACTCATCTCACACACTAGTAAAGTAATGCTGAAAATTCTCCAAGCCAGGCTTCAGCAATACATGAACCGTGAACTTCCAGATGTTCAAGCTGGTTTTAGAAAAGGCAAAGGAACCAGAGATTAAATTGCCAGCATCCACTGGATCATGGAAAAAGCAAGAGAGTTCCAGAAAAACATCTATTTCTGCTTTATTGACTATGCCAAAGCCTTTGACTGTGTGGATCACAAGAAACTGTGGAAAATTCTGAAAGAGATGGGAATACCAGACCATCTGATCTACCTCTTGAGAAATTTGTATGCAGGTCAGGAAGCAACAGTTAGAAGTGGACATGGAACAACAGACTGGTTCCAAATAGGAAAAGGAGTATGTCAAGGCTGTATATGGTCACCCTGTTTATTTAACTTATATGCAGAGTACATCATGAGAAACGCTGGTCTGGAAGAACCACAAGCTAGAATCAAGATTGCTGGGAGAAATATCAATAACCTCAGATATGCAGATGACACCAACCTTATGGCAGAAAGTGAAGAGGGGCTAAAAAGCCTCTTGATGAAAGTGAAAGAGGAGAGTGAAAAAGTTGGCTTAAAGCTCAACATTCAGAAAACTAAGATCATGGCATCTGGTTCCATCACTTCATGGGAAATAGATGGGGAAACAGTGGAAACAGTGTCAGGCTTTATTCTTTTGGGCTCCAAAATCACTGCAGATGGTGACTGCAGCCATGAAATTAAAAGACACTTACTCCTTGGAAGAAAAGTTATGACCAACCTAGATAGCATATTCAAAAGCAGAGACATCACTTTGCCAACAAACGTCCATCTAGTCAAGGCTGTGGTTTTTCCTGTGGTCATGTATGGATGTGAGAGTTGGACTTTGAAGAAAGCTGAGTGCCAAAGAATTGATGCTTTTGAACTGTGGTGTTGGAGAAGACTCTTGAGAGTCCCTTGGACTGCAAGGAGATCCAACCAGTCCATTCTGCAGGAGATCAGCCCTGGGATTTCTTTGGAAGGAATGATACTCAAGCTGAAACTCCAGTACTTTGGCCACCTCATGCAAAGAATTGACTCCTTGGAAAAGACTCTGATGCTGGGAGGGATTGGGGGCAGGAGGAGAAGGGGATGACAGAGGATGAGATGGCTGGATGGCATCACTGACTCGATGGACGTGAGTCTGAGTGAACTCCACAAGTTGGTGATGGACGGGGAGGCCTGGCGTGCTGTGATTCATGGAGCTGCAAAGAGTCGGACACGACTGAGTGACCGAACTGAACAGAACTCTGAGCAAATGAATGATGGTGTCACAGGATGACTTGGCTGCTCCTGATTCTAGGGCACGAGGACAGAGGTGTGAAAACCTGTTAGCACACTATTGCAGTAATCGCTTGGATGATCATCTGGACACTGTGCTATCGATGGAGGTGGTAAGAAGTGGCCAGATTCCAGATCTGTTCTGATGGTACAGTTGATTGGATTTGCTGACAATGGGGTGTGAGAGAGAAGACCACGACTCAGAGGCTTATCCTTCAGCACCTGGAAGAATAGAGATACAGTTAATTGAGGTGGGGAAGGCTGCTGCAGATTTGGAGGGGAAAAGTGTTTTGTTTTGTTTTTATATGTTTGAAGTAGCTGTTAGGCATTTGAGTAGGTACATTGAGTGGGCAGTTGGATTTCAGGATCTGTGGAGAGATTGGCTTTGAAGATAAAATTCTGAGAGTCCTGGGAATAGATATGGGTGAGGTTTCTAAGAGAATAAAGAAAGGTCAGGAGTAATGCAACAGAGTGGGAAGATGGGGAGCTGATGAAGTAGCCCAAGCTACATAGCCTGGCATTAGAAGGCAAATAAAGGACTTCCCTGGTGATCCAGTGGCTCAGACGCCACAGTCCCAATGAAGAGGGCCCAGGTTTGATTCCTCCTCGAGGAACTAGATCCCACATGCTGCAACGAAGATCAAAGTGCTGCAACCAGGACCTGGTGCAGCCAAATAAATACATAATAATAAGGGGGAAAAAAGACAGTTAAAGGGCATGGTGTGGGAAAGCAGGTGAAATGCACATTTCAAGAAGAGAGTGATCAAATATGTTGCAGGTTATAGGTCAGACACGGTAGGAACTGAGAATCCTCCGGCAGACCTGGAATGTGAGGGTCATTGGTGACCATGGTGAGAGCATGACTGATCGTGTTCAGAGAGGTCACGAGAGTACAGGAGGAGAGAAATTGGAGACCCAGAGCATCGGGATTTTCTCCTTAGTTTTGCTGTGAAGGCAAGCAGAGACATTGGTGGTAGCTGACTGAGGAAATGGAGTCAGAGTGTGTTTCTTTAAAAAGAAAAATGATTGCATCCTTGTGTGCTAATGGGAGTGAACCTAAAGGTGCAAACTGAGGTTCAGATTCATTTCTGAGCAGGCATGAGGATGTGGGGAGCTGGGACACCAGGGGACACTGACACTCGGCATTCATTAGAAGCATCGCTGGGGCCTCTATGGAAACATGAGGGAATGTGGAGTCCATGAATGCAGGTGGGCAGATGCCCTGGTAGTCACCTAAAAGAGGTATCTTCCAAATGCCTGTCTTCTTAGTTAAAGGGAAAGGGTGAATTAGTCGTCTACGTCTATGTAAGAGCAACTAGAGTAGGAAACTGCTCTGGGCATCTGAGGAGATTGGGGGGCTGCACTCAGGTTCACATGCATTTGTCAGTCTTGAAACTAAAATGAGATCCATCTTCTTGGCTTTTTATCTAGCCGTGTTCAGCAGCATGGATGCAGGGGTGGAATTGGCGGGTGGAGACTTGGATTATAGCAGGGTTAGAGTTTTGCTAGACAAGTATGATGAAATGAGATAGTAAGAGGAACTGAGGATTTATGCAATAGAAGAGATTAAAATGTGTATAGGAATGAAATAATATAATTCTGGCATCAGTCTATGCTGGTATTTTAGGAGGTAGCTCAAAACAATTTTGTTAAAAGAACCATTGCAGTTATTAATGTGGGTGAATCATATCACATTTATTTATAGTTCTTAGAGGCAAAGACAGTATTTTTATAAGCCCTGTGATCCCTTTTCTAATTTTCTCCTCCACCCCACCTGCCACCCCACCAGGCAAAATCTTTATGTCGGATTGGCCAAGATGTTAGTTTGGTTTTTCCAAGGATGTATGGAAAAAACCCAAATGAACTTTTTGTCCAACCTAATATTTCTGTTTGCTCATTTCTGGCTCATTAAACTTGTATTGATTAAATGCCCATGATAGTCAAGGAGTGTCATCTAGGTGTTCACTGGACACATTCTATGAGTTTCATAATCATTGTGATAAGAGATCAGTAGGGAGTCAAATTATTTAAATGCACATACCACATCGCTACATGTGAACTTGAACAATTCCCATGGTCTTCCAAGGTCGTTTGAAGATTTCTGAAGTCTGTTCCTGCTCATAAAAACACTACACCCTTTCCCCCAAATTTCTTTATTGTGGTTAAGGACACAAACGTAAAATTCATCATCGTTGCCATGTTTGCATGTACAGTTCAGTGGTATTAAACACATTCGCAATATGCTTCTGTCACCACAATCCATCTTCGGAACTCTTCATCTTTTAAATCTTCAGTGTGCCCATTAGACGCTGTATCTTTTAAACAATGCATCTTTCTTTTTGTATTTAAGTATCTGAGTGACCTCCGGGAGTTGGTGATGGACAGGGAGGCCTGGCGTGCTGCGATTTATGGGGGTTGCAAAGAGTCGGACACGACTGAGCGACTGATCTGATCTGATCTGATCTGATAGTAGATTCACTGTGTTGTATTAGCTTTTGGTGTACAACAAAGTAATTCAGTTATACATATACATATGTTTGTGTGTGCATATACACACACATTCATTTTCATGTTCTTTTCCATTACAATTTACCACAGGATATTGAATATAGTTCCCTGTGCTACACAAGACCTTGCTGTTTCTCCATTCTGTATACAGTAGTTTGCACTGCTGGTCCCCACCTCCTGATCCAGCCCCGCCCCCTGTCCTTGTTCTTTTGTCAGCCTGCCTCTGTTTCATAGGTTCATTTGTGCCGTATTTTAGATTCCATGTAAAAATGATGAGCCGCCTGGTAGCTTAGCAATAATGACTCTGCCTGCCGATGCAGAAGACGTGGGTTTGATCCCTGGGGCAAGAAGATCCCCTGGAGAAGGAAATGGCAACCCACTCCAGTATTCTTGCCTGGGAAATCCTATGGACAGAGGACTTGATGGACTGCAGTCCATGGTGTCGCAAAGAGTCGTATACAACGTAGCGACGAAACAACAAGAAAATCTAAGTGATCTTATACGGTATTAATATTTGTCTTTCTCTTTCTGACCTACTTCCTTAATACGGTAATCTATAGGTCCATCTATGTAGCGCCAAATGGCATTATTTCATTCTTTTTTATGGATGAGTAATCGTTCATTGTATATATATATACACCATATCTTCTTTATCCATTTATGTGGTTTTCATATAAAAGATTTTTTAGTAGCTGTTCTTTGTCATGCACAGATTTCATGTTCTGAGTCTCTTCATTTGTCAGCTGTTACCTACCAGTCTCTCTTTCCATTCTCCTGTTAATCTGTAAGTTAAAACTTCAGGCAATTATGTTGAAAATTATAAAGTATGATAGAAATATAATACAGAATAATTGATTAATTTCTTCACTTGCTATTTAATTTTTGCATTCTAGTAGAATACATTTTAACTGCAATCATAAGTTAGATCTGAAATTGTCAAAAATGCTGCAAGAGAGAATTCAACAGAAAAAACTATCTTAAGAAGGAAAATTCCTTCAAAGATAGTTGTCATTTGGCTTCGCCAAGTTTTATCTTGTTTTATTTTTTTTACCTAATATAATACAATAATAAATTATCCTAGTGTTTAAATATAACTTGGTTTCTTATTAGTGAGGGAGCAATATAAAAAATTTAAATTCAAAAACCCTAATCTGTCACAAAAATATTTGTTAAAAGGAAAATCTTCACGCTTTTACTATGTTTGGAATGGAACCATGTCAAAAGCTATCCCATTTAATCCACTCATTTTATTGAAAGGGACACATAGTTGTAAACAAATATTATCTCTTATGAGTTTATCTACTACAGTATTGCTTGTATCATTTCATTTGCCCCATAAGGCGTATGTGCTGTGATCTATTTTTAATGCTTTGCAGCGTATTTATAGGGTGAAATTATGCATTTAAAGCTATGGTGTGTGTTCTGAAACCATCTGTTAGAACTTATTGGAAACTATAAACTTCTTTTATTAATGTGTTTCCTTATTTGGGGGGCTTAAACATTGGGCTTCCCTGGTGGTTCAGATGGTAAAGAATCTGCCTGCAGTGCAGGAGACCTGGGTTCAGTCCCAGGGTGGGGAAGATCACCTGGAGGAGGGAATGGCTGCCCACTCCAGTATTCCTGTCTAGAGAGTTCCAGGGACAGAGGAGCCTGGTGGGCTAAAGCCCATGAAGTCACAAAGAGTCGGACATGACTGACTGACCAACATGTTCACACTCCTAGGCCAGAACTGAGAAAGTGAGGAACACTGAAAATGAGTTATATTGTGTCCCCACAAGGGGATTCAAATTGCTCTGTGTTCAGTCACATTTCATAATCATTATTGTATAAAAAGAAACTCTTAAATGATTTCCCAAAGCAGAAAAAAAAAAAAAAGTGTGACTGGTTAATAGTAATTTGGTATTTAAAGTTCAGGATATGTTGGAGAGGAATATTCATAATAGACTTGTCCTCAGACTTAGGAATGATACATCTATTTATTTGAAAATTCTCTTAGCTAAGTTAGAGAGGGTACAGTAGAGGGTGGATTCACAAATGAATACAACAGAGTCCCTGATTTTAAGGAAGTTTAACTGAGCTATAAAATATGTATAATACTTTATAACCAAGAGTTATGATGTCTCAAAAGACAGGTGTTAAGAATTTTGTACAAATTGGTCACGCTTTGTTTCAACGTGATCAGTAAATATATAGGTAATGATGCTAAGAAAAGTATTCTACTTACCTTTTCTTGACTTTGATCCCTTTGGAAAAGATAAGATGTGTTCTCTTTTCTCTCCATTTTTCTTTTTTATTAACTGGGAAATTTTATCTCTGTTTTGAAAGTATATTAAATCCCTCCCTTCCCCCAATTGTGGAAATGTTTATGGATGACTTTCAGTGTTAAAATAATATACTCCCTCAAGAATTGCAAGTGCAAATATTTCATTGACTTACTGTAAAAAGTTAAGGATGAATGAGCAGAGAGGCCTCCAGGTACAGTTCTCATCATTGCTGTATAACAGTCAACAAGAGGGAGAGACAACACCACTGATTCAAAATTCATCTTGGCACTCCTATTTCAAGTTCATATTTAAATGTGTGTAAGTGAAACGCATGTATGGAGGTGCTATGTAGAAAATGATGACAAAATATACCTGGGCCAGCAGACCCTCTTCAGTTCACTAAAATCAAGAAGCTTATGTCTCAGAATGTTTCATTTAATAGTCATTTCATTTTCTTCTTCTCTTAGTATTTTTCCTGAATTTCTTCTGGATTTTCAAGTATGAGCTGAAAAGGAAGGTGGAATATAGAAATTCATTTTACTTCCATCAGAGTATGAAACAGTCATGTTGTTATTTTTAAAAAGTGAAAAACAAACAGAAAACCCATTGGCATCCTAAGAAAGAGATGGTTGGGCTTTAGTTTCCACTACAAAATTTAGTAAGCTCCCTTTAGGAATTTTATTTCCCAAGAGATCTGGAATGTAAAATTGTTCTTGAGCTTTGAAAAAAAATCCAAACAACAAAAAACAAACAAAAACAAAGTAAGGATTATACGGAAAACTAAAGAAGGGAAGTGACAGGGATCTGGTTTTCTTAGAGTGAGTAGGAGGGTGACGGACTAATCTTCCTCCTGGTTCTTCCCCAACAATTACTTGAATAAGCAAGGCCTTTGAGGTGAAACGAAGATCATGGCATCTGGTCCCATCACTTCATGGGAAATAGATGGAGAAACAGTGGAAACAGTGTCAGACTTTATTTTTCTGGGCTCCAAAATCACTACAGATGGTGACTGCAGCCATGAAATTAAAAGACACTTACTCCTTGGAAGGAAGGTTATGACCAACCTAGATCACATATTCAAAAGCAGAGACATTACTTTGCCAACAAAGATTCATCTAGTCAAGGCTATGGTTGTTCCTTTGGTCATGTATGGATGTGAGAGCTGGACTGTGAAGAGGGCTGAGTGCCGAAGAATTGATGCTTTTGAACTGTGGTGTTGGAGAAGACTCTTGAGAGTCCCTTGGACTGCAAGGAGATCCAACCAGTCCATTCTGAATGAGATCAGCCCTGGGATTTCTTTGGAAGGAATGATGCTAAAGCTGAAACTCCAGTACTTTGGCCACCTCATGCGAAGAGTTGACTCATTGGAGAAGACTCTGATGCTGGGAGGGATTGAGGGCAAGAGGAGAAGAGGACGACAGAGGATGAGATGGCTGGATGGCATCACTGATTCGATGGATGTGCGTCTCAGTGACCTCTGATAGTTGGTGATGGACAGGGAGGCCTGGCGTGCTGTGATTCATAGAGTCGCAAAGAGTCGGACACGACTGAGTGACTGATCTGATCTGATCTTTATTTGAAGATTTTTACTATAAAGTCTGAAGATCTTTTTAATTTTGGGGGCATAGTTGGTTTACAGTGCTGTTAGTTTTAGGTGGAGAGCAAGTGTTTCACTTTCATGCATTGGAGAAGGAAATGGCAACCCACTCAGGTGTTCTTGCCTGGAGAATCCCAGGGATGGAGGAGCCTGGTGGGCGGCCGTCTATGGGGTCACACAGAGTCGGACATGACTGAAGTGACTTAGCATAGCATAGCATAGCAAAGTGATTCAGTCGCCTTCAGTTATGCACAGATACACACATTCTTTTTCAGATTCTTTACCTTTCTTGAGGGCTTCCCAGGTGGCGCTAGTGGTAGGAGAACCTGCCTGCCAATGCAGGAGATGGAAGAGATGTAGGTTTGGTCCCTGGGTGGGGAACATCCCCTGGAGGAGGACATGGCAAGCCACTCCAGCTCTCTTGCCTAGAGAAGCACATGGACAGAGGAGCCTGGCGGGCTACAGTTCATGGGGTCACAGAGTCAGTCATGATGAAAGCAACTTAGCTCACACCCATATCTTAATCATGGGATCATGGCCTGCTGTTTCTGTAGGTTGTATGAAATGCAAGTTCCTTGAGAGTATTTGGTAAATAATTTTAACAGAATCTGGACCAGAAGGGGTGTATACTCGGTATTGATTTTTTTGTTGTTGTTTAAAATTGTTAATGCTTATCGTCAGAGATGAAATAACCTGATATGTTTTATGTTTCCTGCTGTGACACAATAAAGAATGCCCAGCATCACCTGATGTAGAATTCTCGTAAAAAAACAGCTTGTAGACCTGATTTTGGACCCATTTACTAAGTCTGTTTCCTGAAAAAAAAAAGGGGGGGGTGCTTTTTCCAAATGCAGTGAATAGTCCTTGGTTGGGTCCTTAACAAAGCAAAGTACAAAAGACATTTTGGGGACAGCTGGGAGAATTGTAATATTAACTATATGTTAGATACTATTGAATTAAAGTCAGTTCTCTTAGGTGTGATAATAGAATCATATATACATAGGGGAATGTTCTTAATCTTAAAAGATACATATTGATATATATGAGCTATGAATTTATTATGTTTGCATGTATTTTCACATTTCAGCAGAGGGGAAAAACTTTGTGTATTCATCAGGGCTCTCTAAAGAAACAGATCCAATTGTGTGTGTGTGTGTTTGTGGACTGATTGGTTGGTTGATTTTAAGGAATTAGCTGGTATGATTACATAGACTATTAAATCCAAAATCAGACTGGAAACCCAGGCAGAGCTAAGGTCGCAGCTTTAAGTCCGAAGGCTGGCAGAATTCCCTCTTGCTCAAGGGAAGTCAGTCTTTTGTTGCATGCAGGATTTCAACTGATTGGATGAGACCCATCCATGATTCCAAAATTTTCTTGTGATCTAGGCTCCCTGATACCCATGGTATCTTGTCACCTCAGTTCCAACTCTGGCAGGCAGAAAAACTAAGGTGCCCCAAATGTCTATCTTAAAAATAAACCAGAAAAAGGGAATTCCTGGGTGGTCCAGTGATTAGGACTCTGCCCTCTCATTGCTGAGGCCCTGGGTTCAGTACCTGGTTGGGGAACTAAGATCCCACAAGTTGTAGGACATGGCCAAAACAAAAAATTAAAAAAAAAAAAAAAAGAGTCATTTCTTTAAAAAAAAAAAAAATATCAAAAGAATCGTCTTCTCTCCTAAGTCCCAACAGGTCAGCAGGAGGAACTTAAGAATTAACAGAAGGAAGAACATTCTGAGTCAAATGCATTAGAATCCAGAAAAAGTCTCTATGTCTGAGTCTCTATTCTACCTCTTGCTTCTGGACATTCACTTAATCTATGTCCCCTTTTGGGGGAAAATGTAGGTGATACTGCCTAGAATAGTTGGTGATTAGCAGCAGAACGGAGAAGGCAATGGCACCCCACTCCAGTACTCTTGCCTGGAAAATCCCATGGACAGAGGAGCCTGGTGGGCTGCAGTCCATGGGGTCGCTAAGAGTCAGACATGACTGAGCAACTTCACTTTCTGGGTACCATCTATGGGGTCACACAGAGTCAGACACGACTGACATGACTTAGCAGCAGCAGCAGCAGAACAGTAACTCAGTTTGTGGAAAGTGAAAGTGAAGTCACTCAGTCCTGTCCGACTCTTTGTGACCCCATAGACTGTAGCCTATCAGGCTCCTCCATCCATGGGATTTTCCAGGGAAGAGTACTGGAGTGGATTGCCATTTCCTTCTCCAGGGGATCTTCTCGACCCAGGAATCGAACCCGGGTCTCCCGCATTGTGGGCAGCCGCTTTACCGTCTGAGCCACCAGGGAAGCCTCAGTTTGTGAAAATGCGCCTTAAACTGTTAAGTGCTATGCAGACAAATGCAAGGCAGTAATACGGCGAGCACTGTGGGCCAGACGGCTCTCATGGACTTACTTCATTGTAAAATAGAATCAGCTGCTGTCCTGTTGTTAGTCAATCCTCAGAACCCCTTCCCTGGCCCTCCAGCCCCTGCAAATCTGTCTTTTCTAAGAACTCTGGGAGCAGTTGCTCACCTAGCCTTAAAATAAAGCATCTAGAATAGTCAGCACACATATTGAATCTATAACTTCCATGAATTTTTATAAAATATTCATAATCTTAAAAGAATGTTCACCTGTTTTTATAGTCGTAACTTGTCTTTAATTTCACATCCTCAAATTGAGTTAACCGCCTGTAAGCACCATCTTTTTCCGAGCTCCGAGGCATACATGCTTATGTATAAACAACGTGCTGTTTTGCTCCATTAGCAAGGAGCTCTTATGTGGATGATTATAGATCAAGGTTATCCTAAAGTTCTTCCAAATAGCCTTTTCTTCATTTTAGAGATTTTCAGAGGAGTCTTAGAAGTTGTAACATGTTTAAAGAAAGAACGGGAGACCTGACAAAAGGATCAAGTGGACTCTGCATGGATCTGCAGCCTTACCCCTGACCGCCCATCCCAGTGTGCCCAGGCCCAGGAGTAGGGGCAACAGGTGGGACTCTGTCCAGAGCCCCTGGGAAAAGCTGCTCGTCAGCCTCTGCCAGCCTCTTTTGACTATGGCTTCTGGCTGTACTTACTGGCTGTAAAAGAAAATTGTGGAGTTTTTTGTTTGTTTGTTTGTTTGTTTTTCAATTTTTATTTTATATTGGAGCACAGTTGATTAATGTTATGTTAGTTTCAGGGGTATAGCAAGGTGATTCAGTTATACATACACATGCATCTTTTCTTTTGCAAATTCTTTTCCCAATTAGGTTATTACAGAATACTGAGCAGAGTTCCCTGGGCTATACAGCAAGTTCTTATTGGTTTTTATAATTGAGGGGAGTGGAGGAGAAAAACTTTATTTCCTTCCAGATTCCAGGGATATTTGGTCTAAACCAAAACTGGAGAAAAAGTTAAGCAATAATCCAAATTAATTCGATGGAAAATGAATGACTTATTATTTCTCTTTTCAGTGTATATGTACCAGAATTTTAAATTATGCCAGTGACACCAAATATACTTTGCACTTTTTTATAACTCTTTTTTGAATGAGAACAGTTTTCTTTTATCATTTCACTGACGACCCAAGAACTGCAAGAAGTGGTAAATTAATGGCAATATTATATACAGATTGCTTAGTCATTATGGATTAATTCTAAATATGAAAGCCCTTATGGAGAAACATAACATATTGTAATACCATTTGTAATTTCTTTGCAGCAGAAAAACTGGAATGTCTGTGCCTTGCTGAACTGGGATAAGTTGACAGTGGGTGAGGAGAGACACATTTGTTCTAAGACATCTACACAAATCTTTTGATTATCTTGTCATATCTCAGTATCTCAAGTCTCTATTACTGATTTTTAAACTAGCTGTGTGATTGTCAGTAAAGAGGAAACTCAATTAGCAATTAATTTATTCTTCTTGTATTCTATTTCTTTGTTTCAGTTAAAAAGAAAATCTATAAATTCTAAAAGTAACAAGCAGCATACATCACCTCAGTCATTCTTTCCCCTTATTGTCTTCCAGAGGCAATCCCTGCTCTGAGTTTTGTTTTGCTTTATTTTGTTTCACCATAGATAAGCTTTGTGTGTTCTAGAACTTCATATCAGTGGAGTCCTATAGTATGTTCTTGGTCCACTTATCGTAATGTTTTTGAGATTTATTCATCTTGTGTAAAAAAATGGCTTTTTATTGTGAAATAGTATGCTGTTTTGGCCACCTCATGCGAAGAGTTGACTCATTGGAGAAGACTCTGATGCTGGGAGGGATTGAGGGCAGGAGGAGAAGGGGACGACAGAGGATGAGATGGCTGGATGGCATCACTGACTCGATGAATGTGAGTCTGAGTGACCTCCAAGAGCTGGTGATGGATAGGGAGGCCTGGCGTGCTGCGGTTCATGGGGTCGCAAAGAGTCGGACACGACTGAGCGACTGATCTGATCTGATCTGATCTGATGCTGTTGTCCAAGGGATTCACTGGTGACTCAGTGGTAACGAATCCACCTGACGATCCAGGAGACATGAGTTCAATCCATGAATCAAGAAGATCCCCTAGAGGAGGAAATGGCAACCCACTCCAGTATTCTTGCCTGGGAAATCCCATCGACAGAGGAGCCTGACAGGCCATAGTCCATGGGGTCACGAAGAGTCAGACATGACTTAACAAGCAAACAACAATGCCATCGTCCAAATATACCAATAGTTGACCTCTTCTGTTAATAGACACCTAGGCTGTTTCCAGTCTCTGTCTGTTGAGAATGAAGCTTCTGTCAGTGTCCTGAATAGGGCTTTCTGTGGACGTGTTTTCATTTTCTTGGATGAATAACTAGTAGGGGAATTGTTGGGTGATAGGGTCGCAAAGGGTCGGACGACCGAGCGACTGAACTGAACTGACTGAGGGGGGTATGTGTTTAGTCTTCTAAGTAACTGCCAGACATTTTCCTAAGGTAAAAGTTACAGCATTTTACACTCCCTCCAGCATCAGAGTTTTTTTTTTTCCTCTTTACATCCTCACCAACATTTCATGTCATCTGACTTTTTAATTTCAGCTCTTCTGGTGGATATAGACTGTATAACTTTTTAATATATGTATAAGAATATTATTTTAAGTTATACTATCTACATATTTTTGTGAATTAGAAACTAAATGGACTCTTCTCAAATTGGCACAGATATTTTTGTTAATTGGTTTGAGTTGAGATCTTCAATAGAGATAATAGATAATAATTAAGGATACAAGATATTGAAAGATAACTAGGTAATTATGAACCTTTAGCACATGAAATGTGGAAATTTATGTTTTTATAGGTTTGTTCATTAGTTAAGTCATTTATTCATTGATTCATTCATTCATAAATCACTTTTTATTTTTAATATTTTACATGATTGTGTGACAATGTTGTCTGATAGAACTTTCTGTCTGTCTGTCTGGATGGACATTTCATTCTGTGCTGTTATGGCAACATGGAACAGCTGAGTACTGGCTTGTTTAGTGCTATTGAGGAGTGGATTTTTGTATTTTGTTTTAATTATGGCAAGTGGATACTATATTGGATAGTGCATGTCCATGCAAGTGTATTCAAGTATTATCTGATCTTATATTGTAAAATAAAGAAAATGTCTTCCTCATTTATATACTTGGAAGTGCAAGCCTGGCTATTATCATTGCTCCTAACATCACTTACATTTTTTTTAAAATTTTATTTAACTTTACAATACTGTATTGGTTTTGCCATATATCAAAATTAATCTGCCACAGGTATACATTGTTCCCCATCCTGAACCCTCCTCCCTCCTCCCTCCCCATACCATCCCTCTGGGTTGTCCCAGTGCACCAGCCCCAAGCATCCAGTATGGTGCATCGAACCTGGACTGGGACTCATTTCATATATGATATTATACATATTTCAATGCCATTCTCCCAAATCATCCAACCCTCTCCCTCTCCCAGAGTCCAAAAGACTGTTCTATACATCAGTGTCTCTTTTACTGTCTCGTATACAGGGTTATTGTTACCATCTTTCTAAATTCCATATATATGCATTAGTATACTGTTTTGGTGTTTTTCTTTCTGGCTTACTTCACTCTGTATAATAGGCTCCAGTCTCATCCACCTCATTAGAACTGATTCAAATGTACTCTTTTTAATGGCTGAGTAATACTCCACTGTGTATATGTACCACAGCTTTCTTATCCATTCATCTGCTGATGGACATCTAGGTTGCTTCCATGTCCTGGCTATTATAAACAGTGCTGCGATGAACATTGGGGTACACGTGTCTCTTTCAGTTCTGGTTTCCTCTGTGTGTATGCCCAGCAGTCGGATTCCTGGATCATAAGGCAGTTCTATTTCCAGTTTTTTAAGGAATATCCACACTGTTCTCCATAGTGGCTGTACTAGTTTTCCTTCCCACCACCAGTGTAAGAGGGTTCCCTTTTCTCCACACACTCTCTAGCATTTATTGCTTGTAGACTTTTGGATTGCAGCCATTCTGACTGGCATGAAATGGTACCTCATAGTGGTTTTGATTTGCATTTCTCTGATAATGAGTGATGTTGAGCATCTTTTCATGTGTTTGTTAGCCATGTGTATGTATGTCTTTGGAGAAATGTCTATTTAGTTATTTGGCCCATTTTTTGATTGGGTCATTTATTTTTCTGGAATTAAGCTGTAGGAGTTGCTTGTGTATTTTTGAGATTAGTTGTTTGTTGCTTCATTTGCCAATATTTTCACCCATTCTTAAGGCTGTCTTTTCACCTTGCTTATAGTTTCTTTTGTCATGAAGAAGATTTTAAGTTTAATTCGGTCCCATTTGTTTATTTTTGATTTTATTTCCAATATTCTGGGAGGTGGATCATAGAGGATCCTGCTGTGATGTATGTCAGAGAGTGTTTTGCCTATGTTCTCCTCTAGGAAATTTATAGTTTCTGGTCTTACGTTTAGATCTTTAATCCATTTTTATATTTGGAATTTTTAAAAATTATTTTTATTGACACTTTTATTGAGGTATTATTGATTCACATGTAGTTGTATAAATTAATAAAGGTCCTTTTTACCAAATATATAAAGAAGAAATAATACCCATCCTTCTCAAACTGTTCAAAAAAATTGAAGAGTACAGAACACTCCCAAATTCATTCTACAAGACCATCATTACCCTGATACCAAAACCGGACAAAGACATTACAAAAAAAGAAAATTATAGGCATATGCCTTTGATGAATATAGATGCAAAAATCTTTAAGACAATAGTAGCAAACCAAATCCAATGATATCAAAAGGGTCATACACCATGATATGCTGTATTTTTTCTAGAATACAGGACAGTTCAACATTAGCAAATCAGTTACTGTGAAACTTCACATTGACAAAAGGAAGGATAAAAACCCATGATCATCTTAACAGACTCAGAAAAAGCATTTGACAAAATTCAGGTGGCGCTAGTGGTAAAGAGCCTGTCTGCCAAAGCAGGAGACTTCAGAGATGCCGGTTCAGTCCTTGGGTCCGGAAGATCCCTTGGATGAGGGCTTGGTAACCCATTCCAGTATTACCAGAAGAATCCCATGGACAGAGTAGCCTGGTGGGCTATAGCCCATAGGGTTGCAAAGAGTTGTACATGACTGAAGTGACCTAGCACAGCACAGCAGCAACATCCATTCATGATTAAAAAAAAAAAAAAAAAAAAAACCTCTCAGCAAAGTGGGTAAAGAGAGAACATATCTCAACATCATAAAAGTTATTTATGAGAAGCCCACAGCTAACATCATACAGTGAAAAGCCAAAAGCCTTTCCTCTCATGCCCACTCTTGCCACTTCTATTTAACATAGTATTAGATGTCCTAATCACAGTACTCAGACAAGAAAAATAAATAAAAGGCATTTAATAAAGAAGTAAAATTGTCACTGTTGCAGATGACATGACACTGTATAGAAAGCCCTAAAGCTTCTTCCCAAAAACTATTAGAACTAATAAATTAATTCAGCAAAGTTGTAGGAGAAAAGATTAATATACAGAAATCTGTCACTTTTCAGTACACTAATAATGAAATATTAGAAAGAGAAAGTTAAAAATTCTGTTAAAAGTTTCATCAAAAAGAATAAAATACCTAAGAATACACTTAATCAGAGAGATGAAAGACCTGTACTCCAAAAACTGTAAAACATTGATGAAGGAAATTGCAGATGATACAAAGGAATGGAAAGATGCTCCATGCTCTTGCAGTCATGTTTAAAAACAGTTGGACTATATGATGATCTTTTACTTTTATGAAGTTTGTTTCACTTTTTCTATTCATATTCAGTGCTTGTATTTCATTTATGTTTTCCAATTACTCCATTGCTTCTTTTTTTTTTTTTTGATGCTTTTTTCCAAGGCTTTATCAAGCATAGTAGATATGCCTTTGTGTGTGTATACACACACACACACATGTGTAAAATATTTATTTTAAAAAACTTATGAATTTTTGCCCTGCTAAAAAAATTATGACATTTTGTTCCTACTTGTTTGACTTAGTATGAATAGAATGCTAGATTTCTACTTTAATTTTAAAAAATAGATACACAGTAAGCAACAGAGGTTTACTGTATAGCACAGGGAATTATAGTCAATATCTTGTAGTAACCTATAATGGAAAATAATCTGAAAAACAGTATATGTGTATATATAACTGAATCACCTGCCTGTGTGCCTAAAACATTGTAAGTTAACTATGCTTAAAGAAGAAAGATATTCTGTGCTCTTGGATTAGAGGAATTAATTTTGTTAAAATGGCCGTATTACTCAGAGCAATCTATAGATTTAATGCAATCCCTATTAGAATACCCATGGCATTTTCCACAGAACTAGAATAAGTAAGCCTAAAATTCACATGGAGCCACAAAAAACTCTGAAATGCCAAAGAAATCCTGAAAAATAAGGACAAAGCTGGAGGTATCATGCTCCTAGATTTCAGACTGTGTTACAAAGCTACAGTAATCAAAACACCAATGTCATATTGGCACAAAACCAGACACATAGATCAGTGGAATAGAATAGAGAGCCCAGAAATAAACTCACATACCTATGTCAATTGACAGAAGAGGCAAGAGTATACAATGAAGAAAAAATAGTCTCTTCAATAAGTAGTGCTGGGAATACTGAACAGCTACATGTAACAGAAGGAAATTAGAACATTTTCTAACACCATAAACAAAAATTAACTCAAAGTGGATTAAAGACCTAAATGTAAGACCTGAAACCATGAAACTTATAAAAGAGAACGTAGGCAGAACACTTACTTGACATAAATCATAGCAATTTTTTTTTTGCATCTGTCTCCTAAGCCAGAAGTAATAAAAGCAAAAATAAATAGGACCTAATTAAACTTAAAAGCTTTTGCACAGCAAAGTAAATCATTAACAAAATGAAAGAGAGCCTATGTACAAAATGGGAGAAGATATTTGCAAATGTTCTGATCAACAAAGGATTAATTTCCAAAATATATAAACACCTCTGCTGCTGCTAAGTTGCTTCAGTCGTGTCCAACTCTGTTGGACCCCATCGTGTCCAACTCTGTGCAGCCCACCAGGCTCCCCCATCCCTGGGATTCTCCAGGCAAGAACACTGGAGTGGGTCGCCATTTCCTTCTCCAATGCATGAAAGTGAAAAGTGAAAGTGAAGTTGCTCAGTCGTGTCCGACTCTTAGCAACCCCATGGATTGCAGCCTACCAGACTACCTAATTAAAAAAAAAAAAAAAAAAAAGTGGCTCAGATTTTAAACAATCTTCCTGCAATGCAGGAGACCCAGGTTCAGTCCCTGGGTCGAGAAGATCCCCTGGAGAAGGGAATGACAGCCCATTCCAGTATTCTTGCCTTGGAGAATTCTTTGTACACAGGAGCCTGATGGACTACAATCCATAGTGTTGCAAAGTTGGACATGACTGAGCAACTAACACTTTCAACAGAAATGAAAAAATGGAAAGAAGACCTGAATAGACATATTTCCAAAGAAGCTACATGAATGACCAACAGGCACATGAAAAGGTGTTCAACTTTGTTAGAGAAATACAAATGAAAAAAACTAGATAGCTCCTCACACCTGTCAGAATGGCCATCATCAGAAAGAAATCTACAAATAGCAAATGTAGGCAAGGATGTGGAGAAGAGGGAACCCTGGTACATTGTCGGTGGAAATGTAAATTGATACAATCACTGTAGAAAACAGGATGGAAGCTTCTCAAAAAACCTAAAAATAGAATTACCGTTGTTGTGTAGTCGCTGTCGTGTCTGACTGTTTGCGACCCCGTGGACTGCAGCTTGCCAGGCCTCCCTGTCCTTCACCATCTCCTGCAATTTTACTCAGACTCATGTTCCAATCAGCTCATCCTCTGTCATCCCCTTCTCCTACCATCAGTCCTTCCCAGCATCAGGGTCTTTCCCAATGAGTTGGCTCTTTGTATTAGGTTGCCGAAGTATTAGAACTTCAGATTCAGCATCAATCCTTCTAATGAATATTCAGGGTTGATTACCTGTAGTATTTACTGGTTTGATCTCCTTGCAATCCAAGGGACTCTCAAGAGTCTTCTCCGGCACCTCAGTTCAAAAGCATCAGTTCTTTGGTGCTCAGCCTTCTTTATGGTCCAACTCTGACATCCGTACATGACTACTGGAAAAACCATAGCTTTGACTCTACAGACCTTTGTCAACAAAGTGAGCTACCATATGATCTAGCAATTCACTCCTGAATATATATCTGGAAAAAGTGAAAACACTAACTTGAAAAGATACATGCACCCCAGTGTTTATAGTAGCATTATTTATAATAATCAGTATATGAAAGGAAGTAAACCAGTCACCCATGAACAGATGAGTGGATAAAGAAGATGTGTTCTAATATGTATACAATGGAATATTAGCCAGCCATTAAAAAAGAATGAAATTCTGCATTTTCAGCAATGTAGATGGACCTAGAGAATATTATGCTTAGTGAAATAAGTCAGAGAAAGACAGATACTGTATGATATCTCTTATATGTGGAATCTAAAAAAAAATAAACAATTTATATGCAAAACAGAGGTAGACTCACAGATACAGAATACAAACTGCTGCTGCTGCTGCTAAGTCGCTTCAGTTGTGTCCAACTCTGTGCGACCCCATAGACGGAAGCCCACCAGGCTCCCCCGCCCCTGGGATCCTCCAAGCAAGAACTCTGGAGTGGGTCGCCATTTCCTTCTTCAATGCAGGAAAGTGAAAGTGAAGTTGCTCAGTCGTGTCTGACTCTTAGTGACTCTATGGACTACAGCCTACCAGGCTCCTCCATCCATGGGATTTTCCAGGCAAGAGTGCTGGAGTGGGGTGCCATTGCCTTCTCCAGAAATACAAACTAGTGGTTACCAAATGGAAGAAGGAATGGAAAGGGGGTAAATCAGGGAGGATATGAAATTAAAAGAGATACTGGTGCTGCTGCTGCTGCTAAGTCACTTCAGTCATGTCTGACTCTGCACAACCCCATAGACGGCACCCCACCAAGCTCCTCCATCCCTGGGATTCTCCAGGCAAGAACACTGGAGTGAGTTGCCATTTCCTTCTCCAACACATGAAAGTGAAAAGTTAAAGGAAAGTCATTCAGTTGTGTCTGGCTCTGCGACCCCATGGACAGCAGCCTACGAGGCTCCTCCATCCATGGGATTTTCCAGGCAAGAGTACTAGAGTGGGGTGCCATCGCCTTCTCCGAAAAGAGATACTACTATTTAGGAAATAGGCAACATACAAGCTCTATTGTATCCCACAAGGAATTATACCCATTATCTTATAATAACTTTAATGGAGTATAATCTATAAAAATACTGAATCACAGTGCTGTACACCTGAAACTAATAATAGTGTAAATCAATAAATAAAAAGATCCTAAATGCCCTTCATCCACTTTCCTTCACATTTTGCAGAACTATAGTACAACAGAACATCAATACAAAGATGCAAACAAACCCCAAATTCCAAGTACTACAAAGGTATGTTTTATGTATATTTGATATAATTCAGTTTATTTAGAACAGTAACAGCCTATATAAGCATTCATTCTGTTGGTCAGTTGTTCCTGCGTCTAAAATGAAATAGCTGATTCAGACCGCCTCCTGTTTATACTGTTAGAAGCTTTTCATATGTTCCTCTTATGTTTTAGGCATATACACTTTTTTAATTGATCAGATCATTACTGAGCAGATTGAAGTCATAAAGACAATGAATTATTACAAAACAATCCAGTCTATTCTTAAGAATGAAGTCATTTGGTTTCCGTGATGATATGTTTCTGAAAGGTATAATGTCTTGGTATGAAGAAAGAAAAGAAATAAAAAATCCTAATTAGTACTCTCTTTTACTATTGAATATAATGGGACAAAATAAAATATTACTTGTTTTTTTTTCCCCAATCTAGATTCTTTTATAGATTTTAAGGAATACTACCTTTTTGGGTCAGTCGCCAGAAATGCGGTAACATTTTAAGCGATGCTGTAGCATAGATAAGTTGACAGTAAAAATATTACTTTTTCATTCTTCAAAATAAGCTTTTAAAATAAGAGATATTTGTTTTGATAATGGATTTAAGGAGGATGTGAGTCTAATATATTTTGCGACCTTCCTAAACACATCCTAGGTCTGCCTGTCCCTCCGTTCCTCCCTTTTCTCCCTCTCAGCTGATATTAACTATCTCTGTGTTTCAAGAAAAGTATTAACTTGAACAGGAGAGTCCTTGTTTTCCACACTTGCTGCATTTCCAGATGAAATGGCTTAATGCTGAGACTTAAAATGCACCTTTCCTGGCTCCTGCCAGCTCCGGTGTCTGTGCTCTGAGCTGCACGGAGGTGAGCGGCTGACCTGGAACAGCAGGGCCACAGCACTTGCCGTTGTTCAAACCCCTTCTGGGTGCCTCTGCTGGGGCTTTTGCTGGGGGATGTGGTGAAGTGAGGGTGAGTTAGTTGAGAAGGACTATTTCATGTCCTTATTCAGCTGAGGTTCGAACAGAATCAAATAGGTGGGGGTCAGATGAACCCAGGTTGCCAGCAGTAAGGGTGGGAGGAAGAGAGAGATGGCCCATCTTGGCCTGTGCAGGTGCTGGCCTCTGGGCATAGCCTTACAGGACGGGCAGGATGTTTGATAAGCAAAGATGGCAGGAGTGGGCATTTTAGATGGAGTGCATGATACGGAAAATAGTTCAAAGGCTGGAAACATCAGAAAGGTCTGTCCTGGAGTAGAGGGTATGGGAATTAGCATGAGGATGGAGGGAGTTAGGAAAGCTGGAGTCTCATTGTGAGTTTCCAGTCAGGGCTGTGGCTTGGGGTGGGGACACAGGGCTTATTTTCGTACTTAAATGTACTTCTCAATTTATTTGGTTTTCTCACACTTTTTTCTGATTATATCAGCATTTTAAAAATACTGGGTTCCAGAAAAAGTGATCTTACAACCTATTTCTAAGAAAAACTTTCATTTGGTGGGATATTTAAAATCAAGTAGAATTCAATGCTCTTTCTGTTCTCTTTTATAGTTTTCATTTGCTAATGAATGTATTTAAATAGATTTCTGAATATTTTACCTTTTGTCAGTATTTAGATCACATGAGAATGCTATTTCTTTGTTATTTGATTAATAGTATTACAGAGCAACCTAGTTTTATGTCACTGAGAAACTCTAAAAGGGATTCTTGAACTAGGATGAAGGTACAAGAGCTATAGTATTAGATTAAAATTCAGATTACCCACTGTTGAGTTACTTGCATTAAATTACAGTGGAAAACAGGGCTATTTTGTGAAAGAATGGGTCATGATAGGCTTAAAATATTTCCAGACAATTTAAATACAATATTGTCAAAAATAGCTTTGCTCAGATTGTATATGGAAAACAGAGTAGTTGTATGTATAATCTAGCAGAAATCACCTGGAATTCATTAAAGGCTGGCACTACTAGACAAGCCTTGTTCAAGTTTAGGACATGTCATTGGAGATTAATACCGAGTGCCGACCATGTCTATAGTCCTACTCTAAGTGTCTGTCGTGGCTGGTGCTCCAAACTGTTAGGAGCTTGAGATGAACATACACATACTACTCTATATTAGATAACCAACAGGGACCTATTGTAGAGCACAAGGAACTCTGCTCAGTACTCTGTGATGACCCAAGTGGGAAAAGAATGTGAAAAAAGAATGACTGTACAACTGAATCACTTCGCTGTCCCTCACACTAACACGACATTGTAAATCAGCTATAGTCCAATAAAATTTCTTAAAAACCAGTAAAGCAAGTACTATCCCCATTCTCTGGGTGAGGAAACTATGGCTCAGAGGCAGCACATGTTTAACTCACGATCTCCCGTGACTAGTGGGACGCTGCAGGGTGAAGCCAGCTCTGTGTGCCCACAGAGCTGGTGCTGGTAACGATCAGGAATTCTCCTGGCTCATAAGAGTGTATAGGCTGGCCTCCAGGTGGTTTAGGACAAACGCAGAAAGCACTCATGGGTAGCTCAGATTTTGCTGCATGAAGAACAATACCAATTGTGATTACAGGGGGAAAACAAAAACCAAAATTTGGGTGTCAGCATATTAGGTGACTATATTGTGTTGGCCAAAAAATTTGTTCCAATTTTTTGGTATGATGTAACATAAAAACCCAAATGAACTTGGCCAACCCAATATTTATTTTTAGGCCTTTCTGATCAGTAATGGATTGGAGAAGGTACCAACACCCGCTTTGGCACCCCTGGCACTGTCAGTGCCTAGGAGTTTCTGAACAGTCTTTGTCTCTAAATTTCCTAAATGTTCATAGCAGGGTCTGTTAAGATGCCCTTCTCTCCAGTGAATTCTGATACCCGAATCTGGCCTGAGAATGACTATTAACAAAATTAGTCCCCTACACATACCCAAGCAAGGAATTTGATCTTCTAAATAAATGGTTATAAATTAGTTCAACTTTTTTGGGAAAATGTTTGTATTCGATCTTCTCTATGGTCCATGTTCTGGTGTTATATGTATTATAAGTGAATAATATTTATTAGAAATACATATTGTATTTGTTGGAAAAGAGTATAGAATTTTACTTATTGTAATTCTAAGTGAAACAACACAGAAATGATTGCTGTGAGTTCAGATGTTCTTATTTTGAGATTTTCTCAAAGTCTTCTAACCACAAAGTTAATAATTGTTAACCCAGTTTCATATCATGCATTCTTTCAAAAGCTCTAGATCAATATATATTTTAGTGTTCTGTACAGCTGTTACTCAACATCATCTCTGCTTACCTATCATATCCCTGGTGCCTGGAAGGCAGTGACTATGCTTTGAATTGCTTGTTGAACAGAGTGTATAAAAATAAATACATTCTAAAAGGTTAGCTGTCGAATCCTATTTTTATAAACTTCAACTTATCATATCAGAATTATGTTCCATTGCCTAGAGTCTGGCAACAGCCCTGACTGGTCTAAAGACCCATGAGAGTCAGGGTTGGGAAAAAATTCAAGAACTCAGCTGTTTGACTTTTGAAAAGTCCTTATTCAAATTCTCTATATTCTAATCCTTCACGCTCATTCAAACCACAATCTGAAGGAAGCCTAGACCGTGGGCACCAACCTGAAATGGATTACTTTGGACAGCAACTATCGTAGGGCAGGGAAAGGAGAACTGCTGTGTTTTCATACATAGGTCTTTACTTTCCAGTTTTACAAATCAGTATAGCAAAATGTGTAAAATACTAGATTTTCTATTTTAGATCCTTCTACAATGCATTGTGTATTATAATCAGAATTTTAGCAATATTAACATGGCATTTTATATCTATATGTCAGTCTTCTTAAAGAAGGATATATAAAACAGCAAATATTTACTGGGCATTGATATGTGCCAGACAGGATTTCAGTTAAGTAACTGTAAGATGTATATCTAGAACTAGAGTGACAGTTCTTGCAGAGAATATCAGGGTAACAGCTGATTTTACATGAATCAAGCAAGTTTACCCTTTTGATGCTATGAATGACATCCAGAAATAATGGTGATAGAGTGTAATAAAGATCAAAGGAAGAAAGAAAGGGAGGTAATAGGAAAGTATGCAAAGACAATTAAGGCTATTTCAAATAAAGAAAAGTGGTACATAGGCATAAATACTACAAAGTAAAGCTGAGCTTGACAGTGCTACTGTTTGCTCAATGGTAAACTTGATTTCCAAGGCTGGATCTCCTTGCAGTCCAAGGGACTTTCAAGAATCTTCTCCAACATGCAGTTCAAAAGCATCAATTCTTCACACTCAGCTTTATTTATAGGCCACCCCTCACATCCATACATGACTACTGGGAAAACCATAGCTTTGACTAGACAGACCTTCGTCAGCAAAGTAATGTCTCTGCTTTTTAATATGCTGTTTAGGCTGGTCATAGCTTTTCTTCCAAGGAGCAAGCATCTTAATTTCATGGCTGCAGTCACCATTAGCAATGATTTTGGAGCCCAAAAAAATAAAGTCTATCATTGTTTCCCCATCTATTTGCCATGAAGTGATGGGACCAGATGCCATGATCTTTGTTTTTTGAATGTTGTTTTAAGCCAACATTTTTGCTCTCCTCTTTTACTTTCATCAAGAGGCTCTTTAGTTTCTGTTCTCTTTCTGCCATAAGAATCATATCATCTGCATATTTGAGGCTATTGATGTTTCTCCCTGCAGTCTTGATTCCAGGGAGAATCAAGCCTGTGCTTGATTTGTGCTTCATCCAGCCTGGCATTTCACATGATGTACTCTGCACATAAGTTAAATAAGCAGGGTGACAATATACAGCCTTGATACTCCTTTCCTGATGTATAACCAGTCGGTTGTTCCATGTCAAGTTCTGACTGTTGCTTCTTGACCTGCATACAGATTTCTCAGGAGGTAGGTCAGGTAGTCTGGTATATCAATCTCTTAAAGAATTTTCCATAGTTCGTTGTGATCCACACAGTCAAAGGCTTTGGCATAGTCAAGAAAGCAGAAATAGATGGTTTTTGGGAGCTCTCTTGCTTTTTCTATGATCCAACAGATGTTGAAAATTTGATCCCTGGTTCCTCTGCCTTTTCTGAATCCAACTTGAACATCTGAAAGTTCACAGTTCACTTACTGTTGAAGGACATCAGGGTCAGGGGCACTGAATACAACGGCGTGGACATAAGTCCTTTTGAAGGAAGTGGCCATACCATGGGCACAGTCAGTGCCCATACCATAGTTTGGCCTCAGGCCAACAGCAGGGAGGGAACACAGCCCTGAGCATCAATAGAAAATGGGATTAAAGATTTACTGAACATGACCCTGCCCATCAGAACAAGACCCAGTTTTTCCCACAATCAGTTTCTCCCATCAGGAAGCTTCCACAGGCCTCTTATTCTTATCCATCAGAGTGCAGACAGAATGAAAACCACAGTCACAGAAAACTAACAAAACTGACCACATGGATCACAGCCTTGTCTAACTCAGTGAAGCTATAAGCCATGCCTCATAGGGCCACCCACGATGGTGTCATGATGGAGAGTTCTGACAAAACGTGGTCCATTGGAGAAGGGTATGGCAAACCACTTCAGTATGCTTGCCTTGAGATTACTATGAACAGTATGAAAAGGCAAAAAGATAGGACACTGAAAGATGAACTCCCCAGGTCGGTAGGTGCCCAATACGTTACTGGAGATCAGTGGAGAAATAACTCCAGAATCAATGACAAGATGGAGCCAAAGTGAAAACACCCAGTTTTATGGATGTGACTGATGATGGAAATATAGTCCAATGCTGTGAAGAACAGTTTTGCACAGGAACCTGGAATGTTAGGTTCATGAATCAAGGTAAATTGGAAGTAGTTAAACAGGAGATGGCAAGAGTGAACATCGACAATTTAGGAATCGGTGAACTAAAATGGACTGGGATGGGTGAATTTCACTCAGATGACCATTATATCTACTACTGTGGGCAAAAATCCCTTAGAAGAAATGGAGTAGCCCTCATAATCAACTAAAGAGTCCGAAATGCAGTACTTGGATGCAATCTCAAAAATAACAGAATGATCTCTGTTTGTTTCCAAGGCAAACCATTCAATATCACAGTAATCCAAGTCTGTGCCCCAACCAGTAACGCTGAAGAAGCTGAAGTTGAACAGTTCCATTATGACCTACAAGACCTTCTAGAACTAACCCCCCCCCCCAAAAAAAGATGTTATTTTCATTATAGGAGACTCAGATCAGATCAGTCGCTCAGTCGTGTCCGACTCTTTGCGACCCCATGAACCGCAGCACGCCAGGCCTCCCTGTCCATCACCAGCTCCTGGAGGTCACTCAGACTCACACCCATCAAGTCAGTGATGCCATCCAGCCATCTCATCCTCTGTCGTCCCCTTCTCCTCCTGCCCTCAATCCCTCCCAGCATCAGAGTCTTCTCCAATGAGTCAACTCTTTGCATGAGGTGGCCAAAATACTGGAGTTTCAGCTTTAGCATCATTCCTTCCAAAGAAATTCCAGGATTGATCTCCTTCAGAATGGACTGGTTGGATCTTCTTGCAGTCCAAGGGACTCTCTGGAATTCAAAAATAGGAAGTTAAGAGATACTTGGAAAACAGGCAAGTTTGGCCTTCGAGTACAAAATGAAGTAGGGCAAAGGCTAACAGAGTTTTGCCAAGAAAATGCACTGGTCATAGCAACACCATCTTCCAACAACACAAGAGACATCTCTACACGTGTCCATCACCAGATGGTCAATACCAAAATCAGATTGATTATATTCTTTGCAGCTGAAGATGGAGAAGCTCTATACAGTCAGAAAAAAACAAGACTGTTAGCTGACTGTGACTCAGATCATGAATTCCTTATTGCAGAATGCAGACTGAAATTGAATAAAGTAGGGAAAACCATTAGACAATTCAGGTATGCTGCTGCTACTGCTAAGTCACTTCAGTCGTGTCCGACTCTGTGCGACCCCATAGACGGCAGCCCACCAGGCTCCCCTGTCATTGGGATTCTCCAGGCAGGAACACTGGAGTGGGTTGCCATTTCCTCTCCAATGCATGAAAGTGAAAAGTGAAAGGGAAGTCGCTCAATTGTGTCCAACTCTTAGAGACCCCATGGACTGCAGCCTACCAGGCTCCTCTGTCCATGGGATTTTCCAGGCAAGAATGCTGGAGTGGGGTGCCATTGCCTTCTCCAATTCAGGTATGATCTAAATCAAATCCCTTACTAATACAGGTGAGAACTAAATAGAGGATGATGCTTGTAGACATGAATTGAATTTCATTGACTAGTAGCCTACTGAAATATTGGTAGTCACAGGAAAAGCAATAAATGCTTTTCAGACCCTCAAAAAAAGATCAATAAAAATAATACATATAAAAACTAGTATACAGAGCAGTCCTCTATGATAGATTTTATTGCCTAGAACTTAAGCACAGAGGCATTTTTGGAAAACACTCTGTCAAAGACTAAATTAAAGATATGATCCGTAAGTTTTTCTTGGTAGCAGACTAGAAATTCCTGGCATAAAGGTTTAAATGAATAAAGACTGTCTTGAAATCATTAGTAAAAAAAAAAATTCTAAGTCATAATCTAGTTACAGGCTTACAATTAGTGGGGAAATTAAATTGAATTGAAAAGAGTGTGTTTTCTTGGTCTTTAAGTAATGTTGACCATTCATTTTCATTAACAAACAGAATAAAGAGTGGATGTCAGTGTAAAAACCTGATGTGTTAATTTGTACCATCTTGCAATAAAAACACTAATTTACTTGAGATGGTTTGTAAGTGAATAAGCATCAAAGGAAGTTTTTTACACAAAATAGAATGAAAGGCAATTAATACAGGGATGATAAAAATCATTTTCTTGCTCATTCTGCTAATCAGTACATTCTAATGGCTTATTATAAATCTAAAACTGAAAATATTTTTGCAAAAACAAAGCATAGAAAATGACTCTTCTTTCTTGAAACTGATGAAATTCAAACTTTTCAAAATACTGCATTTGATGGTGTAAGTGCAAGAAGTACCAGAAGTGATAATAAACTTGAACCTCTTAGAGTGGAATTTGAATCTGAAATTGGTGTTTACCAGATGGAAATGCTCCAGATTTGTGCATGACAGTAGTTAAACAGTTTTTTGCATTCAAAGGACATTTGTCATTTCAAATGCATTTACCTTTAAAGCCAGGAAAATGTGAAATTAAAAATGGGAGTTTGTTAGCTTTACATTCATGTGAAAAGTTTTAATGAAGTTGTTTTTTACTGGGCCCAGATGGTGAATGGTAATGATGCTAAAGCTGAAACTCCAGTACTTTGGCCACCTCACGCAAAGAGTTGACTCATTGGAGAAGACTTTGATGCTGGGAGGGATTGGGGGCAGGAGGAGAAGGGGACCCCAGAGGATGAGATGGCTGGATGGCATCACTAACTCGATGGACGTGAGTCTGAGTGAACTCCAGGAGTTGGTGATGGACAGGGAGGCCTGGCGTGCTGCGATTCATGGAGTCGCAGAGTTGGACATGAATGAGTAACTGATCTGAATAACTATTTTACATAGTATATTGGTTATGTCACCATGTATCAAATCATTGCAAACATTTGTGGCTTGAAACATTTATTATCTCATGTTTTCTATAGCTCAAGAATCTAAGAATAACTTAGTGAAATCCTTTACTTTAGGGTCTGTTATAGGCTGAATTGTGTCCCTCCCAAAATTTGTATGTGGAAGCCCAGACCCTCAGTACCTCAGAATGTGACTGTATTTGGAGATGAGGTTTTTAAAGAGTAATTAAGTTTAAAATGGAGCAATTAGGGTGAGTTCTAATCCAATATGACTGATGAAGGGGAGAAAATTTGGACACAAATGTGTATGCAAAGAGAAAAGACCATGTGAAGATACAGAGAGAAGGCTGCCGTATGGAAGCCAAGAAGAGGCCCCAGATTCAACCAGGCCTAGTGGAATCTGCATACTTGATTGCATACTCCTAGCCTTCATAACTGGAGAAGACAGTGGCACCCCACTCCAGTACTCTTGCCGGGAAAATCCTGTGGGCGGAGGAGCCTGGTAGGCAGCAGTCCACGGGGGTCACCAAGAGTCGGACATCACTGAGCAACTTCACTTTTATACATTGGAGAAGGAAATGGCAACCCACTCCAGTGTTCTTGCCTGGAGAATCCCAGGGATGGGGAGCCTGGTGGGCTGCCGTCTATGGGGTCGCACAGAGTCGGACACGACTGAAGCGACTTAGCAGCAGCAGCAACCTTTGTAACTGAGCAAACGTGGTGTTGTTTAAGTCACCCAGACTGCGGAACTTTTATGACCGTGGCCTAAAACAAACTAACCCAGAGTCGCAAAGGCTACAGCCTTCTCAAAGTGTGGCTGGGGACGGATCCATGTCCCAACGTGTTTACTGGTTGGCAGGATTTGATGGACTTGAGTTTGAGTGAACTCTGGGAGATGGTGATGGACAGGGAGGCCTGGGTGTGCTGCGATTCATGGGGTCGCAAAGAGTCGGACACGACTGAGCGACTGAACTGAACTGAACTAAATTGTTAGAAGTTGTCTCCAGGTCCATCCCAACACTCAAGTGGAGATGATTATACAACATTTGACCACCAGGAGATGGGCCTCTTTGGGGCCGCTTGGTTGTCTGAGGGTTTTACAGCTCACATAAGTATACATTTGCCATTAAGTTTATTCATAATCTTAAAAAAAAATCAGAGCATGATAGAGATCCTTCACATGGTAATAATTCTATATAATTTGTAAACCGTCTATTCTTTATAGTGGTAAGTCATTTTGATATTTTTAAAATATGCTCTAATTGGATTATATAACTTTCACATACAAAACTAACAACTTGTATATAGTGTTAACTCTTTTGTCTTCGAAGGAGGTTTAAGGCCTGTTAGGGTCAATAAATGCCAATAGGCTTTGCACATACTGTATATTTTGAAACTTTTTAATGAAATATATTAAATGTACAGAAAGAAGTATACAGTGCATACTCATCACCAGGATTTAACAGTTGTTGATTGTCATGTTTATCTTGCTCTCTTTTGGCTACAGCCAAATAGAAATAAAATTATATTATGGCATTTCATTTCTAAGTATTTCAGTAGTCCTCTCTTAAAAAGCATGTTTTGAACGTAGCACAGTATTGTAGTAATATATGACAAAATTATTACGTACAGCTGACTTATTCAAAACCAGGAGTCAGTCAAGAACCATTATTCCATTTGGTATTTATGTCTCATAAATTTCTTTTAGTGCGTTAGAACCTTTGTCCCGTACTCATTTCTTTTTTTCTGTACATCAACTTGATAAAGAATGGGATATGTTTTAAATCAGTGCTATTTCCTTTTTCCTAAGCCTGTATTCCTTTAGTGCCAAAGTTATTTATTAATACCAGAATCTTGCACCGGAAGTCTAGTATGTTAAGTAGAAACCATAAAGCAGATAAAATATGCACTTATTGAGGCAAAGCAGAGAGACCTTTCCCCCTAGCTTCCCCATCCCTACTCCCGGCCACCTTCCTGGCTGAACTCCAGTGTTTGGCACAGTCTGAAGCACTGTAGTTTAAATCATGGGTGGTTGAGACTGAAAGAGGAGGAAGAGTAGAAAGTAGCAGCCTGAGAGAACAAGAGCAAAAAAGTGAAGCAGCCAGCCCAAATTCAAATCTTCCAGCCTCCTGTCTGCTCTTGAGCCATTGGCTGGTACCCAGCAACCCTGTGGTGAATGGAGGGGTGAGGCCAAGTTGACTGAGGGGCCACTTATTGGCATTTATGCTGTTAATACAAGCTCGCATCTTCCTGATTAGTCCTGCTTAGGATGATGGCTCCACGTGGGCACTGCTGAGAGCAACGCCTGGCTCTTCAGCATGCTCAGTTAGTACTGGCTGCATAAATCTAGCTATAAATGAATTACGTGTGAACTGCCATTTACAGAGCGCACATTTTATATCAGTTATGAGGTTTCCCCAGTGGCTCAAGAATCTGCCTACAGTGCAAGAGACACAGGAGACACAGGTTCAATTTCTGGGTTGGGAAGATCCCCTGGAGCAGGAAATGGCAACCCATTCCAGTATTCTTGCCTGAGAAATCTCATTAACAGAGGAGCCTGGTGGGCTACAGTCCATGGGGTCACAAAAGGTCAGACACAACTAAGCACACACACATGCTTCATGCTGGTCACATAATTAGTAAGATTTTCATGTATTACTAGATCTTTATCAGGTAGGTATTATTGTCACCAACTTTCATATAAAGAGAAATTTGTCTCAAGTTACCCAAAGTAAGGTCCAGCAGATTCTAACATATCTATTACTGGCTTTAGTGGAACTAGAAACAAGAGAATCAGATTTTAATTTCAGCATTTCTTCATGCTATTTACAGATTTTTGTTCTATGGAAATAATTTTGATTTTTTGCTCTTCAATTCCTTTATGGAAAATATGGGTAACTAAATATGCTTTATGGATCAGTTATGAAGGTAAATTTGATATCAGGAAGCACAAAAGTAGTTTAGGAAAAAAAATAAAACCTCACGCTCTTCTCTAAGGTATTATTGACTATGTATTACGATGTTTAATATGTGCTTGGCACTTAAATTTTTTGTCTGACATTAATAACTTCTGAATGACAGAGTGTATACATGTCATTTTGTGCATGCTGTGTTTTTAGGGCTGTGTAACCAAAGCCATTATACCCTTTTCTGGGAGTTACTATGTAAAAATAATATTTGTGACACACATCCAAGGAACTGTGTGAAACATTTTATACTGGAACTTCGTTGAACCTAATAGTGAACTGAAATGCAAATAATATGGTACCTGATTACTTTATCACATAGTTTCCTTTTAATGGTATTTGCCTTAATAGAATTTCAATTTTTTAAGTATAGTAATTTTATAGGAAAAATTTGAGAGTTTAAGTTGGCAGTTCCAAAGCAGCCCACTCATTGTGTTCACTAAAGTGTTCTTCCAAAAATAAATGAGTAGGCTGGCATTGTGTTTTAAACATCAAGCTAATTTTGGTTAATTATATAAATCTAAAAGCCATGGGCAAGGCAGCAATTCAGTCTTACTAGATGATGATCAGTGAAATTGTAAGACAGCTTGCTGAATGATGCCCATCAAGCTAATAACCTGAATGCATTGTGTCCAAAAGGACAGTGCCTGGCAGAGTATCAGATAGGAAGCCTTCCCAGTGCTTTAATAAGGGGCTTGTGAAAGCTTGCAAAAGAGGGTACAAAGTTAGAAACAGTAGTAACAGCTCTGATCGGAATTCAGAAACATTAGAGAAATAAAAAAACATGGTTACTATGCATAGCTAATAATTGTGTTAAATAATGGAAAGCTGGCTTGAGCAGTATGGTGGGCCATCCCTGCCTTGCTCCTTATCTCTAGTTTTTGTTTAAATAAAATGAAAGTGCTACATTATGTGGGGCTCTCATTGAAATTAGTTGAAATTAGTATTCTGCCACAAGTGAACAGGAAACACAGATGCAGAATAAGAATGCGGTTGAGGGCAGGAGAGTTTAGAGCACTTGATTCTCTAACAACTTTGCCATTCAGACAAGAATCATGACTCCCTTTGTACATGGTTGTAAAGTAATGATGAGCAGAAATTGTTGCTCAATTTTTGCTGCACCCAAGCTCAATTGGTGGATTTATGTTGTATCTGTGAAATAAGAGGTTGGATTTATTAAAATGCTTTTATGATTGGACATTGATTAGCCCTCATTCCATCTTATCCCTAGAAAAGGCTTATTCTCTACTGAGAAAACTTCTGTGTATTTGTCTGTTGAATGATTTCTTTATCTCAGTTGGATAACCTGTGGTTGTCTCTCACATTTATTTAGGAAAGAGGTATGTTTCTCCTTCATCAGGATTTCTTTAGGGAGCCCAAGAATGACGTTTCAGGCTGTTTTATTTCATGAAGTAATAGATTTGATGGAACTTTCTTTTTCCAGTGACCATATGGTCATTGGGAAGATCCATGACGTTATTTGTAGAAATGAATCACAGAGAAATTATATTGCTATAGAATCTGAACAGTTGATTCATATAATTAGGTTGTTTTCCTCAGCTTTGGGACAACCTGATTTTTACTGACCTATACGTTCACCAGCAGTTGAATGGAAGTGCTTAAGGAGACAGACAGACTTAAAAGCCATTCACAGTAACTGGGTTTTTAACAGTGATGCCTAGTTTACTCTGCAACTGTTATCAACCGTCTGCCTAAGGTTGTAATATCCTAACAGTTCAACATCTCCCAAGAAAATTGCATTCCTCTTCATTGCAATCTTTCATAGAGTTTGAATTGATGGCAAAAAAATTAAATAAAAGAATTATTTGTGCCACTTACCCAGACTTATCCTGCAGTGTCACTTAAAGAAAAGAATTCCCATGCAAACTATTATATAGAGAATGGATAAACAACAAGGTCCTATGTAGCACAGGGGACTGTATTCAATATCCTGTGATAAACCATAAAGGAAAAGAAAATGACAAAGAATGTCTGTGTATGAATAACTGAATCCCTTTGCTGTACAGCAGAAATTAACACAGCATTGGGAATCAACTCTAATAATTTTTTTTAATTTCCCAATTATCCCTATTTAACTCATTGCTTCCAAACTCTCCTAGTCATATTAATTATGAAACAAATGATATATAAAACTTCATTCACTTTTAATCTTCTTTTTAAACACATACTGTAAAATCATTCTTTGAGCAGAGTTAACATGTTAATATGTTCCTCTGGAATAAGTTCTATGGAAGATAAATGTATTTTATAGCATACCACATGTGTGCAGTAGATGGACAGAGATTACATGAGAGAGCATCATACTTCTTAAGTGTCACTCAGTTTGACTGTGACTGAAGTTTATATGGGACTCTGGTACCTCGTCCTATCCCCACACGTAAGGGGCAGAAAGCAGCTGTAGGATGCAGCCACGGGGGGCGTTTTTAATTCCAAAAGATGAAGTGTCCTTCCTCTCTTGACTTCTCTATATAATTGCTTCTCTCATTGGCACCCCCAGAATCTGCCCAACTTCAGCCTCATTCTTCAGGGAGAGTCCGTTGGTTTTTTTTTTTTCCTTTGTCTTCTGTGATATAAGTTACAGATCAGGAAGCCCTGAGCATTTTTTTTTTTTTTTAATGCATTCACCCCATGCAAAAGGCTGTGACAAATGGAAAAGCACTACCTTCTTGGAGCAGGAAATGTCCTGGACCCTGTTCCCTTCTGACATTCTCAGTTCACTTTGGGGACTGTGAAATAAACACACGACAGCCCTAGAGCGGGACTCTCAGAGCTGCCATAGCTGAGATCAAGCAATCTGGACTTTGGAAATGAGTTCTATGTTGTTACAATCGAGAGAGATGTCAAGAGAGATGTGGCTTCTTAGTCTTACCCACCCGCATTCAAGTCTGTCTCCTCCAGGTACTCACTCTGTAACCACAGAGTAGTTGTATTTCACTTTTTCTGAGCCTAAGATTTTCATCTATAAAATGAGAACCACTGTCTATAGCTGAAAGACTTGTTTGTAGGATGAAAATAAAAAACTGCACTTTAACTCCAGCCCCTCAGTGCTTTTCAGTTCAGCACATGTGAATTTCCTTCCTCCTCCCCTTGAAGGTCAGAAGGTTTAGGCAGTTGGGCTGGGCTCACAGTGCGGTGGGCTAGTGTGCCATCTGATGGCGGCACGCGCTCACTGGAGCTCTGCGTGTCAGTATCAAATGAAGCTTGGCTCACGAGACAGAAAGTCATGGCTACTTTCACCTTCCCAGCTGGTCAGAAAGCTGTCACAGTAAGATTCTGGACACCAAGACGAACCAGCAGGAATCCTTATGGAAATAACCTAAATGTACGTATTCACCTACCTGATGTTGTTACAACAAGAAGCAAATTTAATATTCCTCTAGATAAAAGTAATGATCATTTAGGCAGGACCCAGGCTTGGTTTTGCCATGAAGATGTGAAGAATGTTCATGATTCTTTGCTGCGCTCGTTCATGCGTTTGTGTCGAAGAAACACATACTGAGGATCAAGATACGTCAGACCTTTTACTGGGGCCCCAAAGATGAGAAAGTTAGCCTGTACTCTGAAGAAGTCATGAGGCTTCTGGGAGACACATGTATGCAAAGAAGAACCCAGAGAAATAAGGATCAGTAGAGGGAAATATGGGTTCTTGATAGCTCAGTTGGTAATGAATCTTTGTGCAATGCAGGAGAACCCAGTTTGATTCCTGGGTCGAGAAGATCCACTGGAGAAGGGATAGGCTACCCGCTCCAGTATTCTTGGGCTTCCCTTGTGGCTCAGCTGGTAAAGAATCCACCTGCAATGGGGGAGACCTGGGTTGGGAAGATCCCCTGAAGAAGGGAAAGGCTACACACTCCAGTGTTCTGGCCTGGAGAATTCCATAGACTGTATAGTCCACGGCATCACAGAGAGTCATCTTTGGGCTTTTCTCATAGCTCAGTCAGTAAAGAATCTGCCTGCAATGCAGGAGACCCGGGTTCAATTCCTAGGTCAGGAAGATCTCCTGGAGAAGGAAATGGCAACCCACTCCAGTATTCTTGGCTAGAGAATCTCCATGGACAGAGGAGCCTGGCAGACTAAAGTCCATGGGGTCGCAAGAGTCAGACACAACTTAGCGACTAAACCAACCGACCAACAGAGGGAGGTAGGTCCACGCTGAGCCCTCCTAGGGGCCCCTGTAGTGCTCCATCTCTGTACTATTGCACTGTCTAGTCCTTTTCTACAACGTTGTTCCTCATGTAGTAGAAGATCAATAAAATATTCCTTAAAATAAATTGAATTGACATAGGAACACCTTGGAAGTCGTAACTACTCACGTGGGTAGAGATGGACTGATAACCATCCTCACTGTTAGTGGTCTTGTATGTGACTTGAAGAGGCTCATGGTGCTTTTGAATTTTTGTCCTGACTCACTGAATAATCATTTACCAGAAACTGATGTAATCAAATATGAATTAATGAACTAAGTTATTTGTTGTCCTGGCCACAGTTATGAATTAACCAAGAATTGAATTAAGTAGCTGGTTTTTTATTGCTATAGATGACATAAGTTTTAGCACTTTTCTTCTATATTCTGAAAATGGAGAGAAATTAACATACCTTTTGCCAATTGCGTTACAGAACTAGGTAGATAAGGAACTAAACCTGACTAAGTATGCAGTTCAACTGAAAAACGACAGTCATCTGCATTTAAGGTTTTTAATACTCTTAAAATTTCTTGATAGTCTTTCAGGAATCCCAAAATGCTTGTCAGCATCAGTCAGTGAGGGTGAACACCCTGGGCTCTTGGGGTCATGGTCACACATGTGTTCCCCTTATTGATGGATTCTTTATAAAAATATCTCTTGACATAAAGGAAATGCTATTTATAAAACTGGTATCATCTATTTAAAATTTAGTATTCTTTTGAAAAGCCTTACCCATTTTGTGATGTTATGTCTATAAAATTGAGACTGACCTATGGCGTTTGTATTTTTCTGATCCTTCCAGTTGTACATGTTAACTAAAATTGGCTTACCCGACCATATTCTTAAGCAATGTTATTTTAATTTTTATTCACTTATAGCTGTCTTCCTTCATATACTCCTTCTTATGTTCAAAATGACCCACTTACTCTGTTTACTTCTTTCATATATTTCCACTTGTAGCACATAAAATATCTGATTTTTTTCTGAAGATTGCTAGGTGTGATTTTTCTCTTTCTCAGCTCTGTGTTTCCTTTTCCTTCTAAGACTGTCTCTCTCTCCTTTGTTTTCTATCCCTCCCATTCCCTGCAGAGTCCTTAACGCTCACCCTTCCAGACCTTCCCCGTCTCTCTTCTCAGTCTTGTAAATTCCACTCTTCCTCTGACTGCTGTCTTTTACTGTGTCTGCCTTGTATTTCTTCTTCGCTACTCTGTCCTCTCACCTACCCCAGTCTTTCCTTGTCTTCTTTTCCTTCCTTCATCTCCACTCCTGGAATTCTTTACTCTTGCCAAATGAGTTTTAGACAGTTCCCTTGATATTTTTGTCCCTTTGGTTATCTACACCTCCTTGCACGCATACGCATACCCAGAGTTTAATTTGGGGCTTTCTCTTTGTTTCCATGCTCCTTCCCTACTGGGACTTTGCCACCATCCTCTCTGTATCCTGCTCACCCTTTTAGTGAATGTTTGTTGAAGGAATAACTTATTTGGCTTTTAGACTTGTGTCTCTACTGCACATACTCTTATGCTGTGGTATATGTTAGTCTTGCCTGCAGTATTTTGAAAATAACACACTTTCTTCTGATATTCCTGTTACATAAAATGGTTCTGTTTTTAATTGTTGTGTGAATCTACCATGTAGTAAACAAATAATCTAAGAAAGATATTCAGATTAATGAAAATGTATGCTTTAAGGCCCACCTCAGGTATTTCTGCTTCTAAATGAATTAATGTCTTCCTACTTTGTCTCTGTGATACAATTTCTGTAAATGATATAGCATTAATAAATATCATATATAATTACTTTTACACATATTTGTACTTATGTGAGTTACTTGAAAAAACAATCATTTTTTCATCTTTCAAAACATTTACCACCATGCCATGCATAGCACAGATGCTTGTTGAATATGTTAGACTGCGTTGAGAGGTGTAGAGAGCAAAGAAGGTGAAAATTCAGAGAATGTCGATATTGAACCAGATCTCTTCATAAGGCATAAAGCAGAAAGAAGCAGTGGATCTAAGGAAAAGATTGGAACTTAGTACATTGAAAAAGCACAAAGTATAGGAAATAACTGAGGAAATACTGCTTTTTGAAGGTTGAAAATACACAAATATTTGAATGTTTTGCAGTTGAATTTTCTCAATCATGAAGAAAATGTAAATATTTGGTAATGATAGAAAGTACCCATACGTAAATAAAATGTTTTTATTTTTAAATAAGGAAAGAAGACAGAGTAATTACAATATATAGAATTATAGAATGTGCTCAGTAATGTTTGACTGAATTGAAATTTTTCATTTACACACAGTTCACTGCAGTTCAGCAGTTATCCCTGCATTTTCATGTACTGAGGGGCACTAGTTTTATAAAGGAAAATGAAATTTCTCTCATCTTTTCCCCACTTCTTCCCCATGGGGTTGACTAGATAGTGTCATCATCTGTCTCCTCTCCTTTGAGGATTGTAATTAAACAAAGGGATAAAAGAAAAACAGAGGTAATGTCAAATCTGGGACAGCTTGGGCTCAGAGACCCGGGGAGCAGGAAAGGATGAAGTGTCAGTGGAGATGAAGGGGAGTGTCAGGCTGAGTGGAGTTCCCAAGGAGGTGGCTCCTGGGGTGCCTGCAGCACACTCAGTGTTCCCCCAACTGGCCTCTACTCGTTGTCTCAGACACATTTTAACATAAAAAATCAGCATCTGTCTGTGTTAGTCACTCAGGCATGTCTGACTCTTTGCGATTCCATGAACTATAGCTCGCTGGGCTCCTCTGTCCGTGGAATTCTCCAGGCAAGAATACTGGAGTGGGTTGCCATTTCCTCCTCCACAAAATTATCACGAAAGGGGAATTAATGCATATGAATCTGTTTCTCTTACCTTAAAATGGGTTTATCAGAGAAAATATCATACATATACCCTAAAACAAGCCTTTGACTCTGTGGATCACAATAAACTGGAGTGTTGTTAAAGAGATGGGAATACCAGACCACCTGACCTGCCCCTTGAGAAACCTATATGCAGGTCAGGAAGCAACAGTTAGAACTGGACATGGAACAACAGACTGGTTCCAATTAGGAAAAGGAGTACGTCTAGACTGTATATTGTCACTCTGCTTATTTAACATCTATGCAGAGTACATTATGAGAAATGCTGGGCTGGAAGAAGCACAAGCTGGAATCAAGATTGCCGGGAGAAATATCAGTCACCTCAGATATGCAGATGACACCACCCTTATGGCAGAAAGTGAAGAGGAACTAAAAAGCCTCTTGATGAAAGTGAAAGTGGAGAGTGAAAAGGTTGGCTTAAAGCTCAACATTCAGAAAACAACGATCATGACATCTGGCCCCATCACTTCATGGCAAATAGATGGGGAAACAGTGGAAACAGTGATAGACTTTATTTTGGGGGGCTCCAAAATCACTGCAGATGGAGACTGCAGCCATGAAATTAAAAGATGCTTACTCCTTGGAAGAAAAATGATGACCAACCTAGATAGCATATTCAAAAGCAGAGACATTACTTTGCCAACAAAGGTCCATCTAGTCAAGGCTATGGTTTTTCCAGTGGTCATGTATGGATGTGAGAGTTGGACTGTGAAGAAAGCTGAGTGCAGAAGAATTGATGCTTTTGAATTATGGTGTTGGAGAAGACTCTTGAGAGTCCCTTGGACTGCAAGGAGATCCAACCAGTCCATTCTGAAGATCAGCCCTGGGTTTTGTTTGGAAGGAATGATGCTAAAGCTGAAACTCCAGTACTTTGGCCACCTCATGCAAAGAGTTGACTCATTGGAGAAGACTCTGATGCTGGGAGGGATTGGGGGCAGGAGGAGAAGGGGACGCCAGAGGATGAGATGGCTGGATGGCATCACTGACTCGATGGATGTGAGTCTGAGTGAACTCGGGCAGTTGGTGATGGACAGGGAGGCCTGTCGTGCTGTGATTCATGGGCTCGCAAAGAGTCGGACACCACTGAGCAACTGAACTGAACTGACTGACCCTGAAACAGACGTAATTGTTTCTGGATATACTAGGCCTGAAAGCATGGTCTGTCCCATTCTTGGCATCTCTAAGTACACTGACTTTTTCTTTGCTATAACCAACATTCTTTTGATATTGTTCATAACTTTCTTCCCATGTTAACCCTTCTAGCTGAAAAGATAACTATATTTATAAACTGAAAAATTGAAGAACACGTCATTTTTATTTCTCTGGGGAAGTAGGATCATATTAACTCTTACAGTGGTTAGCAAAAAGTATACTTCAGAAAAACTGTGAGGATACCTTATGCTTTAAAATTTCTTTAAACAGTTGTTGAAAACCAGATTTATTCTTCCATAGGAACTCCGTGAAATTCTGTTAAAGGATACACTTATCTCCTGTTACTAAGTTTTCATTTTTTTCTGATGTAAACCAATTGTTTTAAGGTGAAAATAAGATATTTTTGTCAGTTTGAAGCCAGCTAAAGCTGCTACTTTACAGGGTATGGTAGGTAATGGAGGCAGTGCTTGATATGACTCCAATTAAAGTCTTACTTCATCCTATATCAAGGACAATAGACACATTTTATGTTTGTGTATAGGGTTGTCAACATGTACATTACCTTTTTGTAAATACTCTGCCCCCTTTATGGTTGATAGTCTGAGCTAGAAGATGTAGAGCCAGGAGCTACTTATATATATATATATTTTTTGATTCTTAGTCATGAGTCTTTAGACTGTATTGTTTCCTCTTTCCATAAGTCTGGCATACAATGCACATTCTTGATCATTATAGTACTTCCAGTAATAGGAAGAAAAGAAATTAAAGGTTGTGCTCATTTAGTGTTCTGTTCTCCACCAAGTTTTGGTCTAATGTAATCAATTTTTGTTTTAGCATAGCAATTTCTGAAACGTTTCCATCAACATGGTAGGGTACTTTACAAGCCAAGAAACCAGTCTTGATTTTTTTTTCCCTTTGACAGTTCAGTTCAGTTCAGTCTCTCAGTTGTGTCCGACTCTTTGCGACCCCATGGACCGCAGCACGCCAGGCCTTCCTGTCCATCACCAACTTCTGGAGTTCACCCAAACTCATGTCCATTGAGTCGGTGATGCCATCCAACCATGTCATTCTCTGTCGTTCCCTTCTCCTCCTGCCCTCACTCTTTCTCAGCATCAAGGTCTTTTTCAAATGAATCAGCTCTCCGCATCAGGTGGCCAAAGTATTGGAGTTTCAGCTTCAACATCAGTCCTTCCAATGAACACTCAGGACTGATCTCCTTTAGGATGGACTGGTTGGATCTCCTTGCAGTCCAACGGACTCTCAAGAGTCTTCTCCAACACCACAGTTCAAAAGCATCGATTCTTTGGAGCTCAGCTTTCTTCACAGTCCAAGTCTCACATCCATACATGACCACTGGAAAAACCATAGCCTTGACTAGATGGACCTTTGTTGGCAAGGTAATGTCTCTGCTTTTTAATATGCTGTCTGCTGCTGCTGCTAAGTCGCTTCAGTCGTGTCCGACTCTGTGCGACCCCATGGATAGAAGCCCACCAGTTTCCCCCGTCCTGGGATTTTCCAGGCAAGAACACTGGAGTGGGTTGCTATTTCCTTCTCCAGTGCATGAAAGTGAAAAGTGAAAGGGAAGTCACTCAGTCATGTCCGACTCTTAGCGATCCCATGGACTGCTAGGTTGGTCATAACTTTCTTTCCAAGGAGTAAGCATCTTTTAATTTCATGGCTGCAGTCACCATCTGCAGTGATTTTGGAGCCCCCAAAAATAAAGTCTGACACTGTTTCCCCATCTATTTGCCATGAAGTGATGGGGCCAGATGCCATGATCTTAGTTTTCTGAATGTTGAGCTATAAGCCAACTTTTTCACTCTCCTCTTTCACTTTCATCAAGAGACTCTCTTGTTCTTCACTTTCTGCCGTAAGGGTGCTGTCATCTGCATATCTGACAGTATTTGGGTTTAAAATTCAAGATAAAACCAGAATGTTTTAAATATATATAGTAGTTTTCATTTTAGAGAATACATATTTGTTTACATGGTAGCATGAAATATGGTAATCTACATGTGTTATATATATGCATACATGTATTTTATATTTAAAAATTCAGTGTAGTTCTCAATAGGTAAAATTTCTTAAGGAGTTATTTCCTGACAAGGTCATAAGAAATACAGAGCTTTCTTGAGAAGTGAAGTATTTGTGGTGTGGAAGGCAATGGCACCCCACCCCAGTACTTTTGCCTGGAGAATCCCATGGACGGAGGAGCCTTGTGGGCTCCAGTCCATGGGGTCGCTGAGAGTTGGACACGACTGAGCGACTTCACTTTACTTTTCACTGTCATACATTGGAGAAGGAAATGGCAACCCACTCCAGTGTTCTTGCCTGGAGAATCCCAGGGACAGGGGAGCCTGGTGAGCTTCCGTCTATGGGGTCACACGGAGTCGGACACGACTGAAGCGACTTAGCAGCAGCAGCAGCAGGGGAGAAGAGCCAGGTATTATCCAAAACTTAAAAACAATATATTTTATTTATGTTCATGGGTGCATTTTCAGTCTTCCCAAGTTATCATCTATAATCAGACCAGGATCTTCTGAAATTTTTATGCATTATTTAGCCAATCTGAATGCAAGCAGTTTTCAACTTATAAAGTAAGTTATGTCTCAAAACTTGATTCCATAGGTCTTTTGGAGTGTGTCCTTAAAGATAGTTCCTTAACCAAATAATGTTAATCCATAGCATAGAGTTCCATTCTGAGATAGTAGGAATCTTTTTTTCATTTCCTTTTAGAAAATACACCTGGGCTCTCAGGAAGGTGATTTAGAGAATGACTGAAGTTGTGGACTTTTCTTTTATGAGGTTCTGTAGGTATATAGGTGTTTCCTAGCTTCTCAAGTCTTGACCTTTCCAATAGGCTTTGGGTCACTAGGGTAGCCGCTGTCACAAAGCTCCCAGGATATCTAGCCTGAGAGCTGGGATGGTAGGGAATGGCGGCAGGCTTCCAGAGGTGGGGATTATTCTAAATTCGGCACCATTTGTAAAACTTTTATTTCCTGTTACTTGCTTGAAATTTATGGCATAAATAAAAAAGAATACATATGATTTTGATATAGATTAGTTTGAAGATGTTTAGATACTTTATTGTAATATTTAAAATCATGTGGTATGCCTCGTATGCCTATAAGGATGACCCATAGCCATGATGATTCCAGGACACATTATTTTCTGTATAGCGATATTGTTTTAATAGTCTTTAAATGTCTTCTTTGGGTATTCATTATTTTGCTTGATATTACAACATAATAGGCTAGAATTCTTTCATAAGTGAAATTTAAACTTTTAATATGAAAAATATTCCATTTTGTAGGATTTTATGCTAATACTTATCAAAAATTGAGGTGAATACTGATCTTTAAGTTGCTAGTGGAGAACGCAATGGCACCCCACTCCAGTGTTCTTGCCTGGAGAATCCCATGGACGGAGGAGCCTGGTAGGCTGCAGTCCATGGAGTCGCAAAGAGTCAGACATGACTGAGCGACTTCACTTTCACTTTTCACTTTCATGCATTGGAGAAGGAGATAGCAACCCACTCCAGTGTTCTTGCCTGGAGAATCCGAGGGATGGCGGAGCCTGGTGGGCTGCCGTCTATGGGGTCGCACAGAGTTGGACACGACTGAAGCGACTTAGCAGCAGCAGCAGTATGTATCTAATTCCCCTAAAATGTTTGGTTATTAAAGAACAATCCCAAAAGTATTATTTATGAATATTTTCATTCCTTTTGGAAATTGGATATTTACTTTTAAGGATCAAGTGAAATCTATTAGATGGTATTATCAAGTCAGTCAACACACAGTGATCAGTCTTTATCTTACTTGATATAATGTACAAACACATGTAATTAGTTACTTTAACTAGAGTTAAAATGGCTGTCAGTATCCTTGAAACTGTTTATAAAAGAAAAATTTATCACTGGGTTATGATATTAATGTTATAACTCAGCAGTAAAACATTTCATGACGTAAAAGAAATATAGTACCTCTCTACAATATTACCACTGTTTCTTTTGAACAAATAATAGGAAAATGTGGTACCCTTGTGAATGAATGGCATTTGTTTCTCAGGAACAGTGTATATTACTAATTGTGGGGAAGGAGGGTGTCCATCCTTATCTATTTTATCCAGTCACACATGCTAAACGGATACCATAAGTAAGTGTTACCACACGGTGGTCTGCTCTGGTTTTGGGTGAGGTTTGCTAGGACTGTGCCCATTGTTAGGAAGGGGAAGTCCTTGTCCCTGTGTTACTGTAATGCCATTATTTGTTTAGCTCTTGAAAACTAGATATTTAAAATTTTTGCAACTGTGAATAAGTGTAAACTGCCCTCTCTTTTGGAGAAGGCAATGGCACTCCACTCTAGTACTCTTGCCTGGAAAATCCCATGGATGGAGGAGCCTGGAAGGCTGCAGTCCATGGGGTCGCTGAGGGTCAGACATGACTGAGCGACTTCCCTTTCACTTTTCACTTTCATGCATTGGAGAAGGAAATGGCAACCCACTCCAGTGTTCTTGCCTGGAGAATCCCAGGGATGGGGGAGCCTGGTGGGCTGCCATCTATGGGGTCGCACAGAGTCGGACACGACTGAAGCGACTTAGCAGCAGCAGCAGCAGCCCTCTCTTTGGTCTCTCATGACTAGATTCTGGGTCAACTTCAGGATCTGTAAAATGCACATCACAGGACCCATTACATCACAGTGGTCTGCATTTTAAAAACACCCCCAAAACACACAGTTAAATATATCCAAGTTAATCAGAGCCCCGCATTACTAAGTTGTATGCAGAATTTCAGTAGTTAACAGGAAACCACCAACCAAATAGCACCTCACCCCCGTGGCCTCCCCACTCCCTGTTCCCAGGTGAAACACGTTAAGGCTCTCCTCTGATGTTTACAGTAAGGATTGTAAGGTTCTGAGTGAGGTGAACATGTTCCACTGAGTTTGTTGCACTCTGTTTATTTTAGGATGATTTTCATACTTGTTTAAGGAAAAACAAGTTTATGAATAATAATCAAGTAGGACTATGAAATCCCACAAACCAAATTATCCCATGTCTATTACAATCAAATTTTATATTATTAATATATAATGGTTTGTTTAAATAAGCCTGTTGAAACACTTTTCCCTATTTCAGGAATTATAAATCAAATAAGAAATTTGTTCACAGTTGCTTGAATTCTGTTGACTTTTAGAAAAATCCAGATTTTCTTCTTATTGTATGAATGTATTATAGTAATTATTTTCATTATAACTTTGCATACATAAGTACATTTTATATATATACATGACTTCTTTATGTATTTTATATTTTTCATATGGTTTATAATATAAGGTTAGCATAATCCACTTTATAGCAAATTTAATCCCTCATAAACTCCTGTGTGCTTCTATAATTTAAATCTCGAAAATAAGAGTGAACCAAATTTTTAACTTTATTTTAGAATTCACAAAATTATATTCTTATTTTACAAAAATGGTGGAAAATTCTTCTATCCTAACACATCCTTTTTTCTGCTTTTAACTTCTTGCATTATCACTTTATCATGATCTTTCCATTTAATATGGCTATAATTATTGCAATAAACAAATAGTCTTCTCTGCCCAGAAGATAAACAGAAGAACTTGAACACATATTTCCGAATTATGTTTCCCTCTGTCTCAGATCAATGCCTGCAATTATTTTCCTTGGAAATACAGGCTATGTCTAGGTAACTATCCTGACTAAACTTGTATATACCCACTCTTCTGGAACTCCAATAAATTATTTGGCCCTTGTCTCTTTGGCCATCTTGTCCATCTGTTCTTAACTGAGGTTCCCTTCAAACACTTAACATATTCGGAAAGTTTATGCTACATGCTTTTGTTTTATTGTTTTAAAGCTTTTCTCTCCTGGCTTTCTCACCTGCATTAACTTGCCATTTTTCCTGTGCACCGGCTTCCTCCTGCCTATTGAACATGTTGGCCTGTCTTTTGCTGCTTGTTGGTCTGGGTTGTGGGCAGGGCAGGCAGGGCTCCAGTGCCCCTGGGGACTCTGGGGAGGCTCCCTGGGTGAGGCAGACTTTGACACCACAAGGTTCACCTGTCCCAACACTGTGACGGATTTCCCCAGTGGCTCAGACAGGAAAGAATCTGCCTGCAATGGAGGAGACCCAGGTTCCATCCCTGTCTGGGGAAGCTCCCCCTGGAGAAGGGAATGGCAACCCACTCCAGTATCGTTGCCTGGAGAATTCCATGGACAGAGGAGCCTGGAGGGCTACAGTCATGCAGTTGCAAAGAGTCAGATTTGATAGACTAACACTTCCACTTTCAAACACATCTGTATTATGTTCCCTCTATTTGAAAATATTTTATATTAATCTTTACCAAATAGATTGGTAGAGTGTTTCAAGCTCCAGGAAAGGAATACTGATACAGATTTTTAAATTTTTATTACAAACAAGTATTTATGGTACAGTTTTGAAAGAGGATATATGCAGTGTCCTTGAAATCAAGTTGGGACATCTACCAATCTTAGTTCTATGGCACTGAGATAAAATATAGGAGGCTCAGTAAATCTAATTTTAGGGGATTCCCTGTAACAGAGAAAGGCTACTCATTCCCTCAGACCTCTGACGATCGGTCATCAGGGTGGTATCATGGTCATCCATCTGTTTCTCCTCCTCCATCCGTAGTTGACATGGAGACATTTTTGAAGGAAGATAGATCTAAGTGACTTGTCCACTGCTTCTTGCCTTGTTGCTTTTAAAACCAGAGGAACGCCCTTCCTCAACATCACCACCTTTCATCACTATTTTTAGGCATTCTGAAATTTTTTTCACCAGCTCTGGTGGAACTACTTCTGACCACTAAACAATGTCACATTTGCTTTGATATCAATGCCATTTGCCTCATTTCAAAAACCTGCTTCATCTTTTCTCAGATCCATTCCAAAAGCAAAAGCCTAACTTGATTTTTTTGAACTTTTGGGAAATGCTTCTGTGATTGGTTTTAAGAATGTCAGGAAAATGATAAAAGTTATTTTGGTGCAAGTTAACAGTTGTCTTTCGTTAAGTACAGATTTTCACAACCTTGGAAGATAATTAAATGGAGTATTAATGCCAACTGTAAAAATATGAGTACCTTTTATTTGAAGGACAACCACATTGCACTGAAAGCAAGAAAGACTGGCATATTTACTTAAACAAATTCCAAAGGCATTTTCACACACACACACACACACACCATGACTAAACAGTGAAAGTGTGTATTTAAATCCTGATTCAGTACTCTTGGGGGCACTTGCTTTAATCTCACGTCTCTCATCTCAGTTTTAAGAAGTAGAAGTTATACTGAGTTAACTGAATCTAGACTTTTCATTTTGATTTTTCTTGCATTTGAGGAAGCACTCTTTCAAGCAAGCTTGATATATTTTGTAAGAGTAAGGAAAATAATTTCACATGGACTCAGAAGTTAACACATATATCAGTATTCCTCTACTTTCCAGTAGAGATTTGTTTACTCCCCTGGCCACACCACCCTCATTCCTGACCAAGAATATGACTTCAAATTGTGCGGATTTTAGTGGATTTTGATAACTGGTCAAGGACATAGAACAATGCTGGCATATGCTCGCTGCTTAGCAATGGTGTCGAGTAAATGAAACGAGGGACGGATCAGTTGTTCAGCACCTACTTATTGCTCACAGCCCGTGACCTCTGAGCTTGGAAAGAGACCTGGAGATAATGAGGAAGGAAGTATAAGTGAGGTAGCTGGATGAAAAGGTGGCTCCACTACTGGCAAATAGCTAAATGACCCTTTCAATGTAAATATTTAAGCACGTTTTGTGTTTGCTCTGTTATTGTTTAGTTGCGAAATCCTGTCTGACACTTTTGTGATCCCATAGACTGTAACCCAGCGGACTCCTCTGTCCTTGGGATTCTCCAGGCAAGAATACTGGAGTGGGCAGCCATTCCCTTCTCCAGGGGATCTTCCCAACCCAGGGATGGAACCCATGTCTCCTGCATTGGCAGGTGGGTTCTTTACCACTGAGCCACCAGGAAAGTGCTAACGTCTGTTCTATGAAGACCAAATATACTCACATCTCTGATGATGATAGTAGCTTTTTTCTCAAAGCCAAAATATGTACGATAGTGGGGTTAGGCAGAGGAAGTGAGACAGAAGACAGAGCTGGAAAGGAAGAAGCAGAGTATTTGGTAGATATTTTTTCCTTTATTATTTTTTTTCCTTAGGATTAAAGTAGGTTACAAGATACTTGAGCAAAACGGTTGCTCAGGAAATGAATAAATCATGCATTTTTATGTACCTTTGTTTTTTTATGTGCCTCGTGGAACAACATTGAGTCAGCACATGGGTGCGATGATCTTTGCTAGCCAAAAGGCAGCCTTTCTGAAACCTGGGGCATCACGTATTTTTGGAGGGAGGCAATCAAAGAAACAGCCCCAAACATCAAACCCTAAGAATAATAAATCCCCAAAGAAAGTACACAGGATTCTGTCATTGTTCTGTTCATGTTAGGTCAGGAAATGAGCATGCAGTTTTATTTATTAACTTTTTTAAACTAGCATTTCACCTGAAAAAACGTAAAAGTGATGAAATTGATCAGAAAAAAAGTGAACAAAGTATGACACAACATTTTTTTTTAAAAAAATTATAGCCAAGATTGCTGGGTTATATGATAATGAAAGGAAACTCAGTGGTCTGGGTGTGGAATAAGCAATAAGGAATTGGAATAAGCAATATTAAAGTTCACTTCAATACATGAGTGTGTTACTTTGAAGACCTGAGGCCACCATGCTTAATAGAATGCTATTGACCACATAAGACTAGATGATCATTTTGTTGATTTGGAAATGCTGTACTGTGATAGACCCTAGTTTTATCATAAAAGCCTGTGGCAGAAGTGTGTTAAATGAAACTGTAAGAAATGCCTGAATTACAGGTAAAAAGCACAGGAGCACAGCAATTTCATATGGCTTGATCCTGCAAACTGTGCTTGAGTGGGAGAAATTTGAAAGGGAGCTCTGTAGGAACTTCAAGGCAAGCACAGGCAACTTTTAATGGAACAGTATAGCATTGATCCCTGGGTGCTGAAGACTATGGGGGCGGGGTCGACGGGGCGCCTCTGAATTTCTTTGCAGACTCAGTCACCAAGTCTACTGACTAGTACCCTGTGCTGGCTCCTACTTAAAGCCTCTATCATTTTCTTCCGAAGGCATTCCTAATGAAGAATACCTGCACAGCAGAAGATTCCTGCATGTTTGAGGGTATGTGTGTGTTCCCCTTGAGCTGTCTGTGCACACGTGCCTTCTTTTCAGAGCTTATCAGTGAGGTTGGTCATTTCCCGGATCAGCATTTTGCAGCTTGACCAAACCTCTCTTTGTGGTGCTGTCTAGAGACAGGAGCAGCCCCTAGTCACCCTGCCTTCAAGCAGAATGAGGACACAGTGGCTCTTTTTTTGCGTGGTTAGACTTAGGCTCCCATGAAGAAAGCCCTCATAACTAGAAAAATTCATTAGCATTTTGAAAACGGACATATTTTTTTTTTTTTTGCCTGTTAAAAACTAAGGTATGAATGGGAAAGGTTTTTTTTCCTAATAGATTCCTTATACCTTTATTGAAAGCTCATTTCAGGTATTAAGCTTATCTGAATGCAGTGATGTCATTTCACAATTATAGAATTAACCCCAAGAAAATAAGCCTATTTGGGGGGATTTATTTTTCATTTTTCCCCCTAACTCTCAAATGATGATACCTCATTGATTATTCAGACACTGAGATGATAAAGAATGAGTTTATTTGATTCAGTTAATATAAGCATTTCTTCGAATGTTTGATGTTGTACTAAGATGCTGTTTTCGAACTCATGATTACCAAAGGGGAAAGGTGGGTGGGAGGGGTGAATTAGGTGGGGATTAATATATACACATTACTGTATATAAAATAGATAATCACAAGGGACCTACTGTATAGCACAGGGAACTCTACTCAATATTCTGTAATAACCTATATGGGAAAAGAATCTGAAGAAGAATAGATATATAAATATATATATCTGAATCAATTACCTTGCTCTACACCTGAAACTAACACAACATTGTAAATCAAAATAAAATAAAAATTGTAAATCATATAAAATAAAAATTAAATGTAAAAAAGATGCTATTTTTAATATTTCAAGGGTAATAACTCTGCTCAAAATCAGATACTGAGTAGATTTGAAGTAAATATGGCATGGTGCCCCATCAGGAAAAGTGCTAGAACATTGTCATTAATTGATAGATTTTGCAATGAGCTTCTCTAAATCTGTCACATGTAAATTGTTGAAATAATGCAGGCTACCTCTCTATCCCATGTGAGAATCCTGAGTATGAGGCAGGTGGCATACAAGGTGCCATGTGCAAAACCTCTGTGAACTTACATATGAGTCTTACATTGCAGCGGCCATAGCTGAATCAGGCTGGCAAATCAGAGAGGAATACCAGTGGTGATGGAAACGATTATTTCTAGAATTGAAGGCAACTCAGAGAAAAGCAGCTGGAGTTTTGGACTCATTACTTAAACTTATAAAAAGAAGCCATATTCTGTTGCTCAGAAAGGCCATGATGAAGCATGTTTTTTCATCAACTTCTTGCAAATGTGATAAACAAAAGACATACTGAACTCAGTAATTTCTAAATAACTCAGGCTCAGGACCCATAGTTCGGCCCAGTGCCCAGCAGCGCTCAGTGTCACAGGCCGCTGCAACGGCATCGAAGTCCGTGTCTTAGCGTAACTCAGGGGAAAAAATTGGGTTTAATACTTACAGTATGTTTGTTTTTTCACAATTTTTGTTTTTGTTTACTTTTTCCATTTAATTTCTATTTTACCTTGGAGGCTAGTTGAATTACAGTGTTGCATCCGTTTCAGGTGTACAGCAAAGTGATTCAGTTGTATGTATACATATATTCATTCTCTTTCAGATCCTTTTCCCATATAGATTGTTACAGAATATTGAATAGAGTTCCCTGTGCTATGCAGTAGGTCCCAGTTGGTTATCTATTTTTATATATAGTACAGCATATAGTTAATTCCAACCTCCTTATTTATCCCTTCCCTTTGGTAACCATAAGTTTGTTTTGTAAGTCTGCGAGTCTGATCTGTTTATAGTATGTTTCAAAAGCAAAGTCACTGTAATTAAAAACGTTCAAGCAAGCAGTTTGTGATAATCTTCTTAAAATAATAACTTTATACACTCAAGCAAGTATTTGGGGGTAATCTCCTTAAAAAATACTTTATAAAGTACTGACCTGTTGATTGTGTGATTAGCTCATGATTCCTTCTACAGGGATTCTAAATACATTTACCAACTTATAATATACGTTTACTAACGTATGACACACATGCCAGAGATTACAGAGGCAAAATAAAATGTGGATGCATTTTTTAGCACATATACTTGGTCATTGTATTAGCAACCACTGATTGGCATATATATGCTCAATAAGTGTTTCTGGAGATGATTTGGTGTTAGAGCTTTAGAGACTTTTTATGTGCTCAAGTTACAAGGTAATAGTTTTATAAAAAAAGCAATTTCCCTAAATGTGGAAGCTTCTTAGCAGAGAAGATGAAGATTCTCTTTCATAAGGCTGATATGTGTATCTTATATATGCAGGAAAAAACCACCATCACTAAAGTCAATAGTGACCACATCCCAGCTGTCCACCTTTAGTCTTGTTCCCTTGATGGCATCAAACACTGTTGGTCCGCCATTCTTGATCTCCTCCCTTTGATTCCAAGAAGCTGTATCCTCTGCCTTCCTGCCTCTTTGGTCTTCCTTCCTCAGGTTTGTTAACAAATTCTTTCCCCACCTAACCAGAAATGTGTTTTCTGTAGATTTCCATCTGTGACCTTCTTTTCTCCTAATTTCACCTTTTGCCTGGGTTACTTCATTCATGGTTCCATGAATAAAATCTAGGGTTCCCAATCTCAAAGAGTCACTACCTGTTTAGTATGTCACAACTTTTGTCTTCTTCAACATGTTTTTCCTGTTTCCTCTATTCAGTGGTCCTTAGTTTTCTTCCAATTTATCAGCCCTTTTTGCTGCCATTGTCTGTATTGTACATATTAAAGTTGTCATCAGTCAATTTGTGTCTGTCAGCGTGGTAGATCTTTGTACCCATCTCTATTTTCCATGTCACTATTTTAATTGTATACCAGGTGTTTGAATTCATGATCCTAGAATCATCTCTAGCTACTGAATCTGGTCATAGAGACTCATGATGTGGGCCTTTCTCCATATTTGTCAGGGTATCTCATCGAGTTCTGGATTCCAGTGCATTTGTCCTTTTCTGGGCTTTTATCTTGGTCTAGCTCATTTTCACCTTGCCCAGTTTCTTCATGAAGTTTTCCTTCAACCCAACTGCAAGTTATTAGACTCTCTATGGATTATGATTTCAAGCCATGAAAAGTGAAAGTCGCTCAGTCGTGTACGACTCTTTGCTACCCCATGGACAGTCCAAGAAATTCTCTAGGCCACAATACTGGAGTGGGTAGCCTTTCCCTTCTCCAGGGGATCTTCCCAATCCAGGGATCAAACCAAGGTCTCCCACATTGCAGTCGGATTCTTTACCAGCTGAGCCACAAGGGAAACCCAAGAATACTGGAGTGGGTAGCCTGTCCCTTCTCCAGTGGATCTTCCCAACCCACGGATCAAACCAGGGTCTCCTGCGTTGCAGATAGATTCTTTACCAACTGAGCTATCAGGGAAGCCCTTTATAAGCTATGGATGACTGCTATTACACAGTGACTTTAATATTTACCAGTCTCCAGGCCTTAACTAGAATGTAAATTCATTGAGAATAAACGCCATTTGCTATCTTTGTGTTCTTAGAAGTACTTTCACATAGCTTTGTTTGGTAAAAAAAAAAAAATCATTTGAATAAAATGATTAATTAACTGTACAGTGGCCAGTAATTATATTTGATCATTTGTTTTGTTAGAAGATACATTTTCAGCTAGATTTAAATGTTTTCCCTATTTCCCCCAAAATAGACTTTGCATATTTTGATCAAATGTGAATTTGTTTAGCCATAGTTGAAGGATAAAAAGTCACTTGAATGCCCTTCTAGCATAGATTCTTATCTTTAAAATGAAATTTTGCCCGTATTAGGGTGGGCTTAAGCTTCCTGTAATCCAAAATATTCTTGCCTTTTTCTTCCTTTTAGATCTCTACCAAAATACTTCCCTGCTGTGCTGAAGCTACCCTCTGTTGATTATTATTTTAAATCTTTTAAGGGAAAATTGCATTCACTTAAATGAAATTTAGTGTGTAGAAAATACTTATGTTATTAAACAGAGCCACTGTAATGAATATTACTAATGGTGTAAACTGTTGTGAAAACAAACAATAGTAAATTGAAAAGACTAATCAGCCATTGTTGTGCTTTACATGTTCTTTTCCAAACTATTCATATCCTTCAGGTTTCCATATCAGGTAGCCGTATGGTAACTATCTGTAAATTTTATTTATGTACCTGAGATTGGAAGACGTGAACCAATTATTTAATTCCCGTCTATGGTACAATTTATGGTACATTAAAAAGCAGAGACATTACTTTGTCAACAAAGGTCCATCTAGCCAAAGCTATGGTTTTTCCAGTGGTCATGTATGGATATGAGAGTTGGACTGTGAAGAAAGCTGAGCGCCAAAGAATTGATGCTTTTGAACTGTGGTGTTGGAAAAGACTCTTGAGAGTCCCTTGGACTGCAAGGAGATCCAACCAGTCCATCATAAAGGAGATCAGTCCTGGGTGTTCATTGGAAGGACTGTTGTCGAAGCTGCAATTCCAATATTTTGGCCACCTGATGTGAAGAGCTGACTCAATGGAAAAGACCCTGATGCTGGGAGGGATTGGGGGCAGGAGGAGAAGGGAACAACAGAGGATGAGATGGCTGGATGGCATCACCGACTCAATGAACATGAGTTTGGGTGAACTCCGGGAGTTGGTGATGGACAGGGAAGCCTGGTGTGCTGTGGTTCGTGGGGTTGCAAAGAGTCAGACACGACTGAGCAACTGAACTAGTATCAGATCAGTTGCTCAGTCATGTCTGACTCTTTGCGACCCCATGAATCGCAGCACGACAGGCCTCCCTGTCCATCACCAACTCCCGGAGGTCACTGAGACCCACATCCATCCAGTCAGTGATGCCATCCAGCCATCTCATCCTCTGTCGTCCCCTTCTCCTCCTGCCCCCAATTGCTCCCAGCATCAGAGTCTTCTCCAGTGAGTCAACTCTTCGCATGAGGTGGCCAAAATACTGGAGCTTCAGCTTTAGCATCATTCCTTCCAAAGAAATCCCAGGGCTGATCTCCTTCAGAATGGACTAGTTGGATCTCCTTGTAGTCCAAGGGACTCTCAAGAGTCTACTCCAACACCACTGTTCAAAAGCATCAATTCTTTGGTGCTCAGCCTTCTTCACAGTCCAGCTCTCACATCCATACATGACCACAGGAAAGACCATAGCCTTGACTCAGCGAACCTTTGTTGGCAAAGTAATATCTCTGCTTTTGATCTAGGTTGGTCATAACTTTCCTTCCAAGGAGTAAGCATCTTTTAATTTCATGGCTGCAGTCACCATCTGCAGTGATTTTGGAGCCCAGAAAAATAAAGTCTGACACTGTTTCCACTGTTTCCCCATCTATTTCCCATGAAGTGATGGGACCAGATGCCATGATCTTCGTTTTCTGAATGTTGAGCTTTAAGCCAACTTTTTCACTCTCCACTTTGACTTTCATCAAGAGGCTTTTTAGCTCCTCTTCACTTTCTGCCATAAGGGTGGTGTCATCTGCATATCTGAGGTTATTGATATTTCTCTCAGCAATCTTGATTCCAACTTGTATTTCTTCCAGTCCAGCGTTTCTCATGATGTACTCTGCATCTAAGTTAAATAAACAGGGTGATTATGAATTGCATCTTAAGAGAAGGAATCTTATTTAGTGATGAATTGTCTCCTGAGACATTAATGATCTTATTGTCAAAAATAATACCATTAAAGAAAATAGACCACAAGAATCACTCCCAAACATTCCTCCTAAATAATGGGAAAACTACAATGAGATCAGATCAGATCAGTTGCTCAGTTGTGTCCGACTCTTTGTGACCCCATGAATCGCAGCACAACAGGCCTCCCTGTCCATCACCAACTCCCAGAGTTCACCCAGACTCATGTCCATTGAGTTGGTGATGCCATCCAGCCATCTCATCCTCTGTCATCCCCTTCTCCTCTTGCCCCCAATCCCTCCCAGCATCAGAGTCTTCTCCAATGAGTCAACTCTTCACATGAGGTGGCCAAAGTACTGGAGTTTCAGCTTCAGCATCATTCCTTCCATCTGAAGGGCTGATCTCCTTCAGAATGGACTGGTTGGATCTCCTTGCAGTCCAAGGGACTCTCAAGAGTCTTCTCCAACACCACAGTTCAAAAGCATCAATTCTTCGGCGCTCAGCCTTCTTCACAGTCCAACTCCCACATCCATACATGACCACAGGAAAACCATAGCCTTGACTAGATGGACCTTTGTTGGCAAAGTGATGTCTCTGCTTTTGAATATGCTATCTAGGTTGGTCATAACTTTTCTTCCAAGGAGTAAGCGTCTTTTAATTTCATGGCTGCAGTCACCATCTGTAGTGATTTTGGAGCCCCCCAAAATAAAGTCTGACACTGTTTCCACTGTTTCCCCATCTATTTCCCATGAAGTGATGGGACCAGATGCCATGATCTTCGTTTTCTGAATGTTAAGCTTTAAGCCAACTTTTTCACTCTCCACTTTCACCTTCATCAAGAGGCTTTTTAGTTCCTCTTCACTTTCTGCCATAAGGGTGGTGTCATCTGCATATCTGAGGTTATTGATATTTCTCCCAGCAATCTTGATTCCAGCTTGTGTTTCTTCCAGTCCAGCATTTCTCATGATGTACTCTGCATATAAGTTAAATAAACAGGGTGACAATATATAGCAATTGTGACTCAAAATATATGTTTATTAAAACAAAAGAAAATAGCAAAAAAGTATGTTTTTTTGCCTAATTTGTGTGTAGATAAAAATAAGGATTTTAGTAAACTAGTTATTAAGAGTTGATTTGTTTTTGAAATGTATTTTTTGTATACTGTTCTCCAGATTCTTAAATTTATTTTTCCTTATATAAAAAAGTATGTGTTTGAATCTCAATAATTGTTTATCCTAATGACCTTATGGGGCTGTTCCCAGTTACATGTACAGAAAGAGAGGAACCAGAATTTTTTAAATAGATGCTTGAGTCTTTATTCACACAGGACACTGCCTATACAGTAAATAATCAATATGGTTATTGTTGTACCATTCTCTTATTATACTGTATTTTTAAAAACCTTTTTTTCCCTGCTGCTAACCAATGTTATGCATGCTTGTATAAATTTATAGCACTACAGAAAAATATGATATAGAAAAGTAGAATTATCTGTAATTCTGTTACCGTGCCCGTCAATAATCAGTTTAGTTCAGTCACTCAGTCGTGTCTGACTGTTGCGACCCCATGGTCTGCAGTATTCCGGGCTTCCCTGTCTATCACTAACTCCCAGAGCTTACTCAAATTCATTCCATTCAGTCTGTGATACCATCCAACCATCTCATCCTCTGTCATCCCCTTCTCCCCCTGCCCTCAATCTTTCCCAGCATTAGGGTCTTTTCAAATGAGTCAGCTCTTCACATCAGGTGGCCAAAGTATTGGATTTTCAGCTTCAGCATCAGTCCTTCCAATGAACACCCAGGACTGGTCTCCTTTAGAATGGACTGGTTGGATCTCCTTGCAGTCCAAGGGACTCTCAAGAGTCTTCTCCAACACTACAGTTCAAAAGCATCAATTCTTCAGTGCTCAGCTTTCTTTATAGTCCAGCTCTCACATCCATGCATGACTCCTAGAAAAATCATGGCTTTGACTAGATGGACCTTTATTGGCAAAGTAATAACAACATCTATGTAATACCGATTCATACTGGCCAGAATTTAAATACCACTAAATGTGTGACAGTATTGTAAGTGCTCTTGAGTATATTGATTAATTTAGCCATAGAAAAGAATGAAATAATGCCATTTGCAGCAACATAGAGCTAGAGATTATCATACTAAATGAAGTAAGTCAGAGAAAAACAAATACCATATGATAGCATGTATATGTGGAGCCTAAAATATGACACAGATGAAGTGATTTATGAAATAGAAATAGACTCATCGACCTATAAAACAAATGTATGATTACCAGGGGAAAAGGGGCTGAGGGAAGGATAAATTAGAAGTTTGGGCTTAGCAGATACAAACTAGTATATACAAACTAAACAACAAGGTCCTAATGTATAGCACAAAGAACTATATTCATTATCCTGTAATAAAAACCATGATGGAAAAGAAAATACTTTGACAAAAATACTTTGTATTTTTTTACAATAAAAATTGGATTCCTAAAAAAATATGTGTATATACACACACTCATATATGTTTGTTTTGAGTCATTTAATCTATAAGAACTCTATCAGGAACGACTTGTTATCACTGCTTATAAATGACAGAACTGGCCCAGAATGGTTAATTAACCTGATATGCTTGCTCCCAGTTTTTTTCTATGGGTAGATTATCATTTGATATTCTTGCTATTATATTATTTACAAAAATAGGAACAAAACATACTGACACTGTTTTACCACAGTCAGGTCCAAAACAAACTCCCCTGAACCACCAAAACTGCTCCTCACTCCACTGTGTAAATACAGATAGCACCAGCATACAATTTTTCTGCAAGTCTGGTCAGTACTATCTACTCAAAGAATTAAAAGGCCCTTTCTCACTTGTCTTCACTCCTTTAAGCGGAATCCAAGATGTTAGCATCTCCTGCCTGGATAATTGCCGGAGTCGTTGTGGCTGGTCTCCCCACTTCCAACATCACCCACTCCTGTAGTCCATTCTCCAGGCAGCAGCCAAAGTCTGATTTTTAAATGTCACTCAGATCATGTTACCCTTCTGCTTAAAACATCTCAATATGCACATCCCTCGTGATGGTACTGAAAATAGCACCCTGAGTCATCGTCAGCCCTGGAGACCCGTGTGGTCCCTCTCTGTCTTCTTGGGCCCCACCTCCCACCTCCTCCCATCTCCCTGCCTCCTTGCAGCCACCTTTCCATCTCTGGACCATGTCATGCTCTTTCCTACCTCCGGGACTTTGCACTTTCTCTTCTCGTCATTGTCACTTTTGCACGGTCAGCTCCTGTGTCCTTTCGGTCTCCCCAAAGCAGCCTTCACAGGCAACCTTTCTAAAGAATCCTATTCTTTTTTTTTTTTTTAATTTTTAACAGGAAAGGAAAACGATGATTGAAAGAGAACAAGAAAACTTTAATGCCTGTACCTCACTGAATGTAGAAAATTCAGTATGCCTGATACAATCACAAAACCAAATGGACTAAAAAAGTATAAAATAATATATCAACTCAATACATTATCCAACCAACAAGAGTATGAAGAACTGTATACAAGTGGGAGACCTGGGTTCAATCCCTGGGTTGGGAAGATAAGATCCCCTGAAGAAGGGAAAGGCTCCCCACTCCAGTATTCTGGCCTGGAGAATTCCATGGACTCTATACTCCATGGGGTAATAAAGAGTCAGACATGACTGACTTTCACTTTCATAGAAAATAATAATGACAATAATTAAAAAACAATTATGTAAAACAAAACTATCAATAAAACTTTAAAGAGAATTAAAAAAAAAAAAAAAAAAAAGAATCCTAACCCTCCAGTGCCCCATCCAATCTTGATCTTGGTCATTTTCTTCAAAGCACTTACCACTATCTGAATTTATTTCCTTATTTCTGTATTGTCTTTTTCTCCTACTGTGGTAAAAACTCCATGAGAATAGGAATTTTCTCATTCATCCGACTGCCTAAAAAAGGTGGGGCATATCAGGCTTTCAATGAATAGCTCAATTAACGAACAATTTAGACACCAGCAGTAGAAGGATGTTTCCTGAAGTATTATTTGCATATGCCTCCAAATTCTCACTTTGCTCTAGATTGCTGAATGAATGCTTGAATTGATTGCACATGGAAAGAAACTTTTCAGCAGCTAGGGATGTTGGTAAAAGCATCTATCTGATTAAATGAAAGTACAAAAGACAGGTTTGCTTAATTCTTACTGAGTGGGCTTCAGAAATGAGACCAGAGTATTCTTATTGTGTGAAGAATTCTGATCACTGGATAGTGGACCAATCACTACAGTATTGTTAGGTAATTGTTATGAAGATGGGGAAACAACACAGTGATTCCTGGGAAAGCAGAACATGGTGCATTAGCATTCACAGCCAGATCCTCCAATTATATTTTGATCAGTAAAATTTCCTTTTTCTTGCACAGCTTCTTATTGCTTCACCCTAAATATCCAGCCATTTTGGGAAGAAAGCTAGCCCAGTAAGTGTTTTTAATGATGGGTTAGTATAGCCCCTTCCAGTTGTCACAAAAATCAGCATGAGCCTTTGATTAACCTCTTCAACTCTTCACTGAATCATTAGAACTATTCTATTTGATACTGAAAATACTTGCATCTTACTTTTATTTCCCAAAGAGAGACACTTGTCTTTACAAGTGGAAATACACTGCTCACTCATTTTTGCTTTAATGATATTTTAACGTTTATGTGTTAAGTCCTATGAACTACCTTTGTCTGATTATAAAATTCTTTCTGAGAACAATACTTATTTGATTACCAAGACCAAAAATGACCGGGTTGGGAAATTTTCCCCAACTCTTTAATATTAAAATGGTTTTTAGCAGGTGGAGTACCATTTGAGTGCATACATGTATGCAGAAATTTCAAGCAAAATCACCATAGCACTCATATAGCTGCAGGTAAGATTTTAACTACCATAGGATTAACTATTCTAGAAAGAGTAAGTTTTTACATGTAGATGTTTTTCTGCTGAACCATATCAAAGAATGGCTGTGCCAGGAGAAATATCAATAACCTCAGATATGCAGATGACACCACCTTTATGGCAGAAAGTGAAGAGGAACTAAAAAGCCTCTTGATGAAGGTGAAAGTGGAGAGTGAAAAAGTTGGCTTAAAGCTCAACATTCAGAAAACGAAGATCATGGCATCTGGTCCCATCACTTCATGGGAAATAGATGGGGAAACAGTGGAAACAGTGTCAGACTTTATTTTTCTGGGCTCCAAAATCACTACAGATGATGACTGCAGCCATGAAATTAAAAGATGCTTACTCCTTGGAAGGAAAGTTATGACCAACCTAGATAGCATATTGAAAAGCAGAGACATTACTTTACCAACAAAGGTTCGTCTAGTCAAGGCTATGGTTTTTCCTGTGGTCATGTATGGATGTGAGAGCTGGACTGTGAAGAAGGCTGAGTGCTGAAGAATTGATGCTTTTGAACTGTGATGTTGGAGAAGACTCTTGAGAGTCCCTTGGACTGCAAGGAGATCCAAACAGTATATTCTGAAGGAGATCAGCCCTTCAGATGGAAGGAATGATGCTGAAGCTGAAACTCCAGTACTTTGGCCACCTCATGTGAAGAATTGACTCATTGGAGAAGACTCTGATGCTGGGAGGGATTGGGGGCAAGAGGAGAAGGGGATGACAGAGGATGAGATGGCTGGATAGCATCACTGACTCGATGGATGTGAGTCTGGGTGAACTCCGGGAGTTGGTGATGGATAGGGAGGCCTGGCGTGCTGCGATTGATGGGCTCGCAAAGAGTCGGACACGACTGAGCAACTGATCTGATCTGATATGATCTGATAGGACACTGTCTATAATTTGAACTTGAAGTCCATTTTTTGGATAAAACTTCATTATGACAGGCTGTTCCATTTATCTTTGTACTCATCTTAATCTTAAAAGGATATCTTAAAAAAGATCTTAGAGATCACCTATTCAACCTTTTTTGTAGAGAGAATTATAGCCCAAAGAGGAAAGGTGACTATGTTAAGGTTTTAGCAGTTAGTGCCTAAGCTAAACCGAGAACAGGAGGCTTTCTTGCTAAGTCCCTGTTCCTGCCTTTACCCTTGTATGTTTGGGGCTCACATCCAATGAAGATGTTTAGCTGTAATAAGATGTTAATGTCTTATGCATACTATAAAGAAATTCTGACATTCACAGTCACTCAATGAGCTTTGTGTTCTGATAAAATTCAACATCTAGGAAAAATTCAAGACCTGCTTCCCTCTCTTGCTCTTCCTCTCCTCCCTGTCCCCACTTACAAATGTGGCAATGCATTTCCTAATACTGGATGGATACCCTCCCAACCATGTACCATCTTTCAGATTCAGAGATATCGCATGATAGGATGTCAGTGGAGACAGGAGTTTTCCTGACCTGTCCACCCATTATGGCCTGTCTTCTGTGTTAATAATGCAAAGGGTGTGATTTCATTCATTCAGTAAATAGTCCCAGCATGACACTCGTGGCAGCATAGAGCACAGAGAGGCAGAGGACAAGGTCTTTGCCCTTGAGGGTTTAGGATGAGTGCTCCAATCAAGAGTGTCAGGGCAGAAGTGATGACCACTGAGGCAGGGGGATTAGCAAAATGCAAAAGCAAATCATGAGATCAGAGAGGGGTGTGTCCTGCTGGGAGAACATCAGGGACCCTTGAAGGATGGATGGGTTTTCCAGGAGTTGGACTGGGGGTGGATATACAGATGGTGGTGCCCAAGCCCGTGGATGAGGAGATTGCAGTGTGGTGAGCACAAGCGCGAGAGGACCTGCAAGAGAAGGAGGAGGCATACAAACATTGTCGTGTATGGTGGTGTTGGGCACAGGGCTGATGAATATTTCTAACCTGGAAAGTAGTAGAATCAGAGCTCTGTCACAGGAAGTGTCTTTGTCAGCCACCATAGAATAAATTGGAAGGGAGGCTGGGGTTGAGGGAGAACCCTGAGGAAGTGATGAGGGTCTAAAGCAGGCTTCCCAACAGGGTGAGGGGAAGTGATGGAAGTGAGTCAAGGCTGGACCAGCAGGGCTTGGTAACTGAGTAGATGTGATATTGAGTGTTTGTACCTGGGTGCCTAGCAGATGGCAGTATCCTTCCCGAAGCTAGAAGAAGACAGAGGCAGGGCAGCTTTGTAAAGGAAGTGAACACATAAAATTGGAACTTCAGGGAGAGGTTGGAGTTGGATGTAAAGATTCAGAAAGTCGTTCAGCAGGAGAGCTGTCTGAGCTGGGATAAGTGGATGAGATCATCGAGATAAACTGTAGAAATGAGAATAAAGATGTCCAAAGGTAGAACACTGAAGAAAATCTACACTGGCGATCAAGATCAAGTGAGTAAAGAGCCTCAGAAATAGAGTGAGCTCAGTAGACCATTACAGATACCGAAGAAGCAGAGCAGTGCCAAGAGGTATGTGGAGGTGCTCTTGTAATTGAGAGGTGTCAGCAAACAAGAAGGGAAAATAACCCAGGTTTGCTTTAATTCTGTCATTGGCCAAATTATTGTTTTAATTAGGGTTTCATAATGCATCTTTGTGATGCTTCTCTTTGCCTTTATCTTAATTCAGTTCCACTATATGCTTTTCTCGAGAGAGAGAGAGTTAAGAATCAAGCACGTTCTTGTATGTAAGGAGTGCCGTAGGCGTTCAGAATTGATGATGGTTGTAAAAAGGCCAGTCACCTTAGACCACTCATTTATCCCAAGCGTTAACAGGAGCCTTATGTGTACCAAGGACTGTGCCATGCCCTGGGGACACAGTGGCAGAGAACCACAGACATAGATCCAGGCCCCTGTTGAATTTACCTTCTTGTGTGAATGAAGCAAAATAAAGAGGAAAATAAACAGACTAAAGAAGGAAAAGAGACAACATGTTCAGTGGTGACGTGTGCAAGGGAGAAAATAAAGCAGAAGAGGAAGGGGGTTCAGAAGAACGAGTGTTTTCAGTAGAGAAGTCAGGGAAGGACTTATTGAGGAAATAACATTTGGATGAAACCCTGAAGAAGCAGGGGGCATACATATCTAGGTGAACAGAGGGACAGCATGTGCCAAGGCCCTGAGGTGGGTGCATGCCTGGTGTGTTTGAGGTCTGGCAAGGAGACCAGTGTTGCTGAAGGACAGCAGGCATGTGAGAAAGGTTAGCAAAGTTGCAGGAACCATACTGGGGCCCTGTGGTCATAAGTTGACCCTGACTTTTCCTCTGAGTGTAAGGGAAAGCCCTTGGATGGTTTTGAGCAAAGAAATAAATAAGAATCATTCTGGCTACAGGAGAAGGAAGGGGACAAGGACAGACAGGAAGATCAGTGAGCAGGCTTCTGCATATCCCGGGAAGAGGTGTTGGTGCAATGGACTAGAGTGGTCCCAGAGGAACTATGGGAAGTGATCCAAATATGCATGCTTTCGGAGGGTAGAGGAAAGAGAAGGTAACAGATTGAAAAAGAAAACAGAGGTAAAGAGTCAGAGATGAGTCCAAGTTGCTGTATTGGTCTTCTAGGGCTGCATAACAAAGCACCACAAACGGGTAGCCGAAATAAGAGGAATGTATCCTTTCATAGTTCTATAGGCTTGGCCATGCTTAACATGTCGGCTGAGTTGGTTCCTTCTGAAGGCTGTTGGGGAGAATCTGTTTCATTCCTCTCTCCTAGCTTCTGGTGGTTTGTTGGCCTTCCTTGGCTTGTAAGAGGATCACTGCTTTCATCTTCACATCATTCTGCCTGTGTGTGGCTGTGCCCCAATGTCCTCTTTCTAACATGAACATCAATCAAACTGGACTAGGGACCCACCCTTCTCCAGAAGGACCTCATCTCAACTAACTATGTCTGCTGTGGCTGTATTCCCAAATAAGATTCCACTAAATCCAAATAGGATTTAGTTTTAGATGAAAAACTAAAAATAAGGTTACCATGCAATCTAACAGTCCCACTCTTGGGCATAAATCCAGACAAAATTGTAACTCAAAAGGTGTTTTGTACCCTCATGTTCATAGCAGCACAATTTATGAAAGCCAAGACATGGAAACAGCAACCTGAATGCCAACTGAGATGAATGGATAAAGAAGATGTGGTACATATATGCAGTGGAATACTATTCAGCCATAAAAAGAACAATTTAATGCTATTTGTGGTAACATGGATGCAAGTAGGGATTATCATCCTAAATGAAGTAAGTCAGAAAGAGAAAGACAAATACCGTATGATCTCACTTATATGTGTAACCTAAAATAGGACAAAAATGAACCTATGTATAAAACAGAAGCCAACTCACAAACATGCAGAATAAGCTTGTGGTTTTGAGGGAAAGGATGAATGGTTACTTTGGGGTTTGCAAATGCCCATAGCACGTGTAGAATGGAAAAACAGCAAGGTCCTTCTGAGTAGCACAGGAAATGGTATTCAATATCCTGAGATAAACCATAATGGAAAAGAATATATATACGTGTATAACTGAGTCTCTTTGGTGTTCAGCAGAAATTAACATAACACTGTAACCGACTATACTTCAATTTTTGAAAAAAGATTGCCCTCTGATGCCCTAGGGGCCAGGACTTCAGTTTACAGATTTGGGGTGGGCAGGGAACCCAATTCAGTCCATAGAAGTTGCCAAGAAAATGTGTTTGGAGAGAAGAGAGTTCCAAAGACCAAAGTTAAGAGGCTTTTAAGTTTGAGGACCCAGACCAAAGTTCACAAAAATGTTCAGTACAAATCCCATGTATGCTTGTAGTTGTAGAAAAGCACTTACATGTTAGTAATGAGTTTGAAGCTATATTCTAATTGTTTATGGCTTCCTGGTACTTCCCTGTGCAGCATAGGAAAGTCAGACAGAGTATGCATTGAGTTTTACTGGCTAATATGCCAAAGAATTTATTGGTGCTGAAATGGAATGTTTTGAATGTCATAAAGAAGTCAAAGGACACTAATAAAAATAATAAAGAGCACTTTTCTCAGAAGGAGAAACAACTTTGGAGAGCATCATTTCAGTCCTTGATTTAAAAAGTCATTTTCTACAGTCAGTCACGCTGCAGTGCTTGAGAAGTGGCTCCTTCATCTGTTTTTGATGAGAATGTAGTTAAAATATATAAAATCATTAAGAAAAAAATCATCAAGGCAATAGTATGACATTTTAGCTGATTCTCAAAAATAGAGAAATCATCACGGTAACTTAACCATTCTAGCCTTTTGATATGTTTTCTTTGAGTCTTTTTTTCATATTCCTGCTGTTTAACATAGAGACAAAAGCTAGGATAGCAAGGTGATGCTAGTGACATACAACAAATCTACCCAACATTTCCTCAGCATGTCTAGCTCAAATTTCTCTTGCCTTTCAACTCATATTGCACATTCTGCCTCCTCTGCCCCATCTTTGTCTGGCTAAGGTCTAATCACATCCTTCAAAACTCAGAAGGCTTTGGGGAAGCCTTCTGACTGGTGTATTCCCACCCTTACTGGTACGGAAAGCTGTGGCACCATATTACCCCACACCTAAGCACATACCATAATACTTCATGCCTTCACTAGCTTTGATGACAGGAGCTGGGCGGTTCATTTATTTCCTTAGGACCTTTCACAGGACCTGTGGGTAGATATTCAATAAATGCATGTAGACTAGGAAAGAAAAAATTATTTGCCTGGTCCACATCTGCCACTGAACCATGAGACCTTACTAGAATTTAAAATTGTTTTGTTGAGATTGTGCCATAAACCAATACAGGAATATGTAATATATCTTGAGAAGAGTCTCCTTAAAAAGTATTCCATATATATTATTGCTTCAGGGGTTAAATTTATCCCTCAAAATGGAATCCTTCAGTTTGTAGCCATGAAAGTCACCTTAGATAGTTACAAATGTGGCTTGTTTTTAGTGTTGACTATGTCCCTTCCCAGGTGGCACTAGAGGTAAAGAACCCGCCTGCCAATGCAGGAGACGCAAGAGATGTGGGTTCGGTCCCTGGGCCAGGAAGATCCTCTGGAGGAGCACATGGCAACCACTCCAGTATTCTTGCCTGGAGAATCCCATGGATGGAGGAATCTGGGGAGGGGGCTACAGTCCATAGGGTCGTAAAGAATCGGGCACAACTGAAGCAACTTAGCACACACACACATGTCTCTTTAGTAAACACAATGAACTGAATTGAACATGCCTAGGTAAGTTAATGTGGAAAAAATGCAGGAGCTTAGAGGGTGAAATTGTTGGCAGTAGAGACAAGAATTTTTAATTTGTGCATTGTTTTGGAGAGGGGAGAGTTTTTCACCTGGCATAATTGAGATACAATCTGAGTCCAAGTGAAGAGAGTTGAGAAGTATTGCAATATAGCCCTTTGATGCCAAAAATACTTTCGTGATGACTTTGGCTCAAGATTTCTGTCCTCCCTGATCACCTAGAATGCAAATAATATTTTTGGTACGCAGTCTCAAAATTAGGAAAAGGAAAAAGTTTACATGAGATTGTTTATGGTTTCCTAGTACTGAGAAGAGGCTTTGCTATAGGGGATTTGATGCTTTACTCCTCTTATGAAGGTTTGGCCTTCATTTCCTACGTGATATGGGGCCTTACTGAATTTATTGAACTGAGATGAATGACAGATATTGAGCTAAGCTGTACAGCATGTCAAATGTGCCACTGCGGTGTAGTTACTTAAATCTTGATTTCTTTCCCCAGCTCTACTTTACGAAGTGTTTCTACTGGATCCTCAAGACCTTCCAAAATATGTTTGGTGTGTGGGGATGAGGCTTCAGGATGTCATTATGGGGTAGTAACCTGTGGCAGCTGCAAAGTGTTCTTCAAAAGAGCAGTGGAAGGTAAATGTTCATGTGGGTGTTCCTTTTACACATTTTTTCCTTGTGTATAGTTTACTCGCACAGTTAACTCTATAGCATTATTGAGAAATAATCAAAAAATGTTTTTAGATATAATCTGTCAGTGAAAAAGAATAATAACGCCTCGCCTAAAAATCACTTGGAGATTTTTCACTGAACCATATTTAATGGCCAAAATTTGAAATCGTGGATTGGGAACAATCAGTCAAAAACAATGGTTTTTTTGGTTGTTGATATTTATCTCAGTTTGTTTATTTCACTGAGACTTAGGAAAATAATTATATGTCACCAGAATTTAATTTACATGATCTAAAAGGGTGTTTTTTAAACAGGATGTCTGCCTTGTCTGTGTTTCTATATAAATATACGTGTTTGTGGCAAGTTAAAACATATCAGAATCATGTGTGTAATTTAAGTTGTATTCCTCACAGAATTATGTCATTTAATAGCTGCTTGAGATTCCATGTCTCCATTTGAGTCCTAGATTTGTTCTGACTGAAAGTTTTCAAACCACTATATTAAATGAAAAATTGTACTGAGATTCAAGCATACGCAGGATAGCTTTTGCTTCCGTCCAAGTAATCGTTCTTCCTAAAAAGAAATGGTTTGTTTCTGCCTTACTCCAGCCTCACTTCCAAGCAATTAATTAACATCATATTTAGGCCAGATGGTTTAATTAATGATGAGCATTAAGACTGGTCAAAGTGTAGACTTTTTTGCTATCAGGAAAAGTATTGTGTTAGAAGTATTATCAACACTTACTCTCACTAAAGAGTTCAGCCTTAAGATATCTGCAGGTGTATTGCTCAGAATATTTTTCTGAGAGATGAATTGATGCTTTAGAGACTTTTAAGCATACATGATTTGAATGTTTCAATCTTTATTTTGCTGAATCTTTAGAGACTTTTAAGCGTAAATGATTTGCATGTTTCATCTTTATTTTGCTGATGACCACAGGAAATGTCCTTAGTTCTCAGATGAAAAACGCTGACTGAGTAGTTATTTTTGTGCTTCTGAGATTGATTCTGCATTATTTAATTGATAGCACATGATTCATGTTATTTACACAATTAATTATTTAATAGTCCCCAAACCCAGCCTTGAATTGATAATAGGAGTTCTGTATCTATTTCTCAGGAGATGCACTCTTGTTACAGGTGACAGAAAATTCAACAGAAACTGGGTTAAGAACAAATGGAAATTCATGGGCTCACATAAGTGGAAAGTACTCTTATGGGGGTGGCTTTGGGCAAGCCATGGCCTTAGTCCAGGTCATTCACAGGCAATCTCATTCTCTCCATCGCTTGACTTTGCTCTGGCTTTGTTTTCGTGTATTCTCTCTCATGGTGATGAGACAACCACCAGACCTCCTTTAAAAAGAGGTTTGAAGTTCTCAGGAGTTATTATAAAATGCCCCAATTGAATCTCCATAGTCTGACTTGACTCACACGGCCCCCTCCAAACCAGTCACCATGCAGGGGAGCACAGCAATCTGATAGGCTGGTTCTGGCCAAGCTAAACCACTTAGACCAACCGTGGGGATGAGCATTTCCTGGAGAAAAAGGTGGGGTCTATTATGAGAAGGCTGATTTCTAGGAAACAGGGGAAAGAAGTATGTATAAAACTGAAATCAATATAATTTTTTAAGACTGTCTTCCTGCCACCCTCTTCTTTCTTAACTCTGTGATTGACTCCGTAGTAGAAGAATAAATAAGGTTTGACTCTGACATCTTTCTAATGCCAATGTATACCTTCCAATATAAGAGTTCCCCACCTAGGCTCACTAATGGGTGAACAAGGGTGATAAGTAAAAGTAAAGCGGTGCGCAAAGGACATTTAGAGAGAGTATCCTGAATTACCCTACCTACAGGTCAGCTTCGGAGAAGGCAATGGCACCCCACTCCAGTACTCTTGCCTGGAAAATCCCATGGATGGAGGAGCCTGGTGGGCTGCAGTCCATGGGGTCGCTAAGAGTCGGACACGACTGAGCGACTTCACTTTCACTTTTTGCTTTCATGCATTGGAGAAGGAAATGGCAACCCACTCCAGTTTTCTTGCCTGGAGAATCCCAGGGGCAGGAGAGCCTGGTGGGCTGACGTCTATGGGGTCACGCGGAGTCGGACACGACTGAAGTGACTTAGCAGCAGCAGCAACAGGTCAGCTTTCATATCAGAGCCCACGTTTTGGCTATTTACAAAACCTGCCCTTCTCTGCAAAAAGGTTTTCTAGATGTTTTTGCTTAGTTATTGTTGTTTTAAGTAGTTTCTCTAGAAGTAGCTAAGGAAAGAATTGTTTTTATAACTGAGGGACATATAAATATGGAAAAGCCTAAACGTGGATATGTTTTGTTTCATTGGAATGCCAATCAGTAATAATGGATAGTGAACTTTGATGAGTGCCTTTTAAAACTTTTATTAATATAGCATATTTACTCTTTATTTGGGAATTAGAATTTATCACTCACTTGTGTGAAACAGGGCTATATATTTTAAATATAAACTTCATGAGAGTAATGACTTGTTTTTGTTTTATAATTTATAATTGCTTACTCTCTTATCGTGGGTGCGTGTGAAAGAAATAGGACCATATTTGAATCAGAATTTTTTGGTTTAATAAGAAATTATTTTTAAAATATTTTATCTAATTCAGGGGATTAACTTCACAAAGCTATGGTATATGAGTGTTATTCATCTTTTTACAGATGAAGACATTTGGGATCAGACCCAGTCAACTAACCGTTCAGAATCATGAGATCAAACTTAAACCCGTATTAGAGTCTTATGACTCCAAGCTAGATCCAACCAAAGGCCTCATAACTAAATCTCGTTATCTGTTGTTTCCATTTTTCATAATTATCAAGTTTGTGTAAACCCTACTCTATATGTCATGCTAAATTTATGCCTGCTCGGTGACCATGGTGGCAGCGATGTAAACATTGAAAAACTGCCCCAGTGTGTGTCCTTACACACACATATACAAGTGTGTATATATGTGCTTTTATATTTGAAGATTTACTAAGGTGGTTTTCTGGTTTTAACCTTAAGCTCCTCCTTAGAATATAAAAGCAGGGTTCTAAGCACTTGAGCACAGAGGGAGCTGAGAGAAGGGGAGTCTGTTAAAAGTTGAAAGGAACTGCCAATACCAGGGCCACTTGAGAGAGAACAAGGGGAAACCCAAAAGTGTGAGTTTTGAGCTTGTTGGTTTAAGACTTTATGCCCTAGAACATGCCTCTCAGAAGCTTGGTCTGATAGTATAGTGGTGACTACATAGGGGACTGCACACCATTTAAGTGTAAATTATGTTCTCTGTGTTCTGTCTAGTGGAATATATAGATGTGCTTTTTTTAAATTCATAAACGTTTAATATAAACCCCCCCCCCAAAATAAAAAATAATAAAAACCCTTAGAAGCCTCATCTGGAATACCTTTTTTTTGGCCAGTAATGTCACTTCAGCGATTCATGGGGTCGCAAAGAGTTGGACATGACTGAGCAACTGATCTGATCTGATCTAATCTGATCTGAATGTCACTTCAGAGTCATATCACTTTACCTTTCAATGGAAATGTATCATTTTATTTTTTAATTTGAATTGCTCTTTTGCCTTGAATGTTTGTTAGGACCTTTTCTCTCCAACAAAAGAAAAAGAATAAGAGCACGCACACACACACACACACACACACACACACACACACACACACACTCTCTCTCTCTCTCTCTCTCTCTCTCTCTCTCTCTCTCTCTCATGATTACCCACCCCGACACATATATTTTAAACAGGGTTCTCCCAAGTGGTGGAAAGTGGAGCTGGCTTTAGGGTCAAAAGACTTGGTTTAATATGTGGATTTACCGCTTACTAGATGTGAGATTCGGAGAAGGCAGTGGCACCCCACTCCAGTACTTTTGCCTGGAAAATCCCGTGGACGGAGGAGCCTGGTGGGCTGTAGTCCATGGGGTCACTAGAGTTGGACACGACTGAGCAACTTCACTTTCACTTTTCACTTTCATGCATTGGAGAAGGAAATGGCAACCCACTCCAGTGTTCTTGCCTGGAGAATCCCAGGGACGAGGCAGCTTGGTGGGCTGCCGTCTCTGGGGTCGCACAGAGTCGGACAGGACTGAAGCGACTTAGCAGCAGCAGCAGCAGCAGATGTGAGATTATTTCAAATTATATAGCTTACCTGGGCCTCAGTTTCTTTATATACACAAGGAAAAGGTAACATTGCCCTACTTAATGCTTTGAAAAATTACATGAAAACAAGATCTTTTTGCAGATTTTATAAATCATAAAGTGGCATCAAACTATTAGATCTTGACTCTTCTTTAAAAACAAAATGCTAAAGTTCTTTGGCCGTGTCTGTACACAGGGACCATGTAAATGATTCAGTAACGTTGCATGGTTAGGTCTGCATTTTTTCGTCATTGCAGCTTCATTTTTCCCATAGTACTTTATTTTTCCCATAAAACTAGGCTTTGCAATTGTAAGATCTTTCTAGACTAGCTGTTCTCAAAGAATGTAGGGGCCAAGGGTCAAGTATGGGGGAATGGAGGGTCTTTCAAATTTCCCTCGAGGGACTTTCCCACATTTTCCAACGTGGACTGAACTACCAACGTTCACCCCCATAACGAACCTTCAGAGCTGACTGGGTCAGTGCCACCTGTGAAGACACAGTAGAGAAAATATTGAAAGATACCAAGTGAAATTTCAGCATCCCTATTCGATGTCTTTAGGACATGAAAGGACCTTATTTCTGGAACCTAGCAACACTGCAGATATACACATGAATGGACCTATATGACACAGAGCATTCCAGGTTAAATGACTCCTCTCCTCCCTGCAAATCAGTATATTAGCAGTAAACCTGGCCCAAGAATTTACATATGCCTTTTGACATTTAATCTGCAACTTCTAATTCTACTCTTGAGTTTTTACTGTCTTTGTCTCTTTTCAACTGTAAATTGCCATTGGTTTCATCACATGTGTATTTTACTTTGCGATCCCTCAATGAATAGAGCCGACTCCATTCAGCAGGCTATTTTATAACCTAATTTTGTTTCTGGATGCTCAGTATACAGGTAGTGTCTAGAAGACACAGCCACCACAAATCACTGCAGTGTTGTAAGAGAAGAAGAGAGCTCATTATTATGTAAAGTCAGCTGGATTTATATTTTCATAAGCAGACCTGTTAAGCTAAAGAGTCCATATCTTGGTATGGCCAGTCAAATCATATGATGCCTGTTTCACCATTCAGACCTTTCCCTTTAAGTTAAGAGACTTATAAATCTATTTCCTGAAATGACATGGCTTTGAAAGACCTAATTGCAGATTAATCTCTGGAGTCCTTGAATTTGCAGTCTTTAAGGTACACAAATCTGGACATATACCCCTCCTCTTCCTCCTGTGTACTTCACAGCATATAGCTGAGCATATCAACAATATCCTTTTGGGTGAAAATGTTTTTAAGGACCTGTAATACACAGAAGAACTGTACAAAAAAGAGCTTCAAGAACCAGATAATCATGATGGTGTGATCACTGACCTAGAGCCAGACATCCTGGAATGTGAAGTCAAGTGGGCCTTAGAAAGCATCACTAGGAACAAAGCTAGTGGAAGTGATGGAATTCCAGTGGAGCTATTCCAAATCCTGAAAGATGATGCTGTGAAAGTGCTGCACTCAATATGCCAGCAAATTTGGAAAACTCAGCAGTGGCCACAAGATTGGAAAAGGTCAGTTTTCATCCCAATCCCAAAGAAAGGCAATACCAAAGAGTGCTCAAACTACCACACAATTGCACTCATCTCACACGCTAGTAAAGTAATGCTCAAAATTCTCCAAGCCAGGCTTCAGCAATATGTGAACCGTGAACTTCCTGATGTTCAAGCTGGATTTAGAAAAGGCAGAGGAACCAGAGATCAAATTGCCAACATCCGCTGGATCATGGAAAAAGCAAGAGAGTTCCAGAAAAACATCTATTTCTGCTTTATTGACTATGCCAAAGCCTTTGACTGTGTAGATCACAATAAAGTGTGGAAAATTCTGAGAGAGATGGGAATACCAGACCACCTGATCTGCCTCTTGAGAAATCTGTATGCAGGTCAGGAAGCAACAGTTAGAACTGGTCATGGAACAACAGACTGGTTCCAAATAGGAAAAGGAGTACGTCAAGGCTGCATATTGTCACCCTGTTTATTTAACTTATATGCAGAGTACATCATGAGAAATGCTGGACTGGAGGAAACACAAGCTGGAATCAAGATTGCCGGGAGAAATATCAATAACCTCAGATATGCAGATGATACCACCCTTATGGCAGAGAGTGAAGAGGAACTAAAAAGCCTCTTGATGAAGGTGAAGGTGGAGAGTGAAAAGGTTGGCTTAAAGCTCAACATTCAGAAAATGAAGATCATGGCATCTGGTCCCATCACTACATGGGAAATAGATGGAGAAACAGTGGAAGCAGTGTCAGACTTTATTTTTCTGGGCTCCAAAATCACTGCAGATGGTGACTGCAGCCATGAAATTAAAAGACGCTTACTCCTTGGAAGGAAAGTTATGACCAACCTAGATAGTATATTCAAAAGCAGAGACATCACTTTGCCAACAAAGGTTCGCCTAGTCAAGGCTATGGTCTTTCCTGTGGTCATGTATGGATGTGAAAGCTGGACTGTGAAGAAGGCTGAGCGCCGAAGAATTGATGCTTTTGAACTGTGGTGTTGGAGAAGACTCTTGAGAGTCCCTTGGACTGCAAGGAGATCCAACCGGTCCATTCTGAAGGAGATCAGCCCTGGGATTTCTTTGGAGGGAATGATGCTGAAGCTGAAACTCCAGTATTTTGGCCACCTCATGCGAAGAGTTGACTCATTGGAGAAGACTCTGATGCTGGGAGGGATTGAGGGCAGGAGGAGAAGGGGATGACAGAGGATGAGATGGCTGGATGGCATCACTGACTCGATGAATGTGAGTCTGAGTGACCTCCGAGAGCTGGTGATGGATAGGGAGGCCTGGCATGCTGCAGTTCATGGGGTCGCAAAGTGTCGGACACGACTGAGCGACTGATCTGATCTGATCTAATGGTTGCCTGAGAGTTAATTTTCTTCACTTTTCTAAACTCGAACGAGTAAATTGAACAGGTCCAGAGGAAAGTGTGTCTCGTTGTTTCATGGACCCAAGTTATGCCCGTCAGGCTGTGTACTCTTGAGCAAAAGGACCAGCAAGTGAGAGTGTGAGCAAATGTGAGGTCTTGGGGGCTGGACGATTGATTGACAGTCAGATTATCCTGCAAAATAGAGCACTTAAATTGAGTTCGACACAGGATTAGGATGGTATTACATAGTAATTAATACAGCTATTGCCTTATAATTGGCAACATCAAATTAAGGAAGTAACACGTACTTTATTAGATGTCTTCGGTCATGGTGTGATATGTTCCTCCGTGTACCACATATAGAAATCTAGTGCACACCAGAGGCCACTGAGCCTCCTGTGAAACTGCTGTCAGAGGTCGCAAACCAGAGACTGTTCTGACTTAGAGTTTTCTCATGAAACACTTTAAAGATTAAGTCTTTTTTTTTCCTTTTACCAGAAATTAGGAACCAGGTAACCTGATTCTAGCTACTTAAGCACTTAAATAAATACCTACCTGGTTGAACCTATCCAGGACTTTTATAGACACTTCTTTCCTCCTGACCTAAGCCCAAGGTTTTAGTGGTTTTTTGTTTGTTTGTTTGTTTTTAATTTTTATTGGACTAGAGTCAATTTACAATGTTGCGTTAGTTTCAAGTGTACAGCAAAGTGAAGTTACACATACACATATATCCACTCTGTTTTAGATTATTTTCCCATATAGACCAAGGCTTTAGTGTTAATTGCAAATGTTTGCCCAGATTTTTTTTTTAAATATCCTTTCAGTTGGTTGCCATGGGAACAGCCATGACATTTAGGCCAACCTGGAAGGTCAGGGAAGCTTCTTAAAGAGTTGACCCCCAAACTGAATCTTGAAGGATTGAGATTGGCAGTGCTGAGGGGGAGAGGGGACAGGCTGTCTGCACAAGGCACCAGAAACAATTCTGTGTTACCCCTGGGAATGTGTGAGATGCAAGGAGATAGGAGGGGAGACTAAGGTGTGGATTGGACCCAGGTCCTGGACTCTAAGGAGGGACCTGCATTTATTCCTGGAAAAAACAGACCCTCTCAGTGTTTCCATGCAGCAGAATGGTGAGTGCAGGTTCACATGTAAGATCTGGCTGTAGGGAGGTATGCTTATTTAAACAGGGTAAGCTCTAGTGGCTCTTTCAAGTCATTTTTATGAGAGATGACAAGAGATAGAACAGTGTTAGGGGTAGAGAAGAGGGGACAGCTTGCGAGACTGTTGGGAAGTAACACTGGTGGGTCTGTTATTGGAGATCAAGAAGCAAAGCTTTGGGATGTTTCCCCAAGCTTCACTGCTTGTGCCCTCTGCTGAGATTGGGGACCTGGAGTGGGAGCAGCTTTGGGGTTATGGGAGGCAAAGGTCATTCATTCAACAAATATATATTCTGTATTCACTGATTGGAGAAGGAAATGGCAACCCACTCCAGTATTCTTGCCTGGAGAATCCCAGGGACGGGGGAGCCTGGGTCTATGGGGTCGCATAGAGTCGGACACGACTAAAGCGACTTAGCAGCAGTATTCACTGAATGGCAGGCACTATTCTAGACCAGGTCTTCCCAGGTGGTGCTAGTGGTAAAGAACCCACCTGCCAATGCAGGAGATGTAAAAGACTCAGGTTCAGTCCCTGGGTTGGGAAGATCCCCTGGAGGAGGGCATGGCAACCCACTCCAGTATTTTCACCTGGAGAATTCCATGGACAGAGGATCCTGGCGGGCTACGATCCATGGGGTTGCAAAAGAGTCGGACACGACTGAAGCAACTTACCAGCAGCAGAATTCTAGGCAAACCTATGGACTTCTTGAATGAAGATCAAGTGAACAAAATAGACCAAGATCCTTGCCATGGTGGAGCTTACATTCCAGTGAGAGGTAGTGGAAGGATTAAACAGAATAAATGAGTTATTTGTGTAGCATGTGAAAAGGTGATAGCTGCTCAGGAAAATAAGCACTGCCAGAATTAAGGGGGTTGGAATGAGATTCTGTTCAGGACAGTGAGTTTGAAATGTCACTAAACCTTTAGATGTGTCTAACAGGAAGTTGAATTTGTGATTTGGAAGCTTGGGGAATAGGGCAGGATGGAGAATAAAGGTTTGTAGAATTATCACCCATGAAAATAGATGCATTTGCCCAAGAAATAGACAAGGAATAAGGCAAGATTAGAACCTTAGAGAACGTAAATCTAGGACATTGTGTGTGTGTGTGTGTGTGTTACACATGTTAGAATAATGTCCTCCAAGTTGTACACAGAAAATTTTTAGTTACTTTGTCTCTGGCACCCCGCCCCAGTACTTTTGCCTGGAAAATCCCATGGACAGAGGATCCTGGTAGGCTCCAGTCCATGGGGTCGCTAAGAGTCGGACACGACTGAGCGACTTCACTTTCACTTTTCACGTTCATGCATTGGAGAAGGAAATGGCAACCCACTCCAGTATTCTTGCCTGGAGAATCCCAGGGACGGGGGAGCCTGGTGAGCTTCCGTCTATGGGGTCACACAGAGTCGGACACGACTGAAGTGACTTGGCAGCTGGTTCTTCCAAGTTGAGCTGAACTTCAGATAATTGCAGCTGTGGAACTTTTAATTCCAGTTTTTGCTCTTTATTTATCATTAAACTTGATTCTTTTTGGATCTCAGCCAGTCCAAAGCCCCCAACCAAACATGGTAGCAAGGAAATTTGATTTGCCAATCCTGGACAGAAATAATGCCACATATGTGGCAGATGCTCAAGCCACATTTGTTAATCAGTGATCACCAAAGTGTGTGTGTGTAGGTTTCTCCTTGATTGTGTCACTGTTCCTCTGAAATCAAAACTATGTTGAAGTGATTTATTTGAAAATGATTTTGAGTAGGGACATGTAAACCAAAAGTAAAGTAGTATTCCAAAGGGAAGTTCTTGTTGTTTAAAATTTTAAATGAAGAACTTCCCTGGTGGTCCAGTGGCTGAGACTCCAAGCTTCCAATGAAGGGGGCATAGATTTGAACCCTGTTTAGGGAACTAAGATCCCACATGCCCTGTGCCGTGGCCAAAAAAAATTTTAAAAACGAATAAATACATTTAAAAAATGTAAACGAAGGTGCACTTCACGTAGCAAATTTGAAAAGTCTAAATTGGAAGCACAGTAATTTTCAGGTATTTCCCGTGCCTTGGTGTTTGTTTGCAACCCATCTATCTAGTTCTAAAGCAACTCACAGGTTTCCATGAGACAAAATGAAATTTCTTGTAAGTGAAATGAAAAGCAGGACAAAGGGAAGATGAGAGCAAGAGAAAGGAGAGTGAACCAAGAATTGGGATAGAGAAAGTATGCCCTTTGACCTTGGCAGAGATCAGCCACATACTTAGCTTTCTCATCCCAAGCCCACAGACAGTGGTGACTGACCTGACTTACAGTGTTCTTAAAGACTAGATTAGGAAACCACCTATTTAGAAGAAAGTTTTCATGAGCTGCTTTGGTTGTAATGTGCCTCTATTTTTCATGTGAATTATAACCCTGATGCTGGGAAAGATGGAAGGCAAAAGGAGAAGAGGATGGCAGAGGACCAGATGGTTAGATAGCATCACAAACTCAGTGGACATGAGTTTGAGCAAACTCTGGGAGATAGTGGAGGACAAGGAAGCCTGGTGTGCTGCAGTCCATGGGGTTGCAAAGAGTTGAACACGACTTCGGGACTGAAGAACAGCAATAACCTGAAATATTTTTTTAAGTAGCTCTCCCATTGGTATTAATGGAATTGTTTGGTTTATCTTAAGGTACACTGCTAGAAACATGCTTTATTCTGTCAACTTCCTTGTCCTATAAAAATCACTATTTGTGGAGCAGTTACTCAACCCAGGCAGGAATTTTGTTTCATTTTTTTCCTCGTAACCACCTTGTTCAGCGTGAAAGTTTTGTGGGTTTTGCATGGTACTATCTTTAAAACAGCCCTCTAAGCAGTCTTATGACAAGGAAGGCAGTGACTATTTTTTAGCAAGGCTTAATGGTATGATCCTTCAGTTCTTAAAATTAATAGCCACAGTAGTAAATATTTGAGTACTTCTTTTGTGCCTATTATGCTAAGAACTTTATTACATATTATCGTTTTAATCCTTATGATAATCCTATTAAATAGGTATGATTATTATCTCCCCCATGTTAGCAGTCAGTCATCTGAGGCAGGTGAGAGGCGAGTAAGTTAGTCCGAGGTCACCCAGATCAAACCATGTGGCGGAACTGGGATTTGAACCCTGGAAGCCCAGGCATGCTGACTCTGTCCACTTAGCACACAAGCTGTACTGCCTGCCCCACACAGAGGCATATCAGAGCCCAACTATTTTTACCCCTCGAAAAGTAGGGCAACATTTCTGGCTTTAGAACACTTATGAAGAGCACATTATAATTTAACAGTTACCTCGCTATACCCTAAATAATTAACTCCTAGCCATTCCAAGTTGAAACTCTCATTTGAATTTCTGTTGCCCTAATGGGAAAGAAATTGGGTAGTCTCTATTTTTCTTCTTAAGGAATGAACTCCCTATTTTTTAAAAAAATTACCATTACCACCCTAAAGTACTTCTTTAACATCTTAATCTGAAGCCTTATGGAAAATTTTTATCTTCCTATGTTTCATTTCCTGTGTGTGATAAAAATTAGATGTAGCCTATCAGGCTCAGAGAACCACTGCAGGAAGAACCTTTCTTCGTGAAAGCCCCAAACCCTTCAGCCCTGCGGTCCACTTGATGCCTGGTGGCTCAGAAACAGACCCAGAGCCGGAGGACACAGGGCTGCTCTCGCAGAACCCACACCCAGGACATGATTAGGATCCTACTGCTTCTGTGATTCCCTCTTGAGAATGATTTGACATCGAAAATGAAAATTGCTCAGTTGACTGCAGTCAACATAGCTCTGGAAGATGGGAAGGATGAGGAGGCATTTAGGCTTTAAAGTGGAGGCCAGTGGTGGGGAGATGGGAAGATGGGGGCTTGAACCTGAGTCTGATCAGTTAGGCAGTTCAGTGAGGGCCTGGCCAGTGCCCAGAAATGGAGAAGGTGGCTGAACAAAGACACAGGTGCCAGGTGAAGGCTGTCATGGTGCAGTGAGAAGTCTCAGTCCTTCTTAAACCCAGTGAGTCTTCTATCAGGAAAAAAATCATTGCAGTAGTCCGTTGGACAGCAAGGAGATCAAACCAGTCAATCCTAAAAGAAATCAACCCTGAATATACATTGGAAGGACTGATGCTGAAGCTGAAACTCCAATACTTTGGCCACCTGATGTGAAAAGCCAACTATTTGGAAAAGACCCTGATGCTGGAAAAGACTGAAGGTGAAAAGAGAAGGTGGTGGCAGAGGATGAGATGGTTGGATGGTATCATTGACTCTTTGAACCTAAGTTTGAGCAAACTCTGGGAGATTGTGAACAGGGAAGCCTGGGGTGCTGCAGTCCATGGGGTCACAAAGATCGGGACACAGCATAGGCAAGGTTGCCCCTTGATGTCTATGCAGCGGCTCATGGCAGGTACCGCCTGGAGGAAGAGATGACTGGGATGGGATTGTGGCTGATGCAAAGTGGAAAGGGCCTGGCTTGGGATGGAATTGGGGCCACTGAACAGAAGGCCTGATGGGAGAGGTGAGAAGGAAGAAGGGGCCGGACCTCATGATGGGTTAGTTCTGAGCAATGTTGAAGGTCTCTGATGGAGATTTGGGAAGAAAACACTTGGAGAATGGAGAGAATGAGAAGCATTTAAAACTGTTGAGATTGAATCACCCAAAGAGATAAAGCAGTCCATATGGAAAAGCAGAGACAAAATTCTAAAGCAGTTCAATTTTTACCTGGAGATATTTCCTCATGCATTTAAAAGTGCTGGCTCCAGTCCATGGGGTCACTAAGAGTCGGACACGACTGAGCGACTTCACTTTCACTTTTCACTTTCATGCATTGGAGAAGGAAATGGCAACCCACTCCAGTATTCTTGCCTGGAGAATCCCAGGGATGGGGGAGCCTGGTGAGCTTCCGTCTATGGGGTCGCACAGAGTCGGACACGACTGAAGCGACTTAGCAGCAGCAGTAGCAGCAGCAGGTATCAGGTAGTTTGGCAGATTGGCTTAGTTTTAGGCAACAGATGTCAGCGACTGCTTGATTTGGTGCAGAACAGGCAAAGCTAGGCAGTGGAATTGAAGCCTGGTGAAGGTGCTGAGTGCTCAGCACTGGATAAACAGGCCTGCAGGGTATGATGATCGTCGGGTGGACTTGTGCCTCTGTTACTGCCCGTATTAGAGGTACTAAATGATGATTTTAGCAGCTCATGACATCATAGGAAAATACAACGTGAGATACTAACGATAAGGAAGGCAGAAAAATTCTGTAGCCAAAACAAAATGCCCATGTTTCAGGTCTCCAAAAGCTTTGCTCTAATTTTTTGCTCTTTAAAGACAGACATATTCAGCATAGTGACTTTTTTTTTTTCCTTTTACCCTTATGCCTTGGGTATTTTTGTTCACTGCCCATCCTGACTTCTTAGGGCAGGAAGAGAGTGAGACTTATGATTTCTGGAGAGATAAGATACCTGTTAAAAAGAGTAGATAGATGTATATGTTTAACTGATTTACTTTGCTGAATGCCTAATACTAACACAGCATTGTAAATCAACTCCACTCCAAGAAAATCTTTTTTAGAAAGATACCTGTGACATGTACGTGTGCAAGCACACAGTGTGTTCAGAGCTTTGCTCCACCTCCCTCGTCACCCTGCGAGAGGCATGCTAATGGGAGGGGGAAAGCTCGAACATCAGCAGGAAGACTCCAGAACCACTTAAAATGATCACAAAAGCATCTGTGCACATGGTCATGTTCACTGAATCTCTCATGCTTATATACCTCCTCCCTCTGATATCGGAGACCAAGTCCACTTCTAGAGAGATCAACCCCAAGGAATGAAGCTCACGCCTCTCAGAGTAAAGCAGCTTGTTGCCTGTGGCCCTCGGGTTGGCCCTATTTGAAGCTCTTTTCCATCAATGTCAGCACTTGGAATGTGTTGACTATAACATTAGATTTACAGAAGCATCGCCTTCCAGTCCGTGCCGCGTTGCTGATTAATAGTGAACTCATCCACCACATAGAAGAAAGCCCGATCCCTCCAGAAGAGTGAGAAGTGTGTTGGGTTGGCCAAAAAGTTTGTTTGGGTTTTTTCATAACATCTTACAGAAAAACCCAAACAAACATTTTGGCCAACATATTTTCTCCTTATAAGTATCAGGCTAAAGGCTCTGTGAAAGCACTGGCCTTTGACAACCTGATTCAGCTTCACAGAGAGATTCTGTTTACTTTTTTAATGGGAAGGCCAAACCTGGGCCTCCCACATTGCTGGCAGATTCTTTACCATCCGAGCCGCCAGGGAAGCCCTAGACCACAAAATAAAGCAAATGAAATAAAAGATTAAAGAATAAAATTCTAGAGGGTCATCATAAATGTGAACAAGAGTTGAAAAGTCACTTGCAGCAAATTAGGGGGCGTAAATGGGATGCAGTTTTTAGAAAGTTTAATTGAAATTCACACACAAAGCACTGTAGATGAGTGAAGGTGAAAATGATTGTCGCTCAGTCACGTCCAGCTCTTTGCGACCCCATGGACTGTAGCCCACCAGGTTCCTCTGTCCACAGGATTTGCCATGCAAGAATACTGCAGTGGGTTTCCATTTTCTTCTCCAGGGGATCTTCCCGACCCAGGGATTGAACCTGGATATCCTGCATTGCAGGCAGATTCTTTATCATCTAAGCAAATATATAGGCTCAATAAATTACATTTGTTTCAAAGGAGTCAAAACTGTGACTGGCAGGGGGACACAATTACTTCTTCCCTCAGAATCCCTTCTTTTATTTTCTTCTACAATTCTGAAGGAAGAACCAGGGCTTAAGTTTGGAGATTCACACCATCCTTTTAGAAGCCATAATGACCACTTAATGTCTTGGTGAAAGGCTCCTTGGCTATTATCCAGCAGTTTAAACCCTGCAAGAGTTCTCCAGTTGTTGTTCAGCCGCTAAGTCATATCTGACTCTGCAACCCCATGGACTGCAGCATGCCAGATTCCCCTGTGTGATAATACATCACCAGCACAGGCTCTAGAGTCATCTTTATATTAAGTTATAGCGTGAGTAGACAGAGAATAGACCCTGGGATCAGACAATCTGCCTTGAGTCTGGAATGATTTGAGCAAATATGAACTTCTGTTTCCACTTCTATAATCAAGAGAAAATAAATCTTGAAAGTATCTGTCCTACCCATGTCTCAGAGTGAGGAGGATAAAAATTAGTTCACCTGTATTGAAACTGCTTTAGAAACAATTTTTGTAAAAGGTTACTTTACAGACACTGCATTTAAAAATCAGTATGCCCTTCTGAAGTCATTAAATTAGTATGTCTTGGTTCTCAATAAATTGTAGAATATTTAATTCCAGCTACTTTTTGCATATGTTAAATATTTGCTTTGAAGGGGAAAAATCAGTAAAAATTAAAGAAGAGCATATTTCACTTTAGGTAAGACTTAGGCAGGTCCATATTGCTCATGGACTGGAGAGTAATACTGGGGAAACCTTTGTATTTAAGATAAGGATTTGTTTTAACTTTTTATTTTATGTAGGAGTATCCGATGGTGCTGGTGGTAAAGAATCCTCTAGCCAATGCAGAAGATGTAAAAGACACAGATTCTATCCCCGGGTCAGGAAGATCCCCTGGAGAAGGGTATGGCAACCCACTCCAGTATTCTTGCCTAGAGAATCCCTTGGACAGAAGAGCCTGGCAGGCTATAGTCCATGGGGTCCAACACGAGTGAAGCAACTTAGCACAGTTGATTAACAGTGTTGTGTTAGTTTTAGGTGAAGAACAGCAAAGTGATTCAGTTGTGTATGTATTTATTCTTTTTCAAATTCTTAGTTCATTGTAAGATCAGGATTTAAATTTAATCTGCCTAAATTTTGGAGATCACAACTACTTTTTACTTTCTTCCTATTTTAATTAATTGCACCAGGCTTTCTAAAACACACTGCATTCTCCTGCCCTCCCACCCATACTGACCAGCTTAACTGGAAAACCAGTATGGAATTAGTCTAAGTTGATTGTTTTTCATCCGGCCTGTACCAAGCATTTTCCCAGTTGAACCAGGCTCAGCAATTTGATATTGCTAGCATTACATGAACACTAATTGTCCTGTTTTTTTATTATCCAGTATAAATTGAAGTTGCATTCAGAAAGAGAATAGGAATGAAGATTATTAGTAGCTATTAATTAGAAATCTTAAATAAAAATCACCATTTTTATTTTATTTATTTTTTCAGGTTAATTTGCTTTTCTTGCCAGTATAACTACAGTGGACTACATATAAACTTTTTAGATCTAAAAAAACATTTTTCATCACAATACAACAAACGTGTATATAATATTTTATGTTATATATGATTATATAATATTTTATACATAATATGGTATATTTTTGTATGTTTATGTAATATAAAAATAAAATATTTATGTGATTTTATATATTATATAATGTATTATATATAATATACAAAATATTATATAAGATATTATGAATATGACATATATACATATTTATAAGTGAAACAAAATTTTAACCAAAAATGTCTACCCTGAGTGTTAATTCTTCTTTGAGACTTCTTTTACAAGCAGTTTTAAGTTTACAACAAAATTGACAGGAAGATACAGAAATTCCCTATGTACTCCCTCCACTCACATTAACAGTCGTTATTAACAGAGTGATACATGATACCTTTTCTTTTGAGTTGAAGATGAGCTGCATGGGCACATCATAATCAACGGAGTCCACAGTTCACCTTAGAGTTCATTTGAATAAAATGAATAGAAAAATCACTGTTTTTCGAGGAGAATAGTGGGTAAACCATTACTGAAATGTCATTAAATGATAATAGATGAAAAGGTCCTTCAAACAACCTTTGATTTCAGTATTTAAAATTAATTGTTGACACAGGAGAGGAAGGAGAGGGTGGGACAGACTGAGAAAGTAGCAGTGAAATATACACATGACCATGTGTAAAACAGGTAGCTAGCGGGAGGTCGCTGTGTAACACGGGGAGCTCCGCCTGGTGCTCTGTGATCACCGAGAGGAGTGGGGTGGGGTGTGCAGTGGGAAGGAGGTAAAAGGCCGTGTGAAAGGCTTATGGCTGATTCACCTTGTTTTTATAGGCAGAAGCCAATACAACATTGCAAAGCAATTATCCTCCAATTAAAAAATAAAAATTAAATGTGCTTCAGACACATCTGATAAAGGTGTATTTGAAGACCTTTAGTTGCTATCACTGGTGATACTTAAAATTCAAATTATTCATATGACATCACCCAAATATTGAGATAGATGACCTGCACCTAATTTAACTAGTGTTTCACAGAACAGAGCTGTAATCGTGGCTAAGGTCAGATGTCAGTGAAACATGAAGAACTTGGTTCAGAACTTGAAGAATCAAACCAGGAGCAGGTGCTCAGAAGACAGTGGAGGCACTTGTGGTGGTCTAGTGATTAAGACTTCGCTTTCTAGAGCAGGGGGTGTGGGTTCGAGCCCTAGTTGGGGAGCCAAGATCCCACATGCCTTGTGACCAAAAAAAAATCAAAAAGCATGAAACAGAAGCAGTATTGTAACAAATTCAATAAAAAATGGTCCACATCCAAAAAACAATAATGAAAAAAGAAGCAGACGATGAAGAGCATGGGAACCAACAGGGCCAGGGCCAATGTGGGGTAAAGCAGCCATTGAAAATGGAAAGGAAAATGCCATGTATGTGCCCACAGTGTAGACTCAGACAGAAATCAGGCACTTTCCTTCAATTCAACCAGCATCTGGTGGATACTTAAAACTAGGTATTGGGCTGGGTATGGGCTACCGTCCATTTTTTTTTTTTTTTTTTTTAACAGAAAGGCATGGAATGCTATACCATGCTTTTTTAAGTCTAAGCAGCGTATCTTCTTAGCCTCTGATGGTGGTGGTTTAGTCACCAAGTCATGTCTGACTCTTGTGACCCCATGGACTATAGCCCACCAGGCTCCTCTGTCCATGAGATTCTCCAGGCAAGAATACTGGAGTGGGATGCCGTTTCCTTCTCCAGTTGTTATCCTCTACCATATCTTAAAAATTATCTATAAAGCAAAAATAATCATATCAAGCCTTAGGAATTGACCTTGTCTTTTTCAGTGAAGCAGTGCAAACTGTGCACAAGGGAACCAGAACTAGGAACGATTTCCCTTTTTACAAAGTTTCTCACTGTCAAACTGTTTTCTAGGCAGAAAATTGGTGTTTTCAGGTACTGATAGCTATTTTCTTTAATAGGCTGAGTAAGTTATAATTTACAGTCATGACCCACAGGGAGAGGATGGGAACAAAAAAAAAATTATTTTAGTAGTGAAAATTAACCTCTATTGAGCCATTACACATTCTTTGTCACACAAGCCAGGAAATTAAAGTGATTTTTAAATTACTTGAAAAATCAAGCAAACTGTCTTTCCTCTAGTGACTGTTAGGAATGTAACTAAAAATTGTATTTCTTCATTTATGTAATAAAACAGACTAGGCTGTCTCTCTTGTCTTTACTTTTCCATTACATAAGTACTAATTCTCCTTTTTTTTTTTTACTATCCAATATGACCTGAAATTATAGCTTATAAAAGAATAGTAATCTAAAAGGGTATTCAATAGATGTTAATCAACATATCTGATTATGATCTTTTGAAAATCATCAGTTGCTAGCTGGATTACAAGAAGAATTTTGTAATTCTTCTTGTTTTAGATAATCACAAGTATCCATTTTAGATACTTGTGATTACTGCTTTCAGTAAAGATTTTTAAAAAATCAACTCTGTATTAAATACTTTAACAGCTACTGAAATATGTTTAAGATTTAAGTTGAAACATTACTAAACTTTCTTCACATGTAAGTAGTTTTTCCTTTAGGAATTGCATTATGACATCATTCTGCTATATGTTCTATGAGATTTGTTTTGGGAAAAACAGTTACCAAGAGCAACAGAGGTTCAGAGAGGTGTGTATTCATGCTACTACCATAGACCAGGTCTTTTAAAATAGAAAATGCTGTGTCTAGAATCACAGAAAGGGCCCTCTGCCTTCTTTCATCACATCTGATAAGGCAATGCTGACCGTTTTGTTACCTTCAAGTTTCTAGAATACATTGCAGGTGCCCACTTATTGTTATTAAAGAGCTAATTAAGAAATCAGTTGGAAATTAATCCCAGGCAGTTATTTATTTATGTATTCATATTATACAGGTAAATCATAGGATTAATATTCTTCCCACTGTTTAAGATTCTACTACTGCTGCTAAGTCGCTTCAGTCGTGTCCGACTCTGTGCGACCCCATAGAAGGAAGCCCACCAGGCTCCCCCGTCCCTGGGATTCTCCAGGCAAGAACAGTGGAGTGGGTTGCCATTTCCTTCCCCAGTGCATGAAAGTGAAAAATGAAAGTGAAGTCGCTCAGTCGTGTCCGACTCTTAGCGACCCCATGGACTGGAGCCTACCAGGATCCTCCGTCCATGGGATTTTCCAGGCAAAAGTACTGGGGTGGGGTGCCATCACCTTCCCTGAAGATTCTACTAAGATCTCATAATAAAACAATTCTGTTATATTTAAAATAGATTGTAATTCCATTTCCTTATATAAAATTTCCAACAAAGACCATACTTCCAGATTTGGTTTCATAAAGCTTAATGTTTAATTTTGGTTTTAACTGTGGTAAAACACACACATAACATAAAAATGTACATCTTACCATTTTTTAAATGTACAGTTCAGCGGTAGCAAATACATTGACGTGCTTGTGCAACTGTAACCACCTCTCATCCCCATAACTCTTGTCATCTCGTGTAACTGAAACTCTGAATCCATTGAGCCATCATCCCCCAGGCTCCCCTCCCCCAGCCTCTGTCAACCAGGATTTTACTTTGTCTGCATAGGTTTTGTTTTTCTAACATCTGCTTTTTCTTAATTTTAATTGTAACTGAAATTACATTGATGGTATCTCATTTTCCAGATTCAGTGTAGACATCCCATGCAAGAGCGGGAATCCTAACCTTAGGAATCTGTGTTCAAAGTCCAGTGTCACTATTTCTCATATTCATCATGGTGAACATGTATTAAAGGCAGCTATGATCTGGGCACTGAAATGCACAGTCTCTGGTTTCATTTCTGTAGTGTCTGTAGGTGTGAAGTGGTATCCTTGTGTTTCGATGAGGAAGTTTATTAGAAGAATTAAATCATGCATCCACAGTCACACAGTGAAAGACAGAGATAGGAATGGCAGTTGAGTATTCCTGTCTCCCGACTCTCCGTTCTCCAGTTTCACCATATGCTGGGCAAGTTCTCCCTGATGCTGTGCTGTAGAATGGAGATGGGGAAGCACCTTGCGTATCGTGACGTTTTGGCAATGGGTGGTGGTAGGTATATGCCGATTGCCTGGCACATTGTCAACATTAAAGAGATGATAGCTGTTCACAGTACTTTTATTACTTGTCAGGCTGAACACATCCTGCAGAGTAGGCAGAGCTCCCTAAGTGGTTACTTGATGGAATTGTGTCTAGACGCAGGGGGCCCGTAATTTTATATGTCCGATGCCAAAACCCCCTGCACACTTGTTAAATACAAAGTGTGTGTTTGAAACCAGTAAAGGGGCTGCTCTGAATCCTGGTGAGAATAAATGCCACTGAAATTGGATGCAGACCGAGGGTGAGCAGCTTTTCCAATTGTTAAAATAGCTCTGTTTTATTATCAAGTCAGTGATTGATGACATTAAAAGCTGTAATACTGTTCTGTGGAAGAGATTCGCTGCATGATACGAGGTGTGGGCACAGATCAAAAGCCCTAAACTGTTAGATTTCTCAAAGGAGTAACCTAAATCCTAACTTGAAACAAAAGTTTACTGAAAGTCTGCCCACGTACATCTAACGGGGAAGTATCCATTAAAAATGTTTTAGAAGAAAAAAGCAAGGAATGCAGTAAGTTGATGAAAATGCTAGGCAGTTTCTCTCCATCCAAGACCAGATCTCCAGAAACCAAAATATAGTGGCAGCCAAAGTTAAGATCCTGGAGGCTCTGCTCCTGAGAAGAAATATACAGGGAGGTTCACCTCCATTTGTTTGTGTACCATTGAGATAATAACTGTGTTTGTGCACATTGTCACACTTGCCATTGAGCAGCTTCAGCAAGTGGCACAGCTAATCAGTGACAAAGGCTGTGTGCGTGCTCAGTCGTTCAGTCCTGTCCGACTCTTTGCAACCCCGTGGACTGTAGCCTGCCAGGCTCCTCTGTCCATGGGATTTTCCAGACAAGAATACTGGAGTGGGTAGCCATTTCCTTCTCCAGGGGATCTTCCCAAGCCAAGGTTATCTCTAGCATCTCCTGCGTTGGCACGTGGATTCTTTATTATTGAGCCACATCAGTGACAAAGCTGAGACTCAAACTCAACTCTGACCTCAAAGCCCTAAGTAGCTAACTCTGTAAACATGGTTTATGGAGAAAAGTGGAAAGAGGAGGGGTGTTCTTTGGTTAAAATTTTTAGGCTGGAGTTAACTTCCATTGTCCCAAAATGCTTTCATAAACTTCTAATGGTTTTCCCTGAAAACAACCTGAGATACCCACCATTCTCAGCCTCTGACCATTTAGAAACAAATATGTAAACTGAGATTGAGAGCTCTGTTAGCTGAGGATGCTCTTTGTGTCACTGACCTCTCAAGCCATGGGAGTCAGTAAATGTCTCAGAACATCTACCAAGGTTGGTGGTTCGTCAGCTCTGCCTCTACATGTGGCTCAGTGTCCTGGTACATGTTAGCAAGAATTTATTGTGCTATAAACGCGTTCTCTTATGTCAGCGACTGTCCTGGAAACTAACCCATCTTAAGAACTTTGTCCATAGCGCCAGTTGGAAAGGATGTAACCACAGGAAACGTTTCTGTTGCAGAAGTTACAGCAGTAATCATTCAGCACTCTTCTTCAATGAACTGGTACCGACGTCGAAATTGGAACACAGTTAAGAGCAACAGATGATTTGCTTTCCAAGATTTCCCAGTGCTCTGCACCATCGTAAGGAGTTAGAATGGCTTTAATTGTAAATATGTCACTGTAGATTTGGGGGATGGTATTTAGGGCAGCAACTGGTCAGGATTACTTTTCTCAACTGTTCAAGTGTATTCTGTTTCAAGAAAGCCCCCTCTGTAGAAGTCTGTATTTGTTGACGTGGAAATGTTAGAAATGATCAGTGAGTCTTCAGTTGGTATATGCCATTTATGAGTGTTGTAAGGAGGTGGGTAGAGCCTTTGGAAATTCAAGGAGACAGGTCTGGTCTCAAACAGAACTCAGGACATTAAGTGAATACTAGAAATCCTTCTTAAAATTAACCATTGAGGCAGGGAAATGAAGTAAAAGTAACTTTGCTCTGAGTTTTCTTTTTTTATAATCGTAATCAGCTGATTAGTGGTACTTGAAGAGGTTCTATTTATCATGGGATCGTCTTAGAGTTTTTTTAAAAAAGGCTGTATAGGAAGAAAGAGCCAACTACCTATTTTAAATGAATAAAAATCCAGAGAATCATGCTACCTATATGGTAACCTTCTTGTGACCAGTTAATGTTCCTACTTTTATTAGGATCATTTTAATAGTATTTCATTTTGCCTCAAGTTAGTCTCATTGAGGAGACATAAAATTTTTGATTTGACATGGTATTTTGGAAAATTAAATGTTTGAAGCTTAATGTGGTTCACTCACCCTCATTTCTCAGCTTCTTATATGTTCTCACTATTTCTCTGACTTTGTAATAGACTTTTAAACTTCTCATCCTTAAGAAGTCGATTTGATGATAAAATTGCATTGGTTAGACAGCTTTTTAGTAAGTAGTCTTTTCTTCTGCTTATGTAAGAGAATATTTTCTGTAAAATTTTAGAAGGAAAAGAATGAGAAAGACAGAAAACATTTATGCTTTGAGCTTGGCAGGGAATTTGATGAGAGTCAGTTGGTGTTGAGATGTCTGCTTTCCTGCCCAGTAAGTGCATGGCCCACAGGAATGCAAAGAAATACATGTGCTCTAAACTCTTCTCACATGGAGGGAGAATGTTTCCACGAAGATGTTTCCTATAGACGTCCTTATATATTTTTTTATATTTGATAGGCTTTCAGAATAAGATTTCTGAATCAAATGAGGATTTTAAATTTTAAGAAATGTTGCCAGATTGCTTTCCAAAAAGCTAAAATCATTCACATGTCCACACATAGTTTATTCGAGTACCCTTCCTTCATCCCCACCAACAACAGATACTGCCACACTTTTTATTTGCACTTTTTCACTTTTTACTGCTAGGCTGATGAGTAGGTATCACTGTTATTTTTTTTTTTAATTGTGGTAAAATACACGTAATATGAAATTTACCACTTAAAAATTAACCATTTTAAGTGTACAGTTCAGCAGCCATCCCCACCTTGCATCTCCTGAACTCTTTTCATCTTTCCCAACTGAAATGCTACCCAAGAAATCCCAACTCCTCACCTCCCTCCCCGTAACCCCTGGCAACCACCATTCTGCTTTCTGTTTCTAGGCATTTGATTTGTCCTTTTGTGACAGGCTTATTATTTCACCTAGCAAACTGTTTTCAATAAAAATATATTTTCTACGATGAAAGAGAACTCCTCAAGACCTGAGCAGCACTTCCTGACAACTAACGAGTTGCCATCCTCTGCATTTGGGTGGTTGTCATGGTACCCCCCCTTTTAAAAGATTTTTTTGATGTGGACCATGTTTTTAAGTCTTTATTGGATTTGCTACAATATTGCTTCTGTTTTATGTTTTGGTTTTTTGGCCCCAAATCATGTGGGATCATAGCTCCCTGACCAGGGATCGAACCCACACCCCTAGTGTTGGAAAATAAAGTGTTAACCACGGGGCCGCCAGGGAAGTCCTGGTGCTCTTCACATATGAGGAACTTGGAGATCACTCTCTGCTCACTTGTGATGCTGCTCCCAATAGTCTAAACCAGAGGCAGACTCAGATGTCCTCAGTGGTGGGTAGGTAAGGAGTGTGAGTAGCCAGGTAAAGGAACAAATGGGACCCACGGCTGAAGCAAAGACCCTGTGCCTTGCAGAAGCCTACAGGTCCTACGTGCTGTGAGCTGTGTTGACCAAACTCATCTGGCCAGGCTGAGAGTCTGGCCTTAGTTTGTAAGGCCTGTTATATTTAGTAATGTGGCAGAAGTACCCCTTTGGCGCCCTAGGTGGAGAGGGGGCACTGGGGAGAGGGAACAGGGAAAGCAGACGAGCCTGCCTGGCATGCAGTCATCTACGTGGCTTGACTTTGCAAGAGTCCTCTGAATTCCTCAGCGTTGTACTTGAGCTTCGCAGCCTGCCTCCCTCTGTAGCTGGGTCGCTTCCTGCTTATGCTTCAGAATCTGTTGCATACCTATGCTCGGAGTCTGAAGGCCTCTGTCCCTCCTGTGGGTGTGACTGGCTGCCCATCCCACCCCGCAGGCTTTGCGTGGGTGGTTCTGTCTGTTTGATCACCCCCTCATCCTCTCTGTCTCTGATCTGTGCCAGCCAGCTTCTCCCTGGGCTTTAGTTCTCAGACAAGAGGTGGCTGCCTCTGGGAGGCTTCCCTGACTCCTGGATATCTCGTCACACTGAGCTCACCCCATGACAGATCTGAAACTGTGTATGTCTTCCCACTGTAACCTGAAGAGTATGGATGCACCTGGTTTCATCTTTTATTTCTATAAGTAACACAGTATCTAGTGCATTGGTTGGATGGCATCACCAACTCAGTGGACATGAGTTTGAGCAAGCTCTGGGAGTTGGTGATGGACAGGGAAGCCTGGCGTGCTGCAGTCCATGGGGTTGCAAAGAGTCAGACACGACTGGGCGACAGAACAACCACCACCACCTAATGCTTTGCAGGAGAATGAATTAATGGGCTGAAAACTCGGACACCAGTGTCTCCTAACAGTCAAGTGTAGTTTTTGAACATGTGTCTTAGATTTTGGAAAATGCAATATTTAAAATTTTAACTGTGGTAGGAAAACGGGAGCTGATTATCTTGAATAGGGTCTCTGCAGTGCACTGTCATTCAATACTTCATGGCGATCATTTGATGCAGTTATCTGTTACTATCTTTGAGTTGTTCTCACACTTTGGATGGCTTTCTTTGGTTCTTTTTCTATGTTGGTTTCTCCTTTGTCTAGCAAAATGACATTTTTTTGTTGCCAGCGTTAGAGGATTTACTCCAATTTCTCACATTCTTACAGATGACATTAAGAAACTAACTCCCTTTTGACTTACAGGATCAGTCCAGTGGTAAAATTCAGCTGAGGGAAAACATTGTCTTGGCTTTGAGAAACAAAGGTAAATCTTGAGTGTCATTTCCACCTGTGACTAGGTAGCCCTTCCTGCTGAGAGGCTTTTTAAATGAATCGTAGTTGCCTTTCTGTCATCTTGACCCATGTACTGGGCATACCAAGTTCAGTTCAGTTCAGTCGCTCGGTCATGTCCGACTCTTTGCAACCCCATGAATCGCAGCACGCCAGGCCTCCCTGTCCATCACCAACTCCCGGAGTTCACTGAGACTCACGTCCATCGAGTCATTGATGCCATCCAGCCATCTCATCCTCTGTCGCCCGCTTCTCCTCCTGCCCCCAATCCCTCCCAGCATCAGAGTCTTCTCCAATGAGTCAACTCTTCTCATGAGGTGGCCAAAGTACTGGAGTTTCAGCTTTAGCATCATTCCTTCCAAAGAAATCCCAGGGCTGATCTCCTTCAGAATGGACTGGTTAGATCTCCTTGTAGTCCAAGGGACTCTCAAGAGTCTTCTCCAACACCACCAAGAGAGGATGCCTAACAGTTGATACTTTTGCAAAGAGCGTTTGTAATTTTAAACAAATATAAAATAATGCTAGCAGTAATTATTGTGATCAGTTAGGGAAAGGAAAATATATTCAATGGTGTCCTAAGATGGTGTCTTTTTTAAATATTAGTCAAAAAGTGACACTGAGGTTTCTCATTTGGGATCCTCAGACTGTATCTCAGTTTCTCCTTGTGATATCTTGTAGGAATGGAATAAACTGTCAGAATCCATATCTAAACTGCCATCATCTTACTATCAAGAATATTTAGATGAATGATAGTAACACTTTTGGACATTCATTTGGAAATAGTTTTAGCATGTATGTTGCTTTTTTCTTGACAGGAAAATTCATATCGCTATTACTCATCTATGAGAAATAATTTTAGCATCACAAAAGAACCATAGCACACTGTTCTCTATAAAATGCATCAACTTCACACATTAGTATTCTTACTTGATTTTTTTAATGCCATGTATTTTCTTTCGTAATTGAATTTTTAAATGTAAATGATTTTGATTTCTACATAAAAAAACAACAAGAAAAAAACATTCTCATTTTGGTTTTGGGCAGTGCTCCAACTTATAAAGTTATTGAAATGCTGCAGAATGTAAATTCACTTCGTTGGACTAATAAGTTCATAAAATTGTGTCACACTTCATTATAATCTCTTTACCAAAGTGGAAAAACCTTTAGGTTTGTAAATTCCAGCTGTTTTTAATTTTGTATTTTGATTTTGACATTCATGGATACAAGTACTGCTGAGAATTTTAATTATGACACTTTTAGGGTGGGGCGACCTTAAAAGAAATTGAAATGTTATTCAAATTCTAGGATTATCCAAATGAGATATATGTGAGGAACACCTCCAAGTTCATTCTTTTTTTGTGTTGGATTTCTAATTTAGGCATACACTCTGAATCTCTAAATGCATTTTGGCAGTATTTCTTAAATAATTAAATTGTCTGATTGGGAAGTGAAAGAATTCTTCCTGGAATTGGATGTTGTTTTCAAAATATTACAATTAGGTGGTTGTCATAATTCTCATTTGATAAATTATATTTAACTATATTCAGTAAGATTCATTAAAGTTCATAGTTCAGTGACATATATTATAAATATAAAGATAAGGATGTTAATGGTACAGATATAAAATATCAGAATCAAGGGATAAGATAAAAAAAGAAATCCTTTTACCTTCTCCCTTTTAAGGGTTTCCCTTGTGGCTCAGCTGGTAAAGAATCCACCTGCATTGCTGGAGACCTAGGTTCAATCCTGGGTTGGGAAGATCCCCTGGAGAAGGAAAAGGCTACCCACTCCAGTATTATGGCCTGGAGAATTCCATGGACTGTATAGTCCATGGGGTTGCAAAGAGTTGGACACGACTGAGCAACTTTGACTTCACTTCTGACGGCTAAGCTTTCCAAAGGTAGAAACTTGAGAATAACTATTGGAGACTTCATTATAAGCCACAAAGAATTGAGAGCTGTAGATGAGTCTCATTAATCTTGAGTGTTTGTCTGTTGAATTGGTAATAACTAGGATGATCGTATGTCCCAGTTTGCCTGAAATAGTTTTGAATTAAGCCTGTTTTCCTGGTGTAATTTTTAATAGCATTTCCTTTCACACTCAGCAGTGTTTGGATAATAAACGATATGGTTATTCTGTGTACGATGCATTGTAATTGTGACTATGTCTGTCTGTGTACCACACTTCCCCCAAATAATTTCATTTTCTTAAATGCTCAGAACAATGAAATATGAGTATTATTGTTGTTCTTTAGTTGCTAAGTCATGTCCAACTCTTTGCAACCCCATGGACTATAGCCTGCCTTGCTCCTCTGTCCATGGGATTTCCCAAGCAAGAATACTGGAGTGGGTTGCCATTTCCTCCTCTAGAGGATCTTCCCAACCAAGGGATAGAACCCACATCTCCTTCTTGGCAGGCAAATTCTTTACCACTGAGTCACCTCAGAAGCCCATGAGTGTTATTACTCATAGTAGAATCCTATGTATTTTATTTATGGTATTTTCTAAACCTTCAAATAAAAGTCTTCTGAAGTTTTATTTTTAATTTACAAAATATCTATCATTCAGTTCAGTTCAGTTCAGTCACTCAGTTGTGTCCGACTCTTTGCGACCCCATGAATCACAGCAGGCCAGGCCTTCCTGCCTGTAGTTGTATATATTAACAATACATGTCCAAAGTGAAATGTCCTAATGCTACTAAGATTAATAAGTTATCTTTTCACCTATATGAAAAGCCAATAGGATTTCATTAGACAAACCATTGTTTTTTGATTGAGACTGGAAATTTGAAAGTGAGAGCACAAATGCCAATTTCTAGAATGGATACTAACACAGAACTGTGCATAGAAATGACTGTTAGAAACCATTGTTTCCTAGGTGATAATTTACCTCATCCTTTACAACCTGAGTGGGGATGATAGTGGAGATTTAATGATAGTATTATAGTCAGACCTACTTTGGTATATTTAGTTTTTTCTCACTTCTTGAGAAGTAGGAAAGATAAATTAAATTATATTCTGCTCTTCTCAAGAGAACCTAAGATGGAGCTGTGGGAACCCTCATCTAGCCTTACAACACAGGAGTGAATTCACGTCTCTTGTTTTCCCACTGCTACTGGCCATGGCCATCTGCCAACAGAGAAGTTACATAGAAAAGGGAGAAATGTGTATTTCTTCCTCATAACTTGGCCAGGAGGAAATATATCAATAAAGACAGAGGAAGGAAAAGATAGCTGTAGTCATAGTCTCAAAATGTAATTGCTGATAAATTCTGTTTTTATACTAGTATTTCAAGCTCAGTTGGTAAAGAATCTGCCTGCAATACAGAAGACACTGGTTCGATTCCTGGGTCAGGAAGATCCAGTGGAGAAGGGATAAGAAGGGATAGGCTACCCACTCCAGTATTCTTGGGCTTCCCTTGTGGTTCAGCTGGTAAAGAATCTGCCTGCAATGTGGGAGACCTGGGTTTGATCCCTGGGTTGGGAAAATCCCCTGGAGAAGGGAAAGGCTACCCACTCCAGTATTCTGCCTGGAGAATTCCATGTACTGTATAGTCAATGGAGTCGCAAAGAGTCAGACAAGACTGAGCGGCTTTCATCGTCATCATCATCATCAGTATTTCAAGAAGAGGAAAACAGGTAGGGTTCTAAAGCACAACTAAGCTGTTATGCCAACCATCATTCAAGTAGAACTTTTTCTCAACTCAAAAAATTTTTCTCAAAAATAAAAAAATTTTAAAATTAAAAAAGCAAAAAAATTTCTCTTGTTTGAAATTAGATCATTGTTCTGATGATTGTACAGCTGTAAAAACTAAATGGTATGGACCTAACAGAAGCAGAAGATACTGAGAAGAGATGGCAAGAATACACAGAACAACTGTACAAAAAGATCTTCATGACCCAGATAATCACGATGCTGTGATCACTCACCTAGAACCAGACATCCTGGAATGCAAAGTCAAGTGGGCCTTAGAAAGCATCACTACGAACAAAGCTAGTGGAGGCGATGGAATTCCAGTTGCTGCTGCTAAGTCACTTCAGTTGTGTCCAACTCTGTGTGATCTCATAGACGGCAGCCCACTAGGCTCCCCCATCCCTGGGATTCTCCAGACAAGAACACTGGAGTGGGTTGCCATTTCCTTCTCCAGTGCATGGAAGTGAAAAGTGAAAGTGAAGTCTCTCAATCATGTCTGACCCTCAGTGACCCCATGGACTGCAGCCTACCAGGCTCCTCCGTCCATGGGATTTTCCAGGCAGGAGTACTGGAATGGGGTGTCATTGCCTTCTCCAGGAATTCCAGTTGATCTATTTCAAATCCTGAAAGATGATGCTGTGAAAGTGCTGCACTCAATATGCCAGCAAATTTGGAAAACTCAGCAGTGGCCACAGGACTGGAAAAGGTCAGTTTTCATTCCAATCTCAAAGAAAGGCAATGCCAAAGAATGCTCAAACTACCACACAATTGTACTCATCTCACATGCTAGTAAAGTAATGCTCAAAATTCTCCAAGCCAGGCTTCAGCAATACGTGAACCATGAACTTCCTGACATCCAAGCTCGTTTTAGAAAAGGCAGAGGAACCAGAGATCAAATTGCCAACATCCACTGGATCACGGAAAAAGCAAGAGAGTTCCAGAAAAACATCTCTTCCTGCTTTACTGACTATGCCAATGCCTTTGACTGTGTGGATCACAATAAACTGTGGAAAATTCTGAAAGAGATGGAAATGCCAGACCTGATCTGCCTCTTGAGAAATTTGTATGCAGGTCAGGAAGCAAGAGTTAGAACTGGACATGGAACAACAGACTGGTTCCAAATAGGAAAAGGAGTACGTCAAGGCTGTATATTCTCACCCTGCTTATTTAACTTCTATGCAGAGTACATCATGAGAAACACTGAACTGGAAGAAACACAAGCTGGAATCAAGATTGCCGGGAGAACTATCAATAACCTCAGATATGCAGATAACACCACCCTTATGGTAGAAAGTAAAGAGGAACTAAAAAGCCTCTTGATGAAAGTGAAAGTGGAGAGTGAAAAAGTTGGCTTAAAGCTCAACATTCAGAAAATGAAGATCATGGCATCCAGTCCCATCACTTCATGGGAAATAGATGGGGAAACAGTGGAAACAGTGTCAGACTTTATTTTTCTGGGCTCCCAAATCACTGCAGGTGGTGACTGCATCCATGAAATTAAATGACGCTTACTCCTTGGAAGGAAAGTTATGACCAACCTAGACAGCATATTCAAAAGCAGAGACATTACTTTGCCAACAAAGGTCCGTCTTGTCAAGGCTATGGTTTTTCCTGTGGCCATATATGGATGTGAGTTGAACTGTGAAGAAGGCTGAGTGCCAAAGAATTGATGCTTTTGAACTGTGGTGTTGGAGAAGACTCTTGAGAGTCCCTTGGACTGCAAGGAGATCCAACCAGTCCATTCTAAAGGAGATCAGCCCTGGGATTTCTTTGGAGGGAATGATGCTAAAGCTGAAACACCAGTACTTTGGCCACCTCATGCGAAGAGTTGACTCATTGGAAAAGACTCTGATGCTGGGAGGGATTGGGGGCAGGAGGAGAAGGGGACGCCAGAGGATGAGATGGCTGGATGGCATCACTGACTCAATGGACATAAGTCTGGGTGAACTCTGGGAGATGGTGATGGACAGGGAGGCCTGGTGTGCTGCGATTCATGGGGTCGCAAAGAGTCGGACATGACTGAGCGACTGAACTGAACTGAACTGTGAACCTACAGTGGGTGAATTGTATGCATATAAATTGTACCTCAATAAAGCAGTTAATAGTGAAAAAAAAATCCAATTTCAGAACGGTTTTAGTGTCTTAAAAAATCTGCTGAACTGTTCTGCTCTTAATTTCTCATATTTTAAAATTAATGTTTTTTAACTTCATTTGGAGAATTTTTTTTAATATAAAAAGATAAAATAGTGTAATGAACCACCAGGTTCAGCCATTATCCGTATATTTCCTTTGTTGCCTTTTTGGATTATTTTAAAGCATGTCCTGGTGTCCATAAGTTCTTCAATTTGTATTTTTAAGAGATAGGATTCTTTTAAATATAGAACTAAAATTTAATTGTCACTTAAACTGTGAAATGTAATTATCACTAAAAGAACAGCCAATGAAAATTTCCTTAGTTTTTTTTTTTGGCAAGGAGGAAATAATTTTTTTTTTTTTTTTATATAATTGTTGAAATCAAGAGTCAAACAAGCTACACAGATTTTAACATCCTGAACAGCATTTAACTAGGATTTTAGCAGCTGCTGCTGGTAAGTCACTTCAGTCGTGTCCAACTCTATGCGACCCCAAAGACAGCAGCCCACCAGGCTCCCCCGTCCCTGGCATTCTCCAGGCAAGAACACTGGAGTGGGTTGCCATTTCTTTCTCCAATGCAGGAAAGTGAAAAGTGAAAGTCAAGTCACTCAGTCGTGTCTGACTCTCAGCGACCCCATGGACTGCAGCCCACCAGGCTCCTCTGTCCATGGGATTTTCCAGGCAAGAGTACTGGAGTGGGGTGCCATTGCCTTCTTCAATGCAGGAAAGTGAAAAGTGAAAATAAAGTCCCTTGGTTGTGTCTGACTCTTCGCAACCCCATGGACTGCAGCGTACCAGGCTCCTCCGTCCATGGGATTTTCCAGGCAAGAGTACTGGAGTGGGTTGCCATTGCCTTCTCCAGGGATTTTAGAAGCTAGGAGCTATAATTTTAAATGTGATTTAGGACCACACCAAAGGTCTTGCACATATTTTCATCATTTAGTAAAACAGCAGATGTAGTTTAGCCTAAATATCCTGTGAAAATATTTTCATGTAGAGCAGATCTGTCCAACTTGTTTTAAAAGTCATTATAACGTCACCTTCCTAAAATCTAATGTGGAGAGATTATACATATTGATAGAGTGTATTCAGTGTGCAGATGATTCGCCATATATGACAGAAACCAAGCTTGCATATGGAGGTTGCTTCTGGTGGCTTGCTTGTGGATTGTGGTCAGCCTCATAATTATTGAGTGAATGTGGGCCCTTTATTTCAAGTGATTTGTCAGTGCGTTATTTTATCCTCATAATAAGTGAATAAGTGAATATTTATTGGTTGTCGTAGCAAGTGTTGTTTACTTTGGGGATGGGGAGGCGGCAAAAAAGCTGAGTTCGGAAAGTTTTAATTAGTTGTGCACAATCATTATTAGTTGTTTACCTAGCCTAGAATCTAGGTCTTTCTTGCCATAGAGAATTATGTTTCTTAGAACATGGCAATTCCAATTGTCACTTCAAGGCACCGTGCTTCTAACTGAATAGTGTCTAATACCTGACATGATTAATTTGTCTAGGAATTGGAATTCTCCCCAAGGGGTGAAAATCAGCTTGACAAATAGGTTCTAAGATCTTTTAGATAGTCCTAAAAATAAAACTGTGTCTCATTCTTTAAGTATGTACACAAGACCACCACTGTGCCTGCCCATTTATGAATTTCATATCTTAGAATTTTTATTTGGAGTTTAAGAATTTTTATTTGGAGTTTATATTGCAAGAGCTTATTTTCAGTAACTGATATTTAAATGTTGAAAATTCGCTGAGCACATCTTTCTCATTCTTTAGCTTTTGCTAAACATTACTGCGATCCTAGGAACCACCTGGTCTGTTGAATTTAGGACTAAGACTTACAGCATAATTATATTCTCACATTTTTCCTGTGGAACTTGTGCTCACTGCTGTCTCAGCCTACTGCGTGGTTAGGACTGAGCAGGCAAGCTTAAGTGAAATGCAGGAAGAAAGTCCTTAAGTGAGGCAAAAGTATTGGATATTAAGTAGTATATTCTATTATTTAGAATGCTTTGGCTGTAATTAATTTTCAAAAATACAACACACACAGACTTCGCTAATGCAAAGTATTACTTGCTCACATTCTTGCCAATTCAGAGGGAAGGAAGGCATCAGGATTGGTGAATAGAAGTAACAAGATCAGGATACATGTTATCATCCAAGATTCTTTCTCCCCACTAAGTGAGGGAAGTGAAGTTGCTCAGTCATGTCCGACTCTACAACCCCATGGACTATAGCCCACCAGGCTCCTCTGTCCATGGGATTCTCCAGGCAAGAATACTGGATTGGGTTGCCATTTCCTTCTCCAGGGGATCTTCTGACCCAGGGATCAAACTCGGGTCTGCCGCATTGCAAGCAGATGCTTAGTGCCTCTTTTGCCCCCTGAAGCAACTGGAGCTGTGTGCCTTTCATTGCTGAACAAAGGGAGATAGAACTCATTAAGAAAATAAGTAAGTGCTTTGTTTTTCCCAAAGTCCTCAGCAAACCTTTGGCCTTAGAGTTGCACACTCAACTGGTGAATCATTCTCCACATGGGAATTGGTATAACCTGTAGGATTAAGAATTTTCCTGGGGCTGAGATGGGAGTTGGATCTCTTGAAGTACATATCTGGGTAGGAAGGGGTGGAAACGGGGCATATTTAGAGATAGAAAGGGAAAAGGAGATGCGGGAGGCCGTGTGGGCAACAGTAGTGACCCCTACAAGGTCTTTGCAGTTTCAAACAGCTTATGGAAAAGTCCACTTCTTCTGTTTGCTTCTTTTCATTGAAGTATAGTTGATTTACGGTGTTGTGTTAATTTTTGCTGTGTAGCAAAGTGATTATATGTATATATTCTTTTCCATTATCACAGGATATTGAATATGGTTCCCTGTGCTCTACAGTAGGAGCTCACAGTTTATCCATGCTGTATATTAAAGTTTGCATCTGCTAACCCCAACCTTCCATTCCATGTCTCTCAACACCCTTCCCCTGGCAGCGCCAGTCTGTTCTGTATGTCTTTGATTCTGTTTATGTTTCATTGATAGATTCATCTGTGGCGTATTTTAAATTCCGCAGATAAGTGATATCGTATGGTATTTATCCTGCTCTTTTTGACTTATTTCCCTTAGTATAATAATTTCTAGTTGCTCTTCTAACTGTTTAAGTTGGGACCTGTGGCCAGAGGTCACCCTGGTGATTTCCCTTTGGTGTCTTTTCTCTTTGCTGTAGCAGATCAGAACAGGGAGACCTGGGTAGGATGGGAGTGTCTGTGACCTGTCACAACACGCATTTATGAGTGGAGAATGTCAATAGTCTCTAACCAGGCCTCATCCCTTTCTGCCAGGAGAGCCACAGGCCAGATAGCATTTCTTTCTTTAGAATCAGGTTCTTGGGATCCCCTCCAGCCCCAGAACTGGCGTGTATACTGGTGTCTAATCTAACTTAATTTGGTCTACTTTCAGCAAAAGGCTGAGAGGTGGATTCTCAGCCTAGACTTTGTCTCTTTGTCAGGAGTCTGTTTTCATGGAGTCTGGACCACATGTTTCTCTTAGTACTCAGATATTTCACTGCAATTGTTCATCTCTTCTATGCTTGCCAACCCTTTTATTGGTGTTATGCAGAGGTTTGGACTATGTCCTTGCCTTTCTCTCCTGCCAGCAGTCTGGCTGCAATGGAAAGATTCTGTTTCTCTGAATGCTGTTATTATATAGGCTTGAATATAAGGTTTCTTAAGCTGTGTATTTACAATGTGTATAGCTGACCCATTTTTAAAAAATAGGTATTTAGATTTCAGTAACTCTGCAGACTTAAAACTTTCTTCTGCTTTACTGTCTTCAGTAAAGCAGAATTTACTGAATTCTGGCCTCATTCAGAATTTTGGCCTCATCAAAATTTTGAACTCTGTTCATCAAAAGATACCACTAAGAAAATGCAAAGGAAAGAGAGGTTGAAGAAAATATTTACCACATACATCTTATACATCTGACAAAGGGCTTGTTTATGTAAGATATATGTATAGTTTTAAGAAAAAAGTATTTCAATGCAAAAATTAATTGCAGATTTGCATATTATAGCAAAATGTTGGAAACAACCTACATGTCCATACATAGGCTGCTGCTGCTGCTGCTGTTGCTGAGTCGCTTCAGTCGTGTCCGACTCTGTGCGACCCCAGAGACGGCAGCCCACCAGGCTCCCCCATCCCTGGGATCTCCAGGCAAGAACACTGGAGTGGGTTGCCATTTCCTTCTCCAATGCATGAAAGTGAAAGGTGAAAGTCAAGTCGCTCAGTCGTGTCTGACTCTTAGCGACCCCATGGACTGCAGCCTACCAGGCTCCTCTGTCCATGGGATTTTCCAGGCAAGAGTATTGGAGTGAGGTGCCAGTACCTTCTCCACCAAACTTAGGAGAGTAGCTAAATCAGTCATGGTACATCATCAATACAGTGGAGTATTACACAGTTTCATGAAAGAATGACAAAGATCTCAGAATTGACATGGAGGACATTTTGATGAGTGGAAAAAAGCAGAGTACAAAAGTGCATCTATGTAATGCTACTGTTTATTTGAGAAAAATGAAAATACAAGATTTAATATAAAAGTATCTGCATATTTGTACTAGAAGGATAAACCAGAAACTAATGAAAGTGGTTGCGAATAAGGGATGAACCTAGACCATTGGATCAGAACAGAAAATAGTATGAACTCATGATTTTTAATCTTTATACAGATATATTTGTCTTTCTTATATACACATACATGCTATCTTGTTCTATCTCCTGAGAAGGCCCAAAGCAATGACACCAGTAGTGGTGAGCACACCATCCAGATCTTGATTCTACTAAATACCATTCTCCCACAAAAGAGTCAGAATCTTTGGAGGAATGGTTGAATTTAGGCTGGGGTCAAAGCATGCAAGATAATCCTGGAACACTGTGTGGCACTAAGAAGGAAGTGAAGTGAAGTTAAAGTCACTCAGTCTATCTGACTCTTTGTGACCCTATAGACTATACAGTCCATGGAATTCTCCAGGCCACAGTACTGGAGTGGGTAGCCTTTCCGCTCTCCAGGGATCTTCCCAACCCAGGGATCGATCCCAAGTCTCCCGCATTGCAGCAGGATTCTTTACCAGCTAAGCTACTAAGAAGTAAGGAAGTCTTTTAAAAAATATGATGCTGTTGGTGTTCAGTTGCTCAGTCATGTCCAGCTCTTTGCAACCCCGGGGACTGCAGCACGCCAGGCTTCCCTGTCCTTCACCATCTCCTGGAGTTTGCTTAAACTCATGTCCATCGAGTAGGTGATGCCATCCAACCGTCTCATCCTTGTTGTCCCCTTGTCCTCCTGCCTTCAATCTTCCTGGCATCAGGGCCTTTTCTAATGAGTCAACTCTTTGCATCAGGTGGCCAAAGTATTGGAGCTTCAGCATTAGTCCTTCCAGTGAATATTCAGGACTGATTTCCTTTAGGATTGACTGGTTTGATTTCCTTACTGTTCAAGAGACTCTGAAGAATCTTCTCCAGAACCACAGTTTGAAGGGATCCAAAAAAAATAAAAATAAAAAGTGATGGGAGCATGTCAAACACACACAAGAGCCAATTTGAAGGAGCTCCTGGTGGTAAATTATTATGGACTTGAGCAAAAAATGACTGATAGTAATGGGTTATAACCCATAGCATAAGTAAAATATCCATATTCCATATATACTATATGGAAATTAGGTGAAATAAATAATTTTTCTTGATAGTAAAATTCCATTAATTCATGTAGAAGAAAGGAGGGAAATAGAGAATCACCACTACTGTTCACAGTGCTGTTGTTGCTGCTGCTAAGTTGCTTCGGTTGTGTCTGACGCCTCGTGCTCCATGGACTCTAGCCCACCAGGCTCCTCTATCCATGGGGATTCTCCAGGCAAGATTACTGGAGTCAGTTGCCATATCTGCCTCCAACCCAGGGATCAAACTTATAACTCTTAACGTCTCCTGCATTGGCAAGCGGGTTCTTTACCACTAGCTCCACCGGGAAGCTGACACTGCAGTAATAATTATTGCAAGTTCAGATCAGATCAGATCAGATCAGTCACTCAGTCGTGTCCAACTCTTTGCGACCCCATGAACTGCAGCACGCCAGGCCTCCCTACCCATCACGAGCTCTCGGAGTTCACTCAGACTCACGTTCATCGAGTCAGTGATGCCATCCAGCCATCTCATCCTCTGTCGTCCCCTTCTCCTCCTGCCCCCAATCCCTCCCAGCATCAGAGTCTTCTCCAATGAGTCAACTCTTCGTATGAGGTGGCCAAAATACTGGAGTTTCAGCTTGAGCATCATTCCTTCCAAAGAAATCCCAGGGCTGATCTCCTTCAGAATGGACCGGTTGGATCTCCTTGCAGTCCAAGGGACTCTCAAGAGTCTTCTCCAACACCACAGTTCAAAAGCATCAATTCTTCGGTGCTCAGCCTTCTTCACAGTCCAGCTCTCACATCCATACATGACCACAGGAAAGACCATAGCCTTGACTAGGCGAACCTTTGTTGGCAAAGTGATGTCTCTGCTTTTGAATATGCTATCTAGGTTGGTCATAACTTTTCTTCCAAGGAGTAAGCGTCTTTTAATTTCATGGCTGCAGTCACCATCTGCAGTGATTTTGGAGCCCAGAAAAATAAAGTCTGACACTGTTTCCACTGTTTCCCCATCTATTTCCCATGAAGTGATGGGACCAGATGCCATGATCTTCGTTTTCTGAATGTTGAGCTTTAAGCCAACCTTTCACTTTCCACTTTCACTTTCATCAAGAGGCTTTTTAGTCCCTCTTCACTTTCTGCCATAAGGGTGGTATCATCTGCATATCTGAGGTTATTGATATTTCTCCCGGCAATCTTGATTCCAGCTTGTGTTTCCTCCAGTCGAGCATTTCTCATGATGTACTCTGCATATAAGTTAAATAAACATGGTGACAATATACAGCCTTGACGTACTCCTTTTCCTATTTGGAACCAGTCTGTTGTTCCATGACCAGTTCTAACTGTTGCTTCCTGACCTGCATACAAATTTCTCAAGAGGCAGATCAGGTGGTCTGGTATTCCCATCTCTTTCAGAATTTTCCACAGTTTATTGTGATCTACACAGTCAAAGGCTTTGGCATAGTCAATAAAGCAGAAATAGATGTTTTTCTGGAACTCTCTTGCTTTTTCAATGATCCAGCAGATGTTGGCAATTTGATCTCTGGTTCCTCTGCCTTTTCTAAAACCAGCTTGAACATCAGGAAGTTCACGGTTCACATATTGCTGAAGCCTGGCTTGGAGAATTTTGAGCATTACTTTACTAGCGTGTGAGAGGAGTGCAATTGTGCGGTAGTTTGAGCATTCTTTGGCATTGCCTTTCTTTGGGATTGGGATGAAAACTGACCTTTTCCAATCTTGTGGCCACTGCTGAGTTTTCCAAATTTGCTGGCATATTGAGTGCAGCACTTTCACAGCATCATCTTTCAGGATTTGGACTAGCTCCACTGGAATTCCATCACCTCCACTAGCTTTGTTCTTAGTGATGCTTTCTAAGGCCCACTTGACTTCACATTCCAGGATGTCTGGCTCTAGGTCAGTGATTACACCATCATGATTATCTGGGTTGTGAAGGTCTTTTTTGTACAGTTCTTCTGTGTATTCTGAAGAAGGCTTTCTTATCTCTTCTTGCTATTCTTTGGAACTCTGCATTTAGATGTTTATATCTTTCCTTTTCTCCTTTGCTTTTCGCTTCTCTTCTTTTCACAGCTATTTGTAAGGCCTCCCCAGACAGCCATTTTGCTTTTTTGCATTTCTTTTCCATGGGGATGGTCTTGATCCCTGTCTCCTGTACAATGTCATGAACCTCATTCCATAGTTCATCAGGTACTCTATCTATCAGATCTAGGCCCTTAAATCTATTTCTCACTTCCACTGTATCATCATAAGGGATTTGATTTAGGTCATACCTGAATGGTCTAGTAGTTTTCCCTACTTTCTTCAATTTCAGTCTGAATTTGGCAATAAGGAGTTCATGGTCTGAGCCACAGTCAGCTCCTGGTCTTGTGTTTGCTGATAGTATAGAGCTTCTCCATCTTTGGCTGCAAAGAATATAATCGATCTGATTTCGGTGTTGACCATCTGGTGATGTCCATGTATAGAGTCTTCTCTATAGATCAATGCAAAGAAATAGAGGAAAACAACAGAATGGGAAAGACTAGGGATCTCTTCAAGAAAATCAGAGATACCAAAGGAACATTTCATGCAAAGATGGGCACGATAAAGGACAGAGATGGTGTGGACCTAACAGAAGCAGAAGATATTAAGAAGAGGTGGCAAGAATACACAGAAGAACTGTACAAAAAAGAGCTTCAAGACCCAGATAATCATGATGATGTGATCACTGACCTAGAGCCAGACATCTTGGAATGTGAAGTCAAATGGGCCTTAGAAAGCATCACTACGGACAAAGCTAGTGGAGGTGATGGAATTCCAGTGGAGCTATTCCAAATCCTGAAAGATGATGCTGTGAAAGTGCTGCACTCAATATGGCAGCAAATTTGGAAAACTCAGCAATGGCCGCAGGACTGGAAAAGGTCAGTTTTCATTCCAATCCCAAAGAAAGGCAATGCCAAAGAATGCTCAAACTACCGCACAATTGCACTCATCTCACACGCTAGTAAAGTAATGCTCAAAATTCTCCAAGCCAGGCTTCAGCAATATGTGAACCGTGAACTTCCTGATGTTCAAGCTGGTTTTAGAAAAGGCAGAGGAACCAGAGATCAAATTGCCAAGATCCGCTGGATCATGGAAAAAGCAAGCGAGTTCCAGAAAAACATCTATTTCTGCTTTATTGACTATGCCAAAGCCTTTGACTGTGTAGATCACAATAAACTATGGAAAATTCTGAAAGAGATGGGAATACCAGACCACCTGATCTGCCTCTTAAGAAATCTGTATGCAGGTCAGGAAGCAACAGTTAGAACTGGTCATGGAACAACAGACTGGTTCCAAATAGGAAAAGGAGTACGTCAAGGCTGCATATTGTCACCATGTTTATTTAACTTATATGCAGAGTACATCATGAGAAATGCTCGACTGGAAGAAACACAAGTTGGAATCAAGATTGCTGGGAGAAATATCAATAACCTTAGATATGCAGATGACACGACTCTTATGGTAGAAAGTGAAGAGGGGCTAAAAAGCCTCTTGATGAGAGTGAAAGTGGAGAGTGAAAAGGTTGGCTTAAAGCTCAACATTCAGAAAACGAAGATCATGGCATCTGGTCCCATCACTACATGGGAAATAGATGGGGAAACAGTGGAAACAGTGTCAGACTTTATTTTTCTGGGCTCCAAAATCACTGCAGATGGTGACTGCAGCCATGAAATTAAAAGACGCCTACTCCTTGGAAGAAAAGTTATGACCAACCTAGACAGCATATTCAAAAGCAGAGACATTACTTTACCAACAAAGTTTCGCCTAGTCAAAGCTATGGTCTTTCCTGTGGTCATGTATGGATGTGAGAGCTGGAGTGTGAAGAAGGCTGAGCGCCGAAGAATTGATGCTTTTGAACTGTGGTGTTGGAGAAGACTCTTGAGAGTCCCTTGGACTGCAAGAAGATCCAACCAGTCCATTCTGAAGGAGATCAACCCTGGGATTTCTTTAGAAGGAATGATGCTGAGGCTGAAACTCCAGTATTTTGGCCACCTCATGCGAAGAGTTGACTCATTGGAGAAGACTCTGATGCTGGGAGGGATTGAGGGCAGGAGGAGAAGGGGATGACAGAGGATGAGATGGCTGGATGGCATCACTGACTTGATGGGTGTGAGTCTGGGTGACCTCCGGGAGCTGGTGATGGACAGGGAGGCCTGGCGTGCTGCGGTTCATGGGGTCGCGAAGAGTCGGACACGACTGAGCGACTGATCTGATTTGATCTGTGTATTCTTGCCACCTGTTCTTAATATCTTCTGCTTCCGTTAGGTCCATACCGTTTCTGTCAAGTTAAAGATGCTAAATTAGTGGATGAAGCTCTAAAAAACAGGATACAGTGGTCCATCAGTATCTGCAGGAGATTGCTTCCAGGACCCCCCCACAGATCATGGTATCTGGTCCCATTGCTTCATGGCAAATAGATGGGGAAACCATGTCATACTTTATTTTTGGGGGCTCCGAAATCACTGCAGATAGTGACTGCAGCCATAAAATTAAAAGACGCTTACTCCTTGGAAGGAAAATTGTGACCAACCTAGACAGCATATTCAAAAGCAGAGACATTACTTTGTCAACAAAGGTCTGTCTAGTCAAGACTATGGTTTTGCTGGTAGTTAGGTATGAATGTGAGAGTTGGACTATGAAGAAAGCTGAGTGCAGAAGAATTGATGCTTTTGAACTGTGGTGTTGGAGAAGACTCTTGAGAGTCCCTTGGACTGCAAGGAGATCCAACCAGTCCATCCTAAAGGAGATCAGTCTTGGGTGTTCATTGGAAGCACTGATGGTTGAAACTGACACTCCAATACTTTGGCTACCTTGTGCGAAGAGCTGACTCATTTCAAAAGACCCTGATGCGGGGAAGGATTGAGGGCTGGAGGAGAAGGGGATGACAGAGGATGAGATGGTTGGATGGCATCACTGACTCAATGGACATGGGTTTAGGTGGACTCTAGGAGTTGGTGATGGACAGAGAGGCTGGGTGTGCTGCAGTTCATGGGGTTGCAAAGAGTTGGACACAACTGAGCGACTGAACTGATGTACATTCTCTCTGTGCTTTAAATCATCTCTAGATCACTTCAAATACCTGACACAATATAAGCAGTTTAAATTCACTGTAAATACTATATAAATAGTTGGTAACATGGAAAATTCAAGTTTTGCTTTTTGGAGCTTTCTGAAAAAAATCTTTCCCCAAGTATTTTTGGTGAAATCCGTAGTTGAATCCGTAGATGTAGAGTCCATGTGTATGGAGGGCCAACTGCATTTTTTTCCACATTTTTATAAGTCTGAAAGCATTTCAAAATTAAAAGTTAAAAATACTAGCAGAAAGACTTGAACACACACCCCACCAAAGATGCTGGCCAATAAACACATCAAAAGATGTTAACACCATTAACAGTCAGAGAAATATTGCAAAGTAAGACCTCAAGTCACTATTTTATGCCTGTAAGATTTGATAATAAAGATGGACATCATCACATATCATCAAGGGCATGTATTAGCTGGAACCCTTGAGATTCAGAGGGTAAGGAATCTGCCTGCAATGCAGGAGACCAGGGTTCAGTCCCTGGGTCAGGAAGATCCACTGGAGAAAGGAATGGCAGCTCACTCCAGTATTCTTGCCTGAAGAATTCCGTGGAGAGGAGTCTGGTGGGCTACAGTCCATGAGGTCACAAAGAGTTCGACACAACTGAGCAAGTAACACTTTCACTTTCACTTTTCATATTTGCTGGTGAGAATATAAAATAGTATAACTGTTTTAGAAAGCAGTGTTTTAGATTTGTATAAAATTCACATGTACCCTATGCCTACCATGTTTATTCAAAGCAATGAAGACACATATACACACAAATATGTTCATAATATGATAGACTATGTATGTTCATGTAATGAAATACTACTCAGCAGTGAGAAAGAATGAACTGTGATAGATACAACACTGTGGGTGAATCTTAACAACTTATATTGAGGAAGTCAGACACAAAAGAATATACACTGTGCAGTTCCATTTATATGAAATTCAAAAAAGGCAAAAACCCAACTATGGTGATTGAAATCAGAATTGTTACTGTCCAGTGGTAAGTGGGGATTGGATGGAAGAGGACGCAGAGGAATTTTCTGGGATAATGAAAATATTCTGTCATCTGATTTGATGGGGGTATATTTATACCCAAATTTAATGACTTGTACAGTCAATTTTAGCTCAGTTAAACCCAAAGCACAGAATGGAGCAAAATGCCTGATGTTGAATAAGCTCTTAGTGAAATTGGCAAGGAATGATATCTTAAGCAAGAATGGCGTGTATAAAACTGGAACCTTAAGTTAATATTCATGTAGATTAAGCTTTCAGTAACTATTCTGTGCTAGATACTGTAGGAAATTTTATTCTATATTATTTTTGATTAGATACAGCCTAGGAAAGCATAAAGACATTATATCTAAATTTTATTAATCTATTTTACATTATGGATTGCAAACATCTGAAAATTTTCTCACTTCAGTAAACTTCTGTATAAAGCTAGGGCATTTATTAGTAAGTCATAAACATCCTTTTTGAAAGAGGTAAAATGGCCCAATGAATAATAGACTAGAATGCCAGATGTCTGAGTTCGGCTTAAGGAAGAGTATAACAATGTTAGGTTTATAATCTTCCAGGTGAGTCTGCTGCTAAATTCTTTGCATCCACTTTATTTCCTCAGGAGGTTGATTTTTGTTAATAAAAATGTTTTTCATGTTATTTCAGTGGCATTTTTCTGGAACTGAGTCAATCTGTTAATAGTATAGAAGTGATATTGAAATTCTCTTTTCAGAAGAGCTCTAATTATTTCAAAATTAGTCAAGCTTTAATATTCACAAATTATATGTAATTCATTAGGAGCTGATGGGAATGAATATTTTCTAAATGAATATTTGTGTCAGTTTCAGCAGAGAAAAATTAAAACTCCTACAGAATTCATAAAATTATTATGTATAAACTTTGGAAAACAAAGTTCTGGAGATGAGGGAGTTTATATTTTTCTATCTATTTTTTGAGGCATGATTTGATGTGTTTCATAATGAATTGTATTTGCAAACATTAACTCATATTTTCTAATAATGTAGATGAATAAGCTTTGCTAGAAACTCACATAGCATTTGTATAGACTGCTGTTTTATTGATCATTCAGCAGAAGGTTTCTGTCAGTTACCAAGGCTCCGTGCGTTTCCTGTCGTCCACCAGAACCCTATGTATTTGGTGATAGAATTTTCTAGAATCCTGTGTCAGCTGGGGTAGTGGGTTAAGATTGGATTCCAGTTAGCAGAGAAGCCCTTCATGGGAGAGAAAATCAATCGATGTTTTGTCAACAACATACTATATGTCATCATAGTTTCCTGTCTTCCCAGTGAAGATTGAAGATTCCAATTTTATACATGACATTCTTACTCAAGTTATAATTCCTTAATATTTAATTCCTAGTAATATGTTCCTCTTTGTTCATCAGTTTTGCCTTGATTCAGCAGAGGGAGGAAAAATTTGATTAAAATGGAAATGAGATGTTGGAACCTCAACTCTAGCAGGCTTTTTTTTTTTTTTTTCCTGCAGGTAACTTTACTCAGATGAGAGGGAAATAAATGAATTTCCTTCCTTTAGCCAGGTCCTCCCACTTATTTTATCTCTTTTACTCCTCATAACAATCCTTTTAAATATTATTACCATTTTTAAATGAGGACATTGAAGTTGTTACTTCCAGAAGCTTCAGAATTTTCAAATAAATGGCAGAGCTGGGAACTGACCCATTTTGTTCACCTCCCAAACCGAAGTAGTTTCCCACCTGCCACATTATGGCTTGAAGTGTGGAGTATGTTGACATCCGTAAAGTGTGATAACACTTAAAACGTTCTCCAGCTATGGAATATAAATACAGAGTTTTTGCTGCTGCATATGCTTTTCTGCAGTTGCAGCGAGCAGGGCTCCTCCCTGGTTGCAGTGTGTGGACTTCTCATTGCAGAGGCTCCTCTCGTTACAGAGCACAGGCTCAGTAGCTGTGGCGCAGGGGCTTAGTGCTCCATGCCACATGGGATCTTCCCAGACCAGGGATCAACCCTGCATCTCCTGCATCGGCAGCTGGATTCTCATCCACTGAGCCATCAGGGGAGGCCCCAATCATAAACTTCTTGATTATAACAGTTCGTTATATTGACTGCAAGATAACCTACTTCTTGAGTATAGGCTCTTTCAGGCTGTCCCTGCTAGTTCCCTCTTTTTCTTCCACTTTTTCTGGGGGGAGTTCCATTCTTTCTCCAATACATATTCTTCCCACCTAACTTGAGGTTCTGACTCTGTGGTCTTATGCTTTTTTCACTTAATCCCTTTGGTAAATCCAGCCAGTGTATGTTTATAAAACTATTTCTCTCTCCAGTTTCAGTTCTCAGTTATGTTTTTTTTTTAAGTTCATGTGCTTGTAGAATTTTCCTATGCCTATATTTCTCAGATGGTTACCATATATAAAAGTTGCTAATATATATAAAAGCATAAGCTATACATGTAAGCATCTTATGTATATCTTATACATTTGTTGTTGTTCAGCCACTAAATCGTGTCCGACTCTTTGTGAGCCCATGGACTGAAGAACGCCAGACTTCCCCATCTTATACATTGGGTTGACCAAACAGTTCATTCAGGTTTTTCATAACATCTTATGGAAAGATGCTTAAGCATCTTGTATAAGAGGAAATTTTAACTTCTGAACTCTGCTGCCCAAGTGGCAGTTTTTTTCCAACTTCCACATTGCTATTAACGATAACACCATTATTATTCCAGACACCAAGGTTTATAACCTTGAAGTCGTTTGGATTTGTCTCTTGCTTTTGTTCTTCCTGTAAAATCAGTCTCCAAGTCTCAATTATTCTTCTTCACAATGTCTCTGCTCTCCCTCCTCCGTTTATCCAGGTATTTCTCCTCCATCACTTGGCAGAGTCCACCCTGTCCCCAGACTAAGTGGACCACTGCCCAACTAGTATTTCTCCAATGCTGACTCCTTTGAGCCTTCCTTCAATAAGAGCTTATCGTAGCTCAGTAACAGTCTGACTTTGCTCCTAAACCAGATTCTTCCTTAGTCAACTACCAGATATTTATTGAAAGCCTGCCAAGCACTGTGGGGAATACACAAATTTACATAATACACAGGCCATGTGCTCAGGCAGTCTTATGGTCTAGGTGGAGAATTAAAACATACGTGTGAAAACGACACTATCAACTACATGGAAGGGTTTGCTGAGGACCAGAGTAGGGGCTTCCTTATGAGGCTTAAGCTGAGCCCTGGAGAATAAGAGCAAGCAAGGAAGTTATAGAGGCAAGGAAGTGGGAGTGCATTTGAGACTGGAGCAAGAGAATCAGTAGAAATTGCAAGGGGGAGTAAGGACTGTTAGGAGCAGAATGCACAGCTCTGGAACATTGCTTCAGAGGAGTCTTGGTATAGCATGGAGTGGATGATCAGGTTAGAAAGTGGGGCTGGAACCAGAATGCCTTTGGCTTCCCTAGCCATTCAGTTTCTACTCTTTTTAATATGCTTTCTTAAGTCTTCCTAAGAATTCCAGTTCACTTATTTTTGTTCCCTTTTACCCAGATGCCCATATGAATTTACCATACATTTTTACCCTCTAGAGCTTTTTTCTTCCTGCCTACCCACTTTCTTTTTCTTCCCCTCCCACATGTTGAGGTACAGTAAATCCCCTTTTTATAAGGGACTTGAGCCTCTGTGGATTTTGTTTTCCGAGGGGAGTCTCGAAATCAGTCCCCTGTGGGTACCAAATGATGACTGTGTGTAGATCATGACACGTCCAGTCTATTCTATGAACTCCAAAGGTGTAATATGCCGCCTGAAATATCTTTGTATTCCCATAGCATCCACAAAGCTGGTAGACATACAGTACATGATCAGTGAACACTTCCTTTAATGAATTGTGGCAAAGGAAATACCAAAATTTCTACCTTCTCTGCTTCTTCCTAGTGAGTGTTTCAAATGGCAAGCTATAAAATTATCTGAATTAAATTAAGGACTCTCAGTCAAACAGAGGGTAAGAGGGTATGTCCTGCATTTTAAATTGTACTGCTCTTTATTATGTTTTCTTAATTTCCTAAATGCTGCCATTTGTCATGGGAAAGCGGTGCACTGGAAATTTTCAGTCTTTCATGGTCAGTAAATCAGAGTCTACCCTACTGGGTACATCGCTTCTCTTTCAACCATTACACTTAAAATTTTTTTAAACTACTGCCCCTTTTTTAGAGAAAGAGAGCAGAGCTGCTATTGAAGGTAATAAGATCTTTTGTCTTTTTGTGACTTTTTAATTCCTTATTTTATTTTTTTAAGTTTTGAGTATTGCTTTACAGTGTCATATTACTTTCTACTGTGCAGCTCAGGTGGTAGGAATTTGTCCAGCTTCTTAGTAGCATTGGGTAACCAGAGCGAATTTCTTCCAGGTAAACATTGTGGGCTAAAGTGGGATCTGGGTTCATTGACTAAATCAACAAGCTTTTCTGTACTTAGCACCCGACACCTTCCTAAGAAATAAGAATCTCTTGGGGAATTTTAATTGTTCATGCTCTCCTCATTGCTCATAACTACAAAGAACAGAAAATCTGTCACTTTAGATGATGTTTTATGGTACTTCATAAGATATGTCCTAATTCTAATAACGTTTTATTTCATTTCAAGACAATATAATGATGGTATTCCACAGATTAAATAAACAAAAATCCTATTTGGTATCAGTGAGTTTTCTTTTGTATCAATAACAACAATGATAATAGTGAACACTTATTGATTGCCTACTTAATTAGTGGTTGAGTAGTCAAGTAAGCTTCTTGATTGCCAAACATGGTTTTAGCTCTTTATATAATAATTCATTTAATCCTCACAAACATGTTCACATACATACAAATCTGTAAGTTAGGTTACTATAACTATTCCATTTTAGAGTATAAGATTATAATACTATTTTTAAACTGGCCTTGCTGCTGCTGCTGCTGCTGCTAAGTCGCTTCAATCGTGTCTGACTCTGTGCGACCCCATCGACAGCAGCCTACCAGGCTCCCCCGACCCTGGGATTCTCTAGGCAAGAACACTGGAGTGGGTTGCCATTTCCTTCTCCAAAACTGGCCTTACAACCTGATAAATATATGGTTTGTGTTAGACTTAAATCTGTAGTTATTGGAGGTTTTTTCTAGTCTCCATAGAGAGGAAAAATGATAAACTTTCATCAATTTGTTTAGAAGAAGCTTATCTAATTTCCTCTTCCAATTTTTATCATCTGTGTACTTTTTCACTGATAATACTTCATGACATATGATGACCAGCAATTAAACAGATAATCCCCTTCGAACTTAAGGATGTATGAGAATAAAGTGTGGTGATTGAGAAAGACTTAACTGTACATCTTAACATGTACATCTAGTACAAGTTAAGAAAGACTTAACCTGTACATCTGTGTCATATGACTGTATAGTGTTACTACACTGTTGGGAAAGCTTGTTTGAGATTTAGCAGATGTATTAAAAAATACAATCGGTAGATTCAAATAATAATATAGATTTACAATTTACCTTTCAAACTCTTCAGCCACATTCTTCTGACAGCAGTGTCCCAGGAGGTAGATGGGACCAACATCACATTAACAGGTTTCAACATAATCTCATCAGAAATTGGGCTCACCTTCGATAGTCTTTCTCTGTATTTTGTTGTTTGCCAGCTTCTTTATTCTCCTCTTCAGCATGTAATGGCAAAACCCTCAGAGCCTTCAGAAATGTTAGTTGAATCTGAAGTAGAGAAGCAGATATAAAAACCTGGGATTAACCAGAGTCCACTCTGTGTATGTTTTCCATCAACACACTGCTGTCTCTGCATCCCGCCCACCCTGGTCCAGGTGAGGAGCCGGAGCAGAGAACCTGAGCACCAGCCCCCGCCCAGCACTCACCCTCTCCAGAGTTGTGCCTTTCTGGTCTGCTGCACCTCCCGCTCGACTCCATGAGGAAATTTTCCTTTGATTATAGGTTTTACCAAAATGCTTTCTGGTAGTTGCTAAATTCATAGGCCACTCCAGTATTTCCTTCACTTAATGGTTTTTATACCTCAGTGATTCTCAAGTCGTGGTTGCAGAGTTCCTTGATACACTTAAAAATGTAGAAGAGCCTTTGTTTATGTAAGTTATAGCTAGTTATAGTTTTCATGTTAGAAATTAAAACAGACATTTCAAAAATACTAATTCTTTTAACAATAAAACTCATTCCACATTAACGTTAAATATATTAAATACATATAATTATATATTTTATCAAAAATAACTTCTGGAAAAAGCGAGAAGGATGGCACTGATTTACATTTTTGTAAATCTCTACCATATGATTTAGTAGAAGACAGCTGGATTACCATGCTGTTTTGTTTGCAGTATATAAAGGCAGTGTAGCCTTACCCAGATATGTAGTTGAAAAAAGAAACAGTATTTAAGAACCTTAGCAGATAATCGTAGGTACTTCTAGTCTCTGAAATACTTCATTGCATAATCATAAGGGAATGAGAATGAAAAAGGCAAATAATGTCTCCGTGTAGTTATGAGAATACTTGGAGCCTAGAACCCCACTTAGAACAACCACCCCTAGTTGCTTGTAAGATGACAAATAGCTTTTTTTTAAATGAACAGAAATTTGGAATGGATATACATTAAAGAAGACACATGGGTGGTTAACAATTCCATGGAGAGGTGTTCAACATCATTAATCATCAAGGAAACATGAGAGTTCACTTCACATGCACTAGAATGGCTATAATAAAAGTACAAGATGAAACAGATGATATTAAGTTTAGTGAGGATGTACAAAAACTAGAACGTGGTCATATATTGGTAGGAGAAATGTAAAATGGTGTTTGAAAAACAATTTGCCAGTTTCTTAAAATAGAAAAATAAGCAGAAACTTACCTTAGAAGAACCCCAAAATTCTACTCCTAATTTTCTATCTAAGAAAAATGAAATTTTATGCCCACACAGTTTTATATACAAATGTTCATATGAGCATTATTCAGTCCCACAGTAATGTAGAAACCCTCCAGTGTAGAAACCACCCAGCTGGTGAAGGAACGCACTGTGGGGGTATGTCCATATAATGGAATACTCTTAAGCAACAAAAAGAAATTAACTTCTCTTGCATGCTGCAACACAGATGAACCTCAAAAGTGTGCTAAGTAAAAAACACCAAAAACAAACTACCATCTATTATATGATTCCATTATACTTGCTTTAGACAATTCTAAAGAGACAGAAAACAGATTAGTGATTTACGGGGGTAGCAGAGATGAGAATTAACTGCAAGTGAGCATAAGACACCTTTTTGGAGTGATGGGAGTGTTCTAAAACTGGATTGTGGTGATGGTGGCTCCAGGCTATCAATCAACTAATAAACATTTGAGTCATACACTTAAAATGGGTGAGAAAATACCTACTGGTATTAAATGTGTACATGAAAAATATGACAAGGGAAATATACCAACATTTTAACCAAAATAAAACAGTGAAACTACTATGGACTAATATGAACTCTTGTTACCTATGAGAGAGTATGAGATTACATCCTGTAACCTTTTGGATCCCCTAGAATGGGAACATTTCCTATGATTCTGTCCAATTGTGCTTTAGTGTAATGGACTGTACCACTGTGTTTTTTGCCTAAAGATTCTCTTTGAGCCACACTCTTAAGATATTGTCTTGTTTTCAAGATACCAATTTCAAGTGATGCCGTGCACTCTTATCATTAACATCTTCTCTTGTTTCCATTTTTTCAATGGCATTATTTATAGACATTATTGCAATACAACATTTACCATTGTTTTTGCACTTAAGCTTAGAGCAAAGTCACAGCCTTGACACACTTCAGGCATTGGGTTCCTAGTACCTTAAGAAGTTAAGATCAAATATTGGTAATATTTTCTTTTGTACCACTCTGCTGAAGTTACAGGGTTCAGTTCAGTCACTCAGTCATGTCCAGCTCTCTCTGACCCTATGGACTGCAGCACGCCAGGCTTCTGATTCTATCACCAACTCCCAGAGCTTGCTCAAACTCATGTCCATCAAGTCGGTGATGCCATTCAACCATCTCATCCTCTGTCTTCCCCTTCTCCTCCTGCCTTCAGTCTTTTTCAGCATCAGGGTCTTTTACCCCTTAGAAAATTAAAATAAGACAGCAAAACTACTTATCTGATTGAGTAAACCCTCCCAGCAAGGAAAAACAAGTAGCTGCAGTAGATTTGCCCTGGTTTTCAGAGATTTTCATTGTCCTTTCTATTCATTGAATAGAAAATTCAGTGGTGCCATTGTTGAAGTTTCTTGCTGATGGCAACAGATGTTCATTATAAGAGCCACAGTTCATTGTATATGGAGTCTGTCTGCCCCTTTAGATTTATACTTATTCTCCGTATCTGTCTTCTCTGTTTATTGCTCTTAGCTTCTTGAGTACTTGATAAGCAGGGAGCACACAATCCCAGTCTTCCCTTCTGGCTCAGCTGGTAAAGAATCTGCCTGCAATGCAGGAGACGTGGGTTGGGAAGAACCCCTGGATAAGGAAAAGGCCACCCACTCCAGGATTCTGGGCTGGAGAATCCCATGGACTATACAGTCCATGGGATCGCAAAGAGTCAGACACAACTGAGCAACGTTCACTTTCACACAATCTCAGTGAGAAGGTGAAAAAGTTAAAACTACTCTGGGTCCCAAGGCCCTGAATCTATATTTGGGGCCAGAGACTTGTTAGTAGGAAAGAGTGACTGACTGGTGTCAACAGAGACAGTGGCCAGCATATCAGCACAAGTCATCAGGAAGAAATGATGGAAGGAGGTAGAAACTCCATCATGGTAGGAGTGTGGATCCACCCCAGGAAGGCTTCAGTAAAGACAGTCACATCATTTGTGTGCATTGCAAAAAATCCATTGCATGAATGACCTCTGATAAAGGGCAGTTCAGGAAGACATGACTGGCCCTGACCCCAGGTTGAACATCTCTGAGGTGTATAGTACCAGATTGGACTCTGTGGACCATGAGGGATTTTTTGTGCATGTCCTGGAAGCTTTATGTATTTTTGTCCTGGGGTAGAAATCTATTCCCTGAGCTGACTGCTTTCTTTTGTGATTTCCATTGGGTTAAATCTAGCAGGGATATCACAAGAGCTTCTTAAGGTGTGTTTCTTGCTGAGCCAGAGACTTCATTACTTCCCAGAGGCAAGAGGAAATTCTGACCATTGGGAACCCATGGCAGTCATGCTGATACGCATTTATCTATGATCTGTTTATCTGTCCATATGATTATCCTGTTGAAATGCATTATTTAACATTCTTGCATGATTTGTATTGCCTTTTATAGACGTATTGCTGCTTTTTGCTCTTGATACGATTCAGGCATCCCAGTTTTAGTTCAGCTTTGGCTCATCCCCACATCCATAATAGTAGTTTTCAGGAAATAGGTTTTTGGCAAGAAGACTCCAGGCCCACAAGAATCTAAGACTTAGCTTCTTGTGAGCCTGACCTGTACCTTTAAAGAACTTGCTTATGATTGTGAACGTGAATTAAGTAACAGGTCCAAATAGCAGTGATGTCCATTCAAGATATATTAGATATAAACTCTTTATTAGTAAGAACATGATTGATAATACTTGGTGCCACAGACCAAGTGTCTAGGCAGATAGTAGTCCTCTTTGTAATTCCAGAAATACTAGTGGGAAACTAAAAAAAGAAAAAAAAATCAAGATGTCTGACTCCCATGTCCAGTGATTCTACTAAATCCAGTGATTTAATACATTGGGGGAATTCGGGTATCTGTATTTTTGAAAATTCTCCAGTAAGGTTGCTCAGCCAGGGTTGAGAACCACTGTGAGCATATGCAGCTCCAGCATGTAGCATGGAGCCCACAGCCAGTGTGTTTGGGTTCAAATTGTGTCCCTATACACTTAGGCAAGTTACTTGACTGTGCCAAGGCTTAGCATTCTTTATGTAAAATAGAATGAGAGTGCTTCATAGGGTTGTTGTCATAGTTAAATGATTTATGGTAATTGACCACAATATGCTGTTTCCTCTTGTTCTATTCCTCTAGATGAGTGGCCAGATCCGGTTCACTAATGGGTCCTGTATGGTCTTTGAGCTAAGAATGGAAAGGAGAGGGGAATTAAAAGAAAAATATTTTGTGATACATTAAAAATACATGAAATTCACACGTTGACGTCCACAAACAAATTTTTCTTACAACCACAGTCATGTTCATTCATTTGCATGATTGAATTGGACTCATTTCCATCCTTTATGGTTGCTTTCATACTACAGTGGCTTTGTCCCACAAGGCCTAAAGTTTTTACAATTGGGCCCCTTTACAGAAAATGTGTCTACCCCTGCTGTAGATCTTTGCAGTGCTCGGAGCCCAGTGGGTTAATCATACCCTTTATCTAATAGGACAGAGAGTGAGGAAGCCTTTTTGCCTTGATGTTCTTGTGTTTTTGAAGCTCCATGTTACTTACCAGAGTGGGTTGAAGGAATAACAGATTCAATAGTTACTTTGATCCTGAGGTTATAGGTGCATATCTTGGGTCACGTGTGGCAGTGCTGTGTTCTGAGTTAATAAATTACCTCCACCTCCTCCATCTTGTTTATCCACAGCATTTGCTCTCTCACAAGGAAGGCCTGGCTCAGCTTCCAGAAGCATGCCAAGCACAGTCACCACCAACACACAGCAGTCCAGGGATAAATGGCTCAAGGGCATTCAATAACATTTGCAGCTTAGTGAACTGGAATGGTTTTCCAGAGAACTGAGATTCGATTTGAATGTTTTTCCCAATACTCCATGAAACACCAGAGGCATATAGCAGTGGATCCCAAGGACGTAAGGCTAACAAAATTCGGGGACATGCCTATGTTGTAGATACCCTGTTTTCCCTTCTCATACGCTGAGCAGGGTTTATGTTACCTACCGTAATACCAATTTCCAGGGTTTACTCTGAATTCTTCGCCAGAAAAATACAAATCCAAATCCAGAAGGCCACTGCCCTGCAGTGCCTCAGCAGAGAATCCGCTCCTCTCTCCAAGCTCCCATCTGGTTGTTAAAGGCTGCAGGCAGCCCTGGCCCCCACACCTGGATATGCCTGTCCTTTCAAGGCTTGCCTTGAATGTGACTAAAATCCTGCCGAGGTGTGATTTGGCCTATATAAATTCTTTTTTTTGAATTAGTTGCCAGCATTTAAAAATCAGGAAATGTCATGCAAAATCCAGATACCTACCTCTCTCAAAGCAGTGATGGTCTGGCATCACCACCCCTGTGTTCCCACATGCCAGCAGTTGGCATGCCTTGAGTAGCAGCTGTAGCAGCTGCTCTCTGCTTGGCTGAGGCCTGCCATCCCCCGGCCGCTGCTTCCTTGCAACTTTTCCTAGATGTGGTTCAGGGAGCTCTTTGCAGAGTCCTTGATTCCTGGAATTTTCACTTGTCACCTAACATGCTAAAGACTCATGAAGCCAAATCCATTCATTTTGACCTAAACTGTCATATGGGAAACCTTTTTGTTTTACTTTGTTCCTCAGATTGAAAAAACAACTCAACTTGTAGGAAGTGGGTACATGGTTATATTACACGGTAGTTTTTGTTGTTGTTGTTGTTGTTTTTTAACTTCTCAAAAGAAGAGCAGGATAAAAACAGCCCAATTTGGTGAACTGAAGCCAGGAGATCTTGGTTGGTTCTGGCCTCAACTTTATAATCCATATTGATAGCTATGCTGTTTGCGTATTGCTATGCTATGCTAAGTCACTTCAGTTGTGTCCGATTCTGTGTGACCACATAGACGGCAGCCCACCAGGCTCCACCGTCCCCGGGATTCTCCAGGCAAGAACACTGGAGTGGGTTGCCATTTCCTTCTCCAATGCATGAAAGTGAAAAGAGAAAGTGAAGTCGCTCAGTCATGTCCGACTCTTAGCGACCCCATGGACTGCAACCTACCAGGCTCCGTCCATGGATTTTCCAGGCAGGAGTACTGGAGTGGGGTGCCATTGCCTTCTAGCAAACAGCAATATGCAATAGCTATGCTTATTGCTAAGTACTAGACTTGACACCTTAAATATGCTTTTTTCCCCCTGTCCTTTGCAGTAGCAAAATAGATTATATATTTACAGTTGTACAGATAAAGAAACTAGCCCTTAAGGAGTGAAGTAATTTGTTTCAAGTCACATAGCTAGTGACCAGATGAATTTGATTTCAAATTCAGGTCTTTGGATTTAAAGTCTGGCATCTTAGACATATGCTTGCATTATATCATTGCAACCCTATGAAGTTAGCGTTACTATCTTTTTTTTTTTTTTTTAATGGTGAATAAAATGAGATTAATACAGTTAAATTAATGGAGGAAGCTGAGTTTTGGGTTTTTTTAAAAAGCAAGTAAGTCCAGCATGGATTCTCCTGGTGGCACAGATGGTAAAAAATCTACCAGCAATGTGGGAGACCTGAGTTCGATCCCTGGGTCAGGAAGGTACCCTGGAGAAGGGAATGGTTACCCACTCCAGTGTTCTTGCCTGGAGAATCCCAAGGACAGAGGAGCCTGGTGGGCTACAGTCCATGGGGTCACAAAGAGTTGGACACAACTGAGCGACACACACACACACCTCGTTATCTCTGTGACTTAGGTAAGCCCTCGGTTGGAGTGAACTATTTCCCTCCGGCTCTAACATGATATAATTTTCTAAAATAAACAGACCAAAGCTCTGTATTTTCTTCAATAAGAAACAAACCTTTCAATTGAACAATTGAATGTAGTACCTGGGACTCAAGCTTCAACGAGAGCCATTTGTACCATTTTGTTCTGCCTTCTAAGAGTTCAAGAACAAGAGGGCTAAGTGAGTTGAAAAGTATTCCACAGTCAGTGACTGGCTTGGCTTCATAGCATATTCATTCCATGGTTTTACTGGGTGAAACAGAATCAGATTACAAAGATCTCATTTGCAAAAATTCTGAGACCCTTGCATGCCCTATTGAAGAAGATTTTATTTTATCTTTAATCAGAATTCAATTTAAATAATTTGGAGTATTTTTAGGCAGAATGGCTGTCTGAAATGTAATGTCTTCTGTAAGCATTAGATTGTATTGACTTAAAGGTTGAGTACATGTGAAAGACCATATTCTTGAGAACTGCTGCATAATAATACTCAGCTTTAATTTCATATGAGAGAAACATATTCAGTTCAGAGTACTATAAATATTAATGTGGAAGACTGATTCTCCAGTAAGTTATCCTGTAACTCCAGACCTACCAGGAATGCCATCAGCTTAGAGGTTCGGTGTCTCACCTTCTGTTTGACTTCCTTAGACTTGAGAATCATGTCAGTGACAATTTCTGTTTTCCCTTGGATTTAGCAATATGACTGTCTCCATATACTCACATTTTGTGGATATCTTTATGATACTGATGTTAAAGTTAATCCCGTGATATCATTGAATGTCACCATCCAGTTATTTTACTGATTCATTCCAAGTCCCGGGTAGAGGGCATTGTACCTGTGCTGTGGGATCGTGTCAAAGCCCCTGTGACCCTGTCTAGAGAGATATGATCTTGTCTGAAAGAAACCATCACCCTCTCCCTTCCCAGCCTGGGGAAACTGCATTTCTTCTATAAGGTCTAGATAAAAAATGACCTCTTCATCAAGCCTTTCTGCCCCCCATATTGCTGTATCCCCTCATTCTCTCATTAAATTCTTCCTCTGTGATCTCCTAACATTTTTTTTAGCTTCATTGAGATACTACTGACAAATGAGTTTGTAATATATTTAAAATTATTTAAAATGAACAGCATGATGATTTGTTGAATATAGAGAGAACTCCCACCATTGAGTTAACTGATGCCTGCATCACCTTGAATACTTACCCTTTTAAGAATTTTTTTTCTTTTCTTAAGTTCTGCTCTCAGCAAATTTCATTTATGAAATATAGTCTTATCAGCTATAATCACCATGTGCTTAGTCGCTCAGTCACGTCCGACTCTTTGCGACCCCATGGACCCCACCAGGCTCTTCTGTCCATGGGGATTCTCCAGGCAAGAATACTGGAGTGGGTTGCCATGCCCTCCTCTATAATCTCCATACTATATATTAAATCCTTAGGCCTTATTCATTTTATAACTGAACCTTTGTACTCTTTTACCAGACTCTCCCTATTTCCCTATCTCCTAGCCCCTGGCCACTATCGCTCTACTTTCTATATCTGTGAGTTTGTTTTTTCTGTAATTCCATGTATAAGTGATACCATGCAGTAACTGTCTTTCTCTGATGGTTCTCTCATAGTATAGTGATACAGTGCACTCTAGGTTCCTGTATGTTGTTGAAAATGGCAGAATTTCCTTCTTTCATACGGCTGAACAATATTCCATTGTGTCTAGGTTGTTTCCATGCCTTGGCTTGTGACTAATGCTGCAGTGAACATAGGACTACAGATATTTCTTCAAGATAGTGATTTCATTTCCTGTGGATAAAAACCTGGAAGTGGAATTGCTAATCGTGTGGTACTTCTACTTTAATTTCTTGAGGAAACTCCACAGTTTTCCATAGTGGCTGTACCAATTGCAACCCCATCAAGAGAGCACAAGGGTCCTCTTTTCTCTGTTCCTCATTATATCTCATCTTTTTGACAATAGCCATTCTAACAGGTATGAGATTCATAGCACCTTTTATACCTTAATCGTAAGTGTATTGTGAACACCTTGTGAGTAGGTGCTTTTCCTTACAACCATTGTGTGCTTGATACAGATGACATCTGTCACACAGTAGGTGCATATAAAGAGACAGAGACTAAAACCAAGCAATTAGCAAATACTTCTGTTATATGAGAAATCATTTTGTATCCTAAGATTAAACTTTGGTTAAATGAGAATCTTTTTTTTTTTTTTTCCAATCTTGTTGCAGACCACTGAAAATAGTCAAAATGTACTTAAAAATTTTTTTTTTCATTTCATTCAAATGAAGTTCTTCAGTTTCAGATATTTTTTTTGTCTTATTGTGTGTATTAGCCTTATTATATGGTGATATGATAACTAATGACTCCTCCAGGGCAGGGTTTTAAACATTAACTCCTACTGCTCTGTCAGCCTGGACTTTGCAAGGATTGGAAGGAAACAGCAGTTCACAGCACAGGGTTGGTGCATTAGCTGAGAAGAGGGGGCATTCCTGCCCCGGATACGAGCCCCTTGCTAAACAAAGAGAACCACACGTGCTCCTCCAGAGGGTGAGGATGTAAACTCACCATGTACTAGGCTTCCCTTGTAGCTCAGTCAGTAAAGGAGTGCAGGAGACCTGGGTTCGATCCCTGGGTTGGGAAGATCCCCTGGAGAAGGAAACGGCAACCCACTCCAGTATCCTTGCCTGGGAAATCTCATGGACAGAGAAGCCTGATGGGCTGCAGTCCATGGGGTCGCAAAGAGTTGGATACGACTGAGCAACTTAACACTTACTTGTGTACTAGGCAGGGGCTTCCCAGGTGACTCAGTGGTGAAGAATCTACCTGCCAGTGCAAGAGATGCAGGAGACCTGGGTTCAAACCCTGGATCAGGAAGTTCCCCTGGAGGAAGAAATGGCAACCCACTTCAATATTCTTGCCTGAAAAACTCATGGACAGAGGAGCCTGGCAGGCTGTAGCCCATGGTGTTGCAAAGAGTCAAGTACAACTGAGCAACGGAGCACATAGACACACACACATGTTCTAGGCACTGTGGCCCTGGCCTCTCTTGATACATAAGGCCTGCTCCCTCCTTGAAGGTATTTTGATACAGATATCAAGAAAGGTGGTCCTGGTGATAAGGAATCTGCCTCCCAGTGCAGGAGACATGGGTTCAATCCCTGGGTCGGGAAGATCCCCAAGAGGAGGAAATGGCAACCCACTCTAGTATTCTTGCCTGGAGAATCCCCATGGACAGAGGAGCCTGGCAGGCTACAGCCCACGGGGTCACAAAAAGTTGGACATGACTGAGCACACACACAAAGAGATGAAGAAATGATGTACAAATACCCAGCCTTTAAGTAGGGCAAAAGCAACAACAACTAGTAAGAATTTGCCAGAGAAATAAGAACAACATGAAATGGGAGGTAAGTTTAACAGTGTACAATGTTCTTGCAAAGCTTAATTATGATAATATGATGCCATAGGGCCCAACTCATAATAGTTTTCAGCTGATTAGCTGGGTCCTTGAGGTTAAAAAGCCTCTTGATAAAAGTGAAAGAGGAGAGTGAAAAAGTTGGCTTAAAGCACAACATTCAGAAAACTAAGATCATGGCATCTGGTCCCATCACTTCATGCGAAATAGATGGGTAAACAGTGGAAACAGTGTCAGACTGTATTTTGGGGGGCTCCAAAATCACTGCAGATGGTGCTTGAAGCCATGAAATTAAAAGACACTTACTCTTTGGAAGGAAAGTTAGTACCAACCTAGATAACATATTAAAAAGCAGAGACATTACTTTGCCAACAAAGGTCTGTCTAGTCAAGGCTATGGTTTTTCCAGTGGTCATGTATGGATATGAGAGTTGGACTGTGAAGAAAGCTGAGTGCCAAAGAATTGATGCTTTTGAACTGTGGTGTTGGAGAAGACTCTTGAGAGTCCCTTGGACTGCAAGGAGATCCAACCAGTCCATTCTAAAGGAGATCAGTCCTGGGTGTTGATTGGAGGGACTGATGGTGAAGCTGAAACTCCAATACTTTGGCCACCTCATGCCAAGAGTTGACTCATTAGAAAAGACCCTGATGCTAGAAGGGATTGAGGGCAGGAGGAGAAGGGGATGACAGAGGATGAGATGGCTGGATGGCATCACTGACTCGATGGACATGAGTTTGGGTAAGCTCCGGGAGTTGGTGATGGACAGGGAGGCCTGACGTGCTGCGATTCATGGAGTTGCAAAGAGTCGGACACGACTGAGCGACTGAACTGAACTGAGGTTGAATGAAGTGTGGGAGTGTTTTAGAAAGAGGAAATATATCTGTCCAAGGTCAGTGAAGGTTTCATGCAAAGTTGAGGGTTAGTCAGTCATGTATACAAAGGAGGTGAAAGCGTTCTGACCTTAGTCTCTAGAAAAGGAGAAAGAATGAGCTGATATTAATGGCCAGTCTCCTTTGGATAAACATTTATATTAATACAAATTCCATTTTTTTTTAAATGAAAGTGAAAGTCTCCCAGTCATGTCCAACTCTTTGGGACCCCATGGACTATACAGACCATGAAATTCTCCAGGCCAGAGTCCTGGAGACGGCTGGAATGGGTAGCCAGCTGTTCCCTTCTCCAGGGGATCTTCCCAACCCAGGGATCGAACCCAGGTCTCCCACATTGCAGGCAGTTTCTTTACCAGCTGAGCCATCAGGGAAGCCCAGGAATACTGGAGTGGGGAGCCTATCCCTACTCCAGCGGATCTTCCCGAACCTAGGAATGAAACCAGGGTCTCCTGCATTGCAGGTGGATTCTTTACCAACTGATGATGGTTGATTCTTATTATGGATAATGAAACCAAGTCCCCCAAAAGATTGAATCAGTCCAGCTACATTCGCACTGCTGGTATCTGGTGAATGCCATCCACCTTATTTTGACAGATGGAATTCAGAGCTGGGAAAAACTAGGCTATTTTTGGCCTACAAGCTGTATTTTGTTTATCACCATCCTGATTCTTAGAGGCACATTATCTCACAGAACTTGATTTCAGGTGTTAACCACAGCACCTTTTTCTTTAATATTCTTGCAGCAAAGCCACAGCTCATCAAGTATAACAATCTCTCATTTTTCTTTAACTTGAAATAGTATTGCTGGACTTCTCAACACTTTTTTTTAAAATCAATTTTTGTAATTGTAATATAAGATAAAGAAACTAAAGCACATAGATGTATATATAAATACATAAACAAATAAATATCCTCCTTAAAAATTCTAGGACTTCAGCAAGCAGGGAAGAAAAGGGAGTGAACCTTCCATTTGTGTATTTTTCTTTTCATCATGGAATACCCAATAGAAATGTTTAGCTTTTTTTTTTTTTTTAAGAACAGAGCTTCAAGTCTGTAGTTTGATGTCTTTTTAACTTTCAACCCTGTTGCAGTTACTTAAAATATATGTATGAATAGATACCTGTACACGAATGTCTACAACCTTGTTGGTTTTTTTTTTTATCTCCTGGAGTACTTTGCTTAGAAGTTATTTTCCATAAATAAAAGTAACTTCCGTATCTTTGACTGCCTTTCTCATCAAAGGCCATAGTGACTGCTATTGAATTCTTTTAACTCATTTGCAATTCTAAGACTCTGATGTGGGATAAGGATGCTGATTGCAGCTCCCTCTCCTGTCTTTAGCAGTTTGCTGTTAGTCCGCTTTGCCTGCTTCTCTCTGTATTTACAGGGGCCACAGGGTGTGACTCCATTGCCCTGTTTACTGCCTGTTCATTCTAATGTTGACATTATATCTTTCCCTCTGCAGTTGTTCTTTTGGACCATAGAAGCCAAGAGAAAGAGGGACAGAGACCATGGAAAAAACCATCTAATGCCACGTCCACACTTTACAGAGAAGGGATGTAGAAAGGCTATAACTGGACCGGGGTAACCAGCATGGTAGTGATTTACAGATATTGCAGAGGAACTTATGTATGAAAACTCTGAACATAGTAACACCATAATTTTTTGGTACTTGTGGATAATAAAGGCTTAAAAACCACGTCATAATTGCTTTGACCTTATTTTAGCTTAGGGTTTCTTCATCCTCACCGGAGAAGGCAGTGGCACCCCACTCCAGTACTCATTGCCTGGAAAATCCCTTGGATGGAGGATTCTGGTAGGCTGCAGTCCCTGGGGTTGCTAGGAGTCGGACACGACTGAAGCGACCTAGCAGCAGCAGCATCCTCACAGCATGACTGTGCGCTTCTAACATATCTTAGGACAGATTGAAAAGGTTGAGAGATGAGGGGTGTACAGTCCCCAGACTCAGCCCAGGAGAATGGGTGATGTGACACCTCGGAAATTGCAGAGTGGACGAGCAGGGCCTAAGAGGAAGAATCCAGGTAGACAGTTACAGTGTTGGAGTTTTACCCATGGTTTGTAGAGCTTAAGCCACATGTAGGATACAGGGGTAAGCAGTGGGGACCACTAAGGGCACAACAGCCACGACAGACACATCTCAAGGAAAGTGGCTCACATGGGCACTACCACCAAGGCTCGACCTTGCCTCAGACCCTAGTTCTTTTTCTCCCATTAGGAATATGCATAGGGACACTGAGTAGTGGGGAAGCAAATTACCTTGTTTGATGGCTTTTTAAATTTTTTTTAATTTTTTGGCCACAAGGCATATGGGATCTTCCCTGACCAGGGATTGAACTCATGTCCCCTGTGTTGGAAGCACAGAATCTTAACCACTGGACCACCACAGAAGTCTTGCAAATTACCTTGCTATGATGCAGTGGGCTTGAAGTCTGCTGGAGAAAATTCTTTTAAGAGAGTCACAATTAATGAGTCATCTCCCCCAAAGCAGTCGTCTCTGTGCCCACTTTCATTCTCTGCCAGCAAAAAAGGGAGCATCCTCTAGACTGACTCCCAGACCCTCCTCTGAGGAGAAAAGGATGGGAAACAGAGATACCATGCTGACTTAGGACATGAGGCCCAGTAGGGAAACCGAGGCCTGGGAAACTCTTGTCCAGTGAGACAATGATGCCAAAAAATCTCAGCCTCTGCTCAGATGCCGAACTGAATTTTAAAGACAGGGTTTTGGGTGATGTGGAAAAGAATAGGTTTATTGCTTTGCCAGGCAAAGGGGGACACAGTAGGCTCATGGCTCCAAAACTGTGTGTCTCAACGTGGGAGGGTTTGGTGAAGAGGCTTACAGCAATGGTTCAGGGGTAGGCTTGCTAATAAGATTAGGGTGTGTGCAGGACTTGCTCTCCTTTGGTCTCCTGATAAGCTTCTTGAGGTTATCAAACTCTGATCTTCTCTGGAATGAAGAATGCTAGCACCTTACACTTGTGGGCAGTTTTAGTTCTGTAAGTTCAGTGCAGGTCAGTCACTTAGTCGTGTCCTACTCTTTGCAACCGTACGAACGGCAGCACGCCAGGCTCCTGGAGCTTACTCATCTCAAGTCCATCAAGTCGGTGATGCCATCCAACCATCTCATCCTCAGTTATCCCCTTCTCCTCCCACCTTCAATCTTTCCCAGCATCAGGGTCTTTTCAAATGAGTCAGTTCTTCACATCAGGCCAAAGTATTGGAGTTTCAGTTTCAACATCAGTCCTTCCAGTGAATATTCAGGACTGATTTCCTTTATGATTAACTGGTTGGATCTCTTTGCAGGCCAAGGGACTCTCAAGACTGTTCTCCAACACCACAGTTTAAAAGTATCAGTTGTTCGGCGCTCAGCTTTCTTTATTATCCAACTCTCACATTCATACATGACTACTGGAAAAACCATAACCTTGACTAGACGGACCTTTGTTGACAAAGTAATGTCTCTACTTTTTAATACACTGTCTAGGTTGGTCATAGCTTTTCTTTCCAGGAACAAGCGTCTCTTAAGTTCATGGCTGCAGTCACTATCTGAAGTGATTTTGGAGCCCCCCAAAATAAAGTTTGTCACTGTTTCCATTGTTTCCCCATCTATTTGCCATGAAGTGATGGGACTGGATACCATGAATGTTGAGTTGTAAGCCAGCTTTTTCACTCTCCTCTTTCACTTTAATTGAGAGGCTCTTTAGTTCTTTTTTGCTTTCTGACATAGGGTGGTTGTCATCTGCATATCTGAGGTTATTGATATTTCTTCCGGCATTCTTGATTCCAGCTTGTGTTTCATCTAGCCTGGCATTTCACACGATGTACTCTGCATATAAGTTAAATAAGCAAGGTGACAGTATACAGCCTAGACGTACCCCTTTCCCAATTGTGAACCAGTCTGTTGTTCCATGTCCAGTTCTCACTGTTGCTTCTTGATCTGCATACAGATTTCTCAGGAAGCAGGTAAGGTAGCCTGGTATTCCCATCTCTTTCAGAATTTTCCACAGTTTATTGTGATCCACACAGTCAAAGGCTTTGGCATAGTCAATAAAGCAGAAATAGATGTTTTTCTGGAACTCTCTTGCTTTTTCGATGATCCAACGGATATTGGCAATTTGATCTCCGGTTCCTCTGACTTTTCTAAATTCAGGTTGAACATCTGGAAGTCAACAGTTCATGTACTGTTGAAGCCTGAGTTGGAGAATTTTGAGCATTACTTTACTAGCGTGTGAGATGAGTGCAATTGTGTGGTGGTTTGAACATCCTTTGGCATTGCCTTTCTTTGGGATTGGAATGAACACTGACCTTTTCTAGTCCTGTGGCCACTGCTGAGTTTTCCAAATTTGCTGGCATATTGAGTGCAACACTTTCACAGCACCATCTTTGAGGATTTGAAATAGCTCAACGGAATTCCATCATTTCCATTAGCTTTGTTTGTAGTGATGCTTCCTAAGGCCCACTTGACTTTGTGTTCCAGGATGTCTGGCTCTAGGTGAGTGATCACACCATCATGGTTACCTGAGTCATGAAGATCTTTTTTGTATAGTTATTCTGTGTATTCTTGCCACCTCTTCTTAATATCTTCTGCTTCTGTTAGGTCCATACCATTTCTGTCCTTTATTGAGCCCATCTTTGCGTGAAATGTTCCCTTGTTATCTCTAATTTTCTTGAAGAGATCTCTGGTCTTTCCTTTTCTATTGTTTTCCTCTATTTCTTTGCCGTGATCACTGAGAAAGGCTTTCTTAATTCTCCTTGCTATTCTTTGGAATGCTGCATTCAAATGGATATATCTTTCCTTTTTTCCCTTGCCTTTCACTTCTCTTCTTTTCTCAGCTATTTGTAAGACCTCCTCAGACAATCATTTTGCCTTTTTGCATTTCTTTTTCTTGGAATGGTCTTGATAACTGCCTCCTGTATAGTGTCATGAACCTCTGTCCATAGTTTTTCAGGCACTCTATCAGATCTAATCCCTTGAATCTATTTGTCACTTCTGTGTTATCATAAGGGATTTGATTTAGGTCATATGTGAATGTTCTAGTGGTTTTCCTACTTTTTCAATATAAGTCTGAATTTGGCGTTCATGGTCTGAACCACAGTCAGCTCCTGGTCTTGTTTTTGCTGACATATTGAGTGTGGCACTTTAATTGCATCATCTTTTAGGATTTGAAATAGTTCAACTGGATTTCCATCACCTCCCCTGGCTTTGTTTGTAGTGATGCTTCCTAAGGCCCGTTGAGGTCTTGTTTTAGTTCTGTAAAGGTATTTAGTTTTGGGGGCTCCAAAGTCACTGCAGATGGTGACTGAAACCACGAAATTAAATAGTGCTTGCTCCTTGGAAGAAAAGTTATGACCAACCTAGACAGCATATTAAAAAGCAGAGACATTACTTTGCCAACAAAGGTCCATCTGACTTTGTCAGCTATGGTTTTTCCAGTAGTCATGTATGGATGTGAGAGTTAGACTGTAAAGAAAGCTGAGCGCCAAACAATTGATGCTGTTAAACTGTGGGGTTGGAGAAGACTCTTGAGAGTTTCTTGGACAGCAAGGAGATCCAACCAGTCCATCCTAGAGGAAATCAGTCCTGAATATTCATTGGAAGGACTGATGCTGATTCTGAAACTCCAATACTTTGCCCACCTGATGCAAAGAGCTGATTCATCTGAAAGGGTCCTGATGCTGGTAAAGATTGAAGATGGGAGGACAAGGGGACGACAGAGGATAAGATCGTTGGATGGCATCACCAACTCAATGGATATGAGTTTGAGTAAACTCCGCAAGTTGGTGATGGACAGAGAGGCCTGGTATGCTGCAGTCCATGGGGCTTCAAAAAGTCGGACAGGAATGAGCAACTAAACTGAATTGAAAGGTATTGTTATATGTATCCCTTGAGGAGAAACCAAGACCCTGCCCCAAGACTGCACTGTTGTTACTCGGCTGCTCCTCTTTTGCCTCTGCCTCTCCTCCCTTCCCTGATTAGCAACTTTTTGAATCCTTTGGAACTCAGGGAAGGTCATGGAGTCTGGAGTCTTTGCCCAACAAACAAGAAACGGGTAAGAAAGGCTTCCATGTCCAGGAACCCCACGGGGTCCTGCTCCACTTTAAGAACAGTATACAACAGTGCTTCCCGCATGGCACTAGTAGTAAAGAACCCACCTGTCAGTGCAGGAAACATGAGAGACGTGGGTTCAATCCCTGGGTCAGGACCCCCTGGAGGAGGACACGGCAACCTACTCCAGTGTTCTTGCCTGGAGAATCCCATGGACAGAGGATCCTGGAGGGCTGCAGTCCACAGGGTCACAAAGAGTCAGACACGACTGAACCAACTCAGCATGCATGCACGCACATGCAATGGTGCAGCTCAGAGCAAACCCAGGGGGCCAGCAGCATGGATTAGGAAGTAGGAGTAGGGAAGGGCAGAAATGTTCTATAAACTTCTCACCTTAAGCAGGATCAATCCAGGACCTAAAGCTTCAGGAGACTTGGAAGTAGGAGTCCTGGAGGATCAGGGGAAGACCCAGACAGTCCTGGAGATAGAGACAGTCATCCCAGGCCTCTTTAGATTCTCCCAATAAGCTAAAAATCAGCTGACAGTTTCTAGGGACAGAGGCTACTAAGAGGAATGTGTGTCTTATTTACAGGTGACTGCAGTGATGGCTATCAGCTTGTGAATCTATACACACTCTTTATCATTGAGTAAAGCAATTTGGTATGTTCCTCATGACAGTTTTGGTCTGTTCCTCATGACGAGCTCTTGTTTTTTTGAGAGAGAAAAAAGATAAATGTTGTTATATATTTCTATATATGTCTTATCTCTTCTGTGTAAGAGAAATGGTAACGAGAATTAGAGGAAGTACATATATCCTTTGAAAGTAACTAAGGAAAGGATGGAGCAGACTGGAAAGTCCTGGGCTTTGAAACCATGCCTACCCACCATGGGAGGACAGTGATGGGGCCTGGGAAGCACAGGAAGGTGCTGCAAGGAAGCACAGTCCAGAGGCAGAGCTCAAAGGCCCCTGTGATCTGGACAAGACATCAATGGTGGTCTTAGGGATCATCAAGGGACAGATAGACTCTTGAGAAAGGCAAGTGTCAGAGCCCCAGTCTTCAGCTGGACTTCAAAGGGAACCAGGGTTATAGGAATTTGAAAGTGTTAGTCACTGAGTCATGTCCAACTCTTTGCACCCCCATGGGCTGTAAATCATCAGGCTCCCCTGTCCATGGGCTTCTCCAGCAAGAATACTGGAGTGGGTAGTCCTTCCCTTCTCCAGGGGATCTTCCTGACCCAGGGATGGAACCTAGGTTGCATTGCAGGCAGATTCTTTATGATCGCAGACACCAGGGAAGCCCTGCAGGAATGTGAGTGTGTAAGAGCTGGGGGTACAGTGCAGACTCCAGAATAAGCAGTGGGACATATGGGAAGGAGGCATAAACCCAGGTAGCAGAAAGCGAACCTGAGGCACAAGCATAATTAGAAGAAAAGTGGCTTAACTCCGAGATCCCAGGTTTAGAGTAGAGGCACTGGATCCTTGCTGCTCAAAGTCAGATTTGGAGTGGACAGGGCTGAATGCAGCCGGAGGAGAGAGGCTTCGTTACTGCCCCCATTTTACAGATGGGGTAGCTTAACGCTTCATGAAGGCTGGCTAACCCCGGGTCCTGCAGTCAGGGTTTGGGGAGACCAGCTGGACCCAGCAGTCTGCTCCAAGAGCAGTACTCCACTTCCTGATCTCCATCCCTAAGGGCGTGACCTTGGGGAAGACCAGAAGCTTTGTTCAGGCATGGCGCTAGGCTTTTTAAATACACCACCACATTTATTCTTGATAATCCCCGGGGAGATCAGTTTTGTTCCTCTCCCTTTATGGCTGAGAAAATACAAGACTGAATGGCTGGCTCAGTGTCACACAGCTGATAAGTGGCAGAGTCTGGATTTTCGCCACATGTTTCTGACTCCAAACCCCATTACTACATTAGGAACTGTTAATACAGTTAACAGGCTTCCCTGTCCTGAATTTTGGCTGTAAGTAAGGACTAAGCTGTCCTCTAAATGGGAAATTCTTTGATTTTAAGCAATTTATTCAAATGAGGAAATGTACAAAGTTATAATGTATAAGTACAAAGCTTTCTCAGAAAGCAAATGGAGATATTTTTGTGCATGTTGAGATTTCCAGATTGCTTCTGCACGATTTGCCAGATGAGCACGGGTTCTTGTCAGACCTGGGTATGAATCCTGGGATCACCTCTGGCCACGTGAAGCACTGAAGACAGCTGCTTAACTTATTTCCTCATCCAGGACAGGAGGATATTATTACCTGTTAGGAAGATTATCATAAACATTAAATAAGGAGAGCGTATAACTTTCCCAGCCTGGGAGCTTGGAACATATAGACACACAACAAGCATTAGTCTTCTTCAATTCTGTCTCATGCTGTCTGTCGTATTTCATGGCTGCTGCCCACTCTTAGGATTGGGTTCATCATCCTGCCCTGCCTTTCTTATTCTCAGCCAACAAAATGAATGAAATCTGATCACGAGAAACCTAGCACACAGGAGTTTTCACTGCCACAGGGCTGGGCACGTATATGCTTTGAAGTGTGGGATTTAGAGGTATGTTTGGATCAGGCAAAAAGAGGTGAAGTACGCAGTATGGAAGTTTGCCGTCCTCAGCATGCTTCAGCTGGGGCTTGGACTTGGAGGTACAACTATCTTCAGGCAGTTTTTTGTCCATCTGTCAGAGTGGTTAGTGATGTTTCCATGTAAGCCTTATGCATTACAAGGCAGCCTAAGTGTTTTCCACTGCAGAGATCCTGTTTCTGTTCTGTATGATCCTCTAGGTATAAATAAATAAGTGAAGTGAAGTCACTCAGTCGTCTCCAACTCTTTGAGACCCCATGTACTGTAGGCCATCAGGCTCCTCCATCCATAGGATTCTCCAGGCAAGAATACTGGAGTGGGTTGCCATTTCCTTCTCCATAAATATCTAAAGGATGCTTCTAATATGTGTGAAGCCATAGAAAGAACAAGTGCTATAACAAAAGAATTCCAAGTATGAATCCCAGCTAAGCTAGTCATGTGATTTAAATTATTATTTTTTATTTATTATTATTTAGTTCTGGCTGTGGTGGATCACTGTTGCTGCGTGTGGGCTTTCTCTAGTTGCAGCAAGGGGGGCTGCCTGCTTGTTGTGGTCTGTGGGCTTCTCATTGCGGTGGTTTCTCTTGTGGAGCATGGGCTCTAGGGCACAGGCTTCGTCGCCACACAGCATTTTGCATCTTCTGGACCGGGGATCTAACTGGTGTCCCCTGCATTGGCAGGCTGGTTCATAACCTCTGGGCACCAGGGAAGCCCCTAGTCACATGACTTAACCTTTCTGTGTCTCTATTGACAAAATGGAGATAACAGGACCAATCTCACAGGGCCTCCCTCCCCATAGGATTTTAAACCACAGATTAAATTATATGATTGGGAAAGCACCTGTCACATAATAGGAATTCAGCAAATGTTAGTTCCCTGCCCACTGCCCTGAATAGCATATTAGTTTATCGAGATAACAGATGTTTTTGCACAGTCAAATACAACTAGGTTAAATTCCAACTATTACATGTGTAGGATGCAAGTCATGCCTCCTGAAAAAAAAATGCTCCTTGTTCCATGGTGATAAGTTACTTGTCTTGTCTTATTACGCATCATAATAACATGTTTCTCAGGGTTAAAAGCATATAGCACTTGGCTTTTGTCGTACAGTATTTTCTTTGATTATCTTTTGCTAAAATAGGCAGCAGGCTTAAAATTTAAATCATGTAATTAGAAGTTTTATATGTGTGTGTGTGTATATATATATATATATATATATTTTTTTTTTTTTTAATGAAAAACTAACACCTTTCACACTGAGAAAAATGTTTATCTGGGAATCTTGTGCTGACCCACATGGAAAGAGCTCTTATAATACCACAGGGAAAAAATATAAGTCCATTCTGACTTCTAAATTAAAATCTTAGACTCCCCAGATCACAGCTTCAAAAGATCTGCATTTAAAGGTGGGAAAGGCAACCTGTACTTACTTCTCAAGTGAGTTTCCCGCCCCCCTCTGGCATTTTAAAGCTTGTTAATCCAGGCTCCCTCATAAAGCTCAGCGGTGGGGGATCATTGTTCATTGGTTTATTATGGGCAGACCAGACTGGTTTCAGCTGAGCAGAGGAAGTTAATTATCAAATGTTTTAGCTGGCTCGAACAATGAGTAACCAGTTCTTGTTGGACACCCTCTGGCTCACCAGGCAACAGTATAAGATGGGGGTGGGGCTGGGGGGGATGAGAACTCACCCATCAGAATCTGCTATGCGGGAATTTGCTGGGACTGCCCTAATCTGTTTCCCAGGTTGTTCCAACCAGTTCAAGAGCAGTTAAACAAGGTTATGTAAGTGTCATGTGATGTAGCCCAAAATAGTGACTGCAAACACAGGCTGCTGTTGCTGGGCAGTTGTCGAATGCTTTAAAAAAAAGAAGTCCTCCAGCTGGACAACAAATGGACCTCTGAACGGGAAAAGGAGATTTAAAAAATTTTTACTTTTAATTGAAGGAGAATTGCTTTACAATATTGATTTCTGCTCTGCATCAGTATGAATCAGCCATAGGTGTGCATACGTCCTCTCCCTCTTGAGCCTTTCTCCACCCTTTCCCACCCCTCCAGGTTATCACAGAGCCCCAGTTAGAGTTCCCTGAGTCATCCAGCAAGTACATATGGTACTGGATATGCTTCCCTACTCTCTCCATTCATCTCACCCTCTCCTTCCTCCCCCCGCCCTTGTCCATAAGCCTGTTCTCTAAGTCTGCATCTCCATTGCTGCCCTGAAAGTAGGTTCATCAATACCGTCTTTCTAGAGTCCATATATATGCTTTAATATACAATATTTGTTTTTCTCTTTCTGACTTCTAAGTGTGAAACAGAGATTTAAGCAAGAAGTTCATTTTAAAAGGAATTTGGTCAAAGTGCCTTTCTGAGGCTGAAAATGCATGACATGTTTGGAAAAGCATATGCTGCTGCTGCTGCTGCTAAGTCGCTTCAGTTGTGTCCGACTCTGTGCGATTCCATAGACAGCAGCCCACCAGGCTCCCCCGTCCCTGGGATTCTCCAGGCAAGAACACTGGAGTGGGCTACCATTTCAAGATCTGGTTATTTTATTTTATTTATTTATTTTTAATTTTATTTTATTTAACTTTACAATAGTGTATTGGTTTTGCCATATATCAAAATGAATCTGCCACAGGTATACATGTGTTCCCCATCCTGAACCCTCCTCCCTCCCCATACCATCCCTCTGGGTCGTCCATTTTAAAGCATCCATCAGGGGTAGTTCAGTGAAAAGGATTATTTAAAAGTTTGGTTTGCCATTAAAATGCTTATGTTCTTATGTTTTAAGGAATGGCAACAATAAAACCATCAGGTTTGCTCACAGCTTCGGGCCGTATAACAGAGTTATTGAGCAATATTTCATTCAGAGACTGATAAATATTAAACTATTTCATGTTACTGTCCCTCTTAGTTAAATTCTGTGGTAGCTTCAAGGTGTGAAAAAGAAAATTACATTTCACGTAGCACAGTAAGCATGAAAATAGGTTTTAAAGGAAAACAAGATTCTGTGGTGAAATGTAGTTGACAGTTTTTTTTTTTAAAAAAGGAAACAAAAACAACAGAAAAAGGTTTAAAATCTGCCTTAACTGTCATCAAGAATTTGCACCCTAAGATATGGATTCCTGCAGCTCTCGCATCCACTGGATTGCCTGCCTTTTAAGAAGCTGCGGATCTGGGGGGTGGGCAGAGATCCAGAAGCAAGCTTCCCAGGAGGTGGGCGGAGCAGACCATGGAATCCTGGGCACAGAATTTGCACTTGGGAGGCCACCAGGTATCTGTCCCTGTGGTTGAGATCTGGGTCTCAGAGCCTCTCTCTGGGGTTCTTTCGTCATCTCGAAGGGACCTGCGAAATAGCCCTGCTTTTTCCCCACCTGGATTCTGAGCAAACTGAAAATTAAAGAAGTGGTGGGTGGAAGGGAAAATAGAAACTTTTTTTGTTGTTTGGTAAATAAGATGAAGGATATGGCTTAATGGTAAGAGCGGAAAACAAAAACCGAGGGAGGGCCCTCCTGCCTGAGTCCCAGATTTAGATGCAGGGACGGCAGCAGCACTGGGTCATGGCAGGGCCCCCAGGACTAGAGGCCGTGCCTGCTCCCTGAGGGAGTCCTCCCGGACGAGGAGGAGAATGGTGCTGCAGCAGGCAAGTCAGACCTTCTTAGATGCACTAGTCAAGGCAGAGAGAGTAAGGCAGATAGACAGGGGCCCTAGGTGTGGCTCCCACGGAGCTGCCTCTGCCTAGTGAAGCACTGGGCTCGGGGCGGGGCAGAGGCCATCCCCTCTGGGATTCCCAGACTAATCCCCAGACACGGCTTTTCTGGGAGGATGGGAAAGGACCTGGCATGCAAGGCAGGGCCAGATATCAATATTCAGTGCGATGAGAAGTCATTTTGTTTTTCAAGATGTAGAATTGGGGGCATTCTGTTCAGTTGAAAATCACTTTTATTCTCTGCCTGGTGAAATGCCTGCTCCTAAGATTGAGTTCAACCACCTTCTCCATGCCTCTTTCTTTAAAGATTCTAAAAGGTATTTGTGGGCTTTCCTGGTGACTCAGTGGTCAAGAATCTGCGTGCCAAGCAGGAGGTGCAGCTTTGATCCCTGGGTTGGGAAGATCCCCTGGAGAAGGGCATGGCAACCATGGTATTCTTGCCTGGAGAATCCCATGGAGGAGCCTAGCAGGGCTACAGTCCATGGGGTCATAAAGAGTTAGACACGACTGCCACTCCAGTACTCTTGCCTGGAAAATCCCATGGACAGAGGAGCCTGGTAGGCTGCAGTCCATGGGGTTGCTAAGAGTCGGGCATGACTGAGCGACTTCAGTTTCACTTTTCACTTTCATGCATTGGAGAAGGAAATGGCAGCCCACTCCAGTGTTCTTGCCTGGAGAATCCCAGGGACGGGGGAGCCTGGTGGGCTGCCGTCTATGTGGTCGCACAGAGTCGGACACGACTGAAGCGACTTAGTAGCAGCAGAGAGACTAAACCGCACCACCACCAAAGGTATTTTGTTGTTTTTCAGGCTTCTAGAACATGGTTCTTTTCATGTCTAATCTGACCTGAGAACTTCCGTATTTTACTTGGTAAAAGGGGGCAGTCTTGATTATCAGCCTTGCATAGCTCCCAGGTGGAAGAAAAGGAGATGGAGTATTTCCTAGATGATGTGGTTAGAGGCACAGAACGTTACTAAGGACCTGAAAGAGGTGTGCATGCCCATAGACAGTGCTAAATATGAGATTAGTGAAGCCAGAGAAGAGCAAAGATAGGACTCCTTCCTAAGGTCAGAAAGAGCTGGGAGGGGGACGACGATTCACAGGTGCTGTCCCAAACTAGGGCTGAATGTCCACCTGGGTCAGCCAGCCTTAGGATGCCTGCAGCCTTAGGACCTCTCTAAGGATGGTGCTTGTGATGCAGGACTGACCCACGTGTCTGCACGTATGAAGTGGAATACAGATATGCACAGTGACCCATCTTCTGACTTTTTCCACTTTCTTAAAATAAGCCTCGAAATACATTGTCGTTAACCCCAATAATAATAGTAAAACATCAATAGTAAAGACACCAGTGAAGATAATGACCCAGGGTTACTGTATCAGATGTCCCTGATGCATACTGGGCTTGCATTTCTCCAAATGGCAGTCAGTTTTGCTCAGCACATCCTTGAGCCCTGCCTCCCTACCTCTCTCCCCTCTCCAAGCTCCAGAGGCTCAGTGTCACTTTGAATATGTAAGAGTTTGGACTTAGTTTAAGTAGTGAAGGGCCCGAAAATGCCTTTAATCAGAAGTATGAGCTGATCAGATTTGTGATTCAGAAGGCTCACTGTCCGGACTGGGCTCATGGACTGGGCTCAAGCCACTGTCCTGAGTGGCTGCTTAGAGGAGACCTGGGCATCCAGGGGGTGCCTCCTAGATCACTGCTGGGTACAAAGTGGAGGACAGCACCAGGGAGCCTCCTTGGCATTCATTTCAACCAGAGTAGTTCTGCTTTTCTGGTTTTAACAAATTGAGGTCTGGGTAAGAGTTAGTTTTTTTTTTTTTTTTTAGAAAGGTTTTGAAGGTTAAGACTTCTTTGATTTAGAAATGGGGAAATAGTAGAGGCAGGTAGACTCTTTACTAGTCCCTTGAGATAATAAAGATAATATGGAATAATGGATGAAGACAGCAGTAACACGTGACAATAGCAATAGTACAGTGATAACAACTATGACCAACCTGGACAGCATATTAAAAAGCAGGGTCATTGCTTTGCCAACAAAGGTCTGTCTTGTCAGGGCTATGGTTTTTCCAGTGGTCATGTATGGATGTGAGAGTTGGACTATAAAGAAAGCTGAGCACCAAAGAATGATGCTTTTGAACTGTGGTGTTGGAGAAGACTCTTGAGAGTCCCTTGGACTGCAAGGAGATCCAGCCAGGCCATTCTAAAGGAGATCAGCCCTGGGTGTTCATTGGAAGGACTGATGTTGAAGCTGAAACTCCAATACTTTGGCCACTTGGTGCAAAGAACTGACTCATTTGAAAAGACCCTGGTGCTGGGAATGATTGAGGGCAGCAGGAGAAGGGGATGACAGAGGATGAGATGGTTGGATGGCTTCACTGACTCAATGGACATGAATTTGAGCAAACTCCGAGAGTTGGTGATGGACAGGGAGGCCTGGCATGCTGCAGTTCATGGGGTTGCAAAGAGTTGGACACGACTGAGCGACTGAAGTGAACTGAACTACTACCACCATTGCACCCTTACTGGAGGCCTGTGACAGTTCCCAGTGCCACGTGTGGTGTACCCGTCTTCGGGGAACTCATGAGATAGACACCTGGATGATTCCCATTTAACAAAGGAGGAAACTGATGGACAGAAAGGTTGCGTTGCTCGTCTGAGGTCATACAAATATTAAGCAAAAATCCAAACTCCAGATATTTAACCAGAAGAGCCTGAGAAAAGGGGTGAAGGTCCTGGTGAACATGGAGAGGATTCAAGGAAAGCTTGAGGGAAGGATCGTCGGGATCTTGTGAAGATCTTAGGGAGAGGGGTGTGAACCAGGCGGCTCCTGATTGGGACCACTGGTGGAAGCTTTAAGGATAAGGATTTGAGGAGACTGGAAGGGGGCTGTGTGAGTGATAGGGTTGTTAAGCTTAAAATGTCGGGCGTTCGGGGAGGGTATCCCACAGGTAGGTGCCTGTGTGGGTCTGAACCCCAGAAGGCAAGAGAGGGCTCAGGAGCCCGAGGGGCACTGCCAGCCCCGAGTCATCCTCTCGTCACCGGCGCGTGTAGATGCCGCTGGCTCCTCCTCTGAGCCCCTGCCCTCCTGGGCGTCCGCCCGCCAGAGCAGTTGCTCACTGAACGTGGAGCTGTGTCTCTGCCTTCCCTGTGCTCATCCTTTGCTGGGGTTGCCTGATGTCTGTCCTCTCCATGTTTCAGACCCACAACATTCATCAAGGCTTACGCCAGATGCTTTCTCCTTCTATAAACCTTCTTAATCTCCCCATTCAGGTATAATCCTTTCTGCCTTTAAAGTCACAAGAGTACCATATGATTTCTCTTAGTCATTTAAATTTTCCCAGCCTTTAGAAAGTAAGGTCTTGGAAGAAACGGACCATGTGTTGCTTCTTTATATCTTGGTTTAGCTATCTTTGCTGAATGGAATTAAATCATGGTCTGGGAACTCACAGATCACAGACATAGAAAACAAACTTATGGTCTCCAAGGGAGAGTTTGGGATTAACATATACACACTACTATAGATAAAGCAGATAACTAACAAGGACCTACTGTATAGCACAGGGAACTATACCCAGTATTTTGCAATAACCTACAAGGGGAAAGAATCTCAAAAATAAATATATGTATGTATAACTGAATCATTTTGCTCTATACCTGAAACTAACATGACATTGGAAAGCAACTATACTCCAATAAAATCAATCAATCCCAGAACCTCTTTTTGTTCTTTGCAAGGGTCGTTATTTCTTTGGGCTCCAAAATAACTGCAAATGGTGACTGTAGCCATGAAATTAAAAGATGCATACTCCTTGGAAGGAAAGTTATGACCAACCTAGACAGCATATCAAAAAGCAGAGACATTACTTTGCCAACAAAAGTCCATCTAGTCAAGGCTATGGTTTTTCCAGTAGTCATGTGTGGATGTGAGAGTTGGACTGTGAAGAAAGCTGAGCGCCGAAGAATTGATGCTTTTGAACTGTGGTGCTGGAGAAGACTCTTGAGAGTCCCTTGGACTACAAGGAGATCCAACCAGTCCATCCTAAAGGAGATCAGTCCTGGCTGTTCATTGGAAGGACTGTTGCTAAAGCTGAAACATCTTATATGAAGAGCTGACTCATTTGAAAAGACCCTGATGCTGGGAAAGATTGAGGTCAGGAGAAGGGGACAAGAGAGGATGAGATGGTTGGATGGCATCACCGACTCAGTGGATATGAGTTTGAGTAAACTCCGGGAGTTGGTGATGGACAGGGCATGCTGCAGTTCATGAGGTTGCCAAGAGTAGGACACGACTGAGCAACTGAACTGAACTGAACTAGAGGGTCTTCTGTTTCAGTTTGCTTGCTGCTAAGTATCTGCTGTCCTTACCAGGCAGAATGGAGTTCAGTCTCCCAGATTCACCTTTCGTCTGCCCCCGAATATGTGTGCCTACTGTTTGGGTATTAAGTTTGGGTATTAAATCGTAACAGGAAACAGGCAGGGGAGACGAGGAACAATAATTCAAGGGAGCTATAGCTTTCTAGCATCTTATACAGCTCTTACAGTTTGAGGCACTAGAATTCTTAGCTGAGTTGTAGACAGCTCAGAAAGTCCTGGCTTTTTGTCCTGTGCTGACCTTAAAGGACACGACTGAGTGATTGAACTGAACTGAACTGACCTTAAATGATGTAGTTCTCCATTCTCACACCCTTGCCAGCCTTTAGAAAACTTTCAGGCTTGAAGATGAGATCAGAGCTGAGTAGTATTTGTCCAGTCTCAAGTGGACACTTTTCATCTAGAAGCCTTCCTAATTCAGTGGTCATATTTGCTTCCAACAGGAAATCCTTTTCTTACTTATATTTAATTAGGTTTGACTGTGTTTGTTCTTTGGAATTTCTCATACCATTTTTTGAGAGACTGAGCTAACCAAATGAATGATGGATGATAACTATCACCTTTTTATTCTGAGTCCTTACCTCAGGGCAAGCATTGCACTTCTTGTTTATGTATATTAATTTGAATCCATCTAGCAACCTAGTAGGGCTTCCCAGATGGTGCTGGTGGTAAAGAACCTGCCTGCCAGTGCTGGAGAGGTAAGAGACGCAGGAGATCACCTAGAGGAGGAAATGGCAACCTACTCCAGTATTCTTGCCTGGAGAATTCCATGGACAGAGGAGCCTAATGGGCTGTTACAGTCCATGGGGTTGCAAAAGAGTCAGACATAACTGAGTGGCTTAGCACAATAACTTATAAAGTAGGCATTACTGTGCCCATCTCATAGATCAGGAAAGTGAGGTTCAGAGCCATTCAACTGTTTTTGGCAAAGAAGCTCATAGTTCCCTATTGACTGAGGTGGGATTGGTACCCAGGTGTATCTGGTTACAAAGTCATCCCTTCCCCCTGGGTCTTTTCCTTGCTGCCTTCCGTGTTTCCACCTTTTCCATTCTAGCATTATTGATGCTTTGAGACAAGATCCCTATGTTATACAATCTGTATTTTCTCATAGGGGATCAGCCCAAGTGTAACAAAAATTTGTTTCTTGATTTCAAAGTGATTGACAGTTTTAAAAGACACTGTATTGGGTTCGGTAACTTTTTAAAGAATAAAATTTAAACAGTGTTAAAAGCAATATCATTGTTGAAAAAAGCAGAATTATTCTACAATTAAAAGCAGTATCATAGTTGAAAAAACAGGAAAATTGATACTTTTTAAAATTTTTGAACTCAGCTTTGGTTGTTTGGGATTTTGTTTTTTTTAAGTCTGTAAGTATTTGCCCTTGGATATGAGTACTTGTTTCCCTGTAAATTAATATTGTACTAACTAATCTTCCTGGCGCCCCATCCAAATTTACTCTAACCTTGGCAGCTTTCTATTTTCGAGAATGGCTTCCTTTTCTCCTAAAAGTAACCACTCCCTCAGGCAGGAGGTACCTTGGACTGGTACAACAAATGGATGAGTGACTGAAGTTCCCTGAGCCCTGCTAGACAGTATAGTTTTCTTAAACAAGATGCTTTTACATCTAAATGACTCTGCAGTGGCTATAATTTAAGGCAACCTAACTAATATCAGGATTGGGGGAGGAGGAAAAGGGGACGACAGAGGATGAGATGGCTGGATGGCATCAGCGACTCGATGGACGTGAGTTTGAGTGAACTCCGGGAATTGGTGATGGACAGGGAGGCCTGGCGTGCTGCGATTCGTGGGGTCGCAAAGAGCTGGACACGACTGAGCGACTGAACTGAAGTGAACTGAATCAATGTCAGTGGACGATGATGTGAGCCTTACAGGAAAAGTATTTAAGACTTAGGACACCAAGAAGGCACGTGTATCTGGCTTGGAATTCTGACCCTGCTTTAAGCTGTTGCTACCTTTCACAGAATCCTCTACTGCCTTCTTGCAAGCCCTCAGAGGTGTTTTTCTAAACTCTTGCGTGTGTAGACTTCCCCTCTAAATTGTTATATGTGAAAGGTATGGTGCTGGAGATGGGACAGCAATGATTTGTGTATTATATGGGTCTTTTGTAAACCAGTGCGTTATAAGCCAGTAGGTCTTGTGTGAGTGCTCATTACTGCAGGTTTGTGTCTATATACAACATTCCAAAAGAACGTAAAAGTTCTGTTTGTCAAGCAGGATACTTTTTGTACCATATCTCTGCTTTCTCAATTAGTTTGTAGACTAATACTCCATAGTGTTTCTCCTAGAGTGCCTTAGTGCCTGCAGATGAATGCTTAGCCCGTTTGTGTAAAAGTTTTACTTTAAAGGAATATTTTGGGAATTTTTCAATCATATCCCATTTATTTTTTATTTCTCTCCATGTTGTGAAAATATGCATCTTTTTCCCCTTTGGAGTATCTGTTACAGTGCTTGTTACCAGGTAGCTAGACCAAACTTTCTCTAAATTTTTATGAGGAAAAATGATCCCCTCTAAGCTTTAATTTATTTGCCTTCCATTTTGGGGGGTATGGGTTCTTGAGTATGTATGGATATTATTAGGGTACTGACATTGACAAAATAGGTTATGGGTTTCGGGGCTTAGGGGTGGAGTGGTCACTGGATTATATTCTTTATTAAAATAGCCAGAGATGTTGATTTCTTTCCTAAAAAATACACTAGTTGCTGGTAGCTTCTCAATAATGTTTTGAAAAGTTTAGCTATTTATAGAAAGACCCCTCACCTTCGTCCATTAAAATTTGTCCCTCAAAAAGCAATAATGTAAGTAGTTTAATCCTTTTGAGAGGAAGTAGTATGAAGGTTGAATCTTATGTTCTCATCTCCCTTTATGGAGGTAGTCTTCAGTGAGGTTCCTCATTTATTTCTAGCTCTTTGAGTTCTGACAAGAGGTAAGCTTATAAATCTAGTCTCCCTTGTGCTTGAGTGGGGTCATTGGACTAAATCTGAGCAGTGAAGAGTGAGTTGCCCACTCTAGGCTGGAGCGGTGGGTTTCCTAAGTCAGACTCTGCAGCTCCTCTGCCCTGACTCCCAGCACTCACTGTGCTGGCTATTCCCATCAGCCTGGGGCCACAGGGAACCGAATTCCCAGCCTGTTTGCTGATGCCTAATTAATCTGTACCAAAACCCAGCTTTTAGCTTGGTTTACTTTTCTCTCTTGCCTTTTCTCTTTCTCATTGATCTCTACACTATAATTTCACGCCTTCTATTTGATTTGCTTTTAGTTTTTATTTTTTATAGTTTTTTAAGCTGGAATCTTCAATCATGAATTTTAAACCCTTCTCCTTTCCTGGACTAAGTATATGAAGCTAAGAATTCTACAAGGACTGCTTAAATGTATTTAATAAGTTTTATGTTTTCGTTATCAATTCATTTCAAAATCTTTGCTAATTTCACTTGTGATTTCTTCATTGACCCATAAATTTTTTGAAGTATGTTGCTTAATTCTCAAATATGGGACTTGTCTATATATCATTTTGTTGTGCGATTTCTAAATTGGTTCCTTTGTGGCCAGCAAATATATCGTACATGATTTCAATCCTTTCAGAATTTTAAATTTGTTTTATAGCTTAGACCATGTCTGTCTCAGTGAATACTTCTTATATACTTGAAAAAAACACGTGTATTGTTCAGTTATGTGCCTAAGTGTTAATTGATCCAAGATGTTTGAAAATCTCCTGTATCCTCACTAATTTTCTGCTGCTGCTGCTGCTAAGTCGCTTCAGTCATGTTCGAGTCTGTGCGACCCCATAGATGGCAGCCCACCAGGCTCCCCCGTCCCTGGGATTCTCCAGGCAAGAACACTGGAGTGGGTTGCCATTTCCTTCTTCAATGTGTGAGAGTGAAAAGTGAAAGTGAAGTCGCTCAGTCGTGTCCAACTCCCAGTGACCCCATGGACTGCAGCCCACCGGGCTCCTCCGTCCGTGGGATTTTCCAGGCAAGAGTCCTGGAGTGGGGTGCCATTGCCTTCTCCCACTAATTTCCTACATAGTGGTTATTCTATCAATTGCTGAGAGAGGGGTTTTTAAATCTCCAACTATAATATTGGACTAACCTTTATTTGCCTGAATCCTGACAATTTTCTTTGTGTGTGTGTGTGTGTGTGTGTGTAATAAAGTTTTATTAAAGTATAAAGGAGATAAAGAAAGCTTCTGACATAGACATCAGAAGGGGACAGAAAGAATACCTGCCTGCCAGTCTTTAGCTGGATGTTATGTAGTTACTAAGTAAAAAGTAAAAGTAAAAAGTCACTCAGTCGTGTCTAACTCTTTGTGACCCCGTGGACTGTAGCCTACTAGGCTCCTCCGTCCATGGGATTCTCCAGGCAAGGATACTGGAGTGGGTTGCCATTTCCTTCTCCAGGTGACAATTTTCACCTGATGAATTTTGAAACTCTGTTGTTAAGTGCGTTAATATTAGGGCTGCTTGTATCCCAGCTTAATAACTCTGAGTGGTAGTTTTTATCTTTTGTGATACTTTTCTCTTGAAGTCTATTTTGACTTTAATGTAGCCACATCAGCTTTCTTATGCTTACATTTTTTTCATTGTAAATATATTTTCTATTTTTTAACATTCACCCTATAGGTACCTTTCTATTTAAAATGCATCATAATACCGCTTAAGTACTGTCTTTTTTAAAAAATTCAGTCTCCCATCTTTGACTTTTAACTGGAGTGTTTAAACCATTTACATTCAGTGTAACTGTTTCTGCACTTGAACTTCTCTCTCTTACCCTAGTGTTTCTTTTCTTTGTATTTCCTCCTTTACTTGTTCTTCTGTTTTTTCTTTTCTGTCCTTTCTGGGTTGAGTATTTTTAGTATGCCATTTTATATCTTTATTGTCCTTTAAACTACACTTGGTGTTTTTATTCTGCTGGCTGCTTATGGTAGTATTTCTCAAACATTAATATACATCAGAATCACATGAAGGGTTACATAAAACACAGATTTCTAGGTCCCACTCCAAAATTTCTGAACTGGCGGGTCTGAAATTGGGTTTATGGATTTTAATTTCTGATAAATTATTAGGTAATGCTGACGCTGCTTGCCCAGAGCAAAAAAATCATTGCTTGAGGGGATTACAAGATGCACTTTTAACTTTCCATCGTCTACCCTGAGTAACTTAGGCCGTTTCAAGTATAATGTAAGAAACTTAGAGCAGTAAAATTTCATTTATATCTTTTCCTATACTCTGTGCTATGCTTTTAGATATTTCACTTATATACATTTTATAAATCCCATAATACACACTTACTTTGTTTTAAACAGTCATTTGACTTTCGAATTTAAGAAAAGAAAGAAAATTTCTCTAAATTTAGCTGTCCGTCGTTTCTAGTTCTTTTCTGTACATCCAGATTTCAGATTTCTCTCTGATATCATTTCCCTTTAGCATAGAACTTTCTTTTTTATTTCTTATAATGTGATTCTATTATCAGCCAATTCTCTTCACTTTATCCAAAAATGTCTTTATTTTACCTTCATTTTGAGAAATGTTTGCACTGGTGCTACTGAATTTAAAAATAATTGTATGTTGTTATCTGGCCTTGATTGTTATAAAGAATCAGTTTTTACTCTTACCTTTATTCCCCTTTATATACTGTAATTGTTTTCTGTTTTGTTTTTTGCTTTGTTCTGGCTGCTTTAAAAATTTTTTTATATTTGTTTTCAGCAATTTAACTATGTTGTACCTTAGCAGTTGTCTTTGTATTTATCTCTCAGGGCATTTGCTAAAATTGTTGTGTTAGTCAATTTGGAAATTTCTATATATTATTTTCTGACATTTCTCTTTCTGGGACTGCTACTACAAGTATGTTAAATTACTTAATGCCACCACATAGGCCACAAGTACCTTGTTCTTTTAGCTTTTAATTCTTTTCTCTTTGTGCTTTAATTTTATGATTCTATTTATATTTCTTTAATTTCACTGATTTCTGTGTCCAATATATTGTTAATTTCAACCTAAAATGTTTTGTCCTCAGTAGTATATTTTACAGTTCTTTGATTTCAATTTGTTTTTAGTGTCCAAATCTCTTCTGAGAGTTCCCATTTCTTTCTTTTCTTTTTTTTCTTATTTTCTTGTGCTCTCTAAAATATCAATTTAAAAATCCTCATCTGCTAGTTTCACACTCTGGATCATCTGTGAGTCTGTTTCTACTGACTCAGTTTTATTTTGGCTCTGGTTTGTATTTTTCTAGTAATTATTATTGTATTCTAGACATTCTGGAGACTCCAGGTTCTATTTCTCTGAAGAATATTGTGTTTTATTCTAGTAGTCAAATTACTGACAGATCATTTTGAACTTAAAGGGCCTTTGCTGTATGATTTTTTAGGAATGATCTGTTTTTGTTATTACCTTTAACCCTAAAATTAATGCCTTAATCCTGGGATACATAATTTCCTCCTAAGGCAGGGACCTTCTAGAATTTCAATGGAAAGCCTATGGAAATGGAAAGATTGAGTCCTTCTAATTTAATGAGATTCAAACTCTTTCTCCTTGTGATTGATAGTAACTAAAATACCCTTGCTTAACTGTTTAAAGCATTAAATTCTTTCACCCTTTGACTCTTTGGAGTCTCATGCTCAATTCAGAGGTCAGCTGAAAATTTGAGAGGAGTTAATATATCCACACCTCATGATATCCCCTCCTTTCTGGACTATCTATCCTTCTTCAATTTTTGTGGTTCGGTTGCTAAGTCATGTGTGACTCTTTGCAACCCCATGGACTGTAGCCCTACCAGGCTCCTCTGCCCATGGGATTTCCCAGGCAAGAATACTGGAGTGGGTTGCCATTTCCTTCTCCAGAGGATCTTCCTGACCCAGGGATCGAACACACGTCTCCTGTTTGGCAAGCAGATTCTTTACCACTGAGCCAACCTTCACCACTGGCAAACCCTTGTCAGTTTCTGGCTGTTCCTAAAGTCCCAAAGGGGCTTCCCTGGTGACTCAGCAGTAAAGAGTCTGCCTGTAATTCAGGAGACGCAGGAGATGCGGGTTCGATCCGTGGGTCAGGAAGATCCCTGGAGGAGGAAACGGCAACCCATTCCAGTATTCTTGCCTGGAGAATCCCGTGGACAGAGAAGCCTGGCGGGCTACAGTCCATAGGTCACAAACAGTCAGACATGACCGAAGCGACTGAGCCAGCATGCACACATTTACAACATCCCAAAGCCTGTTCTCTGCCTTCTCTGGCAATCAGGACTTAGGATTTTGCTTGGTTTCCATTCAGCCTCCCCTGAAGGACATAAGAGTCCAAGACCCTCAGGAAGAAAATCCATTCAAACATGAGTCCATCTGTGGTGTTCTCTTTGTTCTATGGTCAGTCTTCTTCCAGCTTCTGCTTGCTTTGGGTTGCTCCCCAGTGCCTTCACATCTTTTTTCTCCCCTTTTGTGGACAGTTATAATTGTCCTCTATGGGAGGCTTATCTGATTCAAGTCATTCTACTACTGAAACTGAAATTCTTCCCCTAATGGACATATAAGTGGAATGAGAAATCTTTGCTTCCTTTACCGCTAATATTTTTTATCCATAGGATTATTCCTGTGGCTATATATTCTGACTAAAATAGAGCTATTAACTTGCATAGAGGTCATCTCAGAGAACCTCCAGTTGAAAGTAGTAGTGTCTGCTACTTCTCTTCTACCTCCTTAAGACATAACCTTCAGATTAATATTTGTAAAATAGGCTTGTGGACTTTACATCCTGTAAGCAAGAATCTCATCACCTGCTGAATAAAATGAGTTTCCTAACTTGTCATTCAAAGCCTCCACAGTCCAGCCCATGTTAACATTGTAGTAGAAAATTACTTACCTTTGAAAGCCTGGGTTATGACTTATTCTGGATTAGCCATTTTTATACCAGGAGAGCACACTGTTTTTTAAAAGACATGATCAAAAGTTTTTTAAGTCTTCTAAATGCATTCTCTTATTTTCATTGTGTTTTTTTGGTTGTTTATTTTTTCAATATAGCTTAATGGACGGGATACATATTGCCTATTTGTGTAGGTGTGATTCAAATCTTTCACGTTTACAGATTTAAAAACACAAATGGCAGATAAAACTAGTACGGCATCCCCATAGCTGGCCTTGAAAGTCTCCCATCCTGTTTAGATGGGAGATGAATTGGTGATTGTGACCAATTTCTGATTTCTACTAACTGGTAGAAACCAGATACAATAATTCAGTGTATGTGGAAGGACATTTTTTGCAGCTCTTACAGTAACATGAATTTTTAAAAGGTTTTCACTAAAAAGAAATCCCCGTAGTACAATCCTAACTCTTAGAAGTCTGTTTTTGAACACCCAGAAAGGGAAGTTTTCTAGTGTGTGCATTGGACAGTGGCCATTTCTTATGCATTATTGTATGCTTACCGCTAAGAGACGTTGTCATATTTTGTCATGGATTCTCAGAAATGGAAGGAACCACAGACCACCCTAACCCCTAATGCAAATGTTTTATGGCCTTGCACACATAATCAGATCAGATCAGATCAGTCGCTCAGTCGTGTCCGACTCTTTGAGACCCCATGAATTGCAGCACGCCAGGCCTCCCTGTCCATCACCAACTCCCGGAGTTTACTCAGACTCACGTCCATCGAGTCAGTGATGCCATTCAGCTATCTCATCCTTTGTTGTCCCCTTCTCTTCTTGCCCCCAATCCCTCCCAGCATCAGAGTCTTCTCCAATGAGTCAACTCTTCGCATGAAGTGGCCAAAGTACTGGAGTTTCAGCTTTAGCATCATTCCTTCCAAAGAAATCCCAGGGCTGATCTCCTTCAGAATGGACTGGTTGGATCTCCTGGCACACATAATAGGTTCCCAATAAATAACTGTTGAATTGAAACCAAAGTTATATTTATTATTTCTTTGGACATTGAAGTTTATTCAATTCAGTGTACATTAGAGGTGAAATTTCTGAATTTGTCTTTAATTTCACACCACGAAAAAAGGCACACAATGCTGATTGCCAGTGGAAATACTGGGTGACAAAGTAAAGTATGCCTCATTCAAATAATATTCCTTTGCTTATTCTTTCCAAAGAGCATTCAGCATCCTGTTGGACCACCAGTAAATTATATTTCAAAATCGACATTTAGAAAAGACTTTGACCTTGAGACACAGCAGCATTCTCCGAATTCTGCTTCCAATTCCACCTTTTGGGGAGGTCACCTGCTCAGTTCTAGCATGAGTTTCTTCTTGTGAACAATGCAGTAGTAACTGCCTTACCTATGTCATAGGGCTGTTGTACGACAATTAAAATACTGCTGTAATAGGCCTTAAATTTTTATTTTTATGGTAACTTCTTAAGATAGTGTGCAGCATTGTGAAGTGTTATATTAATCGGTTCTAGTCTTTCCCGTGGGTATTGATTGCCTTTTTGTAATTATCTACACCTACCTATAGTAACTAAGAGCCTTTCATTTTTTTAAGAAGTCATTAGATTATTATAATGATGGAGTTTCATTTCTTCCCTTTGATAGATTTCCCTATTCTATTACTGTTCTTTTATTGTGATCGTCATTATTAAAATTTACCATGATGTTACTGAGAATGAGCTCTAGATTAAATTATTTTAATACCATTAGCAATACACATTATATTTATTGAGTACTTCCTATAATTTACTTAGTAATTATCAACCAAGGGAATGTGATGGTACCGGGTTGAAGGGGGGTTTTGGAGCCTGTTTCCTGCTTCACAGTCACCACTGAGACTCCATCTGCTTAGTCTGCATGTTTTCAGAGACCCACAACTCAGTCCTCACACCTCTTCCCTTTCCAGTCTCCATATGATCTCATCCAGTATCATGGCTTAAAATAATGACCACAGGCTGATTACATCTGCAGCCCAGACTGCTCCTGAGCTCCAGGTCTCTGTCTAACTGTCCCCTGCCCCGCCCCATGCTTCCACTGACATACCTCTTAGCATGTCCAAGACCACGCCGGAGTAATTCCCCCTAAGCCTTGGCTCTTAATTGTCTGCCTCATTTGAATTTATAGCAGTTCCATTTTTCTCTTTGTTCAGCCCAAGAGTCTTACTGCTTCTTTAGATCGCCTTGTTCTCGGATCTCTCAGTAGATTCCAGCAGCTCTGCCTTCAGAGTGTATCTTGGACCTGAGTACTTCTCATCGCTACTCCCCATCATCTTCCCCTGACGTACAGGGACAGCCTGCTACCCATTCCCTCTGATCCTGTCCTCAGTCCACTTCAGTCAGCTTCTTACACAGTGGCCAGAACAGTCCTATTAAACACGAGTCACATCAAGTCACTTCTCATCTCAAAGCCCTAGAAACCAGTGGGTTCCCATCTCACTGAGTCAACGTCTTGAACATGATTGATAAGGCCTTATGTGGGCTGACTGAGGTTACCTCTTTTTCCTCATCCCCTCGTAATGTTCACTGACTCTGTCCACCTTTCACACTTGGCTGTTCCTTAAATATGCTAGGCGCCCTCGTGCCCCTGTCAACCCTCGTTTGCTTTTCTCTCCACCCTACCGTATTTTCTCCCCAAGATGTCCACATAGTTAGCACCTTCCTTTGCTTCAGACCTTTATTTTAAAGTTGCTTTCCAGTGGGGTTTTCCCTCCATTCTTTGTAAAATGTCAGCGCCCTCCTCACTGCCACCATGTTCTATGCCCTTGCCTTCTTTCTCCTGAACACCTGTTACTATCCAGCAGTTGACCATTGTCCCTAATTACTTTGTCTGTTGACTCTCTTTCCCTTATTAAAAGGTCGCAAGAATGGAGACTTTGGTCTGTCTTTTTCATTGTTGCCTCTAACAGAGCTGATCTCTAGTGGAGGTTCAGTAAATATGGTATATTAATTTGGATATGTAAATGAATAATAGAGCTAGGGTACAATTTAGCATTTTTCCAGTAGATGCCACCCTCCAAGCATATTCCACATCTGAATTATTTTGGTGCCAGTTTGACTTGCAAAATGAAATGGTTCTACATTTCTAGTTAAATGATGTGAAAGTCTTCCCATTGGAATGACATGTATAAATGAGAGCAGGCAGAGCAGCTGAAACAGCAGCAGCAGCTGGGAGTTGGGGATGAGCAGGTGTAAACTGGTATATGTAGGAAGGATGAACAACAGGGTCTACTGCATGGCACAGAGAGCTATATTCAGTACCCGGTAATAAACAGTAATGGAAAAGATTGGGAAAAGGATATAGATAGATTTATAGCTGAATCACGTTGCTGTACACTTAAAACTAACACAACATTGTAAATCAACTGTACTTCAATAAAGTGCACTTTTTAAAAAAGCTGAAGCAAGGCCTTTGTTTAGTTTGGTGCTGGGTGATGTCTGGATGAAATGTGCACCATCTCCTGAAAGGAATCATGCCAATAAAGTCAAACAGTGGGGAGTGCAGCTCTATTTCTTTGGAAACCTGTGGGAAGTAAACATAGTTTTAAGCTTATCATCTGCAACCTGATGTCTCACCTGTATCCAGCTGACCATTCCTGTGCCTGTAGTATTTGCAGATCATGTTTGTCCTCTACTTTTTTTGACAAAGAGATTTTCAGGGAGGAAAGAGGATGTTTCATTATCTGATTATGCATAGTAGTATTTTATATTAATATAGTAGTCTTTATTTTAACAATATTCTTTATTATTTTATTCAGGGCAACACAACTATTTGTGTGCGGGAAGAAATGACTGCATAATTGATAAGATTCGGCGGAAGAATTGTCCTGCGTGCAGACTTCAGAAGTGTCTTCAAGCTGGAATGAATTTAGGAGGTAAGGTCTGTGGGTATTACTTTAATAAGAACTGTTAATATGTCATGAAATACTACTAGACTCTATGTACTCCCAAAATTAAAGGTAAAGCTAACATGAAGCAAAGATTTTTAAAAATCTAGTAAGTTCTATATTCATACTAAAACATTTTAGAAGAAAAATATTTCTTATGGGAGTTAAAAAGAAGTATGTAATGTGGCTATGGTCATAGTGAAGTTTTCAACTCTTGAGTTTGCTAAGGTTCCAAGAACTGGGTGCATCAGTTCAGTTCAGTTCAGTTCAGTCGCTCAGTCATGTCCGACTTTTTGCGACCCCATGAATCACAGCACGCCAGGCCTCCCTGTCCATCACCAACTCCCGGAGGTCACTCAGACTCATGTCCATCGAGTCGATGATGCCATCCAGCCATCTCATTCTCTGTCGTCCCCTTCTCCTCCTGCCCCCAATCCCTCCTAGCATCAGAGTCTTTTCCAGTGAGTCAACTCTTCTCATAAGGTGGCCAAAGTACTGGAGTTTCAGCTTCAGCATCATTCCCTCCAAAGAAATTCCAGGGCTGATCTCCTTTAGAATGGACTAGTTGGATCTCCTTCCAGTCCAGGGGACTTTCAAGAGTCTTCTCCAACACCACAGTTCAAAAGCATCAATTCTTTGGTGCTCAGCCTTCTTCACAGTCCAACTCTCACATCCATACATGACCACAGGAAAAACCATAGCCTTGACTAGATGGACCTTTGTTGGCAAAGTAGTGTCTTTGCTTTTGAATATGCTATCTAGGTTAGTCATAACCTTCCTTCCAAGGAGTAAGCGTCTTTTAATTTCATGGCTGCAGTCACCATCTGCAGTGATTTTGGAGCCCAGAAAAATAAAGTCTGACACAGTTTCCACTATTTCCCCATGTATTTCCCATGAAGTGATGGGGCAAGATGCCATGATCTTCGTTTTCTGAATGTTGAGCTTTAAGCCAACTTTTTCACTCTCCACTTTCACTTTCATCAAAAGGCTTTTTAGTTCCTCTTCACTTTCTGCCATAAGGATGATGTCAGCTGCATATCTGAGGTTATTGATATTTCTCCCAGCAATCTTAATTCCAACTTGTGTTTCTTCCAGTCCAGCATTTCTTATGACGTACTCTGCATATAAGTTAAATAAGCAGGGTGACAATATACAGCCTTGACATACTCCTTTTCCTATTTGGAACCAGTCTGTTGTTCCATGTCCAGTTCTAACTGTTGCTTCCTGACCTGCATACAAATTTCTCAAGAGGCAGGTCAGGTGGTCTGGTATTCCCATCTCTTTCAGAATTTTCCAGAGTTGATTGTGATCCACACAGTCAAAGGCTTTGGCATAGTCAATAAAGCAGAAATAGATGTTTTTCTGGAACTCTCTTGTTTTTTCGATGATCCAACGGATGTTGGCAATTTAATCTCTGGTTCTTCTGCCTTTTCTAAAACCAGCTTGCACATCAGAAAGTTCACGGTTCACATATTGCTGAAGCCTGGCTTGGAGAATTTTGAGCATTACTTTACTAGCGTGTGAGATGAGTGCAATTGTGCGGTAGTTTGAGCATTCTTTGGCATTGCCTTTCTTTGAGATTGGAATGAAAACTGACCTTTTCCAGTCCTGTGGCCACTGCTGAGTTTTCAAAATTTGTTGGCATATTGAGTGCAGCACTTTCACAGCATCATCTTTCAGGATTTGAAAGAGCTCAACTGGAATTCCATCACCTCCACTAGCTTTGTTCGTAGTGATGCTTTCTAAGGCCCTCTTGACTTCACATTCCAGGATGTCTGGCTCTAGGTGAGTGATCGTACCATCGTGATTATCTGGGTCGTGAAGATCTTTTTTGTACAGTTCTTCTGTGTATTCTTGCCACGTCGTCTTAATATCTTCTGCTTCTGTTAGGTCCATACCATTTCTGTCCTTTATTGTGCCCATCTTTGCATGAAATGTCCCCGTGGTATCTCTGATTTTCTTGAAGAGATCTCTAGTCTTTCCCATTCTGTTGTTTTCCTCTATTTTTTTGCATTGATCACTGAGGAAGGTTTTCTTATCTCTTCTTGCTATTCTTTGGAACTCTGCATAAACAAAGCCAAAACAAAAATGAATGACATTTTGTACAAAACTGTAGCTAATAGTTTTCATTACCATGTGTGTTTAGAAATAAGACCTATTTGTGCTGACATTAGCCAGATAGGAATATATTGCTAACTCTAGGAGTAAATGTAGTAAAGGAAGACCTGTATGAAAAAAATTTTTTAATGTTATAGAAGTTCACCAAAACAGTGGGAGAGGTAAAGACTTGTAACATAGAAGTATACAATGTCCATGGATGGGAGGATTCAACATCCTAAAGGTGTCAGTCTCCTCTAAGTTAATTTATGAATATAACAGAAGTCTAACAAAAATACCACTTGGTGATTCTAAGTTCTTAAAAACAGCCAGCAAAATTCTGGAAATGGGGTATATAATGAAGACAACTAGCTCTGCCACATAGTGAAGCATGTGACAGCTACAGTAATTAAAACGATCCGTGTATTTGTTTATTGATTGTCAGATCAGCAGAAAGTCAAGAAATGAATTCAAATAATGTGAGAAGTTTGCTTATAATAAAGTTGGCATTTCAGATCAGTGGGGAAAGGATAGATTAGTTGATAGGGGAATTATTGTGACAACTAGGAAACAAGAAAGTTAAATCTGAATTCTTACGATCCTCCAAGATAAATTCTTCTCTTTCAAAGATTTAAACTTTGAAATATAACACAGAAATACTAAAGGATTTTTTTAATACTCTGCAAGTGGAGTATTATTTTATACTTTTTAAGTATGAAATAAACCCAGAAGCTATAGGAGAAAAGAACTGAGAAAATAAACCCTACTTACAAACCAAATGTCACCACAAAGACAAAAAAAAAAAAAACTGGGGGATAATACTTGCAGCTTATAGACAAAGGGTTTATTTCTCATGTAGATAAAGCACTTCTGTAATTTCATAAGATAAAGAAACCAACTCATTAGAAAAATGAGACTGAATAAGAATATGAATAAAATATTCATAGGTAAAAGAATAATGAAAGAAATGCAGTTGGTTCTTGAAACACATGAAAAGATTCTCAATCTAAACCCAGTAAGAGAAATGTAAATTTAAAATGTGAGATATAATTTCTTACAAATGGCAGAAAGAAAACATTTTTCTAATATTATTGTTTGAGTATAGAAATAAAAGTGAAAATAGATATTAACGTCATGCATTTTAGGTGGAAGTAGAAATTGATATAACCCCTATGGAGAGCAATTTAGCCATTTCAATTAAATGTTAAGAAGTCACATACCCTTTGACTCACCAATTCCACTTTTAGGAATTTATCCTAAGTATGTTCTGGCAATGTAAGAAGTAATATATGCATAATATGTCCAGGGAGAAGGCAATGGCACCCCACTTCAGTACTGTTGCCTGGAAAATCCCATGGATGGAGAAGCCTGGTAGGCTGCAGTCCATAGGGTCGCTAAGAGTCGGACATGACTGAGCAACTTCACTTTCACTTTCCACTCTCATGCATTGGAGAAGGAAATGGCAACCCACTCCAGTGTTCTTGCCTGGAGAATCCCATGGATGGAGAAGCCTGGTGGGCTGCAGTCCATGGGGTCACACAGAGTCGGACATGACTGAAGTGACTTTGCAGCAGCAGCAGAATATGTCCAGTGTGGCATTATTAAATATCAGGCATACACTAACTAATTATCTGTTCAAAATTGATTAAATAAATTGCAGAATACTCTTCAGACACTAATAAGAATAAGGGGAGCTCTATATGGACTGATTATCAAAAATACTCTTTAGTGAAAAACTCAGGTTGCAAAATAGTATGATTTGTATATTACACGTAGTATATTGGCTCAGATGGTAAAGCATCTGCCTGCAATACGGGAGAACTGGGTTCAATTCCTGGGTCGGGAAGATCCCCTGGAGAAGGAAATGGCAATTCTACTCCAGCACTCTTGCCTGGAAAATCCCATGGATGGAGGAGCCTGATAGGCTACAGTCTATGGGGTCACAAAGAGTCGGACATGACCAAGCAACTTCACTTTCATATCTGCTTTCAAAAAAGAATACGTATATATTGTATAGCACATTTCTGAAATGATATACAAGAAGCCAGAAATGGTGGTTAGCTTAGTAGAAAAGAGCAAATAGCTGGGAGACAAGGATAGGAAGGAAAATTGTCACTGTCTATTCTGCGCTTTTTAATTTTGCATTGGATTAATGTGACTATTGTGTACTCCAGTTACCTACTTTAAAGAAAGTAATCCAAGAAAGAAGCATATTTTCCTAGATTCTATAGGTATGCATTAGTATATAATATTTATTTTTCTCCTTCTGACTTCTCTATATGACAGACTGTAGGTCAAGCCACATCACAACAAATGACCCAATTTCATTCCTTTTTATGGCTGAGTAATATCCTATTATATATATGTACCAAGTCTTTTTTATCCATTCATCTGTTGATGGACATTTAGCTTGCTTCCATGTCCTGGCTTTAATAGTGCTGCAGTGAATGTCAGGGTACATATGTCTTTTTGGTACAGATGAACCTATCTGCAGGCCAGGAATAGAGATGCAGACATGAATAACAGACGTGTGGACACAGGTGGTCATGTATGTTTCTGAGAGCTGGATCATAAAGAAGGCAGAGCACCAAAGAATTGATGCCTTCAGACTGTGGTGCTGGAGAAGACTCCTGAGAGTCCCTTGGACTACAAGGAGATCAAACCAGTCAATCTTAAAAGACATCAACTCTGAATACTCATTGGAAAGATTGATGCTGAAGCTGAAGGTCCAGTATTTTGGTCACCTGATGCAAACAGCTGACTCATTGGAAAAGTTCCGGATGCTGTGAAAGAAGAAGAAGAGGGCGTCAGAGGATGAGATGGCTGGATGGCATCACCAGTGCAATGGACATGAACTTGGGCAAACTTTGGGAGATCGTGAGAGAGAGGGCAGCCTGGTGTGCTGTAGTCCGTGGGATCGCAAAGAGTTGGACACAGCTGGGCGACTGAACAACAATAACATGTACACTGTTGCGTGTGAAATAGGTAGCTAGTGGGAACATGTTGTATAGCAAAGAAGCTCAGCTCAGTGCTCTGTGATGACACAGGTGGGTGGGATGGCAAGGATGGTGGACAGGAGGCTCCGGAGGGAGGGGACATATGGATACATATAGCTGTTTCACTCCACTGTACAGGATATTAATACAACATTGTAAAGCCATTATATTCCAGTAAATAAAAAGACAAAGAGACTTCATTCTTTGATGAATGAACCAGCTGGCTGACTAGTTAGGCCTGAGGAGGAACATGGCTGCACGTAGAGCAGAGCAACCCTTGGGAATCAAGGGGAGGATGAGCAGTGGCCAACCAGATCTGCTCCTGTGAGAGCCTCCTGGGGGTCCTGGCCTCAGCCAGAGAGCCCATGCTGGTCCAGAGGGCAGGCTCTGGAGCCACACTGCACAGTGAGACTCCTTGATCTGCCACTTCCTGACCTGTAACTTCAAAGGCATGCCCCTGTTTCCTTCAACTCACCTTGATCAGCATACCTACCTCCCAGGCTGTAGTGAGAAGTAAATAAGTCGGTGTAGAGTGACCACTCAGTATATGTCACTGGAGTGATCACTCGCTGCGTGTTCCATAGTACTTTCACGCATGATCTGAGGGACGTGACTGCCCCATGTGTCAGTGATGTCCAGGGAAATTAAGAAACATGTCCCAAGATGCCACAGCCATTGAAACGAAGCTACACCTTGGATCTCTGGACTCCTGGTCTGAGTTTCTTCTCTATTGTCTGACATCCCAATCAATGCAAATGTGGTGCAAAAGATCACCTTCTGAAGCCTGTGAGCGAAAATCTGGCAAGATATCAGCAACTTAAAATCTAAATGGCACCAGGGTACAGCTATGGGTCACAAAATGAGTTTTAAGTGTACACACTGCTGAAGTATGTGTGCTGCTGCTGCTGCTGCTAAGTCGCTTCAGTCGTGTCTGACTCTGTGCGACCCCATAGACGGCAGCCCACCAGGCTCCCCTGTCCCTGGGATTCTCCAGGCAAGAACACTGGAGTGGGTTGCCATTTCCTTCTCCAGTGCATGAAAGTGGGAAGTGAAAGTGTGTGTATCCCTATGTAATTTTTGTGTAACTATATAAATCTTATATATTATTACTTAGATATTCTATATATGTATGCATATGGGGCTTCCCAGGTGGCGCTAGGGGTAAAGAACCCTCCTGCTGATGCAGGAGACATAAGAGACGCAGGTCAATCCCTGGGTCTGGAAGATTCCCTGGAGGAGGTCATGGCAACTCTCTCCAGTATTCTTGTCTGGAGAATCCCATGGACAGAGGAGCCTGGCAGGTTATGTAGTCCATACAGTTGCAAAGAGAGTCAGACACAACTGAAGTGACTTAGCATGCGCTATATATATATATATATACACACACACACATAAATATATATACTTTAGTATAAATACTGTATCATCACACTTTATATAAAGTACCGTTACTGGGACTTCCCTGGTGGTCCAGTGGTTTAAACTTCGCCTTCCAATGCTGGGTGTGCAGGTTAGATCTCTGGTCGGGGAGCTAAGATCCTATATACCTTGGGGCCAAAAAAAAAAAAAATATAAAACTGAAGCAGTATTGTAACAAACTCAATAAAGACTTTAAAAATGGTCCACATCAAAAAAAACCTTTTAAAAAATACCATTACCATTGGTTACTATAAAATGCTATGAAATAGCGATACTTATGATCCATATCTTATAGGGCTGCGTTAAGAATTAACTGAGTCCATGCATGACTTCTAGAACAGAGTTTCTCAATCTCTGCTCTGTTGAAATTTGAGTCCAGATATATCTTTGTTGGGCTTCCCTGATACCTCCACCTGCAATGCAGGAGACGCCGGTTGGATTCGTGGGTTGAGAAAACCCCCTGAAGAAGGGATAGGCTACCCACTCCAGTATTCTTGGGCTTCCTTGGTGGCTCAGGTGGTAGAGAATTCATTTTCAATGCAGGGGACCTGGGTTCGATCCCTGGGTTGGGAAGATCCCTTGGAGGAGGGCATGGCAGCCCACTCCAGTATTCTTGCCTGGAGAATCCCGATGGACAGAGGAGCCTGGCAGGCTACAGTCCATGGGGTTGCAGAGAGTTGGACACAGCTGAGCGACTTAGCACAGCACATCACAGATCTTTGTTGTGGGGCCCATCTGGGTGCTGGAGGATATTTATCAGTATCCTTCATCACTACCTGTTAGGTGCCAGTCTAGCTGTCCCTGCTCCCTCAGTGTGACAATCATAAATATTTCCAAACTTTGCTAAGTATCCCCTGGGTGGCACTGGAATCCAGTGGTTTACCAGTAGTAGTAAATAATTGTAAACTACTTAACTGTGAGATAGTTCCTGCTAGAATATATATTCCATCAGAAGGAGAATTTTGGTCTGTTTTGTTCATTGCTTTATCACCAGTCTCTAGAACAGTGCCTAGCATGAAGTAGGTGTTCAGTAGTTGTTTGTTGAGTGAATGCATGATTAACTGGCCCTTTTAAGGATTCTGTATTGTGAGCATTCTTCTAAGCCCTTTATATGTGTCAAACCTCACATAACGTCATGTGATCATACTATTAATCTGCCCATTTTGTTTTATTTTAAAATCAATTTTCATTGGAGTATAGTTGCTTTACAATGTCGTGTTAGTTTTCACAGTACAGCAAAATGAATCAGCCATATATATACACATATATCCCCTCCCTTTTGGACTTCCTAAGAAATGCGTTCATGGAGGCTCACAGAAGTTGAAGAGCTGGCCCAAGGCCCCAGCCCAGGGAGTGGCAGCGCCAGAACTGAAATCTCTGTTCCTGGCACAAAAGCTCATCCCCAGCATCATTCTTCTGTATGACATGGGTCCACTGTTTATAGACTGACATTTAAAAATAGGCCTGCTTATCTGTTAATGGCAGCTTGGCACCAGGCTTCTCACTTGTGGCTATGATGGTCTCTAAGTGAGGCTTGGCACAGTACACAATTCAAGTTCACCTAACTTTGTGGATGGTTTCTCTGTATATTCAGGTTAGGTTTTATGGATTTTGATAAAGCGTTTTCCTAGGGAAAAAGCTTACCTTGAATCCTGAGGTCAATGAAAGTCATGACTCGAAAATAGGTAGAGTGGAAATTAATATTCATAAGAGTAGTACTTTCTTTAGGTTCAAGTTATAATATGACTCCTTCTGGTTCCAGGGTTAAATAATTAACTTTTATTAATTATCTAGTCGATGTAGCATACATTGTCATTTTTCTTTTATTACTTATTTAGAAGCCTTGCATTTTGTTTCAATGTGGGCAAAAAGAAATGAAAACAATGTTATTATTTTAAAAGAGATAATACTATAAAATTGTATTAAACAGATAAATAGATTTAAAAGTTTAATAGATAAATAATAAAATAGATTAAAAGTTTAATCTTTTAGTATGAAGCATTTTTTTAAATGAAATATGTGAATTAAATAAAAACCTATTATACATGTTCTAATCCCATCCCTGTTTTCCTAGCAGAACAGGCCTGCCGGGTCTCTCTTTATTCACCCTTCTTTCCTGTTACCTCTCTTGGGAGAAAAGGCAGATGCAAGCTCATATAATACTTGGAAGACATTTTCTTTAGTGGATGATCGTGACCCCAGGAACAAAATTAGTCATTCCCCTTCTAAAGATGGGGCTTCCCTGGTGGCTCAGACGGTAAAGAATCTGCTTGCAATGCAGGAGCTGCTACTGCTGCTGCTAAGTTGCTTCAGTCGCATCCGACTCTGTGCAACCCCATAGACGGCAGCCCACCAGGCTCCGCCATCCCTGGGATTCTCCAGGCAAGAACACTGGAGTGGGTTGCCATTTCCTTCTCCAATGCATGAAAGTGAAAAGAGAAAGTGAAGTCTCTCAGTCGTGTCCGACTCTTAGCGACCCCATGGACTGCTGCCTACCAGGCTCCTCTGTCCATGGGATTTTCCAAGCAAGAGTACTGGAGTGGGGTGCCATTGCCTTCTCCGGCAATGCCGGAGACCAGGGTTCTATCCCTGGGTCAGAAAGATCCCCTGGGGAAGGGCATGGCTACCTACTCCAGTATTCTTGCCTAGAGAATTCTATGTACAGAGGAGGCTGGTGGGCTACAGTCCATGGGGTCACAAAGAGTCGGACACAGTTGAGTGACTAACACTTTCTAACACACTTCTAAAGACATTGACAGTTCAAAATACCTCAGAATTTCTTTTTCCTGTATCCTATCCGCTGGTTAGCATATAATCCTAACCATGTCCCCAAACAGCCTCTCTGTTAGAAAGTGGAAGGAAAGAGGAAAAAAAGAGTAGGTTTATATTTATCAGAAACCAAAGCCATTAAATGTGCCTCTTCCCCTTTCTCTGGATCCACTTCCTTCCTCTTATTACAAGCTCTATCCCTTTTCTTTAAAATCCTGCTGATGTATAACCAATAACATTACATTATACCTAATTGTTTTGCTCTCCTCCTGTGAATAAGTTTTGGGGTTATGGATAAAAAAATTGCTTAATTAACTCTTTAAAAAAATAAAACCAAAACCAACTATCTTCTTTAAAAAAAAAAAAAATCCTGCTGATGTTTACGCTGCATGCAAAGGAGAATAGAACAGACGATGCAAGAATATCACCAGAGACATGGAAAGGAAAATAACCGTTTTTCTGCCCCCACGCTGGGCCACACACTCTTCTTTAGCCCCTAAGAGTAGATCTCAAAAAGGTGTGCTTCTGGTTCCATGAGAATTTACTATTTTGCATAGCCTCCTCCTAAGAAATCCATCACTTTGCTTTTACTGCTAGTGATCTAAAGAGGATGATTTATGTGTGTATTTTTGAGCTGCCCCTAAAATATATAAAGCACAGCATTAAGGCTCCATGGCCCTCAGACCAGGAATGAGTCCTTTGGGTGTTTCTAACTTGACTGTACTCTGGCTGTAGAAGATAGAGGGGATCTTGGAGGTTTTCCTCTCCCGGTCCTCCACTCACAGATGAGGAACTTGGAATCCAAGATGATATCATCAGAGACTTGAGAAATGCAACCTAAGGATTCTAATGCAGTTGTCTTTCCTCTTTTTCAAGCCACCACCCTGATTCATTTTTCATCAGCTACGCTAAAGCCCAGTTTCATATTCCTTTAATGAAGACTCTAAAATATTCAAATCTTGCTTCCTGGAGCTTTAAAAATGTAAATTTCACAGATCATGGAATAGTCCCATTTCTGTTTTCAATTTACTTCCAAGGATACCTGCATCCATCATTTCACTTGGTTGAGCAGGAGCCTTTAAAGGGTTGTTGTCTCAGGTCCACCTTTTCCTCTTGGAATGGAGCATGTCATGTGAAAAGAGAAAAGACCCTCAGACACAGGGAGCAGTAGCAACAGCAGATCTCATGGTTGCTTTTTTGAAGGCTGGAAAGAAAGCAGCTAAGTGAGAAAGGAAGGGAGACATGAGGTTAATTCTGGAAACTATTCAAAGAAACAGATAGTCTTATATTCCTGATGAGAATGGATCCAGAGAGAGAGGAAAATATTTAAATTAAAATCCATCCACATAATGCAATATTAATCAGGCAATAAAATTATGGTTATGAAAATTCATAACAAAATAGAATACTTTCTGCACAAAAGTAATAATGAAAAATGAGTATGCAAAATGATTTAGGTTCCTATTATGTGATTACAGCTCTATAGGAAAAGATTTGCATGAGTCAGGAGACTAGGAAGAAATGGAAGGATACGAAAAGTGCTTATATTTGTGAAGTAAAGTGACAGATAAGGTTTTTCTTGTCTCTTTTCTAGTTTATCAATCCTGATGAACATGTTCTGCAATAAAGTGTTTTAAAAATAGCGTTCACAATTTTGAAGTAGAAAGAAGGGAAACAAGATTAATTGTGCTACTGAGCAGAAGAGGTAAAGAATTCGACATACAGCGGGACAATCAGGAAGGAGGTCAAAAGGAGAGAGGGGAAAAAAAATACCTAGAGGCATCAGTAATTCTTCCGCTGGGAAATGCTTTGAAAACTGAAAGGGAAAAGTGAGTGAAAAACAAAAGACCCAGAGAGCAAAGAATGACAGAGAGCCATGACTGGCGTGGGAAGTCCTGAGAGAGAGATCTTTTTACGTGAGGAAAATTGGCTTTATCTGCCAGCAGCTTGCTCCATCTAGCTCATCTGCTCACCTGCAAAATTCACACACAGTGCAGGTCTGGGGAGAGAAATCACAGGATCAATGCCAGTGAGAGAGAAGGTTTAATATCTGAAATCCAATAAGAAAAACAATTTTTGTATCTTTAAGGGTCTCCTGAGGCCGGATAGGCAGTAGTCTGTAGAAGTTTAGAAAACCCAAGTGTACTGAGTTTTATGAAGAAATATCATTCCTTGGGTTTTTTTTTTCCCCCTTTCCGTTCCTCTTGCTTGTAAACAGTAAGAATGTCAATGGGACTTCTGAGCAGGAAAGTGGAGAGGAAAATGACACATTTCTATAAATCAGTGAAAGTATGGTTTCTGAACCTTCATATATAAGTTAAGCCTTATTCATTGTCATAGTAATACAACTTGAATTAAACAACTGGTATTTTTACCTTGTTCAATTTCCAAAGGAGAGCTTAGGATCAGTTCTGAAACAGTCAGCATTTCAAAATTTACTATATTTCTTCAACTCTAAGGCATTTTTTTTCTTGTAGGTTTTTAACTGTTATGGTTACAATTTATAACCAATATGTACATTTAATTTTTATTCGTTCCCTTCAAAACTCTAATTAAATTGGAATCTGAAAAAGAATAGACTTATGTATAACTAAATCACTTTGCTATATACTTGAAACTAGCACAACATTGGAAATCCAGTATAAAATAAAAATTGTTTTAAAGGAAAGAAAAACATCAAAGCTAAGCAAAAGGGGGGAAATTGATGTCTTATCTTGTCACTGATAGTGTCTTAGAATGGAAGCAATACAGACATTCAATGTAAATGCTCATCCCTCCTGAGAATATATATACTTGTAGATGCTCACATGCAGAGAAGGCAATGGCACCCCACACCAGTACTCTTGCCTGGAAAATCCCGTGGGTGGAGAAGCCTGGTAGGCTGCAGTCCATGGGGTCGCTAAGAGTCAGACATGACTGAGCGACTTCCCTTTCACTTTTCACTTTCATGCCTTGGAGAAGGAAATGGCAACCCACTCCAGTGTTCTTGCCTGGAGAATCCCAGGGACGGGGGAGCCTGGTGGGCTGCCGTCTATGGGGTCGCACAGAGTCGGACACGACTGAAGTGACTTAGCAGCAGCAGCAGCAGATGCTCATGTGAGCCTTGTTGAGCTTACCCAAATAGGTTGCTTATCTTGAGTCTTTTTAAATATAAAATCCAGGGATGTTGGAAACCTTCCACTGGGTGTACATGCGTGCTCAGTCACTTCCATCACGTCTGACTCTCTTGAGACCCCATGGACTGTAGCCCGCTGTCCATGGGATTCTCCAGGCAAGAATACTGGAGTGGGTTGCCACGTCCTTCTTCAGGGTATCTCCCCAACCCAGGAGCTGAGCCCTTGTCTCTTGTGTCTCCTGCATTGGCCGGTGGATTCTCTAGCATTAGTACCACTTGGGAAGCCCAGAAGCCCATTTTGCTTTCATTTCCTTTTTTCATTTGCAGTCTGTCCTGGTAGGTCATCATCGCAGTCACGCTTAACCAGCCAGTGGGCCTCAGCGCTTAACCTACCTTTGGGGTCCAGGGTATCTTACGTTTGTGGTTTCAATAGGGCTGAGTCAGAAATGTCCTTCTGAGAAGCGTCTCAGAGGTGCAGGTCTCTGTAAGCTGGTCTGCAGCGGCCCTACAGTCTATACACACTCACCCATATTTTCTGTAATACACAGTTGTTTTCCTAACTCTCTGGTAAAATAGTGGAGATTTTTTGTTTTTGTTTTGTTCAGGGCGTTTCATATTATTGTTATACTCTTTCGAGTTACCTCAGATGATGGAGTTTTATTATAAAGATATTGCTAGTTTCACATTTAGTCTTTGGGAAATATGAGGATGTCATTTAGGAGACAGTAGGTTTCCAGTTTTTAGAACTTTTTCTCTCTGATTTTTTCCCTTTTTTACCAGCTTCTTTCTGCCACACTCTCTCCTCCCTCCATCGTTTGCTTCTTTTGATGTCACTACACCTGTTTCTACTTGCTGCCTTCTCTCTGTCAGCTTCGTTGTCACCTGAGTATCTTGTACTCAAAATTCCCCAAAGAAGGCCCAGCCAACTGGTTGCAGAACAGAGCTTCTCACTGGGTTGAGATGAAGACAGATGGCTGTCTTTGACTCTGCTGCCCCACCTTACCCAGCCCGGCATGGCCAGTTACAGGTGGCTATGGTCCAAAGTATGACAACCTGTGACAAGGAGCCTTTTGATCCCATTCTTCAAAAAGGAACTGTAAGTGTAGCTAGCGATCTGAGTACTGTGGATGCAATACAGACTCCCAGCCATTACAATGATCTCTTCATTGTGGGGCATCTCTTAAACCATAACACTTTTTCCAGCACCCTGAATTTATTCTGAGCTATCTATATGTTTAGAAGTAAAAAGTGTCCACTTTTAAAAAACTGATGGACAAAAGGAAATAATAGCTTTGTATGCTTGGAACAGAACTGCTAGGGCTTAATTTTGGGGTTTAAGACTTTTTGACATGGCTTCTTTGAAAACACACAAACCAAGACACAACACAAAAAGCATAAATAAAACAAATCTTAATTTTTTTAATCATTCAATGTGTAAGATGGGTATTGTCTTATAGAATACCCCTCTAAATCTGAACTGTTCTCTGCCCCTAAATACCAGACTGTAGAATTTTGGGTGAGCTCTGGGCTCGTGGGAGAGTGGGGGTAGAGGTAGTTTGGAAAGAGGGACAATCCACTTAAAACCGAGTGTCATAGGTTGTCTGCACTCAGTCATCTTAGAAAGAGCTGAACTATCATGCCAGGTAAAGTTCCACCTATTCTGTAGGTATCATGAACCTCACAGACTCTGATTTCTCAAAGTTACAATCATTTATTTCATTTACTTTCAATTTACAGGTATGCACTTTAAGAAATATAATTTAGGCTTTTTTCTTGCATTGGAAAAATCTTAGAGACCAGTGATCTGCAACTTGTTCACTCTTGATAAATATCCTCTTCTCCCCTCTTCACCTATTTATATTCCAGTAAAGTCTCTGTTCTTACCTCTAAGATATACAGAAAGCCATTGAACTGCTCAATATGTAACTATTAGAAAACAATCCTTCATATCTTGTGATAAACCATAATGGCAAAGAACATGAAAAAGAATGTATATGTGTGTGTATAACTGAATCACTCTGCTATACACCAGAAATTAACACAACACTGTCAATCAACTATACTTCAATAAATTAAAAAATAGAAATCAGCCCCTCAGTCTTCTGGAATAAGTATGATGTTTAATATCATAAATGATGATTTTTCTGGAACAGATAGCATACCTTTTTAACAGCTAATGCAATTCTAACAGATTTTGAAAATATTTTTATTATCAAGTCATAAAATACATAATCATTACAGTGATTAATAAGGAAAAGGGAAAGTTCTTTGTATTAAATTGGGGGAATGAAGGTGGAAGAAGAGCCAAGACTTGCTAATTAAAAAATAATGATTTACATTTTGATGAACAGGCTCTTAAAACCTGAACTAGTAGAGCTAATAAAAAGTTTCTTCTGAATGTGGTGCTTCATTATTTTGAAAAGGGGATCTGTCAACAGCAATGTAAAGCCAGTTGGCTGAGTTAGGTCATGAAAACAAGAAACTCCAAAATGTAATTGTTCTGTATTCCTCCTGCAAGGGTTTTGTACAATATTTGTTTTGAGAGCATAATGATGTAAAGTATGTTTAATAGTGATGAAGATAAGCAATCATTCTGCTATCAGATCAGATCAGATCAGATCAATCGCTTAGTCATGTCCGACTCTTTGCGACCCCATGAATCACAGCATGCCAGGCCTCCCTGTCCATCACCAACTCCTAGAGTTCACCCAAATTCATGTCCATCAAGTCAGTGATGCCATCCAGCCATCTCATCCTCTGTCGTCCCCTTCTCCTCCTGCCCCCAATCCCTCCCAGCATCAGAGTCTTTTCCAATAAGTCAACTCTTTGCATGAGGTGGCCAAAGTACTAGAGTTTCAGCTTTAGCATCATTCCTTCGAAAGAAATCCCAGGGCTGATCTCCTTTAGGATAGACTGGTTGGTTCTCCTTGCAGTCCAAATAGGAAAAGGAGTATGTCAAGGCTGTATATTGTCACCCTGCTTATTTAACTTATATGCAGAGTACATCATGAGAAATGCTGGGCTGAAACAAGCACAAGCTGGAATCAAGATTGCCAGGAGAAATATCAATAACCTCAGATACGCAGATGACATCAACCTTATGGCAGAAAGTGAAGAGGAACTCAAAAGCCTCTTGATGAAAGTGAAAGAGGAGAGTGAAAAAGTTGGCTTAAAGCTCAACATTCAGAAAACGAAGATCATGGCATCCGGTCTCATCACTTCATGGGAAATAGATGGGGAAACAGTTGAAATAGTGTCAGACTTTATTTTGGGGGCTCCAAAATCACTGCAGATGGTGACTGCAGCCATGAAATTAAAAGACGCTTACTCCTTGGAAGGAAAGTTATGACCAACCTAGATAGCACATTAAAAAGCAGAGACATTGCCAACAAAGGTCCATCTAGTCAAGGCTATGGTTTTTCCAGTGGTCATGTACGGGTGTGAGAGTTGGACTGTGAAGAAAGCTGAGCACTGAAGATTGATGTTTCTCTTGTAGCAGACACTAAGAAACACCTGTAAAGATAGGCTGTGACTCTTGGGAGCCATTTGGTGCCAGCCAACCTCCTGACATCTCCTTTCAGTTCTGGACCCACCCCAACACCTCTATGTCCCCCTAGAAACTCTTCAGAGCTCACTTCAGCACCATCAGAGAAACTGAGAGACACCTTGATGAGCAGTTTTGTAAAATATTTATAATTGAAGATTTCTTTCAACACAATTTTCTATCAATCCTCAAACCAAGCCATTCTTCATTCTAAAATTAGACTAATTCACAAGTGAAACTTCCAACAGTTACATCTTCATTTGCCATGTAAGTGACAGGAGTTTCATGTTAATTACTTAGAAACATTTGCGTATGTTAATTAGCTGTTTTTACATTTTTAAAGCCAAAACTTAAATCCCATAGAATAAAAACACTTTACATTTGTAAATACTCATGTTTTTAGATAAAGTTGATTCAGATGAGAAATTTTAGGCCAATTTCTAAAGGTGACTTGTAAGAATGATGGAAATTAGGAGGACTGTACAATTAGCTGTCTTGTGGGGCTGCTGTTCCTCAGTTCTCGCTGCCTCTCCAACTCATCTTCAAGTCTTTGTTTTATTTTTTAAAATTAATTTTATTTAAGTATAATTGATCTGCAATGTTGTGTTTCTGCTGTATAGGAAAGTGATTCAGTTATATACATACATACATTGTTTCATATTCTTTTTCATTATGATTTGTCACAGGATATTGAATATACTTTGTGTGTGTGTGTGTGTGTGCACTCAGTCACACCCGACTCTTTATGACCCTATGGGCTGTAAACCACCAGGCCCCACTGTCCATGAGATTCTCCAGGCAAGAATACTGGAGTGGGTTGCCATGCCCTTCTCCAGGGATCGAACCTGTGCCCCTTGCGTCTCCTGCATTGGTAGGCAGCTTCTTTACCTGGGAAGCTAAGGTGGCACTCGTAGTAAAGAACCCAGCTGCCAATGCAGGAGACATAAGAGATATGGATTCAATCCCTGGATCACAAAGACACCCTGTAGGAGGGCATGGCAGCCCCCTGCAGTATTCTTGCCTGGAGAATCCCATGGAGAGAGGAGCCTGGTGGGCTACAGTCCATGGGGTCGCAAAGAGTTGAACGCGACTGAAGCAACCGAGCACAGTGCACACACTGAATATAGCTCCCTGTGCTATACAGTAGGACCTGGTTGTTTTGCTGTTCTGTATCTAATAGTTTGCATCTGTTAACCCCAGAGTCTTGATCCTTCCCTCCCCAACTACCGCCTGCCCCTTGGCAACCACAAGTCTATTTTCTGTATCTATGAGTCAGTTTCTGTTGTATAGATAAGTTCATTTGTGCCATATTTTAGATTCTGTATGTAAGTGATATTGCATGGTATTTGTCTTGTTCTGACTTACTTCACTTAGTATGATAATCTGTAGGTCTATCCATGTTGCTACAAATGGCATTATTTCATTCTCTTTATGGTAGAGTAATATTCCATTGCGTGTGTGTGTGTGTGTGTGTGTGTGTGTGTGTGTGTGTGTGTGTGTGTGTTTACCACATCTCCTTCATCCATTTGTGTGTCAGATATTCAGGTTGCTTCCATGTCTTGACTACTGTAAACAGTGCTGCTATGGACATGAAGGTGCATGCATTTTTTTGAATTATAGTTTTGGTTTAGATAGAACCAATCCCAGGAATGGCATTGCTGGATCATATGGCAACTGTTTTTAACTTTTTTGACAAAACTCCATACTCCTTCCACGGTGGCTGCACCAATGCACAGTCCCCCCAACAGTGTAAGAGGGTTCCCTTTTCTCTGCACCCTCTCTAGCATGTCAAGTCCTTGTTGTAAACACACTCACCCATGCCCTGTGCCTGGAGACTCTCGTGTGGTAAATCTAGATGGAGCAGAAGCAGCATCTTTCCTTTATAAAACTCTAGACAGTGTACATCATCTCACCGGAGCTGAGAATGCCTATTCAAGAGCTTGCTATAACATTGGGAGCATTTTTCTTAGGATAAGAAAACCCTTCAATTGGTTTCATTTTTTAAACCCTTTAATTTTTTCCCTATTTAATGTTATTTCTATTTTTCTCAAGTAAATCGCTAACTGGCATCTGGTAAATATTTCCTCACCAGGAGAAGGCCCCTAAAAATATCTTTAGTATATTTGAATTTTCTTGCAAAATAAAACTTTACAAAGGGCCATGTTAGCTTTTAGTCCAATAATTTTACTAGTTTTTTGCCTTACCAAGCAGTAACTTTAAACATGTTTGATAAGCTGCACATTTAAATGCTGCACATCCCTGGGGCAGATTGTTCAGAACTCAAAGATGAAGGTAGGTTCCTTATCTCCAGAGAGTTGTGTGTGTGCTCAGCCGCTCAGTTGTGTGTGACCCCATCGACTGTAGCTCACCAAGCTCCTCTGTCCATGGAATTTTCCAGGCAAGAATACTGAAGCGGGTTGCCATTTCCTATTCCAGCAGATCTTCCTAAGCCAGGGATTGAACCCTCGTCTCTTGTGTCTTCCTCATAGGCAGGCAGGTTCTTCACCATTAGCACCACCTGGGAAGCCCTCCCCCTCCCACCCCCAAAGAGAAAGGTACTGAAACAATGATTCTGACTTTCCATATTGGAGAGACAAAAGTGAGGTAAGAAAGAGAAGGCGGGAATAATCCCAGGTAGGAAATGGAGTGGGGAAGAGGGGTCCTTGGTGAGGTTTATGATTTGTTACAAGAGAAGAAACAAATTTAGAAATGCCACCCTGTGTCACCACACTTCTGCTCACGTGCTCCCACCTGGACACACCCTTGACATGTGCAGACATCTGTATCCATTGTGGAGAGGCAGGAGAGGAGAGAAGGAAGCTAGGTTTGCAGCTCACCCCCCGCATGCATAGTTCTCAGGCCCCACCATGGTGGTCTTCTCTCACGCTGTGGCCAGTGGGTTAGAAGGAAACCCCTGTGTATCTGGTGTCTTCTGAGCCCTCAGAAGAGTCTCTGCCCAACGTTTGTTCTTCACAGTAAGTAACCTCTTGACCCACGTCCCTGTCTTTACTCAGTAGAGTTAGTTTGGGCCACATCATTAAACTTTTTCAGATAATATTAGTGATGACACTATTGTTGGCTTTCCAGCTGTTTTGTGGTTAAAGAAACGTTCTTATCAGGCTCAAAATATGATATAAAAGACTTTATTGCAATACTCTTATTGAAAGACTTTTATTGCAATTGAAAACAAGTTCAAAATAAAAGTTAAAAGAGCTTAGCTTTACTTGATTCATTTACTCTAAGGCTCACTAACTGCTCTGTTCCCAAACAGGCTTTCTTTTCCAGTAGGTTGATTTTTCTCAATATATTTGACTTATTTAAAAAGAAAGAAATCTAAATCTCCTCAGGCTACTTGAAATTCAGAAGTAACGAGATCCTGTGACTCATCATAAAGCAGTGTAGACAGTGCTGATTGGCCTCAACTCGCCCCCACACACATCCCTCTCTGCTTCTACCTGCTCCCCTGCTCTCCGGAAGGTTCTGAGCCACTTCTGGGCACCGTCCCGTGTGGCTTGTCCTGCCACCTGCTCTGCTGTGCCCACCCATGGTCAGTGACTTCTCCACTCTGACTCCTCTTTCTGGTTCAGTGCTGTGGACAGTTTCTGCCAACTCCCTCTTGGTGGTTTTTTCAGCTCCCTTTTTCAGGCCCAACAAAGGCCTCTCTCATTTGCACCAAACATGGGAAGGCTAAGAGGGAAGCACCTATGCATCTAGGTGTCTGAGTTTCCCCTTGCTGCTGTAGCAAAGCAACACAAGCTTAAAATAAGGCAAATTTGTTACCTGACAGTTCTGAAGGTCAGAGGTCCAAAATGGGTCTCACTGAGTTAAAATCAGTGTGTCAGCAGCCAGTGTTCCTTGGTGGAGGCTCAAGGAGAGAATTCGTATCCTTGCCTCTTCCAGCTTCTGGAGGCTGCCCACATTCCTGGGCTCCTGACCCCCTTCCGTCTTCAAAGCCGTATCATGTGCATTCTGCCTCTGCTTCTGTTGTCACATATTCTCTGCCTGTCCTTCCTCCATCTCTCACTTATAAGGACCCTTGTGATTATATTCGGCCCATGTCAACAATTCAGAGTAATTACTTTATCTTAAAGTCCTTAGTTCAGTTAAGCCTGCAGGGTCCTTTTAGCCTGTAAGGTAACACGTTCACAGGTTCTGGGGATGAGGACGTGAACATCTTTGGGAGACCATTATTTTGCCCATCACCTATGTTGTGGTCTATGTCCAACAAAACTCTGGAATTTTTTATTTTTATTGAAGTGTATTTAACTTACAATATTATGTTAGTTTCAAGTGTACAGCAAAGAGATTCGGATATCTGTACTCTTTTCTAGATTCTGACCATCATAGGTAAGATATATATTACAAGATACTGACTATAGTTCCCTGTGCTATACAGTAAATCTTTGTTGTTTGTCTATTTTGTGTATAGTTGTGTATCAGTTAATCCAATCCTCCTAGTTTATTCCTCCCTCTGCCCATTTCTCTTTGGTAACCAGAAGTTTGTTTGCTATCCTTGTGAGTCTGTTTCTGTTTTGCATGTACATTTGTTTATATTACTGGGCTTCCCTGGTGGCTCAGAGGGTAAAGCATCTGCCTACAATGCGGGAGACCCGGGTTGGATCCCTGGGTCAGGAAGATCCCCTGGAGAAGAAAATGGCAACCCACTCCAGTATTCATGCCTGGAAAATCCCATGGACAGAGAAGCCTGGTAGGCTGCAGTCCATGGGGTCGCAAAAGTTGGACACAACTGAGCAACTTCACTTTGTTTATATTAGTCTTTAGATTCCATATATAAGTAACAGCATATAATGTTTGTCTTTCTCTATCTGACATCATTCAGTATTATGATCTCTGGGTCTCCCCGTGTTGCTGAAAATGGTGTTATTTCACTCCTTTTTATGGCTCAATAATATTCCACTGCTGTGTATATGTACCACATCCCCTTCATCCATTGATCTGTCTGTGGAAGCTCAAGTTGCGTCCCTGTCTTGTGCTGCTATGCACACTGAGGTGCAGGTGTCTTTTTGAATTAGAGTTTCTGTCTTTTCCAGATATGTGCGCATCACTCTGGAATTTTTGCATGCCTTGCTAATTTGGGCCTCTACAGATTCAGCCACCTCTTCCCTGTCCCTTCTTACTCCCTGACACTTCCCTTCCTTTTTGAAAAGCCACTCATATCACCGGCTCACAACCTGCTGGGGGAGCCTTTGTCTGCGCAGGTCTTACACGGCCTGCGTATCCCTGCCGTGTGCTGATCGGTCCCTGTTACCCATTCCAGACTGAACTCAAAAAATTCATCACTTCCACCTCTGCTTAAATTGTACCCTGCACAGTTCTAAGATGTTATGTATGTATATACATTTGCTTTTCAATGTTTATTTTTATTCATTTATTTGACTGTGCCGGGTCTTGGTTGCAGCACTCGGGTTCTTTAGTTGTGGCACGTGGGATCTAGTTCCCTAACCAGGAATTGAACCCAGGCCCCCTGCATTGGGAGCATGGAGTCTTAGCCACTGGACTGCCAGGGAAGCCCTGTATGCATATACTGTATTAACACGTCTCCTGTAAAGCTTTTTATGACTTGTTTAGGGCACAGTCATCAGTGCCTCCTCTGTGCTTCCAAAGTTTCTATTGTAGCACTTCATATATTTTATTGTACTTATTATTGTTTATAGGTATTTCTTGCCAAATAGTCTTTGAGTTTCTCAGGAACAGAGTTATCCTTTTGTCTTCATATCCAGAGCATTTAACATGTAGATTCTTAATAAATGCTCATTGAATGAATGAATGAATACATTAGTAGGAAGTCAAACCTTGTTCATACATTCAGTTCAGTTCAGTTGCTCAGTCGTGTCCGACTCTTTGTGACCCCATGGACTGCAGCTCACCAGGCCTCCCTGTCTATCACCAACTCCTGGAGTTTACTCAAACTCATGTCCATTGAGTCGGTGATGCCATCCAACCATCTCATCTTCTGTCATCCCCTTCTCCTCTTGCTTTCAATCTTTTCCAGCATCAGGGTCTTTTCAAATGAGTCAGTTCTTTACATCAGGTGGCCATACATTAGTAAGCTGAATTTAAGAAAAAAACTCTTGTTTGGTTATACTGTTATTAAGGGCATAGTGAATTTCATTTTAAAACAAACTCATAACTATAACAAAGATTCCAAGGATGGTATTTTAAGAAAGTTCTGTATAAATATTATTTTTCCATTTTTGTACCAGAAAGGTGCAATTTACATCTTGAGCTTATATTATATACCTTAACTCGGAAACTTCTTAAATAAGAATATGTCTTGGCAAATCTCTTCATTCCCTGATGAGAATTTTTAAGTGATGTCTTGATTATGCTTGTTGAACCACAGTTTTTGTCACGAGCATGGGAGGGTGGCATTTGGGCACAGCTGCTGTTGTTGTTAAGGTGGGCATTCTAGCTCTGATCCAATAGTTCGTAGTAACATATTAAATTCAAAGTCAAGGCAAGGTAGGATAAATTGACCTAGGGTAAAAGAGCTAGAGGACTGAGCCTCCAAAATAAATGAAAACACAAGAATGAGAAGGAATGGAAAGAAGAGAAGACAAAAAAGAGTGAGGCAAACCCAAGAAGAGTAGGTTAAGACAAAGATTTGACTGAGGAGGTTAGTGGAGTATATTCCAAGGATCATTAACTGAATCAGTGGAATGAATTCATGTGTAATACAAGGTCAGCATCAGGGGGAAGTGCTGGTTTCAGAAGAGAAGAATTTGTCTCCCCAGGAATTTAGCCAAGATTAACAGAAACGTTCCACCCATATTTGAGGGGCCAGTTAAATAAAGTGGAAATGAGCGACGCTGTGTCCATGGCCATAAATACAGAGACAGTCTTTCAGCCCCGTTTCTGGGAAATAAGTCTATCATCTAAAGAAAGACAGTGTTATCAGGGAGGATTCATAAGACCTTCATTCTTGAGATAGATGTGTGCGTGCTAAGTTGCTTCAGTCGTGTTCGACTCTGTGTGACCCCATGGACTGTAGCCTGCCAGGCTCCTCTGTCCATAGGATTCTCCAGGCAAGAATACTGGAGTGGGTTGCCATGCCTTCCTCCTGAGAAAGATGAGTGCCTACATAACTGAAGGGCATGAAACGTCACCCATGATTGAAGTCACTCCGGCAGGCTATACCTGAAAATCCCTTTACACTGTAGTCGTGTTTAATTCTGCACCTAAGTTGGTGGGTACAGGGCTACCATTCCTGGTTAAGATGCAACTTCCAACATGAGAAACAAGCTGTAAACCTGGGGATGTGGACCTTTTTCCCTCCAGGTGGTGTCAGCAGGAAGTCATCCATGGGGAACAGTGCCAGCCACACAGCTGAAGGAAGATTATGTTTGGGGAGGGCGTTTCATTCCAGGAACACATATTCTTTTTAATGGATGGTTAGTAAGGACACCTGGAGAAAGCAATGGCACCCCACTCCAGTACTCTTGCCTGGAAAATCCCATGGACAGAGGAGCCTGGTAGGCTGCAGTCCATGGGGTCGCTAAGAGTCGGGCACGACTGAGCGACTTCACTTTCACTTTTCATTTTCATGCATTGGAGAAGGAAATGGCAACCCACTCCAGTGTTCTTGCCTTGAGAATCCCAGGTATGGGGGAGCCTGGTGGGCTGCCGTCTATGGGGTTGCACAGAGTCGGACACAACTGAAGTGACTTAGCAGCAGTTGTAGGAAGCCCAGCTTGAACTTTAATAATGTAAGAATGTCAAAATTTCTGAGCCATTACTCATTCATTTTTTAAATGAGTGCACTAATATACAGGTTGTGTGCTTGTCAGTCAGTGGACACACGCAAGTGGTGTGGCCATGCCTGTGAATCCTCAACCCATTGGCTGTGATTACACCAGATTGCAGGAACCTCTCTGGCGTGCTGTAGCTGTGTGCCTGTATTGCTTGTAAATTACGTTTGTAGTTTAAAAGTGTAGTGCTGATCATAAAATTTGTATTTCTAAGAAACTAAATGTCATTTTTAACCATATGGATAGGTTCTCATCTTTTACAAACCCCATAACCTACATCAGAAATTTTATGCAGAATTTACCTCCGTAAAGTGTAAGGGGAAAACTTTAGTGCTCCATTCAAAGTGAATGGCCAGCTATCCGTTTCAGCTATTTGTTGCCATAGGGGAGATCGGGCAGATATGGCAAGAGTTTCCTTTCTCTTCGAGATATCAGAAATACAAACTTCTGTGCAAAATATGCCAAATTCTGAAAGATGAAAAGGAGTTTTGAAATTAACTTCAGCTCACTTTCTGGTTTATGACTTCTGCTATCAAGGGAACTAACATGCGGACTGTAATGAATTAGCATGCTTCTCATCTCAGCGCTCACTTGATTGTTTTTGTTTTTGTTTTTTTTTTAAATAGTCTAGGGATTTAATTATGTTTCTAGCTTACTGTTCTCATTTTTATCAGTTTCCTTAGTGTAGACCAGTGGTTTTCAATCAGGGGCAATAATACCCCCGGGGGATATTTAGAAAAGTCTGAAAATACTTTTGGTTGTCACAGTTTACAGTGGGAGGATGCTGCTGGCATCTAGGGATTAGAGGGCCTGGATGCAGCTAAATATTCTATGTTTGCACAAGACAGAACCTAACAACAAAGAATTATATGGTTCATAGTATGCATAGTCATGAGGTTGAGAACTCTGATACAGGCTGTATTTTTATCCCTGTTTATCCTTCCCTTCCTCCCTCCCTTCTGTATTTCTTCTAAAGAATCTTTTCGCAGATTCTCTTTTTCCGTCTTTCTCTAATCTTATTCGGGTAGGTAGTTCTCATTTTCAGAATGCAGAACTACACTCACATGGGAGGATTTAAAAATGAAGAGTCCCAGCCCTCAGTTGTAGACATGCTGACATGCAGATCTGGGATGGCTCAAGATTTTGCATCTTGAAAAAGCTCCCAGGTGAGTCTAAGAAAGACCATCCTTGGACCACAGAGAAGTAGTAAGATAATCTTTGTTTTCATAATCTCTGGCCCTACTCTTTTCTTCATTTTTTAAATCCTTTAGTAGTTGGAAGTTCTCAATTACACCCTGTTGCTTTGATTAAGCCCTTAAGATATACATAGCTTTTAACATTTAAACTTTGGGAAATAAGTAAATGTAAATGTATTTATTGATAAAGAGTTGGAAGTATAATTGTATTTGGCTTCCCATGTGGCTCAGTGGTATAGAATCTTCCCACCAATGCAGGAGATGCAGGTTTGATCCCTGAGTTGGGGAGAGCCCCTGGAGAAGGAAATGGCAACCAGCTCCAGTATCCTTGCCTACAGAATTCCATGGGCAGAGGAGCCTGGCAGGCTCCAGAGTCAGACAGGACTTAGTACACACACATGCATAATCGTATTTGGTCCTTACAAGTTATCCAAGTAGTTAGGTAATATATCTTAGAATTTTTCCCCAAGTTTCTAATATCTTCCCTATTTTTGTCTTAAACCATATGTTTTCCCTGTAAGATGCTCGTTGATAGTGGTTCCTTAAAAATTTGTTTGGGGACTTCGATGGTGGTCCAGTGGTTAGGAATTTGCTTTGTAATGCAGGGGATGGAGGTTCAATCCCTGGTCACGGAACTTAAGATCCCACATAGTGGTGGGGAGCAGCTAAGCCCCCATATGAGACGACTACTGAACTCCGTGTGCTCTGGAGCCTACATGTCATAACTAGAGTCCCTGCACCACAAGGAAAGATCCTGCATGCATCACCTAAGACCCAACGCAGCAGATTAGGAAGATCCCCTGGAGAAGGCAATGGCAACCCACTCCAGTATTCTTGCCTGGGAAATCCCATGGACAGAAGAGTCTGGTGGGCTACGGTCCTTGGGGTTGTGAAAGAATTGGACACAACTTAGCAACTAAACAACAACAGCAAAAGTAAATATTTTAAAAATAAAATTAAATATTTTTAAATGTGTGAAATAGTCAAAAGCATGGACATTATGGCTGAAAATGTTGAAAATAGTTCATGTTAGTGATTTCTTAACCACACTTATGCATACAAAATGTTACAAAAGATTGACTCCCAGGAAGAATTAGTTTATGTATGTGCTTTTTCCATGAAGGCAAAAATGGTGAGGGCAGTTGTAAGTTCCGTAAGAGCTTTTCCTCTAAATCCTGATTGGCATTTAGGAAGACTGCGTGTGTATGTCCCTGTAGGTCTCTTCCTTCAGAGGCTTCGACTCATGTCTGACATTCTATGTGTTTTAATGTGTTGAATTCAAATCACAGGGCTTTGATAGTCAGGAATTCAATGTCTTCTTGAAATTTACAACTAGAATAATACACGGCAGTGACTGGATCGTTTATTAAGGACCATCCTCTGGTATGTGATTCATTATTGTTGTTGTTGAGTCACATGCCCAGTGGCATGGGAATAGTCAAATAGGAGAATATTAAGTTAGAAACTTATCCAAGTGCATATGAATTTTAAATATAATAAATATGATTCTATAATATATGGGATAAAGTGCACTTTATTCAATTATTGTCCATCTGGAAAAAATAAATTATATCATACTTAATAGTGTACAATGAATAAATCATACATTTTAAAAACTAAATGCCAAAAAAAAGTCTAATAGTAGAATATTTGAAATATATGTTTAACTATGAGAACAGAAGATAACTTAAGAACATTGTGAGGAGACACAGACATAAAGAACAGACTTTTGGACTCAGAGAAGAGGAGGGTGGGATGATTTGAGAGAATAGCTTTGAACATTCCATGTGTACATTACCATATGTAAAATAGACAGCCAGTGCGAGTTCGTCGCACGAAGCAGGGCACCCAAAGCCAGTGCTCTGGGACAACTTAGAGAGATTGGGTGGAGAAGGAGGTGCCAGGGGTTCAATATGGGGGGACACATATATACCTATGGCCGATTCATGTTGCTGCTGCTGCTATGTCACTTCAGTCATGTCCAACTCTGTGCGACCCCATAGACAAAAACCATCACAATGTTGTAATTATCCTCCAATTAAAATAAATTAATTAATTTTAAAAAGCACTGTGAAGCCCGGAATCCATAAAGAGAAGTATCAACAGATTTGAATACATACAAATTAAAACTTGCTATCAAAACTCAAAAATAGGCTGGGAGAAAATATTTTCAATATATGACAAAGCTTATTATAAACGAAAATGGCTGAATGAATCACATTTTAAAACTTAACACTATACAGCTTATTTTAAAAAAAATGTGTGAGATCTGTACATATTAACCTAGAAAATAGCCATATCTTTTAAGAAGGAAAAAATGTGATTTCCATCAAGATGAAGGCAGTAGAGCTTTCAGATCTATAGCACAGCTTTTTGTTATTGCTCTTGTTTGTGGCGAAGTCATCTCTGACTCTCTGAACCCGTGGACGGTAGCCCGCCAGGCTCCTGTATCCATGGGGATTTCCAGGCAAGAATACTGGAGTGGATTGCCATTTCCTTCTCCAGGGGATCTTTCCTCACAGGGATCAAACCCACGTCTCCTCCGTTGGCAAGCTGTCCTTTACCCCTGGAAAAGCCTATAGGCTTGTGTCATCTCTGGCAATTGCAGAAGTGAAAAGTCATTATGGGGGTTAAAAACTGCATTTTCACCTAATATGTGACTTAGAACCACATCATCCATTTGAAAATCTTAGCATAAAACTGGCCTTAACCCAAGTCAGCAGTGATGAACTGACTCCTGGTCAAGGCATCTGCTTGGGGTGAGAGCCATGGGCCACCCTGTGACTCCAGAGGAGGATGTTCTAACACTAGCAAAGCCATCAGTGAAATCCCTCAATGGCAGCATCCATTCTCTAGAGCTACGTATGGCGTGCTGACATCACACCATGCTAACAGACTGTTTTAAAGGAAGGGAAACCTATCTTTGGAACAGAAGCAGAATTTTAATAGGAAAAGAGGAATCCATTTGTGAGAATAAACAACTAAGTGCTTTGTTAAATCTCTCTATTGTAAATGTAATGTTACTTTAAAAATTACTAACAGTGAAAGTCGCTCAGTCGTGTCCAACTCTTTTCGACCCCATGGGCTATACAGTCCATGGAATTCTCCAGGCCAGAATATTGGAGTGGGTAGCCATTCCTTTCTCCACGGGATCTTCCCAACCCAGGTCTCCCGCATCACAGGCAGATTCTTTACCAGTTTGATCCCTGGGTTGGGAAGATCCCCTAGAGAAGGGAAAGGCTACCCACTCCAGTATTCTGGCCTGGAGAATTCCATGGACCATATAGACAATGAGGTCACGAAGAGTCAGACACAACTGCGCAACTAACAGTGACTTAGATGCTAATTGAGGTCTCAGAGGAAAAACTTGCAGAAATGGCTCGGTTATCCCTCCTTCTTGAACTACTTCTATCATCTCCAGAAGACAGCTCATCTTCCAGCTTTGATGGAGAAGAGCTCACTTGCTCCCATCCAGTCTATGGTTCAGTCTTATATGTGAAGGAAAAATATCACTGAACGTAAAAGGACATTTAAGATTTCCTTCTCCTAAAAGTTTCTTTTTAACGAGTTAGCTTCATATTCAGAACTTAAATTCTTGGACTCTTTTTTTTTAAGCACAGCTAAATGCTGTAAATTTAAAGAGTCCTTTGAAACCTAAATGGAAAGCATATTCTTTTAAAAAATGCTTTTTCTTAGCCTGCTGAGCTAGGTTTGAGAGAGTCACCAGAAGCTTTGGAATTTACACTGTGGCAGAATACCAAGTGAAAAAAAGAGAGCGGTGTGTCTTTTCAACAGAGCTAAGAGATCAAACCTGGGCATCGGCCCTACCCTGGCACCACCCCGCTAAACACCAGGCAGCTGAGAGGGCTCCTCCCCAGCAGTGTCCTGCACCTGCCAACACCAGACATCATCAAAGGGCCTCTGGGTGTTCCAGCACAAGCTCCGTGTGCACAGAGAAGCTGGAAGGAAAACACGAGAAGCGAATGCAAAAGAATCACTTATTCACAAAAGGCCATTTGGTTTGGCTCAGCTTTGTCTGGGAGTTTCCAAACCAATTCTGCCTGTATCCTGAAGAGATCCTAGCCTAGAAAAATAATTTTCTTCCAAGCCTTCACATCATTGGCGACTATTAATTCTTAAATTCAATGCATTCTGATAATGTCAGGGGAATAGAATGTGGAGTAATATTTACTGAAAATGCATACGAACCAGCAACATTAGCGTTTGTTTTCTTTTTCCTCAGGCCTATTTAATTTTTCCCCCAAACTTAAGTGGCAGCCTGTTAACACATTAACATGTCCTCATTCTACTCATTCTTTTTTATATTAGTGTTTAACATGAGGATTTTTTCTGACTCTGCTGACCTGCTTTGTCTTGCATTTGTAAAATGTTCTTAATACTAGAGTGATAATATTTAGAAATACAGAATATTTTCTGTGTTATACCAACTGTGAAAAATGTTTTTGTATCAATTCATGGGATTACTATTTTACATTTGCTTCACCTGTTCTTCGGGGGCAGTTGTAATCATTTTTAATCATGCAGCTATAATCTCAGCATTAGTAGTCGCAACTAAAATTCATCAGTTCAATTTTCAGTTAAATAAGGTAAGGCATTACTTGTAATTTGATTTAAAAACTGAAGGTGATTTTTATGTAGAACACGCTGTTAAATAATAGTTTTTGAAAGAATAATTGTAATGTGGCTCTTAGTAATTATTTTATAGTAAGAATATTGAGCTAAGAGGGATGAAATATTTTGGGAAAAAAATGGTCCTGGAAATAGAACTGTTTGACCTCTATATATTTTTTCATTCTACTTCATGGTTTGTTATGTCTCATATACACAAATACTAATTATTTTAAAAATCCTGAAACTGAATTTAGGCAACTTCCTTGGTTGCGTTAGAATTCTTGAACACTTTCAAATTGTAAGATCAGTTGTAAGGCTACAATTAAGGGGACCAAGGTGACGAAACCACTGCAGTGAAGTAGTAGCAAATGCCAAGAGAGAAGAACAAGATAATTTATGACAACCTAGAGGGGTGAGATGGGGTGGGAGATGGGAGGGAGGTTTAGGAGGGAGGGGACATATGTATACCTGTGGCTAATTCATGCTGAGGCATGGTGGAGACCAAAACAATATTGTAAAGCAACTATTCTCCAATTAAAAATAAATAAATTTTTAAAAATACCTAAAAATGATGTGCAAACAAACATTCATGCATTATATTTTATATGTTCTTTGAGAGCTTATGGGAGGAGTCTTCCATTGATATTTTTATAAAGTAAATGGCATTACCCAGTGTAAATACCCTCCTAATATATCTGTTGGGTAAACCCTTATTTTTCTGTATATAATTTTGCTTAGCCAACTTGCCAGGTGAGATGGCTTGCTTGGAACCATCCGTGTGGGTTTTCTGCATGGCATGTGCTCCAGTTTCTGACCACTTCTTTTAGGTCTGAGCTTATGGAGGGTCACGCCAGGCCTGGGGGAAAGCACAGTAAATTAAGCCGGGTGCCATCGTCCGTTTCCAGGTCACTGCCTTTTGCCTCTTTCTCATACCTTGCTCACCCTTTGACCTTGTTAGAACAGTCACGTTTCTTCATAAAACATTCTTAATGAGACTATTTACTGTGCATACCCAGTGAGCTCGTACTTCATGTAATAAATTTTCTGCTCAAACACATGCCAAGAAGGCAACTCTTGGACCTATTAAAGTATTAACTTTTTAACCGAGAGACGGCCCTTTGGCTGGGTGGCCACAGTTATCAGAGTGCTCTTTTTCTCATTTTAAGTAGATTGTAAAACTTGAGGGAGATTTTTTCTCTTCTTTTTTGCTTATTTGCTTGTGTTGTTTTTATTTAAACACACATATCTCAGTCTTGAGTGTGGCATCATTATTCCCAATGAATAAGAGTTAACAGAAACAAACATGTGTATTTTCTAAAGAATACTCATTTGACTTTAAAAAATATATTTGTTCAGAACTCAGATATCATTTGCAGTGGAGTGTAGGAAATTTATTTTTTACCTAAGAATTCTGTTTTTTTGATGTTGCAGAAATAAGATAAGATGATGTGTGAAGTTTAGCTGAACTCATCCTTATAAAAGGTGACATTTTGGTTTGTACATTGATTAATTCATATCTACTAACCATTTCAATATTCCTGAACATAGGAACTTTATTTTTAATCAGAAGTAGTAAGTCCTTCCCACACAGGTTCTGTTTTTTAATATGGATTGGTTTGATTTCTGCCTTTAATTTCTCCTCCCATCAGAGTTAAGGTGTCCAAACCAGATGTAAAAGCAAAAAGACGGGCTTATCTGCTATGGCAACAGCCCCAAGTACACAGAAGTTGACTGTCCTGCCCAGGGGATTAGGACAGAAAGCAGCCGCGTATTGGTACAGGTTGTCCTGTGCCGTCCGTTGAAAAGTCTGATCTCTTTACTAGAGACGCTACGGTGGCTTCCTTGCTGATCAGCTGAAAAGTCACTTGGGCTCTCGGTCCTTTTCACACCCCTTTGACCTGTCAAGTTGATAGCATCTGCACATGTGATGGGATTTCTCTATTCTTGTTTCCTATGCCATTACAATAACCCACCTTCTCCTACCCTGCCACCCTAACCACATACCATCCTTGTGACCCTGTACAAACTATTTACCCCTGTGTACAATGGTACTGACAACAGTACCTACCTCGCAGGGCACTTACGAGGATTAAGCAAGATATTTTTAAAAGATTCTGTTTATCCTAGACATACAGATTCTCAACTAATGAGCGCTCTTTACCATGAACTCTTCTCCCTACTTAAAAAAAAAATTAATCTCAGGATTAGGAGAAACCACAGAGCCCATTTTAAATACAGACTTGAGCAAATAGTTTTGTACCTTAGATGGTAAAACTGAAAATAAAAAAAGCATGTGAACGTAGGGTAGAAGGGAGCGTATAGAACTTTAGGGGGTTTCCCTTGGGTCTGGATGTCCTTCCAAGCCTGTGTTCAGAGATCACAGTATTTGCCCTGGAAGTATACTTTGGAAAAATATTTCTAAAATTATGTCTCACCACACTTACAAGTGTAAAGGATTTAGTCCTATTTTTTAGACACACAATGAGACAGAGAAGTTCCATTCAGACACACGGAGGCTGGAAGGTACATGGGAGGTCGTATTTCCTTCCACTGTAGGGCCACGGCATCTCAGTAACTCATTCTCTCATCCTTCCCCCGCAGGGCAGAGCTGCACTCAGGCAAGTAGGGAACCTGCCTACCTATTTGTTACTTTAAGAGTTTTTAGAAAAGAATATTACATGTTCTTGCCTGTCATGCATTCCAGGCTCTCTCCATAACACATTCCAGAAAACTTGAAGGAAATTCTCCTACTGTCTCATCTAAATCCCTGCTTCTGCCCTTTAAGCCCTTTAGATCTTATCTTGACCCCAGCAGAAATAGAAAAGAGATGCTCACCATGATTTGGCAAATGTCAAGTTTTTGAAGTTGCTACTTGGTTTCTTGTATTTCTTACTTTCTCCTCTAGGATAACTTAATCCCCGTCTTTTCTCACATTGTTTTTCCATAAGCATTTTTTGCCCCAAATTTTTGTGCATGGAGACTTTGTTGTTTTGTCAATCCCTTCTGATACTTCCTGGTGGTATATATTGACACAGCAGTAACAAGGCCCAGGTAGGACGCGCTCTGTGTAATAAACCCATTGTCCACCTCACCTGGCCATGGGGCGCTGGCTGCCTCCCTTCCCCACTGCTGCCTGCAGTTCTTTAGAACTATGCTCAAAGGGGTTTTGGAATTACAGTGGCTCGGCACCCTGCCACTCAGTCCAGTGACATTCTCTCTCATTTTAGTACCAAACCAACAAAGGTTTCAGCAGAAGAAAGAACTGGAAATTTTCTCCATTATTTAGAAGCTATCACCAAGAGGCCACTTCTCAGACTTGCTGTCTCATCTTCTTCTGAGCTATTTGCTTGGTTTCATGCAATCCCTGGTGGCTCAGACAGTAAAGCGTCTGCCTACAATGCAGGAGACCTGGGTTCGATCCCTGGGTCGGGAAGCTCCCTGGAGAAGGAAAAGGCAACCCACTCCAGTACTCTTGCCTAGAAAATCCCATGGACAGAGGAGCCTGGCGTCCATGGGGTCACAAAGAGTCGGACACGACTGAGCGACTTCACTGCGCAGTCCCGGCCTTGCCAGCCTCAGACACATGTTGCCTCACCTTCAGAACTCTGGCCAGAGATGGAACCCACCCCTGGCACACCTCTCATGTGCAGGCATTCCTGATTCTGACTGGCAGTAGAAGGGAAAATGGGAGGTAAAAAATGTTTCTAAGTATTACAGGAGAAAAAAAGAATGTATTCACAGAAAATATGAATGCCATAAAAACAGTCATGTTAATCATCCGTCTAGCCCAGGGAGTGTCCCACAGGCAGCTGCTGGCTTTGCCCCTTTCTGAATCCCTGTCCCCAGCAGGGAAGGTATCAGAATATGTTCGTTTTCTATAACCTTGTCACTGCGTCTGTGAAATCAGTGGCCCCTTACTCAGTCTCCCTCAGGTTCCTCGCGTCTCTGCTCGGATCTGGCTTCTGGTCTGAGGGCCTCTCCTCTGAGCGTGTGTCAGCCGTGCTTAACGTGGAATGGAGCAGGCCCTCAGTGTCCTGTGAATCACACCTACAGCGCACCAAGGCACAGTGGGAATTAACACAGAGGGATGCAGGAGAGTAGGAATGCTCATAGAAACGTAAACCAACATCGCCCTGCCATTGTCTGACTCAACACAGGTATAATCAGGAACACTGACCCCAGACTTATCATGGCCTGCTTTATAAACATAACTACTTTCTTACGTATTGATCCAGCTTCCCCAAGATGGTAAGCAATGGTCTAGGCTCAGATTTTGTTATTTTTATTATTCATCACCGCATTGTTCACAAAACCAGGGCACTTTCTACACAGTGGGTGAATATTAGTTACTCGTGAAGTGATGAATAAATGTATGCTACAACCATAGTGACAAAATTATGTTTATTATAGAGCTAGCTATGATTATCTTTATATACACAATAAAAGGTAATATATGGGAATCCTACATATACTTATACCTTCTGGATGTCCCTGATGGTTCAGATGGTAAAGTGTCTGCCTGCAACGCAGGAGACCTGGGTTCGATCCCTGGGTTGGGAAGATCCCCAGGAGAAGGAAATGGCAACCCACTCCAGTACTCTTGCCTGGAAAATTCCATGGATGGAGGAGCCTGGTAGGTTACAGTCGATGGGATCACAAAGAGTCAGACACGACTGAGCAACTTGACTCACTCACTCATATGGCGATCCATTAATCTGGATGTCTCCACTCCAGATTGAGTGAGGTTATGATTGACAAAAGTTATATATATTTAACATGGACAGTGTGGTATTGTAGCAGCAATATACCTTAGTAATGAATCCCACAATTGAGCTAATTAATGTGCCCATCACCTCACATAGTTACCACTGGTGTGTGTGTATGGTGGTACAAGGTTGGGTTTGAGTTTGCCTTAGCATGTTTTTTATACTAATAAAAATCAATAATGCCTGTGATATACATGATTTGTTAAATTATGTACATTAATGTAAGCATATCTAGGGATACTTTTAAGAACACTCAGTTTTCAGGTTCCTTAACCACTCAAAAGAGATTTACAAGCAACTGGAATGGCACTTCCTTATTATCACTTGAGCAGCTAATGATTTATTCATAAAGCAGCGTGCCCCTGACCCTCACACCAGTTCTGTTCATGTGTGTGGCTTTGAGAAACATCTATGCTCTTTTTTCTTTTAGTAAAAACCAGAGAAGTTTTTCTGCCAAACAGTTAAATCTGTAGGAAGATGACATTCCTTCATTGGGTGTGAGACATAAAAATACTTAGATTTTTTTTTCCTCTTAACTCAGAGCATCTTCCTCCACTCAAGGGAGAAAGGGAGAAAATATGTGGATAAAGAGGATAAGGAAAATAGGTAAGCATGATTAGGAGGAAAGTAGCAAGACGGGCTGGATGCTGGTGTTGTCCTGTGGGTTTAAACGAGTAATTGCATTTGGCCTGTGAACAGAAAAATACATGTTTTCATATAACCTCAATATATCCTCTCTAATATTTACTGCCAAGACCTAAAATTTGAAGACATGACATGAAGCATTTCTAAAATGACACAATTCTCCCTTGAAATCTTTCCAGGGCAATGTTGTGATTGAAAAAGCTCCCCATTAGAATGGAGGGGGACAAAAGAAAAAAATGTCCTGATGACCCATCTAGAAGTCTATAAAGAATCTGTAATTGAACACACTTGACAAAGATCATGATGAAAGTACCCTGATAGTCCTGTGTATCTCATCATTTTACTGGGAGATGCAGAGCTGTCTATATCATTCCTAGCCGGCCATTGTTCTGCACACTGATAGTTGGTCAGAAGGATGTGTAGCAAGCCAGGTGGGCCTCAGGAGGCAGAGCAAACCAGAAAGGAAGTCAGGGCATATCTCAGGACTTTTGTGCATCTTGAGACCCCATCAGGAACTTTTCACAATTTTTATGGGGTCCTACGAGCTGCTTCCTGCCTGCTGTTCTGCTTATCAGTCTGAATAAGAAGCAGGGCCTCCATTTCACAGCTTCTGAGGGAATAGTTCATGGGTGATCCATAGCATTCTGTTCCCTAGCTGTGCCAGGAGAAAGTGGCTCCCAAGATGCTGCTAATAATTAAGGACTTGGTAGTGGAGGCAATTGCTAAGTATATAACATTACTGTGACATTCAGGTAAACAAATGAAAATTCCTCTAGGCCCATGTGGGACGAGAGATGTTCACAGACATATTAATACTCATCCACCTACCCTACAACTGTTGCTGGCAATTGAGACATGAAGTGTGTCTGTGAGCCACCTGGGAACATGAGTTCCCAAGCCCAGAGGTCATTAACTCCGTGTTAATTTAGTAAGGTGGTAGGTAGTGATAAGACCCCAAATTTATGTTCATGGATGCTCTGCATAATAGAAACATGCTCATTAAGTATCTTTGGCCAAAAATTTTCCTGTTTAATTAGCATACATCTTAATTATACACTTGGATTTGAAGCTGGTGCTAATCTTTTAAGTGTTAAAAAAAAATTAGATAAAGAGAAAAGGATTAGGAAACTGCTTATCTTAGAGTTAAGAATGTGGGCTCTGGCTTTATCCCAGGGATGCAAGGATTCTTCAATATTTGCAAATCAATCAACGCGATACACTACATTAACAAATTGAAAGATAAAATCCATATGATTATCTCAGTAGATACAAAGAAAACCTTTGACAAAATTCAACATTCATTTATGATTAAAAAAAAAAAAAAAACTCACCAGAAATCAGGCATAGAAGGAACATACCTCAACATAGTAAAAGCCATATATGATAAACCCACAGCAAACATTATCCTCAGTGGCAAAAAATTGAAAGCATTTCCTCTAAAGTCACGAATAAGACAAGGGTGCCCACTCTCACCACTACTATTCAACATAGTTTTGGAAGTTTTAGCGACTGAAATCAGAGAATAAAAAGAAATAAAAGGAATCCAGATTGGAAAAGAAGAAGTAAAACTCTCACTGTTTGCAGATGACATGATCCTCTACATAGAAAACCCTAAAGACTCCACCAGAAAATTGCTAGAGCTAATCAATGAATATAGTAAAATTGCAGGGTATAAAATTAACATACAGAAATCCCTTGCATACCTATACACTAACAATGAAAAAACATAAAGATAAATTAAGGAAACAATTGAATTCACCATTACAATGAGAAGAATAAAATAGGAATAAATTTACTTGAAGAAACAGAAGACCTATATATAGAAAACTATAAAACACTAACGAAAGAAATAAAAGATCCCACAAATAGATGGAGAAATATACCATGTTCATGGATCAGAAGAATCAATATGGTGAAAATGAGTATACTACCCAAAGCAATCTATAGATTCAATGCAATCTCTATCAAGCTACCAATGGTATTTTTCACAGAACTAGAACAAATAATTTCACAATTTGTATGGAAATGCAAGAAACCTTGAATAGCCAAAGCAATCTTGAGAAAGAAGAACAGAATTGGGGGAATCAACCTGCCTGGCTTCAGACTGTACTACAAAACTACAGTCATCAAGACAGTACGATACTGGCACAAAGACAGAAATATAGATCAATGGAACAAAATAGAAAGCCCAGAGATAAATCCATGTACCTATGGACACTTTATCTTTGACTAAGGGGCAAAAATATACAATGGAGAAAAAACAATCTCTTTAACAAGTGATGCTGGGAAAACTGGTCAACCACCTGTAAAAGAATGAAATTAGAACACTTTCTAACACCATACACAAAAATAAAATGGATTAAAGATCTAAATGTAAGACCAGAAACTATAAAACTCCTAGAGGAAAACATAGGCAAAACACTCTGTGACATAAATCACAGCAAGATCCTCCATGACCCACCTTCCAGAGTATTGGAAATAAAAGCAAAAATAAACAAATCAGACCTAATTAAACTTAAAAAGCTTTTGCGCAACAAAGGAAACTATAAGCAAAGTGAAAAGACAGCCTTCAAAATGGGAGAAAATAATAGCAAACAAAGCAACTGACAAGGAATTAATCTCAAAAATATACAAGCAGCTTGTGCAGCCCAATACCAGAAAAACAAACAACCCAATCAAAAAATGGGCCAAAGAACTAAACAGACATTTCTCCAGAGAAGACATACAGATGGCTAACAAACACAAAAGATGAAAAGATGCTCAGCATCACTCATCATAAGAGAAATGCAAATCAAAACCACCGTCAGGTATCATCTTATGGTGGTCATAATGGCTGCTATCAAAAAATCTACAAATAATAAATGCTGGAGAGGGTGTGGAGAAAAGGGAACCCTCTTACACTGTTGATGGGAATGCAAACTAGTACAGCCACTATGGAGAGCAGTGTGGAGATTCCTTAAAAAACTGGAAATAGAACTGCCATATGACCCAGCAATCCCACTGCTGGGCATACACACCAAGAAAACTAGAGTTGAAAGAGACACGTGTACACCAGTGTTCATCGCAGCACTGTTTACAATAGCCAGGACATGGAAGCAACCTAGATGTCCATCAGCAGACGAATGGATAAGAAAGCTGTGGTACATGTACACAATGGAATATTACTCAATTGCTATAAAGAATGCATTTGTGTCAGTTCTGAGGTGGATGAAACTGGAGCCTATTATTCAGAGTAAAGTAAGTCAGAAAGAAAAACACAATACAGTATACTAACGCATATATATGGAATTTAGAAAGATGGTAATGATGACCTTATATACAAGACAGCAAAAGAGACACAGATATAAAGAACAGACTTTTGGACTCTGTGGGAGAAGGTGACTGTGGGATGGCATAGCACTGAAACATGTATATTCAGTTCAGTCGCTCAGTCGTGTCCGACTCTTTGCGAACCCATGAACGGCAGCACGCCAGGCCTCCCTGTTCATCACCAACTCCCGGAGTTCACTTAAACTCATGTCCATCGAGTTGGTGATGCAATCCAGCCATCTCATCCTCTTGTCATCCCCTTCTCCTGCCCACAATCCCTCCCAGCATCAGAGGCTTTTCCAATGAGTCAACTCTTCACATGAGGTGGCCAAAGTATTGGAGTTTCAGCTTTAGCATCAGTCCTTCCAATGAACACCCAGGACTGATCTCCTTTAGAATGGACTGGTTGCATCTCCTTGCAGTCCATCGGACTCTCAAGAGTCTTCTCCAGCATGTGAAATAGATGACCAATCCAAGTTTGACTGTGCATGAAACAAGGCACTCAAAGCCAGTGTACTGGGACAGCCCAGATGGTATGGGGAGGGATGTGGTAGGGGTTTTGGGACGGGGGACACATGTAACCACGTGGCTGATTCATGTCAGTGTATGGCAAAAACCACCACAATATTGTAAAGTAATTAGCCTCCAATTAAAATAAATAAATAAATAAATAAAAGAATGTGGGCTCTGAGCTATGATGAGATTCCAAACCTAGCTCTGCTGTTTAGCAGCCTTGCAGCGTTAAAGAAACACTATATCAGGAGTTAAGATGGCAGACAAGTGGGACGGGGAGAAGACTTTCTCCTCCACAAACTCATTAAAAGAACATTTGAACGCTGAGTAAATTCTACAGAACAACTTATGAATGCCAGCAGAGGACATCAGGCACTTAGAAAGACAATTCATTTTCTTCAAAAGGAGATTATGAGCCCTGCAGTAACTCCTTTTGCGGAGAACCGGCGCGGACGCCAGCATTTGCTGTTAGCAAGCGGGGGCTGGGCTAGGAGGAGCGGCGCGGCCTGCATCGCTTTAAGGATTTGGCCTGGCTATCCTGAGCGCTACCTGAGGGAAATAACCAGACTATCGGATATCTACTATGTCAAAAGCCAGCCCTAACCTAAGACAGCACCAGGCCTATGTACGGAACAAAGAACTGCACAGAGATAGCCGGCTGCAGACTGTCCCACTCCGGTGACAGGCAGCCAGAGCCGGAAGCGGGCAATCACAGCCCTAGAGAGACATTATCTACAAAACTGTAAGCAGGTTTTTGTGCTAACTAATGCTTCTTGGGGCTCTGGATGGTCACCATCCGCCTGAGAAGGTGCGCCGGTTGTATACCCAGAAAACTGAGCAGCGGGAGGACTATCTGAGTGCCTGAACCTGGCTGGCTTAGATTTGGGTTTTCATCTCTGTCCCCCTCTGTAACAGAGTAGAGATTAGATATTGAAAAGACCAGTAAACCGCCTCAATAAAGAGGATTCAACAAACTACCAGAATATAGTAAGGACACTCTAAACTTGGCAATTTTAACAAGATTAAGAGACAGAGGATTACCCAGCAGCTAAAGGAACAGGATAAATGCCCACCAAACCAAACCAAAGAGGAAGAGACAGGGAATCTACCTGATAAAGAATTCCGAACAATGATAGTGAAATTAATCCAAAATCTTGAAATCAAAATGGAATCACAGTTAAATAGTCTGGAGACAAGGATTGAGAAGATGCAAGAAGTTTTAACAAGGACCTAGAAGTAATAAAAAAGAGTCAACACATAATGAATAATGCAATAAACGAGATCCAAAACACTCTGGAGGCAACAAATAGTAGAATAACAGAGGCAGAAGATAGGATTAGTGAATTAGAAGATAGAATCCTAGAAATAAATGAATCAGAGGAGAAAAAAGAGAAATGAATCAAAAGAAATGAGGACAATCTCAGAGACCTCCAGGATAAAATTAAACGCTACAATATTCGAATCATAGGAGTTCCAGAAGAAGAAGATAAAAAGAAAGACCATGAGAAAATACTTGAGGAGATAATAGTTGAAAACTTCCCTAAAATGGAGGAAATAATCACTTAAGTCAAGAAATCCAGAGAGTCCCTAACAGGATAAACCCAAGGTGAAACACCCCAAGACACGTATTAATCAAATTAACAAAGATTAAATATAAAGAACAAATATTAAAAGCAGCAAGGGGAAAACATGAAATAACTCACAAGGGAATTCCCATAAGGATAACAGCTGATCTTTCAATAGAAACTCTCCAAGCCAGGAGGGAATGGCAAGACATAATTAAAGTGATGAAAGAAAATAACCTACAGCCCAGATTATTGTATCCAGCAAGGACCTCATTCAAATATGAAGGAGAAATCAAAAGCTTCACAGATAAGCAAAAGTTGAGAAAATTTAGCACCACTAAACCATTTCTCCAACAAAAGCTAAAGGACATTCTCTACACAGGAATCACTAAAAGGGTGTATAAATTCAAACCCAAAACAATAAAGTAAATCTTACTTATCAATAATTACTTTAAATGTTAATGGGCTGAATGCCCTAATCAACAGACAAAGACTGGCCCAATCGATACAAAAACAAGACCCCTACATACCTTGTCTATAAGAGACAACTGAAAGACTAAAACGGGTCAAATGGATAAAAAAACTAGACCCCTATATATGTTGTCTATAAGAGAACCACCTTAAAATAGGGGATATATACTGACTGAAAATGAAGGGCTGGAAAAATATTTTCTATGCAAATACGGACCAAAAGAAAATAGAAGTAGCAATACTTATATCAGATAAAATTGACTTTAAAATAAAGGTCCTGAAAAGGAGACAATGAAGGTTACACATAACAACTTAAAGGAACAATCCAAAAAGAAGTTATAACAATTATATATGCACCCAACATTGGAGCATTGATATATCTAAGACAAACACTAATTAGTATGATAGAAGAAATATACAACACAATAATAGTGGGAGACTTTAATACCCCACTCATACTTATACAATCTGGCTGTAATAGACAAAGCAAAAAGGAAAACATATCACTTATGAGCCTCAAAAAATTCAGTTCACTCAGGAGAGTTTAAAAAAAAAGATAGACTTATTTGTTCATTCTGTAAATGTTTATTGACTATTTTATGGGTCTGGTACCACTTTGGAGATTAGGGAGGAAGAAGTAACAAATGTGATCCTGTCCTAAATAATATATTGTTGTAAAGATAGACCTACCAATACAAAATACCAAGATGTGCCTAAGATGAGGACACCCAAACTGGACTTTTAGTTTACTGAACTTTTTATTTCCAGATTAAACCTCCTAATATAAGATGAATTCAATATGATTTTTTTAAATGTTCTTTGTGATTAAAAATAGAAACCCATTAGTTAAGAAATTACATAAAAAAAAGAAACACTATCTCTGTGCATCAGTTTCTCCACCTGTAAAATGAAACTAATAATTGCCTAACCATAGGGTCCTGATTTGCATTGGAATGCTTAAGACCATTAGAAGTTGTTTTAAACTATGTTTGGTACATAAGTGCTCGGTAAATTGAGTTTATTATTATTTTAGTTGTGAGATTTTCAGAGTAATAACTCTACAGATTGAAAAGGAATAATAACAATTCAGGAATTTTATCCTAAAATCTCAGAAACTTGTCTGCATTTCCTGCACAGAAGTAAATTAACACATTATATATATAATAGTTTATTCAAATGTGTTATAATGTGAAGATGAAATAAATATAGTCAACAAACATATTATTGAGTACCCACAAGCATCATGGAAAGTGATGTTATAGGAATACATGAGACATTAACAACTTTCAGGAACTTTTAATTTTAGAAGACAGCATGTGTTGGAGAACAGTATAAAATTTTCAAGCATTTTAGAAGGGCTACTTTGAGTAATATGATTATTACGTAACTATACTCTTTTAGAAAAAGATATCGGCTGAAACACTTGGCTGAAAAATCTACACACTGAAAATATTTATTTTCTTGAACTATTTAAGGAAATAGAGATAATTACTCAATTACAGGTGTCCCACATATAAGATTATAACATAAAATTAAATTATAACATGAAATGCTAAGCAATCTATAGATAATCTCAATAGGTCCTGCTACAGGCCACAACATTGTGTATAAATGTTAGAGAAAATATTAAGCATTCTTCTTCATGTTTCATAACATTGACCTTAAATCAGTCATGAAAATAGATGCAGCATTATAGATTGAATGCCTAAAACAAGTATGAATCTCATAATTAATTTGCAAGAAAATATAACTTTTAATAAAATTTGAGAATACCACCCTTAGCTATTTCTTGTCAATCAAATGATAGCTATCATTAGATGTAGTCTTCTGAAGAGTAAGGACATTTTAATGAACTGGAATAGTTTTAATATCTGTGAAATTATGTGAAAGAATGAAAGTTATGTTGAAGCACTCTTTCAGATGTTAATAATAATTTTTCAACATTGTTTTAGTTTTCTTATCCATGTAGCCCTCTGTGAAATCGGGGATAGAAACACTATCATTCTCATTTTTTGGATGAATCAGTTGGGGCTTAGAACTTTATGTGACACAGAAGCAGTTAGTTCCAAATGTCTGACTCCTCAAATGGCTAATCTGTGCAGTTCAGAATTTTCTCAAGCTCTTATAGAGTCATTTATTGACCAGCATTTGGGATTATCTGCATATTTGATTCTTTTCTTCTCCTTCTCTGGCCTAGTTTTTGGGGTGCTTAGTGATGATTTTTTCTTCAGTTCATTCACTCATTCCTGGGCAATCCATCCAGCACTCTTGCCTGGAAAATTCCATGGACAGAGGAGCCTGATAGGCTATAGTCCATGGGGTTGCAGAGTCGGACATGACTGAGTGGCTTTACTTTCACTTTCATCAGAAGCATCTTGGTTCCCTGCTGTACACTCAGAATTGCTGGGCAGTAGTTTGTCAGCAGCTTTCCTTTAACATATGTAAATAGACTGCATCTGCTGCTCATTCAGACAGTTCTAAAACTCAGATTTTCCTGCCTCTTTTATTGAAGGAGACAGTCCATGAGAAATGAAATGACCTGAAATAATTGAAAATTTTAAACTGTTAATTGCTAATTTCAAACTCCTTAAAGATAGGAATGACATCTTGTTCATCTCTTAAGCCCAGCTTCAACATTTAATGAATGGGTGGCAGATATATCTGTGGTTGGATAGTGACTTATCTTTTATCTGTATCAGTAAGTGCTTCTGTGATGAAAGTGGTATTAATGACAAGCATGAATGGTTATTTTGAAAATCAAGTTAATTGGTGTGGCATAGATCTCAGTTCAGTTCAGTCTTTCAGTCGTGTCCAGCTCTTTGCAACCCCATGGACTGCAGTTCGCCAGGCCTCCCTATCCATCACCAACTCCCAGAGTTTACTGAAACCCATGTCCATTGAGTTGGTGATGCCATCCAACCATCTTATCCTCTGTCATCCCCTTCTCCTCTCGCCTTCAATATTTCCCAGCATCAGGGTCTTTCCAGTGAGTCAGCTCTTCGCATCAGGTGGCCAAAGTACTGGAGTTTCAGCTTCAGCATCAGTCCTGCAGTAAATATTCAGGACTGATTTCCTTTAGGATGGACTGGTTGGATCTCCTTGCAGTCCAAGAGACTCTGAAGAGTCTTCTCCAACACCACAGTTCAAAAGCATCAATTCTTTGGCGCTCAGCTTTCTTTATGGTCCAACTCTCACATCCATACATGACTACTGGAAAAACCATAGCTGTGACTAGACAGACCTATGTTGGTTGCAAAGCTCTACTTTATGTTAAATTTGTATCCTGTAAGTTCCTCATTCATGTTAGAACTAAGTTGAAGATGTCTGGTACTTCAGGAGTTTAAAAATAAATTAATAAAATGGAAAAGCTTACAGTTGCAAAGCAAGTTATTACAGAGCTCTAAAGTCATTTGGATGTGAGAGTTGGACCATAAAAGAATTGATGCTTTTGAACTGTGGTTTTGGAGAAGACTCTTGAGTCCTCTGGACTGCAAGGAGATCAAACTAGTCTATCCTAAAGGAAATCAGTCCTCAATATTCATTGGAAGGACTGATGCTGGAGCTGAATGCAAATACCTGATGCAAAGAACTGACTCATTGGAAAAGACTCTGATTCTGGGAAAGATTGAAGGCAGGAGGAGAAGGGGATAACAGAGGATGAAATGGTCGGATGGCATCACTGACTTGATGGACATGAGTTTGAGCAAGCTCTAGGAGATGGTGATGGACAGGGAAACCTGGTGTGCTGCAGTCCATGGGGTCACAATGAGTCAGACATGACTGAGCAACTGAACTGAATTGAAATGAAACTCATTTGGCATTTCTGAGCTTTCTCTATTATTGATTTATTCACTCATTCACCCATCTTTCCCATTATCTAGTAAACTTCATCAACCCCACCCACCTGCTATCCACCCACCACTCCTCCCATCCACCTTCCAGTTCTCCTACCCTACCCTCCCATCTTTCTTTTACCATCTCTATCATTGTTGCTCTTGTTGTTTAGTTGCTAAGTTGTGTCCACCTCTTTTGCGATCCTATGGACTGTAGCCCACCAGGCTCCTCTGTTCTTTGGACTTCTTAGGCAAGAATATTGGAGTGGGTTGCTATTTCCTTCTCCAGGAGATCTTCCCAACCCAGGAATCAAACCTTCATCTCTTGCGTCTTCTGCATTGGCAGGTAAGATTCTTTAGCACCACGTGGGAAGCCCAAAGTTGTTCAATACAAAACCGGAAATCCACATTAACATCCCCTTGATCGCAGAAGAAAAAAAATCCACTCAAACAAAGATAGACTTCTGTTATTAAATCAGTACCTTTTCCTGGACAAAACTGGACAAAACCCCATGGAGAGCAGAGAGAAGACTCACTTGTCAAGCAGCGAGGGATCTCTTCTGCATGACTGAGCCATCAAGAGAAATGTGAATGAAAAGCAGTTGCTGTTGTACCATTTACAATAGCCAGGACATGGAAACAACCTAAATGTCCATCGAGAGATGAGTGGATAAAGAAGTACTACATATATATGGTGGAATATTACCAGTCATTAAAAAGAACAAAATAATGCTATTTGCAGCAACATGGGTGAAACTTGAGATTAACATACTAAGCAAACTAAGAGAGTGAAAGATACCATATGATACCACTTACATGTGGAATGTAAAATACAACACAAAGGAACCTATCTATGAAAGAGAAACAGGCTCATAGACATAGAGAAAAGACATGTAGTTGCCAAGGGGGCAGGGTTGGGGAGAGGGAAGTTTTGGGAGTTTGGGATTAGCGGGTGCAAAGTACTATATATAGAATGGATAAATAAAAGTCCTGTATAGCACATGGAAATATATTCAATATCCTGTGATAAACCATAAAGGAAAAGAATATGAAATATGTATGTGTATACCTGAGACACTTTGCTGTACTGTGGAAATTAACACAACACTGTAAATCAACTATACTTCAATAAAAAATTTGTAAGCAGTTGCTTAAAGTTAATACTGATTCTTTGGTTTTAATTATGGATACATTATTTGTTGTCCAAAATGTGGTACTTTTAGGAGTAAAAGGGGGCACTTACTAATAATTGTGCTGGAAAACAAGCATAAACCAAATTGATCTAAACCAGGACTGTTCTGGATAAATTAGAACGTGGTCTCTTGTACATATATTCTCCGGGAACTCTAAAATGGTCTTCCTATACGAGTCTGAGTGACCTCCGAGAGTTGGTGATGGATAGGGAGGCCTGGCGTGCTGCAGTTCATGAGGTCACAAAGAGTCGGACACGACTGAGCGACTGATCTGATCTGATACAGTATTTTGTGATCTCTTTTAATTATAGACCATGTGATATGTGAATTGTTTGTTTATAGTAAAAAAAAAATAGAGATTTTTAAAGATTGTGTAGTGGTATAACTCATACCTGCCTTTTTTAATAGCATTAATTTCCTGTATATTTAGTAGTTAGCACTCCAGTCTGGAATCATCTAGATACTTCATTTCTTCCCTTTTGTTGTCTTGCTTTAGGGTTGATTGCAACGCCATTCATTCAGTGGAAATGTGTAAATTATTTGTGCAGGCGTCACATTTACCAAGGTGACGTGGGGGCTGTCAAAGAGGAGGAACACCCAGCCCTTATGTCTCAGCAGTTCACAGTATAGCTGGGGATCTTGGTCTAACAGCATTTGCACAAAATAACTACTCTGAGTAAGCAATTGGTTACATGTAGGCCACAGCAAAAAGATGAGGTGACAGAGAAGCACGAAAGGAGAGTAAGTCAAGGGCCAGGGAAAGCTAATTAGAGGGAGTAGAGACAGGGCTCAGACGATAAGTTCACTCAGGTCAGACTAGCTCTTGTTGCCAACTCTGGTGGAAATAGGTGGGAATTTTTTATTTATAAAATATTTGGTTGTGGCATATATAACTTGATAGCATCTGAAGTAACTTATCCTTCCTCTGAGCTCTTACATCTATTTTACATATGCTAGCTGTGTGATCTTGGACAGACTTCTCAGCCCTCCTGGTCTCAATGTCCTCATTATAAAATGAGAATTATAATAGTACCTAGTCATAAAACTAAGTTGTTAAAGTGGTTAATTTATAGAAAGCATGTAGGACAATGCCTGGTATCAGAAAAATGTTGGAAAAGAACTGTTCCTACCAGTATAGCAAGACATCTTTAGAGAAAAAATATGTTTTCATCAATATAAGTCAATATTTGATTGCAATTTACCTCATGGACAGTATCCCCAAGATAACCTTTTATTTAACTCTCTTTTTTGGTACTATTTATTTCATTTCATTTTTATTGAGGTAACAATTGACATATAGCACTGTGGCAGCTCACTCCAGTATTCTTGCCTGGAGAATCCCATGGACAGAGGAGCCCAGTGTGCTACAGTCCAGGGTCACAAAGAGTGGGACACTACTAAAGCACCCTGAAAGAAAGAAAGTGAAAGTCGCTCAGTCCTGTCAGACTCTTTGCTACCCCAATGTATGGAATTCTCCAGGCCAGAATACTGGAGTGGGTAGCCTTTCCCTTCTCCAGGGGATCTTCCCAACCCAGGGATAGAATCCAGGTCTCCTGCATCGCAGGCGGATTCTTTACCAGCTGAGCCACCAGGGAAGCCCAACATGCACTATATATGTTTACAGTGTGGCGCTTAATGATTTTAATGACTTTACATTATGAAATGATTATCCCAGTTTAGTGAACAGTCAGACCCTCATATGGAGGGTGTCCTCCATTTTTTCATTTTCATAAAATGAAAAAAATTTTATTTTTTCAATAATTTTTTCATTTTCACAAAATGAAAAAATAAAATTTTTCGTTTTCACAAAATGAAAAAATAAAATTTTTTCTTGTAATAATTTTTTCTTGTAACTCTTAACAACATTTATTTATCTGTAACATATGGAAATGCTGTACTTGACATATTTATCAGGCCAAACATAATCTTAATTTGCCCTTACTGTTTATCACTTTGTCTTCTTTCAGCTCGAAAGTCCAAGAAGTTGGGGAAGTTAAAAGGGATTCACGAGGAACAGGCCCAGCAGCCTCCACCCCCGCCCCCGCCCCCCCAGAGCCCGGAGGAAGGCACTACATACATCGCGCCTGCGCAGGAGCCCTCGGTCAACTCGGCGCTGGTCCCGCAGCTCTCCACCATCTCGCGAGCGCTCACACCTTCGCCTTCTATGATCCTTGAAACCATCGAGCCCGAGATTGTATATGCAGGCTATGACGGCTCCAAACCAGATACGGCCGAAAACCTGCTCTCCACCCTCAACCGCTTAGCCGGCAAGCAGATGATCCAAGTTGTGAAGTGGGCGAAGGTACTTCCAGGTAAGGATGGGCTCTCCTTTCTAGGTCTGCAGCCTGGCCTGGGCGCCTCAGGGCCAGAGAATGCGCCATATGCAGCGGTGCGACTGAGTTAGCGTTCATCTCAATCCTGAGACCCAGTTTTTTGTTTTTAATTCGATGTCAAATTCAGGGTGTAGAAAAAGTCTGGTGAGTGTGCTCATCTCGCTTGAGAAGTTAGAATTAAGTTTTCTGCTGCTGCTAAGTCGCTTCAGCCATGTCCAACTCTGTGCGACCCCATGGACTGCAGCTTACCAGGCTTCCCCATCCATGGGATTCTCCAGGCAAGAACACTGGAGTGGGTTGCCATTTCCTTCTCCAATGCATGAAAGTGGAAAGTGAAAGTGAAGTTGCTCAGTCGTGTCCGACACTGTGCGTAGACGGTCCCTCACCAGGCTCCCCCATCCCTGGGATTCTCCAGGCAAGAACACTGGAGTGGGTTGCCATTGCCTTCTCCAATGCATGAAAGTGGAAAGTGAAAGTGAAATCGCTCAGTCGTGTCTGACTCTTAGCGACCCCATGGACTGCAGCCCACCAGGCTCCTCCATCCATGGGATTTTCAGGGCAACAGTACTGGAGTGGGGTGCCATTGCCTTCTCCCAAGTATTGTAGTGTTCATATAATGTATGCATTTATTATGTTGAGGATTGAAGTGGAACATTTCATCCCAGTAATATTAATAAGGTAAAACATATTCTAGTTATCAAAGCCCAAAATAAGCCCATTATTAGCAGCTCATAACAAGAGCTAATCTAAGCCTAAACCAGGTTAATTAAGACATACACACTATATATAAAATAGTTATATATACTATATATGGGCTTTTCAGGTGGTGCTAGTGGTAAAGAACCCACCTGCCAGTTCAGGAGATGTAAGAGACCTGGTTTTAATCCCTCACAAAGAGTGGGACACTACTAAAGTGTTCCAAAAGAAAGTGAAAGTCGCTCAGTCCTGTCAGACTCTTTGCTACCCCATGCTATGGAATTCTCCAGGCCAGAATACTGGAGTGGGTAGTTTTTCCCTTCTCCAGGGGATCTTCTCAACCCAGGGATAGAATCCAGGTCTCCTGCATCGCAGGCGGATTCTTTACCAGCTGAGCCACCAGGGAGAAGCACATGGCAACCCACTCTAGTATTCTTCCCTGGAGAATCCCATGGATGGGGGAGCCTGATGGACCATGGTCCACAGGGTCACAAAGAGTCGGACATGAATGAAGCTACTGAGCATGCACGTACATACTATATTTATCTCTATATAAAATATGTATAGCACAGGGAACTCTACTCAATACTCTGTAATGACCTCTATGGGAAAAGAATCTTGATAAGGGTGGAAATATATAGATAGATAGATATCCTGATTATAACTATATATATATATATATATATATCCTGTATATAAACTGATTCAATTTGCTATACACCTGAAACTAACACAATATCGTAAATCAATTATGCTCCAATAAATATTAATTTTAAAAAAAGACCTGTCTAGTAAGCTTTAGGAGATTCTGCATCTTGCTGAAAATATCATCTTACCTCCAGCACCCTTTAAATTGTCCTTGAAATTCCTAATTTAGTCATTTTTTATGCTGTAGAATTATATTAATAAGGTCCCCGTTAAAATCGCTTAGAATTGCAATCACATTGTTCCAGTTCATTAATCCAAAGCCATTTCTTAGATGACCTGTGGTCACCTAGCAGCCATAAAACAAAAGATAATCAGAAGCCCTAATTCTTTGAAGGGAGGCTTGCCCAGGTGAAACTACATGAACAGAAGGATACCCTGGTGCCCCTTGGAGTACAGAGGGTGGAAAAAGAGATGAATGAAGGACTTGAGGCCCAGAAAGGGAGACTGTGAGTGAGGCAGGACCAGCACCACAGATGCTTGAGGACATGCGTGCTCAGTCATTCAGTCGTGTCTGACTCTTAGACCCCCATAGGCTGTAGCCTGCCAGACTCTCTTGTGTTTGGGATTCTCCAGGCAAGAATACTGGAGGAGGTTGCCATTTCCTCCTCCAGGGCATCTTCCTGACCCTGGATTTGAACCTGCGTCTCCTGAGTTGTGACATTGTACAGGAGACAGGGATCAAGACCATCCCCATGGAAAAGAAATGCAAAAAAGCAAAATGGCTGTCTGGGGAGGCCTTACAAATAGCTGTGAAAAGAAGAGAAGTGAAAAGCAAAGGAGAAAAGGAAAGATATAAACATCTAAATGCAGAGTTCCAAAGAATAGCAAGAAGACATAAGAAAGCCTTCTTCAGTGATCAATGCAAAGAAATAGAGGAAAACAACAGAATGGGAAAGACTAGGGATCTCTTCAAGAAAATCAGAGATACTCAAAGGAACATTTCATGCAAAGATGGGCTTGATAAAGGACAGAAATGGTATGGACCTAACAGAAGCAGAAGATATTAAGAAGAGGTGGCAAGAATACACAGAAGAACTGTACAACAAAGAGCTTCATGACCCAGATAATCATGATGATGTGATCACTGACCTAGAGCCAGACATCTTGGAATGTGAAGTCAAATGGGCCTTAGAAAGCATCACTATGAACAAAGCTAGTAGAGGTGATGGAATTCCAGTGGAGCTATTCCAAATCCTGAAAGATGATGCTGTGAAAGTGCTGCACTCAGTATGCCAGCAAATTTGGAAAACTCAGCAGTGGCCACAAAATTGGAAAAGGTCAGTTTTCATCCTAATCCCAAAGAAAGGCAATGCCAAAGAGTGCTCAAACTACCGCACAATTGCACTCATCTCACACGCTAGTAAAGGAATGCTCAAAATTCTCCAAGCCAGGCTTCAGCAATATGCGAACCGTGAACTTCCTGATGTTCAAGCTGGTTTTAGAAAAGGCAGAGGAACTAGAGATCAAATTGCCAAGATCCGCTGGATCATGGAAAAAGCAAGAGAGTTCCAGAAAAACATCAATTTCTGCTGTATTGACTATGCCAAAGCCTTTGACTGTGTAGATCACAATAAACTATGGAAAATTCTGAAAGAGATGGGAATACCAGACCACCTGATCTGCCTCTTGAGAAATCTGTATGCAGGTCAGGAAGCAACAGTTAGAACTGGTCATGGAACAACAGACTGGTTCCAAATAGGAAAAGGAGTACGTCAAGGCTACATATTGTCACCATGTTTATTTAACTTATATGCAGAGTACATCATGAGAAATGCTGGACTGGAAGAAACACAAGTTGGAATCAGGATTGCTGGGAGAAATATCAATAACCTCAGATATGCAGATGACACCAGTCTTAAGGCAGAAAGTGAAGAGGGGCTAAAAAGCCTCTTGATGAAAGTGAAAGAGGAGAGTGAAAAGGTTGGCTTAAAGCTCAACATTCAGAAAACGAAGATCATGGCATCTGGTCCCATCGCTACATGGGAAATAGATGGAGAAACAGTGGAAACAGTGTCAGAATTTATTTTTCTGGGCTCCAAAATCACTGCAGATGGTGACTGTAGCCATGAAATTAAAAAACGCTTACTCCTTGGAAGGAAAGTTATGAGCAACCTAGATAGCATATTCAAAAGCAGAGACATTACTTTATCAACAAAGGTTCGCCTAGTCAAGGCTATGGTCTTTCCTGTGGCCATGTATGGATGTGAGAGCTGGACTGTGAAGAAGGCTGAGCGCCGAAGAATTGATGCTTTTGAACTGTGGTGTTGGAGAAGACTCTTGAGAGTCCCTTGGACTGCAAGAAGATCCAACCAGTCCATTCTGAAGGAGATCAATCCTGGAATTTCTTTAGAAGGAATGATGCTAAAGCTGAAACTCCAGTATTTTGGCCACCTCATGCGAAGAGTTGACTCATTGGAGAAGACTCTGATGCTGGGAGGGATTGAGGGCAGGAGGAGAAGGGGACGACAGAGGAGGAGATGGCTGGATGGCATCACTGACTATATGGGTGTGAGTCTGAGTGACCTCCAGGAGCTGGTGATGGACAGGGAGGCCTGGCGTGCTGCGGTTCATGGGGTCGCGAAGAGTCGGACACGACTGAGCGACTGATCTGATCTGATCTCCTGAGTCTCCTGCATTGCAGGCAGATTCTTTACAGTGGAGCTATTGAGGAAGCCCTGCCAAGGATGCTTATTCTGCCTCGAAAGTTTGGTTATTCCCCACTAGGGGAAGCAAGAAATAAGACTTTTTAAATCTCTGCAAACTCATGAAAATTAACCAGGAAACCAGGCTCCCTTGGTAGCTCAGACAGTAAAGATTTTGCCTGCAATGTGGGAGAACTAGGTTCTGTCCCTGGGTTAAGAAGATCCCCTGGAGAAGGAAGTGGCAACCCACTCCAGTATTCTTTCCTGGAGAATTCCATGGACAAAAGAGCCTGGTGGGCTACATGCCATGAGGTCACAGAGTCAGACTCGACTGTGAGTGACTAACTTTCACTTCACTTCATGAAAACTAACATCTTCCACCACTGTTTGAGGTATGCAGTAGTAGACAGTCCTTAAATTATCTTTGGTTTTGAAGATACCAGTTGTGAGTAGGCTGAAGCAAGTGAAAAGTGAAGTCACTCAGTCGTGTCCGACTCTTTGCGACCCCACGGACTGTAGCCTACCAGGCTCCTCCCTCCATGGGATTCTCCAGGCAAGAGTACTGGGGTGGGTTACCATTTCCTTCTCCAGGGGATCTTCCCAACCCAGAGAGTAAACCCAGGTCTCCCACATTCCAGGCAGTTGCTTTAACCTCTGAGTCACCAGGGAAGCCCCCTGAAGCAAGTGTCACAGGTTAACACAAATTCTTTCAGTCTCACTAAGGGTGGTAGACCATCATCCACAGTGAAACATCCAGGATGTCTTAGTTTTCTTTGCCCTGGCAGTCTATGCTTCTTGAGAATTTAAAGTGAATTTAACATAAAACATTAAACAAGGCCAGGTCACTCTGGAAGGAACTGTGGAATTGCTTTGAGTTGATGAGAGAGAGGGGGCAATGGGTGTGGACTTAAGCTTCTTCCTGGGATGTACTTAAATGCTAAGTGTTTTCTGTGGTAAATTTTTCTGTTCTTCAGGATTTAAAAACCTGCCTCTTGAGGACCAAATAACCCTCATCCAGTATTCTTGGATGTGTCTGTCGTCATTTGCCTTGAGCTGGAGATCGTACAAACATACGAACAGCCAATATCTCTATTTTGCACCAGACCTAGTCTTTAATGAGTAAGTACCTATTCATTAGCCTTCATAAAATAAACTGAAGAGTTATTCATTAAGCTTTTTTATGATTTCTTTTTTTTTAAGTGAAGCAAATGTTTTATTGAAATCAATTGTCAAATCACAGTTTATCCAAATGAACATAATGCTACATTGTTCTTAAAAGAGCGGGCACAAATATGGCACAGGTAAAATCCAGCATCTATCAAAATACCATTTTTAAAGACCCTGACTTATTTCGTGCTGTGTGTGAATGGGGGTCCAGCATGTAAGGTTGACTCAAAAGCAGTCAGTTCTTTTCTTGATAACCTGAATAATTTCACTACTTTGTTTCAAAATGAAAGCACACGCATCCATCCAAACAACCATAGCAATTAGGAGAAAAGACTCCAAATGATTTCTGAACAGATGTGCCTTTATGAAAGAATACCCTGATATGTGTGGTGTTTTTGGTTGCCCTGGGTCTTCATTGCTGCACGCAGGCTTTCTCTAGTTGTGGTGAGCAGCGCATGGACTTTCTCTGTTTGCAGTGCATAGACATCTTGCAGTGGCTCCTCTGATTATAGAGCTTGGTTTCTAGGGCATGTGGGCAGTTGTAGCACATGGGCACCATTGTTGAACTCACAGGCTCTAGGGTGCAGGCTTCAGTAGTTGTGGCATGTGGGCTTTAGTTCCTCCATGGCATGTGGAATCTTCCTGGACCAGGAATCGAACCCCTATCGCCTGCATTGGCAGGTGGACTCCTGTCCACTATAGGGAAGTCCCACCAATATTTTCCAAGAGTTAAAGAGCTATCAGGACTTTCCTGGTGGTCCAGTGGTTAAGACTCCCATGCTTCTTTGCAGTAGGTATGAGTTTGATCCTTTATTGGGGAACTAAGATCCCACATGCCATGCAGCAAGGCCAAAAATTTTTAAAAATTAAAAAAAAAAAGCAAATAGAAAAAGCTATCATTTGAGAACTTAAAAATTACTTTTTATAATATTATAATGCACATGTCTGAGTATGTGTAAGAAATTGTCCCAAAGAAAGACAATCCAATTGGCTTCCAAAACTTGATTGGTACAAAGCCACAATTAATAGAAAGGCATCTCTTTTGCTGTCTGCTCCAGTTGGGAAGACTGTCTAATTTCTAGGAAATGTGCGTGTACAAAGTGCCAGTTTTTGAGCACGTTCATAGAATGATTCTTTTGTTAACAGTATACAGCTGCTCAATGTGTTTTCATGACAATCATAATTACCCTTCTTTGCAATCCTAAGAGAAGCCAAAATGTTATTCTGTAGTGAAACATTTTTAGTTTTATGATGCATTTTAAAAAGATTGAAAGAACTGTAATAGACTTTTCTTTGGCCATGAATTCCTCCCTATGTTAAGTTTAACATTTTAATATTGTTTGCATTCTACATTAGCACATTCCGTTTATGTTTATATCTAGCCATGCTTCTTTGTAATTGTTGGGTCAAGAAATACTTAAAATAAAAAGGAACATTTGAATGATGATAGTAACCACAGCCATATTCTAACAGATGGCTCTCTCTAGAGATATGAAAATAGGGGAGGAAGCAGATGAGAATTAGATTGGTGAGGTAAGAGAGAGAAGGGACATGAAAGATTCACAGTGGACACGTAGTACCTAAATACCTAAATTGTACTGGTGGTAGTTTTCCTGAGAAAATCACTTCACCCAAATATAGTGGACCAGCGAGGCAGTTTTAGTTCAAGATAAATTAGGAGCATCCGTTGTTGGTTCCTGGGGTAACCCTTCTTTTGGCAATCAGAACAAGTAATTCAAAGAGTACATAAATTTTTCCCAAAGCCATGAAGTGAGGCCAAACAACTGACATGCACATTTTAATTTGTTTGTTTTCCTCAATAATCAGCTGATATTATTAAATAGGAAGCTTGTTTTTCAATGTGGTCTGTAAACCAAAAGGAAAACATTTTGGGGTTCCCCGAGGGTCCATTGGTTAGGCCACTGTGCTTCCAGTGCTGGGAGCCCGGGTTTGGTCCCTGGCTGGGGAACTGAGATCCTATAAGCTGCTCAGTGTGGCCAAGAAGAAAAGAAAGCATATTAAGGAGGGTCTTTGATTTAAGAGGACATGTGGGTAAATTAGAATCTCTTAGTTCCATCCAGATGTCTCCTTTACGTTTTAACAGAAGATTCAAATAACCCATTTAATTTTTTTTTTACATTTTTTTAAAATTTAACTTTACAATATTGTATTGGTTTTGCCATATATTCAGCAACTCTTTCGATTCTTATTGTAAAATGTGTTTAATATAAAATGTTCCTCTTTAACCATTCATGGTAAAACACGAGCATTCATTACATTGACTTCGTTGTGCTCCCATCACCACCCATCTCCAGTACTTTTTTCATCATCCCAAATAGAAACTCTAGACCCATTGAGCAATAACTCAGCATCCTCCTTTCCCCCAAAGCCCTGATAACTTGGCTATTCTAGATATTTCATATAAATGGAACCATGTAATGTGTGTCCTTTTTTTTGGTCTGGCTTATTTCACTTAGCATAAAGTTTTCAAGGTTCATCCTTACTGTAGCAGGTATCAGAATTTCATTTCACGGCTGGATAATACTCCATTGTATGTGTGTAGACTTTATCTCATTATTTGCAGCTTCTGTATTTGTGCATTGGTCTTCTGGCACGTTTATCTGTAAACCCAAAGTCAATATTTGCTGCACAGAGAGGCAGTACATTTGAGGTGCCTGATGTGTGCATTTCAGCTGAGACTCTGCCTTCTTTCAGTTCTCATACGGTAAACAAGTATCTTTTACATGGTCTATTTAGTACCATTTTTTGCATTGTTGTGCTTTTTTCTGATGATTTCACTGTTTAAAATGACCCATGAACAGAATGCTATAGTACTTTCTGGTGTTCCTAAGTGCAAGAAGGCTGTGATGTGTGTGATGTATTTTTTAGGGAAAAAATACAGATGTTCGATAAGCTAATGGTACTGTTGGCTGTGAGCTCAGTATTAATGAATCAACAATATATGTTAGTAGGGTGTCTTTTGGAGAAGGCAATGGCACCCCACTCCAGTATTTTGCCTGGAAAATCCCATGGATGGAGGAGCCTGGGGGGCTGCAGTCCACGGGGTCACTAAGAGTCGGACACGACTGAGCGACTTCACTTTGACTTTTCACTTTCCTGCATTGGAGAAGGAAATGGCAACCCACTCCAGTGTTCTTGCCTAGAGAATCCCAGGGACGGGGGAGCCTGGTGGGCTGCCGTCTATGGGGTCGCACAGAGTCGGACACAACTGAAGTGACGTAGCAGCAGTAGCAGCAGCAGGGTGTCTTTTAAACAGAAATACACAAAAAACAAGATTAGGTGTAGATCAGTTGATGAAAATGTTATGCACAGTAGCTCCCAGGAACCTCACCCTGTATGTCCCCTTGAAGAAGACATAGCTCAGTATTAGCTATTTTTGTGTCTACTGTAACTTTATAGAACATAATTACCATACTTGTTTCTTTTGTTTTTACCAAATAGAATTGACCACATTTTATCCATTCACGGACACTGATAAAATTAATGTCATTGAAGGTTTCTTAGAAGCAGACAAGAAACCAAAAACAAAAGAAAAGGTCATATAAGCTCTATGCCTTTATTTGTTCTGGAAAATATTAATAGAAATAAAGTGGAAATAGCCAAAAAATTCCGTTCTAACATAAGTAATTAAATAATATGACATTGTATAATTACTAGAATAAACATTTTGTTCCCTATTCTTAAAACCTCTGACCTCAACTGCAGCCTAGACTTACTATGTTTTCTCTCAAGTAGAAAGAGCAAGGCAGAAAAAAAAAAAAAAACAACTTTGCATTTTTCAAAGCAGGGAGGAAAACCTGCTTCCAGGAAACATTTGGAAATGGCATAAAGCCTTTTGGTCAAATCCCATCAACAAATAGAGTTGTTGTGGTAACTCAATCACAAGGTGCTCTCACAGACCCTGTATATTTTAGGGAAATTAATAAGTTGCAGAGTATGGGGTACAGCTGAAGTTTATATATGTGTACTTCATCCTGCATTTATTGAGGAAATATTTACTAACGCAAAGAGTTGGACACGACTGAGCGACTGATGTGATCTGATCTGACCTGATTTACTAACACTCATCAATTTTCTAAGCAGTGATTTTTGAATTGTGAAATATATTAATATACTCTGTCTCATGAAATATATAGTCTAATGGAAGAGACAGACATTATAAAAAACTTCTAAGATCATAATTGTGATAAGTACTGAAAGAAGAGTACTTTGAGAGCAGTTAAGGAGAGGTATTGGTCTAGACAGGAAGGATTCCCTGGGATTGATAAAGCTAGTGTCATCCAGGGGCAGGAAGTACAGGAGGAGGAAAGTTGATTTAGGCTGAGGGACCAGCACTGAATGCAAGGCAGCATCACAGTGGACCTGGATACAATTGAAAGATGCCCAACGGCAGAATCAGCACGAGTTATGGGCAGTTGGATTCTGATAGAAATCGGAGAGGAGGAAGAGGAAGTAGGTGTGTAAGATGACTTTCAGGCCTCAGCCATAAGTACCAGGGAAGACATGGCACCACTCACTGGGTTAAAGAGCTGGATTAGAGGACCAGGGTTTGGGAGGGAAGAGCATGAGGCCAGTTTTAAATGTGTTAAGATTGAATTGCCTTTGACTCATTGTCTAAGAGGAGATGCCAAACGGGCAGTTAACTGTACAGATCAGAAGCCTAAAGAGAGGTCCTGCTGGAGAGAGAAATTTTCAAATACATCTTAGAGGTGGGAGTTAAAAGAAGAAAGATAGGAGAGTGTTATCTCACAGATTCCAGGGAAAGAGAGAACTTTGGAAAAGGAGCTGTGGTGACCAGTGCTAAATGCTATTATAGTCCCAGTAAAACAGGGGCTGGAAGGCTTGAACATGCTTTTCCCAGGCCTGCCAACAGCTTACATATTCATGTCTTCTGAACATGCCCCCGTGTTCCCCCGTCAGTCCCCATACCTTATACCTTTCACCAAAGAGAAGGAGACAAGGTGCCTTTTTGTGCCAGGGAGTAATGCGTGCCGATCCACTGAGGATAGAATGCACTGATGGGGCCCACCCTTGCTCTCCCACTCACCCTCATCTGTCTTGGACCCCCTCTCACCCTCATTGGCAGCTCTTTGTAGGTGTCCATATCCCTCCCCTGTTTGATAGCACCTCCTCCTTGAAATCACAGACTCTGTCTTAATCATTTGTTAATTTCCAGCCCTTGGCATTGTGTCCAAGGCATAGCAGGTTCTCAATAAATATTTGTGGAATATATGAAGTATTGAGAAAATGCACCAAACAATCTATTCATCAAGAGAGATTTCTAATTATCATTGCTATTTATGAGGTTGAAGTTTATGACCAAGGACTTTGATGCAGAAATGATTTGTTTTCACCAGTAGAGGTGTAGGTATAGTTAAAATGGAGAAGAAAACTTGAATAGTTGATTTTGTGTTTGCTTTCAACTGTGAAATGATTCTGAGAGTTCCCAAAGATCTTATCCTTCAGCTGTTAATTGGAGCTAGAGGAAAGATGCGAAGTAGGGAATAATAATGAGAACATTATTTTTAAGTTTTTATTAAACTTTGGGGTGAAGATATGAGTTAATATTTTAAATTAGAATACTAGAATTTTTATTATAAACTCAAAACTTTCAAATATATATTAAATGATTCATTATTCAATTTTACCTTGAAACAGCTTATCAAATATGGCTTCAGATCACTGCAGGTATTCAAATTTCTTATCAATTTCAATACACATATTAAAACTCCCATTTAAGCCTGTAATGAAATTTCTTCAAATTTTTTTAATTTCTGAAATGAAGTTTCAGTGTTTTGTTCTAAGTATAGCCAATAAGACAGATGGGTCATGGTGGAGAGTTCTGACAAAATGTGTTCCACTGGAGAAGGGAATGGCAAACCACTTTAGTATTTTTGCTGTGAGAACTCCATGAACAGTATAAAAAGGCAAAAAGATAGGACACTGAAAGATGAACTTCCCAGGTCAATAGGTGCCCAATATGCTTGGGCAGTAGAGATCAATAGAGAAATAATTCCAGAAAGAATGAATAGACAGAGCCAAAGCAAAAACAACACCAAGTTTTGGATGTGACTGGCAATGGAAGCAAGGCCTGATGCTGTAAAGAGCAATATTGCATAGAAACCTGGAATGTTAAGTCCATGAATCAAGACAAATTGGAAGTGGTCAAACAGGAGATTGCAAGAGTGAATGTCAACATTCTAGGAATCAGCAAACTAAAATGGACTGGAGTAGGTGAATTTAACTCAGATGACCATTATATCTACTATTGTGAGCAAGAATCACTTAGAAGAAATGGAGTAGCCATCATAGTCAACAAAAGAGTCCAAAATGTAGTATTTGGATGCAGTCTCAAAAATGACAGAATGATCTTTGTTCGTTTCCAAGGCAAACCATTCAATATCACAACAATCCAAGTCTATGCCCCGATCAGTAATGCTGAAGATGCTGAAGTTGAATGGCCCTATGAAGACCTATAAGACCTTTTAAAACTAACACCCAAAAAAGATGTCCTTTCCATTATAGGGGACTGGAATGCAAAAGTAGAAAGTCAAGAAACACCTGGAGTAACGGGCAAATTTGGCCTTGGAATACGCAATGAAGCAGGGCAAAGGTTAATAGAGTTTTGCCAAGAGAACGCATTGGTCATAGCAAACACCCTCTTCCAACAACACAAGAGAAGACTCTATACATGGACATCACCAGATGGTCAACACCAAAATCAGATTGATTACATTCTTTGCAGCCAAAGATGGAGAAGCTCTATACAGTCAGCAAAAACAAGACCAGGAGCTGACTGTGGCTCAGATCATGAACTCCTTATTGCCAAATTCAGACTGAAATTGAAAAAAGTAGGGAAAACCACTAAACCATTCAAGTATGACCTAAATCAAATCCCTTACAATTATACAGTTGAAGTGAGAAGTAGATATAAGGGACTAGATCTGATAGACAGAGTGCCTGATGAACTATGGATGAAGGTTCATGACATTGTACAGGAGACAGGAAACAAGACCATCCCCAAGAAAAAGAAATGCAAAAAAGCAAAATGGCTGTCTGAGGAGGTCTTACAAACAGCTGTGAATAGAAGAGAAGTGAAAAGCAAAGGAGAAAAGGAAAGATATAGCCATTTGAATCCAGAGTTCCAAAGAATAGCAAGGAGAGATAGGAAAGCCTTCCTCAGTGATCAATGCAAAGAAATAGAGGAAAACAATAGAATAGGAAAGACTAGAGATCTCTTCAAGAAAATTAGAGATACCAAGGGAACATTTCACGCAAAGATGGGCCCAATAAAGGATAGAAATGGTATGGACCTAACAGAAGCAGAAGATATTAAGAAGACGTGGCAAGAATACACAGAAGAACTGTACAAAAAAAGATCTTCATGACCCAGATGATCACGATGGTGTGATCACTGACCTAGAGCCAGACATCCTGGAATGTGAAGTCAAGTGGACCTTAGGAAGCATCACTACGAACAAAGCTAGTGGAGGTGATAGAATTCCAGTTGAGCTATTTCAAATCCTGAAAGATGATGCTGTGAAAGTGCTGCACTCAGTATGCCAGCAAATTTGGAAAACTCAGCAGTGGCCACAGGACTGGAAAAAGTCAGTTTTCATTCCAATCCCAAAGAGAGGCAATGCCAAAGAACATTCAAACTACCGCACAATTGCACTCATCTCACATGCTAGTAAAGTAATGCTCAAAATTCTTCAAGCCAGGCTTCAACAATAAGTGAACCGTGAACTTCAGACGTTCAAGCTGGTTTTAGAAAAGTCAGAAGAACCAGAGATCTAATTGCCAACATCCGCTGGATCATGGAAAAAGCAAGAGAGTTCCAGAAAAATATCTATTTCTGCTTTATTGACTATGCCAAAGCCTTTGACTGTGTGGATCACAATAAACTGTGGAAGATTCTTCAAGAAATGGGAATACCAGACCACCTGATCTGCCTCTTGAGAAACCTGTATGCAGGTCAGGAAGCAACAGTTAGAACTGGCCATGAAACAACAGACTGGTTCCAAATAGGAAAAGGAGTACGTCAAGGCTGTATATTGTCACCCTGTTTATTTAACTTATATGCAGAGTACATCATGAGAAAAGCTGGGCTGGGTGAAGCGCAAGCTGGAATCAAGATTGCTGGGAGAAATATCAATAACCTCAGATATGCAGATTACCTCACCTTTATGGCAGAAAGTGAAGAACTAAAGAGCCTCTTGATGAAAGTGCAAGAGGAAAGTGAAAAAGTTGGCTTAAAGCTCAACATTCAGAAAACTAAGGTCATGGCATCTGGCCCCATCACTTCATGGCAAATAGATGGGGAAACAGTTGAAACAGTGGCAGATTTTACTTTTGGGGGCTTCTGAATCACTGCAGATGGTGATTGCAGCCATGAAATTAAAAGACGCTTACTCCTTGGAAGGAAAGTTATGACCAACCTAGACAGCATATTAAAAAGCAGAGACATTACCTTGCCAACAAAAGTCTGGTTAAGGCTGTGGTTTTTCCAGTAGTCATGTATGGATGTGAGAGTTGGACTATAAAGAATGCTGAGCACTGAAGAATTGATGTTTTTGAACTGTGGTGCTGGAGAAGACTCTTGAGAGTCCCTTGGACTGCAAGGAGATCCAAGCAGTCCTTCCTAAAGATCAGTCCTGGGTGTTCATTGGAAGGACTTATGTTAAAACTGAAACTCCAATACTTTGGCCACCTGATGTGAAGAACTGATTCATTGGAAAAGACCCTGATGCTGGGAGGGATTGGGGGCAGGAGGAGAAGGGGACGACAGAGGAGATGGTTGGATGGCATCACAGACTCAATGGACAAGAGTTTGGGTAAACTCCAGGAGTTGATGATAGACAGGTAGGCCTGGCCTGCTTTAGTCCATGGGGTTGCAGAGTTGGACACGACTGAGCAACTGAACCGAATATTTTATAATTAAAAGTATACATGTATTAATTTTATTGAGGTATGGTTGATTTATGGTGTTATGTTAATTTCTGCTCTACCACAGTGACTTAGTTATACAAATATATTGATATATTTTTTTCATATTGTTTCCCATTGTAGTTTATCATAGGATATTGAATATGATTCCTGTGCTATACAGTCGGAGGTTGTTTCTCCCTCCTGTATATACTAGTTTGCATCAGCTAGTCCCAAACTCCCAGTCCATCCCTCCTCACTCATTTTCCCCCTTGGCAATCACAAGTCCGTTCTCTGTGTCTGTGAGTCTTTTTCTGTTTCATAGATAGGTTAATTGTGCTGTGTCTAATCAATACTTTAGATTCCACATATATATATATCGTATGGTATTTGTCTTTTTCTGTCCAAGTTAGTTCATTTAGTATGATAATTTCTAGGCCCATCCATATTACTACAAATGGAATTGTTTCATTCTTTTTAATGGTTGAGTAATAGAGAATGAAAAGTGTATTTAAAAAGCATGTTTGCATTGTTTCAAGTCAGAGCCCAATTTTTTTTTTTTAATGTACTTTGGATGATTTTTCATCGACTTTGTAGCTCTGAACCTTTGATTGTTTGGGTTCAGAGACTGTTGGTAAGAGAGTTTAAGCCTCCTTGCCCCTTTCTGAGTCTCTCAGGTGAGAGCTGAGTGTGACTACATGAGGGACCTTGTTTGACCAGCTTTTGAGCTCAGCCCACCCTGCCCTCTGGGCTCAGAGCTGCTCGTCTGATGGCAGTGCCAGTAGAGAAGTGCAGGAGGCAGTTATCAGCCGCTTCAGACCATGGAGGGCTGCCTGCCCTTGGTTTGTCCCCACCGAGGGCCGCCATAGTCCAGCTGACTTCAGTGAGGGGCTCTCCCCAGGCCACTCTGCCCGAGGAACCATCCCTTCAAGATCCCTCTGCACCTCCTTGCCTGGCTCACACCCCCAGCACTGGCTCCCTCTGCTTCCCTCTCTGTGCCCAGCCTCTCCTCCCCTCCCCTGTTCCCTTGCTCCTGCTTTCAGGTCTGATTTCTTCCCTCTTTCTGTTACACTGAACTGTTGGGGTAGTTTGTAGCTTCTGACCACCTCCTTTTCCCCCTCCCCTCCCCACTTTCTCATCTCTTCCCTCCTCCCCTCCCCACCTCTTCCTGCTTCCTCCTCTTTCCTTCCTTCCTCTCTTTGTCTCTGTCTCTCTCTCTCTCATACACACACACACACACACACACACACACACACACACACACACACACACACACACACACACACACACACACACACACACACACACACAACCCTACCCCTCTTTTCCTGCACTTAAAAATCAGCAGTCTTCTGAGATTCCAGTGTTTCATTTTTCACTTCTGGGGCGATATAGGGGAATAAACTATATAAGAGAAAAGTCCTCCTTCTGTCTCCGTTAGCCCCTCCCATGCCCCAGGCCCTGGACCAGAAGCTGGAGGGCCAAGGCCCTCGGTAGAACCATCTGAGTGCTTGGCTTGCCAAGCAGGACTCGGAGCCTGCACTTAGATAGTACAAGAGCTGCTCATCTCATCACACGTCCCACCTCCACGTGCCCTTCTGCCCTCCTCACCCAGGCCCAGCCTCTGTAGATGGTTGAGTGCGAGACTCCTGAAAAACGAAAAACAATTTCGCAAATAGTAAGTGATAATTCCTTGTCTGCAAGGGACAGAAACATTGCAGAATGGAACTAGCTTGCTTTTGCACAAAAGTGGGCATAAAAGTGTGACATAGCTATTCTTCCAAGGAGCAAGAATCGTTTAATTTCATGGCTACAGTCACCATCTTGCATTTACTTTGGAGCCCAAGAAATTGAAATCTGACACTGTTTCCACATTTTACCCATCTATTCGCCATGAAGAAATAGGACTTTTGAAAGTCCTTTGGACAGCAGGGAGATCAAACAAATCAATCCTAAAGGAAATCAACCCTGAATATTCATTGGAAGGACTAATACTGAAGCTCCGATACTTTGGCCACTTGATGCACAGAGCTGACTCATTGGAAGAGACCCTGATGCTCAGAAAAATTGAGGGCAAGAGGAGGAGGGGGGTGACAGAGGATGAGATGGTTGGATGGCATCACTGACTCAACTGACATGAGTTTGAGGAAACTCAGGGAGATAATGAAAGACAGAGAAGCCTGGAATGCTGCAGTTCATGGGGTTGCAAAGATTCAGACACAACTTAGTGATTTAACATCAAGGCATAAAGGACATCTTGCCATTGGAAGGGAAACAGGCAGAGGGAGCTTCAAGGAAGGTGTAGTGGAGTCTTGTTTGTAAGCAACAAGCAAGAAATAGTTAAGTTAGGGGACTTCTCTGATGGTCTAGTGGTTACCACTGCAGGGGCCACAGTCATCCCTAGTCTGGGAACTAAGATCCCACAGGAAGCTTAGTGTTGCAAAAAAAAAAAAAAAAAAATGCTGGAGGAGGCCTGACATACTTCTGTCTTTGATATATTTAAATACTGTTCTCCCCCTCCCACATTTGTATAGATTGTTATAATATAGTTAATAAGCTTTATTTAATAATGGAACTTTATACCCACCAAATAAAAGAGACTCATTTAAAAAAATGTTCAGTTATATATGAGGGCAGGGGAAATGTAGGGAAGGTTCCAAAACAGAAGGGACTGTATTCTTTTTTAAAAAACAATATTTCTTCTTTATTTCTCTTCTTTTTAAAAAAGTATTTCTTCCCCTTTATCAACCAAGCAGGGTGATGAGAGGTACAGTTGCAATCAAAAGTTACTTTCACATATTTCAGTGGAGGAAGCAAAGGAAGGAAGGTTCTTGATTGAATGGGTAAGCTGCTCACATCAAGAAAAGTTCATCATGGGGAATTACAAGCAATATCTTGTCGTGAATAACAGTATGAAACCACAATGGAAAAGAATATGAAAAAGAACAGAAAGATGTGTATGACTGAATCACTTCTGTATAGCAGAAAGGAACACAACATTATAAATCAAGTCTGCTTCAATAAAAAAGAAAAGTTCCTATGGAACTGGAGAAATCAACCTGCCTGACTTCAAGCTCTACTACAAAGCCACAGTCATCAAGACAGTATGGTACTGGCACAAAGACAGAAATATAGATCAATGGAACAAAATAGAAAGCCCAGAGATAAACACACGCACATATGGACACCTTATCTTTGACAAAGGAGGCAAGAATATACAATGGATTAAAGACAATCTCTTTAACAAGTGGTGCTGGGAAAACTGGTCAACCACTTGTAAAAGAATGAAACTAGAGCACTTTCTAACACCATACACAAAAATAAACTCAAAATGGATTAAAGATATAAATATAAGACCAAAAACTATAACACTCTTAGAGGAGAACATAGGCAAAACACTCTCCGACATACATCACAGCAGGATCCTCTATGACCCACCTCCCAGAATATTGGAAATAAAATCAAAAATAAACAAATGGGATCTAATTAAAATTAAAAACTTCCGCACAAAAAAAGAAACTATAAGGAAGGTGAAAAGACAGCCTTCAGAATGGGAGAAAATAATAGCAAATGAAGCAACTGACAAACAACTAATCTCAAAAATATACAGGCAACTCCTACAGCTCAATTCCAGAAAAATAAACAGCCCAATTAAAAAATGGGCCAAAGAATTAGAATAGACATTTCTCCAAAGAAGACATACAGATGGCTAACAAACATATGAAAAGATGCTCAACATCACTCATTATCAGAGAAATGCAAATCAAAACCACAATGAGGTACCATTTCACACCAGTCAGAATGGTTGCAATCCAAAACTCTACAAGCAATAAATGCTGGAGAGGGTGTGGAGAAAAGGAAACCCTCTTACACTGTGGTGGGAATGCAAACTAGTATAGCCACTATGGAGAACAGTGTGGAGATTCCTTAAAAAACTGGGAATAGAACTGCCTTATGATCCAGCAATCCCACTGCTGGACATACACACCACGGAAACCAGAATTGAAAGAGACACACTTACCCCAATGTTCATCGCAGCACTGTTTATAATAGCCAGGTCATGGAAGCAACCTAGATGTCCATCAGCAGATGAATGGATAAGAAAGCTGTGGTACATATACACAATGGAGTATTACTCAGCCATTAAAAAGAATTCATTTGAACCAGTTCTAATGAGGTGGATGAAACTGGAGCCTATTATACAGAGTGAAGTAAGCCAGAAAGAAAAACACCAATACAGTATACTAATGCATATATATGGAATTTAGAAAGATGGTAACGACAACTCTGTATGCGAGACAGCAAAAGAGACACAGATGTATAGAACAGTCTTTTGGACTCTGTGGGAGAGGGAGAGGGTAGGATGATTTGGGAGAATGGCATTGAAACATGTATAATATCATATAAGAAATGAATTGCCAGTCCAGGTTCGATGCAGGATACAGGAAGCTTGGGGCTGGTGCACTGGGATGACCCAGAGGGATGGTACGGGGAGGGAGGAGGGAGGGGGGTTCAGGATGGGGAACACGCGTACACCAGTGGCGGATTCATGTTGATGTATGGCAGAACCAGTACAATATTGTAAAGTAATTAGTTTCTAATTAAATAAATTTAAATTTAAGAAGTTCCTGAGAGGAGTGTGCAAGGGCCAGGGACCCCCTCACCTGAGAAGGATGAGTACACTGAGGTTAGCAGTCTATGTTTTACTTAGTAAAGTTTTTGTTGGGATATAGTTGCTTGTCAGTGTTCTTTCAGTTTCCACTGTATGGCCCAGGGAATCAGCTACATGTGAACATACATTCCCTCCTTTTTGAATTTCCTTTAGAAAAACACACCACATTTTCTTTCCCTCCCGTTCAGGTCACCATAGAGCATTGAGTAGAGGTCCCTGAGCTATGCAGCAGGTTCTCGTTAGTTACCTGTTTTATATATAGTATCAATAATGCATATATGTCAATCCCAGTCTCCTAGTTCATTCCACTCCCCCTTTCTTCCTTGGTATCCATACGTATTTTTTCTCTACACCTGTTTCTATTTCTACTTTGTAAATAAGGTCGTCTACCAATTTTTTAAGGTTCCACATAAATGTGTTCCATATTAATACGATATTTGTTTTTCTCTTTCTGACTTACTTCAGTCTGTATGACAGGCTCCAGGTCCATCCATGTCTCCACAAAAATGACCCAACTTTGTTCCTTTGTATGGCTAAGTAATATTTCATTGTATAAATATACCACACCTTCTTTATCCATTCCTCAACTAGAACTGAAGGTAGGCATTCTGATTCACTTCTTGTCCCGTCTTGTCTTTCCTTATCCCTGCCTCTCATTTTGGACCACTCTGAGGAGGAGGAGAAGTGATACTCACTCAGTGCATTCATTCCACAAGCACTTCCTGAGCAACTTGAATACACCAAGCATTGTTCGAGACACTGGGAATTCAACAGTGGACAAAACATGGGGCTCCCCTACTAGTGCGGGTGGGTGGAACTGTGGAGAAAAGGAAGGCAGGGTCAGGCAGAAATCCCACCCACCATATCCCCAGGGAGTATGGCTTAGCTAAGATACCATCATCCTCATAGAAGACCATGAAATAGTGGTTCTGAAAATAGGGGCAATTTGAAGGAATTCTCTCAGAGGATTTGCTAGTACCTTTGGTTAGCCCCATTGATGACCTTTGGGTGCTTTGAGAGATCCAAGGTCGTTCCTGACTCAGGCCCTCTGTGCCAGCTATCCCCTCTGTGAAGGACGGTGGTGGTTTCTTACCTTGTCTTAGCTCAAAGTATTCCTCTTCAGACAGATTTTGCCTTACCCAACCCCAACCCACCCTGCCCAACCCCTCCCATCATGTCCCAGGTTTATTTTCTCCAGAGCAGGTCCCCTGACCCCATGATGCAGGCTTAGGGAGGGAGGAGTATGACATGTGTAGTTCACCATAGCCAGCACCTTGGATGCTGTCTGGCATTAGTAAGTGCTTGATGAGCTAATTAATTTTATTTTTTCTGTTTTTTTTTTTTTATTTTTTATTGGAATGTAATTGATTTATAATATATCAATATCAAGTGTACAGCAAAGTGAATCCGTTATGCATATACACATATCCATTCTTTTTTTTTAAAATTCTTTTCCCATATAGGTCATTATTGAGTATTGAATTCAGTTCCCTATACTATACAGTATGTCCTTAGTAGCTATGGTTACTGGAGTAGGGGAAGGAGAGAGGATAAATTGGGAGGTTGGGATTGACATATACACACTGCACTATATGAAATCACAGAATTTAGTTTTTAAATACTATTTGCAGTGTTATTTCCCCACAGAAACTCTGTAGCAGCCAAATGACCCTTCCTTCCACGTCCCTTCATCTTGTCTTGCCACTGCTATGCCTTTGCTTCTGTTTTCCTTTCCCCTCTGCCCCAAGCCCAAGCCAGAGGGTGCTTCTTCTGATCACTTCTCTTACCATCAAACTCAAGAGTGACTTTTCCCAAAAACCTCTTTTCTTCTCTCAGTTTTTTCTATATCAGTCCTTTGGTGCTTCCTGTGTCTTACATACACACTTTTACTCCAATTACTGTAAACTCCTAGAGTACAGGAATTATTTTTAATTTTTTCCTTAACATTTAGCAAAATGCTTTCTATATAATTGACACACAGTGGTGATGTTTAGGTTCATAATGAATCTTCTTTCCAATACAAGGGTCAGAAGCAAGAATCCCGACGTGAGTTGATCTTACAGGGCTTTAAGGGCTTAGCGTGTGAATTTCATGAAAAGGCTCTTTCGGGATTGACTTCAAGAACAGTACATGCTGTAATTTATTATTTTTTGCCTGATGTTTCTTGTAGTGTACTTGATAAATTTCCTAAGTAGTTAATGAAGCTGAGTAATTGTCAGTATAGTATGAAATTAAAGCAAAACAAATAGACTGCAAATGGAATGAACTGTTTAAGCTATTTTTAACTATATTGAAATCACAGAGTAGTGATGATGCAAGAAATATGTCCCAGCTTTACTGGGGCTAACTAGAGGGAGCTATTTTTCATTTTGAATAAAAGTCAGAACCACTTTAAGATCATATGTTATGTTTTAAAGGCTTAGTGTGGCTAATATTAGCATGTTGTCCTTTATTCAAGCTAATGTGCTCAAGGACTGTGGTATCTTTGGCTAAAAATACTCTCCTTTTCCACACAAAATAATAGCACTGGAATTAAATTTCTTTATTGAAAAAACAAAAGAGAAAAGTTAGTTTTGATGCAGTGATTCTATTGCAAGATGGGGCAGATGACAAGGAATGGATTAATTAATTAACACAATTAAAGAGGGCTCCTGGCTTCCTCCCTTGACACAGGTCATAAGATACAAAAATGGTAGTTTGATGATGCACCTCTCATTGAAGGAAAACAATCTTGTCTTGATATATAAAGTATTTTCTGAACTTGTGTGTTTAGACACTTTTAAAACCCAAGCCAAGCCATGTGATTAGCTATTTTTATTGTGTCACACTGAGAGATGATCTTGGTTTTAGATCCCTCACTTTCACCCATAAAGTCATGAACTAATTTAATAGAGTTGTTTATAGAGGGCTCAGCCATGAAATTAAAAGATGCTTACTCCTTGGAAGGAAAGTTATGACCAACCTAGATAGCATATTCAAAAGCAGAGACATCACTTTGCCAACAAAGATTCGCCTAGTCAAGGCTATGGTCTTTCCTGTGGTCATGTATGGATGTGAGAGCTGGACTGTGAAGAAGACTGAGTGCCGAAGAATTGATGCTTTTGAACTGTGGTGTTGGAGAAGACTCTTGAGAGTCCCTTGGACTGCAAGGAGATCCAACCAGTCCATTCTGAAGGAGATCAGCCCTGGGATTTCTTTGGAAGGAATGATGCTAAAGCTGAAACTCCAGTATTTTGGCCACCTCATGCGAAGAGTTGACTCATTGGAGAAGACTCTGATGCTGGGAGGGATTGAGGGCAGGAGCAGAAGGGGACGACAGAGGATGAGATGGCTGGATGGCATCACCGACTTGATGGATGTGAGTCTGAGTGAACTCTGGGAGTTGGTGATGGACAGGGAGGCCTGGCATGCTGCGATTCATGGGGTCGCAAAGAGTTGGACACGACTGAGCTACTGATCTGATCTGATCTGGAGAAGTTATTTAATTTGTCTTAAGTTTTGAGATTGATACTTTTCTGAAACAAGTAGAGAAGGAAGAGAAGTCAAAAAAACCCCGTATGTAGAGACCCTTTGCCTCCTTATTTAAAGCTCAGCCGTGTATCTGGGTCACACGTACCTGCGCTGCAGCAAGAATGTCGTATCAGACAACATACACAGTTACAGATGTCACAGGCTTCGTCCAACTGGGCTCATCTCAGTCTGTCCACCTTGGAAAAGATGCTATCTATTCCATAGTCAGTGTACTGAGCAGTTTACAAACTCTTAATTCCCTTCCTGCTACAGGCATGGTATCTCTCTCTGTCTTGGCACCTCAGGTTGCTATTTAAAAAAAAAAAAAAAAAAGATGTGGTGGTTTACACAGCAGGCATTTAATTCTCACAGTTCTGGAGGCTGGAAGTCCAGGATTAGGATGTCTGCGTGGACAGGCCTGGTGAAGACCTTCTTCCTAGCCTTCTTACTGCCCTCATATAGTGCAGAGAGGAAGCTCTGGGGTCTCCACTGCTACTTGAAAGGGCACTAATCCCATCCTGGGGGCTCTACCCACATGACCTCATCCAACCTTAATTACCTCCCCTGAACCCCACCTACCGATACCATCACATCCAGGGTTAGAGCATTATCAACATATGAAGGGGCAGGACACAAACATTCAGTCCGTAACACTGCCCATTTACAAGGACACTAGAGTGCACAGCTTATTAATAATCAAGTAGTTTAGAAGGTGGAGAAGGCAGTGGCACCCCACTCCAGTACTCTTGCCTGGAAAATCCCGTGGACAGAGGAGCCTGGTGGGCTGCAGTCCATGGGGTTGCTAAGAGTCGAACATGACTGAGCAACTTCACCTTCACTTTTCACTTTCACGCATTGGAGAAGGAAATGGCAACCCACTCCAGTGTTCTTGCCTGGAGAATCCCAGGGATGGGGGGAGCCTGGTGGGATTCCACCTCTGGGGTTGCACAGAGTTGGACATGGCTGTAGTGACTTAGCAGTTTAGAAGGTGAATTTGGAGGATGATAAGCTGATGCTGAGAGCTGTTTAAAGGCTTTATGCTGTAATATACGCCATCTCCCACATGTTATCCTATTTCATCTTTACAGCCATAACATGGGAATTTATTACCCTTTTTTCAAAGAGGAGACAGAGGCTCAATGTTTCAAGCCCAGATGTCTCTCAGTCCAAATCTCAGAATTTTTCAGCTACATCAAGGCTTATACCTTGACCATGGAACTTGATTTCTCAGGCAAGACTTTTGGCGTTAATATTGGTTTTGTTAGATGGTTTCAGAGACTGTGTACATTTGGAAACTTTACTGACGAATCGTATCATCTTTCGTAAGAGTTTCTCTCTAAAATAGGTGAGACCATGCCAAAGGTATAAAAACACAAATGGGAAATAAAATACTCTTAGAAAAACTGAAACTGTGATTTGGAGTGTGACTTAGTCCTCCAAATCTGTCTCCTTGCTCTCTGATATCGCCACAGTATTGAGGAGGTCCATTGTTGACAACCTGGGGCTCAGTCCCTGACTTTGCTGAGTCCTGCTGTGTTGTCAGGTGAGAGATTCACTTCAGGAGACCCTCTTCTCCCATCGACAGAAGGAGGGGATTGGATCAGATCAGTGGCTCACACACTTTTTGTTCTCAGGACCCCCTTTACGCTCTTAAAATCATCAAGGACCCCAAAGACCTTTTGTTTATGTAAGTTATAGCTGTTGGTGTTCACCCGTATCCGAAATTAAAATAAATGTTTTTAAAATTTTGATTCATTCACTTTAAAATAACATTGACATAGTACATAAATAACAACATAAACATACAGCAATACATGTTTTATGAAAAACAACTTTTTCCTAAAACCAAAGAAATTAGACTGACACTCTTTTGCCTTTTTGCAAATTCCTTCAATCTGCCTTAAAGGAAGATAGTTCACCCTCTTACCTGTTGTGATAGGTGGTTTGGCCAAAGTGTAGGAAAAATATTTGGCTTCACCCAGATGTGTAGTCAGAACAGGAGCACACAGAGAGGGAACTTCACAGACTCCTGGGAAAGGTCCTGGGTCCTCAGACCTCACTTTGAGAACCGATGCTGGAGAAGACTCTTGAAAGTCCCTTGGATAGCAAGGAGATCAAACCAGTCAATCCTAAAGGAAATCAACCCTGAATACTCCTTGGAAGAACTGAACCTCCAATACTTTGGCTACCTGATGTGAGGAGCAAACTCATTCCCAACCTTGGCTGGGAAGGATTGAGAGCAGGATTAGAAGGGGGCAACAGAGGATGAGATGGTTGGATGGCATCATTGACTCAATGGATGTGAGTTTGAGCAGACTCTGGGGGATAGTGAAGGACCGGAGAGCCCGGCGTGCTGCAGTCCATGGGGTCGCAAAGAGTCAGTCACACAGGACTGAGTGAAAGAACAAAAGTGATGTTTAAAACCCAGCCCAGGCTCTGATTTTCCGTGTCTTTCAGGACACTTCATTCAAAGTCTGCCTCCTCCAGAGAACCCAGGGCACCAACACCTGTGAAATATGAGTGTTAACTCTCTTTGCTCCTAGGTGATGAACACAAAACCTCAACGAATCATTTGTCTGTCAGTAAAGAGAGATTCTGTGGCCCTTCATTTTGATTTAGGGGAAGTTCAGAAGTTCACAGAATTTCTGAGTGAAAGAGGTTAGAAAATGTTAGCTATGGTCCTTGGCTGTCCGGACTAGCAGCTTTCTACAAGCAGATTAAAAAAGAAGAGAACTGCTGAGGCTCCCTGTTGAATAAGCATTGCGCTGCTCTCACCCCGCGTCTGTGTGTGCGTGCGTCCCAGTGTTGACGTTTGTGCTGCTGGTATGCCGGCCTGGGGTGTGATGCTGACCCCACCCTGTCCTGAATGATGCAGGTGTTCACAGTGTCCTGAACAAAACCTGCCTGGTGACAGATGTTCAGAATCGGTAATAAGAAAGGACTCATGGCTAATCTCCACTGAATTAATCAAGTTGAACATCTTTTGTTTTTTAATTTCGGCAGAGTAAAAAAAGAATGAAATAATGCCATTTACAGCAACATGGATGGACCTAGCGATGATCATATTAAGTGAAATAACTCAAGAAAGACAAAGATCGTGTGATACCGCACGTACGTGGAATCTATAAAAAAAAATGCTGCAAATGAACTTATTTACAAAATAGCAAGAGACTCACAGACATAGAAAAGAAACTGATGAAGACAAGAAACAGGGAAAGGTGGCAGGAGAGGGATAAATTAGAAATTAGGCAGTAACAGATACATGCTATCAACACAATATTTGTGTGTGTGCACAAGTGCTCAGTCTGTTGTGTCTGACTCTTTGTGACCCCATGGACTGCAGCCCACCAGGCTCCTGTGTCCATGGGATTTCGCAGGCAAGAATAGTAGAGTGGGTTGCCATTTCCTCCTCCAGAGGATCTTTCCCACCCAGGGATCAAACTTGTATCTCCTTTATCTCTTGCATTGGCAGGCAGATTCTTTACCACTGAGCCACCCGGGAAACCCATGACACAATATATATAATAGATAATCAATAAAGACCTACTCTATGGCACAAGAAACTCTACTCAGTATTCTGTAATATAACCTATATGGGAAAAGAATCTGGGAAAGATGTATGTATACATATAACTGAATCACATTACTGTACACCAGAAATTAACACAACATTGTAAATCCACTATACTTTGATAAAAAGGAAGTTAATTTAAAAATAAATTTAGGCAAATGGATTTATTGGCTTTTCAGTTCAGTCACTCAGTAGTGTCTGACTCTTTGTGACCCAACAAATTGCAGCATGCCAGGCCTCCCTGTCCATCACCAACTCCTGGAGTTCACTCAAACTCACGTCCATCGAGTCGGTGATGCCATCCAGCCATCTCATCCTCTGTCGTCCCCTTCTCCTCCTGCCCCCAATCCCTCCCAGCATCAGAGTCTTCTCCAATGAGTCAACTCTTTGCATGAGGTGGCCAAAGTATTGGAGTTTCAGCTTTAGCATCATTCCTTCCAAAGAACACCCAGGGCTGATCTCCTTCAGAATGGACTGGTTGGATCTCCTTGCAGTCCAAGGGACTCTCAAGAGTCTTCTCCAACACCACAGTTCAAAAGCATCAATTCTTTGGTGCTCAGCTTTCTTCACAGTCCAACTCTCACATCCATACATGACCACTGGAAAAACCGTAGCCTTAAATAGACGGACCTTTGTTGGCAAAGTAATGTCTCTGCTTTTGAATATGCTATCTAAGTTGGTCATAACTTTCCTTCCAAGGAGAAAGCGTCTTTTACTCTCCTCTTTCACTTTCATCAAGAGGCTTTTTAGTTCCTCTTCACTTCCTGCCATAAGGGTGGTATCATCTTGAGTCTTTTAGAATGAGTCAAGCAGAAGAAACTACCATTCCCCCAGAATTATGGCATTATGGAAAATGTTTTCTAGGTCCCTGTTTGGTTAATGAGTTGAAGAGGGTCTGTAATAACAATCACTGGAGGTTTAGCTGCTTTCTTTTTCCAGAGCAAGACTCTGAAGGTAGAAGAAGAACTCGGTAATCCAATGGCTCCCCACCTCCTACACCTGCATCCCCATCCTAGCACACGCATTGCTAAGGCCACCTCTGCAATGGTGAGATGCTCAACTATTGCCTTGGAAGCACAGCTGCACACCTGGGCTTCATCAGAGTGAAAGAACTTCTTTATAACCGCATGACAGGTTCTGGTTGCTAGAAGACTGTGACTTTTGCCTCAGGAAGAAAATGACTCCAGAAGTTGCATTTTAATACACAACTTTTATCAAACTAGCAAAAAATGATTTGCTATCACCCTTTACTCAAGTGACAGTCCAGTGACATTTCTAAATTCAGCAATTCATGTTGTTTACCTTCTTGAAATTCAGTGGTTAGCAAGCAAGTCAGGAAATGATGGTCATTTATTGAAATGAGGCAATGTCTTTAAGTATGTACCTGAAATGCCCGTTTGAGGCACTAGCTCACTGTAGGTTTTCTGTCTTCTGTTGAACCACCTGTCGTCTTCATACTGTTGCATTTCCAGAACTTTACTATTAAAATCTACAGCCTACAAAAATGAGGCTTAATAATTTTAAAAAAATTCAGAAATGCATATTTTTCTTCTGTATCCATTCTGCATGCAGAGCAATTCTTGTGATAACTCTTAACATGGTTAACCCTGATGAAGTCTCATAAGGTTCAAAGCACACTGTTGGGTGTTTTAACCTGAATGTAACAGTTGAATGCAGGCTCTGAGACCCAACTGCTTGGATCCAAGTCCTAGAATACGATTTTCAGTGAGGGTTGCCTTTCTCGTTTATACTTAGAATTTTATCTGGTCAAGAACTAGGGCCTGCTCCTTTGTCAAAGACATACACACTTCATTACCAAAATCAAGAATTAAAACATTTGTGGGACTTCCCTGTCAGCCCAGTGATTAAGACTCTGCCCTTCCACTGCAGGGGACATGTTTGATCCTTGGTCAGGGAACTGACATCCCACATGTGCAATGGTGCAGAAAAAAAAATCAAAATATTCGGTTCACTAGCTGCAGTCCACGAGGTCGCTAAGAGTCGGACACGACTGAGTGATTTCACTTTGACTTATCACTTTCCTGCATTTTGGAGAAGGAAATGGCAACCCACTCCAGTGTTCTTGCCTGGAGAATCCCAGGGACAGGGGAGCCTGGTGGGCTGCCGTCTATGGGGTCACACAGAGTTGGACACGACTGAAGCAACTTAGCAGCAGCAGCAACAGGTCATAAAATGTCCAGGAAATAATCAGGCCACTTTCTGCCCCTGGTGGAATGGCTGCTGTCAGGAGGAACACACTGCCTACAGTGTTCACCTGTCTGTGCCAAGTTCAGTTGGACACTCAGTCATGTCCAACTCTTTGTGACCCTATGGACTGCAGCATGCCAGGCTTCCCAGTCCGTCACCAACTCCTGGAGCTTGCTCAAACTCATGTCCATTGAGTCAGTGATGCCATCCAACCATCTCATCCTATCTTCCCCTTGTCCGCCTGCCTTCAGTCTTTCCCAGCATCAGGGTCTTCTCCAATGAATCAATTAATTAATCAGGTGGCCAAAGTATTGGAACTTCAGCATCAGTTCTTCCAGTGAATATTCCGGACTGATTTCCTTTAGGATTGACGGGTTTGACTTACAGTCCAAGGGACTTTGAAGAGTCTTCTTAGCATCCAGTTCAAAAGTGTCAGTTTTCAGCACTCAGCTTTGTTTATAGTACAACTCTCACATCCATACTCAACTACTGGAAAAAACATAGCTTTCACTGGATGGACCTTTGTCGGCAAAGTAATGTCTCTGCTTTTTAATATGCTGTCTAGGTTGGTCATAACTTTTATTCCATGGAGCAGACATCTTTTAATTTCATAGCTGCAATCACCATCTGCAGTGATTTTGAAGCCCCCAAAAGTAAAGTCTTTCATTGTTTGCCCATCTTATTTCCCATGAAGTGATGGGACCAGATGCCATGATCTTGGTTTTTTGAATGTTCAGTTTTACAACAGCTTTTTCACTCTTCTCTTTCACTTCCATCAAGAGGCTCTTTAGTTGTTTGCTTTCTGCCAAAGGGTGGTGCCATCTGCATATCTGAGGTTATTGGTATTTCTCCCGGCAATCTTGATTCCACCTTGTGCTTCATCCAACCAAGCTTTTCACATGGTGTACTCTGCATATAAGTTAAATAAACAAGGTGACAAAATACACCCTTGATGTACTCCTTTCCCAACTTGGAACCAGTCTGTTGTTCCATATCTGATTCTAACTGTTGCTTCTTGACCTGCATACAGATATCTCAGGAGGCAGGTAAGGTGGTCTGATATTCCCATCTCTTTCAAAATTTTCCACAGTTTATTGTAAGCCACACAGTCAAAGGCTTTAGTGTAGTCAATAAAGCAGAAGTAGATGTTTTTCTAGAATTCTCTTGCTTTTTCAGTGATTCAGTGGATGTTGGCAAGTTGATCTTGGTTCCTCTACCTTTTCTAAATCCAGCTTGAACATCTGGAAGTTCACAATTCACAGACTGTTGAAGCTTGGCTTAGAGAAATTTGAGCATTTACTAGCATGTGAGATGAGTGCAATTGTGTGGTAGTTTGAATATTCTTTGGCATTGCCTTTCTTTGGGATTGGAATGAAAACTGACCTTTTCCAGTCCTCTGGCCACTGCTGAGTTTTCCAAATTTGCTGGCATATTGAGTGTAGCACTTTGACAGCATCATCTTTTAGGACTTGAAATAGCTCAACTGAAATTCCATCACCTCCACTAGCTTTGTTCGTAGTGATGCTTCCTAAGGCCCAGTTGACTTTGCATTCCAGGATGTCTGGCTCTTGGTGAGTGATCACATCATTGTGGTTATCTGGGTCATGAAGATCTTTTTGTATAGTTCTGTGTATTCTTGCCACCTCTTCTTAATATCTTCTGCTTCTGTCCCTACCCTTTCTGACCTGTATTGAGCCCATCTTTGCATGAAATGTTCCTTTGGTATCTCTAATTTTCTTGAAGAGATCCCTAGTCTTTCCTGTTCTATTGTTTTCCTCCATTTCTTTGCATTGATCACTGAGGAAGGTGTGTGGTCTCTCCTTGCTATTCTTTGGAACTCTGCATTAAAATGGCTATATCTTTCCTTACCTCCTTTGCCTTTAACTTCTCTTCTTTTCTCAGCTATTTTTAAGGCCTCTTCAGACAAGCATTTTGGCTTTTTGCATTTCTTTTATTCAGAATGGTCTTGATCACTGCCTCCTGTACAAAGTCACAAACCTCCGTCCATAATTCTTCAGGCACTCTGTCTATCAGATCTAATCCCTTGAATCTACTTGTCACTTCCACTGTATAATTGTAAGCGATTTGATTTAGGTCATACCTGAATGGTTTAGTGTTTTTCCCTACTTTCTTCATTTTCAGTCTGAATTTGGCAATAAGGAATTCATGATCTGAGCCACAGTCAGCTCCAGGTCTTTTTTTTTTTTCCCCACTGTCTATATAGAGCTTCTCTGTCTTTGGCTGCAAAGAATATAATCAGTTTGATTCCTGTATTGACCATCTGGTGATGTCCATGTGTAGAGTCTTCTCATGTGTTGTTGGAAGACGGTGTTTGCTATGACCAGTGTGTTCTCTTGGCAAAACTCTGTTAACCTTTGCCCTGTTTCATTCTGTACTCAAAGGCCAAATTTGCCTGTTACTCCAGGTATCTCTTGACTTCCTACTTTTGCATTCCAGTCCCCTGTGATGTCAGGAGGAAGACAGTGCCTGCACCTGTTTGCCTGTGCTAGAGTTTATAGGTAATAGATAGAGAGCCATCATTCTTGGAAATATTCTGCAGTTTGCTGTGTTCCTGACTTTCCTCTAGTGTGAAGTATTAGTCACACATCTCAGGGACAAGTATGTCATGAAAAGTTGCTTCAAATCACTTTTTTATTTTTACTTGTTTTTTATTGAGGTATAGTTGATTTACAATGTTGTGTTCATTTCTGGTGTATAGCAGAGTGACCCAGTTATACACATATATACATTCTTTTTTATATTCTTTTCCATGGTGGTTTATCCTAGGAGACTGGATACAGTTCCCTGTGCTATGCAGTAGGATTTTTTAAATGAATTATATCATAACTAGTCTGTGGAAATTCACAATGCAGTGAATACTAAGATTGACTTGGTCAGTCCAAAACATTTTTGTCATGCAGGTACCCGCAATTAACTTGCTCTAGAATCCGACCTTTTCACAGTGGATTATGGCTATATGTTTCTTTCTCTACCAAAAAACATGGTCCTGTACCCCCCCCCAAAAATGATCCTGTATAAGTATTTAAAAATATAAGGCACAAAAGAGTTTTACTAAAAAGTATCTATAGAATGTATGGTTAAAAATAAAACATTTGTAGATTTCTAAGACTGTTGCTGGCCGATTACAATTACCATCGTATAACCAGGCCCCTTCTAGATTTTTTTGATGGGCACATATTCTTTTGATCTGTGTAACATCCATTAAAGTCAGTGAAATTGTGTGGTTAAGTCAAGGTCAGTTCTGTGAAACACATCCCTTCTGGAACATCAATTAAGGTAACAAGCAAAACACTGAACTAGCTTTTAACTGTTCCTGGGCTTTCACCATGTAAAATTAATGGGGAATACATGAATGTTATAGAGATGGTGGGGAGACCACTCTCTTAGGCACACCTGTCCAGGAAAGCAAACCACAAGCGACATTCTCCAGCAATTCTTGAACAGCTGAGTTCTGCCCTGGCTGTTAGTAGATGATGTCAATACTGTAAAAACGAGCAGACATCAAAACTGCAACTAGCAAAATGGTCCTCCTACAGATATATTCTGTTTGTCTGTTAAGGAAAAATCTAGCAAGACTATGAAAAAAATAATAACTATAAACTGGCATCATTTGAATGCTCAAATTGAGGTCATTTTTATTCTAATTAAGATTTGAAAAAGAAGAACTGTTTCTGCATGCTGTTTTTAGGAAAATAACAAGCTGGAGACGGGGACCATCTGTTAGACTGACCATGTAACAAGATGTTAGATTTATTCAGACATAATGATGTGGTTTGCAGTATCAGATATAAGGTCTGGTCCTTCAGATCTGCTGTAATTATCTGTGTGCACTACCCCACTCATTATTTAACTCTCTGGTGTAAGACTGGCACTACTGATGAGTGCATTCCAACACAGCACTCAGCGTACACATACACACGCTCCAACACAGCACTCAGCATACGCATACACACGCTCCAACACAGCACTCAGCATACGCATACACACGCTCCAACACAGCACTCAGCATACGCATACACACGCTCCAACACAGCACTCAGCATACGCATACACACGCTCCAACACAGCGCTCAGCATACGCATACACACGCTCCAACACAGCGCTCAGCATACGCATACACACGCTCCAACACAGCGCTCAGCATACGCATACACAGGCTCCAACACAGCGCTCAGCATACGCATACACAGGCTCCAACACAGCGCTCAGCATACGCATACACACGCTCCAACACAGCGCTCAGCATACGCATACACACGCTCCAACACAGCGCTCAGCATACGCATACACAGGCTCCAACACAGCGCTCAGCATACGCATACACACGCTCCAACACAGCGCTCAGCATACGCATACACACGCTCCAACACAGCGCTCAGCATATGCATACACACGCGTGCATACAGCTGGAGCAATTGATAGAAGTAATAGTATGTTAGCAAGCAGATTTATTAAGAAACTTCTTCTTGAAATTTCAGAGACTTAAAGGAGTTCAGCCCTGAGTGGGCACTGACTTTGTATCTATATTTGAGGAGCAACCAAAGTCTGTGAAATTTGTTGGCTTCACCTGTTCTCTGTAGCTATCAGATATTTATTTAGCACTCATGTAATTTTGGACCTGTGCACTGTACAAAAGATATAAAGGCACACTCATACAAAGATATGTGCTTCAATCAATCTCCAAAATATATCAGCAGCAATACCAGAAAAGCAACCCAATCAAAGAGTGGGCAGCAGACATAAACAGGCATTTCTCCAAAGAAGACATACACATGACAACCATCACGGAAAAAGACGCTCAGCATTGCTCATTATCAGAGAAACGCAAGTCAGAACCACAATGAAGTGTCACCTCTCACTGGTCAGAATGGCCATCGTCAAAACCTCTGCAAGCAGTAAATGCTGGACAAGGTGTGGAGAAAAGAGAACCTCTTGCACTGTCGGTGGGAATGTAAACTGAAACAGCTTCTATGGAGAACAGTATGGAGATTCCTTTAAAAACTAGGAATAAACTTACTGTATGACCCAGGCAGATACCCTGAGAAAACTATAATTACAAAAACACATGTATCCCAGTGTTCATAGTAGCACTATTAACAATAGCCAGGACATGGAAGTAACGTAGATGAACATCAACAGATGAAGGGATAAAGAAACTGTGTTACAAATGCACAATGGAATATTACTCAGCCATAAAAGGAACACATTTGAGTCAGTTCTAAGGAGGTGAATGAACCTAAAGCCTGCTATATAGAGTGAAGTAAGTCAGAAAAACAGATTTCATATACTAGTGTGTATACATGGAATCTCACTCCAGTATTCTTGCCTGGAAAATCCCACGGATGGAGGAGCCTGGTAGGCTGCAGTCCATGGGGTCGCTAAAAGTCGGACATGACTGAGCGACTTCACTTTCTCTTTTCACTTTCATGCATTGGAGAAGGAAATGGCAACCCACTCCAGTGTTCTTGCCTGGAGAATCCCAGGGACGGGGAAGCCTGGTGGGCTGCCGTCTATGGGGTCACACAGAGTTGGACACGACTGAAGTGACTTAGCATAGCATAGCATACATGGAATCTAGAAACAGAGTACTGATGAACCTGTTTGCAGAGCAGGGACAGAGACACAGACATAGAGAACACACTCTGAACACAGCAGGGGATGCAGAGGGTAGGAAAAATTGAGACAGCAGCATTGAAACATATGCATTACCATATGTAAGTACATATCTGATGGGACGTTGCTGTATAACACAGGAGCCCAACCCTGAGCTCTGTGGCATCCTAGAGGCGTGGGATGGGGTCAGAGGTGTTAGGGGGGTTAAGAGAAAGAGGACACATGTACACTTACGGCTCATTCACACTGTTGTATGGCAGAAGCCAACTGTAAATCAATTATCCTCCAACTAAAAATAGATTTTAAAAAATGATTTGTGCCTTAGTATCCAGAAGAAGGATACAGACTTTCCAGGTGATGAGAGTTGTTTGTTGTTTGATTAAACAGTTGGATTCAGTTGGGTTCAAGGGTTAACGTGAAATATTTCAAAGACTTAGTTTTCTAGTTTCTTACTAAGTGATGTCTTACACATTGAAAAGGTGTTTGGGTGACGGAGGTACAGTCTGCTGCAATATTGCTAAAGGATATTAAGTTTTAAAATGTCACTGGACAGTCCATAGGCTCCCATAGGTGGAAGGGTTGGGAATTTCGCTTTGGCATTTAGGAATTCAGCCAGTGTAAAACAATTATATCTATCAACTGTGAGTTCTCGGAAAGAGAAAGGAGTGATAAAGGTAGCTCTATTTTCCATTCCTCCTTGGAGTACAAAAACAACAGCAGACAGGCCTTTCGAGAACCATTTCTAATTTTTAAAACAATGGCTTTTGAAAGAATTTTCATTCTTCCTACTTTCAAAAAGCATTTAGTGCAGCTTATAATAAAAACACCAATACAGTAAGACTAAAAATGCGGCAAAACACAAAAGCAAATAGTAAAAATGGAGGAAGATTATTTATAATATATATTATATATAAAATATATATTATAAAAGAAGAATGAATAAAAAGCCTAAACCATAAGAGAAGTCACATAATTAAACACAGATCTTAATTTCTAATCTCCATCAGAGTATAGCAGATAGGATGATGCGTTGCAGATTTTGTTGTATAGATAATGTGGGCTTCCCAGGTGGCTTAGTAGGAAAGAATCTGCCAGTGCAGGAGACACAGAAGATGATTTGATCTCTGGGTCAGGAAGATCCTCTGGAGGAGGAAATGGCAACCCACTCTAGTATAATCTTGCCTGGGAAATCCCATGGGCAGAGGAGCCCGGCAGGCTATAGTCCATGGGGTTGCAAAGAGTTGGCCACGACTGAGCACACACACACTTAGTTAATGCACAGCATTACATAACTTTCAGTGTACGGCACAGTGATTCACAATTTTTAAAGGTTTCACTCCATTTATAGTTTTTATGAAACATTGGCTTTATTGCCTGTCGTATCCTTGTACCTTACCTATTTTATACAGATAGTTTGTGCCTCTTACTCCCCTAAGCGTTTCCTGCCCCTCCTCATTTCCCTCTCCCCGCTGATAATCACTGGTTTATTTTCTATATCTGTCAATCTGTTTCTTTTTTGTTATGTTCACTAATTTGGTTTTGTTTTTTTTTTTTAAGATTCCACATTTAAATAGTATCATATAGTATATTTTCTTCTCTCTTTGATGTATTTCGCTAAGCATAATACCTTTTGGGCCACCATTGGCTGTTGCAAATGGCAAAACTTCATTCTTTTTTATGGCTGAGTAGTATTTCATTGTATATATATACATACCCCATCTTCTTTACTCACTCGTCTGTTGACGGACACTTAAGTTGCTTCCATACTTGACTGCTGTAAGCAGTGCCTCTGTGAACTTGAGGGTGCATCTTTCTTTTCATATCAATGTTTTCATTTTCTTCAGATATATATGCCCAGGGATGGAATTGCCAGGTCTTGTAGATGTTCTGTTTTTAGTTTTTTGAGAAACCTCTATACTGCCTTCCACTGTGGCTGCACCAATTTATATTCCCACCAGGGTTCTCATTTTTCCTGCGTCCTCACCAGCATTTGTTATTTGTGGTCTTTTTGATGATAGCCATTCTGCCAGGTGTAAGGTGATATCTCATTGTAGTTTTAATTTGCATTTCTCTGATGATTATCAATGTTGAACATCTTTTCTTGTACATGATGGCCTGATGGTCTCCTTTGGAAAAATGTTTATTCAGGTCTTCTGCCCATTTTTTAATTGTGTTGTTTGTTTTTGATATTGAGTTCTATGAACTATTTATATATTTTTGACATTAACCCCTTATAAGTCATAATTTGCAATTTTTTAATTAACAGTCTGTGAGTTCTTGAAAAGAGAAAGATTGTTTTAATTAACAATTTTAATTGTGATAAAATACTTGTACCATACAATTTATTATCTTAACCATTTCCAACTGTATAGTTCAATAATGTTAAATACATCGACACATTGTTATATGAACAAGTCCCTACTCCCCCTATTTCCAGCCCTGATAACAACCATTCTGAATGCTTCCTATCTCTTTGAATTTGACTACTCTAGGTACCTCAGAGAAGTGGACTCACATGGTATTTGTCTTTTTGTGACTGCCTTATTTCACTTTGCGTGATGCAATCAAGTTTCATCCATGTTGTAGCACATGTCAGAATATCCTTCCTTTTTAAGGCTAAATAATACTTCAACATATGTATGTGGCACACTTTATCATTCATCTGTCAATGCACATTGGGTTGCTTCCACTTTCTGGGTATTTTCAATAGTGCTGTTATGAACATGGGTGTACCAGTATCTCTTCATGACCCTGCCTGCTTTCAGTTCTTGCAGAGATTCTGTAAGTTGAAGCTAGCTTGTATTCTCCTTGCATTCTCCATTCCTACAGGTAGGAATACCTGTAGCTGTTTAGGCTAAAACTTAGAGCTTCTGCGTCCTGTGGTACCTGTAGCCTGGAATATTTTGTGGTTTGGGCCTATCAACTGTCTGTTTCTATCAGAGCAGAACATAAATATGATTCCAGGAATGTATTTAGTTAGGACAATAATTTCCTAAGTCAGCTGTGTCCAATATGGACCTCCAGATAATTGAATAAGATTTTCAAGCACATCTTTAGTAATATTTTAGTAGACCAGTACTTGAATACCAAAACAAGAATGTTCCTTCTGACAGCCATTGGACAGTAGGTTAAATGGGCTATTCTCATAATGTGAAATAGGACAAAACCATTATCATTTAATAATGGCAAGAACAAATGGATCCCGTAGACACACAGTGGTTCACATCATTTAGCCACTAAGTTAAAAGCAGGTGACTACCATGCAAATCATTTAAATTGTGAAGCCCTTCCCACTCTGATTTAAATGGGCCTTTTTCTAAATCCCACTCTTTTTTAAAGTATTTATTTATTTGGCTGCATCGGGTCCTGGCTGTGGCACATGAGCTGTTTCACTGTGGTGCGCAGACTCCTCTCCAGTTGCAGCTTGCAGGCTCGGTAGTCGTGGCTCGAGAGCTCAGTTGCTCCAAGGTTTGTGGGATCTTCATTCACTGACCAGGGATTGAATCCAAGTCGCCTGCACTGGAAGGCGGATTCTTCACCACTGGATGAGCAGAGAAGGCCCTCTAATTCCCACTTTTATTATGAGAGTAAATTCTATATCCTACTCAAAATTCTTTCAAAAGAAAAAATAAAAGTATTTTCTCATTCTTTGATTCTTCACTTTTGTTCCAAGTAAATCAAGTTTAGAGACATTAGATTATTTTAATATAATATCTTAAAACTATTTCCAAACGATCATATGATTTCAATTTAGTGTAATAGGTGTCCTAAGAAAGGACCAGATAAAGTTATAGCTGTGAATAAAATTGGTTTCTTAGTTAGAGAAAATGATAAGACAGTTGAAATGTTTCTTTCTCTTTCTCGTTTTTAAGAGTTTCTTTGAGAATATTTTGGAACTGTCATTCTCACGGATTTAAGCCTAAGGGCTTTGCATTGAAACTGGGTCTCTGTGACCATTTTGTTATTGTGTTTGTTTAAAACTGGAGTTTGTGCTAGTCCTCAAAAGGAGACGATGTTTATAAACGATGTTGTATCCACGTTTAGAAGCAGAGACAAATGAATGTCAGGTCCGAGGTTCACCCTAACACAGGGCTGTTTCCTACGTCAGAAGTCTCCTACTGGCTCTATATCAGCCCCACTGTTCACAGGTAACTTTTGCATTTACTTTTATTTTTTGTACAAATTTATACAAATTTCATCTCTTTCCCAAAGTAGTCTGTGTATATTTATGTGTGTGTTTTTTTTTTTTAGTCAAAATGAGGTAAGATTATCTAATGAATGAAAGCAAGTAGCAGAGATAATTTTTATGTTGTTGTAAAATTAATCCCCGTATCATGCTGAAAAGATTGTCCTTGTTTCAACGTCTTGGGATGTGCATTAAATTTCTGTGCATTTAATCTAATTGTGCAAAAAATGATGTGATGTAAAATGTGCTTTTAAGATGGCCTATTTTCTTGAAATTTCAAGCTATATTGAGTACACAGTACTCTTCATTTAGAGAACTCAATTTCATGCAGTGGCAGCAGCAGTGGAATTGGAAAAACACAAAATCTTACCACATAATGGGGAGCAAAATATAAACAAGTGAGCAAATGTAACAGCAAAACATTTGAGGTACCAAATACCTCTTTACAGTTGTAAAGAGACACTCTGAAGGAGAGAGCTGTAAACGACCGAGCCAGCAGCGTGGAGAGAGAAAAAGCCCTAGGGGATTCTTTCCCCTTTTTATTTATGTATGGCTGCACTGTGCCTTCGTTGCTGCATGCAGGCTTTCTCTAGTTGTGACGAATGGGGGCGACTCTTTGCTGTGGTGCCAGCGCTTCTCATTGTGGGGGCTTCTCTTACTGCAGAGCGTGGGCTCAGCAGTTGAGGCTCACAGGCTTAGTTGGGGAGCCATGTTTCTGATGGAGGTAGTTGAAACGGTCAGCCGTTAGAGTCTCTGAACTGGAACTAGAGAGTGAAGAAGAGTGAAGTCAGTGCGACTGGGATGTTAACTTGACTGAAAACAGCTTCAGGTGGTTCTCTTGAGTCAGGAGCCTGAAAGTAATCCAGTTCCCACCGTCTCATGGCATGGACTTAAACAGAGTGGAGAGGCTATGTCTATCAGAAAGGAGTCCATCTCTTGGAGATCTATTTTAAGAACATCCTAGCCTCTTCAGGGCTTCCCTTGTGGCTCTGCTGGTAAGGAATCCGCCTGCAATGCCAGAGACCTGGGTTCGATCCCTGGGTTGGAAAGATCCCCTGGAGAAGGGAAAGACTACTAATTCCAGTATGCTGGCCTAGAAAATTCCGTGGACTGTATACTCCATGGGGTTGCAAAGAGTTGGACACAACTGAGTGACTTTCATTTCACTTCATTAGCCTCTTCATGGAGAAGGCAATGGCACCCCACTCCAGTACTCTTGCCTGGAAAATCCCATGGATGGAGGAGCCTGGTGGGCTGCAGTCCATAGGGTCTCTGGGAGTTGGACACGACTGAGTGACTTCACTTTCATTTTCACTTTCATGCACTGGAGAAGGAAATGGCAACCCACTCCAGTGTTCTTGCCTGGAGAGTCCCAGGAACGGGAGCCTGGTGGGCTGCCGTCTATGGGGTCACACAGAGTCGGACACGACTGAAGTGACTTAGCATAGCATAGCATAGCCTCTTCAAGTTATCTTTTGAGGAACACTGTTCATAATCTAGGATCATTTTGGCTTTATCTCTTATTCCAGTCACTGCTGTGGTGACCAGTTCAGAACAGATTTCCCCCAGTTTCATGGATACAACTCTTAAGAGAGTGCTGTACTCTTCACTGCGAGTCTTTTCCACTGCTGCATCATGGGCGGGGGCCAGGGGGGTCCTTCAGGAATCGCTTGGCTCACATGCAAAGGCCTGTGTTTTGAAGAAAAAAACCTGGGTTTAAGTCCAAGGCTCGATTGTGTACCTAAATTATTTCCTTGTCATGAACATGAAAATAAGGCTGCACAAGGCATTATGATAACTAACAAGACAAAATTTTGGTGTGATAGGCATTCCATACATGATAGCTCTGAAAACGATGGGGATTATTCAGGTAATAATGCCTCAAGAAAGAGTTAAAGAGATGCTTTTCCTATACAAGTGACCAAAAAACTGCTTTTTGTAGGTGTGTTGTTACACATTAACATTTTAATCTGTTTTTCAAGTAGAATCTGAGGTCTCTCTGTAAGCAATCTTTAATCTGTGTGTGGACGTTTTGCTAACACATCTGATAACAGAAACACTTTGACATGAGACCTTTCATCCTCCTGTTCTACCCTGGGCAAGTCAAGTCTGCCTTCTTGAAAATCTGCATCCTCTCTGGTTTTTCTCCCAATTTATTTACCATGCTGTGTGTAGAAATAACAACAAGAATGCAGTCTTATTTTCCTGAAAAGTAATTTTAAGAATTTGATTCTTTCTTGGTCTGTTTTAACCAAAATGATCATTGGTCTCTCAAGAAGCATTTTGTTCTCTCCATGACATCAAAAGCAAAAGCTAATGTTCCTAGAGGGCTTTATAATTTAAGAACTTCCATACAGTTGGTCCCTGCATCTCTGCACAGTGGGATTTAGTGTTAATTCCCAGTTTTACATATGATAAGCCTAGATCTCAGAAGTGACATGATGCCAGGCTCATAAAACCGGCACACTCAAGGGCCCATGGTCCATGCATTCCTACCCCCTACTGGGGCAAAGCCAGGGATGTCTGTTCTGCCTCCAGCACAGGGAAGCTGAAGGGATCAAGTGCTTAGGAGTATACTTTTTAAACTGCATGTCATCAAATATGTGTTGTATTATATTCCACAGACATCCAGATTTGCTATCCGCTTCACCCCGTTTTACAACCTATATCTCTCCTTTTGTTCTTAGAAGCTTTCCAAGAACTTATCAAAGACAGTATCTAGTTTATTAGCCACTTGATCTTTCTGTGAATTTTCAGTGTTCCCTTTCTCTGATCATCACTATCACACGTACATCTGTGTGTCTGTCATTCATTTGGTTGTCTTCGCTTGTCCTCTTTCCTTTTGGCTTTCCTTCTCTCTTATTCATTCATGAAGCACTTTTGCATAAAGATGGACACAGGGCACTTGCCTATCAGACTCTCTTTGACCTTCACAAAGGTCAATCAGTCATGGATCTTGCTTTAAGAAGCTTAAAGTTAGCAATTGGAACAGTGAAAGTGAACTGAGCCTTTTTTAGAAAATTTTTATTTTAAAAGATATTAAATATATAACCAAGCTCAAAAGAAAAAAAAAAAAACAGGTGTAAGAACAGAGAATTCCCAGACAGAGTAGTTCAACTTGGAGTTAAACTGCACATGGCCCTCAGACTTTTAGATGTAGAAAAACGCCTTAGGGATGGGTGTTAGAAGACAAACAGGAACAGGACAGGAGAATGTACACTCCTGCAAGACTGGGCCTGAAATGGAGCCCCCAGACTCTGAAAAGATTTCACCGTCTACTAACAGGGACAGTAAACCCAGCAAGCCAGCCAGCCCAGGGACATGGCAAGGAAGCTGAAAGAAATAAGAGCCACAAGCCTGCATCACGTCAAGTGTGGAGTCTAAATTTAAACTACACGAGTCTTGCAAAAAGCAATTAAGCTGAAAATTTAGCATCAAAACTGGCCCAGATCAAGTGAAATGCTTGTACCCCTGATAGCTATAAATGCTAAAACTTCCTATAGAGTCCCTTCCACAAGACCGTGCCCCTGGGATTCACCTAGAAAGCAGTATATGCCTAAATAAAACATTCTGGACAGGCTTATGAGCATCCCCCCAAAACCAACTATAAACATGTTGAAAGTATTTAGAGATATAATAGATAAGGTATGATTTAGAGAAAGGAGATATAATAACCATAAAATAAGAAGTATCTCATGGAAAGTAACAGAAATGTTTGAGGAAAAACTAAGTCAAGCGTTTCTAGGCACTTAGCCTGCCATTTCCGAAGGAGGAAATAGCAGTGTGCTCTAATATTCCTGCCTGGGAAATCCCTTGGACTGAGCAGCCTGGCAGGCTCCAGTCCGTGGGGTTGCAGAGTCAGCCACGATTCAGCAAACAAGCACAAGACATGAAAAACATTAAAATCAAAATGCTGTAGACATTAAACAGATTACACAGAAAAAGAAAAAAGAAATTAGAAAATAGATGAGAAAGTTACCTAGAATGCCCTGCAGGTGTGCGTGCTACATCGCTTCAGTTATGTCGACTCTTTGAGACCCTATGGTCCATAGCCCGCCAGGCCCCTCTGCCCATGGGGTTCTCCAGGCAAGAACACGTGAGTGGGTTGTCATGCCCTCCTCCAGGGGATCTTCCCAACCCAAGGGTCAAACCCACACCTCTTTTGTGTCCTGCATTGGCATGCGGGTTCTTCACCACTGAGCCACCTGGGACGCAGTACAAAGAGATGAGGAGATAGAAAATAAGAAACGGTGGTTAATGCAAAAGATTGAGTGAAAAAGCCTAACCCACGAGTAGGAGTTCAAAAAGGAAAAATAGGTGGCATGGGGGTGATATTTGAAGAAACAATGTCTAAAGAACGTTTCAGAACTGGAGAAATAACTGCATCTTCAAATCAGATAAGGACACTGAATCCTGACCAACAGGAGTAAAAATAATTGCATACTTCAGTTCCTCATATTGAAACTGCAGGCATCAAAAATAAACGGAGCAAGTTTTTATTAAGCTACCAAGAGAAAGTACTAGTTCTCTACCTATAAGGGAAAGACAGTTAGACCAACAAAAAATATCTCAGAAGTGGTGGTGAAGATCCAGGTGTCATGGAGTACTATCTTCAAAGTACTGAAGGAGGTTACCACACTAGAAAGCTATAACGTGTTAAACTATCATTCCAGAATGCAGGTGAAATAAAAACACTTTCAGGCATAGCAAGACTGAAAGATTTCAACATTCAGTGACTGACTGCTGCCGAATTTTAATTATATATGTGTATATATATATGTATGTTCTTCGGTAAGAAATTGAACCCAGTAGTAAGGAGTGAAGTGCAGTTAACAGCGGTGATCAAAGAAATACATTTGTAACTCTAAACAGACATGAGGTGTGGATGTGAGAGAAAGAGAGACTTCAGCAGTAATTTGAAAACAAGTGTAAGTTTACTGAAGAGTGACCCTGTGAAAATGGGAAGCAATAGGCCAAAGATAAAATACTCTACATTTTTTCTGTTCCTCGTGGAAAAGCTGTTGATTAACTTTAGATTTTTAAATATGCAAGTTCATAACTTAATTATTTTAAGAGTAAAAATAGAATGTGAACCTTCTAAATCCAGCAGATGAGCAAAGAAATATTTTTTTTTTAAGCAGGACCCATTTAATGAAGTAGAAAGGAGGAGAGGAAGTTCAAATGGTAGGAAAAAAATTCCAAATCAATAATTATGATAAATGAAAACAGATTAAACCAAGCTGTTATAATACAGAGACTCTCAGACTTTTTAAATTTCAGCTTTTTACTGTTTGTAAGCAACATGTGTGAAATATAATTATGTGGGGACTTTGTAAACAAGGAATTTTTTTTAAAGGGCATTCCAGGCAAATTCTTTTTTTTTTTTTTTTCACCTTTGACTGCACCCTGTGGCTTGTGGAATCCTAGTTCCCTGACCAGGAACGGAGCCTGGGCCCTCGCAGTGAAAAGCGCAGAGTCCTTACCACTGGACCACTAGAGAAGTCCCCAGGCTGATTCTAAAGAGAGAACAAAAGAAAGAGACAGGAGGGAAGACAGAGCCAGAGGAAATACGGAAGAAACAATATCAGACAAAAGTTATAAGGCAAAAAAATTATAAATAAAGATTGATGATAGAAGGAGGCGAAAAGCTTAAAGTATTTAAAGATATGAAAAGACAAATCACAAAAGAAGAAACTTAAATGGTCAAAAAAAACATTTGAAAAATGTTCAGCCTGCTGGTGATCATGACCATGCAAATAAAGGCAATAGTGGGGCTAACCTTTCAGCCCTCATCAAGAAGCAAAAACAATTCAAACGGGTTAATGATGAGTGTTGGCCGGACTTGGAACAAAAGGACATCTCATCTCCTCCTGGTTGGAATGAAAGCAGCAGCTGTGCACACATCCATGACTCAGCAGTTCTATTTTCATCCTATATCCTACAGAAAGACCCACGGATGTCCCTGGGGCCTCATCTGTAATAGCCATAAAGCGGAAGCAACCCGGGTGTCCATCCGGAGTGGAACGGATTAGTAAACTGTGGTGTGTTCAGACAATTGAAAGGTGCTGCAGAGAAAACGACTTCACTTTGAGTTACCTGTATTAAAACAGACACATCGCAGAATCACAATGCTGAATAAAAATAAGTTGCAGAAGGATGTGCATATCTAATTTCAAATTTACATAAAACAAAGTGGTACTGGGTGCTGTTTTTATGAACACATGCATGTGTGTAAAGTGTACATATCTGAGAGGAAATGGGAATCTCCCGTGGTGGGTGGTTCCCTTCTTGAATGAGGAAGATGAATGGGGACAAGGAGGGAGGCAGAGCAGGACTTAACTAGGCCTTGTTCACTTTTTAAAGATCTGAAGCAAGTATGGCAAAGATCTTAGCATATATTTGCATTCTTAATTCTTCATGGTGGATCTGTAGTCTCCCGCTGTTTTTCTGTGTGTGTGTGTGTGTGTGTGTTTGGGTTTGGATGTGTGTGCAAGTGTTTTGAAAATATTTCCTTAATTAGAAATAGCTCCCTGAAAGACAAATACCAAGTGATATCACTTATATACGGAATCTAAAATAAGACACCGGAGAAGCCAATGGCACCCCACTCCAGTACTCTTGCCTGGAAAATCCCATGGACGGAGGAGCCTGGTAGGCTGCAGTCCATGGGGTCGCTAAGAATCAGACATGACTGAGCGACTTCACTTTCTCTTTTCACTTTCATGCATTGGAGAAGGAAATGGCAACCCACTCCAGTGTTCTTGCCTGGAGAATCCCAGGGATGGGGGAGCCTAGTGGGCTGTTGTCTGTGGGGTCACACAGAGTTGGACACGACTGAAGTGACTTAGCACAGCACAAAATAAGACACAGGTGAACCTACCTATGAAACGAAAACAGACTCACAGAAATAGAGAATAGACTTGTAGTTGCCAAGGCTGGTGGGTGGGGAAGGATTGGAAGTTTGATTAGCAGATGCAAAGAATTATATATAGAATGGATAAACCACAAGGTCCTACTGTAGCACAGGGAACTGTATTCGATATCCCACAATGAACCATAATGGAAAACAATATGAAAAAGAATGTGTGTGTGTGTGTGTGTGTGTATGTATGTATGTATAACTGAATCACTTTGCTGCAGAGCAGAAATTAGCACAACATTGTAAATCAACTGTACTTCAATTAAAAAGTAAATTTAGGGATTTCCCTGACAGTCCGGTGGTTAAGACTCTGTGCTCCCAATGCAGGGGTCACAGGTTTGATCCCTGGTAGGGAAAATGAGATCCAACATGCTGCATTTTTAATATAAATTTAAAACTTTTTAATTAAATTTAAAATTTCATAAATTAAAAAAAATTTGTTTTAATTTTTAACGGTTGAAAATATCTCCTAGCTTATTACGGGGGAAAGAAAACATATAGCAATAATACCAAGAAAAATGCTACGTGTTCTATGATGAGTTTTTTACAAATGGGTTTTAGAGAGAATTGTGCCATTGGAATCCAAGAGTGCATTCTGGAAGAGGAACCCCAGGGTGGCTTTGCCACAGACACTCGCCTGCGTTCAGTCACTCTTAGAAGTGGGTCAGCCATCATCAACTCCTCTGTGTCTATGGCCTGAGTCAGCAGGCCTGTTTCTCACTAGTAGTTGCTTTTTCACTCATTTCTTTCTGGTCATCATAACTTGTTACTTACCCAGGGCCTCCCGGAGGATTTATCACTTTGAGGAAAAACATCTGAACAATTAAATGATGCCTGCGTTCCTTCTCACAGAAAGAGATAATCATGACTTCTGTTGTAATATCTTGTGGATTTTTATGGAAATACTTGGATTCTGGCATAGAGAGTGGCTCTGTTGGTTGGTTGAATGGACATGTGTATGTTTCACACAGATTCCCAAGTCATCTTCTCCTGGACCAGAGAGGTTCCATTTGAGGAATCTTTTTATTTTTTTTTTAATTTTATTTTATTTAACTTTACAATATTGTATTGGATTTGCCATATATCAGAATGAATCTGCCACAAGTATACATGTGTTCCCCATCCTGAACCCTCCTCCCTCCTCCCTCCCCATACCATCCCTCTGGGTCGTCCCAGTGCACCAGCCTCAAGTATCCAGTATCGTGCATCAAACCTGGACTGGTGACTCGTTTCATATATGGTATTATACATATTTCAATGCCATTCTCCCACATCATCCCACCCTCTCCCTCTCCCAGACTCCACTGAGTCCCAGGTCTCTCAGTGTCTCTTTTGCTGTCTCATATACAGGGTTATTGTTACCATCTTTCTAAATTCCATATATATGCGTTAGTATACTGTATTGGTGTTTTTCGTTCTGGCTTACTTCACTCTGTATAATAGGCTCCAGTTTCATCCACCTCATTAGAACTGATTCAAATGTATTCTTTTTAATGGCTGAGTAATACTCCACTGTGTATATGTACCACAGCTTTCTTATCCATTCATCTGCTGATGGACATCTAAGTTGCTTCCATGTCCTGGCTATTATAAACAGTGCTGCGATGAACATTGGGGTACACGTGTCTCTTTCAATTCTGGTTTCCTCAGTGTGTATGCCCAGCATTGTGATTGCTGGATCATAAGGCAGTTCTATTTCCAGTTTTTTAAGGAATCTCAACACTGTTCTCCATAGTGGCTGTACTAGTTTTCCTTCCCACCACCAGTGTAAGAGGGTTCCCTTTTCCCTACATCCTCTCCAGCATTTATTGCTTGTAGACTTTTGGATCACAGCCATTCTGACTGGCGTGAAATGGTACCTCATAGTGGTTTTGATTTGCGTTTCTCTGATAATGAGTGATGTTGAGCATCTTTTCATATGTTTGTTAGCCATCAGTATGTCTTCTTTGGAGAAATGTCTATTTAGTTCTTTGGCCCATTTTTTGATTGGGTCGTTTATTTTTCTGGAATTGAGCTGTAGGAGTTGCTTGTATATTTTTGAGATTAGTTGTTTGTTGCTTCATTTGCTATTATTTTCTCTCATTCTGAAGGCTGTCTTTTCACCTTCCTTATAGTTTCTTTTGTTGTGAAGAAGCTTTTTAAGTTTAATTAGGTCCCATTTGTTTATTTTTGCTTTTATTTCCAGTATTCTGGGAGGTGGGTCATAAAGGATCCTGCTGTGATTTATGTCCGAGAGTGTTTTGCCTATGTTCTCCTCTAGGAGTTTTATAGTTTCTGGTCTTACGTTTAGATCTTTAATCCATTTTGAGTTTATTTTTGTGTATGGTGTTAGAAAGTGCTTTAGTTTCATTTTTTTACAAGTGGTTGACCAGTTTTCCCAGCACCACTTGTTAAAGAGATTGTCTTTAATCCATTGTATATTCTTGCCGCCTTTGTCAAAGATAAGATGTCCATAGGTGTGTGGACTTTATCTCTGGGCTTTCTATTTTGTTCCATTGATCTATATTTCTGTCTTTGTGTCAGTATCATACTGTCTTGATGACTGTGGCTTTGTAGTAGAGCCTGAAGTCAGGCAGGTTGATTCCTCCAGTTCCATTCTTCTTTCTCAAGATAGCTGTGGCTATTTGAGGTTTTTTGTATTTCCATACAAATTGTGAAATTATTTGTTCTAGCTCTGTGAAGAATACCGTGGTAGCTTGATAGGGATTGCATTGAATCTATAAATTGCTTTGGGTAATATACTCATTTTCACTATATTGATTCTGGCCACAGCAATCAGAGCAGAAAAAGAAATAAAAGGTATCCAAATGGGAAAAGAAGAAGTAAAACTCTCACTGTTTGCAGATGACATGATCCTTTACATAGAAAACCCTAAAGACTCCACCAGAAAATTACTAGAACTAATCAATGAATATAGTAAAGTTGCAGGATATAAAATCAACACACAGAAATCCCTTGCATTCCTATACACTAATAATGAGAAAATAGAGAAATTAAGGAAACAATTCCATTCACCATTACAATGAAAAGAATAAAATACTTAGGAATATATCTACCTGAAGAAACTAAAGACCTATATATAGAAAACTATAAAACACTGGTGAAAGAAATCAAAGAGGACACTAATAGATGGAGAAATATACTATGTTCATGGATTGAGGAATCTTTTTAAATGTTGTCTGATTTCCCTTCACTTTTCAAAATTCAGTTTCTCTTTCTTTTTTTAAGTCTTTATTGGATTTGTTACAATATTGCTTCTGTTTTATGTTTTGGTTTTTTGGCCACAAGGCATGTGGGATCTCAGCTTTCTGACCAGGGATCGTACCCACATCCACTGCCTTGGAATGTGGTCTTAACCACTGAACTTCAGGGAAGTGCCTGGTTTGTCTTGTTAAATGTGTTGCTGCAAAGCGTTAGCAGGCACATTTCACGACCTCTATGGGAGGGTAATGGAGGTCCATGTGGAAATGAGACTGGTCATCCTTGTCATGTGTCCATAGCATCTAACGCAGCTCTTCCAAACAGTAAGGGCTTGGAATCTCTGGGCTTCTCCCCACGTCACAGCAGCGTCTCCGCTCCATGGACGATCTCAGGATCACACACAGCACCATCACACATTATCACTCTTGATGTAAAGTGGAGTCATGGCATACTTTGAAAAAGGTTGGTTTCGGTGCTTCTGACATTCTCCCAGGGGACGAATAAACAGCCTGGCTAGGTTGGTCGAGAGGCAGTTTACCAGTCACCATGCTAGGCAGCTGACTTCTCTTTTGCAAATACACACCTGCTCTTCATTGAAACCAAAGGCATAACTCAGACTCGGATTTCTCCATGGACTCCCTGGGGCTGCTGGTCTGGGTCTGGTCCTGGACCTTCCAATCTCAGACATCTTTGCTTTTCCTTTGCAGAGAGAAGATGCATCAGTCTGCCATGTATGAGCTCTGCCAGGGGATGCACCAGATCAGCCTTCAGTTTGTCCGGCTGCAGCTCACCTTCGAGGAATACACCGTAATGAAAGTGTTGCTGCTGCTGAGCACAAGTAAATTGATGTCCAACTGGCACTCTTTTACACTGTCACATCATCTTCTCTTTAGGAGACTAGCCTATTTCTGGGGCCAGGTAGTATTAAAAAAAAAAAAAAGTAAGAGGAGGTGGGCAGAGAGCTTTGGTGGGGGATGAATTACTTGCAGAGTTAGAAGCTTTGGGTGGTGCACCTGCCTTGATCCCTTCATCCATCCAACCACTAAGGATTCGTTCAGTGTCTGTTATGTGTATGGTGGACTGGGCAGTTCTGGAACTACCAGAACGAATGAGGCACAGTCTCAACCCTCGGGGAGTGTTTGTTTTCATTTTTCAGTCGCCGAATCATGTCCAATTCTTTGCGACCCAATAAACTGCAGCACGCCAGTCTTCCCTGTCCTTCACTATGTCCCGTAAGATAAATTCAAGGTAATTTTAATACACTGTGGAAAGTGATTGTTTGCCATGATAGAGACTGTGCTGGGGGCTCAGAGGAGGGAAGCACATGCTCACTTCTTGGCATCAGAGGATTCTTGATGAAGCTTCATCTCAGAGAGCTTTGCCAGGGTGAGGGATTGACCAAGGCATGAGCTGACCTCCCTGCTGGGGAGTGTGAGAGAGCATGGTGGTGTGGGAAGCAGACCCACATAATAGTGTGTAGCTCTGTGGAGTTGTTTTGCCTGTTTATGATTTTTGTTTTTTATCTCATTTATGTATCCACCAATTTTTCAAGGCATATCAGGTACTGTTGGACTGGGGAGGCATGGTTCCCCTGTAGATTGAACCGGAAGATTCCCACATGTTGAAGTCATCTGCTGTCTATAAGGCAAGCAGGGGAGTGTGGTCCAGAAGGCTCTGAGCAGTGGGCTGACATGGCCAAAGGGGTCCTTCATGGCTTCATGAAGATGTGTCTGACAGTAGATAGACTGAAGGAAAGGGAATGGGATGAGGAGAGAGGCCAAGTCAGACAGAAAATTGAGCCAGACTGGAAGCCCAGAGACCTGCTGTGAGACTGATGAAATAACAGCCTGAATAATGGTGTATTCTTGCCTGGGAAATCCCACGGACAGAGGAGTCTGGCGGGCTATAGTCCACGGGGTCACGAAGGGTCAGACATGATGGAGCGACTACACTTTCACTTTCTTAATGGTGGTGGGCAGCTTGCTGACAGCGCCAGATGCATTTGAGACACGCTGCAGAGTCAGCCTTGCCGAGAAGGGAATGCAAAATAGTCTGGATCAGAAGTGACCTGGGTTTTGAGGGCACAGATGATTGTGAGGTGGTAGTGATACTTTGAAGAGAAGTGCATTCTTGTTGGGATTGGAGCAGATTTTATGGAGTATAAAATGACTTCTCCAGGTGGCTGAGTGGTAAATAACCCACCTGCCAATGCAGGAGATACAGGAGATGTGGGTTCCATCCCTGGGTCAGGAAGATCCCCTGCAGAATGTGATGGCAACCCACTCCAGTCTTCCATCTTGCCTGGAGAATCTGATGGACAGAGGAGCCTGGCGGGCTTCAGTCCATGGGGTCGCAAAGAGTCAGACATGACTGAATGACTGAGCATGCGTAGCCTCAGAGAGAGGCCTAAAGAGGGGGAAACTGGGGGACTTGAACTCAGAAAACAAATTTGGATATTGACATATAAGCTTGACATGATCCTTGTAGAACAGGAAAGTCCAATGGCAAGTGGAGGTGCCGAGGCACAGGAAGAGGGAAGACCCACTGAGGTGCTTAAAAGGAAGAACGTAGTGCTGAGGGACAGGGAGAACCATCAGAGAGGCAGAGGGCCAAGAGTTCAAGGCTTCCCAGAGGCGTGACTCATGGCAGAGCTTCCAATGGAAGCCAGGAATGCTGACAGAAGCCTATTGGGGTTGACCATGCGGCATCAGGCAGGTGCCAGACGGCGGGAGACTTGCAGATTGATAGGAAGCTGCTTCAGGCGTCTGGAAGCAAGCATGAGAGGAGAGAAGTCGATGGCAGAAGGAGCCAGGAGAGACGAGGGAGGCAGGATTAGCCTTGGCAAGGATGCTAAACACTTCTTTCCCAAACAGCAGCCCAAGCCTTTCCAAACAGAGGGGAAGGAATTTGAGGAAGCTCTCATCAGATAAGGGTGAGGCTGGGATGATGGCAGGAGACAGGATAGAGAGGAAATCTCAGAACCAAGTGCTGTGACCACTGAGGAAAAGGAGAAATGTTCCGGGTGCCAGGACACCAGGGCAAGTGGCGCCAATTTCAAAGGAGGAGAGGCTGTTGAGTGACCCCCTGGAAGCTAAAAAGAGCACCTGAGACATGCCCAGCCCTCCCCTCAGCCCAGGAATCAGTGGCTGTGGTGAAGGGTTTTCAGTAGAACCATTTGGAAGTGAGTGGCATGAGCAGCCAAGCATCGAGGATAGAATGGATAAGAAAAGCTGCTGATCCTAGCACGGAGGGATTGGGTCTGGGGAAGAGTGAAGCCTGCACCTGGTGGGGCAGGAAGCAGGAGGCAGGAGCCGGTGTGTCAATATCTGCCCTACACATATCTGGCGTCTCTCAGGTTTCAGAGTTTTTCCATCTATCATCTGATTTAATGCTGCAAGACTGCTAACTTGTCTAAAGGGGACAAAACAGAGGTGTGCAGGTGTGACACAGAGAAGGCAATGGCAAGCCACTCCAGTACTCTTGCCTAGAAAATCCCATGGATGGAGGAGCCTGGTGGGCTGCATTCCATGGGGTCGCTACCAGTCAGTTGCGACTGAGCGACTGAGCGACTTCACTTTCACACAATGGAGAGGGAAATGGCAACCCACTCCAGTGTTCTTGCCTGGAGAGTCCCAGGGACGGGGAAGCCTGGTGGGCTGCCGTCTATGGGGTTGCACAGAGTCGGACACGACTGAAGCGACTTAGCAGCAGCAGCAGCAGCAGGTGTGACTTGTACAGCCTCCTTGGTGAATTAGGACTCAGACCCAGGGCTTTGGCATTCCCTTCCAGCCAGATGCAAAGGTGGAAAGCAGGCTGGCAGTGGGGGACCCCCAGCCGCAGGGAGAGGGGACGGTGAGCCGGCTGGGCTGGACTCCAGCAGCGAGACAGACCAGCAGCCTGGGAGGGCGGTGGGGTCAGCGTGTCTCAGCTGTGTTTCGCTTGGGCGGCAAGGCTTTTCAGGTTGCTTTCGGCCTTTTGCCGTGTTTGATTTCCATGGACTTTGATTGCACAGTTGCAGGCCCCACCAGGCCTCAGTACCCACCGCTCCTCACTGTATGCTCAGCCCACATTCAGGAACTTGTGTCTGCAATCCTCCGTCCACAGGCTCAGTAGAACCAGGCTCTTCTCCCTGCTCCATTGTTCTTCAAGGTTTCTGAGGCTCCCAGCTTATTCTTTCTAGAACATAACTTGGGAAATGTACTTTTAGTTCCCTGCCCAGGGATTGACCCTGCACCCTCAGCTGTGAAAGCAGAGTCCTAATCTCTGGACTGCCACGGAATTCCCTGGAAATGTACTCTTTAAATTCAGCAACAGTGAATTTAGGCCTCTTTCCAAGCTGTATCATTAACCATTAGAAGAAATTTAAAAAAAGAAAAAAGAAAAAAAAAATCAAATGGGTGTTAAAATTTAAATTTTTTTCTAAAAATGTTCATGATAATAATCCTTTATAAACATTGGCCACTCAATTGTTATTGGTGTCTTGTCCTTTTACATCCATTTAATCAGTCAACCTTATAATCAATTCTGATATCATTTAGCTCCCTAAATTAATTTATTAGCTTCCAGGTGATTCAGTACATTCAAGGTTGATTTTTATTGATGCAGAAAAAGCAAAAAAAAAAAACAAAAAACAGAACAGAAGTAAAGAATTGTAGAAATCATGAAAACTTCAGGCTTTAGTAAGCTTATTTTGCTAATCTCTGATAGAATATATGAAAATTTTTCTTCTTATTTAGAAGGTTACATTATACACCTGATGTCCGGTGTATGAGGAAAGTTAGGCTGTGACATCAAGAAGATCATGTTCTTTTTGCTCAAACAGGAAAGCAAACCAGCTTCCCACCCAGCTGTCTTTTTGCTCTTCTCCAGCCCATAGATTCTGGATGATTTCCAGGAGCCCTGCTGCATTTAATAAGTAAATTCAGAAAATCTAGGCAGACCTCCAAAATTTGAGGTTTTGCCTAAGTTCTCTTTTATTTGTGGGTCTGTTTCAACTTCTGAAATATCTGGCTGGGAAAATGGTACAATATATTTCCGTCCCAGCAGTAAAACACAAGTAATATTTGACACAAGTTGTTCATCATCTTGAGAATTTTTGATAGCACAACTGTCAGAAATATGAAAGCTTTTGGTTAATCTCAGTAGCTACACCAAATAGCACTGAAATATAGTCATGAAATGTACTCACTCCATTCTTATTTTAGGTAATTTTTTAAATGTGTAATATCCGTAAGTATCTATATTGAAAAATGAAAGGTTTACTCCATAACATTTTGGAACTTTAAAAAAAAAAATGTGTATCAGTAGGTGGGCTGTGAAAGCATGTATATATAAACTTTCAGTTTATTTTATAAAGTTTCGGGTAAACCTTAAAATTTTGGTAGAAAGCGAATTTATAGTTTCAGAGTTAACATTCTACCTATTACCATCCTTCTTTATGTTTTTGTATACTTGTAAAACAAGGGTTTAATTTGAAAGAAAAAAACTGTTACATAATGAAGGCCATCTAATTCTGAGTGTGAATGTCAAATATTTGAAACCACAACTAATATTGTGCCAGCCTCAGGAATGTGTGCAGTGCCTACAGGGATTTATTTTTCCCCCACAAAAATAGAGTCAAGATAAACCACAAACCAAAAGCCTCAACAATTAAAACTCAAGGAGGTCATTAACATCATGTGTGAAGTTAATTTGCAAGATAATCCATATCTTTATATAGGACAACAGGGTTTATTTGGGAGCAGTAGTATTCTTGACTCCCAGGGTTACATGTAGCACTCAAAAGCATACTTAGCTGTTCTACAGAGCTGATGACCCAAGTGAATTTTTATTGATACCAGTTATAAATAAGCAAGGCAAATTGGAAGTGGTCAAACAAGAGATGGCAAGAGTGAACATCAACATTCTAGGAATCAGCGAACTGAAGTGGACTGGAATGGGTGAATTTAACTCAGAGGACCATTATATCTACTACTGTGGGCAGGAATCCCTCAGAAGAAATGGAGTAGCCATCATGGTCAACAAAAAAGTCTGAAATGCAGTACTTGGATGCAATCTCAAAAACGACAGAATGATCTCTGTTCATTTCCAAGGCAAACCATTCAATATCATAATAATCCAAGTCTATGCCCCAACCAATAACACTGAAGAAGCTGAAGTTGAACGGTTCTATGAAGACCTACAAGACCTTTTAGAACTAACACCCAAAAAAGATGTCCCTTTCATTATAGGGGACTGGAATGCAAAAGTAGGAACTCAAGAAACACCTGGAGTAACAGGCAAATTTGGCCTTGGAATACGCAATGAAGCAGGGCAAAGACTAATAGAGTTTTGCCAAGAAAATGCCCTGGTCATAACAAACACCCTCTTCCAACAACACAAGAGAAGGCTCTATACATGGACATCACCAGGTGGTCAACACCGAAATCAGATTGATTCTATTCGTTGCAGCCAAAGATGGAGAAGGTCTATACAGTCAGCAAAAACAAGACCAGGAGCTGACTGTGGGTCAGACCATGAACTCCTTATTGCCAAATTCAGACTGAAATTGAAGAAAGGAGGGAAAAGCACTAGACCATTCAGGTATGACCTAAATCAAATCCCTTATGATTATACAGTGAAAGTGAGAAATAGATTTAAGGGCCTAGATCTGATAGATAGAGTGCCTGATAAACTATGGAATGAGGTTCGTGACATTGTACAGGAGACAGGGATCAAGACCATCCCCATGGAAAAGAAATGCAAACAAGCAAAATGGCTGTCTGGGGATTCCTTACAAATAGTTGTGAAAAGAAGAGAAGTGAAAAGCAAAGGAGAAAAGGAAAGATATAAACATCTGAATGCAGTGTTCCAAAGAATAGCAAGAAGAGATAAGAAAGCCTTCTTCAGTGATCAAGCAAAGAAATAGAGGAAAACAACAGAATGGGAAAGACTAGGGATCTCTTCAAGAAAATCAGAGATACCAAAGGAACATTTCATGCAAAGATGGGCTCGATAAAGGACAGAAATGGTATGGACCTAACAGAAGCAGAAGATATTAAGAAGAGGTGGCAAGAATACACAGAAGAACTGTACAAAAAAGATCTTCACGACCCAGATAATCATGATGGTGTGATCACTGACCTAGAGCCAGACATCTGGAATGTGAAGTCAAGTGGGCCTTAGAAAGCATCACTACGAACAAAGCTAGTGGAGGTGATAGAATTCCAGTTGAGCTATTCCAAATTCTGAAAGATGATGCTGTGAAAGTGCTGCACTCAATATGCCAGCACATTTGGAAAACTCAGCAGTGGCCACAGGACTGGAAAAGGTCAGTTTTCATCCCAATCCCAAAGAAAGGCAATGCCAAAGAATGCTCAAACTACTGCACAATTGCACTCATCTCACACGCTAGTAAAGTAATGCTCAAAATTCTTCAAGCTAGGCTTTAGCAATATGAGAACTGTGAATTTCCTGATGTTCAAGTTGGTTTTAGAAAAGACAGAGGAACCCAAGATCAAATTGCCAACATCCACTGGATCATGGCAAAAGCAAGAGAGTTCCAGAAAAACATCTATTTCTGCTTTATTGACTATGCCAAAGCCTTTGACTGTGTGGATCACAATAAACTGTGGAAAATTCTTCAAGAGATGGGAATACCAGACCACCTGATCTGCCTCTTGAGAAATTTGTATGCAGGTCAGGAAGCAACAGTTAGAACTGGTCATGGAACAACAGACTGGTTCCAAATAGGAAAAGGAGTTCATCAAGGCTGTATATTGTCACCCTGCTTATTTAACTTATATGCAGAGTACATCATGAGAAATGCTGAACTGGAAGAAGCACAAGCTGGAATCAAGATTGCCGGGAGAAATATCGATAACCTCAGGTATGCAGATGACACCACTCTTATGGCAGAAAGTGAAGAGGAACTCAAAAGCCTCTTGATGAAAGTGAAAGTAGAGAGTGAAAAAGTTGGCTTAAAGCTCAACATTCAGAAAACGAAGATCATGGCATCCAGTCCCATCACTTCATGGGAAATAGATGGAGAAACAGTGGAAACAGTGTCAGATTTTATTTTTCTGGGCTCCAAAATCACTGCAGATGGTGACTGCAGCCATGAAATTGAAAGACGCTTACTCCTTGGAAGGAAAGTTATGACCAACCTAGATAGCATATTCAAAAGCAGAGACATTACTTTGCCACCAAAGGTTCATCTAGTCAAGGCTATGGTTTTTCCTGTGGTTATGTATGGATACGAGAGTTGGACTGTGAAGAAGGCTGAGTGCCGAAGAATTGATGCTTTTGAACTGTGGTGTTGGAGAAGACTCTTGAGAGTCCCTTGGCCTGCAAGGAGATCCAACCGGTCCATTCTAAAGGAGATCAGCCCTGGGATTTCTTTGGAAGGAATGATGCTAAAGCTGAAACTGCAGGGCTTTGGCCACCTCATGCGAAGAGTTGACTCATTGGAGAAGACTCTGATGCTGGGAGGGATCGGGGGCAGGAGGAGAAGGGGACGACAGAGGATGAGATGACTGGATGGCATCACTGACTCAATGGATGTGAGTCTCAGTGAACTCCAGGAATTGGTGATGGACATGGAGGCCTAGCATGCTGCGATTCATGGGGTCGCAAAGAGTCGGACACGACTGACTGATCTGATCTGATAAATGAACAAATAGCATGTGTAATTGAGAAATGACAGTAAGAGCAATTTCATACTCAAACTATTAATATCACAAGATGAATTTTTCTCATCTTCATCTTCAAAAATGAAAGTTCTCAGTGACTTTATTTTTCAGAGTTAAAGCATAAGTACTTATTGGCTGTAGTGAACAAAAGCAAACATGTAAGTGGATTTTCAAAGGGAGCATCTGTAGTTTATGCTCTGCCCTCCATCTCCTCGCAGAATGCAGGCACAGGTTGCTCCCTGTCTCCATAAACTGTGTTCACATGTGTCCTTGGAAAGATCACCTCCTTTAAGGTCCCAGAAGCACTTATTATGCTTACAGGTGCTGAATTTCAAAGAATTATTTTCAGTGAGATGTTTTTCATTTAATTAGAAAAAACTAGCAACTCTATAGGGCTTACCTGGTGGCTCGGATGTTAAGGAATCTGCCTGCAATGCAGGAGACCCAGGTTCAGTCCCTGGGTTGGGAAGATCCCCTGGAGAAGGAAATGGCACCCCACTCCAATATTCTTGCCTGAGAATTCCATGCATGGAGGAGCCTGGCGGGCTACACTCCATGGAGTCTCAAAAGTCTGACGTGACTGTCTGTGTGCGCACACACACAGGGATGCTCTATACAAGGAAAGAAGAAAACACTTCTTAATTTTCTCTTATTGAAGATAAAGGTGAATGTGATTTCTTCCCTCGGAAGTTTGTGACCTTGTTTTGTATGTACAGCACTGTCCTCTTATCCATCACACACACAAATCCGGGCACAGACCTGCTAGCAGGCTGTCTGGGTGGTCACGTGACAGTGCCTCAGTGGTCATGTGATCTTAGAGCAAAGATAATAGGAAGTGCTTCTTTGCAGCATGTCCTCCCCCTGATAGACAGCCGGTTTCCCCAAGTTTCAAGTGTCTTTGACATTTGAACTTGAGTTTCTAATTTCAGCCCCAGCTTAGATTGTCTGTGTTTCTTCCACTTGTCCTGAAAAATCAAAGTATATTTTCCTACATCAGAGGTATTGGCAAGTTAGGGTTCATAAAAACTTTGATGACACACCACAGGATAGTGTAGCACTGAGGTTAAGAGACAGGCATTGGAAACAGACCTAGGTTTCCACTCTTTCTCTGCCATGTATTTATTGTGTCCTTGGGCTAGTGATTAAACCTCTGATCTTCAGTCTCCACATCTGTGAAATGAGGATAATATAATGATTATGTCATAAGATTGATGTCAAGATAAAACAAGTTAATATAAGCAAAGTACATTCTAACATACATCTGCTAAGCCAGTTACTCTCTTGTATATGTGTGTATACAGAGGTTAACCATTATATAGCTGCCATATTTGGAGAAGACAATGGCACCCCACTCTAGTACTCTTGCCTTGCAAATCCCATGGACGGAGGAGCCTGGTAGGCTGCAGTCCATGGGGTCACTAGGAGTCGGACACAACTGAGCGACTTCACTTTCACTTTTCACTTTCGTGCATTGGAGAAGGAAATGGCGACCCACTCTAGTGTTCTTGCCTGGAGAATCCCAGGGACAGGGGAGCCTGGTGGGCTGCTGTCTCTGGGGTTGCACAGTCAGACACAACTGAGGCAACTTAGCAGCAGCAGCAGCAGCAGCTACCATATTTACTCATAAGGAATTCCCCAGTGGCTCAGTGATAAAGAACCCTCCTGCAATACAGGAGATGGCAGGAAATGCAGGTTCGATCCCTGGGTCAGGAAGATCCCCCAGAGAAGGAATTGGCAGCCCATTCCAGTATTCTGGCTGGACAAATCCCATGGACAAAGGAAGAGGAGCCTGGCAGGCTGCAGTCTGTGGGGTCACACAGAGTCAGACACAACTAAACACACACACATATTCATAAATGCAGTGAGCAAGATGCAGTGTCAAAGTGTGAGCCTCATAACCTCAAAATAGCCTACGCCATTTAACCACGAAGACACTAAAGCTGATTTCCATTTTGAGAACTTACATGTCTGTATTCCTTCACCACAGTTCCAAAGGATGGCCTCAAAAGCCAGGCTGCGTTTGAAGAAATGAGGACAAATTACATCAAGGAGCTGAGAAAGATGGTAACGAAGTGTCCCAGCAACTCTGGGCAGAGCTGGCAGAGGTTCTACCAACTGACCAAGCTTCTGGACTCCATGCATGACGTAAGTAGAGCCTCTTGGCGTCTGTCAGCCACACACTGTGGACCCAGAGAAACCGGAGAGCTGAGAAAGTCCCTGAGGCTTCGGGAAGAACAGGGTGTATATTATCCACAGGAGGCAACGGGAGGTTAAAAACTAATCAGGGGACTTCCCCTTCAATCCAGTGATTAGACTCTATACTTCCAATACAGTTCCATTCCTGGTCAGTGGACTAGGATCCCAACATTTTTAATTAAAAAAAAAAAAAAACTGATTAGGAAGAAAATTATTTTTTTCAGAATACCTTTGAAACAAACTTCATTTAAAGTGAAAGGTGTGGCTCTTTCCCCTCCTGAGCAGAGTGTAAGAGAAATGTGTGCCATCGTGGCCAAACCCTGAGCTCGGGGCCAGAGAAGGAAGGGCCTCAGATTTGCTGCAGGTGTCAGGTCAAGTTTCTCATTTCTGCTGGCAACTTAGGAAATGTTTGGTTAATGGGAATGTTTGCTTTAGCATTGCATAAATAATGTCCATCTTCTACAACTGTTCATCTAATAACCCAATCTTTCAAAAACATTATTAGTGGTCCAGGGCCAGCTGGGATCATCGCATTCTTTGCCAGATTCAGAATCTTATATTCACTGTTCTTCATAGGAGTCACCTTTCTTGTCTTGTGTAAATATGCAAAGTAAACTCTTGAGCTTGTTTCTAATTTACTGAGTTACAGATGTAGTCAAGGTGTTAGCACTTTCTACAAAATACTGATTCGGATAACTTGGTTTGTCATTCCACTTAAAATGTGCTTCTCATTTCATTTTGCAAGCAGTTTCTTCAGTCTGGTTCAAAAAAAGTTGTACACGGTCATGCTAATTTAACATTTTTATATTTGCTTTCGTTTGGAACATTTATTGCCCAAGTTCAGCCCATGTGATTTGGATAAGAAATCCTTTTTCAACTATTTCTGTGTTGCTGAGGACAGTGTTGACAGGATTGATGACCAACATTGTAATTGTGTTGCTACTGAAATAATGGTTCATCCTTTAGAGATTTGTCTATGCCACTGGAATGGTATGTCTTTGGGGGTTGGTTGATAAAAGAATGTTGCTTTCCAGGGTTTTTACACTGAAGACCCAGTGCATAGCCCACTGGCCTTTATTTTCTCTGAACATTTCACATAAGAGTCAAATTCCCACAAAGTGAATTCAGTGATAGATAGTTGGGCTAGTTACTGGTGGCCTCAAAGCATGACTTACTGGAAAATCTCAGGGATAATAAATGATGGGCTACCAGACTTTGGGGAACACAGCCGACAGTGCTCTCCACAACTCTCACACAAGGAGGTAAAGGAAAGTAGAGCATGAGGCAGGGTCATCCACCCAAGAATCAGGAGCACTGTTAACTCTCCTGTTGGTTTTGTTGAAAGCCTTTCTTAGTGGAGCTGTTGCAGAAAGGGGGACCCCTTTCAGGATCGAGGGGCTTCCCTTGTAGCTCAGTCAATAACAAATCTGCCTGCAATGCAGGAGACCTGGGTTCAATCCCTGGGTTGGGAAGATCCCCTGGAGAAGGAAATGGCAACCCACTCCAGTATCCTTGCGTAGAAAATCTCATGGACAGAGGACCCTCGTGGGCTGCAGCCCATGGAGTTGCAAAGAGTCAGACATGACTGAGCGACTAACACTTCCTTCCTTCCAGGATCTAGAGTGGGCTCTTGTCTGATACTCAGAAATGAATTATCCAAAGACACACACATGATGACAAAGCCAGAGACTTTATTGGGAAGGGGCGCCTGGGTGGAGAGCAGGAGGGTAAGGGAACCCAGGAGGACTGTTCTGCCACATTGCTCGAAGTCTTGGGTTTTATAGTAATGGGGTTAGTTCCTAGGTTGTCTCTGGCCAGTTATTCTTTATTCTGACTCAGGATCCTTCCTGGTGGCGTGCACCTCAGTCAGCCAAGATGGATTCCAGCGAGGAGGATTCTGGAAGGTTGTTAGGACATGTGGCATCTCCTTTTGACCTTTCCCAAACGCTTCCAGTTGGTGGTGGCTTGTTAGTTCCATGTTCCTTAATAGGACCTCCTGTTGTAAAATAACTCATGCAAATAGTCACTATGGTGGCTTGCCAGGGTGGGCAGTTTCAGTCAGTGTTTCTCCTTACGGACCTGGGCTGGGAGCAGGGGGCCGGGGAGCAGAAGGTGTGATTCTTTCTTGATGAATTATGTTATTCATGCAAATGATTGGGCCGGCATAAGTGCAGTTGTAAAATGATTGTGTAATTGGCATCAGGTAATCTCACGAGAAAGATGATACACTTTGAAGTACTTTGCATATAATGAGACTCAACAACAGAAGTTAAAACTTGTTTATCTACAGCCTTAAGGAATCTCAATGCCTTTGGGAATCTCAGTGCACAGTGGGATGGTGAAAACCCCCAGAGGCCACACCAGTAGTCAGGGTGTCAAAACTGTCCTCTGCTGGCTTGTTTTTAGCACCAGCTCAGTGCGCTGATTGCCAGTGGCTACTCAATAATCAATTGCCAAATGTCTAAATCATAAATGATGATTTTCTGCCAGATCCCCCCAAAGCAAATCAGTGTCTTGTTCAGTCACTAAGTCACGTCTGACTCTTTGCCACCCCGTGGGCTGCAGCATGCTAGGCTCCTCAGGCCTTCACTGCATCCCAGAGTTTGCGCAGATTCATGACCTTTGAGTCAGTGATGCTATCTGACCGTCTTATCGTCTGTTTCTCCCCTTTCCTTTTGCCTTCCCAGCATCAAGATCTTTTCCAATGAATCAGCTCTTCATATCGGGTGACCAAAGTAATGGAACTTTGGCATCAGTCCTTCCTATGAATATGTTTTCAGTATTTTTTTTATTACAGTGAAATTGATACAAAATAAGCTGAACATACTTAAAGCATACCATTTGGGATGTTTGAGACATGTATACACCCATGAAACAATTATTGAAATCAAGAGAGCAGACATCCCTATCACTCCAAAGTTTTCTTGCACCTTTTTTAAAAACTGAAGTATGTTTGATTTATGCCGTTGTTGATTTCTGCTGTATAGCAAAGTGCCTCAGTTATGCATATATATATATTCTTTTCGCTATCTTTTATCGCAGACTGTTGAACACAGTTCCCTATGCTATACAGTAGACTTTGTTGTTTGTCCATCAGCTGTCCTGCTGCCTCTTCCTCCTCCCCCGTTGCTTTCTGGATTGCTTTCCGGCAGTGTAGATTGGTTAACATATGTTAGTGTTTCATGGAATCATACCGTATTATAGTATGTAGTCTGCTGTATCTGGCTTCCTTCACTTGACATAATTATTTGGGGATTCATCCATGCTGTTGCCATATAGCAGTACTTCATTCCTACTTATTGCTGACTGACCTCCCATTGTGAAGATATTCCACAGTTTGGTGGTCCCATCACCCACTGATGAACATTTGGATTGTTTCCAAATTAGGGACAATTTCAGAGTAAGTTGGGCTTCCTTGGTAGCTCAGCTGGTAAAGAATCTGCCTGCAATGCAGGACACCCCAGTTTGATTCCTGGGTCGGGAAGATCCCCTGAAGAAGGGATAGGCTACCCACTCCAATATTCTCGAGCCTCCCTGGTGGCTCAGACAGTAAAGAATCCTGCCATGCGGGAGACCTGGGTTCGATCCCTGGATTAGGAAGATCCCCCTGGAGGAGGACATGGCAACCCACTCCAGTATCCTTGCCTGGAGAATCCCCATGGATAGGGGAGCCTGGCGGGCTACAGTCCATGGGGTTTCAAAGAGTCGGACATGACTGAGCGACTAAGCACACACACGAAGTTGTGCATCATGTATATGTCTATACATGGACACTGCTTTCTTTTTCTTGAGTGAATAACGAGCAGCTGTGGAAGACCTGGGTCATATGGGTGGTGTGTAACTCTTTTCCAAGTGGCTACATAGTTGTGCATTCCCTCAAGAAGTGTGTGTGAATACAGATTGCCACACATCCTTGCTGACATGCAGTATCATTAGTCTTTACTTTTAGCCATTCTAATAGCTGTGTGGTGATGTCTCCCTGGAAAGTAAATATTAGTCGGTCAGTCGTGTGTCTGACTCTTTAGGAACAGTCTTTGTGACTGTAGCCCTCCAGTCCATGGAGGGCTCCTCTGCCCATGGGCTCCTCTGCCCATGGAATTTTCCGGGCAAGAATACTGCAGTGGGTTACCATTTTCTATTCCAGGATAGAGTTGTTGAGAAGATAACAATAGTGGTTGGTTAGTCACTAAGTCATGTCCACCTCTTTGCGACCCCAGGGACTGTAGCCTGCCAGGCTCCTCTGTCCATGGGATTTCCCAGGCAAGAATACTGGAGAGGATAGACATTTCCTTCTCCGGGGGGGTCTTCTGACCCAGAGAGATCAAACCCTGAGTCTCCTGCATTGCAGCAGAGTCTTTATTGTCTGAGCCACCAAGGAAACCCCAAAGTCACCCTATGGTTTTAATTTGCATTTCCCTCATGATTAATGGTCTTTTCTTATGCTTCTTTACCATCTCTGTGTCCTCTTTGCTGAAATATCTGTCCAACTATTTCTCATTTTTAAAAACTAGGATGTTTGCTTGTAAATGGATTGTTGAGTTTTGAGAGTTCTTTGTATATTCTGGATACAATTCCTTTATAAGACATATAACTTGCAAGTATTTTCTCTCTGTGGCTTATCTTATCGTTCTCTTATCAATGTCTTTTGAAAAGCATGGATTTTCAGTTCTAAGAAAGTTCAGTTGATTATTTTTTCTTTCATGAATCATGTTTTTGGTGTTGTAGCTAAGAATTCCTTGTCAATACCAACATCACAAAGCTTTTCTGTTTTGTTCTAGAGATCATTGTCCTTCATTGACTGATATGTAGTATCTCAAAAACCATTTTTGTGTTGTTTTGGGTGGAAGGGTAGATCTAATCCACCTGACTCCACTTTTGCTGGGAGGAGAACATTCTTTGGGGAACCAGTGGAATCACTTTAAGTCTGAAACCTTTCATTTTAAACAATCAGAAATGTTTGCCTTCAGAAGTAGCTTAACAGAAGCGTCCTCAACGCTCTATTTATTAATATATTCCCATCCCAGACAGAACATTGAAAAACGCATTGTAAGTCTGGAGGGACCTTTCAAACATTCACGCTTACTCAGACTTGAGACTGCCTACAGCTTTTTCATTAGAGTAAATTAGTGAGTCAACATTTGTGGAATTTTCTTCCAGGGAGCAAAGAGCTACAGGAGGACTGGCTCTGTACGCAGAGCCTCGTTCTGGTCACTTTGTGGAAAAAGAGCGTGTGTTCCTAAGAGTCACACAAGCAAGAAGCTTGTGCCTGTAAACCCAAGTTCTGTTTAAATAGCATGCCTAGTATGCCCGGCCTCGGGTCGCACGTATCTGGGGACACGTGTACACGATTCTCGGGGCATACAGTTTCTCCCACACGGTGCACACGTGTGTTGGCAGAACAGGGCCAGGGTGAGTGAAGAAACAGTGTCTGAAAGATCAGGTTGGCAGTCAAGTATTTGAACAGGTCAGCAACTTGAATGAATCCCAAGCCCTCTGAACACCAGTCTCCCTCCCAAAAAAGGTTGAAAGAAAGCAGTTGTGACTAGGCTTCTAGGGATGGGGGTGTTTTTTGCATTCTAAATGGGTGTTATATGTAAAGCACACAGATTCCTTATTCTTCCCGAGAGAACTGAGAATTACTAGTCACTTTCTTCCCCAATGGCTCAGCAGGTAAAGATCTCCTGCAACGCAGGAGACAGAGGAAATGCGGGTTCGATCCCTGGGTTTGGACGATCACCTGGAGCACATTGGGCATTGTGTGCAACGCACTTCACTATTCTTGCCTGGAAAATCCCATGGACAGAGGAGCCTGGTGGGCTACAGTCCATGTAGTCGCAAAGAGTTGGACATGGCTGAGCAACTCGGTACACACAGTCACTTTCTAGGTAGTGCTAGGAGTGGCAGTTAATTTCCTATTAGTGAAGAAGGCACATTTCTCATGAATTTATTGGTAGCGTCTATTCATTCATGGAGATCAAGGCATATTTATGCTATGATCAGGGTGTAGAACAGCTAGTAAACATTAAAGGATGATATTAACAGTATTTCTCAGAAGCAAAAATGTTACCCTTTCTCTGTTAAGTAGAATCAAGGCCATACTATTGTAATTGACTTTATTTCCATGTATGTAATATGTTGCCTCATGCCTAGCAAAACTGTTGGGACTACAGAGGATACAAAATAACTATAGGACACCAACCTACCCCTCAAACTGCTTAGAGTCTAAAAGAGGCAGCTAGAACACTCCACAGGGCAGAAGGTAACTGTGGACAGAGCGATCTTTGAGAGCACACACACTGCTCATTCATTCACGTGTCTGCGAGCCCCTCCTGTGTTCCAGGATGAGAGGTACAGATGGGGACAGAATACCAGTCTTTAGATATACCGCTTGCTCTTAAGGGAGAACATCCTGTTCAAAAAGGGAAGCAGGGGGATCTGCTCAGATGCCTCAGTACCTGTGTTATTTCATGCCCTTCTAAAAACTCCCCGTAAGATGGGTATTATTCTCATTATTTCCATTCCTGTCCTTAGGATTCCCACTTGCTCTGATAGAGGAAGAGGTTCATCTGATTCAACAAATACATTAGCATCTAAAAGCGTCAGGCAGTGCAATGGAGGGAGAAACTCAAATCTGGCCTTGGGGAGCTTTCCGTGTGTTCAGGCCCACCTAACAGCACCGTACAGGCAGGGGCTGGGAGCTCTGCAGACATGAGCACATTGGGCATTGTGTGCTCACGGATGTTTATTCTGAGTTGCTGGAAAACCTTGTCAGGTATGGCTAGGAGCCAGTCATGCTGGGCAGGGGTCATGGAAGGCTGCTGGAAATGGAGTAGGGGTGTCTCAGAGAATCTGTATTTTGTGGAAGATGAGGCAGAGGTCCAGAGAGTGACTTCTCGGGCTCCCTAGGGAGCCAGTGGCAGCTGGAACCCTCTGACTGTCTGGTGCTCCCCATACCCCCAACGTGATGCAGGAGGGCCTCAGACTGCTGGCTGCTGCTGGGTCCCAGGTTGGGCTGCATCTCTGGAGCTCAGAGAACAAGCAGGAGGAGGACTGCAGACGGCAGATGCACTGCTCTGTGACTCTTCAGACACATTTGGCGCTTCCCTGGCTGCTTCTGGAATGCATTGTTTTGTGAGGCACAGGGTTGCATCTGAAGGCAGTGAACCTGGTGTTATACTAAAATATCACGTATGTTTAGCAGTTTCTAAAACCACATGTAGGGTCTGCCTCACCGTAGGCTGAGCTGGTTTTAGGGCAGAGGGGAGGTTTTCATCCCTGCTAATGATCATTAAACAGTAAACCAGGCTAAGAACCTACCCATTGCCAAGGCGGGCACTGGCGAGTCCCTGGATGGGACCAGAAGGTCCTCTCCCTCTGTGATTGCTTTCTGTGGTGGCAGAAGGAAGGCTGCACAGCCCAGGTGGCTCTCAGAGCTAAGCTGCTCTTCTGCATGGGGGAGGCGGGCACGATGGGAGCAGATACAGCGATACAGGACCCACCCGACGTGCACATCGGGAGACTCCCTTCTTTATGTGGAGAGGTTGTGAATTTCAGTTTCATGATCATCAACAGAAGAGATCGCTGCAAGCAGCCATGTGTATTAAATTATTCTGAGACCCCCATTGCTCCTTTAATGAGCGGGTGCTTTCATGTCAGGCAGTGATAGTGGCGATTTCCACTGTGACTGCACTTGAGGTGGTTTCGAGAGTGATGCAATCCACTGCTTCCCGCACGCTGAAGCATGCCAGCCCTAAGCCGGCGGGATCCACCATGGGAGCTGCATGCTGCTTTCCTGCTGGTTCTGTTCCACATCTTCGTGGTCACTGTCCCCTCCAGAAAGGTTCTGAGGCCCACATCGGAATCTGCCACAAAATGATGACCGCTGGGAACAACAGTAGAGCGTGGCCTCTGCTCCTCCACCAGCATTTCTCTTGGGCACTCCACTTACATTTCTTGGTCCTCAGTTTCTTCAGCTGTAAAATGAGAATAATACCCATCTCGCTATATGGGGACTTTTGAAGCGTGTGAAATAACACAGCCACAAGGTAACAAGCACCAAACAAATGTTCATCATTTTGCTTCAACTTTTCCAGATTGGGTTTGCATTTCCCCAAACCATGTCTCTGCACCACCAAAAAAAAAATCCACCAGGCTGTTTTAGTTAACTGTAAACAGAGACAAACAGACATATGGCAGGGCCCTCAAGGGGGTAACAGTCCAAAGTTGGCAAGACCCAGCAGGGGCATGGGCAGGAAAAGCCATTCTGCACCGGGAGCAGTCATCCGGTGGTGAATCCCATAGACGTCGGTCAGCATAGAAGCCTTTCCAGGTACTTCCGTTCCCAGTGCCCTGATGTTGTTAAATCACTAAGTCATGTCTGACTCTCTGTGATCCTGTGGACTGGAGCACGCCAGGCTTCCTGGTCCTTCAATATCTCCCAGAGTTTGCTCAAACTCATGTATTGAGTGGGTGATGCCATCCAACATCTCATCCTCTGATGTCCCCCTCTCCTCCTGCCTTCAATCTTTCCCAGCATCAGCATCTTTTCCAATGAGTCAACTCCTCGCTTCAGGTACCCAAAGTATTGGAGCTTCAGCTTCAGTCCTTGCAATGAGTATTTGGAGTTGATTTCCTTTAGGGTGGACTGGGTGAATCTCCTTGCTGTCCAGGGGACTCTCAAGAGTCTTCTCCAGCACCGCAGTTTGAAAGCATCTGTTCTTTGGCACTCAGCCTTCTTTATGGTCATGGTCCAGCTCTCACATCCGTTCGTGACTACTGCAGTGCTCTGTGTGTCCTGCCCTGTGCCAGGGGAGGCTCGTGTTGCTAAAACACACTGAATGTGCTAGAGATGCTTCCTGACTCACTGACCAGATGAAAGATGTTGATGATGGAGACAAGGGAGGATTGCTGTGAGGATCACCATTGCTGGAGGAAAACCCTTGGCCCGGTATGGTCAGGATGCAGCTAGGAAGTGAAGCCTGGCCATACTGCCCCTGGCTCCTGGGGAGACACCTCCTTCTCTGCCCCTTGTTCAAGTGACAAGGAAATGGGACTATTTGATACTACATGTGTAATAATAAGCTAAAGTATGGGCAACACCATCGCCGCCCCCCACGGTGTGTATGTGTGTCTACGTGTGTGTGTATGTGTGTGTGTGTGTGTGTAAAAGACCTGAGTCAAGATTTAAAGCCTTATTCTGTCTTCCAGGTGAAACAACCATTTAGTACAATTGTTAGCCATATTACACTGCCTTCTTCTTTGACAAGACCATGACGAAGAAAGAGTCTAAATATTAAAGGCAGGGTTGTTTATGCCAGAGTCAGCAAAGTGAGCAAAGCCTTATCTTCCAGGGCACCAGGGAGGGGCCCAGACCTACTCCGCCTGGAAAGGAAATCATCATAGGTAACGGTTTCAAATTAACTGAGGAATTGACGTGTTGGAGCTCATTCTTTGTCTGTTTGGTGAAACCAACAGGACAGTTACTAATCGTTCGTGGCGTCTCTTTCTGCAGCCCTATTTTTGAGTTTGCCTTTACAAAGTTCTCATTTCAAGGGTGCAGTGGAGTTCAAACTGCATTGCCCTGTGTGCATTGTACCAATGAGGGCTTATTTCCCTCTAAGAAAATTATTTTATGTTTGCATGACTGAAAAAAATGTATCACATATATTTAAACATAGAAATGAGGGGAATGGGATAAAAGAGGTCAGAATGTTCTGGGTTTTTGTCAGTATTGTGGATAAACAGGGAAAGGATGACTTCGAGTATGATGTGGAGAGGTCTGGGTGGCCTCAGGAGGGTGTGTTTCATGTGCTGGGAGCGGGGACCACGAAGCACAGCTGGAAGGTGCGAGTCCCCACGGACACACAGGGAGTCCCTGCCCATCATACCGCCTTTGTTTGCCACGTTCACGGTTAAGGGTGCTGGTGCTCAGTGATCACTGTCATAGTTCTCCAAGCTCCCCTCTGGATGCCCCCGGAGGCTGTTGCTTGATGTAGTCGTACTTGTTGAACTTTCCTTCTGCCACTTGTGCTTCTGGTGTCATATCCAAAAAAATCATTCGCCAAGACCAAGGTCAAGGAATTGACAGGGAGGCACAGGTGTATAGAAGCCTCCACTGGGCAAGGGACCTTGCTAATCCTGAGGATGTTAGAGCAGCCAAGGGGGACTCAGTCCGTACCCACAGAGTGTGTGGTCTGAGAGGGAAGAGAGGAGACCAGTAAACTGGGCATCAGAGTGTGGCATGCTGGCTACTTGAGGTCGATGGGTAAGGCTCACATGTGTCAGGGTAGGTGTCCTGAAGGGGGAGTGGCAGGGTAGAGACTGTCCAGGGCATGAGGTGAGGGAAGTGACTGCTAAGCTCAGTCCCAAAGGCAAAGAGGGTGTTGGCCAAACAGACAGAGGGAAGTTAACCCAAGCCAAGGTGTTCCTATCCGAAGGGAGACAGCACATGGTGATTTTGAGAAATAGAGAATTCACTGTATCCAAGAGCATCAGAGAGGAGCAGAGAGGATTAAGCATGGGGACAATGAAAAGGTCTGTAAACCACCTTGAGGTAGCTGGTGAGGGATTCTGAGCACATCTGTAGAGTCTAGAGCTGTTCCTTCCAGTCTGGTAACCACTGGCCACAAGTGGTTGCTGCTGCTGCTGCTGCTGCTGCTGCTGCATCACTTCTGTCGTGTCCGAGTCTGTGCAACCCCATAGACAGCAGCCCACCAGGCTCCCTCGTCCCTGGGATTCTCCAGGCAAGATCACTGGAGCGGGTTGCCATTTCCTTCTCCATGGCTACTGACATGTAAATAGAACTTAAAATTAAGTCCTGCATTTCATGGGCTCAGCAGCCACATATGGCCAGTTGCCATCACCTTGGGCAGGGCAGATGGCTGTATTGACAGTGCTGATCTAGAGGGTCTACGGGAGGAGAAGCAGAGGGCCAGTAAGGATACTGATCTGGTGGTCCAGGTAAGAGATGGAGGCTGGACACTAAGGTAGAGCAGGGGCAGGGGGACCGCAGACATATTCAGGTAGTGGAACGGACGGTTCTTGGTAGTGGATAGGACAGAGGGGTTGAGAGAGGAGGCCGGGGGTCTAAGATGACCCAGGATTTGGATGCAGGTTGGTAGTGGGGCAGCAACAGCGCTGAATGAGGAGATGCGGAGGAGGAGCGGTCTAAGATGACCCAGGATTTGGATGCAGGTTGGTAGTGGGGCAGCAACAGCGCTGAATGAGGAGATGCGGAGGAGGAGCGTTGTGAGGAGAGGCAATGGGCATATTTTGGATGTGCTGAGTTGAGGTGCCCTGAGGAATCCCAGGAGAGATGTCAGGTGAGCTCAGGGCTCTGTGGAGATGAGGGTGGTGCTGATAGAGCCTCGGGAGGTACAGCGCATGGCTGTGCACACAGCCCGGGGGTCAGTGGAGCCGCCCAGGCATTGATGTGGCTGTATGGTGGACAGAACCGAACCCCGAGGAAGAGACCCACCAAGGGACCAAAACCAGGAGGGTGCCTGCAGAGAGTCTGGGCAGGAGCTGCTGCTGAAGTGAGATAAGGAGGCAAAGACACCGACAGGAACCGGAAGAGAGTGTGTCCCTCACTGTGCAAACGCGGGGGCGGGGTGGGGCAGAAGGTGCCGACGGCCAGTCAGCAAACAGACTGAAAACTGTGCAGTAGCCATAGCAACAAAGAGGTTATTGTGAGGAATAGCTGATTGATTCAACTAGGTTTCCAGTAACTCACGTCTCAGAAACCACAGAGCAAACAAGGACTCTGGGAATCTCGGGAAAAGGTCAAGGTGGCATCTGGTAAAGCTCTTTAATAAAAACCGCTTTAAGAAGACAGAACTCTGAGTCTTTCTGTGATGTCATGGCATGGATGTAAGATAAGTGTTTCTGAATGTGGTTGAGAGAACTTGCAAAGGTTGTGTTTATGTGTTTAAATACAACAAAGAAGTCACAGTAGCTTAGCAAACTTTATAAAAAGCCCCCAAACAAACGATTATGGACCTAGACCCGTGTCTGAATAATTTTGAATTAGTGAAGCTTTATTATGTATTATATACATAAATATATGTATATAATCACGATAAACTGTGGAAAATTCTGAAAGAGATGGAAATACCAGACCACCTGATCTGCCTCTTGATAAACCTGTATGCAGGTCAGGAAGCAACAGTTAGAACTGGACATGGAACAACAGACTGGTTCCAAATAGGAAAAGGAGTACATCAAGGCTGTATATTGTCGCCCTGCTTATTTAACTTCTATGGAGAATACATCATGAAAACATTGGGCTGGAAGAAGCACAAGCTGGAATCAAGATTGCTGGGAGAAATATCAATAACCTCAGATATGCAGATGACACCACCCTTACAGCAGAGTGAAGAGGAACTAAAAAGCCTCTTGATGAAAATGAAAGAGGAGAGTGAAAAAGTTGGCTTAAAGCTCAACATTCAGAAAACAAAGATCATGGCATCTGGTCCCATCACTTGGGAAATAGATGGGGAAACAGTGGAAACAGTGTCAGACTTTATTTTGGGGGGGGCTCCAAAATCACTGTACATGATGATTGCAACTATGAAATTAAAAGATGCTTATTCCTTGGAAGGCAAGTTATGACCAACCTGGATAGCATATTGAAAAGCAGAGACGTTACTTTGCCAACAAAGGTCCGTCTAGTCAAGGCTGTGGTTTTTCCTGTGCTCATGTATGGATATGAGAGTTGGACTGTGAAGAAAGCTAAGCACCGAAGAATTGATGCTTTTGAACTGTGGTGTTGGAGAAGACTCTTGAGAGTCCCTTGGACTGCAAGGAGATCCAACCAGTCCATTCTAAAGGAGATCAGCCCTGGGATTTCTTTGGAAGGAATGATGCTAAAGCTGAAACTCCAATACTTTGGCCACCTCATGTAAAGAGTTGACTCATTGGAAAAGACTCTGATGCTGGGAGGGATTGGGGGCAGGAGGAGAAGGGAACGACAGAGGATGAGATGGCTGGATGGCATTACTGACTTGGACGTGAGTCTGAGTGACCTCTGGGAGTTGGTGATGGACAGGGAGGCCTGGCGTGCTGCGATTCATGGGGTCGCAAAGAGGCGGACACGACTGCGCTACTGAACTGAACTGATATATATATAAGGTACCATATACATGTATGTGTACTATTTATACACATAGATGATGACAGACTGACAGGTAGCTAGATGGGTAGATGGTTGGATGAGTGTTCAGCCCTGAAGAGCTATAGATAACACATATGAGAATTTGGCGTCTGAGGCGTCCATGATGCTTTGGAGCTGGTCTTGTGCTTCAAGTCATGATTTTATCATAAGGTTAGTCCTGAATCCTTTCTCACCATCACTTTCACATCTCAACATAATTATAATAACAGTTAATTCCCACTTGCAGTCACAGAACTTTATCTCCTTTGGCCGTTTGTGTTTGCTCATGGCTTTCTATGGCTAACTTAATGCAAAATCTGGGTTATCTCCAAATAATGTGAAATTATTTAATGATGTGAATGTTTTAATTTAATGATGTGAAATGTTTAAATATTTTCAGTGGCTAAGTTTAGACTATTTCAGAAAGTGCTTACCAACTGCCGATCAATCGCCTGGCAAAATTTTGATGCAGTTGAACTTGACTTTAGAGAAATGAGGAAAAAATCTTCAATATAAAAGCTTGTCATTCCTATTTTTTAAAATTATGGTAAAATACGCAAACATAAAATTTACTGCTTTAGCCATTCCTAGCTATCTGGCTGAGTAATGTTAAGCACATGCACGTTGTTGTGCACCCAGTTTCCAGAACTCTTCATCTTGCAGAACTGAAGCTCTGCCTGTTAACTCCTGTCTCCCCTCCCCAGCCCAGAACAACCACCATTCCACTTCCTCTCTGCATCTGACTAGGCGCCTCATCTATGTGGACGCATACAGTCTTTGTCTTTTTGAGACTGGTTTATTTCACTTAGTATTAATATTATATCCTCCATTTTCATACACGTTGTAGCATGTGTCAGAATTTCCATTTTAGTTACCCGCGTCAGAGGTCAGGGGCAGGAATGAGAGGAGTTACCCCACGTCCGAGGTTAGGGGAGGTAGCTGGGAGGAGCTAGCCCAGGTTCCCATGTACGAGGCCAGGGGCGGCGGCTGGGAGGAGCAACCCACGCCCGAAGCCAGGGGCAGCGGCCAGGAGGAGCAACCTCACATCCAAGGAGCCTTGGCTATGCGGGCGCAGGAGGGCCTAGATGAGCTATCCCATGTTGAAGGTCAGGAAGGGCGGCAGTGAGGAGATAATCCTCGTCCAATGTAAGGAGCAATGGCTGTGCTTTGCTGGAGCAGCCGTGAAGAGATACCCCACGCCCAAGGTAAGAGAAACCCAAGTAAGATGGTAGATGTTGCAAGAAGGCATCAGAGGGCAAACACACTGAAACCATACTCACAGAAAACTAGTCAATCTAATCACACTAGGACCACAGACTTGTCTAACTCAATGAAACTAAGCCATGCCTGTGGGGCAACCCAAGATGGGCAGGTTATGGTGGAGAGATCTGACAGAATGTGGTCCACTGGAGAAGGGAATGGCAAACCACTTCAGTATTCTTGCCTTGAGAACCCCATGAACAGTTTGAAAAGACAAAATGATAGGATACTGAAAGGGAAACTCCCCAGGTCAGTAGGAGCCCAATATGCTACTGGAGATCAGTGGAGAAATAAATCCAAAAAGAATGAAGGGATGGAGCCAAAGCAAAAAGAATACCCAGCTGTGGATGTGACTGGTGATAGAAGAAAGGTCCGATGCTGTAAAGAGCAGTATTGCATAGGAACCTGGAATGTCAGGTCCATGAATCAAGGCAAATTGGAATGGTCAAACAAGAGATGGCCAGAGTGAATGTCGACATTCTAGGAATCAGCAAACTCAAATGGACTGGAATGGGTGAATTTAATTCAGATGACCATTATATCTACTACTGCAGGCAGGAATCCCTCAGAAGAAATGGAGTAGCCATCATGGTCAACAAAAAAGTCTGAAATGCAGTACTTGGATGCAATCTCAAAAACGACAGAATGATCTCTGTTCATTTCCAAGGCAAACCATTCAATATCACAATAATCCAAGTCTATGCCCCAACCAGTAACGCTGAAGAAGCTGAAGTTGAATGGTTCTGTGAAGACCTACAAGACCTTTTAGAACTAACACCCAAAAAAGATGTCCTTTCCATTATAGGGGATTGGAATGCAAAAGTAGGAAGTCAAGAAACACCTGGAGTAACGCAAATTTGGCCTTGGAATACGCAATGAAGCAGGGCAAAGATGAATAGAGTTTTGCCAACAAAATGCACCAGTCATAACAAACTCCCGCTTCCAACAACACAGGAGAAGACTTTACACATGAACATCACCAGATGGTCAATACCGAAATCAGAATGATTCTATTCGTTGCAGCCAAAGATGGAGAAGGTCTATACAGTCAGCAAAAACAAGACCAGGAGCTGACTGTGGGTCAGACCATGAACTCCTTATTGCCAAATTCAGACTGAAATTGAAGAAAGTAGGGAAACCAGTAAACCATTCAGGTATGACCTAAATCAAATCCCTTATGATTATACAGTGGAAGTGAAAAATAGATTTAAGGGCCTAGATCTGATAGATAGAGTGCCTGATGAACTATGGACTGTACAGGAGACAGGGATCAAGACCATCCCTTTGGAAAAGAAATGCAAACAAGCAAAATGGCTGTCTGGGGAGGCCTTACAAATAGCTGTGAAAAGAAGAGAAGCGAAAAGCAAAGGAGAAAAGGAAAGATATAAACATCTGAATGCAGAGTTCCAAAGAACAGCAAGGAGAGATAAGAAAGCCTTCTTCAGCGATCAATGCAAAGAAATAGAGGAAAACAACAGAATGGGAAAGACTAGGGATCTCTTCAAGAAAATCAGAGATACCAAAGGAATATTTCATGCAAAGATGGGCTCGATAAAGGACAGAAATGGTATGGACCTAACAGAAGCAGAAGATACTAAGAAGAGATGGCAAGAATACACAGAAGAACTGTACAAAAGAGATCTTCATGACCCAGATAATCATGATGGTGTGATCACTCACCAAGAGCCAGACATCCTGGAATGTGAAGTCAAGTGGGCCTTAGAAAGCATCACTACGAACAGAGCTAGTGGAGGTGATGGAATTCCAGTGGAGCTATTCCAAATCCTGAAAGATGATGCTGTGAAAGTGCTGCACTCAATATGCCAGCACATTTGGAAAACTCAGCAGTGGCCACAGGACTGGAAAAGGTCAGTTTTCATTCCAATCCCAAAGAAAGGCAATGCCAAAGAATGCTCAAACTACCACACAATTGCACTCATCTCACACGCTAGTAAAGTAATGCTCAAAATTCTCCAAGCCAGGCTTCAGTAATACGTGAACCATGAACTTGCTGATGTTCAGGCTGGTTTTAGAAAAGGCAGAGGAACCAGAGATCAAATTGCCAACATCCACTGGATCATGGCAAAAGCAAGAGAGTTCCAGAAAAACATCTATTTCTGCTTTATTGACTATGCCAAAGCCTTTGACTGTAGATCACAATAAACTGTGGAAAATTCTGAGAGAGATGGGAATACCAGACCACCTGATCTGCCTCTTGAGAAATTTGTATGCAGGTCAGGAAGCAACAGTTAGAACTGGACATGGAACAACAGACTGGTTCCAAATAGGAAAAGGAGTTCATCAAGGCTGTATATTGTCATCCTGTTTATTTAACTTATATGCAGAGTACATCATCAGAAACACTGGGCTGGAAGAAGCACAAACTGGAATCAAGATTGCCGGGAGAAATATCAATAACCTAGATATGTAGATGACACCACCCTTGTGGCAGAAAGTGAAGAGGAACTAAAAAGCCTCTCGATGAAAGTGAAAGTGGAGAGTGAAAAAGTTGGCTTAAAGCTCAACATTCAGAAAACAAAAATCATGGCATCTGGTCCCATCACTTCATGGGAAATAGATGGGGAAACAGTAGAAACATTGTCAGACTTTATTTTTCTGGGCTCCAAAATCACTGCAGATGGTGACTGCAGCCATGAAATTAAAAGAAGCTTACTCCTTGGGAGGAAAGTTATGACCAACCTAGATAGCATATTCAAAAGCAGAGACATTACTTTGCCAGCAAAGTTTCGCTTAGTCAAGACTATGGTTTTTCCCGTGGTCATGGATGGATATGAGAGTTGGACTGTGAAGAAGGCTGAGTACCGAAAATGATGCTTTTGAACAGTGGTGTTGGAGTAGACTCTTGAGAGTCCCTTGGACTGCAAGGAGATCCAACCAGTCCATTCTGAAGGAGATGAGCCCTGGAATTTCTTTGGAAGGAATGATGCTAACGCTGAAACTCCAGTACTTTGGCCACCTCATGTGAAGGGTTGACTCATTGGAAAAGACTCTGATGCTGGGAGGGATTGAGGGCAGGAGAAGGGGACGACAGAGGATGAGATGGCTGGATGGCATCACTGACTCGATGGACATGAGTTTGAGTGAACTCCAGGAGTTGGTGTTGGACAGTGAGGCCTGGCGTGCTGCGATTCATGGGGTCGCAAATAATCGGACATGACTGAGCGACTGATCTGATCTGATATAAACCTTATTTTGTCCGCTCATCCATCAGTGACAACTTGCTTTACCTCTTGGATATTATGAATAATGCCACCATAGACATGGGTGTGCAGTATCTCTTTGATACTCTTTTGGAGGTATAGACCTAGAAGTAGAATTTCTGGTCATATTATGATTCTGTGTTTAATTTGTTGAGAAATTGCCACACTGTTATGCAGTTTTTTATCTTCCCATTAACTGGGCACAAGGTTCCAGCTTCTGTACTTGCTCACCAGCACCTGTTATTTGTTGTTTTTTTTTTTTTGATAGTGGCCATCCTAACATGTTTTCAAGTAGTATCTTATTGTAGTATTAGTTTGCATTTCTCTAATGGTTAGTAATATTGAGCATCTTTCCATGTGCTTATTGGCTGTTTGTATGTCTTCTTTGGTGAATTGTCCTTTTTTTTATAACCATTTTTAAAAAACTGGTTGCTTTTCTGTTGTTGTAGGATTCTTTATATATTGTGCATCAGTTCAGTTCAGTCACTCAGTCATGTCCGACTCTTATGACCCCATGGACTTCAGCACGCCAGGCTTCCCTGTCCATCACCAACTCCTGTAGCTTACTCAAACTCATGTCCATCAATTCAGTGATTCCATCCAACCATCTCATCCTCTGTCGTCCCCTTCTCCTCCTGCCTCCAGTCTTTCCCAGCATCAGGGTCTTTTCAAATGAGTCAGTTATTCGCATCAGTTGGCCAAAGTATTGGAGTTTCAGCTTCAGCCACAGTCCTTCCAGTAAATATTCAGGACTGATCTCCTTTAGGATGGACTGGTTGGATCTCCTTGCAGTCCAACGGACTCTGAAGAGGCTTCTCCAAAGAAAAAGAGTCTTCTCCAACAACACAGTTCAAAAGCATCAGTTCTTTGGCGCTCAGCTTTCTTTATGGTCCAACTCTCATATCCATACATGACTACCGGAAAAACCATAGCTTTGACTAGACAGACCTTTGTTGGCAAAGTAATATCTCTGCTTTTTATTATGCTGTCTAACTTGGTCATAGCTTTTCTTCCAAGGAGCAAGTGTCTTTTAATTTCCTGGCTGCAGTCACCATCTGCAGTGATTTTGGAGCCCAAGAAAATAAAGTCTCTTGCTGTTTTCATTGTTTCTCCATCTATTTGCCATGAAGTGATGGGACTGGATGCCATTATCTTAGTTTTCTGAATGTTGAGTTTTAAGCCAACTTTTTTCCTCTCCTCTTTCACTTTCATCAAGAGGCTCTTTAGTTCTTCTTTACTTTCTGCCATAAGGGTGGTGTCATCTGCATATCTGAGGTTATTGATATTTCTCTCAGCAGTCTCGATTACAGATTGTTTGCAAATGTTTTCTGCAATTCCATGGGTTTTTTTTTTTTTTTGTCTTGGTGTCAGAAATCTTTCTCCTATAAATTTATAATGATAACAGACAGTAGTTTGCTTATTAATCCTTGACTGGCATAATTAAAGGTTATGTCTGATACCAACTTATTTAAAGAGAGGGGGAAAAGCACTTTTCTTATTTCTTATGATAACCATTTCTTTGGCTTCATTATTCATTTCATACATTTCCTAAGTATACCCACAGACCATGTGCCCTTGTTCACAGCTAGTTTTGAAACTCCATAAGAGAAGAACATCCTATAGGAATGCTGGGGATAAGTACAGACCTTGCCTTGTTTAGAGAGGTTAGGGGATTGTGCATTCCATTTCCACCTGACCCCATGAGATTTATGATGCTATAGGGTAAGCTTTCAGGGGAAAAAATCCTCAGTAGAAAGAGCCACTGAGGGTCTGGGAAAATGTCCTCATAGAAAATCACATCAGACATACAGGAATCTTGTCCTAATCCAAAATCTACCTAGGGAAGCTTTTGGAAAACTATGTCATTGTCTCACACCTGTGTCCATAAATCCCCCCTCTTAGGCGACCTAAATCCCTCTTCTTACATATAAAATAATTCTATTATACCTGGGATTTACCCTAGTGCCTTTCTTCCTCAGTCCTGTCTATAAATCCTTCTAATAACTCCATGAGGCAAGGATGTGTAAATATTACTATTTATACTTAATTACCTCATCTTAACTCCTTTCTCTATGAAAAGAGAATAATAGTAATATTTACTCAATTTTTTTTTTACCCTTTTTATAGAGGAAAGAAGGCAAGGAGTGATTAAGTGGGTTTTCGCTAGTTCATGAGAGAGGCAGGCCCAGAAGGCAGGAAAGAAGGGAGGAGAAGCCCCCGTGGGGGACATGAGTGCACCTGGCTTAGCCCTGCCGCCCCTGGTAGCTTTGCTCTCCCTTCAGGGCCCTCACACAAAAAAGGGCCTCCGTCTTGGCTTAATGGTCTACTGTTGCCATCTTGAAATTCTTAACAAACTTTGAACAAGGGGCCCCGTGTTTTCTGGCACTGGCTCCACAAACAGTACAGCCTGTACCAGGCATAATAGAATCTGTTTAAGATCCTGTTGATCAGAGGAGATGCTGAGTGTGAAGAGAATTTTGCAGCCTGTGGTGAACTGTGCACGTGTGTCTATGAAGGAAGCAGGGGTCAGAGAGGCAGAAAGCGTCAGTAAAGCAGGGCATGAGGACTGAAGGGAGTGCGGGAAACCAATGCACGGGAAAGGAACCTGAAAACTAAGATCATTTTAGGAACCTCTGCCTGCAGTGTGAGACGCTTAGGTTCTCATGGATCCCTGGGTTGGGAAGATCCCCTGGAGAAGGGAATGACTACCCACTCCAGTATTCATGGGGTCGCAAAGAGTTGGACATAATTGAGTGACTTTCACTGGTGGTCCAGTGGTTAAGACTTTGCCTTCCAAGGCAGAGTTCAGGTTCAATCCCTGGTCAGGGAACAAAGATCCCACATGCTGAGGGGCGTGGTCAAAAAGTAAAACAAACAGAAAACCTGAGATCATTTTAAAAGCTGGGAGGATGCCATTGTATCCCTTTTATTTATGAAGGTCATGGTTCGTGGAACTAGAAAGTGTATGGTGTTTCACACACACAGCCAGTCATCCCTTACTTGCAGATTCTGTATTTACGAATTTGCCTGCTAATTAAAATGTATCTTTAACCCTCAAATCAGTAATTCTCAGGGCACTTTCAGAGTCATTCACAGACATGCACAGAGCAGTGGAAACTTGAGGTCGCCCCCAAGGAGCATGCTCCCAACAAGGCAACAAGGCCAAACAAGGTGACATTCTGCCTTTTTATCTCAGCTCTTGGTACAGTGAGTGAGTGTCCTTTGGGTGGACTGTTTAATGTCACTATTTTTTTGCATTTTGGTTGGTGATCTTGCTGTCTACAGTTGCCCCCAGATGTACTGCTCACACACCGTCTTGTACAGTTCCGTACAAGGAGTCTGCGATATGCCTTATGGAGATGATAAGTGTGTTCACCAAGCTTTGTTCAGGTGTGAGTTATAATAATGCTCTTGACCATGAGTTTAATGTGAAGGAATCAGCAATATACATGGAATAAGTTGTCTTTAAACAGTTATGTGGCTTCCCAGGTGGCACAGTGGTAAAGAATCCACCTGCTAATGCAGGAGATGAAAGAGACAAAAGTCCGATCCCTGGGTCAGGAAGATCCCCTGGAGAAGGAAATGGCAACCCACTTCAGTGTTCTTGCCTGGGAAATCCCGTGGACAGAGGAGCCTGTTGGGCTACAGTCCATGGGGTCTCAAAGGGTCAGATACAACTGAATGCACACACAGAGACATACATAAAACAAGATTATGTATTGATAGTTTAATGTTGTGACCAGTAGCTCATGGGAACCTGATCCTCTATATCCCTGGGAGGAAAGGGTCTGTAGTCACTGATTCACTCCTGGCAGTGACTTTATAGGATATAACTACTGAGAACAATGAGAATCAACTGTAAATGTGTGTAACCCATGTGACATGAGTGATGGGAGCTCTCCACTTAAATGAAAAATTCTGGATCCTTTAAGCTGGGCCATGTCTTCGGTTCCGTAGTTTATCCCCTTTATGGACAAGGATTCTTCCTAAAGCATTTCTTAAAGGCTTAGAGAATCTGTATAATACTTGGAACACCAGATCCAGCCAGAACCATATCACTTGATTCATAGACTTTTTCCCCCACATTTAATGTTTCTGTAATCAGGAAACATTTTATACTGGATTTATTTAACTAACAACCAAAGCCCGTTCTCCCAGAGCCATTACTGAGTCCCTGGTGCTCCTTCCAGTCCAGAGCTGGCAAACTTTTTTCCATAAAGGACCAAGTAATAAATGCCACAGGCTTTGTGGGTCCCATGGCCTTTGCCATAGCTGGTGAGCCACAGATAATATCTAAATGAAGGAGCATGGCTGGGTTCCAGTAAACTTTCTCATATAAATTTCACATATCACAAATATTCTTTAGGTTTTTGGGTTTTTTCAGCTGTTTAAAAGTATAAAAAAACAAAATGCAAAATTCTTACAGACACCATTATTAGGTCAGATTTACCCTGGAGGCCATAGTTAGCGATTCATTCAGGGGCCTCATAGAATTAAAGGGATAAATTCAGCCACCTTGGTGTCTACTGGAGAGTCCCTATTTGGATTAGAAGAGGCCTTTGGTCCTTAGCCAGTGGTGTCTGCCTCTTGTTACTCAGTGATCCTTTGCTTTCAGAGACTGAAATAAGGATTTAACTGCTTCATCTTGATGTAACCAGATATTAAAGTTGGTAACTTATAAATATGAATTGGTTTAGATTTTCACACTGCTCCATGGAGCCTGTATTTGCAAGAGGGATCTAGGAAATATGGAAAACAAAAGTAGCAAAAGTTCATACTTCTATATACAGTAACATGCCAATGCATTTCACACACAACCCTTTCATTAGATTTCCTTTGTTCAGCAATGTTCTCATTACCCCTTTATCTTTACGCTCTACTTTCTGCTTTTCCATTGTGTCATTTTTCTTTGTGGTTTTCACACGTACAATAGGCCTTATTCACAAGAAGGCGGAGCTGCAATCTAGAACCAGGCTAGTAATACAAGGAAAGTTAAACAGGGTGGAAATTAAATAAATTTAAGGACAAAAAAAAAAAAAAAATCAGAAGGAAATTGAACCCATCTTGCTTTAGCACAGCATCCAAATAACATATTTTGAAGATTGAATATTCACCACTGACCAGAGCTGGATACCTGGTGTTGAATTTATTATAAAAACAGTGATGAGAAATGAATTCAGATGTAGCCTCAGATAACAGTCATATACTAATGGATGGGGGCAGCAGAGAGTGCTCAGAAATGCCCTTGGCTTTTCATGACCTGCTTCTGACCCCTGCAGCCAGCCCATTCCTGGGCACCTGGTGTGGCCCAGCTGCTGGAGCCAGTACCAGCCTAGACTCAGGAGCCAGCCCTCTGAGGCCATGCGGGACAACCCTGCCTCTCTCCCTCATCAGGCAGCTGGGCCTCTGGAAGCAGAGCCAGGGGTGCCCATTTGGCCTGAAGTCACCCTCACAGGGGGTCCACTTGTATAGAATTTGCAGGCAGAGCTCACCACATGAGCAAGCAGCCACATAGAGGCTTATTCCCTGCTTCCGGGACACACATGAACCCAGATGCCTGTGTCCATGCAGGCTGGCCCTTGGCAGAAGAAGGCAGGTTTTTAAAATAGGGAATCCAGATACCCCTCTTGCAGATGGCAGCTTTCCTGCCAGTGGTAACTCAGATCCCCAGAACGTCCTGCTAAGTTCCCCAAATACCTCCTGTAGGCCAAGAATTTAGTTGATATGCTCAGTCTATTCACTTCTGAACTGGCCAGGAAATGCCTTTTGGTGAGTGTTTAAAAAATAGCCTTTCTAGATATTTTTCTGACCATACGTTTTTTGCTTTTTTTTTAAAGTATAGTTGATTTACAGTGTGTGTTTATTACTGCTATACAGCAGAGTGATTCAGCTATACACACACACACACACATTCTTTTTTATTCTTTTCCATCATAGTTTATCTTAGAATATCAAATAGAATTCTCTGTGCTACAGAGTAGGACCTTGTTGTTTATGCACACACACACACACACACACACAAGTTTACATCCGCTAACCCCAACTTCCAACTCCATTGCAGCCCCCACCCCTTTGGAGACCATCGGTCTGTTCTCTGTGTCTGTTTCATAGACAGGTCCATCCGTGTCATATGTTAGATTCCACATGTAAGTGATCATATGATATTTGTCTTTCTCTCTGATCTAATTTCGTCTAATAATCTCTAGTTGCATCCACATTGCTGCAGATGACATTATTTTGTCCTTTTTATGACTGATATTGCATTGTGTATATGCACCACCTCTTCCTGATCCATTCATCTGTTGAACATTTAGGTTGTTTTCATGTCTTGGCTATTGTGAACAGTGCTGCTATAACATAGGCGTATATTTATCTTTTTGAATTCTAGTTTTCTCTGAATATATGCCCAGGAGTGGGATTGCTGAATCATACAGTAATTCTGTTTTTAATTTTCTAAGGAACCTCCATACTGTTTTCAACAGTGGCTGCACCAACTTATATTCCCACTAGGAGTGTAGGAGGGTTCCCTTTTCTCCACCCACTATCCAGCATTTGTTATTTGTAGACTTTTTAGTGATCACCATTCTGACCAGTGTGAGGAAGCACTAACTACCCTCACTGTAGTCTAGATTTGCATTTCTCTGATAATTAGAGATGTTGAACAGCTTTCCTTATGCCTAATGGCTGTCTGTATTTCTTCTTTGGAAAATGTTTATTTATGTCTTCCGCCTATTTTTTTATTGGGTTGTTAGTTTTTTGTTGTTCAGTTGTATGAGCTGTTTGTATGCTTTGGAAATGAAAGTCTTTGTCAGCTGCATCCTGTAGGTTTTCTTTTCATTTTGTTTATGGTTTCACTTGCTGTGCAAATCTTGTAAGTTTTATTAGATCCTACTTGTTTGTTTTTATTTCTGTTGCCTTGGGAGACTGACCTATGGTATGATTTATTTCAGAAAACGTTTTGCCAGTGATCTCTTTTACGAGTTTTATGGTGTCAGATCTTATGTTTAAGCCCTTAAGCCATTTAGAGTTTTTTTGTGTGTGTATGGTGGGAGGATGTGTTCTAACTTCATTGGTTTATATCCAACAGTCCAACTTTTCCAAATTCACTTGGTGAACAGCCTATCTTTTTCCCATTGTCTGTTTTTCTCTTCATTGAAGATTAATTGATCAAAGGTGTGTGTTTATTTCTGGACTCTGTCTTCTGTACCATCGATCCATGTTTGTTTTTGTGCCAATACGTTTTATTGATTACTGTAGCCTTGTCGTATTGCTTGAAGTCTGGAAGAGTTATGTCTCTTTACTGTTTTTTTTTCCTTCAGGATTCCTTTGGCAATTCTAGATCTTTTATGACTCCATATGAATTATAGGATTATTCTAGTTCTGTGAGCAATGTCATAGGTAATTTGTCAGGGATCACATTAAATCTGTAGACTGCTTTGGGTAATATGTTCATTTTAACAATATTAATTCTTCCAAACCAAGAGCATCACATATCTTTCCATTTCTTTGAATCATCTTCAGTTTCCTGTATCGGTTTTATGGTTCTCAGCATATAAGTCGTTCACTTCCTTGGTCAGGTTTATTCTAAGTATTTATTTTGGGTGGTTTGATTTTAAAAGTTATTGTTTTTATTTTTACATTCCCTTTATGATATTTTATTGTTAGTGTAAAGAAGTTTCTGTATGTTAATCATATATCCTACCACCTTGCTGATTTTCTTTATCAGCTCTAGTTTTTGTTGGAATCTAGGAAGCACCTAAGGGTTTTCTCTATATAATATCGTATCATCTTCATATGACAATTTTACCTCTTTCCTTCCAATTTGGATACGTTTTATTTCTTTTTCTTATCTGATTGCTGTGGCTAGGACTTCCAGTACTGTGTTGAATAGAAGAGACTTGTTCCAGATTTTAGCATGAAGGCTTTTCCCTTCAATACCAGAGTATTATACTGGCTGTGGATTTGTCATAAATAGATTTTATTGTCTTGAGTATATGTTCCCTCTAAACCCACTTAGGTGAGAGTTTTTATCATAAATGCATCCTTGAATTTTTTCAAATGCTTTTTCTGCACCTTTTGAGATGAACATGTGGTTTTGTCATCCGTTGATGTGGTCTATCACATTGATTGATTTGCTTATGGTGACATTCTTGTGAACTTAGCAAGAATTCCACTTGCTCATGGTGTATGATCTTTTTTACGTGTTACTGGATTTGAGTACTTTTTATTGAGATATAACTGACATGTAATATTGTACAAGTTTAAGATGTCCAGCATACTGCTTTTGTACATTTGTATATTGTGAAATGATTACCACCATAGCATTATTAGCTAACCCCTCTTATCATGTCACATAATTATCATTTCTTTTTTTGTGGTAGGAACAGTTTAAGATCTAATCAATCCATGCAGTCCATGGGGTTGCAAAGAGTCAGACACTGTAGAGTGACTAGAAACTTTATAGTGAGTTTAAACTGAGTAGCAACTTTATAAAACAGTATTCTTGTCTGTAATCACTATGGTGTGCATCACATCAGATCTCGTTCTTACCTACTGATTGCAAGATTGTACCCTTAAACAACATCTGTTTGTTGAAGTCCCTCATCCCCCTGGTAAGCAGTCCTCTAATCTCAGTTTTTAAGAGTTTGGGTGTTTTAGATTCCATGTATAAATGAGATCATACAGTATCTGTCTCTGCCTGGCTCATCTCACTTAACATAATGCCCTTGCAGTCATCAGAGTTGTTGCACATATCCTTCTTTCTCATGGCTGAAAAATATCTCTTATGTGTGTGTGTATCACATCTTCTTCATCCCTTCATCTATTGACTCTTAGGTTATTTCCATATCTTAACTATTGTGAATAATGCTGCACAGGAGTGGATATATCTCTTTGATATCCCATTTTCCTTTCCTTCAGCTACATAACCAGGAGTGGGGTTGCTGGATGGTAGGGTAGTTCTAATGTTTTGAGGAGCCACTCTACTGTTTTCCATAGTGGCTGAGCCACTTCCCCATTTTCTTCACATCCTCACTAACACATATATCTTCTCGGTGACAGCAATTCTAACAGGTGTTGTTATCTGGTATCAGTGGAATTGGTATCTCTTTGTGGTTTTGATTTGCATTTCCCTGGTTAGTGAGGTGGAGCATCTTTTTCATGTACCTTTGGCCATTCGTATGTCTTCTTTAGGAAAAAAAAAAAAAAAGTATATTCAGTTCCTCTACCCATTGTTCAATTAAATTGCTTCTTATTGAGTTATGAATTTTTAATATTTTTTGGATATTAATCCCTTATCTTATATATGATTTGAAGATATTGTCTCCTGTCCTATCATTTTCCTTTTCATTTTCCTTTTTTGATTGTTTCTTTTGCTGTGCAGAAGCTTGATAGCTTGGTGCAGTTGTACTTGTTGAACTTTGCTTTTGTTACTTGTGCTTTTGGTGTCAATGGACATGAATTTGAGCAATCCAGGAGACAGTGAAGGACAGGGGAGCCTGGAATGCTGCAGTCCGGGGGCCATAGAGAGTCACACATGACTTAGCAATTGAACATCAGCAACTATTGTTCTGAATAGGATTTCTAGTATTATACTCAGAGAAGGCAATGGCACCCCACTCCAGTACTCTTGCCTGGAAAATCCCATGGATGGAGGAGCCTGGTAGGCTGCAGTCATGGGGTCGCTAAGAGTAGGACACAACTGAGCGACTTGACTTTCACTTTTCACTTTCATGCATTGGAGAAGGAAATGGCAACCCACTCCAGTGTTCTTGCTTGGAGAATCCCAGGGACGGGGGAGCCTGGTGGGCTGCTGTCTATGGGGTCACACAGAATCAGACACGACTGAAGTGACTTAGCAGCAGCAGCAGTACTATACTGATTAAGAGGGGTGAGAGTGGGCACTCTTGCCTTGCTCCTGATAATAGAAGAAAAACTTTCAGTCTTTCTCCACTGAGCATAACAGTAGCTCTGAGTTTGTCGTATGTGGCCTTTATTTTGTTCAGGTGTGTTCCCTTAATACTCAGTTTGCTGAGAGATTCTTCATGAAGGCGTCAGGGGTGTTCGTAATTTCCTCGGTTCTGTCTCGTTGCAACAAAAATTTGAAGTGGCGGACAGAGCAGTGTTACGGCCCCGTATAATTTTCTCGGACAGACCAGTGTTACAGCTCTGTGTTATAGCTCAGTTTTATTTAGAATGCAAAGGCAAATACATCCTCGAGGTGTGAGGGCGTGCCAACCCAAAGCCATGAAGGGAAGAGAAGCCCCCAGCTCAATTTTGGCTCCTCTTTTTATATGTTTTTTTCTCCTCCCCCTGGGTCTGCACTGTGTAAATTGGGCTAGCCAGGAGGGCTGTTTGTTTTACCTGCAGTCCTCACTCCGGTCCTCGGACCTTCCCTAGTTCTGTTTTCATGGGCTTTTCCCTTCTTTGTCTTTTAGTCACTGCCATTCTGGACTTCTTTTTCCTATTCTAACTACCTAACAAAGGGATGTTGTATTTTATGAGATGCTTTTTCTGCATTTATTGACATGATTATATAAGTTTTAATTCTGTTAATATAGTGTACTACATTTAGGGGCTTCCCAGGTGGTACCAGCAGCAAAGAACCTGCCAGTGCAGGAGACTTAAGAGATGTGGGTTCGATTCCCAGGTTTGGAAGATCCCTGGAGAGGGAAATGGGGGCCCACTCAAATATTCTTGCCTGGAGAATCCCATGGACAGAGCAGCCTGGTGGGCTACAGTCCATAGGTTCACAAAGAGTCAAACTTGACTGAAGCGACTTAGGGTGGACGGACCACATTTATTGATTTGTGTATGTTGAACTGTCTTTAATCCCAGAGATAGATCCCAGTTCGTTGTGATACTCCTTTTACTGTTGCGTTGAATTCTATTTGTTAATATTCTGCGGAGAATTTTGGCATCTGTATTCATCAGGGATATAGGTGCATAGTTTTGTTTTCTTGTAGTATCTTTGGCTTTCGTGTTAGTAATGCTGGCCTGGCAAAAGGAATTTGGAAGTATTCCTTCTTCTTCAGTTTTTAGGAAGCGTTTGAGGAAGATTGGCATTAATCTTTTAAATGTTTGGTAGAATTTGCCAGTGAAACCATCTGGTCCAGAGTTGTCTATATTTGGAGATTTTTTATTATTGTTTCAGCCTCTTTACCTGTTATTGATTAATTTAGGTTGTGTATTTCTAGAAATGTATCCATCTTTTTCAAGTTATCCCATTCATTAGCATATTATTTTTCAGTCTCTTATAATCCATTGTATTTTTGAAGTATCAGTTGTCATGTCTCCTCCTTCAGGTTTTGAGCCTTATTTTTTTTTTTTTTAACTCTAGCTAAAGGTTTGTCAGTTTATTGTTTGAAAAAACTAGCTCTTAGTTTCATTAGGGTTTTTTTATTACTGTTTTTCTGAGCTCTGTTTCATTTATTTCCATTGTGATCTTTGTCATTTCTCTCATTCTGCTGAACTTTGTTTTTTTCCCCATTTTCTCGAAATGTAAAGCTAGGCTACTGATTTGAGATCTGTCTTCTTAATATATGCATTTATCACCATAAAGTCTTCCCAGAACTGCTCTTCAGCATCCCATAGGTCTTGATACACTGTTTCCATTTTCATTTGTTACAAGATATATTTTAATTTCTTCTTTAACACATTTGTTGTTAGGAATGTGTTGTTTAATTTCTACAGATTTGTAGGTCTTCTGACTTTCCTTGTACTGATTTCTAGTTTAATAACTCTATGGCCAGAAATGATACTTTGTATGATCTCACTCTTATTAAATTTGCCCAGACTTGTTTTGTGACTATCATATGGTCAATCCTGGAGAATGTCCCATGTCCCCCAGAGATGAATGTATATTCTATTTGTGTTGGAGGGAATGTTCTCTTATATCTGTTTGGATTAGTATATGGTTCAAGTCCAGTGTTTTCTTACGGATTTTCAGTTAGCATGATCTCTTCATTGCTGAAAGTAGGATGTTTAAGTCCTTTACTGTTATAGGATTGTTGTATATGTCCCCCCTCAGAAATGTTAATATTTGCTTAATATATTTAGGTGCTCTGATATTACATATTTAAGTATATACATAGTGGTTATGTTTTCTGGATGAATTTACCACATTATCATTATGTATTGACCTTCTTTGATTCTTGTTACCAATTTCTGACTTAAAGTCTATTTTGTCTATTATGAGAATAGTTACTCTCACTTTCATTTGGATTCTGCTTGCATGCAACATCTCTTTCCATCCTTTCACTCTGAGCCTGTGTGAGTGCTGCCTTAAAGCTGAAGGGAGTTTTTTGTAGGTGGCATATAGCTGGGTCTAAATTTTTTACCCATCTAGCCACTCTGTCTTTTGATGGTAAATTCAGTCCATTTATACTTAGAGTTGTTATTGGTAATGTAAGGACTTAGTAATGCCGTCCTGTTCATTGTTTTCTGGTTGCTTTGTATTTCCATGGTTTCTTTTACTCTGCTTCTGCCTATCTTTGTAAATTGGTAATTTTCCATTTTGGTATGCTGTTTCCCTTTTATCTCTTGTGCATCTGCTGTAGGTTTTTTGGTTTGTGGTTACCATGAGGCTTACATAAGACATCGCATAGATGAAACAGTTCATTTTAAGTTCATAGCAACCTAACTCCACTTGTATATTTTTATGTCATTATCTACCTCTTCTTATAGTGTGTCTTTGGCACATTGTAGTCTCTCTAATGATTACTTTTAATATTCTTTTCCTTTGACCTTTATAGTAAAGTGGTTGACATTCCATCCTATTACTGATTAGCCTCTGTTCATTTCAGCTTAAAGTACTCCTTTCAGCCTTTCTTGCAGGGTGGGTCTCCTGGTGATGAGCTCTCACAGTGTTTGTCTGTCTTGGAAAGTCTTTTTCTCCTGCATATTTGAAAGATAATCTTGCTGGGTAGGTCTTGGCTGGTCATTCTTTTCTCTCAACAGTTTGAGTATGTGATTCTACTCTCTCCCCTGACCTGTAGGGTTTCTACTGATAAATCTTCTGGGAGCCTAGTAGAAGTTCCTTTGCAGGTTACAATCTACTCCCGCCCCACCACACCACCACCACCACTGCACACCCCCCACCACCCCCACCCCCACCCCCACCCCACCCCACCCCCCGGCTATTTTTAGAATTCATTATTTTGGATGTTTGACAGTTTCATTATAATGTGTCTTAGAGTAACCTTGTGAACTTGGACGTCCATTTTTCTCTCCAGGTTTGGGAAGTTCTCAGCTATTTCTTTAAATAAATTTTCTGCCCTATATCCCTCTCTCCTCCTTCTGGAACCCCCTGATTTTTCTAATGTTAGGTTTTTTGATGTAATCCCAATCCCTTAGGCTTTCTTCAGTGTTTTTCATTCTTTTTCCTTTATTTTCCTTTAACGGGTATTTGAAGTCTTCTGACTCACTTGTTATTTCTTCCTTAATTCTTCTCAACTGCTGATGCTCTCTATAGCATTTTTTAATTTCATTCCATGAGCTTCTCAGCTCCAGAATTTCTGCTTGGTTCTTTTTTATGATTTATGTTTCGTTGGTAAATTACTCACTTTTAACCTGTATTTTTTTCATAATCTTGTTAAATTGTCTGAGTTCTCTTATAGCTCACCGAGTTTGTTCAAAACAGCTCTTCTTGAATTTAACTAGATTGCAAAAGCCCATGCTTTTGATCTCAGTTTTTAGGGAATTACTGTCTTTTAGTGATGACACGTTTTCTCTCTTTTTCATGTTTCTTGCAGTTCTGCATTGCATTTTTTTGTGCTTGAAATGGCAGATACTGCCTTAAACTACTGCCGGTTGCCTTCAGATGGGATATTCTGTTCTTTGGTGCTCTTACTTGGAACCTGTCTGCCTTTGTGTGGGTACGTCTTTCCACTCCCTTTGCTTCCTGTGGTGGCAGGATTCTTCAGCTTTTCTGTCCTGTTCTTACAGCGCCACAGGCTGACTACTAGACCCTTCTTTTGTTTCCAGAAGGGGGTGCTGCTAGAGAAGCTTGTGGTTTCTCCCTTGCCCACAGATCCGGGCCTGTTTTCTGAGCACACTTCCTGTCTACTGGAGCTTCTTTCTGCCGCACACGTTTGGGACTGTGCACAAAACATCAGCCACAGAGTCGGGGGAGTTGCAAGTTCAGTGCTTGAGGATTTGGGGGTACTGGTGGACTCTCTAGGGAGATCTCCAGGCGTAGTGTTCACAGAAGCACATGAGTGGACTTTAAAGGATGTGTGCCTTTAATGTCCTTTGATATTCCTACCTGTCTCTTTCCCAGTGTCCTCCCTCCTCCTTCCAGTCATGGAGGTCCACCTCAGTTCTCTGGGTGTTACTGTAAAGAAACAGGTTTCTCCAGCTGTGACGTGCAACAGCAGGGTAGCCAGGCACTCACTCACCTTTTCCCCTGAGGGACAGGTCGCTGCCACCTAATAATTTGACCCCATGCAGTGCTGCCTGGGGTTGGCAGAACACTAGTAAACTTCTTTCCATCTCCAGTACTTACAGACTTTGCTTGTGTTTATTACTCCAGTGGTATGCTGGCACCTCCCCTTGGGAAGGCTGGTTTTCTGCAGTTCCTCCCTTGTTGGTGGGTATCTGGCCAGGTCAGCAGTCTCCAGGTATTTTCTCAACCATGGCAGGAGGGCTCCAGGCAGGCCCACTGCTCCACTGGTTCCATAGTCCTTGCCAAAATACGCCTGCCTGCTACCAGACGCACAGGTGGGCAAGACTTCTCCCAAGGATCCCAGAGTTCCACAAGGAGCTTTTGTCCACAGATGGATGACTAATTCTTTGCTGCAAAGGGGAGCCAAAAAGGAGGATGCATGATGCTGATAGTACTCTGTGATGGTCTGATACTTCTTCTTTCTGTTGCATCTAGGAGGCCCTTTAGGACTCTCCTACACTCAGCCTCTAGGAGACCCTGCCAGGAACACTCAGTAGGGTAGCCTCACTGCAGGGCTTGGGTTTTCCATGGGAACCCACAAGTAAAGAGTCTAACCTTGTTGTTCAAGGTTATATTTTCTTCTGGGTGTAGAAGCAAATGCTACTAAATCAGGGTAGGAGGGGGCTTTGTTACCATCTCATTTTGCTGAGACATCACCGGCCAGAGAGAAGCAGTCCTGCCTGGCCGTGGAGGCCCCACCTGTGCACACCCTGGCATCTCCCACACTAGCCCACACTGGGAGTTAGGTTGGGGGGTTTCGAACAAAGGCCAGACTCTTTGCATCGTTGTCTAGCACTCACAAGGCTCTTGCTGGAACAACAAGGGTAGACCGTTGCTGATTGTTTCTATTACTGCTGCAGTATTGAGAGCTGAAGCTGTGTATCTTTTGCCCCCTATCAGTATATCTGGCTAGAATTCTGATCTTCCCAAATAAGGCTTAACCACCCACTCCGCCCCCACCCCACCCAATGCTCAATTCAAGCAAAAGCTCCATCCTAATTAGGTGAAAGTTCTGGAGTCAGCAGCTAATTTATTTGCCGCTGAAAACGCAGGGGACCTTCTGCAGAGAAGCTGTATCTTTCACGTGCTCCATCACTGCTTGCTGGTTGTAACCTTAGAACAACAGGGCTGGACCCTCCTTGTGTACCCCCCACAAATGACCTCAGTTCATGCTGGGAACAGGGCCCAGCTATCAGCCTGCCACAGGCAATGATGACTCATTGGAGAGAGTGGGGAAGAGGCACTGACCAAGCCTGGTAGCATCCAAGGCAAGCAAGCAGAGAGCCACCAGTCCCCCTGTGACCTTGCCAGGCTTCTCTGGGCCTCCCTCCCCCAACAGCTGTGGCCCTGACATGGGCTCTCAATCAGTCATGCTGAGCAGGCAGCTAAACTTCTGTGCTCCCAAGCAGATGCATTTTGTACACAACGAAAAGTCAACACAGAGGGCTTTCTTTGATTCCTAATAATGTGGACTCTTTTTTTAAAACAAATTTATTTATTTATTTATTGAAGGTTAATTGCTTTACAGAATTTTCTTGTTTTCTGTCAAACCTCAATATGAATCAGCCATAGGGATACATATGTCCCCTTCCTTTGGAACCTCCCTCCCATCTCCTGCTCCATCCCACCCTTCTAGATTGATATCAAGAGCCCCTGTTTGAGTTTCCTGAGCCATACAGCAAATTCCCCCTGGCTATCTATTTTACATATCGTAATGTAAGTTTCCATGTTACTCTTTCCATACATCTCACCCTAAGTTTATTCTCTTTCTCCATTGCTGCCCTGTAAATACATTCTTCAGTACCATTTTTCTACATTCTGTATGTATGTGTTAGAATACGATATCTATCTTTCTCTTTCTGACTCACTTCACTCTATAAAATAGATTCTTGGTTCATCCACCTCATTAGAACTGACAAAACATGTTCCTTTTTTATGGCTGAGTAATATTCCATTGTGTACCACAGCTTCTTTATCCATTCATCTGTCGATGGGCATCTAGGTTGCTTCCATGTTCTAGCTATTGTAAATAGTGCTGCAGTGAACAATGGGATACATGTGTCTGTTTCAATTTTGGTTTCGTCATGATATATGCCTTGGAGTGGGATTGCTGGGTCATATGGTGGTTTTATTCCTAGTTTTTTAAGGAATCTCCATACTGTCTTCCATAATGGCTGTATCAATTTACATTCCCACCAACAATGCAAGAGTGTTCCCTTTGCTCCGCACCTTCTCCAGCATTTATTGTTTATAGATTTTTGATGATGGCCATTCTGACTGGTGTGAGGTGATATCTCATTGTAATTTTGATTTCGCTAATAATAAGTGATGTTGACCATCTTTCCATGTGTTTGTTAGCCATCAGTATATCGTCTTTGGAGAAATGTCTGTTTAGGTCTTGTTCCACTTTTGTTTTTCTGGTATTGAGTTGCATGAGCTGCTTGTATATTTTGAAAATTAATCCTTTGTCAGTTGTTTCACGTGCTATTATTTTTTCCCATTCTGAGGGTTGTCTTTTCACCTTGCTTATAGTTTCCTTTGCTGTGCAAAAACTTTTGTGTTTAATCAGGTCCCACTTGTTTACTTTTATTTTTATTTCCATACTCTAGAAGGTGCGTCATAGAGGGATCTTGCTTTGATATATATCATCGAGTTTTTCTGTGTCTATGTTTTCCTCTAAGGGTTTTAAAAGTTTCTGGTCTTACATTTAGATCTTTAATCCATTTTTGAGTTGATCTTTGTGTATGATGTTAGGAAGTGTTCTAACTTCATTCTTTTACTTGTAGCTGTCCAGTTTTCTCAGCACCATTTATTGAAGCTGTCTTTGCCCCATTGTATATTCTTGCCTCCTTTGTCAAAAATAAGGTACCCATAGGTGCATGGGTTTATTTCTGAGCTTTCTATCTTGTTCCATTGGTCTATATTTCTGTCTTTGTGCCAGTACCATACTTTCTTGATGACTGTAGCTTTGTAGTATAATCTGGAGTCAGGAAGGTTGATTCCTCCAACTCCATTCTTTCTCAAGACTGCTTTGGCTATTCAGGGTCTTTTGTGTTCTCATATGAATTGTGAAATTTTTTGTTCTAGTTCTATGAAAAACATCATTGGTAATTTGATAGGGATTGCATTTGATCTGTAGATTGCATTTGGTAGTATAGTATTTTCACAATATTGACTCTTCATACTCAGGAACATGGAATAGCTCTCCATCTGTTTGTTGTCTTTAATTTCTTTTATTAGTGTCTTATACTTTCCTGTGTACAGTTCTTTTGTCTCCTTAGGTAAGTTTATTCCTAGATATTTAATTCTTTTTGTTGCAGTGGTGAATGGGATTCTCTGATTTTTCATTGTTAGTATATAGAAATGCAAGTGATTTCTGTGCATTGATTTTGTATCCTGCAACCTTGATAAGTTCACTGATTAGCTCTAGTCATTTTCTGATACTATCCTAAGGGTTTTCTACGTATAGTATCATGTCATCTGCAAATAGTGAGAGCTTTACTACTTCTTTTTTTGATCTGGATTCCTTTTATTTCTTTTTCTTCTCTGATTGCTGTAGCTAGGACTTCCAGAACTATGTTGACTGCTGCTGCTGCTAAGTCACTTCAGTCATGTCCAACTCTGTGTGACCCCATAGATGGCAGCCCACCGGGCTCCCCTGTCCCTGGGATTCTCCAGGCAAGAACACTGGAGTGGGTTGCCATTTCCTTCTCCAGTGCATGAAAGTGAAAAGTGAAAGGGAAGTCACTCAGTCGTGTCTGACTCCTAGCAACCCCATGGACAGCAGCCCACCAGGCTCCTCCATCCATGGGATTTTCCAGGCAAGAGTACTGGAGTGGGGTGCCATCGCCTAGTAGTGGTGAAAGTGGACACCCTTGTCTTCTTCCTGATCTTAGGGGAAATGCTTTCACTGTTTCACATTGAGAATAATGTTTGCTGTAGGCTTATCGTATATGGCCTTTACTGTGTTGAGGTAGGTTCCTTCTATGTCCATTTTTTGAAGAGTTTTAATCATAAATGGGTGCTTAATTTTGTCAAAGGCTTTTTCTGCATATATTGAGGTTATCATACGGTTTTTGTCTTTCAATTTGTTAATATTGTATATAACATTGATTGATTTTCATATATTGAAGAATTCGTGCATCCCTGGAATAAACCCAACTTGATCATGGTTGTATGAGCTTTTTGATGTGTTGCTGAATTCTGTTTACTCAAGTTTTGTTGAGGATTTTTGCATCTGTGTTCATCAATAATATTGGCCTATAGTTTTCTTTTTTTGTGTTGTCTTTGTCTGGTTTTTACTGTCAGGGTAATGGTGGCCTCGTAGAATGAGTTTGGAGTTGTTCCTTCCTCTGCAATTTTTTGAAAGAGTTTTAGAAGGATAGGCAAATGTTTGATAGAATTCTCCTGTGAAGCCATCTGGTCCTGGGCTTTTGTTTTTTGGGAGATTATTGATCACAGCTTGAATTTCAATGCTTGTAATTGGGTTGTTCATAATTTCTATTTCTTCCTGGTTCAGTCTTGGAAGGTTGAACTTTTCAAAGAATCTGTCTGTTTCTTGCAGGTTATCCATTTTATTGCCATATAGTTGTTTATAATAGTCTCTTATTAGCCTTTGTATTTCTGCATTGTCTGTTGTAACCTCTCATTTTTCATTTCTAATTTTGTTGCTTTAATTCTTTTTTTCTTGTTGAGTCTGGCTAAAGGTTTGTCAATTTTATCTTCTGAAAGAACCAGCTTTTAGTTTTATTAATCTTTACTATTTTTTTTTTCATTTATTTCTGCTCTGATCTTTATGATTTCTTTCCTTCTACTAATTTTGGGGGATTTTTACTCTTTTTTTCCCAGTTGTTTTAGGTGTAAAGTTAGGTTGTGTTCAGTGTTTTTCTTGTTTCTTGAGGTAGGATTGTATTGCTATAAACTTCCCTCTTAGAACTGCTTTTGCTGCATCCCAAAGGTTTTGAGTTGTGTTTTCATTGTCATTTGTTTCTAGAAATTTTTGATTTACCTTTTGATTTCTTCAGTAACCTGTTGGTTATTTAGAAACATTATTTAATCTCCATGTGTTTGTCTATTTACAGGTTTTTTTTTTTTTTTTTCTTGTAATTGATATCTACTTCTTAGTATTGTGGTCAGAGAAGATGCTTAATATGATTTCAGCTTTCTTAAATTTACTGAGGCTTGATTTGTGACCCAAGATGTGGTCTATCCTGGAGAATGTTCCATGTGCAATTGAGAAGGTGTATTTTTCTACATTTGGATGGGATGTCCTGAAGATATCATTGAGTTCTATCTCATCTAATGTATCACTTAAGACTTGTGTTTCCTTATTATTTTTCTGTTTGGATGATCTTTCTTTTGGGTGTAAGTGAGGGGTTAAAGTCTCCTACTATAAATGTGTTACTGTAAGTTTCTCCTGTTATGTCTGCTAGTGTTTGTCTTATATATTGAGGTGCTCCTGTGTTGGGTACATCAGATCAGATCAGTCGCTCAGTCGTGTCTTACTCTTTGCGACCCCATGAATCACAGCACACCAGGCCTCCCTGTCCATCACCAACTCCCGGAGGTCACTCAGACTCACATCCATCGAGTCAGTGATGCCATCCAGCCATCTCATCCTCTGTCGTCCCCTTCTCCTCTTGCCCCCAATCCCTCCCAGCATCAGAGTCTTTTCCAATGAGTCAAAGATATTTACAATTCTTATGTCTTCCTCTTAGATTGATCATTATGTAGTGTCCTTCCTTATTACTTGTAATCTCTCCTTTAAGGTCTGTTTTGTCTGATATGAGGATTGCTACTCCAGCTTTCTTTTGCTTCCCATTTGCATGGAATATTTTTTCCCATCCTCTCACTTTCAGTCTATATGTGTCTTTAGGTCTGAAGTAGGTTTTTTTTATACAGCATATATATGGGTCTTATTTTTGTATCCATTCAGCCAGTTTGTGTCTTTTGGTTGGAGTATTTAATCTGTTTACATTTAAAGTAATTATTGATATATATGTTCCTATTGCCATTTTCTTAATTCTTTGGGGTTGATTTTATAGATCTTTTTCTCCCCGTATGTCTTGACTATATAAGTCCCTTTTTATTTCTCCATCAATTTTGAATGAGATCCTTGCTGGGTACAATAATCTTGTTTGTAGATTTTTCCCTTTCAGTACTTTAAATATAGCCTGCCATTCCCTTCTGGCCTGCAGAGTTTGTGTGGACTCTTACTGCTGATTATAATTAGGTTTTGTGACTCTCCTTCTAGCCTTGTACTTACCGACCTTCCAGGTTGTTGACTGTGGCCTGCCCACCCCCACCAACTCTCTGTGCCTGAGGCAGAGGACAGGACAGTGCCTTGTGAGGGATGTGCATCACACATACACATACCTCATTGTCCCTGTGTCTCCTGGTTCCTCTGGGCTCGGACAGAGAAGCCACCTGCTGCACATGGGGGCTGACACCCAGGAGACTCATGCTTGTGTGCAGCATGACCAACAGATGTGTCTCCATGATACAGCAGTTTGTCTCAGGAACTGGTATGTACATTCTGTTGGGTCAGCATTCCTGCCGATGCAACAAAATGTGAATCCCTAGCTCTCAGGATCTAGTCCCTACCTCATGCTCTGACCATCTGCAGCCTTGCTCTTCCTGTGCCTTGTTTTTCTCCAGGAGGGATGGTTCCCTTGTCCCTACTGCAGCAGCAGGCGTCTCAGCATCTTTGAAGGGCCAGGGACACCTGGTGCTCTGGCTGTGGGAGGGCGCTGTGGGTCAGCAGGTGCCTGGCAGGCAGGTCCTACAGCCTGGACCAGGGGCTCCTGGCTTTTATTCTCAGATGTTCCCTGACCCCACCAACTGCAACCACAGGCCCAGGTTCTGCTGGGTTGGGGGTCTTCAGAGCTTTGCAGCCCTCCGAGGGCAGTGAGTCAGGCAGGCTTATGAGGCAGCTAGCGCCTTCTGGTAGCTCCTAGGGGCTTCTGGGCATCTTGGCCACCCCAAGAGCAATCAGTGAACCCTTTCCTAAGAGCAGTTAGTGCTAATAGGGCCCCCCTCCAGGTGTTTTCAGGGTCAGAGGCTACCCCACGTGAGACCCCTCCCTCAGCAGCTGACATCTCTTTTGAACAGAAGCCCTGGTATAGCTCATGACTGGAAGCGAGCTGCTTTGCTTGCCCATGGTCCAGAGATGGGCAGGAAATGCCAGCCCCTGGTTGTAATATGCAGGGTCTTAAGTAGCACCTAGGACACTTGCCCCCAGCCAACCTGTCGGGAAGGCCCACTGAGACCCGGGCCTGCTCTCCCCACGTCTGGTCCAGTTGCTCTGCATCTCCTAGGTGATGGTCATTTGGCTGGTAAAGACAGGGGGCCTGTCCCCATTCACAGACTCACAGAGGTGCTCCCCTGCGTGCTACTTCAGGTTCACGGACTGGCTGCCTCTGCTTCCTCATGTCTCATCGCATACAGAAGTCAGCAGTGCTGGCTCCTATTTGCAAACATAAACCCCTAAGTGGCCCTGGCCCTCAGCTGACACGTCAGGGATGGTAGTCTGTCGGCCAGCAGGTGCTGCCCACAAGCTTCCTGCTGCTCTGAATCTGCTGAGACACCCCACTCCGCCATCCTCGGGCCACGTACCAAGGTCCCCTTTTCACTCTGGCCACCGTCCACACCTGCCTTCCTGTGCTGACGTCTCCTCCCAGTAGAACAGGACTCTGTCATGTCCACTGAGGGTCCCAGCACCTGTTCTGGGGTAGGTGCCCTTGTGGGAGGATGGATAAGAGGTGGGTAAGACCTCAGCCCTCCCCAGACACTCTGAGCCACAGGGAGCCTTTGTCTCTGGATGTGAGCCCGTCCCATCCCCAAAGCCATGTCGGGTGTGGCAGAGCTCTGCTGTCCTGCACGGGAGCAGCAGGGGCGGAGACCAGGGTGAACCTAAATGAGGTCCCAGGTGCCCTCGGCCGGCACCACTAAGAGGCATGCCTTGCCGCCCACGGTGAGACTTCTTTGTGGCACCAAGTCTGATGAGCAGGACCCAGCGTGGCTCTTAGTTCTCGCAGCCACTGGCCCACCGCCTGAAACAGTCAAGCAACTTGCCATTGCAGATCTTGTTCAAGAGTCTCTTTCCAGAAAAGGCCAAATGTAAAGTTCCCACATCTCACATTGTATAGAAGGGTGGGCCTGAGAACCAAGTTACACAGAGATGCTCCAGAGCAGGTCTTACAAACTGTGTCCTAGTTTGCAGAGAAGAGTGATGGTAGGAGGAGTTTGGGAAGAGGGAAAGGACAATTGTGAGCGGGGCCCATTCAGTGCTTACTCCATGCCGGCTCACACATTCAGTCTCTCCTGCAGCCTCATGCAGCAGATAGTTGTTTTTTTGGCTGTGCCACACGGCACGTGGGCTCTTAGTCCCCTGACCAGGGATCACATCCACGCCCCCTGCATTGCAAGCACGGGGGTTCTTTACCATGGGACCAGGAGGGATGTCCCAGTAGCAGCAGGATACTCTTCTTGCCCCCATTTTACAGATGGGGAAGTTGAAGCCTATCATTCACTAAGCAAGCACGTGTGTGCCTGAACAGACACACAGAGACACACAGACACACACTCTGCTCTGAACAGAGCAGAGAGTGCCTCACGCTGTCTCACAGCCTATGAGGCCTCAACTTTCTGAGGTACAGAGAGTTCAGTCCTTGGAGCCTGCGTAGGGAGATACCAGTCTGCAGACTGAGGGCATATTCAGGCACAAACAGAAGCATCAGATATTGCTCCCCATGGGTTTTCTGAGATTCCTGATTTGTTTTGAAGGCCCTTACCACACAGTCATTTACTACCTGACTCAATGTAAGCCTGCAGATTGCCTTTTTTTTTAATCTTGAGGGAAAGTTACAGATTTTCACTTAATAAAGTGAAAACCACTTTATTAAAATGGCAGTTATTTTAGACGTTATATTAATATTACCTACTTTAATACAGTGGGAAATGACCAAAAGTCATTTTTCCCATAATAGGACATGGAATTAACTCAAGAAAAATTAGAATATGTACTTTCTGATTTGAAATTATATTCCTAGTAAGCAACCAGTAAGGCTATACTGCATTCGTGGGTTTGTCTTTTTCTTAACTTACAGAATCGGGAGTAGTTCAGATCCAGGAGGATAGCAAAGTCCTTGGGTCACAGAGGAGGGAAGATGGCTGGACAGGCGGCAAGACAGTTTCCCTTGATGTTTTCATGTTCTCAGAGTGACTGAGAATGGATAGATAAAGATAATATATATATATATATATATATATATATATATATAATACATCAGTGTATACTGCACACACACACGAACATTATCCAGCCATGAGCAACAAGGAAACGTCACTATTTGCAACCACATGGGTGCACCGAGGGAAGGCTGCCACGTGCGTAGTCGCTCAGTCGTGTCTCACTCTGCAGCTCCGTGGACTGTAGCCCACAGGCTCCCCTCTCCATGGGGATTCTCCAGGCAAGAATACTGGAGTGGGTTGCCATGCTCTCCTACAGGGGATCTTCCCAACCCAGGGATCAAACCCAGGTCTCCAGCCTTGCAGGAGGATTGTTTACCTAATCTGAGCCACCAGGGAAGCCCAGGGAGGATTATGCTCAGTGAGATAAATCAGACAGAAAACTCCTACTGTACAGCCTCACCTACATGTGGAACCTAAAAAAGCAAATGAATAGAAACAGTAGAATGGTGGTTACCAGAAGGTGGGGGAAATGAGATAGTGGTCAGAGAGTACAAAGTTCCAGTTATAAGAGGAACACGTTCTGGGGATCTAGTATACATCATGGTGGCTATAGTAATAATGCTGTATTATACACTGGAAAGCTGCTAAGTAAGATCTAAAAGTTCTCACCATAAAAAAGAAATGGTAACGATGTACCTTAATAGAGGTGTTCATGTTGCAATATTGTAAGTGTGTCAAATCTACCCCTTGTACACCTTAAACTCCCACCAAGTTATAGGTCAATTCCACCTTAAGAAAGACTTCTCAGCCCCCAGCTCAGGACTGGGGTCCTGAAGGAAGGAGTCTGGCCCCCAGCAGCCACAGCTCCACTGGCGGGGCCCTGCCCCACCCAACTCCGCACTTAGAAATGAGTCAGTGATGTCTGCTGCCACTCTGGGCTCTGTTACTGGCCCTGAGCCACTGACAATGTTTAAGAGTCAACCATGACACAGCTCCACTGGAATCTGTTTTGCACAAAAGGCATAGTCCATGCAGCAGGTACATCCTCCTTCCGCCCCCAAGATGGATGACTTAGCCACATGAGCTAGGCGGCTTCATAGACACGGTCGGGTTTATGAACGTTGTCCCGGCTGCAGGCCAGAGTGGGAATCAGGCTTCGACCTCACAGTCCTGTCTGTCTATCTGTTGCAGCTGGTGAGCGACTTGTTGGAATTTTGCTTCTATACCTTCCGGGAGTCCCAGGCCCTGAAAGTGGAGTTCCCAGCGATGCTGGTGGAGATCATCAGTGACCAGCTGCCAAAGGTGGAGTCTGGGAATGCCAAGACCCTTTACTTTCACAGGAAGTGACGGGAGACGTCTCACAAGAAGAACTTTGCCTTAAGTTTCCCCGTGTTGTTCCACACCCACCAAGGACCCAAGAAAAATCCTATTTTTGACACACACGATGGTTTATTCCCACTTGTTCAGCAGTTTCTCAAGTTGAAAATCATGCCAAGGGTTGGGAGGCGGGCAGGCAGGGTGACGTGGCTTTGGCGAGACCTGCACAGTCTGGAAGGTTCTTCCTTCTCCAACCCCCAGTGCTTAGAAACATGTTCCTGTTCCTCTGGATGAAAAGCCATATCTAGTCAATAACTTTCTGATTTTGATATTTTAACAGATGGAAGTTTTAACTATGCCATGTCGTTTCTGAGATTGTTCGCTTGTGTTAAAAGGGTTCAAGAACTAACGAACTTTTTCAAGCTCACCCTTGGTTTGCACATAAAAACATATAGTCAATATGGGGCATTAATATTCTTTGGTTATTTAAAAAAACAACAAAAAAAGAAAAATATATACAGATTCCTGTTGTGTAATAACGGAGCACGTGGAGTGGACTGGCAGCTCCCACAGGGGTGCGTCTTCACCCACGTCTTTCTGCATCACTGGTATCCACACCCTCTCCACTTATTATTTAATTAGAATGGATAAGATGTTCAGAAAAATGCCTTGGTTTCAATTTCTAGTATCTATTGTGTTGGCTTTACAGATAATTTTTGCAGTCTTTTGCTGTGCTGTACATTATTGTATGTATAAATTGTGAAGGACCTAAAATAAGGTATAAGGAACTTTTGTAAATGAGACACATACAAAAAAAAAAAAAACTTTAATGGTTAATAGGATGAATGGGAAAGTATTTTTGAAAGAATTCTATTTTGCTGGAGACTATTTAAGTACTATCTTTGTCTAAACCAACAAGGTAAAAAAAAAAATTTTTTTTTTTTTGTAAAGTGAAATGTTCTGCATGCACCATGAACCGTTTACAGTGTATTTAAGAAAGGGAAAGCTGTGCCTTTTTTAGCTTCATATCTAATTTACCATTTTACAGTCTCTGTTGTAAATAATCACACTTAAACCTCTTCGGTTGTCTCTCAGCCTTTCTACTTCTTCTGTACTTTCGTTTCGTCCTTGGTCTCCCGCTTGGGGTGTTCGTGGGACTCGAGTGCATTTTCCGGCTTCGGCTCCATCCTCCTTCCAGTGGGGACAGCGCAGCGTGGTGTCTGCAGCTCCGTGAAGGCGTCCTTCGACGACACCCCTGTGAGAGGATGTCCCAGGAGTGCTGTGGCTTTAGGAAAGCTGCCTCTTTCCCCTCAAGCAGCAGAATCCACGTTAGGAGAGAGACTGGAAAGGCTGTGGCTCAGAGTGCTCGTCCTCATCCCATTTTAGAAATTGAATTTTCTCCTTTCAGGGAGGCGGGGAAAAATTCCACACATTCTGTCTGCAAAAGGTGAAATGTTCACTTCCGGTCACAGAAGGGGGTATTGCACTCCTGAAACTGGTCACAGGAACACGTAGGTCATGGCAGGAAGCCCTTTGGAAGATGCCCCTGGGCACAGTTCAGTCAGAACAGCGTGGAGACCGCACGAGAATTAGAGGGTTTTTAGATTTTTAAAAGGTAGGATTTAAAAATAAAATTTTATATGTAAACCATTTTGGAAAAAAAAAAAAAACACTACAGATCATAAAAGCAAGACAGTGGCACTAAAATTTTTAATTCACTAATCTGTTTGGCACTGAGGCAATTTATGGCTTTTTCTCTTGCCCCAAATCACAAACATATATATATATATCTTTGGGGAAACTTAATATGATTGCACTAAATAAACTACTTTGAATAGAGGCCAAATTAATCTTGGAAAAGTGGTGATAATCTTCAGGTACTCAGTGAAATCTTATTCTTTTCCAAAACCTAAAAGCTAGAGCTGGGGAACCCCAAGGCCGGGAGATGGCAGCGCTGGGATCAACCCTTTTCTCCAGGGTTCACCATGCAGGCAACATTACCCTGTCTCTCAGAAGACACCTGCCTTATGCAAGGGGAAACCTGTGAAAGCTGCATTCAGACAGAGGAGTTTTTTCTTACATAATTTGCAATTTCAGGAATTTAATTTATAGGCAGATCTTTCAATACAGTCAACTTACATGCACAGCAATATGAAAGCCACACTTGGAAGGTGATAAATACACCGCATGCAGACTGGGGGTTTCTGGGAAAGAAATGGCTTCATAAGAGCAGCTTTTAACTCAGACTGACTTTTTATGAAATCAGAATTTCGACGTAACCGGGTTTGGGATGGAGACAGTCTGCATCAGCTTTTTGTATTAACAAAGTTACTGACTCTTTGTGTGTCTCCGGGTAACTTTGCTTGAGTAAACAGCAAAGCCATATTCTAAATCCACTGTTGAATGCCTGTCCCAGTCCAGATTGTCTGTCTGCTCTTATTTTTGTACCATATTGCTCTTTAAAATCTTGGTTTGGTACAATTCATAATTCACCAAAACTTCTTCATATAATTAAAAAAAACCACACTAAATTAGTTTAAAATGAAGCAATTTATATCTTTATGCAAAAACATATGTCTGTCTTTGCAAAGGACTGTAAGCAGATTACAATAAATCCTTTACTTTAATCACCTGTTGTTTTGGAAACAGTTCATTTGAATGTCTATAGGAACACGTGGATTTTGTGGCCTTATACATCTGGATCGTATGCCCCTCTGCCTACATCCAAGATGGAATCACCACGCCTACCCCCTAGCCATGTTAGGAAGCCCTGTGTTGCTGCTAAGTCACTTCAGTCGTGTCTGACTCTCTGCGACCCCACAGATGGCAGCCCACCAGGCCCCTCTGTCTCTGGGATTCTCCAGGCAAGAACACTGGAGTGGGTTGCCATTTCCTTCTCCAGTGCATGAAAGTGAAAAGTGAAAGGGAAGTCGCCCAGTCGTGTCCGACTCTTAGCGACCCCATGGACTGCAGCCTACCTGGCTCCTCCGTCCATAGGATTTTCCAGGCAAGAGTACTGGAGTGGGGTGCCGTTGACCTCTCCAAGCCCTGTGTTATCCACATATTAATTATTCTTTTGGGGGACTGGTTATAAATTTTTTGTTTCTTAGTGCTAATATTTGTTTCACTGAAATATACCCAATGACAATTTTATAACAATAATTACTGCTGATGTAGCCACTAAATTCGATACGTACGTGGCCTCATTTATCTTCACAACCACATGCAAGCTTGTTTACTTTATAGACTTTGAGGCTCACCTGAGTAGACCAGACGCCCCATCTCATTCCCAGGTCCTCCTCCACACAGTGGAGTCTTTCTCTCATCCCAGATCCTCTTGGGCTGTCAAGAGACTCCATTAGCCATCAGTCATAAGGCTCCTCACATTCCTTACAGGCTGCTCCTCTGGACCTCATTCAGCAACACAGACTACAAAAGATCAGTCAGGAATTGTCAGCTTGTCTGAAAACTAGAAAACATGTATTTCCCACAAAAGAAATTCATGTACATTTTTAACGTGTCATTTAAGTGATGATCAGTCAAACTAGAAGACTGACGGTTAAACACAACTTTGCTTTAATACAAATGATCTATTTCTGAAACACAACATTAGTCATGAAACACAGCACAGGAAAAAAACTTTTGAGCTTTGTGCACAGATTTGTTTGTAAAAATTTATTGAAAACGAAGGTAATTTTATATCTTAGAATGTATGCAGTCTGATCTATGAGGGAACAGCGTTTCTCACAGAGAGCCTCTAACTTTAAACAGAAGCCATCATGGTCTGTGAGTCTGCGTGGCTAGATATGGGGCCCCGTGGATGTGTACCCTTGGGTAAAGTGCGTGCTCTTTCTTCATAGAGCAGGCTTGTTCCTGGTTTAATGAGCCAGGAACCTTCCTGTATTTCTAGGAAGGTCTTAAAGTGCTCTCAGACCCAAAGGATCCACCTGCACATTTAGGAATCATTAGCTAAGAACTAAGTTTCTGCCGCTGAACAAGCCAGCCAGCCACTGTACGCCAAAGCAGTAAAAATCATGCATAGTGATGCATATATAGTTAGGGGTTTGTGATAAGTGTCCCTCAAACAAATAGAAAACATTGTTCCCTTATTTTAAAGTCAGCTTCACGTGTGTGTTAGTCTCTCAGTTGTGTCTGGACTCTTTGCGACCCCATGGACTGCAGCCCTCCAGGCTCCTCCATCCACGGGATTTTCCAGGCAAGAATACTGGAGTGGGGTGCCATTGCCTCCTCCAGGGAAGCTCCACATACTTTTTGATAAACTGCAAATGTCTACAGACTAAAATGACTTGATTATAAGTATCATCTCCAGCACCTTAATTTCAAATCATCCAATTGCTGTTGCAGCAATTTTCTTGGAAATAAAGCAGTGGCTTCCCAAACAATGTTGGATAAGAAAAGAGTAAAATAGGATTTTAACATTCAACACAAACCAAACCTGTTGTTAGTTGCTGAGTCGTGTCCGACTCATTGCAACCCCATGGACTGGAGCACTCCAGGTTTCCCTGTCCTTCACTACTTTGCGAAGTTTGCTCACACTCACGTCCATTGAGCTGGTGATGCCATTCAACCATCCCATCCTCTGTCACCTGCTTCTCCTCTTGCCCTCAATCTTTCCCAGCATCAGGATCTTTTCCATTGAGTTGACTCTTCGCATCAGGTAGCCAAAGTTCGGCTTCAGCATCAGTCCTTCCAATGAACATTAAGGACTGATTTCCTTTAGGAATGACTGGTTTGATCTCTTGCTGGCCAAGGGACTCTCAGACCAAACCTGAATCCAAAGCAGAGTGAGTGAAGGTGTACAGTAGCAGTTTGCTACAAACCACCCAAACGCTGAGCGGTTTAAAGCAACTACCACTTATTACTCTCCTAAGTTAGCTAGCAGGGGAAGTTCTGCTGGTCTGGGCCTGGCGGGCTGGGCTGGGCTGGGCTGGTCATGTAGCCAGCTGGTCTGAGCTAGTTTTGCTCCACGTGGCCTCTCCTCTGGTAGGCCAGTCTGGGCGTATTTTCATGGTATATATAAGCAAGGCTCCAGGACAGTGGAAATGTATAGCACTTTTCAAGCTTCTAATTGCATCAAGTTTGCCTCTGTTTCGTTGGCCAAAGCAAATTACAAAGTCAAGCCCATAGTTCACATGGGAGGGTTACCCATAAGGGCGTGCATCCAGTGAGGGGTGAAATTTGGGATAATTCAACCAATGTACCATGCACAATTTAGGTATTTTTTCATAGAATTTATGTTGCCAAGACAGTGATTTTCAAGTTTTCCATGGCCAGAAAAACCCATTTCTTTGGATCTTCGTGCCCTGGTCCAGCCTGATCCAGAGAGGGTTGTGGTGAAAACTTGCTTGAGCTGAGTCAGATCGTGTTCTGCCCATACTCCAAGCTGCTCCACCTGCAGCTGTTAAACCATCGAAGGAAGGAAAAATCCAGAAACTATAATGCATGGTATTGAGCAGCCTCAATGAAGCTGCCAAAGTCCAAAGTATAAGTCTCTTGGTGGGCAAAAATCAAAACTCTTCATTCCAATCAAGTTGATCTGATAGGAAAGAATTCTCCAAGGTATTCTACTCAGCAGATTGAGACACTTTTAGCCAGACATGAAAGCATCAGGAGAATGTGCCAGCTGACCCAGACAGGGCAGCGATAAATTACCACCCAGGCCAGTCAAGGATAAAGAGTGCTGACAAGCATCGGAGAAGACGTTCTCAGAGCTCAAGCCAGGAAGCTGTTTGAGGACACGCTCTTGGAATAACTTCCTCCCACAGGAGGGAAGGAAGAAAGTCGGGTGGCTCTGGAAGACTCAGAGTCACGCAGAACATCTGGCTGGGTGGTGAGAGTCTTGAGGGGACAACCAGTAAGCAGGTGACAAGGGGCCCAGTGGGAAAGGGAATGGGGGGACTTCCCCGGTAGTCCAATGGTTGAAAATCGGCCTTCCAACGTAGGGAACATGGGTTCGATTCCTGGTGGGGTAACTAATATCCTACATACCTTGGGGCAGCTAAGCCTGCACACCACAACTAAAAACAGCCTCAACTAAGCCAAATGAATTACTTAGAAAATAAAGGCCTGGAGTGCCCTTGGGAAGGCTGGGCAATGTAGGGCAGAGGGAGAGAGCAAGGCATGGCCTTGGAGCGCACGGGCTAGAGGGAAGCAGGGCGTGGCTGTCAGAGAAGCGGGCAGAGACCAGCCCCCAGGGCCCCTGGGGCTGCCTTCTCCCATCTTCCCCATTTACTAAACCCCGTTTCTTGCTGGGTGCCCTCCAGACGCTTCACATCATTTGTCACAGTCCTCCAACGAGGCTGGTACCACTCTCTCCATTTCACGGCTGCAAACTGATGCATAAGAGGTCAAGGGAACACATTCAAGATCAGCAAGGTACAAAACAGGGAAAATAGAATTTCAAAATAGGTATATATGTATATTTTTTTAACTCAAAATATGCAGTTTTAGCCATCATATTTGTTTCCTAGAAATGTCACAAGGTACCACAAACGGGGGCTTAAAAACCAACAGGAATGTCTCGTCTCCCCATCTGGGAGGCTGGAAGTCTGAGATCACAAGGTCACCAGGGTTGGGTCCCTCTAAGGGAGGATTCGGCCTCTCTCTGTGGCTTGGACGTGGCCATTGCCTCTGTGTGTCTTGACACTGTCTTCCCTTACGCTTGTCCAAAGGGAAGGACGTGGCCATTGTCTCCATGTGTCTTCACACTGTCTTCCCTTACGCTTGCCCCTTTCTCTAAGGACACGAGTCCAGCCCCACCAGCCTCACCTGAGTTGATGACATCTGCCATGATCCTGTTGCCCAATGAGGTCACATTCAGGAACTGCGGTTAGGACTTCAGCATATGAATTTTGGCAGGGTACACAACTCAACTCCTAACAGCCCTTACTCGCTACCAGCCCAAAGCAGCAAGACAGTCGAGGAGGATGAGTGTGACCAGCTTACTGAACTTGAACCAAGCTCTCTGCTCTTGACAGCCTTCATTAAAATAACTTCCCCTGGCTGAGTCAGTCCCAGTAAAGTACGAATGGGTTGAATATCCATCACCAGCACAAACAATCCAGTGCCCCCCCACCCCACCACCCCCTACTCCCAACTATAGATGCTTCTGTTGCTACAAAGAAAGAGGGGGTTATAACCCACCCCCACCCCAGGCCACCTGGCTCTGTTCTTATCTGGCGTGTCCTTTCGGGGTGCAGGGACCCCTAGGGCTAGCCTTTTAGTGACCTCATAGAATGCAAGCTCCACTGCAGGTAAGCAATCTGAGTGCCCTCTTTTGCTCAAAGCCCGCCCCCCGCCTCCCCGACCCCATCATGCTTCTGAATGAACATGGAATGACAGCTGGAGGAGGTGGCTGGTGCTGAACGAGGTGGGCTGAGGGGCCTGGGTCCTGAGGGAGGCAGGGCTGCTGCTCAGCCAGCCTTCAGTAGGTGCTCAGGGAACTACACCCACACACCACCACACTCCTGTCTCTTCTGGGGAAATAGAGATCTGCAGGTGCAAGAGAGCACCTCCTGGTCCCGTTATTAAGCGTACTCTGGGGCCAGGCCCAGAGGAAAGCTCCCCGGCTGGGGGCCGCCTGGCACCACCTATTCCCAGAGGAAGACACCCCGACTCTCCAGCTTCCCTTTGGCATAACCCTGTTCTTCCTGGAACAACCAGAGAGGATTGTGCAGAGCTGGGGGAGCCCTTGCAGCCAGCACTATCCTGAGGCTTCACTACTGTTAGACTGTCATCCTACAGAACACAGATGCCCCGACAACAAAGATGCATGTGACTCTCACAGCAGTAACATCAGTACGGGGAGCAGCAGTGACCAGAGGTGGCCCATGGCAACGGGGACCGGAAGCAAGTGACTCTCACATCAGTACAGGGACTGGCATTGCCCGCTGAGCATACACTATCACTTCAGCCCCAAATCTCGGACTACCCTTGGCTTTTTAGGAGGGAGGAACAGAATCAGTCAATTTAACTTGCCCTACCACAGGTAGCCAGGGTGTGTGCTAAGTCACTTCAGTCATGTCTGACTCTTCGTGACTCTGGACTGTAGCCCACCAGGATCCTCTGTCTATGGGATTCTCCAGGCAAGAATACTAGAGTGTGTTGCCATGCCCTCCTCCAGGGGATCTTCCTACCCCAGGGATCAAACCCACGCCTCAGTTCTTTACTAGTAGTGCCATCCAGAAAGCCCACCCCAGTAGCCAGACCTTACAGCAATTTCCATGACCAAGGAAGTGGTGGTAAATATACTTTGGGAGCTAACAACAGCTTAGGGGCAACAGCAGTGAGCAAAGGAATCAAGTCTCAACTCGGTAGGTCTTCTGTCCACTGCCCATGGGTAGACTCCAGTGAAGAACACAGCTAGGAAATCGCTCCAGTGCTAATCTAAGTCCACTCACTCTGACTGCCCACAAGCTTGCACTTTCCCACAGAAATGGGGACGTTTGCTCCAGGCCAAGCTTCTCTCCTGTGCCTCTAAGCAGCAGGCAGGAGCAGGAAGGGAGAACTCAAAACAGGAACCACCTCCACCCTCTTGCCAGCCTGGCCCGTGGCCCCAGGGCCAAGCATTGTTGGGTCCTAGGCCCCTGGCAGCCCCAATCCTCTCCACTGGGCCCACAGTTCAGCATTTTCAATTATATTGTGCTAATGGCAACACGCTCCAGTATTTCTTCCTGGACGACCCATGGACAGAGAGCCTGGTGAGCTACAGTCCATGAGGTTGCCAAGAGTTGGACATGATTGAGCGACTTAACACATTAGTCAGAAAATGGATACTTCTCAATGGGCCTGCCTCTCTACACACACCTGACCCCAAACTTGGCACCTGACATGGTCCAGGGGAGGCGAGCTCCAAAGTGATAACCAGCACTCTGGGATCATCTCACCTGGGGAAGAGGCGACGGACACATCCTTCCAGGGACTGTGTTCTCTGGGACTCTCCTGAGGGGAGAACTGTGACAGACCAGGAAGCCTCTGTGGAAAAAGAGAGATGCCAGGCCCCAAGCAGCCCCTGGAGCAAGGCTGGCTTCACAGGGGGCTGAGAACCCTACAAATGAGCTGCACACTCCAGGGACTCCAGGTCAGGGGGCAGAGAGGTCCCCCTCTTCCCAGAGAGGTTGGTTTAGGCTGCACCTGGGAGTCAGAGGCTGAGAAGACCACAGAAGCATCACTTGGAGCACCCTGTGTGCAGGGATGTGCAGAAGTTCCTGGCAGGGTCTGGGCCCATATAGCCCAGACAGCCCTATAACCTGGCTTAATCCAGATGGAGAGATGGGCACTGCAGTCTGGAAAAGAGGGAATGGGATTGGGAGGGGGAGGGTGGGAGTGGGGGTCATGATACAGGGCTGTACACAGAAGCTCATCAGGAGGGTGCCCTCACACACAAAGCTCTGGGGAAAGTACCCCAGCTCCGTCCTGTTTGGGCTCCCCCAAGGCCCTCTGAGGTAGCTGGAGGGGACCCGCCAGAATCTCACCTGTCAGAGAGGGGACCCGCCAGAATCTCACCTGTCAGAGAGGGGACCCCTGTCCCCAGAAACACACCCCATTCCAAAGCCAGACTAATCCATCCTACCTGTGAGCGCGGGCATGCCAACACCAGGGGAGAGTGCAAGCCCACCCACCAGCCACACCAGATGTTACAGAGCGAGTGAGTTCCACCACCGCTTCCCCACGTGCAGACACAAATCCCACAGTAAATTAGATTTTATTTCATGTACAGAAAACTCAGGGCGGACAGGGGATGTCGGGGAAACAGCACGCCGGTGAGCAGCACAGAGAAGCTTGTCATGAGTCCGCAGGCGCCCTAAGTCAGTGAGCGTGGGTCCCCAGGGAGGGCGGCCAGCTGTCCGGGCAGGAGCCTTGGTCTGCTGTCCTGGGTGCAGAGACCAACGCAGCCTGTGCCGGCCTGCTGCAATCCCTCAATAACACCAGCGTTAGGGGCACATCTCGCAGTACAGTTCCCTTTCAGGTGTGAGGGGAGGTGTCCCGTGACGGGGCCGCCAGTGGGGCAGGTGGGCCAGCAGAAGGTCGGCCTTCCCTTGCTCTGGAGACCAGATAATTTAAAATAAGTCCCAAGGCGTGCCAGATGCAGAGTCTCTCCTGTCCGTCTGGACAGCCTTCTCCCGCTGCTCGGATCCGCACCTCCCAACGTGGTTCTCCCCCAACCTCAAGCTGTCTGTCCCCGCTCCCCGCCCTGGAGTGTCCAGGTGGCTGTGGGTTCCGCCCGGGAGGTGGACGGGGCTCGCCGCTCCCAGGAAGGTGCTCTGTGGCCAGGCGCTACAGCAGCTTGACGTAATTCTGTGGAATCAGCCCCCTCTTGCCATTCAAAGTCCCCTCCAGCCAGCCAGGTTCCCTTGAGGTTTGCACTGCAAAGGAAGAGACATCACTCATTACCAAGACGTCCCAAGTACTTGCCACCAGTGAACTCCCTGCCCCGCTGTGCGTCAACCAAACCCAACGGGGGCCACTCCGGGTCATCTGGTTACAAGTCTGCATGAGAGTTATTTACAGGGGCCCCCCTCCCACCAGTCACCCCAGCCTCCACTTCTCCTCCCTACGGAAGCCTCCTAACTGATCCCCTCAGCGTCCGGTCGGGCTTCTCCTAAACCACGGTGCACCAGGGAGCTCAGTGAACTTTCCAGAACACCTGGCTGATCCCAGCATGACCCTCCATGGTCCGGAGGAACAAACCCAAGCGTCCATAGGCACCTGGCCCAGCCACCTCCCCACCCATCCCGACACTGCCCACAAGCAGGTCACCTGCAGGGAATTGCCCCCAAGTGAGTCTAGGCCTCTGCATGGGCAGTGCTTTCTGCTGAAGTCTTTTTCCCCCACTTCTTCATGGGGGATTCTTCCTCTTCAGAGACCCCCAGACACCCTCTCCTCTGGGGAGTCTTCCTTGGCCATTCTCAGCAGTCGCCAGGCCTCACCTGGATCCTCTGGGCACCCCATCTGACTGGCACCTGTGTGGGGTGTTCCTGAGGGCAGGGGGAGGCCTTCCACACCTGGGCCAGTGTTGGGCAACTCCAGGTCCCACAAAGAGCCCTAACGATACGCAGGACTACGACCACAGGCTGGACAGCAATAGGCACGGGGTCTAAGCGCCTATCACCAGGGTCTGGAAGCATCTGGTCCCCCCACAGCCATGGGGCGATCCCAGCTCAGGCCACACCAGGAGCAGACATGGAGCCATGTCCACAGAAGGAAGGGGAGGTGTGTCCCGGCCCAGCAGACCAGGTCAGGAACTGGCCAAGCACAGCAGCTGTGACCACAGCCCGTCAGAAGATGGCTACTGTAGCTGAAATCCAGCACACACAGACGTGTGCCCAACACACAAGCTTCATGGGATAATACTTCTAAGTTCAATGCACTTTTTTTTTTAATGCACTCTATTTTTCAATGCTGACTGCAACTCAGCAAATGGAGTCCGTAACCCACTCCCATGTAGCCAGCCACAGTCTGAGCTTTACATGGCTGGTCCTCTGCTCTCGTTCCCATTTACGCCTGGACAACCTTCAGATATTGGCACCCCACCCGGCTTCCAAGACCACTCTCAATGCTTCAGACCAGGTCAGAGTCCTCATAAATAACCCCTACAAATGCCTTGCGGTGTGTGTGTGTGTGTGTACATGTGTGTATTGGGGGGGAAGTGGGGTGTCTCATGAGAAGAACATCATCTGCCCTGAGACCTAACACACACAGTGCCCCCTATGGGATATGGGAGGCACTGCCCCAGAATAACAGCTAAGCATTAGGCGTCTCAACACTTCATGGCAAATAGATGGGAAGAAAGTAGAAGCAGTGACAGGTTTTATTTTCTTGGGACTCCAAAATCACTGCAGTGACTGCAGCTGTGAAATTAAAAGATGTTTGCTCCTTGGAAGGAAAGCTATGACAAACCTAGACAGCATTTTAAAAAGCAAAGACATCACTTTGATGATGAAAGTCCATATACTCAAAGCTATGGTTTTTCCAGTAGTCATGCACAGATGTGAGAGGTGGATCATAAAGAAGGCTGAGCACCGAAGAATTGATGTTTTCATACCATGGTGCTGAAGAAGACTCTTTGAGAGTCCCTTGGACTGCAAGGAGATCAATCAGTCAATCCTAAAGGAAATCAACCCTGAATATTCACTGGAAGGACTGATACTGAAGTTGAAGCTCCAAGACTTTAGCCACCTGATGCAAAAAGCCGACTCACTGGAAAAGACCGCAGTGCTGGGAAAGACTGAAGGCAGGAGAAGAGGGCAGCAGAGGATGAGATGGTTAGAGAGCATCACCAACTCAATGGACATGAATTTAAGCAAACTCCAGGAGGTAGTGAAGGACAGAGGAGCCTAGCATGCTGCAGTCCATGAGGTCACAAAGAGTGGGACATGATTTAGCAACTGAACAGCAAAGACAAGGGTCTTCTACTGTCTGTGACCTTTAAGAACCTCTTTAAGAAACAGTCAGTCTGGGGGCATGGGTTCTGAGCATGGTCCCCATGTGTATTTGCTGCTGCAAAGGAAGGGGCAGAGCTGCAAGGCATGGAGTTCACATCAAATGACAGGCGAGTATGCTCGTGGAGAGGGAAGGTGTCAACACATCAGTAAGCATCTCTGGGGTAGCTGGCCTGGGGGAAGGGCTGAGGAACACCCAATACTCCCTGGGTGCCCCAGCCAGCCATCCAGACCAGCATCACAGACCCCTCAATCTGAGGGCTCTGTGCCTTGGCTCAAATTGGAGCCGGGTCCACAGGGCACCAAGCAAAGCTCTGTGGTCAGCAACAGCCTCCTCAGATGTCTGTGCTGCACTCATGGCCCCAAATTCTGCCCTGACCACCCATGAGAAAACCCTTGTGGATCAGGATGGAGGATCTGAGGCAGAGAGAACTTAAGGAACTTGTCCAGGTCACACAGAAAGTGGAAAAGCCAACTGACCTCAGGCAGGTAAGTGCAGGGTTGACAATCCTTGGCTCTCTGCTCTCAATCACTCTCCTGTTCCCAAAACACACTGAGATGCATGTGTGTGTGCATATATGTATGCACATGTATACATGGATATGTTTGTGTATATACACACACACACATAGAAAGAGAGAAAGAGACACACACAGCTGTGCACACACTATTTTTCTTAGAAGGACTCCTGCAAGCCACTGAGGGACTTTAGAAGTGGGGGTCTTCAATCTCCTGCATCAGACTTCTGCTGACTTTTCCCAATATCATCCATGCTGGCAGAACTAGATTTGACTGAAACTCTGACTCCCCCTTCCTACATCTTTGTGCCCAGAGGAGGAATTTCCGGACTAAGTGTGGTCTGAAGTCCTGGCCAGCAGTGGGTTTAAGGTGAGCATCTGACCTCATTCTGGCTATTGAGACATGAGAACAGATAACCCAGGAAGGAAGCTGGGAGAGGTCTTCTCATAGTTAAAAACCAGAACACAAGGACAAGGCACAGCCTCTCTGCTGTGGCTGAGCGCAGCCATGATGCCCGGAACTGGGCAGCCTTCCCACCCACCTGGGGAAGCAGCCAGGGCCCCCGTGTTCAGATGGACACACTGTGGGCCTTGGACACCCTCGAGGCTGTGGCTGACCAGCCCTGGGGCTCCTCACCTGCAGACTTCTTACTGTGTGACTGCTTCCATCAGCTCTATCTATCAGCTTTTGTTACCTGCAGCCAAAGGCACCCTACTAGATACATCTTCCACCAACGTAAACATTACACGAACCACGCTGTGTTCAGGGGTTCCCAAACAAATCTAATCACACAGCGTCAAAAGCGGTCCCGTGGTTAAGCCTCCATGATTCCACTGCAGGGGGAGTGGGTTCAATCCCTGGTGAGGAACTAAGATCCCACACGCTGCACATGTTGTTGTTGACTCACCAAGGGTCTGACTTTTTGCAACCACATGGACTGGAGCCTGCCAGGCTCGTCTGTCCATGGAATTCTCCAAGCAAGAATACTAGAGTGGGTCATCATTTCCTTCTCCAGGGGATCTTTCCAACCCAGGGATAGAACCCATATCTCCTGCATTGCAAGCAGATTCTTTACTATCTGAGACCCCGGGAAACTCCATGCCATACATGCAGCTGCTGCTAAGTCACTCCAGTCGTGTCCAACTCTGTGCGACCCCATAGACGCCAGCCCACCAGGCCCCCCGTCCCTGGGATTCTCCAGGCAAGAACACTGGAGTGGGTTGCCATTTCCTTCTCCAATGCATGAAAGTGAAAAGTGAAAGTGAGGTCGTTCAGTCCTGTCGGACTCTTCGAGACCCCATGGACTGCAGCCTACCAGACTCCTCTGTCCACAGGATTTTCCAGGCAAGAGTACTGGAGTGGGTTGCCACTGCCTTCTCTGATGCCATACATGAGGGTACAGCAAAAAAAAAAGAATTCATCTTCATTTCTTAAATGACATGTTTTCTCAGCTTTCCCTTCTGCTCTATGGGTGTCAATATGCGACAGGCCTGGAGCAGCGCAGCTAACCGACCACCGTCTCCTGGCAAAACTGTGTGCGTGTATGTTACCGTAGCAGAAGCTTCTACTCTTAAGAACGAAATTTCTCCACGGAGTTTAATTCTGTCACATGTGGGGTTTTCTGTTGTTGTTTGTTTGCTGACACTGTCGGCAGTCTCTGGCTCTCCAGAGTACATATCCCACAGATACAGAAATCTCCTCTAAATGAGGCAGCTTGCTTTCTAAACCACAATCATCAGCACACACCACATCACTGACAATACAGCACCAGGCGCTGTGTTGATACACTCCATATATTCCAAACATTCTGGCTAATCAACCATTCCAAGCATCAAAGGTTCTCGCTGCTTCCCCAGAACTCTTTTGGGCAGCCACACCCCCACACAACATCGCTGTTTCCATAGCAACCAATGAGTTTCATAATGAGGAGGACTGGGAAGGAAGAAATCAAGGGGGAGGAAGAGATACACATGGAACCACAGGAGGAATTTGTAAAATCTGAAACCGGGCATAGCTCCTAAAACACTTACGTGTGACTATTAAACACACAAATAAAATCTCTACCCTGGTTTCTATATGCAAAGTCAATACCCACATCGAGAGATTCAGACACAATTCTAATGAGCAAAAATCATGTCAAGCCTCAGAATGTAAGGGAACGATAAAGCAAAATCAGTTGACAACACTTGCCTGTAACCCAGGGCTGACAAATCTGAAGCGTTTAAGAGCTGGGGACTCTGGGAGGAAAACAGAGGGTGCAAATTGGAAACATTTCTTGATTTCACATTGCACCAGCTTCTCTACATCGGGACAAAAATGTCCTGAGTGAAGGACCTTGAGAGTTACAAAGTTTGGAGAAAAACCAAGATTAAAGCAGAAGTGGGCACGCACAGGCCCTTGTGTTCAGTTCCCGGGAGCCACGTGGGCTGGCCCTCACCCATCCAAAGCAACAAGCGCCTGACAACCCCACAGCCAGGGACCGCCTGCCTGCTCTGGGCTGCAGACCCTCTGTGAGGGCAGAAGGCAACCTCCCGCAAAGCTCCCATGGGACCCTTACCATCCTCAAAAATCGCTCCAATTTCGAAGGACAGTTCTGAGCTGTGTTCGGCTTCACAGGGGTACACCGCGCGGGCCTTCCGACTGATGATGCTGAAGAGGGAACACGTGAGACACACAGATCGAAGCGTGAGAAACCTCATCTCTCCCCCACCCGCATTTCCCAAATCTCATTTCTATGACACCCGCGCAGCAATGCCTTCCAAAAGAGAGGTTAGCGGGAAAGTGAACATCAGGCAAAACCATAGCGCTTGACAAGTAACTGACGAGTTTCAAATTCAGATCTTCCTTTTAGGGAGCCTCTCTGAAAAGCTTACCCTGAACCTCTTCACCTGATTCTCCTCTGCTCTCAGTAGGATACCCTCTTCTCTCATTCAGTGTTACTAGAAACACGGGGCATGTTTATTTCCAATGCATTTCAGTTTATCAATTAAGGAAAAGCACCAGTGTCTTGAGACAGGGGCGAGTCAGTTAAGGGCAGAGGCACACAGATATTCTAGTGGCTCCAGCCATGTGCGAGGACACAATCCTACACTGACAGTCTGTTTCCACGCCCCCACCAGAAAGGCCTTGTTGTTCTCAGCTGGTCTTCTATATTTGACCCCCTCACTCTCGCCCCCAAAAGGCACATCAGGCTCAACTTCTGTTTGTCAAAACATCCTGTGTGTTCTCGTGGGAAAAGAACCCAATGGGGAAGGATGGAAACCAGGCTGCCAGCCAGCTGCACACCAGGGCAGAAGGCAGCATCCCATCTCTCGGCAGGAGGGGAGGCCACTGTGGGGATGGCCAGTCTGCTGGCCCAGAGGATGGGCTTTGCTAAAGCACTCTGGCCTCTGCATCACTAGCGCATCAAAGGGCCATATTAATTACAGTTTCCAGTGCCCCATTTAAACCTGACACAAACAGCTGACTCATTGGAAAAGTCCCTGATGTTGGGAAAGATTGAAGGCAGGAGAAGAAGGGGATGACAGAAGATGAGAAGGCTGGATGGCATCACCAACTCAACGGGCATGAGTTGAGACAGTAGAGGACAGGGAAGCCTGGGATGCTGCAGTCCATGGGGTTGCAAAGAGTCAGACACGACTGAGCTACTGAACAACACTTCTTTCTGGAAAACAAAGCATGTGTGCCTTCTATTTAGTATAAGTGTTGTAGTGTTAGTTGCTCAGTTGTGTCCGACTCTTTGCAATCCCACAGACTGTACCCTGCCAGGTTCCTCTGTCTATAGGATTCTCCAGGCAAGAATACTGGAGTGGATTGCCATTCCCTTCTCCATTATGTATAAGGAGTTCTTCCAAAAAATATGGTTTCATAAATACACAACCAGAACCAGAAAGGGTAGGTTCAAGCAGGTCTCACATAAGGCAAATTTCTCCCAAGAATGTACTTGCTCTTGATCCTTTATGATAAGGTTATAAATGTCCACAGAGTCTAGGAGACGGGAAGCCTTTTCCATCTAGGGAGCACAAGAACCCACTCAGGTTGATCAAGCCCCTCTGCGTGCCACCCCATATTCTACATCACACTGAAAACCACATACCTTTCAGGTGGCTTGTCTGCTACAGTGGCAGGAAGAGAGAGGGGGACAGGTGACAGCTTGGGTGAAGGAGGTGTAATGGCTGGGCTGCAGCTTGGTGTGGTTGGAGATTGAAGGTTAAGCCACTGGACTGTGGATGATCGGGCCTGGCTTGGGCTAAGGGTGGAAGTTTGAAGAACAGAATTAATAGTATGAAGACCATGGGACACCAAATACATGACACTCTATTCCTCAACAGCTAGGATGAGAGCTTCTTTCTCTCTCCGGATGATCCAAAGGGACAGAATCCTCCCCACACCCTCCCAGGTCTGTAGCCCCAAAAGCCACACCTCAGAACTAGAGATGGCTTATGGAACTTCTCCAGGTTGGTGGAGAAGATCTAGTCTTGTCCAACCTAGCATCATACTGATTTACTAATTAGAACACCAGAATCCAGTGGCCAAAACAAATTGCTTGGACTTGCGAAGTATTTGTGTTTTCTGCTTAGAAGGAAAGTCACAAGAATCTATAGTTAAGCCCGTGACCTATACCTCTAAAATTCTTTCACCTGGTCCTATACATGTGGAAACTCAAAATGCCACTGGGAATTGAGATTCCTTTAGAGTAGACAAAAATCTAGCATTTAAGGGAGAAACCAGGGAATAGCGAACCCCTGGTAACCTGAACAGTCCCTAGTATTTGCCAATTTTGAAAATAAGTTAATGTAAACAGATCAGTAAACAGATTCATGGAGGGGCCTCTAAACATGGAGAGTTTAATAAATACATGTGGATCTGAATTAAATTATTCTTCAATGGTCTCAAAATTGGAGGCTTGAGACTATGGTCAACAAAGCTTGCTTTAAAAGTAATGCGCTGAAAGCTGCTTGTTTCATTCAAGGACATTTTCAACACAGGGGTATTCAGCGTGGCTACACCCAGATACTCTTCACCTCCATTTCACCCTCTTTGGCTAAAACCAGTTTCGACAAGCAGCTTCTGTCCTTCCCACACATCCCAGAGACTTCTCTTTGACTTCTCCTGTAGACGAGAATGCACCTCCTGTTCTGTCCATCTTTTCTGAAAAAGCTCCCAGGCTGTTCCTTTCTGTACCCTCTCATCATAAACAGGAGGCAATCCCATTCTTCCTGCTCATGCCTGCATTGCTGCTGTGGTCTCCTAGCCGAGCCCCCAGCCCCATGCTTCCTACTTAGCGAGCTCCATCAGCCAACCGGGTAAGACCCAGTCTACCTCATCTGCCTCCCCTGAGAACTGGTGCACTCCCCCACCTGCCCTCCAGCAGCTCTCCCAGCAGCCCCAGCAGCCTAGCCATTCTGCCCATGGTCTGGTCCCCCGACGTTCCCCTCCACCCCACTGTCTCTCCCGCTCCTCTGCCTGTTCCAATCTAGCCCGTCCCCCGTCTCTGCTCCAGCTGCCACCCCCCTGCTCCATGCCCACCAACTACTTCTCCTCTGGCCTAAGTCACAGAACTCCTCTACAGGCCCATCACACCAATAAACGGGAGGGGAGATGAGCATGGGTCGTTCTGTGATGGTTTCAGGGATTTCTTTAGCCTCTGGATAACAGCAGGTTTATAACCCTTTCTGTAGATTGCATAAAGCCAGGCAGAGTGCTCGGCACGGGAAGTGTTCAAGCCACATCTGGGAACTCAATCCAGATGTTCTAACACTATACCTGGATTTCATCCATCAAGTACATGAAATGTTGCATGACTGACTTGATAGGCTTTTAGTACAGAAAAGGTTCCTATCCTCTTCATCAGAAAACAAAAAAGGGAGGGATGCACATTTTCAAAACTTTATACTTTAGGGGTCTTCCCCAGCAGTCTGGTGGTTAAGACTCCACCCTGCCAATGCAGGGGTCAGGGAACTAAGATCCCACATGCAGCACAGCCAAAAGATTACAAGTTATTCCTTGAACAACTTCTTTACAATCCCCCTGTCCAGCCATTCATTTGGAAGTCATCAAATCTATTTCATACCAAGCTATAAATATATACCATTCTATAAATCCCAAGGGGGTCCATATATCCAACAGCAAAAGTCACTCCATTCTTTAGCAGAAAAGGAACCTATAATGGTGTCTTACTAATCAGGAAAGGACAGCGGGAGTGAAGCTCTGACAGAGAATTTAAGACCACACTTAGCCAAACAATTGCCATTTTATCTCCCAGCAATTACTCAAGGTGCTCGGGAGTGGTGGTGGCGGAGAATGAAGTGTACTACCCCACCCCCATCAACTCTTCCTGATCATAAATATTCAAGCGATAAAATGACGGCCATCCATCCGCTGACAGGGAGGACAGTCACGAGATGAAGACAGAGTAACGATGTGTGTATTTATAAGGCTCTTTCAAAGTGGAAGTCATAAATTTTACAACTATTATCTATTTCATCCTATCTTTTTTTTTTTTTTTTTAAAGAAAACTGTTTTGTTTTCTTGTAAAGGGAAAATACGCCTTCTAGAAAGTCAAAGAATTGTTGGAATAGCAGATGCAGAAGGCAAGGTTATATCCCTAGCTTGGCTTCTCCACCTTGTCCAGAGCAAGCCCTCAACATGAGCCTTTTTTTGCTTCTTGGTTTGTTCGCTGTGATTTTTCTACTGTCTTTCAACACAGAGATGTGCTGGCAATCCCGCACTCAATGATCCATAAAGAGAGCCTTCCAGACTTCCCACTGAGACCTGAACTTCTTTATTTGTGTGCTGTATGCTCAGTAGCTAAGTCGTGTCTGACTCTCTGAGACCCCAAGGGTTGCCATTTCCGCCTCCAGGGGATCTTCCCAACCCAGGGATCAAACCCCCATCTCCCGTGTCTCCTGCATGAGCAGGTGGATTCTTTATGACCAGCTCCACCTGGGAAGTCCTTCCTTATTTGAGTCCCTGGGTTTCTCTACAACATCTCAGAAGCCTCAGCTGAGGACTTCTCTGTGGGCACGAACTTTGCAGGCTGGAGTATTTGTAAGAGGTCAGAAGACACAAGTCTGGGAACAGCCTCCACTGTAGGGAGGCAGCATTGTCGTATGGAGAAAGCAAGTCCTGTGAGACTGGCCCAGCAAAACAAAGTTTGGGAAACAGCGAGTGGTCTCAAGGATACAAGAAACTTTCCACTGGCTCTCCTGCTGGGAAGGAGCTGGGACGAGGCAGGAAGCAGTTACATAAATATACTCAAGACTGAAGACCTAACTTCTCACCTCAGCCAGCAAAGGCTAGAAGATGTGTCACAGGTGTCTCCAAAGCAGTGTTCCCCCAATTTTATTAAGACAAGAAATAGTAAACATGAGCTTTTTTATATAAACCATTCCCTACTTTTCAGGGACTTCCCAGGTGGCTCAGATGGTAAAGCATCTGCCTACAATGCAGGAGACCCAGGTTTGATCCCTGGGTCGGGAAGACCCCCTGGAGAAGGAAATGGCAACCCACTTCAGTACTCTTGCCTGGAAAATCCCATGAACAGAGAAGTGTGGTAGGCTACAGTCCATGGGGTCGCAAAGAGTCGGACATGACTGAGCAACTTCACTTGGACTACTTTTCAGAATTTGGGTTCGGTTTTGTTTTGGCAATAAGCATCAAAAAATATTTTTAAGTATTTAAATCTTTAAATATAATACTTATATTTTCTCAAAAAACAGTAAAGTATTACTTTTAATACATTATGGACCGGGGGATTTTTGCAGAAACAAACACCTATGGCATTAATATATCTCCAGTTGATAACGTGTTAAGATAGAATGTCTGATATTCTCTTTCTCTTCTTTGACTTAAACATTTTAGAGGAACCCTAGGCATTTGGGGCAGGGTGGTGTCTGTCCTGGTAGCTCAGACAGTAATGAATCTGCCTGCAATGCAGGAAAACCAGGCTTAATCCCTGGGTCAGGAAGATCCCCTGGAGAGGGAATGGCAACCCACTCCAGTACTCTTGACTGAAGAATTCCATGGACAGAGGAGCCTCACAGACGATAGTCCATGGGGTGGCAAAGAGCTGGACACGACTGAAGCGTCTAACACTTTCACTTTGACTTCAAGCACTTGGGGAAGAGTACCCATAGCAAAGGTCTAGCACTTTTTCTCAGCCTGTGCTCTAGGAGACAAGGAAGCCCTAAGGCACCCAGGTAACCAATGCATGTCCGGAAGTGCTCCAGCTACGTACATGTTGGGAGACAATTCTACATGAATCTCTGCTGTTTATGCACTTCTAGTGAGCAGAGGCTGGATTATCTTTTCAAAGGTGTTTATGGAACATAGAACCTTGGAAGATAAAGTTTGTGTCTTCTCCTAGAGTGAAGAACAGGCTTTACCACCATCATAAAAGATCTGGTTTTCCAGAGCTCTGGATTCTCTCTTGCAACACTCCAAAGGCAGGTGTTATCTGGCCCACAGGGCATCACCCTATGAGAAACGGGACTCAAAGGAATCCTCTGAGGACTGCTATATCTGTGTTGAATACAGTCTTTTAACTCTGACCAGGAGTCCCATGTCGTGTGCCAGCATTCTCAGAATCATGGCAGGCCAATGCGGGAGCTTGCAAAGCAGAGTCAAATTTCCGACACCACAGTTCTTCATGCCAGCATCCCTGAGAGCGCTGAGAAAATACTCAGGTCATTTCCTATATTATGTGGTTCACAGGAGAACTCTGGCTAAAAATGCCCTCAGGAAAAAGATCAAAACTGATAGTTGATCCAAGAATAAAAAATACTAACATAATAAATATGCTAGAATGTAATGAAATATTTTGAATGTTCTCTCTCTTCACTTCTCAAAATTTCAGCACTTTTTAAAAAAAAAAAAAACCTATTTAATTCCTTCTTCCTGCTACCCCTTTAACTATGGATTTTTGATGAACAAGACTGAAGTGATCACAAACCACTGATTTTATTGAGTTAAGAAGCCACTGACCAAATAAAAGAGCACCTCAAGTGCCCTGTTTCCTGAAAGCCAAGTTGTGGTCTGCAAAAACGGGAGGCAGAAGTCAACTCTTCCTGAAAAGCTCAGAAACCACATTTACCAAAAGAGAAATAAATTATAGAGAAAGATGAACGTGCGTCTCTGCTCTCTTCCCAACTTCTCACACGAAACTGAAAGACTCCTCTCCATTTTCAGGGCAGAAGAGCCAACCTTCCTTTGAGGAGGAATGTTTCCTTCTCAGAGAAAAGGAAGAAATGGAAACAAGAGGGTTTCACCAAAAAACACAGAGGTTTCCCCCTGCTAACTCAGAAACTCATGCTGGAAAACTTTCTGACACTGAAAGGCGACAGGGACGTCTCCTGCTTTGGGGAGGGGACTGGGGTAGGGACTGGAACTCACATTTGTGAAAGTAATAAGAAAATTCTATCCAGTAACAAAAGTCAACATCTTTGCTTTGGCAAAACAGGTCTGTACTCCAGGGAAAGACCCTGTAGCTCTCATCACACAGAGGAATAAACCCTGAAGACAAAATTATGACCGTAGCTGTATATTCGTACACTTTGCAGAGCTTATTTTTCTGAAAACGTAACAAATCAGCAGTAGATGCTGCTTGGGATTCAAACGGCGACCCAATCTCCAATACCAGACTCCACGCACCGTGCATATTAAGAAACTTTTTGGCAGCAAAACAGCACAAACATTTCAGAAATAGGGAAGGGGACTTGGGCTTTTAACCGTTGAAATTCGACAACAGCTGCCCCAGTCGCCAGAGCCTGTCTATCTCTAACAAATATTTCTTGCATAGCTGAGGCAGGTCAGGCCTTGGGCAATGTTGGTAGTACCCGGTTCCAAGCTCTGGGAGCACAGGGCGTCAGGTCACATTCAAGGGAGAATACATTTCAGGGAAAGAAATGACTGCGTTCCTAAAGTGATTAAATCCCCCAAGCACCAAGATGTCTGAAGATGGCCTTTGTTGTGTCGGCATCAAATCAGAAGTTTGCACTGGAAGGAAAGATTTTAAAAGCTCATTTGCAAGGTCTCTGAGCAGAAGCTAACACATTAGTGAAATGATCCTTCATTCCAGTCCGGGAAGCGTACATCACAAGTCTAGAACAGCTGTCCTGGGCAAGAGTGTTTGAAAATGTTAATGAAGACAGAAGGAAATATTGTCGATCTGTATATTATGGGAAATCTCTGTTCAAATAAATGCCAGTGCTCTTCCTGAAGTGCCCGAGAAGGAGAACTCCCCAGCCAGCACCCTGCTGGCTCCAAGTGAGGGCATGGCAGTGGGGAGAGGCACTGTGACAAGTCACCAGAAACCACAGTGGTGGGCCGGGAGGTCAGCGCTGACCACTAGGAGGGCTCAAACTGCTCCCTGTTTACTCATCATTCAGGATCTGAGAACCACCAGTCAGGCCCCACGCCTGCCCTGCGGACACCCAGGGAACTACAACATCTATTTTCTATGAGCACCCAGTCCAGTGAGAGGAGAAGGATACACCGATGATGACGACGCAGCATGATGAGGGCCGTGCAGAGAGGTGCCCAGCATCCCGCAGGAGAACAGAGTGGGAGGCAGCTGTCACGTGGGCATCGGGAGAGACCTGCCCAAGTCGACACCTCGCTCATCAGGATCCTCACCCCCTCCCTACACCCAGGCTGTTGGCACTCTGCCAGACACAACGCACACACGTTACTGTGCTCATTCCGATGTGACTTGCGACGAGCCAGTAGCAGAAAGGCAAAGGTGGCTTACTCAAGGTCATGTTGGGTCGAAGCTGCGTTCTGACAAGACTGCAATTCCTCAGAGCCGCAGGTCCCTACCAGCGAGTGGCTGGAATGAAACATGAGCTGAATGGAGACAGAGAGGAGGCAGAGGTACCCAGGGGATAAGACCACGGAGTCAAACGCTCACAGGCAGGGCAACTGAAGGATTTTATTCACACCATGACACGCTGCTACTCTACAGAGACACCTGGGTTCCAAGACGGCTCTGGCTGGGTGCCCATCTGCAATTTCGTAATCTCCCTAAGCTTCTTCCTCTTTTTGTTAAAAAAAAAAAAAAATATGAGGCCGGGTTGGGAACAGAGGAGGACACTTCTCACTCTCTCGGAGGCTGGGAGACAGCTGGCATTATCAGCCCCGGCTGAGGGTCAGCCACGACTCAAACAGGCAGCTAACAATCTCCTTGGTCTCAGCTTCCTTGGCTAAAGTGAGAGTAATTGTTAAGAGGCTGGCTGGCAATAAGATATGAATAACATTACAGGCAGAAAGCATCCGGGAGTGACTGGAGCCCCAAGTTCACTTCTTATGACCATTAGGTATTCTTGCCTCTGCTTTTCAGATTTGTTTCTTCACTAATGAATCATCTTCTTTATCTAAAGAAACAAACTATGTTAAAGAAAGAAAACTCTAAACATTAAGGAAATGTCAACATTGAAGAAGAAATGTTGCTAAATGCGATATGACTATATATGATCTAGGGCTGGTTCCTAGAACAAAAGGACAAGAGTTAAAAATATATATAGAGTGAAATACAAATACATTCTGTATGTGTTGTACCAATGTGAATTTCCTAATTTTAACCAAAGTAAGTGTAGTTAAAAGTAAAACTGTCCGAGAGTGATAATTCCAACTGATTTCTTAGTTTTAACCAAAGTGGTTCAGTGTTAAGATGTTAACAGTAGGAGAAGCTGAATGAAGGGTCTCAGGAACTCTCTATACTATCTTTGCATATTTTCTATAAAACTATTTCAAAATAAAATGTTTAACAATAGGTTTTAAAAAGAATAACCCCAAATAATATTTTCAATCATTGAAACACTAAAAGCCTTTTGAAATTATGATCACACACTTGCAGGAAACCTTTTGGTTAATTGAACAATAAGAAAAAATTCATAAGGGTTCTATTTAAACATCACTCAGACCACCCATCTGAAAGGTAGCGATTAACCACAATTGTTGAAACTGGTTTTTAAGGAATGTGGGCTTTTCCAAAAAGATTGGTTTTGTTTATATGATAGATTGAGGTTGGGAAACTTTTTCTGCAAAGGGCCAGACAGTAGATGCTTTGGGATCTGCAGGCTGTAGGTCTTGCACCCTCTTAACCCAGTTGTTATCACAACCGCACAAAAGCAGTCACAGACAGAATGCCAGTGTCTGAGTGGCTGTGTTCCAATAAAACTTTATTTATATATTAAAAACAAGCAGCAGTGGGATGCAGTTTGCAGACTCCTGAATGAGATGGATTAGATGTGAATCTATTTTGTAGTGGAGAGTTGGAAGACATGAAGACACTGAGGGGAAACTCCCCAGGGCTTGAGAAGTCCAATCCCCTTCCCCCATCTTCCTGGGCTTCGCGGCATGGGGCTCCTGTGTGTGTTAGAAGCCAATGTGCAAATACCCAGGGCTCTCCTGCAGCAGCAGCTCTCTTGACAAATCGCTCAAGATCACCTGCCATGCAGGAAGGAGACAGCCCATAGATCAAGCCAGCACTTAAAAGCCAGAACTTGCTCCCCCTTGAGGTAAAAAGTCTTCTACAGGAGGGAGGAGAGCAGTGAGAGAAGGAAGGGAATGGGAGGAAAGCTCTCAAACGCAGGTAAGACAGAACCCTTTGAGGCTGGACACGACCACTCTGAACACTCAGTCCCCACCCTGCAGGATGCTAAGGTGGCTGGTGGCTTTCCTCCCTTGACAAGAAAGGACATCACCATTGAGTCAGCCAGTATCTTATGACGTTCACTCCCAGGAGGATCATTTACTTGGGTTTCACTATAAAAGAAATATCTGAGAGTGGTAACTCCAAGAACTATCTGAGAGTGATTAATTCTAACCAATCTTTTGCTCAAAGTGTTCCTTGAATCGCATTTCTCTTCTTTGTAGATGGTCTGTGGAATCAGGGACAGGGCTTGCTAGCTCAATGGAAAAGGAGCTGCAGCTGCATTTCAGAGAATTATGGGGCTGGAGGGGTCTCAGAGTTGTGGTCCTGCAAGACAACTGACAGGAATGTTTCTACAAGCTCAATTTGTAATGTGGAAGACAGCCGCCACCCAACACGAGAGTGGAACGTATAGAATAGGGGAGCTCCCAAGCACAGCTTGAAAGGGGATACCACTTCTCTGCTATGAAGAGCCTCTGGTTACTCCCCAAGCTGTTATACAGGTTACCTGTCATGATGGATGAGCTTCCCAAACTGCACAGAACAGTTGAGGGAGTTCACTGGCCATGGGAACCCCATGCCCTGGTCACGCAATACCCAAGGGCCATTTTCTCAGAAGTTTCTCCAGAGGAGGTTCCTGTACAGCAAGGTTAGGAAGGGAGCCCCGGGTCCTCCTGGAATAACTACTGTAACTACTGGAAACAACACAACTTTGGGTCAATGCCAAAGGTTCCTGCAGGACTAGAGAGGTCATTTTTCCAAAGCATTTGGTGGGGAGATTATATAACTGATGAACCAAGAAGTCGGGTCAAGTTCAACTAAGACTATCAAGTTAGGTTCCCAGAAGAAAGGAAAATGCAAGCAGGGGGCCACCCAGGGCTCCCAGGGGAGCCGTGGGGTCTTATTTCACGTGGCACCTAGAAACCTCACAGCAATTCAGAGGGGCAGGTGCTCGCACTCCCCCTTTGCAGATAATCTCGCTAAGTCTTAGTTTGCTCGAGTAATTTATATAAGGCCTCCAAAGTCTGAAGTGGCAGGAAAAGAATGCAGAGCTAGGCTTGTTTGACTCTAAAATCAGTGCTTTGGGGAGCTCAGCTCAGTGCTCAGTAATGACCTAGAGAGATGGAAAGGGGGATGGGGGTGGGAGGGACATTCATGAAGGAGAGGGTATATGTATGCGGGCTAAGTCACTTCAGTCGTGTCCAGCTCTCTGTGACCCTATGGACTGTAGCCCATCAGCTGTATATCAGCATGTATACATACAGCTGATTCACGTTGTTGTACTGCAGAGAGCAACACAATGTTGTAGAACAATTATACTCCAATTAAAAAATTTTTTTCAAAAAGGAAAAAAAAAATTATTGAAAGATGGTAACAACAACCCTGTATGCGAGACAGCAAAAGAGACACAGATGTATAGAACAGTCTTTTGGACTCTGTGGGAGAGGGAGGGGGGATGATTTGGGAGAATGGCATTAAAACATGTATAATATAAGAAACAAATCGCCAGTCCAGGTTTAATGCAGGATACAGGAAGCTTGGGGCTGGTGCACTGGGATGACTCAGAGGGATGGTATGGGGAGAGAGGTGGGAGGGGGGTTCAGGATGGGGAACACGAGTACCCCCGTGGTGGGTGCATGTTGATGTATGGCAAAACCAATACAATATTGTACAGTAAAAAATAATAATAATAAAATAAAATAAAAATAAAAGAAGGTGAGAATGCAACTGGAAAAATAAAAGTGAAATGCTTGTGATGAAAAAAAAAATTCTTTGATAAGTTAAACAAATGATAAAAGTCAGTGGTTCACCATTCTACACCAGAGTCTCTCAACTCACAGAAAGCTCACAAGGCCCTGCCTGCATTTCAGTACTGAGACACAGCCAACCAATCCATGAACAGTTGATGACCAATTACAACAAAAACTGATAAAATGAAAACAAAAAACAAAATAAGACTCATGAGAAGACAAATTTTTTTTTTGAGCCTTAAGCAGTAGAGAAGCTACTATAAAAATTCAGACAAGTGTCTTTATTTTGGAAAGTCAACTTTACATTATGAGGCTTTAAAGTTACAAGAATGACCAACAATCTGGCTTGAAAATAAAACCTCTGAACTTCAGAACCTGTAGTTACAGCTGTAAAGGAAGAAATGAATCAGGCCACAGGCAAGTGCCAAGTAAACAATACAAATACCAAAAACACCTAGCAATACACAAGGGACATGTATGGAAGGCTGCGAGGAAGCTAGGTCAGGGCAGCATCATGTCTGTAACAAGTTAGAGAAAAGATCCAAGAAAGTATACAGGACAAAAATGATTATATTACCCTATTACCCCACCCTCTCCACCAGTGAACATGCAGAGACTGATGGTTGAAGGCCAAGAATGTGGGCCCTGAGATTAGCTTCAAGAGCTTTACCAGATATCATATTACTCATAAAAAGATTATGGATGCTGCTCTGTTGCAAAATATCACATTTTCAAGTCTCCCAGCTCTGCTGTGGGGTGTGGTAGGGGAAAATGACCTCCCCCCTCCCAGATTTCAGCCAAAGGTGTTGGATGGTGAATGTGCCGAAATTCAGATGCAAGTGTTTATTCCCCATAGATAATTATAAACTGCAGCCACATGACCTAGCACTGGGTCAGTGCTCCCACTTCAAAACAAGGGCAGCGGCCAGCGGCCAGCCACCCTTCCTCAGTTCACCAGGTCTCAGGATCAGGGGAAAGCTTCATTCAACAGTGGCCCCATCTGCAAACAGACAGTCTCCATACTGACAGTAAAACATGGCAAGGGAACCACAGATCCCAGGGACAGACAGATCAGGGTCGAAAACAACCTCTGCCCTTACTAGTCATGTGACTTGGGGCAAGTTTCCGACCATCTTTGTGCCTCCATTTCCCTATGTTTAAAAATGAATATATCAGGACTTCCCTGGAGATTAATACTTTGCCTTCCAAGGCAAGGGGTGCAGGTTCGATCATTGGCTGGGAAGCAAATATTCCAAATGCCTCACGGCCAAGCCAAAAAAAAAAAAAAAAAAAAACCATAAAACAGAAGCAATATTGTAACAAATTCAATAAAGACTTTTTCAAAAAAATGAATACATTGGGACTTCCCTGGTGGTCCAGTGGCTAAGAATCCTTGTTCCCAAAGCAGGAGCCCAGGTTCAATCCCTAGTCAGGGAACCTAGATCCCACTTGCCTCAATAAAGACCCAGAGAAACCAAATACATAAATACATATATTTTTTTAAAAGAATATATTTCTGCCTTACCAGGTTTGATGTGAGGCTCAACACAAAATATTTATAAAGAATCTATAACAAAGTCTGTGGCCCTTGAGAGTCAATGCTCTACAGTCTTTGATTCTGAGAAATGCAAGAGGTGATTTATTGCATCAAACCTTCCCTGCAGCCTCTCTCTACCAGTCCCTGCTGAAGCATAAGCCTCCTCCCCTTCTAAGTCCCCAGCCCACACAGGTCCAGAAGGGTTCAACCTCTGAACAGATGTCACAAGACTGCTGGGGCTCACAGCAAGGAAGCTCTCTTGCTCACTGCCCTGTGTTTCGTTATGGGCTATCTGACACATCAATCTTTCTGAACCCACCAGGGACTTTGCTGCTCACTTAGGTACGGGACACTGGCTTCCAATTCACTCCCCATAGGACCGGGGGGTACGTCCTCCCACATGCACTACTGCTCCCAGCACGAGCTCTACTAGAGATCACAGTCAATGGGGCCCACCACTTTCTGTACCGAGGGCCCACCTACAGGTAAGCAGAGAAGACAAGGTGCTCCCACTATAAGGATATGATCACCTGATTAGCCAATAAAGATTCTGGAAATTCCTATGATGGGCTGTTCATTTTGGGGAGTTAAAGACTACCCTCTCTTAATCTCTTTTTCAAATCTGCATCAGTTTGCTCCCCTTGTTACAAAAGCCATCTGCGTTCATCTTAGTCAAGTTTAACAAAATACAGATATGCAAAAACAAAGAAAGAAAGAGAGAGAGAGGGAGAACATTTAAAAGATAAATTCCCAGGACTTCCGTGGCAGCCCAGTGGCTGGCACTTTGCCTTCCAGGGGTATGGGTTCCATTCCCAGTCGGGGAGCGAAGACCCTACATGCCTCAAGACCAAAAAACCAAAACATAAAAGAGAAGCAATACCGTAACAAATTTCATAAAGATTTTTAAAATGGTCTACATTAAAAAAAAAAAAAAAAAGACAAATTCCCTATTTTCTTTTGAAATAATCATTGTAATAGAGATAAAAATTTAAGACATCAACTTCTAGGGTGAACTGACTGCCCCCGGCAGGGTTGAGAGCAGTAAATCAAGAGGGAAGGGGTTGAAGAAGCCCTCCCTGAAGGGGTGAAGGAGGGAGAAGGGGAAAGAAAGAAAGAGGAAGGGAAGACGTGGAGACAAAGTCTGCTATGACAGCTACCTGATCACTTCTAAGTGTGCACCCAATTTCACCAAATCTGGTTAAAAATTGTTTAAAAGGATTATTTTTCTGATTCAGACAAATCACTGTTGTGGTAGACACAAATACAACTGAAGGGGTCAGATCAGATCAGATCAGTCGCTCAGTCGTGTCCGACTCTTTGCACCCCATGAACCGCAGCACGCCAGGCCTCCCTGTCCATCACCAGCTCCCGGAGGTCACTCAGACTCGCATCCATCGAGTCAGTGATGCCATCCAGCCATCTCATCCTCTGTCGTCCCCTTCTCCTCCTGCCCTCAATCCCTCCCAGCATCAGAGTCTTCTCCAATGAGTCAACTCTTCGCATGAGGTGGCCAAAATACTGGAGTTTCAGCTTTAGCATCATTCCTTCCAAAGAAATTCCAGGACTGATCTCCTTCAGAATGGACTGGTTGGATCTTCTTGCAGTCCAAGGGACTCTCAAGAGTCTTCTCCAACACCACAGTTCAAAAGCATCAATTCTTCGGCGCTCAGCCTTTTTCATTGAAGGGGTACTTGGCTGCTAAGGGGTACTTGGCTGCTAAGTCACTACAGTCATGGCCAACTCTGTGCAATCCCATAGACGGCCTCCCACCAGGCTCCCCCGCCCCTGAGATTCTCCAGGCAAGAACACTGGAGTGGTTTGCCATTTCCTTCTCTAATGCATGAAAGTGAAAAGTGAAAGTGAAGTCACTCAGTCATATCAGACCCTCAGTGACCCCATGGACTGCAGCCCACCAGGCTCCTCCGTCCATGGGATTTTCCAGGCAAGAGTACTGGAGTGGGGTGTCACTGCCTTCTCCGGGGTACTCTGCTATCTTCCAGCAAAGTTTACCAACTCCCTGAAAAGCAATCAAGTAACCAAAAGTCAAGGAATTTCAAATGCCATGTAACTGTCTATGGGGAAATTCTATTTGTCAGCCCACATTAAAAGAGGCAAGTTATTTCATTGACAAGAATAAAGATGATCACCAGTGAGCGCACACGGAGTCTGCAATGGGCACATGAGTCTACCATGTTACGACTTTAACTAACAAGCACCAGGACTGGGGAGGCATGAACCTCTGATGAAGTTCAAGGCAGCTCCAAGGACAGATGTGCCAGGAACACTTTCACACTCAGGATAAACCAAACCAAGAGTCTCACAGTGGGTGGAAGGAAGAGAAGCAGCCATTGCCCTCCCAGCCTGCCAGAACACAGACTGAGTCACATCTCAGGGTATCAACATCCCCAGTTATGAAGAGCCATTCTATGATGCAGCCATCTTTTTTTTTTTTTTTTTGATTGTGTGATTTTATTTACAGGATTCATAAGCAAATCCATTTAGACAGAAAGTAGATTACTGTTTGACTACAGATGAGGGGAATGTTGAAGAGAAACAGGCTGACCACACAGGAATGAATGGGTACAGGGGGAGACAACGTTCTCAAAACGCCTTTGCTGCTGTTGTTTAGCCATGTCCGACTCTTTGCGACCCCATGGAAAGCAGCGTGCCAGACCTCCCTGTCCTCTGCTATCTCCTGGAGCTTGCCCAAACTCGTCCATTGAGTCAGTGATCAATGAGCCACCCAACCATTTCATCCTGTCGCCCCCTTCTCCTCCTGCCCTCAGTTTTTCCCAGCATCAGGGTCTTTTCCACTGAATCGACTCTCCACAGCAGGTGGCCAAACTATTGGAGCTTCAGCTTTGCCTTTTGGTGATGAAAATCTTTCAAAATTGATTGTGGCTATGATCACACCTCTCTGTGACGATGTCACAACCAATTCTTTTCAATGGGTGAATTACATATCAATAAAATGATTCTAACAAAAGTTATGGTCCACATTAAATGAAGCATTAGTTCCAGAACCACCACAGTGACTGTGCAGGAAGGCATGAAAAAGCGTGGAGAACTGGGCATGCTGGCATAAAACAAAACTGGCAAAAAAAAAAAAAAAACCCAAAACACAAAACCCAGTTAACTATTTCCTAAAGGAAAGTGTATATCTTGCTGCTGCTAAGTCGCTTCAGTCGTGTCCGACTCTGTGCGACCCCATAGACGGAAGCTCACCAGGCTCCCCTGTCCCTGGGATTCTCCAAGCAAGAACACTGGAGTGGGTTGCCATTTCCTTCTCCAATGCATAAAAGTGAAAAGTGAAAGTGAAGTCACTCAGTCGTGTCCGACTCTTAGCAACCCCATGGACTGGAGCCTACCAGGCTCCTCCGTCCATGGGATTTTCCAGGTAAGAGTACTGGGGTGGGGTGCCATTGCCTTCCCCGAAGTGTATATGAGGCAATAATAAATGAGCAACTGGGCAGAGAATTAACCTCGCTATGTCTGTCCTTTGTAGTGGGGGCTTACTTAGGAGATAATATTACCGCAGTCAAGGATAATAGAACTCCAGAAAGCTAGGGGGACAGGTGACAGGGAGGCAGAAGCAAGAACTAAATTTTTAAACTCCCTAACAATGTCAGAATGGAAGCAGGAAATTCTGACTATGAAGGGGCTTCTGGAAATGTCTAATAGATCACGGTAGATCATGGTATTTCTAGAGGCAAGGCAAATGGACAGCCAACAAAGAGTGTTGCTTAGTGTCATAATTAATAGATCAAGAATGAGTTGAGGGCTGAGATTCGTTGCCTAATAGAAAGCTGCCTAAAAGAAATACCATCCCTTATTCAGCATCCAGACCTGAGCCAATCCTCAGATCCAGAACTCACTGGCCAAAGAGAACTGAGGTCCCCTGAGGACGTTCCCTGCAATAAATGCCATGGCAACTGTGTACACAACTCATTTCCCACATCATTCCAACGTGGGTACCAATGGACGCTACCATCTTGAGGGTGGGCAAGTCCTGGAAGGAGGTGCTCCTTTTCATTGGAAATCTGTAAAGGAAGCAGCGAGCAATGTCTGGTATTTCTAACAAGAGATTCTCAATTGCGGCAGGGTACCTAAAAGAAATTACTTGTCAAATACCTGCTCCGTCATTTAAAACTGAAGAGAAAAAGACTTTATCTGGGGGAAAATGACCTCGGAACATTTGAAATACCTTGGCCTGTGATGTAATGTCTCCAAGGAGACTGAGCGTGCAATTCTTCATAGGCAATGAGGTCGCCCGTCACCTTCCTGAGTGCACAGGTAAGTCATAGCTCCAGGCTGATGGGCTGCGATGAAGACGACCCACCATTCACACCCATCAGCAGAAACCCAGTAAATCCAATTCCCTGTCAGAGGCTCCAGCTGTATTTACACACTGCCTATACCAGAATATCAGCTACTGTGGGTTCTCCTGTGTGAAGCTGCTTCCTGGTGGCGAGGGTCACGGCACTGCTCTACAATAGAGCCCCTGGGGTCCCATGGGAGCCACATACATTTGGGCTTCATTTTACAAGACCTCAGATAAGGCGAGTGTAACTTTTAAAACACAGAGTCACCACTCTAGATTAAAATCAGGCAGACCAGGCTGTGCCCTCTTCTTTCAGGCTCTGAGTAGAGTTATAATTGCCCCACGACAGCTTTGGGTTTATTAAAAGGGATCTTAGTCAACAAATTTACTCAGATCCTACTCTAACCAATATATAATATATAACCTACTCTAACCCTATATATATACAGCTAGTATATATAGGTAATTTTTTTTTAAGAAACAAAAAGGAAAGCACATACATACGAAAACTAAATATATAAATGCTAAGAAAATGAAAAAAAAAATGCTACAAAGAGAAAATGATGAGATGAATTCTGTTGAATTCCCAGAGGAAGAGTTTTAAATCTTAAGGAAGAGGACGGAAACCAAATCAAATATAGCTGCCTGAGAGACACTCAATGATATAGAGAAAGAAGAGAGACAGACACAAGAAAAGCATTTTTATAAATATGAAGTAATTAAAATGGAACATAAAATATCTATTAATAACTATCTCAATATCTCTTGGGCTTCCCTGGTGGCTCAGACAGTAAAGAATCTGCCTGCAATGCAGGAGACTTGGGTTTGATCCCTGGGCCAGGAAGATCCCCTGGAGCAGGGAATGGCTACCCATTCCAGTATCCTTGCCTGAAAAATCCCATGGATGGAAGAGCCTGTTGGGCAGTCCAATGGACTGTCAAGAGTTAAACACAACCAAGCACGTACACGCAATATCACTAAAAAGACTTAAGACCCAATTTCTACAATCAAGAACTTTATGATTGACCTTGGAGTGAGGGAAAGATTGGATAGTATTATGAACTTGATGTTTGCATCCCCTCAAAATTTGCATGTTGAAACTCTACTCCCTAAAATGAGATGGCATTAGGAGTTGGGGCCTTTAGGAGGAAATAAGGATGAGATGAGAGTAGAATCCTCATGAAAAGGATTAGTGTCCCTCTAAGCCAAAGATCAGGGAAGGCAATGGCACCCCACCCCAGTACTTTTGCCTGGAAAATCCCATGGATGGAGGAGCCTGGTAGGCTGCAGTCCATGGGGTCGCTAAGAGTCAGACATGACTGAGCGACTTCACTTTCACTTTTCACTTTCATGCACTGGAGAAGGAAATGGCAACCCACTCCAGTGTTCTTGCCTAGAGAATCCCAGGGACAGGGGAGCCTGGTGGGCTGCCGTCTATGGGGTCGCACAGAGTCGGACACGACTGAAGCGACTTAGCAGCAGCAGCAGCAGCAAGCCAAAGATGGAAAAGCTCTACACAGTCAGCAAAAACAAGACCAGGAGCTGACTGTGGCTCAGACCATGAACTCCTTATTGCCAAATTCAGACTGAAATTGAAGAAAGTAGGGAAAACCACTAGACCATTCAGGTATGACCTAAATCAAATCCCTTATGATTATACAGTGGAAGTGGGAAATAGATTTAAGAGACTAGATCTGATAGATAGAGTGTCTGATGAACTATGGAAGGAGGTTCCTGACATTGTACAGGAAACAGGGATCAAGACCATCCCCATGGAAAAGAAATGCAAACAAGCAAAATGGCTGTCTGGGGAGGCCTTACAAATAGCTGTGAAAAGAAGAGAAGTGAAAAGCAAAGGAGAAAAGGAATGATATAAGCATCTGAATGCAGTGTTAGAATGCAAAGAATAGCAAGAAGAGATAAGAAAGCCTTCCTCAGCAATCAATGCAAAGAAATAGAGGAAAACAACAGAATGGGAAAGGCTAGAGATCTCTTCAAGAAAATTAGAGATACCAAGGGAACATTTCATGCAAAGATGGGCTCAATAAAGGACAGAAATGGTATGGACCTAACAGAAGCAGAAGATATTAAGAAGAGGTGGCAAGAATACACAGAACAACTGTACAAAAAAGATCTTCATGACCCAGATAATCATGATGGTGTGCTCATTCACCTGGAGCCAGACATCCCAAATGTGAAGTCAAGTGGGCCTTAGAAAGCATCACTACGAACAAAGCTAGTGGAGGTGATGGAATTCCAGTGGAGCTATTTCAAATCCTGAAAGATGATGCTGTGAAAGTGCTGCACTCAATATGCCAGCAAATTTGGAAAACTCAGTAGTGGCCACAGGACTGGAAAAGGTCAGTTTTCATTCCAATCCCAAAGAAAGGCAATGCCAAAGAATGCTCAAACTACCGCACAATTGCACTCATCTCACACACTAGTAAAGTAATGCTCAAAATTCTCCAAGCCAGGCTTCAGCAATTCGTGAACTGTGAACTTCCAGATGTTCAAGCTGGTTTTAGAAAAGGCAGAGGAACCAGAGATCAAATTACCAACATCCGCTGGATCATCGAAAGAGCAAGAGAGTTCCAAAAAAATATCTATTTTTGATTTACTGAATATGCCAAAGCCTTTGACTATGCACATCATAATAAACTGTGGAAAACTCTGAAAGAGATGGGACTACCAGACCATCTGATCTGCCTCTTGAGAAATCTGTATGCAGGTCAGGAAGCAACAGTTAGAACTGGACATGGAACAACAGACTGGTTCCAAATAGGAAAAGGAGTACGTCAAGGCTGTATATTGTCACTTGCTTATTTAACTTATATGCAGAGTACATCATGAGAAACGCTGGACTGGAAGAAGCAAAAGCTGGAATCAAGATTGCTGGGAGAAATATCAATAACCTCAGATATGCAGATGACACCACCCTTATGGCAGAAAGTGAACAGGAACTAAAAAGCCTCTTGATGAAAGTGAAAGAGGAGAGTGAAAAAGCTGGCTTAAAGCTCAACATTCAGAAAACGAAGATCATGGCATCTGGTCCCATCACTTCATGGGAAATAGATGTGGAAGCAGTGGAAACAGTGTCAGACTATTTTGGGGGCTCCAAAATCACTGCAGATGGTGACTGTAGCCATGAAATTAAAAGAAGCTTACTCCTTGGAAGGAAAGTTATGACCAACCTAGATAGCATATTCAAAAGCAGAGACATTAGTTTGCCAACAAAGGTCTGTCTAGTCAAGGCTATGGTTTTTCCTGTGGTCATGTATGGATGTGAGAGTTGGACTGTGAAGAAGGCTGAGCACTGAAGAATTGATGCTTTTGAAGTGTGGTGTTGGAGAAGACTCTTGAGAGTCCCTTGGACTGCAAGGAGATCCAACCAGTCCATTCTGAAGGAGATGAGCCCTGGGATTTCTTTGGAGGGAATGATGCTAAAGCTGAAACTCCAGTACTTTGGCCACCTCATGCAAAGAGTTGACTCATTGGAGAAGACTCTGATGCTGGGAAGGATTGGGGGCAGGAGGAGAAGAGGATGACAGAGGATGAGATGGCTGGATGGCATCACTGACTCAATGGATGTGAGTCTGAGTGAACTCCGGGAGTTAGTGATAGACAGAGAGGCTTGGTGTGCTGCGATTCATGGGGTCGCAGAGTTGGACACGACTGAGCAACTGAACTGAACTGAACTGAAGATCCATGAGACTCCGTTTCTGTTCTCTGCTCTCCATCACATGGGAATACAAGATAAGTGAGCAGTCTGCTCACTGGAAGCTGTCTCCCACTGGGGCCCAGCCAGGCTGACACCCTGAACTTGGACTTTCAGCCCCCAAAACTGTGGGAATTAAGCCCCTGCTGTTCATAAAGCCACTCAAAGTAGTTTTGTTACAGCAGCTGGAACTGAGTGAGACAGATAAGCAGGCAGGCACATGGAGTTACTGACGCAGACACACACATACTACTATCAGACAAGAAGGAAAGTTAAGGGTTAACTGGAGAACTATCGAGGGAACACTTCACGCAATGATGGGCGTGATGAAGGACAGAAATGGGAAGGATCCAACAGAAGAGGTGACAAGAATACACTGAAGAACTGTACAGTAGAGCTCTTAATGACCCAGATAACCACAGTGATTTGGTCACTCACCTAGAGCAGGATATCCTGGAGTGTGAAGTCAAGAGGGCCTCAAGAAGCATTACTATAAGAAAAGCTAGTGGAGGTGTTGGAATTCCAGCTGAGCTATTTCAAATCCTGAAAGATGATGCTGTTAATGTGCTGCACTCAATATGCCAGCACATTTGGAAGACTCAGCAGTGGTCATAAGACTGTAAACAGTCAGTTTTCATTCCAACCCCAAAGAAGGGCAATGCCAAAGAATGTTCAAACTTCCACACAATTGCTCTCATTTCACATGCTAGCAAGGTAATGCTCAAAATCGTCCAAGCCAGGCTTCAATAGTACACGAACCAAGAACTTACAGATGTCCAAACTGGATTTAGAAAAGGCAGAGGAATTGCCTTTTGGATCAAACTGCCAACATCCGCCAGATCATAGAGAAAGCAAGGGAATTTATGAAAAATATCTACTTCTGCTTCATTGTCTATGCAAAAGCCTTTGACTGTCTGGATCAAAACAAACTGTGGAAAATTCTTAAAGAGGTGGGAATACCAGACCACCTTACCTGCCTCCTGAGAAACTCGTACGTAGGTCAAGAAGCAAGTTAGAACTGGACATGGAAAAATTGACTGGTTCAAAACTGGAAAAGCAGTATGACAAGGCTGTATATTGTCACCCTGCTTATTTAACTTCCATGCAGAGTCAGTTCAGTTCAGTTCAGTCACTCAGTCGTGTCCGACTCTTTGCGACCCCATGAACCTCAGCACGTCAGGCCTCCCTGTCCATCACCATCTCCGGGAGGCCACTCAGACTCACGTCCATCAAGTCAGTGATGCCATCCAGCCATCTCATCCTCTGTCATCCCCTTTTCCTCCTGTCCCAATCCCTCCCAGCATCAAGGTCTTTTCCAATGAGTCTACTCTTCGCATAAGGTAGCTAAAGTATTAGAGTTTCAGCTTTAGCATCATTCCTTCCAAAGAACACCCAGGGCTGATCTCCTTTAGAATGGACTGGTTGGATCTCTTTGCAGTCCAAGGGATTCTCAAGAGTCTTCTCCAACACCACAGTTCAAAAGTATCAATTCTTCGGCACTCAGCTTTCTTCACAGTCCAACTCTTGCATCCATACATGACCACTGGAAAAACCATAGCCTTGACTAGATGGACCTTTGTTGGCAAAGTAATGTCTCAACTTTTCAATATGCTATCTAGGTTGGTCATAACTTTGCAGAGTACATAATGCAAAATGGCAGAAACCACTCTAATGGCAGAAAGTGAAGAGGAACTTAGGAGCCTCTTGATAAGAGTAGAAGAGGAAAGTGAAAAAACCGGCTTAAAACTCAACATTTAAAAAAACTAACGTCATGGCATCTGGTCCCATCACTTCCTGGTAAATAGGTGGGTAAAAAGTGGAAGCAGTGACAGATTGTATTTTGTTGGGCTCCAAAATCACTGCTGATGGTGACTGCAGCCATGAAATAAAAAGACACTTGCTCCTTGGAAGGAAGGCTATGACAAACATAGGCAGTGTATTTAAAAGTAGAGACATCACTTTGCCAACAAAGATCTACATAGTCAAAGCTATGGTTTTTCCAGTAGTCATGTATGGATGTGAGAGATGGACCATAAAGAAAGCTGAGCACTAAAGAATTGATGCTTTTGAATTGTGGTGCTGGAGAAAAGCCTTGAGAGCCCCTTGAACTGCTAGGAGATCAAACCAGTCAATCCTTAAGGAAATAAACCCTGAATATTCTTTGGAAGGACTGTTGCTGAAGCTGAAGCTCCAATACTTGGCCACCTGATTCGAAAAACTGACTCACTGGAAAAGATCCTAATGCTGGGAAAGATCAAAGGCAAAAGGAGAAATGGACATGAATCTGAGCAAACTCTGGGAGACAGTGGAGGGCAGAGGAGCCTGGTGTGCCTGACGTCCATGATGTCACAAAGAGTCGGACATGACTTAGGAACTGAACAACGACAACATTAACTAGGGAATCATTTCCTAACATCAAGTATCAGGCACAGACAGAGAAAGGTATAATTCTGAATCCTCCAGTAGACTAGAATACTCGAGAAGGTTTCCCAAAAGTGAAAACTAAATTACACCCTGAAGACAGGTCAGGATTGTCTTGAGCAAAAAGGAAGGGAGACATTTTAAGCAGAGGGAATCAACATTTGCAGTGAGCACCCAGGGGCCGCTTGAAGACAGCAAACACACAATCCTAGGAAGAGAAAAGAAAAGGGGGAAAAAAAAAAAAAAAGAAACACTATGCACTGTCACTTCTCTTAACTATGATCCTCAGAGATGTACATCAGCATGTGCCTGGAACCGTGGGGGGAGGGAGGGGCAGGCAGGAGAGTATTTCAGGGTTTGCCAACATCGTCAGGCAATACATTAGAAATACACATCTTCCGGCTCCCCTCAAACCCTATGCATCACTCTTGGGTGGGGTCCAGCACTGTGGGCTTCACAAGTCCTGCAGAGGGTCCTCATTGGCTCAAGTATGAGAAGCACTCACCAACTAATGAGAAATCTAGACTGAAGCATGCTTACAATAAATGCTTTAAAAGATACACAGGAAACATTCTATGTACATGAGAGAGATGAGTTTTGTCCAGCACCCAGGGAAAAAGATCAAGTTCTTCAAATAGCAGGAAGTATCCATTAGAGCAAAAATCTCTTTTCCAGACTAGATTCAACTACTTACTTTGCCCTGTTCTTTTCAGGCCTCTCAAGGTTGGAGTACTTTCTGTGACATTTTAAGACGTGTATGGGGACTTCCCTGGTGGTCCAGGGGTTAAGGCTCTGTGCTCCCTATACTCAGAGCAAAGGTTGGGGAATTAAGATCCCATATGCTGAGCAGGGCCTGGCCTGAGACATAAAGCAGATAAATAAAGACTAAAGTGTTGTTGTTTTTTTTTTAATCTGCATGAATAAGAAGCTGGGGAATTCACTCTGCATTTGATTGACAACCAAAAATATGAAGCTTTTCACGTTTCAGCAGCAGATGTGCTATGAATCAAGCACTGGCTGCATCGTGGCTCAGAATGCCACTTGTCCACAGAACCACCACGAAGGACTGACTTCACTGCTGTCCACGGACTGGGACAGTTACTGACAAGACTGGAGGCTTGGTCTGTGCTTTAAAACATACACACACACTAATACGCCCCAAGTCCCACCGCTAGAGTGCCCTGCATTACAGCTTCTGGGTTCCGATGTAGCCACTGTTACTTTTGCTTCTTGCACAAAAGTGAAAAATTATTCTTACTTTTAAAAGAGAACAGTAAAAATGATAGGCCCATTTGAGTAACATGTAATTTAAATCCACAATACAGTCTTCAGGATTTAAATACATATATGTGACAATCTTTGGGGGAAAAAAACTCCTCTGGAGAACGTGTACCCATATTTTGAGTTCCACTTGGATTTTCAGCTAGATTTTGCAAAGTCTTTAGGTCACCCCCAAATTTCAGGATAACATTCCAGATTTGTCCCTGCCCCTTTTAATACTTAATAAGTTCATAATGATTTCATGTGAATCCAGCAGTAACTATAAAAGCCAAGTACTGTGAGGAACAGTTTTCAATTCCATTTAAAGGCCCAAGAATGCTCAGCTAGGGTCAAATGACATCATTATCTATGACTTATTTTAAGCAACTTTGATTTTTTTTTTTTCCCCCACTTTAAAGGCAGGACACCCAAATACTCTCAGGTTGAATTACATATGTATTTTTGGATGACATTTGATTGACTAATCAAATAATGTCATGTAATTATTAGTGGAGTTGTTTTATTTTCCGTTCTCTGAGCATTTGTTTGAAATCTGATGTTGCACACCACCACCAATGTGTGTTTACTCCACAACTTCAGGCAGCAGAGACACACCCTCAGGTAGTTAAACCAAGCCCACGCACGGTATTTTGTTTGTATTGGAATTATTTACCCTAATATACATGAGCATCTGCATATGCCTGGCACTCAACCAAACTGAGAAGACAAAATCAGATATTTCATCCATCAGTTGTCAATTATACATGATCACAGAGAGTAAACAGAGTAAGACATTAGCATGAAGCTCATAAAAATTCCTATCATTAAGATATCATCCTATAGAAAACTTAAAAGTCTACTGATCACAAGGCAAGCATTTTCATCTTTCTAGAAGTCTGTGATAACTAATGAGAAAACCTCCCAAGCGGGACAATAACAAACTTCCTTTGTGCAACCCCAAACCTCCACAAATTGAACTTAAAACAGATTTGAAATAGCATCCACCCACCCCTTCCATACTGGGAACACACAGACCCTATTCCCTTTGGTTTATGGACCCTCTCCTCTGTGGCATCCCCCACAGATTAAGAGCGCAAAGGTCCTGAGGTCTAAGGCTATAGGACTGACCTGGCACATAAAACTTCAAAATAAAAATCACCACCCCACTTCGCTCAGCACCCAACAGAACAGCACAGCTACTTACGCAGTGGGTGCCCAGTCCCCGATGCTGCCCCCATCTGTAAGCAGGTGGTTCCTGTCTGGTCCAGGGGGCCCAAGGGCAGTGGCAGTCGTGGGAGACGGAGAGGAAAGCGAGTCCAGGCTGCTGGGAGGGGTGTCCTCCTTAGGAAGACTGGGACGGTCACCTAGGGAGGAGAAAAAGGCATTAACTTTCAAACAAATGCTCAGAGGAGAAAAAAACAACTCCACTAATAACTACATGGCCTCACTTGATGAGTCGATCCAATTATATCCAAAATTACATTTACAATGCAGTCTGAGAGTATTTTGGTGCCCTGTCTTCAGGGATTTTCTTGTTTTTTTTTTTTTTTTAATCAAAGATGCTTAAAATAAATCATAGATAATACAAAATGAGGAGTTTTTCCCCACAAAAAAAAAAAAAAAGCAATAATCAAAATCAGATCAAGACGGAAGATGAAAGCCTTAATGGCGGCCACGATGACTTCCTGGTCTCTAAGGAGCACAGTCATAAATCAGCGATAACCTCAAGGGCAATGCAGAGCAGCGCATCAGCTCTGCTGGGTCCAGCCTCCTTCCTTCCAGCCACATGACGACTCTTCAAGCTACTGCCAATCGCCACCTACCACATAAATTCAACAGCTTGCAAGGTACCTTGTTTTCTGAGCTGAAATCTTAGATTACACTTTAGCAGCCCAACTGATTAAATCATGGACAAGGAGAAACTTCCATTTGCTGGTGAACATGAAAATGTTCTACAAAAACTAGGCCCAGGCAGTGACTGCAGGGGATGATTTTTTTTTTTTTTTTAAGATTTATTTATTTATTTGGCTGCATTGAGTCTTTGTTGCTGCAGGCTTTCTCAAGCTGCAGAAAGCGGAGGGCCTCTTCATTCACGGGCTCCTCGCTAAGGCGGCTTCTCTGGCTGTGAAGCGCTGGCTCCAGGCGCTTCAGCAGCTGCAGCACACAGGCTCCGGAGCACAGGCTCGAGAGTCGAGATGCTCAGGCTTAGTGGCTCTGCGGAACATGGGGTCCTCCAGACCAGGGATCAAACCCGTATCTTCTGCATTGGCAGGCAGATTCTTAACCACTTGACCACCAGACCAGGGAAGTCCCCGGAGATGAACTTACACTCAAACAGAAATAGCGTTTCTTAAATGGATTCCATGTTTCATTCATTCAGAGAGGACCATTTGGTGAAATACATCTAGTATCATTTGTACACATGATGAGCTTGGGTGGAAAATGCAGAAGATGGGTAGGAGCTCAGAAGAGCTCCCAACTGGTCTCCTCGCTTCCATGGTACTGTCAGCCCACATCACAGCTTGGCCCATGCAGCCAAAGTCACGGACTCCATTAAATCGTAACCACTCAAGGCTGTCTTCCAGGGGCAGCAACTTTCTATTAAGATGGCAATGACTTGCCCTTGATTTTTATAAATAATGGGTCACGAGAGTTGCTCAACAAACTGCATGGCAGCAGATAACACAATGTGGAAGGTCACACCCTAGCCACAAACAGCTTGCAGCTGATTAAAGCTTCCTTCCTCCTCAGGCCTAAGTCCCAGAAATGGAGGATGTATGAACGCCAGGAACCCACTCTCAGAAAAGCATCTTAGACAGACTTCAGCTCTACTCATCATGGAGCACAAGCGAAATCCATGGCCTCTGATTAGGCTCACTCCCAAAATACTAATCTTGAAAACTGACTGTGTAAAAAAATTTTACTTAACTCTTACCCAGCTTACAACTAAGGCTAAAAGGATCTGAGGAGCGAAGATCTGGAAAAGCAGAATTCAGGCAAGAAGGAATTAGAGATGGTGGTGGCTGGAAGAAGGGATGTCTTAAGGAAGCACTGAGGGGGATGCATGGTCCTGTGCAGAAGACTCCGGTGAGGGAGGGTTTTCTGAGCTTTTTTCTTTTTGAAATGTATGGTTAGGGAAGGAGATATAATGAGCAAGAGGTGAACATCACGTGATCCCTGTGGGCAGGTCTTCTCCCTGAGCAAAGTCTATCTATAAAAGCCTTGTTCTCTCTCCCAATTCACAAACACACAGTCCAGAATACTGCATGGACATAGGGAATAAGCATATGGATACTGAAGGGAAAGGGGGAGTGGGATGAATTGGGAGATCTAGGTACATGATTGATACTCTGTATAAAACAGATAATTAAAGAGAACTACTGTATAGCCCGGGGAACCCTACTCAACACTCTGATGACTTAGACAGGAAAGAAATCCAAAAAAAGAGGGGAGGGGATATGTGCACAGTGTCTAGCTCTTCTGTACAGCAGAAACTAACACGACAATGCAAAGCAACTATACTCCAATAAAATTTTTTTTAAAAAGACAGAATACCATATGCTTCCTCTTCCAGTGAGCTTCCTTTTCCTACAGCCTTTCACCACAAACACATTTAGCTAATTGGGATAATTCAGCCCCGAAGAGAAGGGCTCATTTTCAGGCAAATGAACCGAAACCCACTGCTAGATTTCTGTGATTTCCTTTGGGTTTATTTTCATTCTGGGAAACAGTCCACTCTGCAGCAAAGGCTGCCTCCCTCTGTGCCCAGAGAGCTCCATCCATCCAGTTCTCTGCGAATGAGCCCTGGAGCACCAGCTTTTCCTGGGCCCTTCTGGGTATCGCTCAGTCATCCTGGGCAACCACTCCCTTTAAAACTAGGACGGCCTCTTGTGTAACCACAGCACAGCGTCTAAAGCAAATTCCGAAATGTTTTCTGGCACGACAGCTGCCAATTCGGGGTTTGGCTAGAAGGTGCAAACGCGGACCAGTTCTGCAGTAGGACAGGGTAACCTCCACAGTGGGTCGCGCGCCAGCAGCTTCCTGGTGACAGGAGGCTGGACGCTGGCCCTCTGCTCGCTGGGCCATGGGCCCTGTCTCCAGGGTAGGGCCTGACCCAGCAAAAGCAGCAAGCGGGCCTATTACTCCCTGCCTCATTCCTACAAGGAGAAAGCTGACATTAAGAAGTAGCTTGAGGAAGTGGAGTCCAAGGTCCCAAGTTCCTTTCCAAAGGTACATTCCTGAAACATTCACACAACCACAGACACTAGCTCATCGCCAGCCCCTCCGATTCTGTCCCCAAGCAGGCTGATACAGCACACACTGTCACTCAACATATTAAATCACACGCCAGTAAGAGAATTTCTCCCTTCCTTCTTGCCAAATGGTGGCAATCTGAACCCTCAAGTGAAAAAAAAAATATTGATAGAAGGGCATAGGTGTACTCAAACTGATCAAAGAGCTCCCTCAAAATTCCCTTCTCTCCCACTGTTTAGGAAAGTGCTTTTCTACTTAAGAATCACTGAATTTGCAGAAACATTAATATCAGGCATGAAAAGTTAAATATTCTAAAACTTTAGTTTACCAACACTAAATGACTTCTTTGTAACTATTAACAGGAGGAAAATAATTTAAAAATTCTACGTTCGACAATATCGGGAATAAAGACGTCAAATCCTGTGAAGCTCACTTGTACTTGAGAATCAAAGTCAGACACCACATCACTTTTCACCTTGCATTTCTTCAGAGTGTCACACAACCTCTTCGTTTAGGTGCTACCCGTCAACAGGCATCTCCAGACAGACACGTCACCTACGAGTAACAAGGCTGAGCTGGGTACTTGAACAAGGATGGTGCTGAAGGGCTTTGGTTAGCAACAGACTCCAAGATGAGCACCAGAAGAGAACCACCAGCATCTTGGAGAGAGAAAGGCGTCCTTGCAATTAACCCCGGATTAATTCCGACCTTCTCTATAAGCTCTTGCCAACCCCATTTTCTGCCTATTCTCTCCGCTCTCACAACAGCAAGCGCAGTCAGGTCCACACTGCACTGTCAACGCTCCCACGACCTGATTTTAGCTCCCCACCACTGTTACACATCTTCTGAGGGCAGGGTCCGTCTCTCAGCTTGGTAACCCTTAGAACACAAGGCAGTGCTAGGCAGATCAGGAGGCTTCAGGAAATACTGACTGTGGACTCACTGCCAGAGAAGAGATCGTGATATTGCAAAGCCAGTACTTCCAGGAATTAACAACGAAAAAAGCCTACAAACCTCAAAGGAGTCCTGTTATGAAATCTGCACACAGTTTCTGAGGATTGTCCTCTCCCCTTTGAAGCCACAGTCATCCTCTTTCTTCAATTTGCTGAGGTTCTGCTTATATACAGTAAGTCCCGGACATACGACCCTTCAAGTTGCAAATTTTCAAAGATGCAAATGTGAGCTCCGTCAACGTCAGGCATGAGAGAGAGCACAGCTTGCCCCTCTGACTGCTGACAGTCCTTCAGCTCTACCATCTCCCACCTCCTCTCCCTCCTCCAGTCAGTAACTCTTGATTGATGCCAGCCCCTGTACGCCAGCGGTTGCACTGTACTACTGGACTTTTCAAGGTACTCTACTGTAAGATTAAAAATATTTTATTTTTGTGTTCAGTTTTTAATGTGTTATTTGTGTGAAAGATATGATAAACCTATTGCATCACTGTACTATATAGGCGATTATGTTGGTTGAGTACCTAGGCTAACTTTGTTGGACTCACAAATGTGTTCACGGAACACAACTCATTCATATGTAGAGGACGTCCTGTACAAGGCACACGACTCTCAAGTTCTTGCCTTAGATAACTGAGTGAATGTAGAGTTATCTATTGAAATAGGGAATGAAAAGCAAGGAGCAAGTGACCTGGGTGTGGGACATAAATCAAACCAGCTGTGGACATGTTAGGTTTGAGGGATGAATAACAGATCCAGGGGATCTGGTTAAACAGCTCCAGGGCCCTGCCAAGAGGTCTGGGACAGTTTCATTGATGTGAGAGGCATGTGGGTAGAGTGAAGCCATGGCATTGGATGGAGAGAGCAGTGGAGAAGATGTAAAAATGGAAGAGAACCCTGGAGGAACTTTAGTGTAAGGAGCAGGCTTCTCCTTACTGGTGGTGGTGGTGGTTATTGCCGTCATTCTGGTAAAGAGAGAGAAGGGTTGTAAGTATTTAGGACTTCCCCCTAGACACAGACTCCAATTAAAAAATGGACCAAAAAAAATATTCACGAGGACAAGCCTTTCATGCCAGCTACTGGGATGGCCAAAAAGTTCATTTGAGTTTTTCCGTTATGGCTTCTGAAAAACACTCGAACAAACTTTTTGATCAACCCAACAGATTCATTACTTATTCTGATTTCTTTATGACCCTAGGCATGTGCAGAAGTGCTTTGTTCTCATCAGCGACTAAAACAATCTTCAACGACTGGCAGAGAACTGAGCAGGAAGAGGGAAGAACCATAGTTAACACAGAGGATGTTTACCTCCTATATTTTAATACATTGATCAAATTTTACTCTAGTCAACTGAACTTTCTTGTTCTGATGATGACAAGGTGAAACTCTCCACTCATCTTCTGCTAAAACAGAACTGCTGTTGCATTGTTGGAGGGAATGAGGCTCAGTTATCCTTCCCATTTCATTCATTTCTCCTTTGTCTGCCTCTCAAATAAACTTCCTAATTGTTAAGAAGTCAGAGATGGTTCCCTTTGAATCCCTCTCCAGCTGTTTTCTACTTAGCCTAGAATGTGTGGGCATGAGCTGAACTGTAGAAGGTTTCTGTTATTTCTCAGAGACAGGCTATCTGCACTGTCAGATAGCCTTATTAAGGCTGGTCCATGTCCCCACCTATCAAACATACTGGCTGATTAACTAGCAGAAGAAAGAAAGAAAAGGAAAATGGACAGAAATGAGGAAAGAAAGAAAGCAAAAAAAAAAAAAGAAAAGAGCTAATGCATTAGTTGAACTTAACTCTTGACAAACCCCCCAGTTACACGTTTGGTTAATTGGAAGACAACAATAGACTCCCTCTGTAGTTCCCCTGGCACACAAACATACCTTCCATCAGATCAGAATAAACTTAGATGCTCCTAAATATCCAGCAGCTAGTAGTCACAAGAACCAAAGAAAGATTTATTGAGAACAAAGTAACTATACTTACAACACAGTTAACACTTTTACAAAACAGATCAGAATAAACTTCAGTTCAGTTCAGTCGCTCAGTCATGTCTGACTCTTCGAGACCCAATGAGTTGCAGCACGCCAGGCCTCCATGTCCATCATCAACTCCCAGAGTTCACCCAGACTCAAGTCCATCGAGTCAGTGATGCCATCCAGCCATCTCATCCTCTGTCGTCCCCTTCTCCTCCTGCCCCCAATCCCTCCCAATCCCTCCCAGCATCAGAGTCTTTTCCAATGAGTCAACTCTTCTCATGAGGTGGCCAAAGTACTGGAGTTTCAGCTTTAGCATCATTCCTTCCAAAGAAATCCCAGGGCTGATCTCCTTCAGAATGGACTGGTAGGATCTCCTTGCAATCCAAGGGACTCTCAAGAGTCTTCTCCAACACCACACTTCAAAAGCATCAATTCTTTGGCGCTCAACCTTCTTCACAGTCCATCTCTCACCATCCATACATGACCACAGCAAAAACCATAGCCTAGACTAGACAAACCTTTGTTGGCAAAGTAGTGTCTCTGCTTTTGAATATGCTATCTAGGTTGGTCATAACTTTCCTTCCAAGGAGTAAGTATCTTTTAATTTCATGGCTGCAGTGACCATCTGCAGTGATTTTGGAGCCCAGAAAAATAAAGTCTGACACTGTTTCCACTGTTTCCCCATCTATTTCCCATGAAGTGATGGGACGAGGTGCCATGATCTTCATTTTCTGAATGTTGAGCTTTAAGCCAACTTTTTCACTCTCCACTTTCACCTTCATCAAGAGGCTTTTTAGTTCCTCTTCACTTTCTGCCATAAGGGTGGTGTCATCTGCATATCTGAGGTGATTGATATTTCTCCTGGCAATCTTGATTCCAGCTTGTGTTTCTTCCAGTCCAGCGTTTCTCATTATGTACTCTGCATATAAGTTAAATAAGCAGGGTGACAATATACAGCCTTGACGTACTCCTTTTCCTATTTGGAACCAGTCTGTTGTTCCATGTCCAGTTCTAACTGTTGCTTCCTGACATGCATACAAATTTCTCAAGAGGCAGATCAGGTGGTCTGGTATTCCCATCTCTTTCAGAATTTTCCACAGTTTATTGTGATCCACAGAGTCAAAGACTTTGACATAATCAATAAAGCAGAAATAGATGTTTTTCTGGAACTAAATGGACTGGAATGGGTGAATTTAACTCAGATGACCATTATATCTACTACTGTGGGCAGGAATCCCTCAGAAGAAATGGAGTAGCCATCATGGTCAACAAAAGAGTCCTAAATGCAGTACTTGGATGCAATCTCAAAAACGACAGAATGATCTCTGTTTCCAAGGCAAACCATTCAATATCACAGTAATTCAAGTCTATGCCCCAACCAGTAACACTGAGGAAGCTGAAGTTGAATGGTTCTATGAAGACCTACAAGACCTTTTAGAACTAACACCCAAAAAAGATGCCCTTTTCATTATAGGGGACTGGAATGCAAAAGTAGGAAGTCAAGAAACACCTGGAGTAACAGGCAAATTTGGTCTTGGAATACACAATGAAGCAGGGCAAAGACTAATAGAGTTTTGCCAAGAAAATGCCCTGGTCATAACAAACACCCTCTTCCAACAACACAAGAGAAAATTCTATACATGGACATCACCCGATGGTCAACACTGAAATCAAACTGATTATATTCTTTGCAGCCAAAGATGGAGAAGCTCTATACAGTCAGCAAAAACAAGACCAGGAGCTGACTGTGGCTCAGACCATGAACTCCTTATTGCCAAATTCAGACTGAAATTGAAGAAAGTAGGGAAAAACCACTAGACCATTCAGATATGACCTAAATCAAATCCCTTATGATTATACAGTGGAAGTGAGAAATAGATTTAAGGGCCTAGATCTGATAGATAGAGTGCCTGATGAACTATGGAATGAGGTTTGTGACATTGTACAGGAGACAGGGATTAAGACCATCCCCATGGAAAGAAATGCAAACAAGCAAAATGGCTGTCTGGGGAGGCCTTGCAAATAGCTGTGAAAAGAAGAGAAGTGAAAAGCAAAGGAGAAAAGGAAAGATATAAACATCTGAATGCACAGTTCCAAAGAATAGCAAGAAGAGATAAGAAAGCCTTCATCAGTGATCAATGCAAAGAAATAGAGGAAAACAACAGAATGGGAAAGACTAGGGATCTCTTCAAGAAAATTAGAGATACCAAGGGGACATTTCATGCAAAGATGGGCTCGATAAAGGACAGAAATGGTATGGACCTAACAGAAGCAGAAGATATTAAGAAGAGGTGGCAAGAATACACAGAAGAACTGTACAAAAAGTTCTTCATGACCCAGATAATCACGATGGTGTGATCACTGACCTAGAGCCAGACATCCTGGAATGTGAAGTCAAGTGGGCCTTAGAAAGCATCACTACGAACAAAGCTAGTGGAGGTGATGGAATTCCAGTGGAGCTATTCCAAATCCTGAAAGAGGATGCTGTGAAAGTGCGGCACTCAATATGCCAGCAAATTTGGAAAACTCAGCAGTGGCCACAGGACTGGAAAAGGTCAGTTTTCATTCCAATCTCAAAGAAAGGCAATGCCAAAGAATGCTCAAACTGCTGCACAATTGCACTCATCTCACACTCTAGTAAAGTAATGCTCAAAATTCTCCAAAACAGGCTTCAGCAATATGTGAACCGTGAACTTCCTGATGTTCAAGCTGGTTTTAGAAAAGGCAGAGGAACCAGAGATCAAATTGCCAACATCTGCTGGATCATGGAAAAAGCAAGAGAGTTCCAGAATAAACTTAGATGCTCCTAAATATCAAGCAGCTAGTCACTAGAATCAAAGAAAGATTTATTGAGAACAAAGTAATTGTACTTATAGCAACACTGCTGCTACTGCTGCTAAGTCACTTCAGTCGTGTCCGACTCTGTGAGACCCCAGAGACGGCAGCCCACCAGGCTTCCCCGTCCCTGGGATTCTCCAGGCAAGAATACAGGAGTGGGTTGCCATTTCCTTCTCCAATGCATGAAAGTGAAAAGTGAAAGTGAAGTCGCTCAATCGTGTCGACTCCTAGCAACCCCATGGACTGCACCCTACCAGGCTCCTCTGTCCATGGGATTTTCCAGGCAAGAGTACTGGAGTGGGTTGCCATTGCCTTCTCACTAACTGTACTTATAGCAACGGTAACACTTTAACAATAAATCAGTCAGGAAATTTTCAGTCAAGAAGACAATGAAATTTTAAAAGGACACCCACATTTTTTCCCACATATACCGAAAACAACAAAAATGAAATCATTTCTTTTTTATTTTTTAAAAATAAACTTGTAGTTGGAAACTTGCTTCACATTTCTGTGAAACAGAAATAAAAAGAAAATAGTTTCAGAAGTCAGTGGGAGCTCAAGGCAGAAGTCTTCTGGCTCCAGGACTCATCAAAACCAGCAGAATCAGTAGACATTTCAGTCCTGTGGTGTCCTTAGACCGATACAATACACCAGGCATGATTCAGGGGGTAGAACCAGGCTCCCTGTTGTGGAATTAGGAGTTGGGAGACACCACACTAAATAAAGGCCAAAAATCTATGATTAAGTGCCCTGCTTGCCTATGAAATAGATTTAGTAAGCTTCTCTGCTCCCCTCTCCAGAATGAGAGTTATGTTCGGGAATAATCGCTGGTTCTGAACCAAAGCACCTGGTTCAACCCAGTGAACTTGATACAGGCAAAGCCAGAAATGGAATAGAAAGAAAGAAAGAAGGAAGAGAAGGAGACTCCAAACCATCCTAAGCACAGGCACACACACACAAACCCTCCTGCACAAGGGACTTGTACCTACAATTTCTATGAACACAAAGAAAACTAGGATGGCAAACTCAGCGAAAATTCAGCAATTCAGAGATCTGTAACACAAACAAGAAGTGAAGTTGCCAACATCCAGACCCCCGAAAAAGAACTACACTGAGAAGAAATATTTAAAGAGATAATGACCAATTCCTCAAAATGAAAGAATCTGAAAGACCTTGAAAGACTTCAGTTTATTTAAAAATAAAGGACTCAGAGTACCAAACAGGGAAATAGAGAAAGTGGTGCTCATCAGATATGTTACTGAGGAATCTGAGAATATCAAATACCAACAAGACAATAAAAAGCATCCTGACAGGGAAGATATTTTTTAAAAAGACCCAGAATGACATCAGAGTTCTCAACAGTAAAACTGAATTCACAGCAATATGTTTTAAGCACTGAAGGAGAATTTTGAGCATGTAACTGTATACTCAAACTGCCATTCAAATGTGAGGGCATAATAAACATATTAGATATACAAACACCCAAACTTGGGCACATAAAAAACTATAGCGGTAACACTCTTAAAAGACAATTTTCCAATATTTAAATAAATGAAGCACTATGAGATTTTCAGTGTCTACTGTTGTCATCTGAAAACTTTAAGATAAAAGGAAAAAGGAAAAAATAACCAAATTGATCCAGAACCTAGAATCAAGACATGATGGGGGTGGACAGCCCAGAAGGGAAATGTAGAGTGCATTAGTTATTTATCTTATTAGAGATGGAGAAAGAAACATGGTTGAGTTTAAGGAAAGGGAAAGCTGCTCAGTCACATCCAACTCTTTGAGACCATGGACTGTAGTCTGCCAGGCTCCTCTATCCATGGAATTCTCCAGGCAAGACTACGGGAGTGCGTAGCCATTCCATTCTGAAGGGGATCTCCCAACCCAGGGATTGAATCCGGGTCTCCTGCATTGCGGGCAGATTCTTTACTACCTCAGCCATCAAGTTTAAGAAGCCAATAGATAAATGAGATCATAAATCTCAAAGCTACCTTAGAAACAAAGACAGAATATACATTAGTGGAAACAGCAGAAGAACACTTGCTTTAGTAGAGAGAAAAGAGGAAAGGAAAAAAATTAAAAAGCAAAAGGTATCAAAAATAATTAAGTAAAAACTGTAAAATCACAGAAATCCTAACATAATGGTAACTGCAGTATATTATATATAAATGGATTAAACTCACAAATTAAAGGGCAGTGATTCTCCAATCTATTTTTTAAATCCAATAATATGTTGACTACAAGACACTTGAGGCAAAAAGACAAAGGTTGAAAATAAAAAAATAAAGCTATCCTGGACAAATATAAATCAAAATAAAGTTAATGACCTTAGTGAACTAGACGAAACACAAAGAGGGTCATTTTACATTGATAAAGGGATAAGATTATGGAACAAGAAGATAAATACCTAACAATACGCCTCAAGCAACATATAGAACTGTACAGAAAAGTTAAAAAATCAACTACTGTAATTGGAGATTTTAACATACTCTTCTCAGGCAGTGCTATCAGACAGAACAAAAAGAGAGAGAAATTAACGTATCTGTAATCAATAATGCCAAGCATTCTGTTTTATACATACTCACATGTGTACACACATACTTTGAAAGAAGTATGTGTGTATTCTATAAGATAAATATTCTATAAGAACAAACTGTTTTAGAAGGAAATATTTTGAAGGATCAAATTATACATACTCTCTTCTCATGCCAAAATTTTAAAATATTTAGAACTTAATAAAAGGATAGATGTTTATGATTTCAATATGCTATTCAACTAAATATGGTTAAAAAGATAATCATAATCGAAATTTAAAAAGATTTAGAACTCAATGATATAGACATTTCATATCAAAATTTGTGAAATGCAGCACAATAATACCAAGAAGAAGAACTTTAGAGTTCTAAAATATTTATTAGGAAAAAAAGATGATTCATAACATTTTCTATGCCATATTTAAATTGACAATTTTCCTAAATAGTGATAGTGAAAGGGTAATCATGATTGAATATTCAAGTTAAATTCAGTCACAGTAAACCCTAAAAACTAGAATTTATTAAAATCTATTTGATGTATTTTATATTTTAGTGTACTCACTCAACAAGGATTGCTTGTATACTATAATTAATATACACAGGCTATTCCTTAAAGTAAAAAACTAATATTCTTTTTAATTGCTATTTTTATTATTGATTGGTATGTACGACTTCCTTAAGGGGAAAAAAATCTCCAAAATCACAATGGAAATTGACTAGAAAATATCATCAGACACATAAAAATTCATTACCTAAGTATAGAGAAATAAATCTCAAGGCTAAAATAACCTGTTTTACTTTTGAGTGTGCACGTGTGAGTGTGCACGCTCAGTCAATTCTGACTCTCTGCGACCCCTCGGACTGTATTCCCGGCAGGCTCCTCTGAGACCCCACAGACTGTATTCCCTGCAGGCTCCTCTGAGACCCCACAGACTGTATTCCCAGCAGGCTCCTCTGTCAAGTGGCTTCTACCGAAACTAGGTGTCCTCCTTCCCCAGCAAGGGGTGAAAAGCTGATGTGGCAACAGACACTGCAAATCCCTCTCCCCTTGTGGGGGCAATCATTCTCCTGTCATTCTGCATTCTCTATCTTTTAAACCGGGCTTCCCAATAATAACCAATCATGTCTTGCTTAGCGTGTCAGCATCTTCTTTGTCCATTTGGTGTGTGCTCTCATGATGCTGCGCCCAAGGAAGACTCGGGTGCCAAATATTTGGGCTTTATGCCTGAAGTTGAAGAGCATGCAGTATCTGCGACTTCAGAGGAGACTGAGAAAGGCTATCCCCAAGGAAAGACACGTTAGGTACAAGTCACAGGAGCAGACAGACAGCTGTAATGAAGCTAAATGCGAAGAAGCTAAAACTGGGAGGGGATGATGAAATGCTGCAGGAGGAGAGTTTGTTTTGCTAACTTATATAAGCCTGTTCAAAACACGACCTTTGAACTAAGCAGAAAATAGTCATGCTGCCCTAGTTTCCATCATGTGGTAGATATTATGACATCAATAAAATCTCCTTCGAGCCACAGTGGTCTTTCCTCCTAAGGTCACCCGGGACACACAGTATACCGAAAAGGAGAGGGGTGCCTGGTATCAGGAACAGTACTCCCAAAGTCATTTCACAGATACTCGGACTAAATAATTCTTACTCTGTTAAAATGAAGTCTGAGTTGCCGTATTTCATCATGTCAAAAACTAGTTTCTAAAACTGCACTGACTAGTGTAAAGCAGAATAAACCAAACCCTCCTCTTTACTCAATACGTGGTGGACTTGACCTTGTGAACAAAACCTGCTGCTGCTAAGTCGCTTCAGTCATGTCCAACTCTGTGCGACCCCATAGACGGCAGCCCACCAGGCTCCCCTGTCCCTGGGATTCTCCAGGCAAGAACAGCAGAGTGGGATGCCATTTCCTTCTCCAATGCATGAAAGTAAAGTCGCTCAGTCGTGTCCAACTCTTAGTGATCCCATGGACTGCAGCCTACCAGGCTCCTCCGTCCATGGGATTTTCCAGGCAAGAGTACTGAAGTGGGGTGCCATTGCTTTCTCCGGTAAGCAAAAGCTAATGCTGAACAGATATGGAAGTGACCTCCATACATAAAGCTAAATCTGTCTAGGAGCCAATGTGAAGCTTCAGCTATATGAGACAGCGGAGAAGGCAATGGCACCCCACTCCAGTACTTTTGCCTAGAAAATCCCATGGACGGAGGAGCCTGGTGGGCTGCAGTCCATGGGTCGCTAAGAGTCGGACACGACCGAGCGACTTCACTTTCACTTTTCACTTTCATGCATTGGAGAAGGAAATGGCAACCCACTCCAGTGTTCTTGCCTGGAGAATCCCAGGGACGGCAGAACCTGGTGGGCTGCTGTCTACGGGGTTGCACAGAGTCGGACAGGACTGAAGTGACTTAGCAGCAGTAGAGAGAAAACAGGACTTCACTGGTGGCACAGGGGATAGGAGTCCGCCTGCCAATGCAGGGGCTACAGGTTTGAGCCCTGGTCTGGGAGGCTCCCACGTGCTGCAGAACAGCCAATCCTGAGCACCACAAATACAACCACGGAGCCCACGAGCCACAACTATTGAACTCATGTGCCTCAACATGAAGTCCATGCACCTAGAGCCTGCGCTCTCCAACAAGAGGAGCCACTGCAAGGAGAAGCCGAGGCACTGCAACAAGGAGCAGCCCCTACTCGCCAGAACCACAGAAAGCCCATGCAGAGCGGTGAAGACCCAGCGCTGTCAAAGAAAAAAAAAATATGCCCCCATCAACCTTCACGAGGCCAATATAACAGATGGGATGTGGACTGACAATGGGGTTTTAAGGCTGACAGACATCAAAGGATTTAGCCACAATTTGTTCTTTAATGACTCCGTGCACAGGGCGGGCAGCATGCACCAGGCAGTGCTGTGCCTGACATGTAGCTGTGAACGTGTGTTAGTCGCTCAGTCGTGTCCAACTCTTTGGGACCTCATGGACTGTAGCTTGCCAGGCTCCTCCATCCATGGAGTTCTCCAGGCAAGAATACTGGAGTGGAATGGCACCCCACTCCAGTACTTTTGCCTAGACAATCCCATGGATGGAGGAGCCTGGTGGGCTGCAGTCCATGGGGTCGCTAGAGTCGGACACGACTGAGCGACTTCACTTTTACTTTTCACTTTCATGCATTGGAGAAGGAAATGGCAACCCACTCCAGTGTTCTTGCCTGGAGAATCCCAGGGACGGGGAAGCCTGGTGGGCTGCAGTCCATGGGGTCTCACAGAGTCGGACACGACTGAAGCGACTTAGCAGCCGCAGCAGCCATTTCCTTCTCCAGCAGATCTTCCTGACTGAGGGATCAAACCTGGGTCTCCCACACTGCAGGCAGAATCTTTACCATCTGAGCCACCACAGAAGCCCTGAAATGTGGTTAATAAAAGTCAAAGTATACTACTTAACTCATGAGGAATGAGACCTCATAGAATTATCATGCTGGATCAGAATACTCACCCACCTCGGACAGCACTCCACTTTTAACAAGGACACTCAAGAACACTTGAGTCATTCATGGCCTTACTCTTCCCATCTAAGTCTTAAAAGTACAGCATAATGCCTTCTTGCTTTCAAATTACTGGGTGAGACTGCTGTAAACGACAGAACATTCAAGGATTCCAACTCTGAGTAAAGGAGCGTGACTTCCACAAGAGTAGCTGGAGCACAACTACTGCTCCGAAGGGAGGCTTACAGTTTTGTCCAGCATTTTGGCTTTGCATCTGGTCCTTAGCGCTAGCATCACCATAACAACTAACATGCAGATACGAGGGGGACCAGAGTTAAATTTACTGTGAGACTGAGGGAAATGGGAAAAGCCTACACACACACCAATAACATAGAACAGCCCGTCTTATCTAACTGGACTGTCTAGGCCTGGTTTTATCAAGTGGTCCACTCTTTGGTGGTGAGAAAAAGTGAACAGGCTTGTTTCTTCATAACCTACTTGAACACTCACCCAGAGCCTCATGGAGTTCTATGAGCTTCTAGAACTAAAAGCTGCAGCATTAACACAGAATGACCAGTGTACAGCAGAGCAGTCTGTGAGCGGCACGGCCAAGAAGTGACAGGATCAGGTCCCAAACTCCAGTAACACCTAAAAGCCAAAGAAAACCCAGCACTGCCTTCACAGCTTTGCATATGCTGCTGCTGCTGCTGCTAAGTCGCTTCAGTCGTGTCCGACTCTATGCGACCCCATAGACAGAAGCCCACCAGGCTCCCACGTCCCTGGGATTCTCCAGGCAAGAACACTGGAGTGGGTTGCCACGCTAGTCCATATCAACTAAAATGGCCAAGGAATTAAGAGAACTTGCCTTATGAGACACTGTCAATAGTGGCATTAAATAGGAAAGATCAACAGAGAGAAAAAGATGTCCAAAGCAAGACAAAAATTAAAGCTGATGTAGTTTTCAGGCCAGGTATTTTTACCCTTCTCAAAACATAGGCCAAAAGAGTTACATCTTAAACATCAGCTTTAATTAACTGAAAAAATGTACACACACATGCACACAGCTCCATGTGTACTTGCCCATACGTGCAATTTCTGTCTTAAACTAATTAGAATAATAAAGACAGGTTAGGAAACTCAAAGTTTGAATTTAAAATTAAACTTTTATAATTGCTAATATGATTAAACTTTTATAATCACTCTTTTTCTTTAAAAATAGCAAATCCCACCCTCCCATGCAAAGGGAATTCTCCTTTGCTATCCACAGATCAGTAGGTACTAAACGACTACTATGAGAAAACAAGTCTGGATTCTCTGATTAGAAAATCTATCCTAAGCCTTCCATTAGGGAAAGAGAGGGGAGGGGACTATAAGAAATTAACCCAGCCAACTGTCCATTATGGAAAGCACACTAATTTACTTCTCAGCAGTGAAAGGTGCACTGAGAGACCAGTTCTAATTGTCAAGTGTAAAGAAAGGTTCCTAAAGCCCCAGTGACCCCAATTCTTGGCTCTGCTGCAAGTCAATGCAATGCCATGCTGAGTGGGGGGCAAGATGTCTCAGTTCCTCTCATTTCATTTGGCCTCATGGAACAAAACAAACCACAATGGGAACCATGATGAAGTTAATAACATGCAAATTAATGACACTCAGGGTCTAGCTAAGAAAAATTCACTTCGGCAATATACTTTCTTTATCTGAAATAGTGTCTAAAAAAGCAAAACGCGGCTCTAATGGAATAGCCTCCCACCCTCAGTCCCCAAAGTCAAAAAAACAAAAGTACACATAGAGACGCATCCTCCCCACCGACAAAGCAAATCAGAATAAAAGTAAACTCCTGTCACATTAAGGCACGAAAAGATGTAATGAAATTTCCATACAACTATAAAGCAGATTTTATTTTCTACTGCCTGAAGATGTTAAAAATGGAACATAATGCTTGCCTGAAAAGCTACTGAATGGCTAAGATATGCCAAAAGTGTAAGCTGGGAAAAGCTGATGAGAGAATCGGCTGTGTTCTAATCACATGACATAAAACACAGACCCAATTATAATGTTAGAGCAGCAGCTAATAGGCATTAGGTTACCACTCCAGGAACCACCTCTGCTACTTACAAAGGTCAGTGGAAGTCTGCAGCAATTCAATTACAAAGTGAGTAAGACCCGTTCAGTTGCAATGTCAACAGAAGTCAAAGCAAATTGCTTTACTCTGTAAAGCAGAGAACGTTTTTATATCATAATCACAGTCCTCGGGCATTATTTACAGATTGAGATTTCTGCCTATATAAACAAACAAAAAAATATGACCGCCATCTACTATTGTCCTTAGGAACCAAAAAGTAATCAGATACTGAATCAAGCTGTCTTCCATAAACTTCTGAGGAAGGCTGACGTTTTGACAGCTCAGGAAATTTAGAGCACTCTGCTCGGAACACCTTCCAGTCCAGCTGAGAAAGGAGGGTTGTTGGATTCCTAGCTATTTACCTGTTCTCCTCCCCTGAACAATATAAATTATCTTTTGCCAGATGAACACCTTAAGTAGCAACCTATAAGTCTCCTTACTAAGCTGGACACAAATAACCAAAAACAAATGACTAAGTTATATTTTCTTGGAAAGTTACATAGAAAGTACAAATAGTTCCTCTATTTGTCCTCAGGAAAATGTAAGCTAAAATTCTTGTTGTTGCTGCTGCTAAGTCACTTCAGTCGTGTCCGACTCTGTGCGATCCCATAGACAGCAGCCCACCAGGCTTCCCCGTCCCTGGGATTCTCCAGGCATGAACACTGGAGTGGGTTGTCATTTCCTTCTCTAATGCATGAAAGTGAAAAGTGAAAGTGAAGCTGCTCAGTCGTGTCTGACTCTTAGCGACCCAATGGACTGCAGCCCACCAGGCTCCTCCGTCCATGGGATTTTCCAGGCAAGAGTGAGTATGTACTAAATGTTGGGTACTTACAGCCATTAACTCATTTGTTCTTGGCAAAAGCCATGTGAAAGTTTACTAACCCAAACTCATGAGGCCTGGAGGGGAATTTGCCCAGGTCATAAAAGACAAGAGGAGGAGGACAGGGACTGAAATCCAGGGTAGGTTACATCCAAACTTAACCACAAATAATACTGCCATTCAATAAAGCTCTTTGATGTCTTAAGTATTTCCACAAATATGTTGGGCTCAGTCACTGTGTCCAACTGTTCTGTGATGCCGTGGACTGTAGCCTGCCAGACTCCTCTATCCATAGGATTTCCCAGGCAAGAACACTGGAGTGGGTTGCCATTTCCTTCTCCAGGGATTTCCAGTAATACTGATCCCCAAAATGTCAGGGCAATGAGACCGTGAGAGCAGCCCAGCGGGGAGAGGAAAGATGCATTAAACCCAACATGAAAACACTAAGCAGGGAGGGCTCCCCATTCTCAATGTGCAGCCATAGAAGTTTCTCCAGGTCAACTCAGGCTAGTGGGACTCCATATGTTTCTCCTTGGGCTTTGCTTCGTGTTTTCAACTTCAAAATCTTTAACTTACACCCAGGACACCAAATAGTAAGCACAGCCTACACCAGTTAGGCCGAAACTATTATAACTTAACTACACGTACCTGTATGCATGTTTTATGTGTATGTGCATTTATGTACGTACGTAATGACAAGGAAAAAGAAAGAGGTATGTTTAAAGATGAAAATCAGACTCTCACTTTCTAAGGATAACTACTGTCATAGCTGACTAATACTCTTCCAGATTTATTTCTATGTTTATAGATTTATTCACTTAGTTTTCCTTTTATAAGGGAGGTGATTCTGAAATTCTGTTTTATAACTTACTTTGCTATGCTATGCTATGCTAAGTCACTTCAGTCGTGTCCGACTCTGTGTGACCCCATAGACGGCAGCCCACCAGGCCTCCCCATCCCTGGGATTCTCCAGGCAAGAACACTGGAATGGGTTGCCATTTCCTTCTCCAATGCATGAAAGTGAAAAGAGAAAGTGAAGTCGCTCAGTCATGTCTGACTCTTAGCGACCCCATGGACTGTAGCCTACCAGGCTCCTCTGTCCGTGGGATTTTTCCAGGCAGAGTACTGGAGTGGGGTGCCATTGCCTTCTCCATAACTTACTTTAGCCACTCAAAAACACACTATGTATATTATTTCTGTGGACACATTTAGTGTGTGTGTGTGTGTGTGTGTGTGTGTGTGTGTGTGATCCTTGGAAGGGGAGAAGTGTGTGTGTGGTTAGTAAGGGACTTGCATTGCTTACGTTTTGCTGTAGAACACAGGGCTTCTAGGAGCACACCACACAAGAGAACACAAGGAATAATATGCAGCAATATAAAAGGAGAGAGTTCTCTTTATACAGGCATGAAAAGCAACACCAGACATACTGTAGTTCTTTTTTTAAATAAAGGACACAACTATATATACGCATATGCATATATATATATATATATATGAAAGATTCTAGAAGAAAAAAATAAACTATAGGTTGAACCATGTCTAACGGCTGCTATTCAATCATTTTTGACACAAACAGCAGGGCAGGTTCACATGGAACGACCCTACTCATAACAGTGGCTAGCAATCCAACTTGGAATCTCAACTTTGAAAGGACTTAAGAAACTATAGGCTGAAATGACATGAAATTAATGTTGCTTTACTATTTTGAAGCACTAAATGAAAAAAAAAAAAAGTGTGAAATTGCTGATATAACTTTAGAACTGAGAGGAGGTACTAGGCATGGCTCAACCTGTTAATTGCAGTGGTTACAGACCTGGTTTACAGGTGCACCTGGGGGGCAGGGACTGAAGTGATGGAATTGAATAGAGACTTTTCACTTTATTACAACTAACGTAAGACCAGACACTTGTTCCCTAAGGTAAATGGGTACAAAGATCATGATAAAACACATATACTACTGAAATAAAATTACTGTTTTCCCTCCTCCTTGCCCATCAAAATGAGCATCCTTCTTTTCCTTGGGGGTTCATTTTTGTAACACTGTATTGAATCCTGGGTTTAAAACCATCCTCACTTCAGTTCAGTCACTCAGTCATGTCCGACTCTGCGACCCCACGAAGCGCCAGCACGCCAGGCCTCCCTGTCCATCACCAACTCCCGGAGTTCACCCAAACCCATGTCCATCGAGTCGGTGATGCCATCCAACCATCTCATCCTCTGTCGTCCCCTTCTCCTCCTGCCCTCAATCTTTCCCAGCATCAGGGTCTTTTCAAAGGAGTCAGCTCTTCGCCATCAGGTGGCCGAAGTAATGGACTTTCAGCTTCACAACATCAGTCCTCCCAAAGAACACCCAGGACTGATCTCCTTCATAAAGGACTGGTTGGATCTCCTGCAGTCCAAGGGACTCTCAAGAGTCTTCTCCAACACCACAGTTCAAAAGCATCAATTCTTTGGCACTCAGCTTTCTTCACAGTGCAACTCTCACATCCACACATGACCACAGGAAAAACCATAGCCTCGACTAGATGGACCTTTGTTGGCAAACTAATGTCTCTGCTTTTGAATACGCTCTCTAGGTTGGTCATAACTTTCCTTCCAAGGAGTAAGCGTCTTTTAATTTCATGGCTGCAGTCACCATCTGCAGTGATTTTGGAGCCCAGAAAAAGAAAGTCTAAACACTGTTTCTACTGTTTCCCCATCTATTTGCCATGAAATGATGGGACCAGATGCCATGATCTTTGTTTTCTGAATGTTGAGTTTTAAACCAACTTTTTCACTCTTCTCTTTCACTTTCATCAAGAGGCTCTTTAGTTCTTCTTCACTTTCTGCCATAAGGGTGGTGTCATCTGCATATCTAAGGTTATTGATATTTCTCCCGGCAATCTTGATTCCAGCTTGTGCTTCCTCCTGCCCAGCATTTCTCATGATGTACTCTGCATAGAAGTTAAACAAGCAGGGTGACAATATACAGCCATGACATACTCCTTTTCCTATTTGGAACCAGTCCGTTGTTCCATGTCCAGTTCTAACTGTTGCTTCCTCACCTGCAGACAGGTTTCTCAAGAGGCAGGTCAGGTGGTCTGGTATTCCCATCACTTTCAGAATTTTCCACAGTTTATTGTGATCTGCACAAAGGCTTTCGCATAGTCAATAAAGCAGAAATAGATGTTTTTCTGGCCCTTTCTTCTCCATCTGTTTCAATCATCACTCTGATTTCTGTATAACTAGCCACTGTTTCTAATGAAAAAACTAAGAATTATTCTGAAAATTAAAAAAGTAAATCAACATAGTGCTTGAAAGGCACATGATAGCTCAGAAAATATTGGTCGTGGAAAACTCCACAGAAGACCCCATGTTGAGGCACTTGGGTTTGTACTTGAGCAGAGTGGTAAGGAGCCCAGACTGTGGGATCTGACGGGTCAATCCTGGGTTTGTCCCTCACCAGCTGGGAGACTGAAGTAAGCTACTGAACTTTCTCTGAGTCTGCTGCTGCTAAGTCACTTCAGTCGTGTCTGACTCTGTGCGACCCCATAGACGGCAGCCCACCAGGCTCCCCCGTCCAGGCAAGAACAGTGGAGTGGGTTGCCATTTCCTTCGCCAATGCGTGAAAGTGAAAAGTGAAAGTGAAGCTGCTCAGTCATGTCGACTCTTACCGACCCCATGGACTGTAGCCTGCCAGGCTGCTCCATCCATGGGATTTTCCAGGCAAGAGTACTGGAGTAGGGTGCCATTGCCTTCTCCGTCTGTGAGTCTAAGTTTCCTCAATTATAAAATACCAATAATAGTACTACCTAAAGGATTGTTATAAGGATTATATAAGTTTAACAAATACTGCTAACAACAGTAGCTGGCATGTAATATGCTATCTGTACCTATGCAGTAGTGTTAACCTCTCAATTGTATATTCTTTTATCACAATAAGTATTAAAAATGTTAAGAGTCCACCTTTGAAATAATTAAGATAATAACCAGAGGATTAAAGAGTCACTATTTCTATCTTGACCCAAAGAGAAAAATAAAACCATGACCATCATCACATTTCAAGCTCAAAAACTCATGCTGCTGAGTTCAGAGAACAAATATTAGTACCCGCAAAATATGAGATGTATAATTCACTGTAATAGGCTTGAAGATTTTTTTTTCCCCTATCCAAGGGTGACACTGGACTTCTAAATACTGGCTCAGAGGACACACAGGAATCCCATGGGAAGCAGAATGAGCATTGAGGAGGAGCTAGGCTGCTAGGTTGCGACCCCAGGTTCATAAAAAGCAACGAGAAGACAACTGGTTATAGGAGTAGTCTTCACAGTTGACTCAACCCCAAGTCATTTTTTTTTCTTCAATAGCTGGGAAGGATTTAGTAAGTACAAATTAAATGGCCACAGGTTTGTTTGGTTATAGTAATTGTATATGGCACTCTTTACTCCGGGTAAAACTTTTCTTTTGCTCCTCTGCACAGCTTGGGGATCTTAGTTCCCTGACCAGCAATGGAACCTGGAACCCAGCAGTCAAAGTGCAGAATCTTAACCACTAGGCCATCAGGGAAGTCCCGGGTGTCTGGTAATTTTTATCATGGTCCATAAGAGTTTTCTGAGCAATCAAAGTCACCTGGACTTGGCCACATTGAGATAATACCTTTCCCTTCAAGATTTCTCTTCATCTTCCTGGCTATCAAAGGAAATGTTTCAAATCAGTCACTCCTGACAGCCTTAAAAAATCTATTTCATTCAGGATAAACAATACTTTGGTTGGTTTGAAAAGATGTTTCTTAGACAGCCCAGCTACCTCCTACGCTGTAAGCGTTTCAAAGGGGGCTATAAAGAGAGTGACAGCTGCTTGAATTCAGAACTAGAAATTAAAATAAAAGCTATTAGAAGTGAAGGAAAAAACCCACACCACAGGGAGACAAGCTTGAAAGACTTCTTCTCTCTTCTATAAATTCAAGTTACCTGCCATGAACTTATTTTCACCACAGAAGCAGCTATATATTTTTTTAAGGCATTAAATAAGCCTCTTTCCCCCCTCCAGAGAAAGGGGGAAATGTTCATCCCACACAGAAGCACAGTTAAGATTACAGAGGAAGTCATATAAGAAGCCGCCTCGTGCTTTGCCGCTAATATACCAGGGGCTGAGCTTCAGGGAGGCATCTGGGGAGACGCCCATGCAGAGGAGGCTGTGTGCGTGATTTACAGGCAGGCCACAATTCAGTCACAGCCCTGACATTCGGCTGCCTTTTCCAACCCACTGATCTAATCACTGTAATAGTGAGACATAATCTGTCTACCCAGGCTGTCACTGAGCCAAGCGCGGGCTTAGATTTAACTTCACAACACGGTAAATCCATGCTACGGAACCGTGACTTTGCTCCAAGAAGGTGACAAGAGGTCTTGACCCTCAGGAAGTTATTATCCAGGGTCCACCTGTGAAGGGTCATGGAAAAAATAAAAATGGTAAGAATCAAGAGAAGATGACCAAGCCTAAGACAAAGACCTACCTGGGACCGGTTACTTGGGTTGGTTATCCTTCTATGCAAACTGAACAGATATGTCTACAAGGAAATGCCAATAGCTCTGAAAATCCACATCAACCAAGGTTTTACACCGGTTCTTCTCTCACAAAAGGGCCCTGGTACAATTTGAGAGAGGATGGGATAGTAACAATTTACTTACAAAAGCATGCTTTCATGAAGGTTATTTTTTTTTAATATCAGAGTATAGTTGATTAAGCCCATATAGATGGGCTTCCCTGCTGGCACAGGGGCAATGGATCTTCCTGTTACTGCAGGAGATGCAAGAGGCTCAGGTTCAATCCTGGGTCTGGAAGATTGCCTGGAAAAGGAAATGGCAACCCGCTCCAGTAATCTTGCCTGGAGAAGTCCATGGACAGAGGAGCCTGGTGGGCTACAGTCCACGGGGTCAGAAAGAGGCAAACATGACTGAGCACACACATGGTTGATTAACAATGCCGTGTTAGTTTCAAGTATACAGCCAAGTGATTCAGTTGTGCATATACAGGTATCTGTTCTTTTTCAAATTCTTTTTCTACTTAAGTTATTACAGAGTACTGAGTAGAATCCCCTGTGCAATATAGTAGGTCCTTGTTGATTATTTTAACTCTAGCAGTTGTACACGTCAATCCCAAACTCCTCATTTATTCCTCTAAAGATACTCTGATGGGCCTGAGATTGGGGAGTGCATAGTTGCCATGACTGTCAGCCTTCCATCCTTGATTTCTACTGAAATAACCATCTTTGAGTGTGGTAGGTGCTGCCTGTCTTTAACAAAGGCCTATGAATGAATGGATATGTCTGTGAGGCAAAGTAGAAGCAAACTGAGTTCTGTAATACACTGTTTATAATTTATGACACTATGCTTTCTCTAGGAAGACAACATTTTAGTCATTAGGTAACATTTCTCTATCCACTGGTGTTTATATACACTACTTATACCAAACCTATTTTCTAAAGCAGTTATACATAACAATATGTGCTGATGACACTAACAGAATGAGATGATTTCTTCTTTTTGATGAGAATATGGTCCAAATATTTTTATTTAAAAAAAGCCTCCAGACCAGACTAAAATTTAAACACAAGGAATTGATTTACCTATAAGCCTAAACCGCTGTTGATGACGTCTGTTTTAATGACCTGCCTTCATCTTCCACATCTGATCAGCGCAGAAGTCGCAAACCTGCTTTAACATCTCTACCAGACAACTATTTATTTTCAATTCCTACTCCTGACTCAAGCCCAAGCAACCCAAGCTTAAATTATCAACTCAGCCTTTTTCAAAAGCCTTCTTGATTCCTACTGACAGATTTGTTCTAATCTGATTTTAGAGACCAATGCGTATCAGGAGAGGTTCCCTCCTTTAAGAAAGGAGAAAAATGGTCCCATTTCATTGTTAATCCACCTCCCCTTCAACAGTTGTGTTTTCACATTTTTGCTTACAAAGCTCTGCATTGTCATCATGTTCTCTACCACAGTGTAGGACTATAATACATGTTCAACAAAATGTGCTGCAGTTAGCACATTGGGGATCCAAGTGGGAAAGTGCCAACCTAACGATACCCAAGCAAGAACTACTCTAAAATAATATCAAATCTTGCCAATTGGCTTGCAAGATGATTTTGTTTTCAACTCATTATAAGTCATATTTTTTATGTTGTCTAAACAAACAAACTGCTATATCATGTACAAAAGAAGATAGGCATAGAATACCTAATTACCCAAGAAGATACAAATAAAAACTAGTCCTGTGAATGTCTAGTTCTGTTTAAAATTAGAGCTCGCATACAGGAAGAATTGGAGAGCTTAGTCAAAATTCAGATGATAATCTTCTCACTCACTCCCAACCTCCTTTTAAAATGTTTCTTCTGCCTTGAATAGAAAATAGCAAAGAATATACTTCATATAGCCTCATGAACTTTCCTTATATATGAGGACATTAAAACAAACAAAAGTTTCTCTTTATATGAAAGGGTACTAAGGCTTGAGGGGCCAGGCCCATCCACCAGACACCGCAGCGGGAGCCACAGTCCCACCATAAGAGAGCACACACTGCACACACCGTGAATATTCCCTGAGTACCTAGCTCTGGTGGGCCAGTCAGGAAAACACTTCTGACCCCCACAGGGAATCTCCTAAATGAGGCCATTCCTTCAATTCAGGGAGAGAGAGCTGATTTACCTAATACATGTCAACTACAAATTGACACCTGCCATCCTACTCCACAAGGATTAAATCATGAGCTGCTGCAGTTGCTGATTTTCAGTATCCCCTGGAAGGAATTTACAGTGTGGAGAGCAGAAACGAGGCACTCTGTGCTCTGGGAAACTGATAGAACAGGTTTTTAGAGAGCTAGATATTCTCAGGAGCTGATTTTATGAGCACAATTCTTATATCTACTCGTATCTAGAAAAGCACTAAAATCCTTCATGGTGACAATGGCCCCTTGTGACTAGTAGAAACCTTCTGAAAAGAAGAATACGTGCTTGATTGCATGTACTCCCCCTTTACTGAAATCACATATATACTGACCTTCCCCCACCACCATCCCCCTACCTCTTTGGAGCAGTTTCTCAGAGCTATCTGAAATTTTGTCTCCCAGGCTATAGTCCTCATTTTGCCCCAGATAAAACTCACAACTTTCACATTGTGCATTTTTTAAAGTCAGTAATAGAAACAAACACAAAATGAGACAAAATGAAGAGACAATGGAATATGTTCCAACTAAAGAAAAAGACAAAGCCTCAGAAAGAGAACAAAAGAAAGCAAAGATAAGCAATTTACCTGTCAAGAGTTCAAAGTAATAGTCAAGAAGATACTCACTGAACTTGGGAGAAGAACAGATGAATACAATGAGAACTTCAACAAAGAGACATGAAAATAAGAAAGTACCAAACATAAGATATAACTGAACTGAAAAATATACTACAGGGACTCAACAGGAGATTAAATGAGGCAAGAGAATGAATAAGCAAGCTGGAAGACAAAACAATGGGACTCACCCACACAAAGCAGCAAAAAGAAAAAAAAAAAATTTAAGTGAAGATAAGCTAAGGGACCTTTGGGACAACATCAAGCAGAATATATTCATATACAGGGCTGCCAGAAGGAGAAGAGGGAGAGAAAGGGGCAGAAAAGTTACTTGAAGAAATAGTGGTTGAAAACCTCCCTAATCTGCGGAAGGAAACAGACTTTCCAAGGGTCTAGGAATCCCAAGAGTTTCAAACAAGATGAAACCAAAAAGACACACACCAAGACACACAGTTAAAATGGTAAAAGTTAAGGATAAAGAGAGAATTCTAAAAGCAGCAAGAGAAGAACAATTTGTTGTATACAAGTAAAGCCCCATAAGGCTATTAGCAAATTTTTCAGCAGAAACTTCGACCAGAAGAGAGTGATACAACATATTCAAAGTGCTGAAAGAAAAAAGATTCCAACCAAGAATTCTGTACCCACAAAGTTATCATTCAGAACTGCAGTAGAGATTAAGAGTTTCCCAGATAAGTTAAAGCTAAAGGAGTTTATCACCACTAAATCAGCCCTGTAAGAAACGCTAAAACGAATTTTTCAAGTTGAAAAGAAATGGCACTAATAATGAGATAACATATAAAAGTAAAATGATCACTGGAAAAGGTAAACATATAATAATGAATCAACCATTTAAAACACAAATATGAAGGTTAAAAGACAAAAAGTAGTAAAATTAACTAAAATTAAAATAGTTAAAAGATGCACAAAATAAAAAGATGTAAAATGTGTCATCAAAAGTATAAAATGTGGGGACTTCCTGGTCCAGTGGTTAAGATTCTGTGTCCCAATGCAGGGAATATGGGTTCAATCCCTGGCTAGGGAATTAAGATCCCACATGATGTGCAGTGTGGCCAAAAATAAATAAATAAATTAAAAGTTATTAAAATAACTTTTTTTCAAAGGTATAAAATGTGAGGGGGAGTAAAAAGATAAATTTGGACATGTTCCAAAGCTTTAAGCAGCTATCAACTTAAAATAGGCTGTGGCTATCAACTTAAAATGGGCTACTATGAAAATGTTATATGTGAATCTCATTGAAACCATGAGAAAAAGCTTACAGTGAACACACAGAAGAAAACGATGAAGAAATGTCAATATACCACACACACACACACACGCGCACACACACACACACAAAACCACCAAGACAAAAGAAGCTATTAATAGAGAAAAGGAACAGAGAAGAACTATAATAACAGCCAGAAAACAATTAACATAGGGCAATAAGTACATTCCTATCAATAATTGCTTTAAATGGAAAAAGACTAAATTTTACAATCAAAAGAGAGAATGGCTGAATGGAGACAGACTTCAGAAGACAGGGCACATATAAACTCAAAGTGAAGGGACATAAAAAAGACATTTCATATGAATGGAAATAAAAGGAAGCTGGAGAAAACTCTACTCATATCAGACAAAATGTTCTTTAAAACAAAGACTGTAATAAAAGACAAGAAGGGCATTATATAATGATAAAGGTGTTAATACAGCAAGAACAGATAAGATTTATAAATGCATATGCATCCAGTAGAGGAGCACAAGATGTACAAAAGCAGGTATTAGTGGGCATACAAAGAGATTAATAAAGGCAATACAGTTACAGTGGGGGACTTTAACATCTCACTTACATCAGTGGGTAGATCATCCAGACAGAAAATCAATAAGGAAGCACTGAATTTAAACAATGCATTAGATCAGATGGACTTAATACAAATACAGAACATTCCATCCAAAAGCAGAATATACACTCTTTTAAAGTGCACGTGGAACATTCTCCAAGATAGGTTACATGTTATTTCACTAGTTTCAAGACTGAAATTACACATCAAGCATTTACTCCAACCACAGTGGTATAAAACTAGAAATCAATCACAAGGGAAAAAAAAAAAGTAAAATCCACAAAATCATGACGGTAAGTAGGCTACTGAGGAACCAATGCACCAAAGAAATCAAAGGAGAGATAAAAAATATTTAGAGATAAAAACAGAAATACAACATTCCAAAATCAATGTTGCAGCAAAGAAAGTTCACAGCAATACAGGCCTACCTTGAGAAATAGGAAAATTTCCAATTAGACAACCTAACTTCACATCTAAAGAAACTAGAAAAAGAACAAAGTCCAAAATCAGTAGAAGGAAGGGAATAATAGAGTGAAAATAATGAAACAGAGATGAAAAAACAATAGAAAAGATCAATGAAACTACAAGTTGGTTTTCTGAAAAAACAAACAAAAACTGACAAGCCTTTCTTTAGTCAGACTTACCAAGGAAAAAAGAGAGGACTCAACTATATAAAATCAGAGATGAAAGACGGGAAGTAACAACTAGAGAAATACAAAGAATCATGAAAAACTACTACAAACAATTATAAACTAACAAACTGTGGACAACCTAGAATAAATGAGTCAATTCCTAGAAACATGCAATTTTCTAAGACTTAAATCATGATGAAAGAAAGTATCTAAACTAGATAAATTACTAGTAAGGAGGTTGAAACAGTAATCAAAAATCTCTCAACAAACAAAAACCCAGGCAGGTGGCTTCACTAGCAAATTCTACAAAACACTCAAAAGATTTAAAACCCAGCCTGCTCAAGCATTTCCAAAGAAAAAGAAAAGGAGAGAAATCTTTCATACACTTTTTATGAAGCCAGAATTACCCTGATGCCAAAACCAGATAAGAACACCACAAAAAAAGAGAAAATTACAGGCCAATACCTGATGAATATACATGAAAAAAATTCTCAACAAAATATTAGCAAATGAAATTCAACAATAGATTAAAAGAATCTTACATCATTATCAATTGAGATTTATTCCAGGGATGTAAGATTGGTTCAACACACATAAATCAATCAATATGATACATTAAATTAATAAAGCTAAAGAATAAAAACCATATGATCATCTCAATAGATGACAAAAAAAGCATTTCAGAAAATTCAATATCCATTTATGGTAAAAACTCTCAACAAAGTGCATGTAAAGGGCATGAACCTTTACGTAACTGAGGCCATATGCGACAAATCCACAGCTAACATCATATTCAAACAGTGAAAAGCTGACAGTTTCTTCTGAAGATCAGGAACAAGACTAGGATGCCCACTCTCACCTTACTTTTATTGAACACAGTACTGAAAGTCCTAGTCACAATAATTATGTCAAGAAAAGAAATAACAGACATCAAAACTAGAAAGGAACAAATAAAACTGTCACTATCCACAGATGACATAATACCATTTCTATATGGAAAACTCTAAAGCTTCCATCAACAACAACAACAAAAAGACTGTTAAAATAAATGAATTTATTAAAGTTGTAAGATACAAAATCAATATATAGAATTTTGTGGCTTTTATATACATTAACACCAAACTACCAGAAACAGAAATTAAGAAAACAATCCCATTTAATGAAATACCTGGTAATCAATTTAACCAAGGAGGTGAAAGATCTGTAAACTGAAAACTATAAGACACTGGAAAGAAATCAAAGGAGACATAAATAAATGGAAAGATATTCCATGCTCACAGATTAGAAAAATATTGCTAAAATATCCATGCTATCTACAGATTCAATGAAATTCCTATCAAAATGCCAATGGCATATTCTACAGAATAGGAACAAATACTTCTTAAAATTGTATGGTATCCAAATAGACAAAACAATCTTGAGAAAGAACAACAAAGCTGGAGGTGTTATACTCCCTTTATTCCAAGTATACTACAAAGCTATAGTAATCCAAACAGTATGGTACTGGAACAACAGCAGACACACAGGTCAGAAAAACAGAACTGAGATTCTAGAAATAAACTTTCACACACATGGACAATTAAATTATGGAACAAATCACATAAAATGTAGAAATAACAGTCTCTTCAATAAATAGCACTGGGAGAACTAGACAGCCACATGCGAAAGAATGACCAGACACAAAAATTAACTCAAAATGGATTAAACACTTGAAAGTAAGAGCTGAAACCCTAAAATACCTTGATGAAAACATAGGCAGTTAACTCACTGACATTGGTCATAGCTAATTTTTTTGGTGGATGTGACTCCAAAGGCAAGGGAAACAGAAGCAAAATAAACAAATGAGACTATATCAATTCTGCACAGCAAAACAAACTATCAACAAAATGACAAGGCAACCTACAGAATGGAAGGAGATATTAGCAAACCACATATATAATAAGGCTTTAAAATGTCAAAAAAATATAATGAACTCATACAAATTAAAAATAAAAACAAAAAAATAAAACAACCCATGTTAAAAATGGGCTGAGGGCTTCCCTGGTGGTCCAGTGGTTTAAAGCTGCCTTGCAATGCAAGCTTGAGCAATATGTGAATCGTGAATTCCTGATGTTCAAGCTGGTTTTAGAGAAGGCAGAGGAACCAGAGATCAAATTGCCAACATCCACTGGATCATCGAAAAAGCAAGAGAGTTCCAGAAAAACATCTATTTCTGCTTTATTGACTATGCCAAAGCCTTTGACTGTGTGGATCACAAGAAACTGGAAAATTCTGAAAGAGATGGGAATACCAGACCACCTGATCTGCCTCTTGAGAAATTTGTATGCAGGTCAAGAAGCAACAGTTAGAACTGGACATGGAACAACAGACTGGTTCCAAATAGGAAAAGGAGTAGGTCAAGGCTGAATATTGTCACCCTGCTTATTTAACTTATATATAGAGTACATCATGAGAAACGCTGGACTGGAAGAAACACAAGCTGGAATCAAGATTGCCAGGAGAAATATCAATAACCTCAGATATGCAGATGACACTACCCTTATGGCAGAAAGTGAAGAGGAACTAAAAAGCCTCATGATGAAGGTGAAAGTGGAGAGTGAAAAAGTTGACTTAAAGCACAACATTCAGAAAACCAAGATCATGGCATCTGGTCCCATCACTTCATGGGAAATAGATGGGGAAACAGTGGAAACAATATCAGACTTTATTTTTCTGGGCTCCAAAATCACTACAGATGGTGACTGCAGCCATGAAATTAAAAGACTCCTTGGAAGGAAAGTTATGACCAACCTAGATCACATATTCAAAAGCAGAGACATTACTTTGCCAACAAAGGTTCGCCTAGTCAAGGCTATGGTTTTTCCTGTGGTCATGTATGGATGTGAGAGTTGGACTGTAAAGAAGGCTGAGCGCCGAAGAATTGATGCTTTTGAACTGTGGTGTTGGAGAAGACTCTTGAGAGTCCCGTGGACTGCAAGGAGATACAACCAGTCCACTCTGAAGGAGATCAGCCCTGGGATTTCTTTGGAAGGAATGATGCTAAAGCTGAAACTCCAGTACTTTGGCCACCTCATGTCAAGAGTTGACTCATTGGAGAAGACTCTGATGCTGGGAGGGATTGGGGGCCGGAGGAGAAGGGGATGACAGAGGATGAGATGGCTGGATGGCATCACTGACTCGATGGACGTGAGTCTGAGTGAAGTCCGGGAGTTGGTGATGGATAGGGAGGCCTGGTGTGCTGCGATTCATGGGGTCGCAAAGAGTCAGACACGACTGAGCGACTGATCTGATCTGATCTGCAATGCAGGGGACACAGATTCCATCCCTGGTCTGAGGAGATCCTACATGCTGTGGGGCAACTAAGCCCATGAGCCACAACCACTGAAGCCCACATGGCCTAGAGCTTGTGTTCCTCCAGAGAAGCCACCACGATGACAAGCCCACGGACCGCAAAGAGGAGGAACCCCGAGTCACGGCAACTACAGAAAGCTCCTGGGCAACAACGAAGACCTAGGGCTGCCAAAAGTAAGGCAATAAATCAACACAACTTCACAACGGGCAGGGAATACGAACGCTTTCCAAAGAAGACATAGGAATGGCCAAAAGACACATGAAAAGATGTTCAGCATCATCCATTATGAGGAAAATGCAAATCAAAATCATAAGGAGATATCACAGCACACCTGTTAGAATGACTACTATCACAGATAAGAAAATGCTGGAGAGGCTGTGGAGAAGAGAGAACCCTGGAGCACTGCTGGTGGGAAAGTAACTTGCTGCACCCATTAGGGAAAACAGTTCCTCAAGAGATGAATGGAACTGCCACGTGACCCAGCTATTCCACTTCTGAGTATTCACCTGAAGAACACAAAAACACTAATTCAACAAGACGCATGCACCCCAATTTTTACTGCAGCATTATTTATAATAGCCAAGATATGGCAGCAGCAGCAGCAAGATATGGAAAACAACCTGTGTCCACTGACAAATGAATGGATATGTATACACATGTACCATGTATATTGCATATGTATATATGTAACTCAGCCATGAAAAAGAATGGAATCCTGTTATCTGTGACAACAAAGAAGAACCTTGGAAGTATGTTGCTATATGAACTAAGCCAGAGAAAGAAAAATATTATTTCACTCACATGTGGGATCTTAAAAAAAAATAAATAAATAAACAAAATTAAACAAATACACAGATACAGAGAACAGATTAGTGGTTATCAGAGGGAAAGAGGGTTGGGAAGTGGATGCAACGGTTGAAGGTCAACTGTATGGTGAGGGATGATAGCTGACTTGTGGTGGTGATTAACCTCTAGTGTATACAGATGTCAAATTATAATGTACATCTGAAGTCCATAGAATTACAAAAGAGGTAGTAAGGACATAAATTTGGAGTGGGCAGGTGAAAACAAAAACACAACATACACTAACTTTTTTAAAGTTACTTTACTACCACTTCTGAGGAAATAAAAACACAGGAACATAAGTTGAGAATAAAATAAAAGGAAGCCTTTGATTTTTTTCATCTACTTTTTAGCATTGAGCAGCCTACCTTATATTTCACTATTTCAGTGACTTAGCTAAAGCTACTCAGCTTTAAGGTTTTGAGACTATAAAATGCTATATTAAAGTGAACAATATGGCTTCTACAAAATAAGATAAGAATTTCAGAAAAGATTTAACAGTTGCTCTAGAAATCTAGCTAGATACTATATCCATTTCAGTTCATATTAATCATCAACAGAGATCCTTAGGAAACTAAATTGTAAAGTTTTCTGCAAATAACAAGTCTAATACCATTAAATCACATATTAACAAAGGAAAATAATAAGCCTGCGTATGCAGTATGGCTAAATGTGCCAATGCCAATTAAACCTTTGCTAAAGTAAAGATACTAAGTATCTTTAATTAAATTTGCAGGGGCGGGTATTAAAAAAACATAATAAGAACCACGTGTAACAGCAGAGGGTGTCTCTCCCAGTTCACATAGGCGAAGCTAGGACTCTCCGCTTTTCAAGCCTACCCTACTTCCGCTCATGCCATCAGGCTTGCTGACTGGTAATAATGACTTTCTGATTTGCTACATGCTAAACTGAAACCAATCCTAAGTGTTTTCCAGGGTTGGCTGTTCCGTACATCACGTATTATATTTTCACACCCTACTGCATGCAGAAGAAGAAATAACATGCTACAAACCACTTCACTCAAATACCAAATCTGTGACCAAAAAAGGTTAAGAAAATCCTCAAAGAGCACAACACTGCAAAGCAACTACACTCCAGTAAAAAGTCAAAAAAGAAAGAAAAAGAAAATCTCTAGTCATCCAAACTAATTCCTTGAATCTTGGCAAATAAATCACCTAACTTTAAATAAAAATAATTTGTACTGGACTTCATTAAATCTAACTTGTACTACAGTGAATAAATGGCAGGGGGAAGGGTAGAAACACACTTGCATTTAAATTTTCTATGAGACTCAAACCAAATAATTTGGAAAAATAAATCAACCAAAGGTGGCTATAACGCATATTGAACCAAAACTACATAAACATGAGAAGTGACCCTATGACCATGAATAAGAAAAAATGCATGCAAATATTAAACTTGAAAATTCCAAATAGAGCTGACAATTAGATGACTCAGACTACTGAAAAACATTCAGTTCTGGTGATAAGAGATTTTTTTTTTTTTTGAAAGGGTAGAGTTTTCAGTATGCTAAGTAATCAATAACAAGGCTCTTTAGTATCCTTTTTCTGTATGCTTCCTTTCAAAAGCATTTTCACCACCTCTCCATTTATTTCCTTTTTTAGAATATGCGGAATATGGCTCCCACTTTGTTCTCTCTGAAACAATCCTTTTTTTACACAACTTGAGTTTCACTAAAGCTGACCTACAAATAGTTGGGGTGAGGGGAGAAGATAAATAACAGTTTTTAGTTGCTTTATCTTACGACGTGTGAGATAAAATCACTCCACGACCAAAATCATGAACTTTTGTGATTGTAACAACATTCAAAAAAAAAAAAAAAAACAAAAAAACCAAAGGCTGAAATCAAGAATTAACATAAAGTTTATAAGAAGACAAAATGTAGATTAAAACATCATATTAGTAGTGAATATAAAGACAGACTAAAGGAATTAAATATCTGTCAATCTTTTTTCCTTATAATTAAAATTTTTAAAGAATTATTATGTAGCCTAAAAGTCAGAAAAGCTATGATTGTACACCATTTTGAATATATCCATAAAAAATATGCTAAATACCACTTCAGCAGTTTCTTACCCATTAATAATAATCACTCAGCAACCCCATGATCAAGAGATTAGTAAACTATATTCACATGACTGGATACTCTGATTCAGTTGCTAAAAATACCTGCCCCCCAAGTAGATGCAACTCTAAACCAAAAGGTCCCTCCTTGGTCATTTTTTTTATGAAATCAGAGTCAATTCGATTTTGCGCAAAGTTGATGAGCCTGTGTAGGTACTGTTTCTTGTCACCTTGATTTCTTCCCCCTGCCTGCTTTCCAACATTTGTCTCATTCACTGATCTTTTAACACGTCCACCAGAGGACAAGTGAGATAGAAGTCAAGGTGCAATTCACACCAGTCAGCTTTACTCCTTATTAGCAACTCTGTAGAGACAGTGAATGTGAGGGGGAAATAAAAAAAGAGGAGAGGATAAAAAGTTAGCTGGACTCAGAAGCTGAAACTAAGGACTACAGGCAGCTCTGAAACTAGAGGTTGCTTTAAATCATAGGGCTTCCCTGGTGACTCAGATGGTAAATATCCTCCTGCAATGTGGGAGACCTGGGTTCGATCCCAGGATCAGGAAGATTTCCTGGAGAAGGGAATGGCTACCCACTCCAGTATTCTTGCCTGGAGAATTCCATGGACAGAGGAGACTGGCAGGCTACAGTCCATAGGGTCACAGAGAGTTGGACATGACTAAAGGAATAACAACAAATCATGCCCTTACTCTGCAAAATGTGGATGTGGCTGTAAAACTAACACTTGTATCACATGCATGGATGTCTTAAATACTTTTAAAGAATATTGGAACGCCTTAGCTCTCAATGTTGTTACAGGAGGCATTCTGAGACCTCCTGCACAGACCCCGTGGGAGTTAAAGACACATGTCACTTGCTGGCTAGGATCTTTGGATATCAGCTATACAGCTGCTTATGATGGAGGTACTGGATTTGTTTCTATCTTCATTTCTTCCCTCCCTTTGACAATCACTTCATACCTCCAAACCAATAAATCCTTGGTAGTTTCAATCTTATTCTCCATACCAATGACCACATGGTTACAAATCAGCAACTGGGTGTGTCCAATGAGCTCACAGCCTTGTTTTGTAAGGATCACTGTTTAAAATTCCAATTTGAGACAGGTGGCAATCCTGAGACAGGTGGCAACCACAGAACAACGGTGAGCTCGAACAGGGTTGTTTGGATGGAAAGTGAGGGCTTCCACTGATCAGAGTCCCAGGGTAGCTTGGTCCACTCAGTCGAGCCCCGACCGTGGCCAGTTTGCCACCTCTGCCACAGGATAAGACACCTGCCTCAGGAGAAAGTCAGAAAACTGGGGCAAGGATGGTGCGGAAGCACAGACTCAGTGCAAGCGTGACCTGTGCCTTTGATCTCAACGCACTGAACTTCAGACTGGATCTGCTCCTCTCGCAAAAGACCTGCTTTCACTTTAGTTCCTCTTCCATTTGTCCCAGGGTTATGTAACCTCACAGGAGGTCACACAAGCCTCCCAAAAAAGAAATGTAAGCTGTCTTTTTCAAAGTAGAAAAAGAACCGTGCATAACAAAGACAAACACAAACTGAAACTTTGCACGCTCTCCCTGCACAAAAGCTTTACCCTCCCTGTTAATCTAAAAAAATTATAATCTTAAGGGTAGAAGGAAGCTAAAAACACAAAAGGATGGGAAATTATGGCCTGCCCTGGGGACAAAGGCAAGAAGAAAAATGTAATGAACATCTTACCATCTTCCAGTTCAAGACAGAGATTATATACGGCCACGGGTCTCTTAGTCCTCTGGCCCTGCCTCTTCGACTGTCTTGGTGGAGCATTTGGGGGTGCTGACAGGGGGCCTGGCTCAGGCAATGTGGCATCAGGCGGGGTCCTAAAAATCTGCCATCGGAACACAAAGGACATTAATTGTTTTCCACGAACAGAAACTTGGGTTTTACAACAGTATACCAATCCCAAACAACATTTGATTTGGAGTCCATCCATCCAAAATGGGCTGCTGGAGCCAAAAATCCATGCCTTTAAATTTTGGGCATAAGTCATAAATCTTGTACTTACTTTTTAACAGAAGATTTCAAAATAAAATTTCTCATTAACAGTAAGTAAAAGCAACATCAAATCATTATATTTCAAAATAGAGTCATGCCCAAACTAAACAAGTCTAATTAACTCCACCAGATGTAGACAATACCACAGCTCTTCATCCACAAAGGAAGTAACCAGGATAAAACACTAAAAACAAATATCCCATTCAATTTCACACAGGGTTATATTTATGCCAAAATGCTAGCTTCAATTTTTTTTCAAACTACATAAACAGAAACATACGACTGCAAATATTTTTTACACATTTAAAAATAGCCTGTGCTTATGAAATTACCTTTCGGAGTCCATATATATTTTTCATAAAATGCTCTGTATGTTTAATCAATTTGTTTAATACCCTCCAACCTCCCTCAAATATTTCTCCTCTATTTTTGAAACCTAGAATATCAGCACCTTCATTATCCACAGTGTCATTCATCTGTCAGCAACAACATTAATTAAAATGTGCTGATTCTTTTCTTAGCAAATTTTTTTCTTTGAGAATCGCAAGCTGAGCCATCCACACATCCTAAGTCGTTTGTCTGACTCTGTGACCCTACGGACTGTATGTAGCCTGCCAGGCTCCTCTGTCTGTGGGATTCTCCAGACTACTGGAGTGGGTTGCCCTGCCCTCCTCCAGGGGATCTTCCCTACCCAGGGATCAAACCCATGTCTCTTAGTCTCCTGCACTGGCAAGAGGCTTCTTTACCATTAGTGCCACCTGGGAAGCTCCAAACTGTGCCATAAAGGGAAGCATATCATAGAGGTGATTTATAAGAAAATTTCCATTGCTGCCAAGACCTGAGTTCAGAAGCTTCCCATCCCCAACACTGGAGTCCTTTCAGCCTTCAACGAAGTCCTAATATAAAACATTTAGATCTCACCCTAACAGACACTGTATTTCCAGAGCACTGACGTTCTAAATGTAGATACTTGGAGAAAGTCAGCTAGCACTAAATAAACCATAAATATAAAATTCACAATAAAAGGCACTCAGTGAAAGCTCCCTTGTTGCATGGAAATTATTATTTATGCATGTGAATAAAAATAGTTGTATGACCTGTATATACAAGTGAGGGTACCACATATATGTATCACATTTAATAGCTAACCAACATGTCAGAATTATATTCACAATCTACAAGTTCTCATCTAAAAGCTATCATATACCAACAGAAATAAACAATTTCAACAGAGCTTTTGCTTTATAGTACCATACTGCCCCCTCATGTGTAAACGGAATAAAAAATGGTTTAAATTACTATGGACAAATATTTGCTTGTGAAAATTTAATTTTGTGCTCCAACTGGTAACCTGCTAATACCATATTTCCACAGACTTTGTGCTCCAATAGGGTGCTCTGGCAAATAGCAACTACTTATCTGCCTTAAAAAAATCCCCTTCTGTGTACACGATGGTGCACAGCTGGCTTTACCGCCATGTGTCATCACTGCAATTGAGGAAGGCTGCAGAGTGACGGGAACAGGAGAGAATTTGGGTGGTGAAGAGGATGACAGTGGTGAGAGGGAAGAAAAGATGGAGAAACTTGATCCCATGAAAAGAAACTAGCACCTGAGTCTGACCAGCGTTGGGAAGAGCCTGCGGTCTTGTGTTCAATCTTTACAAACATGGCACCTGCCTCTTGGGACGTTATTGGAACAGGAAATCAAACAATGCAGAGCCAGTATCCCCAAAGCATAAACAGTGGAAAGGGTATATACGAAGAAACAGTGCTGGACAGCTGATAACCTTCTAAGCAGACCTTCCTAGAAGATCGCACTGATTGGGATGATGTGAATGATGACCCCTGTTTCGCATCCCCTACCGCCCCTACTACACAGGGTGAGGGTGTGGGGAGTACAGTGTGAGAGCAGTCCCAGTCTGCAGAGCCAGATGACCAAGCAAATCAGGACCCACGCGTGTGACTCCTAGATTCCTGGGGGGAGTGATCCAAGACATCTCAGGGCTGGGCATCCAGAAGACACGAAACAGTTCAGTTTACACCAGAGCATCCAGGAGAACATTCAGTTAGTTCAGTTGCTCAGTCCTTTCCAACTCTTTGCGACGCCCATGGACTGCAGCACGCCAGGCTTCCCTGTCCATCACCAACTCCGAGAGCTTGCTCAAACTCATGCCAATAGAGTCAGCAATACCATCCAACCAGCTCATCCTCTGTCGTCCCCTTCTCCTCCCACCTTCAATCTTTCCCAGCATCGGGGTTTTTCTAATGGGTCAGTTCTTTGCATCAGGTGGCCAAAGTATTGGAGCTTCAGCATCAGTACTTCCAAGGAGAATATTACTCAGTCATAAAAAAAGAAGAAAGCTCTGTTACAAGCAACAATGTGGATGAGGGCACTGTGCTCAGTGAAATAAGTCAGACAGATAAAGACACATATGATGTCACTTACACTGGAATCTTAAAAAGAAAGAAAGAAATCTCAGAAAAAAACAAATTCATAGAAACAAAGAACAGATTGGTGGCTGCCAGAGGCAGCTCCGGGAATGGGTGAAGGTAGTCAAGATGTACAAACGTCTTTGAGTTATAAAATAAATAGGTTCTGGTGGTGTAAAGTCCAGCATAGTGACCACAGTTACCAGTACTATATCATATACTTGCAAGTTGCTAAGAGAGTAGTCTTAAAAGTTCCCATCACAGGAAAAAAATTTGTGTGACTATGTGACGTGATGTTGGATGGTAACTAAATTTACTAGGGTAATTTTCACAACATATACTCATATCAAATTAGTTGTACATGGTCAACTAAAACAACATTATATGTCAATTATAAAACTGAAGGACGGATATATCTAAGAATGGGTTTGGGGCTTTTGGGGGCTGGGAGTGATTCTGTTTTTCTGTACAGAATTTTAAAGCTACCCAGGTGATTCTTTTGTGTAGTCAAGGCTGAGAAACAATGTTAGTCATTCCACAGTCATTCCACTTTTCTTGGATGGACTAAATCTATATTGAAACACCAGAAAAGTTGTTTCAGAAAAACTGGCCCTGAACATACGCAATCAATTCCTTGGATCTTTCCAAGTCCTAACTAGGCGTGAAATGATTCAAAGATTCTAATGACCCACCATTCTCTCAATAAACTGTATGTGAATTAGCTTTCAAAGAGCTAACCTATTAGCAGATGGTGGTGGTTTGCTCAAAATTCTCCAAGCAAGGCTTCAACAAACAGTACCTGAACTGTGAACTTCCAGATGTTCAAGTTGGACTTAGAAAAGGCAGAGGAACCAGAGATCAAATTGCCAATATCACTGGATCATAGAAAAAGCAAGAGAAGTTCCAGAAAAACATCTATTTCTGCTTTAATGACTATGCCAAACCCTTTGACTGTATGGATCACAACAAACTGTGGAAAATTCTTAAAAAGATGGGAATACCAGATCGCCTGATCTGCTTCCTGAGAAATCTGTATGCAGGTCAAGAAGCAACAGTTAGAACCGAACATGGAACAATGGACTGGTTCAAAATTGGTAAAGAAGTATGTCAAGGCGGTATACTGTCACCCTGCTTATTTAACTTAATGCAGAGTGCATCATGAGAAATGCCAGACTGGGTGAAGCACAACCTGGAATCAAGAATGACAGGAGAAATATCAATAACCTCCGATATGCAGATGACACCACCCTTATGGCAGAAAATGAAGAGGAACTGCAGAGCCTCTTCATGAAAGTTAAAGAGGAGAGTGAAAAAGCTGGCTTCAAACTTAACATTCAAAAACTAAGATCATGGCATCTGGTCCCATCACTTCATGGCAAATAGATGTGGAAACAATGGAAACAGGGACAGACTTTCTTTTCTTGGGCTCCAAAATCACTGCAGATGGTGACTGCAGCCATGAAATTAAAAGACGCTTACTCCTTGGAAGAAAAGCTATGACAAACCTGGACGGCATATTAAAAAGCAGACACACTACTTTGCCAACAAACGTTCGTCTAGTCAAAGCAATGGTTTTTCCAGGAGTCATGTATAGATGTGAGAGTTGGAGTATAAAGAAATCTGAGTGCTGAAGAATTGATGCTTTTGAACTGTGGTGTTGGAGAAGACTCTTGAGAGTCCCTTGGACTGCAAGGAGATCAAACCAGGGAGTCCTTAAGGAAATCAGTCCTGAATATTCATTGGAAGGACTGATGCTGAAGCTGAAACTCCATTACTTTGGCCACCTGATACAAAGAACTGACTCCTTGGAAAAGACTCTGATGCTGGGAAAGATTGAAGGCAGGAGGGGAAAGGGACGACAGAGGATGAGATGGTTCGATGGCATCATTGACTCGATGGACATGAGTTTGAGCAAGCTCCGGGAGGTGGTGAGGGACAGGGAAGCCTGGCGTGCTGCAGTCCATGGGGTCACAAAGAGTCAGACAAGAATGAGCAACTGAACTGAACTGTGGTGGTTTAGTTACTAAGTTGTGCGCAACTCTTTGCAACCCCATGGACTATGCTATAGCATACCAGGTCATTTCCTTCTCCAAGGGATCTTCCAGAGTCAGGGATCAAACCTGCGTCTCTTGCTTGGCAGGCAGACTCATTACCATTGAGCCACCTGGGAAGCCCATCATCAGATTAGGTGGTTCCAAAGCACAGATGACAACTTGAAAAGGTACTATCCTGGTTTTTAATTCTTCCCAGTTATGGAGGTTTAGACATATTATTAAAAGAGTGTTTCCTCATCTTTTCATTTACATAGTAAGAGCCATAATATGTACATCTCAAGTTATTACAGGGATTTAATGAGATATTTATAAAGCATTTGGTACAGTACTTGGCACCATTAAGTAACAGAAATAAATAGTAACTACTGTATTATAATGGGATCACATCCAGTAAATAATGATAATAAAAATAAAGGCAAATCCTTATTGCCATACTCAACTGCCATTTTAAGAGGCTGTTAATTCTTTGAGGTATTGAATATCCCTTAAATTCACTGTTTAGTTGAAAGTGTTTGTAGAAAAGCTCATCAAGCAACAGACTAAAAGGAAGCAATGAACAGCACCTCCTCAAAACTGCCAAGTCACCTAGAATCACACAATGGTTTCATATATTTACTTCTGTATTTTAGCACTGAAATTTAAAATTTAAATTACTTCCTCTATCATTCAATACATTTCACATTTAATAAACACCTACTAGGTGGTAGGCTGTCTCTGAAACAGTTTAACATTCTCAAGGACCTTTGAGGGAAGTATTACTCCTCATGGTTTTTTAAAATGATCAAAGCTGAAAGATTAGTCAGCCCAGATGGCAGAGTTGATATCCTAACTCTCAACTCTGATTTCAAAGCTCCTGTTGCCCATTTAAAAACAAACTTAATTCTTAAGGAAAAAACCACCAATTATACTGTCCTGTATCTATTCGGGAAAGTACATCTGGAGGTTATCTCTACAGAGTTACCATCATTGTGTTTTGTTCTCCTAGACATTTGAAGAATACATTACCTTTCATAAGTATTTAACCTTGTTTGCCAATGCACCAACCACAGTTCACTCTTTTTTTTTAGGCTGCAAATCTATGCTCTCATGGTTCTCTCTGAAACTTCAGAAATTATTTTAAAAGATACTCTTTTTTTTTTTTTAGTTTTAAAAGATATTGTTTTTAAATTCAAAAGAGGAGGAAAGAGTAAATTATTTACTTTCAAGTGTTGTCTTCTTTCCTGGGAATCTGATTCTAACAGTTAAAATTTAGCTTATCTTGTTCTATATAGTCAAGACGTTTGTCTGCTTTAAATATAACATTGATTTTCCAATTCCAGAACCGCTGCATAGATGGAAATTCCTCTACCATCCAAGTCTCATTCCAAAATCATGCGACTCTCCCAACTTCCCCACATCATGACATCTTTGCTCTAGGGCAAAAGATGAACTCAAATCAAGCCTACTCAAAATCTGTTTTTTCCAGGGTAGAAAATTTCTCCACAGTACCTATGTGTTTACAACATAAGAAAAACTCAAACCACACAATCCAATGACAAAAAACAGAAATCCACACGTAGGCATGTCAGGTGAAGAAGTGCTTCCTCGGGTCTCTGAAGAGTGCTAGCACAAGCAGACGTCTGGCACTACTGCTCAGAGTCACAGAGTCCTCAGACTTAACAAACCGGATGCTTATACCCATGGGATGCAGCCATACACATAAATACCTCCCTGGGTCGTTCAGGCTCTGCTAGCAGGGGCCTGAGTGGAAACAACCAGGCGACCTCTGCCGGAAATACTTTGCAGAGAATAGGAAACAAGAACGGGCTTCTGCAAATGTCACTTCAGTATCCAACTCAAGCCTAGAGCATTTGGTTCAGCTGAAATCTCATGGACAGAAGAGCCTGGAGGTGGGGGGGGGGGGGGGGGCTACAGTCCATGGGGTCACACAGAGTTGGACATGACTTGGTGACTAAACAACATGGGTAAAGGAAGTTAAGGGGAATGAGGTCCTTCTTTTTTAAAAAGCTCTTTCTCTAGAAGAGTTCAGTGGTCTTTCTTGTGATAGGGAGATTACTAATATGTTTGTATATTCCTGGCACCTTGAATAGTAACAGTTGCAACTGCTGGGTACTTGCAGTATGACTCACATTGTGCCCGGTGCTTAACTCACAAAGAGCTGAGCCCAGACTTCCTGATTCCAGCATGCCCATCTTCATCACCATGCCCGTCCACCTCCAACACTACCCAGTTATATCAGGCCCCATTCATCTTACGTCCTTTCTGGTGATGTCATATCTCATATGACTACATCTATCTGTAAACAGGTTCAATATTGGAAATCAGTGCATATTCTCCTTAGTAAACCTTTAATATAGAAAAGAAGGACAAATAAAATATCCAATCTCTCTTTTTTGTTAATACAAAACTACATTGGTATATACCTGAAACTAACAACACTGCAAATCAACTATACTCCAGTGAAAATTTAAACAAATAAATAATACAACAGACTAGGGAAAGTAAGTAACAGAAAGGAAGCAGACGCAGATACAGGGAGGATACTCACAGATACTAGTGGTTACCAGAGGGAGAGGGCATGGGGGGAGGGACAACACAGGGGTAAAGGATCAAGAGGTACAAAATATTAGGTGTAAAATAAGTTACAAAGACACGCTGTACAACATAGGGAATACAGTCAGTATTCTGTAATAACTGTAAAGGGAGGTTCATCTTTGAAAATTGTATTGTTTGGTTGATGAGTTGTGTACGACTCTTTGCGACCCCATGAACTGCAGCACGCTTCCCTGCCCTCTACTATTTCTCTGAGTTTGCTCAAAACTCATGTCCATTGATGCCATCCAATCATCTCATTCTCTGTCGATCCCTTCTCCTCTTGCCCTCAATCTTTCCCAGCAAAAACAATCACGTAAAAAATAAAAAATTTTCAATAAAACACATAACTACAAAATGGCTGAATATTTCTTTCAGTTCAGAGTCTCCAGTGTCTCTAGACAAACACTTGTTATCTGAGGGTGGTGTGACTCTAACCCTGACCAATCCATCTACAACATACTTGCAGAGTTAAGCTGGGGGGTGAATAGCACACAGAGAGCTCTGAAAACATCCTACTGTCTGTTCTGGAATCAACATTACCTAAATGTGCATTTTATATAAAATTTAACTAGCACTGGTCATAGCAACTGACAGTAAGACTAGACCCTGGAAACAGTCTAAGACTTCATGCTTTATTCTGGTTGGAGAATAAACTCAGAATCGGCAAGCTGCAAAGGCTCCTAGTTATCGCTTCCCTTACCCCTGCATCTCAGTGGAACAGACTGAGGCCCTGTGGCTAAAGATTCCCTCATATTCCATTCACACCACCAGCGAACAGCAGATTCGTTCCCAAATGAAGGTCTCAGTGTTCATTGCTTTCTCTCATCACGCGGGCACTGACCCTTTCTTTCCAACGGACTATCCTTTATGCATACACTTCCTCAGAGGGGAGATTTTTGCTCAGTAGCTGAAACTCTTGAAAGTGCTTTCACATGCATTATTGGACACAAGCCTCAACACACAGACCCAGGAGGCTGACACGGGAGCACAGTGCAGGGGCTTGCTCCCACTTCTGCTGACACCCACCACACGAGGCTTGATGTCACAAAGGACAGCGAGGGGGGCGTCCAGGAAGATCGAGCAGGAGGAAGGAGCTGGAGACACGACAAGCCCCAGGGCATCCATCCCCTGGACCCCGGCTCTGATAGTGGCCCTGACTCACTGTGAATGTTTGAAGAGCAACCATTTTGGTTTAAATCTCCCCTAAAAGAAAAGAAAGGCAAAAAGTATATTGAGTGGGGGTGCGGGTGGGGGGGTCCTTGCCTGCACGTTAAGTTACTTCAGTCATGTCTGACTCTTTGTGACCCCATGGACTATAGCCCACCAGGCTCCTGTGTCCATGGGATTCTCCAGAAAAGAATACTGGAGTGGGTTGTCATGCCCGCAACCCAGGGATTAAGGTGGGTTTTTTACTACTAGTGCCACCTGGGAAGCTCCACTACGGGATGGGGAGGGATCTATCAAATTGGTAGAGCTCTTTTTCTTTCTAAGATTCCAACCGTTGGGACTTCCCTGGCGATCTAGTAGCATTTTTCCGATCTCTTCCCAAGTCCTAGGGCAATGTATACTTTCATTTCCGCAGCTCTCTGTGCTCCAAATAGGAGAATACATAACTGACTCTAGCTCTTGGCTTCAAGATTTCAGTAAATGACAACCTTTATCAGTAAGCTTTATAAAATGGAACATAACCCAAAACAACCCATCCCAAACCATGGGCATTTTTTCAGTGACAAAAACTGCAGATGCAACATCAGTGCTTTGGTCTTCCTAGTGTTCCACAAAGACCAAAAGAGGTAAGAAGAAAAACTGATAACATACTGGAACCAACTGGCATTAAAGAAATTCACATATGCTCAACAAATAACTTTCTCCCTGATCAGTTCATGAGGTGAACCTCTCCTGATTAAGCCAAAACTGCATCGTTCTTACATTCACGGTGCAAACACATATTCCCAGTTCTAAAATGTTGTTTTCTGGTTTACAAACCTTTAAAAACACTCCAAGTGCATTTTTTTTTTCATCAGTCTGCACCTGCAAACATTTGGGAAACGCAAGCATACACTTTCTGAAGTCAGAAGAAAACACTTTCCCAAACACAGCTGTAACCTGACTTTCATAACCCAAATGTCTACAAATATTCTTAACTGAATAAAGAGCCAGTGGTTAGCTAGAATTTTTTTTCTGATCAATATGTCCTTTGCTCACATGCAAACAGAAAGCTTATACTTTTCCTACAGAAGCCTAGAATAACACTGAAGAAACACACACCATGTCAACAATAAAGTGTATTCCACACATGATATTCCTTTGTTTTTCTCTTCCTCCTCCTTCAATTTCGGTGTACAACTTCTCCTGAGGTTCTTTTACTTCTCTGTTACTCTAGCCTCTTTCCAGGACTCAAGCCTGCCTTAGAAATCACATGGTCCTAACCATGGCACAGAAGATCAGGACACAGGAAGCCTAGCATCTGCAAAAAGAGATGTCTGCCAGCCAGGGCTAGCTCTGGCTATGACAAAAGCAGGACTTGTCCCCAGTGTTACCTGTGAAACTTTAACCTGGAATATAAGTAAATGCATTTAGAACTGACTCATCAAGGTAAATGACATTTTTTCTTTGGGCATGTAAGCCAGGACTCCTACTCATTTGGGTAGGCACAAATGGCCATTTCTCTGAAAAGAAAAATAAGCTCTGGACCTACTAATTCTACAAAAGGAAATGCGTGAATTTTCATCAGTGAAGAAAACATCTCCTGAAGACCTGCATATGATTACATTTAACAGAATCATCTGAAATCTTTTTCCAAATATGCACACCCCCAGGCATGGCCCACATATTTAAGAGATAATGCAACACACTTTTTTTTTTCCATTTTAGCTATCAGAATAAAATGCCTAAAATGCCTAAAGCAAAACCATGTTCTGTATGCGATCAATGGTGGGATTTTATGAGAAGCTGCATAAGGGGAGAGGTGAGGTGTGATTTCAGCCTTTATATTTTATTACTGCTTCTAAAATTTATGGGACTAGGTTGTCAGTTTTTAATAGCAAGTTTCTTTCAAATTACAATTTATTTGTTACAGAAGTGATAACTAATACACATTATATTCCTTGCAGAAATCCTGATAAACACTCAAAAAAAATCTCTTTAACGATGAAACCACCCATCAGCCCACACACAAAACCATTTCTGTTAAAATGCTAATGACTATTCTTCAGAGCCTTTTCTTCCCATGCAACAGCTGTCTCTTTAAAGAATCAACCCATCAGGACAACTGTATGTGGAGCCCAGGTTCCTAGAGTTTACCAGAACACAGTCCCTAGCTGTACTTGAGAGGTGACCTCTGCTGTATGCATCTGTTAGAAACAAAGCTTTGGGCAAGATTCGATTTCTCAACACATTAGGGCCCAGCTAGATTTTAACCTCCCAAGCGAAACGTGTTTCTAACTAAGGGTTTAGAAATCAGGTATACATATTTTTAAGAACATTCCAAATAGTCCAATGTTTTAGACCCTCATCTCTGCCAACTCAAGGCTACATGAAGGGCATACGTACTGGAGACCAAAAGTAGCCTTTTCTTCAGTGCGGATGAACGATTCATCTTCTTAAGCCTTAACTGTGATGAAAGCATCAACTCTACCTAGTTCCTGTATCTTACAGGGAGCGTCTCAGAAGGTTAATGCTAAGATGCTTAGATTCCAGCTCAGTTTGGAACTTGTGCATCCTCCATCTTTAGTAGCTGTGCCTGAAGTGAAAAAGGGAAGATTTCCCTCCACTGAGCTCATGTCACGGAGAACCAGCTTTGACATACATGTTTCCAATAATGACAAAGGGTGCAAGGATGCGATAAGTGTACTCCTTTAACTGGAAGGAGAGAGAACAGTCAGGAAAACACAGCCAGTGAACCACACACTGAAGACAGCAGAGCCCCTTCCTGTTTTGCTGTCAATATTCTAATTATCAAGTATCACTTAACATCAGTATGCTATGCTATGCTATGCTAAGTCACTTCAGTCGTGTCCGACTCTGTGTATGAAATGTTTTTATTTCCTCTGTCTCTCAGTCATGGCCAACTCTTTGACACCCCATAGACTACAGCACGCCAGGATTCCCTGTCCTTCACCACCAACTTCCAGAGTTTGCTCAAACTCATGTCTATGGAGTCAGTGATGCCTTCCAACCATCTCGTCCTCTGTCATCCCCTTCTCCTCCTGCCTTCTATCTTTCCCAGCATCAGGGTCTTTTACAATGAGTCAGCTCTTTGCATCAGGTGGCCAAAGTACTGGAGCTTCGCATCAGGTAGCCAAAGTATTGGAGCTTCTGTTTTGGCATCAATCTTTCCGATGAATATTCAGGATTGATTTCCTTTAGGATTGACTGGTCTGATCTCCTTGCTGTCCAAGACTCTGTCTCAAGTCTTCTCCAGCACCACAGTTCAAAAGCATCAATCCTTCGGTGCTCAGCCCTTTTTATTGTCCAGCTCTCACATCCATATATGACTACTGGAAAAACCATAGTTTTGACTATACAGATCTTTGTCAACAAAGTAATGTTTCTGCTTTTTAATACGCTGTCTAGGTTTGTCTCTTCTTCCAAGGAGCAAGAGTCTTTTAATTTCATGGCTGCAGTCATTGTCCGCAGTGATTTTGGAGCCCAAGAAAATAAAGTCTTTCTCTGTTTCCATTGTTTCCCCATCTATTTGCCACCATATGTTTAGAATCTGTCAAATTGGGTCATGCATGATTATCCTTATCACAAAAGATTCCAACACTGTATCATTATGTATATGCTTATTTACTGAGATGAGCACCTTATGTTTAAGATTGTTATGTAACATAAATCTCAACATCAGTGAATATTAACTTAAAAGGGTAAAAACCTGCTGGAGGGAATGGATTCTTAACTATTCTGGGGTATCTCCTGCTACTGCTAAGTCGCTTCAGTCGTGTCCGACTCTGTGCGACCCCACAGACAGAAGCCCACCAGGCTCCCCTGTCCCTGGGATTCTCCAGGCAAGAACACTGGAGTGGGTTGCCATTTCCTTCTCCAACGTATGAAAGTGAAAAGCGAAAGTGAAGTCGCTCAGTCGTGTCCGACTCTTAGCGACCCCATGGACTGGAGCCTATCAGGCTCCTCTGTCCATGGGATTTTCCAGGCAAAAGTACTGGGGTGGGGTGCCATTGCGTATCTCCTAATGGATCAATTATCATCAATTACAAAAAGATCGGTGTATTTACGATTGAGAAATCTGGCAGTCACCATCCATAGCATGGGTTTTTTGTTGTTGTTGTTTATTTATTTTAAATTGGAGGATAACTGCTTCACAATATTGGGCTGGTTTCTGCCATACATCAACAAGAATCAGTCACAGGTGTACATATGGCACCCAACTCTTAAAACATGGCTACAAATCCCTTGACATTCTTCCCAATAAGAAGCGGTGTCCCTGTCCCCTCCCCGTGAGCCTGGGCAGGCTCCCCACTGAGTTGGTCAACAGCACATGCTCAGTGATGCCCTGTGGTCTCTGATGCTAAATCACAAAAGGCCCTTTGGTCTCTGCCCTATTGGCTGAAATCCTCGCTCAGAGCCCTGAGGCTGCCACACTCTACAAGGAAGCTCAAAATACAGGAAGAGGCTTGTGTGCATGTCCTCTGCTCAACAGACCCAGAGGAGCCCACTCTCAGGTCACCCCAGCCCAGGCATCAGAGGTGAGTTACTACAGAAGCCTCCAGATGATTCCAGTCCCCAGCCATTCAAGACTTTTCAGCGGAAGAATTCTTTAGAATCAACATCATTTGTCTATTGCCCCAAAATATATAACTAGAATCTAATTGTGAAGAAAAAGTCAAAACAGATCATTCTGAAAAATAACTGGCCCACATACTTTGAAAAGTACCAGTATCAGGCTTCCCTGATGGTCCAGTGGTTAAAAATCCACCTGCCAATTCCGGGGACATGGGTTCTATCCCTGCTCCAGGACAATCCCACATGCCACGTGGCAGCTAAGCTTGTGTGCCACAACTCCTGAAGCCTGTGTGCCTAAAGTCTGTGCTCCACTACAAGAGAAGCCTGTGCACCACAGCTAGAGAGGCGCCCCTACTCGCCGCAACTAGAGAAAGCCCACCAGCAGTGAAGACCCAGCACAGCCAAAAATACAGAAATCTTCAAAAAAAAAGTACCAGTATCATGAAAAACAAAGACTGAGAAACCAGGTCCAAATGAAAGGAGATGAAAGAGACATGACAATTGTTAAGTACACGGCATGACACTGGACTGGATCCTGCACTGGGGGCAATTTTTCTGTAAATTATCATCTGACAACTGGTGAAGCATGAATATGGATAACTCATACATTAGTGCTTATCAAACACTGGTGCGTATACACTCACTTGGAGGTGAAAACACAGATTCTAATTCGCAGGCTGGGGTGGGGGCCCAAATTCTAATTTCTAAGAAATTCCCAATTTGTATTGACATGCTAGACTATGGCCACACTCAGAATCACAATATATTTAATACAGTGTCCATGCAAAACTCCCTGAACTTGTCCTTGTTTTTGTAAGACAAATGTTGAAGAAATGAGGGGTTATGATGTAAGGGAACTTAGTCTCAAAGGGTTCCACAACAATAGCTATAATAATTACATTGTATGAGGCTTACAAACCTTTATTGTACTATTGCTGCAACCTTGCTATGGGTCTGAAAATTTTCAAAAGACAATTTTGGAACAGAAAGGGTATTATATAAATAGGTAGATATTAACAACCCTATAAGGTTGCTATTTTGATTTCAATGATATACCTGAGGAAACAGATGTTTGGAGAGATTAAATAATTTGTGTGTAATTATGTTACTAATAAAGGGCCCCAAGGCCATGAAGGTTAAATAATGACCTCGCTTATTTGACAAGTACTGTTAATAACTTGCCATTGGATTGTCACAACTTGCAGAGTAACTCAGACCTTGCAGAGTAACTTAGCCTTCTAAGCCTCAGTTTCCTGATTTGAAGGGTTGCACCAGACCAAGTGACTTCGAGCAACTCCAACACCACGTTATTAACACAAGTCAATGCACCGTTCAATCACCCTATTCCTCTCACAATTAACTATGGCAGAACTTTTATTTTTCCTCTACCTTCATGGCAGAATGAAAGGGTAAAAGCAAACATTATTGGAAACCTTATCTATCCAAGCTAGATCAAATCACAGATCTCTATGAAGTTTTGAATTAGTTAACTAGAGTAGCCATGATTTCAAAAACTAACAAAAGTTCAACAGGTAAGCCCCATTTTTACTTTATGAAACAGTATTATCCCTTATTCAGATGCCAGACTTCAAAATATTCTGCATGAGGTTAAGGATGCTTCCAACGCTTTAGGGCCTCAAAGGAAAGCCTGCTTAAAGGGCCAAAGTGAAAGTGAAAGTCTCTCAGTCGTGTCCAGCTCTTTGCAACCCCATGGACTATACAGTCCATGGAATTCTCCAGGCCAGAATACTGGAGTAGGTAGCCTATCCCTTCTCCAGGGATCTTTCCGACCCAGGAATCAAAGGGCCAAAGACATTTTCAAAAATTTAATCTTAACTCTGCCTTTTTTTGGCATGCTGCAGTCCATGGGGTCGCGAAGAGTCTGACACGACTTGGTGAATAAATAAAAACAACCTTAACTGTGCAACCAAGAGACAGTATACATGAATGGGACCAGGGACCTGAAACTGACAATTCTGAAAAATGGAGATTCCAGCTTAGGCTCTGGACTGATTTCTAAAGGAATGGTGAGCAGCTGGAAAAGCAGAAAGAATATCCAGGACTATGCAGGTTAACTAGGAAGCTGCCAATTAATTTCCTTAAGTCCAAGGCTTTTAGGCTGGGAAACAGATCAACATTTTGTACATTTACATTCTTTTTCTTCCCTATTTTCTGAACTCACTTTCTAAAACTATGTTCATTTCATATTGGAGTATAGTTGATTCGCCATCTCATGTTAGTTTCAGGTGTACAGCAAAGTGAATCAGTTACAAACATATACCCACTCATTTTTAGATTCTTTCCCCATGTAGATCATTACAGAGTATTGAGGAGAATTCCCTGTGCTAAACAGTAGGTCCTTATTAGTTATCTATGTTATATATAATAGTGTGCATATGCCAATCCCAGCCTCTCAATTCATCCTCCCTTCAACTCCCCTTGTCAACCACAAGCCCACCCTCTTAAGTCTGTGAGTCTGTATCTCATTCCAACAAGGCCTTAGAAACTGTTGCTCATGACAGAGTATCCCTGCACAGAAAGTGAAGAAATACAGACCAGTCAAAGGCACTTGAAATCTGTCATCTCAGCACCTCTTTATACTCTTAACAATTATTAGGTTCCAAAGAACTTTTCTTTGTGTGGATTCTCGCTTAATGATATTCCCAGTGTTAGAAATAGGAAATAAAATTTAAAATTTTTCAAAGACATATTAGTTGATTAAACAACCATTACATAATAACACACTGTCTTAGGAAAAAATAACTGTTTTCCAAAACAAAAATAATGCAGTGAAAAAATTGTTTTATATTTTGTAAGTCTATTTCTTGTCAGATTTAGATGAAGACAGCAGGATTCTCATATCTGCTTCTGCATTCAATCTGTTTTGACACCTGATGTCACATCACCCATGGAAAACTCCACTCGACAGTTGTAAAATAAGTGAAAAAGGCAGTCACCTCACAGACCTCTGAAAGGGTCTCGGGGGACCCCAGTCCACACTTTGAGAATCTCTATCTTACATGCTGATATAGTAAGTATGCTTAACTAAATTAAAAATATCATCCCCATCAGACACTCTGTAGGAAAATTACACATCGGTCCAGAGAGTTTCTCACTCTCAGAAATACAGATATTTTGGGTCTGATCATTCTCTTTTCTTTGTTTTCTTGGTCACTCAGCATGTGGAATCTTAGTTCCCTAAACAGGGATCGAACCTGCTCCCCCTGCATTGGAAGCACAGAGTCTTAACCAGTAGACAACCAGAGAGGTCCCGGATCACTTTTGTAGGAGGAGCTATTCTGTGCCTGTTAGCAGCATCCCAGACTCTACTCCACCCCAGACGTAACAATCAAAAATGTCTCCACACTTTGCTAAACATCCCCTGAGGACTGAGAACCACCGCTGTAAACCCAGAAAAACATTTCTAGTGGTATGCCTCAGAGCACTAGTTCAATATTTGTTATCCATGACTTGGGCTTCATCAGCAGACAACACAAAATCGGGAGAGGTACTGAATAATTTTCGAAGCGAGAAATGTGCCCCCAAACTTTCAGCAGTTTGGAAACAAACCAACAAGCAAGGCAGGATCTAAAGGGAAAAACTATGGAGCAGTATCTACACATCTACAAAGCAGTCCCACAGTTATAGTACAGAGACTAGCTACTTCAGCAACCAGCAGGAAAAAGCCAGCTCTGTGGACAGTAAGGGCAGGATGAGGCTAGCACAGGGCATGGCTGGCAAGCTGATGACATCACAGACACGATTACATGACACAATACAGCTAGACAGGAAGGATGCTCCTCCCAACTGTACTCCTTACTGCCTGGACCAGGACAGGGCATTATACTCTATCCCGTGGTAAGAGACACTGAGCAACAGACGTGTCCCTGGTGGGGTGCAAGCATTCCAGTCATCAATTCCAGCAAGTAGTGAAGGTTTTCCCCCCACCAATAAGCAATCTCCCGACACTCTCTGGATATCCTACAATCTGACACAATTCTGACCCCATCTACCTGAAGACAGGATCAGCCCCCACAGGTTGAAATTTCAGTCCCACAAAACTAACCCCTACTTCAGGTGCCAATCAAGAGTCAAGGTTGTCACCTATGATGCTGATCAGTAAAGTTCAGTTGCTCAGCGTATACGACTCTTTGTGACCCCAGGGACTGCAGAATGCCAGGCTTCCCTGTCCATCACCAACACCCGGAGCTTGCTCAAACTCATCTCCATTGAGTCAGTGATGCCATCCAACCATCTCATTCTCTGTCATCCCCTTCTCCTCCTGCCTTCAATCTTTCCCAGCATCAGGGTCTTTTCCAATGAGTCAGCTCTTCGCATCAGGTGGCTAAAGTATTGGAGTTTCCGCTTCAACATCAGTCCTTCCAATGAATATTCACGACTAATTTCCTTTAGGATTAACTGGTTGGATCTCTTTGAAGTCCAAGAGACTCTCAAGAGTCTTCTCCAACACCACAGTTCAAAAGCATCAATTCTTTGGCACTCAGCTTTCTTTACAGTCCAGCTCTCATATCCATACATGATCCCTGGAAAAACCATAGGCTTGACTAGACAGATCTTTGTTGGCAAAGTAAGTCTCTGCTTTTTAATATGTTGTCTAGCTTTGTCATTGCTTTTCTTTCAAGGAGCAAACATCTTTTAATTTCATGGCTGCAGTCACCATCTGCAGTGATTTTGGAACCCAAGAAAAGAAAGTCTGTCACTGTTTCCATTGTTTCCCCATCTATTTGCCATGACGTGATGGGACCAGATGTCATGATCTTAGTTTTCTGAATGTTGAGTTTTAAGTCACTTTTTTCATTCTCCTCTTTCACTTTCATCAAGAGACTCTTTAGTTCTTCTTCACTTTCTGCCATAAGGGTGGTGTCATCTGCATATTTGAGGTTATTGCTATTTCTCCCAGCAATCTTGATTCCAGTTTGTGCTTCATCCAGCCCAGAATTTCACATGATGTACTCTGCATTAAGTTAAATAAGTAGGGTGACAATATTCAGGCTTGACGTACTCCTTTCCTGATTTGGAACCAGTCTGTTGTTCCATGCCCAGTTCTAACTGTTGCTTCTTGACCTGCATATAGATTTCTCAAGAGGCAGGTCAGGTGGTCTGGTATTTCCATCTCTTTAAGAATTTTCCACGGTTTGTTGTGACGCACTAAGTCAAAGACTTTAGTGTAGTAAATAAAGCAGAAGTAGATGTTTTTCTGGCACTCTCTTGCTTTTTCTATGATCCAGCAGATGTTGGCAATTTGATCTCTGGTTCCTCTGTCTTTTCTAAATCCAGCTGGAACATCTGGAACCAGAACATCTGGTTCTGATAGACTGACTATAAACCAGAGGTTCCTATACCCCCTCTCCTTGGGTTCAATTAATCTTCTAGAGTGGCTCAGAGAATTCGGGAAACCCACACACTCATAGTTTAGCAATTTATCACAAAGGACGTTTAAGGGTATGAATCAACAGCCAAATGAAGAGATGCATGAAGTTCTGAAAGGGCTTCCACCCTCCGGGAGTTTGGGGATGGGCAGAGTAGCATGCAGAAGCTTTCTGGTTCCCCAACCTGAAAGTTCTCTGAAGTCCCTCCTTTCGGGTTTTCATGGAGGCTCCAATACACAGGCACCATCGGCCCCTGGTGACTGAGTCAACCTCCAGCCCCTCCCCCTCCACACAAATCAGGGGGTGGGACTGAAAGTTCCAATCCTTTATCCATGGTTGTTTCTCTGGCAACCTGCCCTCACACCTAGGCACTTTCCAAAAGCCACCTAATTAACATAAGCTCAGCCATGGTGCAAAGAGAATTCTCATGAAAGAAAGATACCCATTTCATCTTCATGACCCTGAAGCAACTTGAGGAACTGTGGATGAGAAACAAAACATAACAAAGATGCTCCTAGCACTCTTATTACTCAGGAGATTCCAGGTGTTTGGGGAGCTGTGTGCCAGGCACCAGGGATGAAAACCAAACATAGAGTTCTTATTATAAAGCACATCAAAGCAAATAATGGACACGAGCTTAAAATTCTGTGAAATTGGAACATAACCTGTATTTTAGTTAATAATACTCTATCATTTGCTACATGCAACAAATTCTGGTAGATTCTCTTTTCATTTTTTAATTCAATTACAAATATTTTCTAATGTTCCTTGTTATGGCTTCTTAGATATACCCATCATTTAAAAGGGGATATTTAATTTCCAAATACATGGGATTTTGTTTAAAGTATCTTTAATTTCTCATTTTGACACTAATTTCTCATTTAAATTCTTTCTTCTCTGCAGTCAGCCTGTTTTTTTCAGTCTAACTTAAAAAAAATTAATTTACTTTAATTGGAGTCTAATTACTTTACAATATTGTGGTGGGTTTTGCCATATATCAACATTAATCAATATAACTTTTTTGAGGCTTTCAATGGCCAAGTCAAAGATCTCTCTTGGTAAATGTCACACTGCACTAGAAAATATGTGGGTTATTTTCAAGTTCTTTTGATATTGATTTCTAACATAAGTCCACCGTGATAACTCTGTATGATTTCAATACCTTTAGACCATGAAACTTTGCTCCTTGTTTTATGTCCTAGGATATGTTCTAGTGTCTGCTAGTTTACAGTCTATGGGCACTTGAACAGAATTTGTTATCCTACGGTTGTGTGAAAATTGTTTTGAGAAAATGGTATGTAAAATCAACATAAAATTATGTTGAATTGGTTCACAGTGCTTTTCAGGTCTACTATATCCTTCTACTTCTCTGCATATTCATTCATTCTATTAATTTTTGAGAGTTTGATATTGAATTTCAATTAAAAACCTTTATTTATCTACTTAAAAAATAACTGTAATATGTAGTGGAACTATATATAACCTTGTTCTGTATTTTCCAAATCTTCTATAAATGTGTTAGCATACTTTTATAACTTAAAAAAAAATTTTTTTTAAATAAAGTACATTACAGAATGTAACCAGGAAGGTAAGAAATTCAAACTGAAGTTATACAAGTGAAGGACCCAGAAAGAAACTCAACAGTTCGCTGTACCAATTCTCAGATTCTAAAACCAGTCCTATGTGGAAGAGGGATTCACCTTGTACTTGACCCAGAGGTTTAACCAGGGCTAATGGGCTGAGAAAATAAAAAGGCACATGTCAGCTGAGTGTGAGGGGAAACAACCTTCTGGGTTGGTGAAGTTACACAACTGCTGGGCAGGTCAATTCGGGAGACACTGAGTTCCATGTCACAAAAGTTTTATAAAATAAGACTGGGGCATTCCAAAAGAGGTTCAAATATTACACGCAGGGCTCAAATAGCTGACCCGTGCATCTGTAGGCAAGAAAATACATGCCTATCCCCTAAAGAGAGTCTCACTCACCAAGTTCTTTGAGCCAATTGACTCACTCTTCTCAATACAGAAGCCAGCCTGTCAAGGTGAACTGTCACGCTTTTCTTCAGGACAGGACAACCTTACCAGATCCTTGATAAACACAGGTTGTGCCATGCCAGGACTTGAACTTTCTTTCTGTACTCCAAGTTGGTCACCTTCAGGGTTCTGATTTCATCTACAGTGCATGGATACCAACATGCCAAAGGGCTGACCCAGATCCATCTTAATATTCCTTTTAATCTGATTTTCTCTTTCCCAAAGAAGAACATGCCAGATATTAACAAGTAAATGCTAAGGCTTTGTAAACAGTTATCACTCATAAATATATTCATCATCAATAAAGTCACTCTTATTTGGCCCATGAAATACTAACTTTATAATTCTTCCACAGGCATGTCCAAGAGTATAATAATTAGCCTCTGAGAAGTTTCCCAAGAGCCACAGCACCTGCTGGCATTCTAACCTGATTTTCCTATATCATAGTACACAAAAATATGCAGACACACACATAAAATTATGCATGTGCTACAGTCCCACTGTTACTATTCCCCCAAAGACCTGAGAGTTCAACTGAGAACAAGGTCAAGTACGTGTGTGGGGAAAGGATGAGAGAGAGAAGGGCAGAGGAGGTGGACATCCTAGCCAGGTGGCCAGAGCTCTAAAAGTGCTGCTAATATGGGGAGAATTGTATGAGAAGAAGCTATGTAACATGCAGAACTTGTACTGCATTTTCAAGAACTTCTACTGAATGAAAAGATGTAGACAATATGTTGCCCTATAAATATATAACCTTTAAAAATATTCCCTTTTCTGAACCTTCCTACACTGCTGGTGGGAATGTAAATTGGTGTAGCCATGTAGCCACTATGGAGAATAGTACTGCTGCTGCTGCTAAGTGACTTCAGTCATGCCCGACTCTGTATGACCCTATAGACGGCAGCCCACCAGGCTCCCCCGTCCCTGGGATTCTCCAGGCAAGAACACTGGAGTGGGTTGCCATTTCTTTCTCCAATGCATGCAAGTGAAAAGTGAAAGTGAAGTTGCTCAGTCGTGCCCGACTCTTCGCGACCCCATGGACTGCAGCCTACCAGGCTCCTCTGGCCATGGGATTTTCCAGCCAAGAGTACTGGAGTGGGGTGCCATGGCCTTCTCTAGAGAATAGTATAGAGGTTCCTCAAAAGACTAAAAGTAGAACTATAATATGACCCAGCAATATCACTACTGGGCATATACCCAGAGGAAAACCTTAATTCAAAAAGGTACACACTACTGGAGAAGTGCAAATCAAAACTACAATGAGATATCACCCCTCACCGGTCAGAATGGCCCTCATCAAAAAGTCTACAAACAATAAGTGCTGGAGAGGGCGTGGAGAAAAGGGAATGCTCTTGCACTGGAGGTGGGAATGTAAACTGATACAGCCACTATGGAAGATGGTATGGAGAGTCCTTTAAAAACAAGGAAGAAAACCACCATATGACCTAGTAATCCCACTCCTAACCATATACCCCAAGGAAACCAAAATTGAAACAGACACATGTATCCCATTGTTCACTGCAGCACTATTTACAATAGCTGGAACATGGAAGCAACCTAGATGCTCATTGACAGATGAATGGATAAAGATGCTGTGGTACATATACACAATGGAATATTACTCAGCCATAAAAAGAAACACACTTGAGTCAGTTCTGATGAGGTGGATGAACCTAGAACCTATTATACAGAGTGAAGTGAGTCAGAAAAAGAAAGATAAATACCGTATTCTAATACATATATACAGAATCTAGAAAAATGGTATTGAAGAATTTATTTACAGGACAGCAATGGAGAAACAGGCAAAGAATAGACTTACAGACATGGGGAGAGGGAAGGAGAGGGTGAGATGTATGGAAAGAGTAACATGGAAACTTAAATTACCATATGTAAAATAGATAGCCAATGGGAATTTGCTGTATGACTCAGGAAACTCAAACAGGGGCTCTGTATCAACCTACAGGGATGGGATAGGGCAGGAGATGGGAGGGAGGTTTAAAAGGGAGGGCATATATGTATACCTATGGCTGATTCATACTGAGGTTTGACAGAAAACAACAAAATTCTGTAAAGCAATTATCCTTCAATAAAAAAAAATAAAAAAAAAGAAGCACAGGCAGAAATAAATTTAGCAAAATGCAAAAAAAAAAAAAAAAAGTGCATGCACACCAATGCTCACTGCAGCAATATTTACAACAGCCAGGACATAGAAGCAACCTAAATGTCCATCAACAGAGGAATGGATAAAGAAAATGTGGTACATATACACAATGGAATATTACTCAGCCTTGAAACGGAATGAAATAGCACTATTTGTAGAGATGTGGGTAACCTAGAGACTGTGATACTGAGTGAAGTCAGAAAGAGAAAAACAAATATTATATACGAATGCATGTATGTGAAATCTAGAAGAATGGTCCAGATGAACTTTCTTGCAAAGCAGAAAAAAGACAGATATACAACAAACTTATGGATATCAAGAAGGGAATGGGGAGTGGGATGCATTGGTAGGCTGACGTATATACATTACCATGTATAAATGGATAACTAATAAGAACCTAGCATATAGCCCAGGGAATTCTATTCAATGATCTTTAGTGACCTAAATAGGAAGGAAATCTAAAAAAGAGGGGAAATATGTACATACGTATAACTGATTCACTTTGCCATACAGCAGAAATTAATACGACACTGTAAAGCAACTATATACCAATAAAAATAAATTCTTAAAAACAAAAACAAAAAAACCCTCCATTTTCCATCTAGAAGCACAAGGCTTTGGAAAACAACAGGGAAAGATACTAAACCAAAATTCATTTTCACCAAAATAGTGGGATACTCTATTTATCACAACATAACAGGCTCTGCAAAAGTGAATGGTTTCTGACAACTTTTATTTAATTACGCTCCTAATTCTCTGGCCCAGGGACCTGGGCATGGCACAGCAGGCCCAATCAGCCTTGCAGGGATCTGGCAAAGGGCTGGACATGGCTAGGACCGGGACTGGGCCCAGAGTCCGAAAGCTCAGTTTTGGCCGTCGGTGGGGTTCCTCAGTGTGGTCTGCTGGAGTCTGGGATAACGCCTAGGATGGACAGGCTGGAGGGGCTGCGGCTGGCCGGGCCTCTCTCTCTCTCAGCTACATAGCCTCTGCCCGTGGCGAGCAGGAGCCTCCTCGCAGCTTGCCATTCTCAGGAAGGCCGGATGTCCTCCACGCAGGGGACTTCCAGGTGAGCAAGTGGGAGGAAGGGCTCGGTCTCTCCCAGCCACAGCTCTGAGTCACTTCTGCCACAGTCTAATGCTCAAGGTCATTTCAGAGTCCACTGAGGTTTAACAGAAGGAGACACAGACTCTCCTGTCTCTACAAAAACAGTGAGAAAGAATGTGATAGGCCACCAAGAGACACATTTATTTCAGGTTTCATCTGGTATCACCTGCAGGCCCAGATACAAGATGAGCAAAATAACCATCCCCAAGGGAACTTCAAGACAGACGCACTTCACAATAAATATAATGTGCTAAATAGGTCATAAATACCAATACTTCTCTCACGACTGCTTCAAGTCTTTGTCATCTGAGCACAAGACAGCCACACAAGAGTTCCATTTATCACAAAGGATATGGAAGAATGTAAGGAGCTCAAACTCAAAAAAGATTCAGACTTATTTTTTTTAAAGGTTCTTCAAACTGAAACCTGATCCCTCTAGTGATTTCCAATTTTATCCAATAGATTAGTCAAACTGACAGATATTCTTGCACTGAGATTGAAGGCTAGTGTATTTATTTACCTTGTAATGTAAATTTAAGTCTGTGGTACTTAGCTTGCTATTTTTTCCTCTACATTCTTTCTATTGGAATATAATCACTTTACAATCTTGTGTTAGCTTCTGTGTATAACGTGAGTCAGTCACATGTACACATATATCCCCCTCTCTCTTTTTTTAATTTTTTAAAAACTTTTTATTTTGTATTGGGGTATAGTCGATTAACAATGTCATGATAGTTTCAAGTGAACAGCGAAGAGACTCAGCCATACATGTACACATATCCATTCTCCCCAAAACTTCCTTCCCACCCAGGCTGCCACATACCACTGAGAAGACTTCCTTGGCTTCTTATTTAAGTCTAAGGAGAAAACTACAAATGAGTCATAATCTTCCCCATCACTGTAATGATAATATTGACAAAGAACATTGGGAAAATACAAAGTTCCTTTCTCCCCACCAAGGTAATCGTCAACAGTTTCTTTGATTCTTTTTCTAAGAAAATTTTAAAAGTTGCCTATGCATATGCCTGCTTACATGAGTCATTTCTATCTATGTATTTTAACACACAAAGGATCATAACAGAGATACAGTACATCACTTTAATTTTTAATTATCCATTCAAATACTAACTGAACACCTGCTACGGGACATGCAACACTCCAGACGCTGGAGATAAAGGAATAAGTGCAAAGGCCCTGACATAGAAGCAGACCTTGTGTGTTCCAAAGAAACCCAAGAGGCCAGGTGACCAGACTGCAGTGCATGAGGCTACGAAAGGGAAGCTGCATCAGTAAACAGCAGGAGTTTTTTTGTTTTGTTTTTAACTCACAGTGAGACAGGATGTCAGAGTGTTGGAGACCATTCAATTTCAGTGTATTCATTTACTATTACTAACAAAAGACTAAATTTATAGGCTGAAAATAATACAGCTACTATTATTGTGTTTCCTAATTCTTGTGCTGTATAACAAAGTTAAATATACATTTTATAACTTTGCTACATATAACAAGAACTAGAAAAGAAGGTGCTATTCTGCTTTATGACCTCACTTGGAAGAATGTGATGTATATCTTGGGACAAATGCTGACTCCTGAGTCAAAGACTCAAGTTTTGGGAAAAGCAGTTGCTTAAGGCAATGGCACCCAACTCCAGTACTCTTGCCTGGAAAATCCCATGGACGGAGGAGCCTGGTAGGCTGCAGTCCATGGGGTCGCTAAGAGTCGGACACGACTGAGTGACTTCACTTTCACTTTTCACTTTCATGCATTGGAGAAGGAAATGGCAACCCACTCCAGTGTTCTTGCCTGGAGAATCCCAGGGACGGGGGAGCCTGGTGGGCTGCCGTCTATTATGGGGTCACACAGAGTCGGACACGACTGACGCGACTTAGCAGTAACAGCAGAAAAGAATTATCTCAAAGTTTCCAAGTGTCAGGCTTCCAGGCACATGTTAATTGCCCAGGTCCTCAGCTCACAAGGCTGTTATCAAGAGGTCCACCAACCTGAATTATGGAGGCGCCACTGGGGATGCCTCTGCTTCCAAGCCCATTTGGGTCACTGGTGGAATTCACTTCCTTGCAGTCAGACGACTGAGTGCTGACTTCTTGCTGACTATGGGCTGGAGGCTGCCTGCAGTTCCCTGCCATGTGGGACTCTCCATAGACAGTTCACAACATGGCTATTTGCTTCTTTCAGGCCAGCAGGGGAACCTCTCTCCAATCTGATCCACTCGAGTCTTTCATAACCAAACATTCTTGGGAAAGAATCCATCAGCTTGGGTCCAACTGGTTAGAATCAAGCAGGTCCCACCAGTGCTCAAGGGCCTTAAACACTGGGTCACCTTAGAATGTGTCCACCACAACCAGTATCAGCATTTACAAATCTACCTCATTTTTTAATGAGTTACCCATGTTTCTTCTTGGGAGCATATAATTTAATTTTCTCCCCTGTCATTGAAGACTATCTGTTTCTGACATTTTCCACTGAGATATACACATGGCAGTGAACATGTTCAACATATTTGCAAAATTTTGAGAGAATATCTATAGAGCATTTGGTAGCAGAGATTGCCTTCAAACTAGGAGTGAATTTTAATCTTTTCTGGATGCTGCCAAACCATTTCAGAAAGGCTACGCCAACTCACACTTACATCAGACACAGACAAGACAACTTATGTCAACCCTAAATAGTCATTGGAAGGACTGATGCTGAAGCTCCAATACTTTGGCCACCTGAGGCCAAGAGCCAACTCATTAGAAAAGGTCCTGATGCTGAGAAAGACTGAAGGCAAAAGGAGAAGGGGGCAGCAGAGGACGAGATGGTTAGATAGCAACACCAACTAAATGCACATGAATTTTAGCAAACTCCAGGAGATAGCAGAGGACGAGATGGTTAGACAGCATCACCAACTCAATGCACATGAATTCTAGCAAACTCCAGGACAGAAGAGCCTGGCATGCTGCAATCCATGGGGTCAAAAAGAGTCAGACATGACTTAGCAACTGAACAATAATAATGAGATTTACTTCTCTCACATTCCTTAGTGGAACCTTACAATTTTTATCAAGTAGGTGTTCTTCATCTCTTGATTTACGCTTACAACTGGGTGATTTATCTTTTCTTGAGTTAGGTTTACACTCAGGTAATGCAAGGAGATCCAACCAGTCCATTGTGAAGGAGATCAGCCCTGGGATTTCTTTGGAAGGAATGATGCTAAAGCTGAAACTCCAGTATTTTGGCCACCTCATGCGAAGAGTTGACTCATTGGAGAAGACTCTAATGCTGGGAGGGATTGGGGGCAAGAGAAGGGGACGACAGAGGATGAGATGACTGGATGGCATCACTGACTCGATGGATGTGAGTCTCAGTGAACTCTGGGAGTTGGTGATGGACAGGGAGGCCTGGCATGCTGCGATTCATGGGGTCGCAAAGAGTCGGACACAACTAAGCAACTGATCTGATCTGAATGTATCTTTTTGAAGGACATCAATGATACAGCCTGTTCTCTCACTGTATTTTCTGATTTTTGTTGTATATAAGGAAGTTATCGATGGGGTGATTACTTTTAATTCTTCATCTCAAAGAATCATTTGATGTACCTAATAGTTCTTCAATCTGTTTTCTTGGGCCACCCATGTACACAAACTAATTTGCAAATAATCTAACATTTTCCCCTTCCAGTTTTCATACCACCTCCTTTTTTTTTTCCTCTTTTCTTGTTTACTAATCCTAGGATAATAGTTAATTAAATAGCATGTCAAGTCAGAATTTCAACATTTTGAGCATTTTAATGATGAAAACTCTACCTTTTGGGTTAAAATACACATTTTATATCATTTTAAGGAAGTAACCAAAATTTCTACTTTATTAAAGTGTTTTACTAGGAATTCAAGTGGACCTTAGGAAGCATCACTACGAACAAAGCTAGTGGAGGTGATGGAATTCCAGTTGAGCTATTGCAAACCCTAAAAGATGATGCTGTGAAAGTGCTACACTCAATAAGTCAGCAAATTTGGAAAACTCAGCAGTGGCCATAGGACTGCAAAAGGTCAGTTTTCATTCCAATCCCAAAGAAAGGCAATGCCAAAGAATGCTCAAACTACTGCACAATTGCACTCATCTCACACGCCAGTAAAGTAATGCTCAAAATTCTCCAAGCCAGGCTTCAGCAATATGTGAACCGTGAACTTCCAGATGATCAAGCTGGTTTTAGAAAAGGCAAAGGAACCAGAAATCAAATTGCCAACATCCGCTGGATCACTGAAACAGCAAGAGAGTTCCAGAAAAACATCTATTTCTGCTTTATTGACTATGCCAAAGCCTTTGACTGTGTGGATCACAAGAAACTGTGGAAAATTCTGAAAGAGATAGGAATACCAGACCACCTGACCTGCCTCTTGAGAAATCTGTATGCAGGTCAGGAAGCAGCAGTTAGAACTGGACATGGAACAAAAGGCTGGTTCCAAATAGGAAAAGTAGTACATCAAGGCTGCATATTGTCACCCTGCTTATTTAACTTATATACAGAGTACGTCATGAGAAACACTGGGCTGGAGGAAGCACAAGCTGGAATCAAGATTGCCAGGAGAAATATCAATAACCTCAGATATGCAGATGACACCACCCTTATGGAAGAAAGTGAAGAAAAACTAAAAAGCCTCTTGATGAAAGTGAAAAAGAGGAGAGTGAAAAAGTTGGCTTAAAACTCAACATTCAGAAAACTAAGATGATGGCATCTGGTCCCATCACTTCATGGCAAATAGATGGGCAAACAGTGGCTGACTTTATTTTGGGGGCTCCAAAATCACTGCAGACGGTGACTGCAGCCATGAAATTAAAAGACACTTACTCCTTGGAAGGAAAGTTATGACCAATCTAGACAGCATATTAAAAAGCAGAGGCATTGCTTTGTCAACAAAGGTCTGTCTAGTCAAAGTTATGGTTTTTCCAGTAGTAATGTACAGATGTGCGAGTTGGGCTATAAAGAAAGCTGAGCACCAAAGAATTGATGCTTTTGAACTGTGGTGCTGGAGAAGACTCTTGAGAGTCCCTTTGACTGCAAGGAGATCCAACCAGTCCATCCTAAAGGAGATCAGTCCTGGGTATTTATTGGAAGGACTGATGTTGAAGCTGAAGCTCCAATACTTTGGCCACCTGATGCAAAGTGCTGACTCACTGGAAAAGACCCTGATGCTGGGAAAGAGACTGAGGGCAAGAGGAGAAGGGGATCACGGAGGATGACATGGTTGGATGGCATCACCAACTCAATGGACATGAGTTTGGGTAAATTCCAGGAGTTGGTGATGAACAGGAAGGCCTCATGTGCTGTGGTCCATGGGGTTGCAAAGAGTCGGACACAACTGAGCAACTGAACTGATTAGGAATTATGAAAATTTTTTTAAGTACTTTTAGGCATCTGGTGAAAGATTTTCTCCTTTGCCCTAGCAATATGCCATATTATATTAATGTAGTCCCCAATATTGAGCTGCCCTTGAATTTCAGGGATGAACTCAGCTTAGACTGAAATATTATACTGTTAAAGTGCTGCTGTTATTTGCTGGTGTATTATTTAAGATCTCTGCATAAATATTCATAAGTAAAATTGATCTACAACTTTATCTTTGATAGGGTTTGTTAATGCCCTCCTACATCACAGAAAGAATTTGAAGTTTTTCTTCACTATGCTGTGGACCAGTTCAAATGCCAATAACTGTTGCAAGTTTAAATGCATTCACCTATGAAAATAAAATGTATGGAAGCTCGTTGAAAAATGTCTCAGTTTATCATTAGCTCACTAATTTCATTCAGGTCTTCAAAATTCTGTACACTGTGTAGCATTGGTCATTTCCACCTGTTTCTACTTATACACGCAAGCAGCTCTCTCATCCTTTTTTCTTGACTAACCTAGCCCGTGGTTTACCTGTTTTATTTCATGCTCTGTAATCCCTCCACAAAGTAGGAGATACTTATAAAAGCCACTTTTTTTCTTTTCTATTAATTTTATCTTTTATATTTACTATTTTCTTCAAATTTAGGGGGAGGTGGGTGAGTGGAAAGGTATGGTTTTTCCAGTAGTCATGTATGGATGTGAGAGTTGAACCATAAAGCAGGGCGCCGAAGAATTGATGCTTTTGAACTGTCGTGTTGGAGAAGACTCTTGAGAGTCCCTTGGACTGCAAGGAGATCCAACCAGTGCATCCTAAAGGAGATCAGTCCTGAATGTGCATTGGAAGGACTGATGCTAAAGCTGAAACTCCAATACTTTGGCCACCTGATGTGAAGAGCTGACTCATTGGAAAAGACCCTGATGCTGGGAAAGATTGAGGGCAGGAGGAGAAGGGGATGACAGAGGATGAGATGGTTGGATGGCATCACCAACACAATGAACAAAGGTTTGAGTAAGCTCTGGGAGTTGGTGCTGGACAGAGAGGCCTGGCGTGCTGCAGTTCATTGGGTCACAAAGAGTCAGACATGACTGAGTGACGAAACTGAACTGAACTGGGTGAGTGGAAGCTTTTGACAGATTTCATTCTTTCTGTCTTATGTGGTTAATTAAAGTTATAATTTCCCTCAGAACATAATTTGTGTCTTATCCGCCAAGTTCTAATGTGCTTGTCTTCATAATAGTTTTCTAGGCGTTGTATGATTTTTTTAAATTTCTATTTTGATCCAAGAATCATGAAAGTTTCTAAATTTCCAAATGACCAGAGACTTTTTTTTTTGCTTCTGTAATTATTAATGTTAAAATTTTTCTGGATTGAGCCTGATATGGCTCAGAAAAAGCAATATTTTTTCTGCCTTCTGAAATGTATACTTTTTCTTTGTTGCCAAAAATAGATACTCAAGACTTACAAACTTTGCTTTATTACCTTCTGAGTTGGTATAGAAAAATATGAGGCAATCAGATATCATCCCCACTGGAATTTTGATTTTTCCTCAAAAATCTAATAACTGAGCCATACTCTGTCTCTATATGAATAATTCTGGATGACTTAAAATTCAGAATTGGTTTCTTCCAATTAAGTGACCACTTTGATCAGATAAAAGGTTTCACTTTGATTCAGGAAAAAAAAAACTTATTTTTATCAGCAAAATTATTTTTATCTGTGCCTGTGTTCCTATACCTCTGGGACTACATCTTACGCTGAGTCATCTCCATTTTGTTTCCCATTCTGACTGCTTCCATTTGTCTTTCTCCTTTCACTGAATGTGTCTGCTTCATCGATGTTGATCCCTTCTTTCTTTAACTTTTGATTCTATTCATTTCCATTTTAAATTTGTTCATTTGTTTTGAAATATCACTGGAGGCGTCAGTCCGTTTTCTTAAATTCTCATCACTATTTCTGAACTCCCATTTTACTGAATATTTAGTTCTTCCAGAGAGATAAACTGTAGTAAGTTCACTGCTCTTCCTTGCTGTTGCTGTTAAGTCGCTTCAGTCGTGTTCGACTCTGCAACCCCACAGACATCAGCCCACCAGGCTCTGCCGTCCCTGGGATTCTCCAGGCAAGAACACTGGAGTGGGTTGCCATTTCCTTCTCCGATGTGTGAAAGTGAAAAGTGAAAGTGAAGTCGCTCAGTCGTGACCCCATGGACTGCAGCCCACCAGGCTCCTCCGTTCATGGATTTTCCAGGCAAGAGTACTGGAGTGGGGTGCCACTGCCTTCTCCGCTGCTCTTTCTTAGATCAAAATAAATCCCTCACCCACAGTTTGTATTTCTTCCCCTCTGCAACAGATTCACAGACTCCACACTGGGTATTCTGGGTTTATTTCAATTATACGAATGTTCTAAATGGGCAGCTCGATCAACACTTGCTCTTCACACCGCTACATTTGGGGTGACATCGCCCTGAATCTTGTCCCATGTTTTGGATGTCTATGTCCTTCTTCCACGCTCTAGTTTTGCCTGCCCAGGTGTCTGCAGCCTGAGAATGGTGGATTTCTCTGCAAGAGTTGCCACAGCAGAATACCACAGCTACGTGGTTTAAAGAGTAGTTCTGGTGGCCGGAAGTCCAAGATCAAGGTGCTGGGAAGGCTGGCTTCTTCCAAGGCCTGTCTCCTTAGCTTGTACATGGTTCTTTCTGGGTCCTCACGCTTGCTTTCTTCTGTACACGCACATCCTGGGTGCCTCTTCCTCTTTATAAAGACAGCAGTCCTACTGAACTAGGGCCCCCTCATTTTGACATCATTTTAATGTCAATTCTCTCCTTAAAGATCCCCATCGAATAGAGTCACACTGGAGGCTAGAACTTCAATATATGAATTTTGAGGGGAAATAATTTCCTGGTGGCTCAGACAGTAAAGAATCTGTCTGCAACACAGGAGACCCAGGTTCTACCCTTGGGTTGGGAAGATTCCCCTGGAGAGGGTAATGGCAACCCACTCCAGTATTCCTGCCTGGAGAATTCCATGGACAGAGGAGCCTGGCGGGCTACAGTCCATAGGGTTACAAAAAGTCTGACATGACTGACTAACACACACACACACATACACTAGTCCATAACAACAGGCATGGAGAGGGATTCAGCCAGGACTGGGTGCAGTAGTCTCTGACCTCACCTCTGTGGTTTGGCCAAAATGCCCACATATGTGTTCACTCCCCGTCTGGGCTGCACACTATTCCTGCAGAGGGCGTGGTCCTTCAGCCCCCACCAGGAGCATCAGTCTTACTTAGGTGGCCAGTTTGTCGAACACTTCCTGTTACTCTGCAGGCACGAGCTGGACCACATAAGAGATGATGACTTCTAGGTGCTCACGCTGGAAGTTCTCAGAGTGGGAAGCGACACTCCTCCACTCTCAGGGTCCCCTCTCTTCCTTTTGCAGAAGCTCTTTTCCTTTTGAAGTTTTCTTTCTGTCTTTCTGTTTCTTGCTGGAGATCACTGATTCAGGAGTATCTCTGAGATGGGAATATGATCTGCCAAAGCCCCAGCTAGTTTAGCAGAAGAGGTGGATGCTCAGGAGGAGCTTCAGCCTCTGTGGAAATTGCACATCTTGACCCAAAGCTGCCCAAACAATTTACCCCTTTCCTCCAAAGGGAGGTGTCTGAGGACTGCATACATCTCTGCCCCATGCCATGGTCTGTGGAAGGTTGCTGCTGCTGCTGCTAAGTCGCTTCAGTCGTGTCCGACTCTGTGCGATCCCATAGACGGCAGCCCACTAGGCTCCTCTGTTCCTGGGATTCTCCAGGCAAGAATACTGGAGTGGGTTGCAATTTCCTTCTCCAATGCATGAAAGTGAAAAGTGAAAGTGAAGTCGCTCAGTCGTATCCGACTCTTAGCGACCCCATGGACTGGAGCTCACCAGGCTCCTCCATCCATGGGATTTTCCAGGCAAGAGTACTGGGGTGGGCTGCCATTGCCTTAAGTTAGGATAAAAATGAAGATGGCCCACACCAATGTTTGGACATTCCATTTGGTGGTCTCTAGGCCTGGGAGGGATTGGGGGCAGGAGGAGAAGGGGACGACAGAGGATGAGATGGCTGGATGGCATCACCGACTTGATGGGCATGAGTTTGAGTAAACTCTGGGAGCTGGTGATGGACAGGCAGGCCTGGCGTGCTGCGATTCATGGGGTCGCAAAGAGTCGGACACAACTGAGCAACTGAACTAAACTGAGGCCTTTCCCTCCATTTGCCTGATACCAAGGTTTTTCTCTCTTTTTAACCTTTTATTTATATTTCAAGATTATGAGACCTGTCTTTGCTCTTAAAGACCAGTCTTTACTTTTATGCCATGAGGAAGCATATGTTTGAGATACCTATTTTAGATAATAAATGGATGACAAATAATACTGGTAAATATGTTAGTAAAAAGCAATATACCATCTCATGTGGAAGCCTATAACTTCACTTTCTTCACTCTGCACATTGTCTAAGTGAGTCACATGCTTTTATTAAATTATTTCAATATCAGTCACGGTCATTTCACCTAGAGTGGGGGTTCCTGAACTGAGGTCTCTTCAGTGTTAGTACATGCCCTAGTCACATGCACGTGGCACATATGTAGTTGTATTTTTTCAGAAAGTGGGGCTGTGACCCTTCAATGTCTCAAAGGGGTATGAAACAAAAAAACCCGCTAAGAGTCACTGACCTGGAGTAATGAACAGGAAAGCTGCCAAGAATGGGGAACAATGGAAAATTAGAGACAATTTACAAAAGGTTGAATTCATCTGAAAAATAAAGGCACCTAAAAGAATTTTAAGATACATGGAATCTGGCTAAAGCCACAGCAGACTTCCAAAAAAGTTTAACTGCTGAGTATGTGTTTGTGGCCCTGGACACTGCAGGAGACAGTCTTGCAGGAATCATGGAATAAAATGGTTATACACATGAAACCATTCTCTCTCCAAGGACCTTTCCTCATCAATCTGTCCATAAGTACAGCTGACTCTGAGCTCATAAGCACATTAACCACAAATGACTTAATTCCTTCATTAAGTTTTGGAAATGACAACTAATCCTCTTAGTGGTCATTCCCTTCATTTCCACCTAAAGAGAAACGACATTCCAGAAAAACCAAGTGTTTGAAGCCTTCCCTGGAGAAAGAATGTCTTCACTTTTACTTACTGCTGAGGTAGATGGAAAAAAATCACACAAAAAAAAAAGCATAGCCTGTAAATAAATATCATTTTAAATACACAAAAAAAGAAAGCAAAGTTGATTCCGCAACAAATAAAAGAATGGGAGGCAGATGTAGAGAATAATAATATACTTGAGATTTCAGTCCAGATTTTGAGTGACTTTCTGGTGTGCACTCTTTCTTTCCATGAACATACACAGAATTACTATCATTTACAAAGGATTATAAATCTTCCCCCAAACCTATTAATCCAACCACTTCAGAGGTTTAGTTTGGCACGATCGACAGTCTGCAGCCCGTGTGCACTTCTGGTAATTAAGAATAAGGAATCACGATGACAAACGACACCCCAGCTGTACAGTGATGAATAAGAACTTTCTCGTGCGTACAACCAGGCGCTGGCATGTGTGGCGCAGGCGACTATGAAAAGCTCATGACTTTATGAAACCAAACACAGAGACTTCCTTTCTGAGTCCCACACATTCCAACAGAGACATACATAAGCACTTTTGCACAATTTAAACTTGGAGCTATCCGTGCAGTAATATTGACTGAAACACTATGCATCATTTAAGCTCAAAAAGGAAAAAAAAATATAGCCTTGTTTTTCTTGGGATGGAAGAAGGACCACAAGGAACTTTCTAACTGTGTGGCTTCACGGCTTGAAATCCTTTTTGGAACGACGCAGGCTGTAAATGAATAAAGCAAGCTGTGTGACCTTGGGTTGGTTACTTTCAACTCCCCAAGCTTCAGATACTTGCCCAAGTCTATAAACTTCAGACAAATCTACACTCCCTGCCCTTTCAGCATCAGCCGGTTGATTTCTGCTCTGACCTAGAGCCAGACTAGTGTCTAGAGCACCAGGGGCTCGGGAAGCCCTCAGAGCCCAGCCTCTCACGAACATTCTAGTCTGCTAAGGAACCTGACATTTCATAATTACACACACTATTGCCCCTACAGGTCTCACTTGCTGTCCCATTCAAAGAATTCAAGTGCAGAAACGGTCTCAACCTGGCTTTGGACCAAGAAAGTAACTAGCTTCTCATCGGTCCAAACTCAAACATACAATCCTGAGGCCAGGGAACTAGACTTCAGCTGTGTCCAAGTTAGTCTCACTGCTGTCTTTCTCGCTAAAATGCTGGACTTCTGGAAAGCAAGACCTGCCTTCGTGCGGGTGTGTGTGTGTGTGTGCATGCTCCCATGTGCGCCTGTCCATAAAGTACAAGGCAAGGAGCAGCTTAACAACTGATTGAACAGATAATGAACTGCAATAAAAGAAATGATGTCAGCACTAAATATCAGATCATTTAACTTTTATCATCAGGCATTTCTGATGCTGAAGCTCTAATACTCTGGCCACCTGATGCAAAGAGCCAACTCATTAGGAAAGACCCTGATGCTGAGAAAGATCGAAGGCAAGAGGAGAAGGGGACGACAGAGGATAAGATGGTTGTATGGCATCACCAACTCAATGGACATGAGACTCAGCAAACCCCAGGAGATGAAAAAGCACAGGGAGGCCTAGCGTGCTACAGTCCATGGGGTCGCAAAGAGTCAGACATGACTGAGAAACTGAACAACAACAAATTTCAGATATATACACAAGTATATACAAGTAAAAAGAATACTGTAACAAATTCCTCTGTCCACCTCACCGAGCTACACCAAGTCACTAACTGATGACCAATCTTAGTTCATCCATATTGCCTGATCGTTTTGAAGAGGATTCTAGGCTGAGGATTGTATGTACAGGTCTTTAAGTAGCTTTATGGGATTAAATTTTGCTTAACTCTAAAATTCTAGATACTGGTATCTCAAAAATAAAAAGAAACATACACTATTGCACCAAGATCAGTAGAATTCACCACTGCATGGTCAAGGAGTAAAAGTCAAACCATCCCCCTAAACTGCTATGGGTCAGTGTGTGCATGAGTGCTAAGTCACTTCAGTCGTGTCCAAGATTCTGTGCGATCCCATAAACTGTAGCCTGCCAGGCTACTCTGTCCATGGAATTTCCCAGACAGGAACACTGGAGTGGGTTGCCATGCTCTCCTCCAGGAGATCTTCCTGACCCAGGGATCGAACCCATGTCTCTAAGGTCTCCTACACTGGCAGGAGGGTTCTTTACCACTAGCACCCCCAGGGAAGCCCCGCTATGGAGCAGGGGGTACTTACAATATGGATACGATTAAGATATCCTCCCCGAAAAGTTAGATAATAATTTTACAAATATCTGCATGAAAAGGAATGATGACATTTCTCCAAAGAAGACATACAGATGGCTAACACACACATGAAAAGATGCTCAACATCACTCATTATCGGAGAAATGCAAATCAAAACCACTATGAGGTACCATTTCACGCCAGTCAGAATGGCTGCAATCCAAAAGTCTACAAGCAATAAATGCTGGAGAGGGTGTGGAGAAAAGGGAACCCTCTTACACTGTTGGTGGGAATGCAAACTAGTACAGCCACTATGGAGAACAGTGTGGAGATTCCTCAAAAAACTGGGAACAGAACTGCCTTATGATCCAGCAATCCCATTGCTGGGCATACACACTGAGAAAACCAGAAGTGAAGGAGACACGTGTACCCCAATGTTCATCACAGCACTGTTTATAATAGCCAGGACATGGAAGCAACCTAGATGTCCATCAGCAGATGAATGGATAAGAAAGCTGTGGTACATATACACAATGGAGTATTACTCAGTCATTAAAAAGAATACATTTGAATCAGTTCTAATGAGGTGGATGAAACTGGAGCCTTATACAGAGTGAAGTAAGCCAGAAACAAAAACACCAATACAGTATACTAACGCATATATATGGAATTTAGAAAGATGGTAACAATAACCCTGTATACGAGACAGCAAAAGAGACACTGATGTATAGAACAGTCTTTTGGACTCTGGGAGAGGGAGAGGGTGGGATGATTTGGGAGAATGGCATTGAAATATTATAATATCATATTTGAAACGAGTCGCCAGTCCAGGTTCGATGCATGATACTGGATGCCTGGGGCTGGTGCACTGGGACGACCCAGAGGGATGGTATGGGGAGGGAGGAGGGAGGAGGGTTCAGGATGGGGAACACATGTATACCTGTGGCGGATTCATTTTGATACATGGCAAAACCAACACAATATTGTAAAGTTAAATAAAATAAAATTTTTAAAAAATAAAAAAAAAGAAACGATGACCTTGAGACATGTTATGGGAGAAGGAAGACAGTGTTAATACCGGATGGAAAGCTTACTGAGGAATACTGATGAAAGGCTGCAGGGACTTCATCAAAGTTTGCAGTAAGAAGGTTTCCTGGAGAAAAATCCAGAAGATTAAACAGAGGGACGAGCATATCTGAGGAAGGTCAGACTGAGACAAGAAGGTGGGGTTGACGAGATGCAGAGGGAGGGGGGCAGGAGAGATGTGGCAGCACTTTGATCCTTGAGGACATGGGGGGCCCAAAGTCCCGACTCCATAGAAGGTAAGGGTGAAAACAAACACGCCTAACAAAGCTGGTGCCTGCCTTCTGGGGTCACTCTCAAGGAGAAATCAACCAACCAGAAAGTTAAAACAGAGAGATTCTGAGGGACATTTCGTCCTGTGCCAAATTCATCCAGTGACATCAGGAGCCCCGGCTTACCCCGTACTGACCACACCCCTCCTCTGCTCCTCGGCAGAGCGAGCCCCGCACTTTCAACAGGGCTGACTGCAGGGCACTTCCCCGCTTGAAGGGGGAAGACGCTTTCCAAGCAAGAGAGGAAGGGCTCTGAATCCCGACGACAGAGAACATCCTTACAGACGAGACAGGAATTCATCCTCACAGCTGCCCTGCAAGTTCCTCACCGTGGCCGGTCAAAGATTCCCAGCGAACAGAAAAGCTGAGCCAGCCATCCTGAGAAAGCCCTGTCTGCGAGGCTGGCCTCTGGTTCACATCTAGAAACCTGGCAAATTAACAGCTCTCTACATTGCTATAAAACATACCTGAGGGAATCCCCTGGCCGTCCAGTGGTTAGGGCTCCACACTCCTACTGCTGAGGGCCCAGGTTTGAGCCTGGTAGGGCAACTAACATCCCACAAGCTGCGAGGTGCACCGCCCCGCCCCCGCCCCTGCCAAACTCCTGAAATGATGCAGCCAAAAGAAAAAAAAATTCCCAAACGGTCAGGATGGCCCAGCATGCCTTAACTGCCTACACATAAATATGCACATGCAGAAGTGATGCAGAACACTGGCTTTTCTCCCAGGAGTCTTGGTACCCGCTTGGCAAAGGATGCAGACGTGACTACCTCCCGACAGGCCCTGAGTCTCTAAGGCGCTTCCCTGAACAGACACATTCTATGCTTGCGACTGCATTTTCAGGGCTGGGGGAAAGTCTGCTGTGTGTGACCCCTCTGGGAGGTGAGGCCACACGGAGGATTCCACGTGATTCTTCCAGATGCCTCTGGTGTCTTCTTCCCTGCTGTATGTCCTTACTGCATCACTGTGAGTACAACCACAAGCTGAGTCCCATGAGTCCCTCCAGAAATTCACCAGGCATGGGGATGGTTTTAAAGATCCCGGACACACCCAGGGAGGCAGGCACTAGACTTAATGGGAAGGCCTCGATTTGGAGCACCCCCACACACACCCCCGGCAGTCTGCTTCCTTAAGCAGTCTACCCACTGTGACCTGTAGTCCCTGGGGAAATTGGAGGAGGATCAGAAGTCTGGCAGAAAGACAACAGTTATGCCCCGGGATCCACGGGCTAAGACCGTCAACCCTTCGTTTAGCCATTTCCTGACTACCATTCATTATCAGTTGGGTAAGATATCACCATTTGCCTTTCTAAAGATGCAGAAGCTGAGACACCAGCATGTGGTCAGTTATCACTGACTAAATGCAGCAGTGGGGTTTCAGAGCAGGCTTAACTTCAAGAAAATGTGGAAGAATTCCAATGAGATAAAAGGGCTTGCTCTGGGAAGTCCTGACGTGGACACCGTGGCCGTCTTCTCTCCCTGTACCCCCAGTGGCAGAAGTCTGAGCACCAGCACACCTCAAAATAATGCAGAGGCTGTCTCTCACTGCTGACGCAAAACGCCTCTCGCTGGGGGTCCCTACTGTCTGTGGCCCACCTGAGCAATCAGTATCTTCAGGAAAGGTTCCCTCAGTGGCCGGCCCCAGGCAGAGGACAGGAACAACCAAGTGTCACTGATGAAATAAAGTATGGATCCTTACCTACCCACACCCTGCCCCCACCTCAGTTACTCAGCAGAAACAGAGAAAGTAGGTCACCAGCAAAAGAGGAGAAAGGCTGAACCTGAAGATGCTCTGGACCACAGTTCTTCCAGGATCATCCTGTAGCTCTTGCTTTCCCTATGTTCTAGGTTCTTGACCTGGGGGTCTCCAAAATTCCTAAACCTGTATATATGTCTCTTTTGTGTATAGATACTATACTACTTTCTGGGAAAAGGACCCAAAGCTTTCCTTAAATTTTCCAAGTGGGTCTTAATGTAATATGCCTTCAAAACTACCTCTCTAGATAGAGGGAAAGGATGTCAGAGACATGAGTAGACTTTAAGATGCTAACTGGCTGCCTCAAGGTAGACGAGAGGCCCCTCGTGCTGGGAGACATATAAGAATGCAGTGGCGAATGCAAGGAAAAATGGGTACATGATACTGGAGAGCAAGCCCTAGGAAGTCAATCACCTGGCAAAAAAGACCTTATGTGAGATTTGAGAGGAAAGTCACTTCTGGTTTCTACTTTGGTCCAAGATGAGAAACCTAAAGAAGAAAGTTAAGAAGGCCTAGTCATAAAATTCTGGGAAGAGACCAACAGGTTCCGACCTGGGTGACTTCAAAGTACCAGTTTCGACCTAAAGCTACATTGACCAAGACCCACTTGATCTGTTTTCATAAGGACTGAGCCCAAGGAGCAGCTGGACTCAGGGACACGCAGGGACTACCCGAAATTACCAAAACCTAAGTTGAGCCAAATCAAAGCTAGTGAATAAACAATCTGGGAATTCATCAAACTGCCAGCACTTTGCACTATGTACTTTCTCATACCATCCCAAGATGACTTGGCTGCTACCAAAATGTCACCAAGTTGACATAAGTAAAAAGGGATTTACTCCAGATCTGCTGGTTCTGCTGCTGCTAAGTCACTTTAGTCACGTCCGACTCTGTGCGACCCCATAGACGGCAGCCCACCAGGCTCCCCCATCCCTGAGATTCTCCAGGCAAGAACACTGGAGTGGGTTGCCCTTCCCCCTCCAATGCATGAAAGTGAAAAGTGAAAGTGAAGTTGCTCAGTCATGTCCGACCCTCAGCGACCCCATGGACTGCAGCCCATCAGGCTCCTCCATCCATGGGATTCTCCAGGCAAGAGTACTGGAGTGGGGTGCCATTGCCTTCGAGCATCAGAATATCATGGCCCGCTCGTTAGTGGCCCTGAACACGAAGCCTTCCACTAGAAGCGATGTAAAACAGGAGGAGCGGCGGCAGAGTGGAAGACGGGACAGCTCCACCTCCTGAGCCAGCCAGTCCTCAGTTCGAACCCCAGAGCTGCCATTCCCATAGGTCACGAGTAAACCCTGAGTAAACTCTGGTGATGACAACGTGTTCAGGTGGGTTCCGCGGTCCTAACCATGGACCCCTCGGGTGGCAGGTGTTGATAATGGGGGAGGCTGTGCGTGCATGGGGATGGTGTGGGGGTGGTGGTTGGGGAACAGGTCTGGGAAACCTTTGATACCTTCCTCTCAATTTGATGGTGATGAAGAGGAGGAAGAGAATGACCTCCAGGGCTTACCTAGAGCTTTTATCAGCAGTGAAGCTGAGAGGCCTGACGCTGTCCGCTGGGGTGTATGTCACAGGAAAGCCATCTCAGGGGTGGGAAGGAGGTCAGGGAAGAGGAGTCCTTACCCCCTGGTCGTAAGAGTCATTTACAGAACAATCATCCTGGTTCTCTCAAACTACAGACTAGTCAGCACTAAAAAGAAATGAGCTACCAAGCCATGAAAAGACTTGGGGGAGCCTTAAATGCACAGTACTAAGTGAAAGAAACCCATCTGGAAAGGCTCATCCGGTATGAGTCTAACTACATGACATTCTGAAAAAGGCAGCATCGTGAAGACAATAAAAGATCAGTGATGCTGGGCTGGGGGTGGAGGGTGTAGGGGAGGGAAGGGATGAACAGGCTGAGCACAGGATATCCAGGACCATGAAAACACGCCAATGATTATGATGAATAAAGCTCATAACGTGTTTGGTCAAACCCAAGAAGGTACAGTCCTGAATATTCATTGAAAGCACTTATGTTGAAGCTGAAGCTCCAATATTTTGGCCACCTGATGTGAAGAAGACTCATTGGAAAAGATCCTGATGCTGGGAAAGATTGAAGGTGGGAGAAGGGGACAAAAGAGAATAAGATGGTTGGATGGCATCACCGACTCAATGGACATAAGTTGGAGCAATCTCCAGGAGTTGGTGATGGACAGGGGCCTGGAATGCTGCAGTCCATGGGGTTGCAAAGAGTTGAACATGACTGAGTGACTGAACTGACTGAAGAAGGACCACCACCACAAACTCTTTGGACCTTCCTCTCAATTTTGTTATAAACCTAAAACTGTTCTAAAAAATGCAAAGTCTGTTCAAAAATACAAATAAGTCACTACAGCTGTTTGACATAAAATGTACAGAGTTATGCACACTTCATCAGACAGTTACAGCACAGACGTTAGGAGCAGACTTTGGAGGCAGAAAGACTGTGTTCAAGCCCCAGCTCAGCCCCTTGAGCAAGTTACTGAGCCTCGTTTTCTTCATCTGTAAAATAGCTCCCAACATCCTCGCGTAGGTCTCAACTGGATAGATACTTTAGCTTTTCTTCTTTCGCGGATGAGAAAATTGACGATGAGGGTCAGTGGGGGGCCCCGAGGTCCCAAAGTCACACACCTGGTGGACTTGAGATTCCAACCCAAGGAATTTTGCGTTCAAGCCCACTCTGCTGCATTCTGTGATCTCATCTGCAGACTACTGCATTAAAATGTCATGTCAGGAGCGAGCCTGGTACCAGCACATCATCACCCCTCTGTTAATACTGGCTTCTGGAATTATTACTGTTCTCCATTTGAGCTTGGGGTTTCACTGGTGGCTCAGCTGGTAAAGAATCTACCTGTAATGCAGGAGATCCAGGTTCAATCCTGCAGGAAGACCCCCTGGGGAAGAAAACGGCAACCCGGTCTACTATTCTGGCCTGGAAAATCCCATGGACAGAGGAGCTTGGCAGGCTACAGTTCATGGGGTCGCAAAGAATTACACATGACTTCTCAACCAAACCAAATTTGAGCTTGAGAGATACAGAAGAGCCAGCTCTGAAAGCTGGTTCCCTGATTTTACAAAGAAAATTTAAAGGAGGGTGGGGTAAGATTTGTCCATGCAAAAGCCAGTAAACACCCCTCACTCTGCTGCCCCCTAAGAAAAGGCACTGATGGTGGTTTCTCCAGCACCCTCCCACACAAACCCAGCTCTTGGATCCATATCTTCCCTTCCAAGACCTCTGGATGATGCTGGGGATATAAACAACATAAAAAGGAGGTGACCAAAAGGATCAGAATCCTCCTTGCTATTTCTAACTATTTCAATACGGAGTGCCAAGCTCCCAGCACTGAAACAAACTCTGAGGACCTGTCTTTGCAGCTCTGCATCTCCAGAGTCTCTGGCCAAGACTTTCAGATTGGGCCAGACCTCGGCCATCTGCCAGCTTTTCTTCAATTCCTCAGACCCGTCTCTACCAGGAACACAGTCTCATCATTAAAAATATTATGGGGCTTCCCTGGTAGTCCAAGGGTTAAGAATCCGCTGCCACTCTGGGGCACATGGGTTCGATCCCTGGTCTGGGAAGATCCCACATGCTGAGGAGCAGCTAAGCCCACGTGCCACAACTCCCGAGCTCTCACACCCTGGGGCCCGTGCTTTCACAACAAGAGAAGCCACCACAGTGAGAAGCCTGCACATCACAACGAAGAGCAGCCCCCACTCACCGCAACCAGAGAAAATCCCATGACAAGGAAGACCCAGCACAGCCCAAAGAGATAAATACGTAAATTGCAAAAAACTATGGAGTTCTTGGATGTGAGAGCTGGATTGTGAAGAAGGCTGAGCGCCGAAGAATTGATGCTTTTGAACTGTGGTGTTGGAGAAGACTCTTGAGAGTCGATTGGACTGCAAGGAGATCCAACCAGTCCATTGTGAAGGAGATCAGCCCTGGGATTTCTTTGGAAGAAATGATGCTAAAGCTGAAACTCCAGTATTTTGGCCACCTCATGCGAAGAGTTGACTCATTGGAAAAGACTCTGATGTTGGGAGGGATTGGGGGCAGGAGGAGAAGGGGACGACAGAGGATGAGATGGCTGGATGGCATCACTGACTCGATGGATATGAGTCTGAGTGACCTCCGGGAGTTGGTGATGGACAGGGAGGCCTGGCGTGCTGCAGTTCATGGGGTCTCAAAGAGTCGGACACAACTGAGCAACTGATCTGATCTGATCTGATCTGATGGAGTTCTTCCTTCTACTAAATTAAAAACTCATCTTCAGGCAAGTTCCACTCACTTGTACTGGGCATGCTTTCTTAGACAAGAGAGAATCATCTCCCCCATCTCCCTCTTCTGCACTGAAGCTCTTCCATCCTCCTGAGACAGTCCCAGCACCTCGTCTCTACTGGACACAAAAATGCTCCAGAAGGAAAGACCCCTGTCTCCCAAATTTTCTCACATCAAGCCACTCTACAGTCCCCTGGGGAAATACTGCCTACCATCTACACAGTTACAACACAGCAGAGACGCCTCATGCTGGAGCCAAAGGAAAAGAACAGAAGACAACGTCATTTTTATTTTCCAACTCACCTTAAAGGAAGGAAGAAGCAAGTTTCCTGTGCTTCTAAGGCTCCTTTCTTCAAAAAGAGAAACATATCGTATATCCATACACATATATGGAATCTAGAAAACCAGTACTGATGAACCTATTTACAGGGAAGAAATAGAGACGCAGACAGAGAAGAGACTTGTGGACACGTGGGGAAGGAGAAGGTGGGACAAATTTAGAAAGTAACGTTGACATATATACACTACCATGTGCAAAAGAGTGCACTACTGGGAAGCTGCTGTGCAACACAGGGGGCTCAGCTCAGTGCCCCGTGATGACCTAGTGGGTGGGCTGGTGGGGAGGGGGTGTTCAAGAGGGAAGACATTATATATATACGGTGGCTCAGACGGTAAAGAATCTGCCTGAAACGGAGGATACCCGGGTTCAATCGCTGGGTGGGGAAGATCCCCTGGAGAAGGAAATGGCTACCCGCTCCAGTATTCTTGCCTGGAAAATCCCATGGACAGAGGAGCCTGGCGGGCTACAGTCCATGGGGTTGCAAAGGGTCAGACACGCTGAGCGACTAACACTTTTTTCTCTTGAATATACATTTATATGCAGAAACCAACACAACATTGTAAAGCGATTATCCTCCAATTAAAAAGAATAATAAAGCTTCTTTCTAAACACTCCAGAAAATGCATTGCCCTGTTGAGAGAAAAAAAAATAAATCCAACAGTAAAGTATGTTTTCATGGCTATGCCAAGGAGGTCAACATTTATGAAAACTGGAAAGAAAAAAAAAAAAAAAACCTTTGAAAAGTTCTCAAAATAGTCTTGCCACAGAGTTTGACCTCTACGCTGAGTGATCACAACTCAGGCAGACTCAACTTTCAGAAACTTAGGAGTTTTATTGTTGTTGCTGGGGTTTCAGACATTTCTTTTTCTCTCACATGAAAACTGGTGCTGCCTAGCAACCCAGTGCCAGCAAAGCTAAATCAAGATGCATTTTAGGTTGGGTTCTTTTTGAAAAAGAAGCTTTTTCCCATTAAACAACAAGCGTGTGCTAAGACTGGAAGGTTCCTCATACTCCGTGAAAAATGGTTTGCATGCTGCTCACTTGGGTCTCACTGGCGTTAAAGGATGACAAGAGATCAGGAGACGGCCAGGCTGGGTGTATGGTTTCTGTATCCACAGGAAAGGAGGAACGGGCTCCCCGTACCCCAAATAGAACTCACATGGCTGCTGCTGGCCTGCAAGTGGGGCCCAAACAGGGACTCCATCCCGCTATCCATCCCACCAGTCACAGACAGACTTTACTAGCTTTGGGAAAAGTCACTGGATGCAAGGTCAACCAGTCAGTCCCAAGGTTAGCAGAAGTGAATCATCCCTGCCCCCACCCCCGTTGGATACCCTTCTCCACGGGGTATGATTTAACATCTGGGGATTACGCTGCACACCTGAGGGGAAACATGTATGCCCGTCTCACCTTTATCCCCACTAAATGCTCTGTGATAAACAGCAAGCCTGCTCTGTTACTCAGTCCCGTCCAACTCTTTGCAACCCATGGACTGCAGCCCGCCAGGCTCCTCTGTCTGTGGAATTCTCCAGGCAGGAATACTGGAGTGGGTTGCCACTCCGTTTCTCAAGGGGATCCTCCCAACCCAGGGCCTGAGCCTGCATCTCCCGCACTGGCAGGCAAATTCTTTACCGCAAGCCACGTGGGAGGTCCCTGTGACGGGGATACAGGCTAGTCAAGAACTTTGCAACTCGTGTTACAAAAAGAGAAGGCTAAAGGAAGTCTACTGAAGAAACTCATGAACAGGAACGTGACATCCACCTTTAACACAACGCGTGACCATCTCCAACAGCTTCTGTTTTCTCAGCAAGAAAAAAAAGACCCAGGGATTTCCCTGGTGATCTAGTAGTTGGGACTCCACGCTTTCACTGCGAGGGTCCAGGTTCAATCCCTGGTCAGGGAACTAAGATCTTGCATGCCACACAGCACAATCAAAAAGAGAAACATGACACAGGCTGACTCTGAGCCTATTTCAAAGGCAAAAATGCTTCTTTTAGCAAAGTTACAGGAATCGTCATAGAGGAAAAGATTTATGTAAACAAAACATGATTGCCAGCACCTTGTGGTCCCCAGAAATTGTACTGTACACAAGCTAAAACCAGGAAAAAACCACATCACCTACTGTCCCTCAGAATCAATGACCTTGAGAGCAAACCCATCACACTGAAAATCCAACCAAAATCCTTAATAAGATAAATATAACTTGGACTATAACTATAGTATGGCACATACTTTGTGAAGTGATTTTCTTGAGAGTAACTTTATATACCTCACTTGATATAAATGGCCGCTTTCAATAAGAACATAAAATGAAGCAGACAGTAAAAGAAAACCACTGTGATATAGGATTTTTGCCTTTTTTTTTTTTTTTTTTTTCTTTTGATGATCCTCAAAGGCTCTTCTGAATGTTCAAGAGCCCTGGGGGGAACAGATCAGGGCAGAGGCATGGAGGGAGTCACATTATAAACATAAATTTCTTTTATGACATTAAAAATGTATAAAGTAACAGAACATGCTCAACTGAAATAGACCCTATAATGCAAGGGGGTTCTTCACACTTAGTTTAACTAAGCTCCTCTGAGGATTATCCCCGCCCCAGCTGTGAGCTAACAGAAGATCAGGTATGAGGATGATGACCGAACCATGTACAATGCAGGTGCAGGAGTCCACACCATCCTTCCCTTCCCTGTCAAGTCTGCTCTGACTTCTCCTCCTGTACGTTCTTCTGTGACACGGGAAACGCCGAAAGTAGACCCAGACTAATTACCCACTCCTGAACACTCACGCACTGACAGCCTTATAAGCCGCTCTCAACAGACATCTTACTCTTGGAGAAAACATGTCTTCCATTAGCCCTCAAGGGGAAGGCAATGGCACCCCACCCCAGTACTTTTGCCTGGAAAATCCCATGGACGGAGGATCCTGGTAGGCTCCAGTCCATGGGGTCGCTAAGAGTCGGACACGACTGACCGACTTCACTTTCACTTTTCACTTTCATGCATTGGGGAAGGAAATGGCAACCCACTCCAGTGTTCTTGCCTGGAGAATCCCAGGGACGGGGGAGCCTGGTGGGCTTCCGTCTATGGGGTCGCACAGAGTCGGACACGACTGAAGCGACTTAGCAGCAGCAGCAGCAGCCCTCAAACTTGCCTGTCTCCTGAGAGCAACTGGCATCACTGAACAAAGCCCAACTGTCTGCTGGGTTTTGTTGTTCAGTCGCTAAGTCGTATCCGACTCTGCAACCCAATGGACTGCAGCAGGCCAGGCTTCCCTGTCCTTCATGAGTTTGCTCAAACCCATGTCCATTGAGTCGGTGATTCCATTTAACCATCTCATCTTCTGTCGCCCCCTTCTCCTCCCGCCTTCAGTCTTTCCCAGAATCAGGGTCTTTTCCAATGTTGGGCTGATCTTGCTAGATATCTAGACAACCACTAAAATCCCGCACGTCATAAACTAAACTCAACCTTACTCCTGCCCCAAACACATTTTTCCCTTCTTTCATTAATAACACCAATATTCTGAGATGGAGTACCCAGCATCATTTATAACCCCTTCCTCTGAGGCGCCCCACAAATCCAGCACCTGGATTTTGTCTCTTCCATCTCACAAACTGATGCTCTCCCTCAGAAATGCCCCATTCTCACCAGCGTTCCATAAGACCTCTCACCTGGCCCTTCACTCCCCTGCTTTCATGGCAAACCTCGCTGCCAGATTGAGCAGCTCACTTCAAAACGATGAGAGGCCCTGGTACCTCCAAAATTAAACCCCAAGTCCTGTGGTGGCAGTCTCAACCTCCCCACACCTGGCCTGAATCTCTTTCCAATCTCATCTTGTGCCACTCGCCCACGTTCCAACAAGAGGTGCATTTCCCAGAATACACACCGACTCGCTGCTTCTCTGATTACATGATGCCTCATACCTGAAATGCCCCCTTAAAATACCTCCACCTGTTCAAACTCCAGGCTACAACCTATTCAAGTCACCTTTTCAGGAAGCCTTCCAGATTCCCCGCAGCTCAACATAAACTCTGCTCATAAACTCCCGGCAGCTTTCTCTCTTCTGTCTGAGCACATTTACTCTCCACCACTCCATTTCTTCTTTTCCCTACAGGACTGTCTTCACTTCTCTCAAATCTCACACTGTGTCTGACACAGAGCAGGCACTCATGACAGATGTACTGAATAAATCCTCAACTAGTTGGCCCTCCGTGGGTTCCCCATTAGCAGATTCAGCCCACAGCAGATCAAAACTATTCAGAAAAAAATTCCAGAAAGTTCCAAAAAGCAAAACTTGCATTTGCCCCATACTGGCAACTATTTACACAGCATTTACATTGTATTAGGTATTATCAATACAAGTAATCTAGAGATGATGTAAAGAATACAGGAAAATGTGTATAGTGAAGTTGCTCAGTCGTGTCCGACTCTTTGTGACCCCCATGGACTGCAGCCCACCAGGCTCCTCCATCCATGGGATTTTCTAGGCTAGAATACTGGAGTGGGGTGCCATTTCTTTCTCGAGGAGATCTTTCCAACCTAGAGATTGAACCCAGGTCTCCCGCATTATAGGCAGATGCTTTACCATCTGAGCCACCAGGGAAGTCTCACAGGAAAACGTGCATAGGATATGTGCAAATACTATGCCATTTTATATAAGGGGCTAGAAAATCTGTGGATTTTGGTATCTGTAGGGGATCCTGGAACCAACTCCCCACAGATACAAGGGAACAACTGTATACTTTAAGAACAAAACAAATGCAAAACTCACACATTCTAAGGTGCAAACCCCTATTTGAAAATCCCTGGGAATTTCACAGTACCCTTTCCATTTGGGAAATGCAATTTTCTGGTTTGCAAAGGAAAAAAGACCTTGATAATATTTTTGGCCCATGAACACTTCTTTTAAAACAACATCTTAATGTATTGAGTGGAAATGAAGCCAAAACATATGGATTAGGTTTCCTACAAAGTACATATGGATTTTATGAAAACAGCAAAGAGGCTTGGATAAAATGTAATCTCCAAAGATTAACCAGGGGTCCTTTTCCAACTCCAAAATTAATCTGGAGCTCTCTTGCTTTAATTATCTGTTGAAAGTTTCCTTTTCTGACTTAGCAACTTTCCTGGTCAGAATTAACATATTTCACATTCCTGGGGAAGAAAAATAAGTAACTAAGGAAAAGAAAACATTCTCCTTCCATTGTCATTTTGGCCGTTTCATTTCACTGCTCGTTTCCCCTCTTTTTTGAATTATAATTTTTTTTCCTTCCTCACGAGACTATTCTTTCTCACATTTCCTATCCTTTCTCATTTTTCTCATTGCTCTCAAACATGAAAAGGAACTATCAACATATCCCTCTTTCACCACATTCAAGACAAACATCAGCCTCTTGAAGAGGTGTTGTATGGAGATCAGTTGTCAAGGAAACATTTGGCTCAGGTGGGGCCAGAGGTCCACAGGAAGTGTTTCTACAAAACCACCTTTGTCGGCAGAAATACTCTTCCTCATAGCCGAGCACAGACTCTGACGTGAAGCCCAAACAGAAACAAAAACCTGGGAGTGAGAGTGAAAGTGGACACGGCTGGGAATTCCCAGGTCGTCCAGTGGTTAGGACTCCGGGTTTTCAATGCGGGGCTGCAGGTCAATCCCTGGTGAGGGAGACAAGATCCCACATGCCTCAGGGCCCCAAAAACAAAACATAAAACAGAATATCTTAACAAATTCAATAAAGACTTTTAAAAAAACGGTCCACATTAAAAAAAAATCTTTTTTAAAAAAAATGCACAAAGATGAAATTGAAGGGGGGACAAAAGAGAGAATGGAGAAATTAAGTTCACAAAAATGTTCATTAATCCAAGCTAACCGCCCTTGGACTGCAAGGAGATCCAACCAGTCCATCCTAAAGGAGATCAGTCCTGGGTGTTCATTGGAAGGACTGATGTTGAAGCTGAAAATCCAATACTTTGGCCACCTGATGCAAAGAGCTAACTCATTTGAAAAGACCCTGACGCTGGGAAAGATTGAGGGCAGGAGGAGAAGGGGACGACAGAGGATGAGATGGTTGGATGGCATAACCGACTCGATGGACATGGGTTTGAGTGAACTCCGGGAGTTGGTGATGTACAGGGAGGCCTGGCGTGCTGCGGTTCATGGGGTCGCAAAGAGTCGGACACAACTGAGTGACTGAACTGAACTGAACCGCCCCACCCCTAGCAACCCTTAGGGTGCCCCAAATGTGAGCCCACACATTCAGGGAACAATCTGAAACTCAGTATCTCATCCCCTCTTGGTAGAAGACCTCAGGACTTCGGTGAATATCAGCAGGGCATTCACAGCACTACCTGGCTTGGCCACAGCAAGGGGGAGAGCACAGACCAGAAGCCCTCCACTTAATTCTATAAAACTCCAGCTCCGCGCATGGGTCCAGTCCCATCTAGGGTAACTATTGTGATTGGCTTAACAATGCCGCTTGGAAGTTCCTGTAAGATTTGTTAACAGGGTGAAAGTAGCCCTCACTCCTTCCCAGAAGAACAGAATCAGGTACTTATCTCCCCAGCACCAAATAAGAGAACAAAATGGGAAGCCGCAGCATTAGGTGGGGGGAGCCTTTAATCCCAGAGCAAAACCCAGAGTCGGTATTTTCACAAATAAATTGAATAAAAGTTCTCTAATTGGGATTTAACCTAATGACAGCTGCGCTCCTAAACATTTTCTCGAGGCTTAGAGTCTAATTATTTCTTTTCCACAAAACGAATAGTAGCCATTGTGCCATGAAGCTGTCTTCCTGGATAGCTCACTGTACACGCTAACGAGGTTTAATGACTGTTTGACGGGACCATAAAAGGAGGCATAAATGCACCACTCGCTGCCGAAAAACAGAAACAACAAAAAAAAACCCACCAATGTCTGACACCCATAAGCAAGCTGCTTTTGCCACCTCATAAAGTGAATCTCTAACTAGGTTTCAAAGCCTCACTTTTCAGTGGGAAGTGATATTCACATAAGCTAGAATTGCTCCAACCAGCAGAAGACACAACAAGAATACAAGGAACATTCTCCCCATGCTTTGCCAAAGGGACTACACCTCTCTCTGTCTCCTTTCCACTTCGACCTCCATATATTTTACTGAATCCATTAATTCACCAAATTAATATTAACAGAGTGCTTAAGGAGTATCAGGATTTATTCTAAATGTGCAAAAAGATCTCTGTCCTCAGAGATCTAGAAGAGAGAAATGGGTAACAACTAGAAAAGTAAGTACAATTGGCCCAGATGTTAGGGATGTGAGCTGTGGGATACAGTTCCCAAAACACGACTCCAACCCCCCAGATGGTGACTTACTTTCCATCAGGGGCTGTACTGCTTGTCTTCGCCTCTCAGCACCTAATACATGCTTACCATATAATGCAACCCCAATATTTTACAAAATTTAGTAAGCAATTTGAGTTGTTGACCAATCATCTTAACCATTTTCCAATTCCCTGTCTTAGAAGAAAACCATAACTCAAAAAACACCTATGCACCCTAATGTTCCCTGCAACACTGTGTACAATAGTCAGACACGGAAACAATCTAAGTGTCTACCAACAGAGGAACAGAATGGATAAAGAAGATGTACGTATATACAATGGAATATTACTCAGCCATAAAATGGAACGAAATTGGATCATTTGTAGAGACACGGGTGGACCTAGAGTCTGATACAGAGTGAAGTAAGTCAGAAAGAGAAAAACAAGTATCGTATATTGACACATATATGTAGAATCTAGAAAAATGGTATAGATGAATTTATTTGCAAAGCAAACACAGAGACACAGATGCAGAGAACAAACTTATGGATACCAAGTGGGGAAGAGGGGTGGGGTGAATTGGCAGATTGGGATTGACATATACACACTATTGACACTATGAATAAAAGACGTAACTAGTGAGAACCTACTGTATAATTCAGACAACTCTGCACAGTGCTCTGTGGCGACCCAAATGGGAAAGAAAACCAAAAAAAGAGAGGATATATGTATGTGCATATCTACTCTACAGCTGTATATCTGTATATATATGTATATCTACTCTACAGCTGATTCATTATGCTGTAGAGTAGAAAATAACACACCACTGTAAGGCAATTATACCTCAATAAAAATTATTAAAAAAGAAAAAAAGAAGAATGAGGAAAGTTAGATCCTGCTCTATATGAACAGAAGAGGAGGAAAAAATCCTAAAAGATCTTGAAAGAATCCATTTATTTTGAAAACTCATGTATTCCTCTGAACACTGAGAAACAAACAATAGGATATGTTGCCCAAGAGATTATTCATTGTAAGCCAGAGATTCTCAACCTGGAGGCCCCAGGTTCAAGAATGCATGTGGATTTCCTGAAATTGTTGGCACAGCTGTGAGGAGAGGGGGCAGTGGTGTGTGGTTTTCTGGGGAGAGCGTGAAACAGACCGACAACACATATTTTCCCCGTGTTACAGAAAACAGAATCTGCGTGAGAAATCGAAGGCGAGGAACAAGGCCGCAAGAAACAGTCTACAACATCTGGAATAAATGGTGCTTCCTTAAACCAGTGGAATAGCAGAAGCCTGAGACATTACTTTACCAACAAAGGTTCGCCTAGTCAAGGCTATGGTCTTTCCTGTGGTCATGTATGGATGTGAGAGCTGGACTGTGAGGAAGGCTGAACGCCGAAGAATTGATGCTTTTGAACTGTGGTGTTGGAGAAGACTCTTGAGAGTCCCTTGGACTGCAAGAAGATCCAACCAGTCCATTCTGAAGGAGATCAATCCTGGAATTTCTTTGGAAGGAATGATGCTAAAGCTGAAACTCCAGTATTTTGGCCACCTCATGCGAAGAGTTGACTCATTGGAGAAGACTTTGATGCTGGGAGGGATTGAGGGCAGGAGGAGAAGGGGACGACAGAGGATGAGATGGCTGGATGGCATCACTGACTCGATGGATGTGAGTCTGAGTGACCTCCGGGAGCTGGTGATGGACAGGGAGGCCTGGCGTGCTGCGGTTCATGGGGTCGCAAAGAGTCGGACACGACTGAGCGACTGATCTGATCTGATCTGATCTGAGGAAAGCTTCAGATTTATGGAACTCCACCAAAGACACAAACTCCATGAGGACTTCTCAGAACCAGGCTTGCCATCATGATAATAAAATCATTACACAGAAAACTAAGAGGACAGGCATACCTCACATGGAAATAAGCCCGAAACAGGAATTACCCTTAGGAAAGGAGAAAAAGGCACTTTTACCTTTTCATGGTTTTCAATTAAAATTTCCACAACGATGTTCTGAAACTTCAAATCCATGATGGCAGCAACAGTCTCCTCCTGCGGCCTCATGAGAGTTGGTCCAAACACCACTCCTAAATTTGCCACGGTCATGAGGTTCTGCTTGGAGTGATTTGAAACACTAATAAGATGAAAGGGGGTAGAAAGGTCTCTGGTTAAAAGAAGGGGCAGTGGCCATGGGATGTCTGCAACTCGGTCTTTCCCTACATTTAAGAAGCAAGACTCAACTGGTCTCAGTGTCTGCCACTGTAAAAGCCACACCTGGCAGGGCACCACAGGTGGGGACCCTGCCTGCCTTCCCAGGCAGGGAAGGGTTTAACCACAGCACCTTTCTTAATAATTCTGTCTATGCTAAGCCTGTGTCCCTGAAGGCCTTCATTTACTGTTTCTTCCTTTCTGCTAAGAACACTCCTTCTTTCCCCTGGTCATTATACACTTGTTTCCAGAGACTCCCAGACCACTTGGCACCTTTGTAAGAAGCATCGTCACGAGCACACAGAGCTTGGTCAGAACACCCATACTCCACTGTGCAGCCAACAACCTGGGCGACTGTTCTCAGCAGCCCTGCCACCCAATTCAAGTCTCCACTCTAAGGTCTTATCCTTGAAAAGACCCTCCATCACAACTCTTTATAGTCCCAAACCCAGTACATATTCTTTATCCCTCACTCTCACTTAGCCTTTTTACCACTTACCACCTGACATGACTTTTATTTGTACTCTGTTTATTATCTTTTCCCTGCTAGAAAGAAGGTACTTCATGAAGACAGGGACTTTATCTTGTTCAACTATGTGTTCAACCAACACCTTAGAAGGCACTCAGAAAATACTGGCAGGCCACATGAATGAATGGCTCTACAGCAGCAGAACCCCTGGAAGCAGTTTCTTTTGTGCGTGTGTGAAATACAGGTTCTAAAACACAGTGTTCCTCAGCTTCCTCTCACCTCTAAAATTCTACAGTTACAGTGACCTAGGCGTCATTTATATATGAAGAAAGAGCTAATTTTCCCACTGAATTATTAGATTTTGCTTACTTTGTAAAGAGAGGGTGAAAAAAAAATGGAATGGATTGAATGAAATAACTACCTACTACTGGATTAAACAAACTTCAAGGATATATCCATGCAGACTCACAGTTAGGTAGGTGTGAAACCAAGCTAAATTTGCTAACAGGCTTATAATCACATGGCCAGAATCGGTGTATAGGGAAATGTTTAACATTCTCTTTTCTTACTTCTAATCAAACCCTGAGTTGCTGGCAGTGAAGTTAAGCAAATAATTATACGACTTCATGAACGCATCACATTTCATCACTCTAGTCCAAAACACACACAGCGAGGCAAGCGTCCAGCCTGCCCTTGCAGGTGTGGCCCCTGGTATTGGGTCTGCAGCCCCAGTTCAAAGCATTACAGACCCACACCAGTACATGGCACCCAGAGCAAAATAAAGCAAGTCAGGAAGAAAAAGAGGCTTACTTAGTTAAGTGTTTCACCAAAATATCCAACATTTCTTTATTTTTTTCTGGCAGTTTGTGTACCAAGAAATGGATGGCATTAACACGAGATTCCGGGCTGCCGCTCTCTTTAAAAAAAGAAAAGAAAAGTTAGCAGAGAATTCAGAATGAAATATAGGCCTGAAAACAAACAATTGCAACAGCTCATCCATTAAATCTTCAAGCACAGAATTTACACGCATTTTGCCACTGTTGAAAGGAAAAGAAAATCCATCTTTCTCCCTATTTTGAATCTTCTATGCCTCCCCTATGATGTAATTTCAGTGCAGCAGCAAATAACGCCCTTCCCTCTGCTGGATTTAAGAACAGAAAGGGACCACGGCTTCTCACTCTGGCATGCTGCTCCTCGAGTCTGCTCCTCACTTACCTGTGGACTCTAGTCATGGGTCACCACCTCACAGAGGAATGCAAATAAAATCTCACCAAGTGGCTTCTTTCCTTTGATGCGTTAAATTTTATCCCCCAAGATGATGTGCTGAAATTCTAACTCCCGGTATCACAGAATGTGAATGTTTTTAAATGTACCATCTCGTTTTCATCAGATGTGGTGAGACATACAGACGTGAAAACTGTCATGAAGGAAGAAGCTGATCCTCACAGATCCCTAGAAATAAGGGGAAACGCAATGCCAGGCAGGGGCATGCGGGGCAGCACCAGGGGCAGTCAGGAGGTGAGGGCGAGCTGCTTTACTGTGCTCTCTCTGAAGGAACAAGGCAGGGTAAGCAGGCTTGGGATTGGTTGGTGCAAATCTTTCAACAGGCTCAGGGATATAAAGACTGTTCCTGATTATCTGGCACCTGGCCCTGGGGTGACTAAGACAGGAGAATGTTGGCCTGGAATGTTAGAACCTGAAAGATGGGGTCAGGGAGGCAACATGGGCTCTGGATTGGTTAGTTCGCACATGGAAAGTGTGCTCAGGTTAAATATCTCTAGGAATTGGTTAGCCCTGGAAAGGACAGTCTCCCCAGGGTCAGTCAGGCCCCAGATATCAAAACATTGGGATCACAAGCTGTGCCTGACACAATGCTTATTTAGAACCGGTCACTGAAGATGTCATTAGTTAAGATGAGACAACAGTGGAAAAATGTGGTGCTGCCCACCAGGTTCCTCTGTCCATGGAACTTTCCAGGCAAGAATACTGGAACACGTTGCCATCTCCTTCTCCAAGGAATCTTCCCAACCCAGGGATTGAACCCGGGTCTCTTGTGTCTCCTGCACTAGCAGGCAGGTTCTTTACCAGCTGAGCCACCAGGGAAGCCCCAAATCCAATATGACTGCTGCCCTTATAACCAAACAAAGGCACAGGGGGAAGATGACCACTGTGAAGGCAGACACAGGAGAGACTCCATGTGTCAATGGAGTGATGAAGCTACAAGCCAAGGATCACCAAGAATGGCCAGGAAACATCAGAAGGTGGAGGAGGCAACGAAGGACCCTACCCTAGAGTCTTCCAAGGGAGCGGGCCCTGCTGACACCTTGACTTGAGACCTCACCTCTTGAACTGTAAGAGAATAAACTTCTCCTGTCTTAAGCCATTCAGTTTGTGGTTCTTTGTCACAGCAGCTCAAGGGAACAAATAGAGTCCCTTAATGCCTTAGACTTTGGTCTTATCATCCATGGCTCTTATGAACAATGTGCCCAAATTCCTTTTATTGTGTTGATGGAAAATTATAGAACACATCAAAAAAACCCCGCTTAATATTGAAAATTCTGCTTGAGTTTTCAGAGGTGTCAAAGAAGTGACTGACGAGAATGAGCTGCTCAGGTTACCACATCAGGAAGGAAGGTTGCAAACTGCTGTGGAAGTTCAGAGAGAGCTGGCAGGGACGCACAGGAAGGCTTCACGTAAGGGAGAGCATTGAAGCAGGGGCTTGAAAAACAGGAAAGGTTTCAGGGACAGGCGGAACTGGGAGGTGAGGAGTACATTCTGCATTCGGCAAACAGTGTGAGAAAGAACACAGCCTCCTCACAGAGGGCAGCTTCAACTTATAGAAAGGTGGTCAGAAGCAAACTTTGGTCTGTAAAGACCAGTATTACTCATTCATAAGAACAAAATAAGGCTGCCGGCAGTGACCCGAATGGACCTAGAGATGGTCACACTGAGTGAAGTCAGACAAATATCATATATTGCTTATATGCGGAATCTTTTTTAAAAGCAGTACAAATGAACTTATTTACAAAACAAAGATTGAGTGACAGATGTAGAAAACAAACATGTAGTTATCAGAGGTAAGGGGGAGGATAAATTGGAGGCTGGGATTGACATATACACACTAGACACAAATCAGTTAACTAATAAGAACCTACTCTGTAGCACAGGGAACTCTACTTAATACTCTGCAATGGCCTATATGGGTAAGAATCTAATAAAGAATAAATATATATATACGTGCGTGTGTATGTACGTGTGTAACTGATTCACTTTGCTGTACACATGAAACGAACACATTACTGTGAATCAACTACACTCTAATAGAACTTTTTTTAAAAAAAGAACTGTCTTTACTGATGGCTTCCAAACCAGTCACTGAACATAAAGCAAGAAAGAATATGAGCAGAGGGGAAGATACACCTGAAATTTTGAGAGGACAAATTTGAATGGGGGAAAGAACAAATGAGGAGGGAAATGCTATGTGGGCAAGAAGCAGTGAGGCGGGAAGGGGCAGGCAGGTGGGGAAAGTAGTTGTGTTAGTCACTCAGTTCTGTCCAGCTCTTTGTAACCCCATGAACTATAGCCCGCCAGGCTCCTCTGTCCATGGGATTCTCTAGGCAAGAACACTGGAGTGGCTTGCCATCTCCTTCTCCAGGGGATCTTCCTCATCTAGGGATCAAACCTGGGTCTCCCACATGACAGGCAGATTCTTTACCATCTGAACCACCAGGGAAGTCTGGAAAGGGGTTGAACTACAAATGAGAAAATAGAGCAAAGAAGTGTAGTCTGCAGTCAGACAGTAGAATCACTGCTCCCAACTAACAGCAAAGTGGGCTTAAGCAAGTTGCCTAAGCTCTCTAAGCCTGTTTCCTTACCTGCAAAATGAAGTGAACAGCACTATCTAAGCAGGCCACTCGGATTCAGTGAGGTGACCAATGTCAAGCGCTGAGCCCCAGTGGCTGGCAGAGAGAGGCACTCAACTGTTAGCAAACATTACTGATGTCATCTGTGTTACTGTTGTGGCCTGTGTTCCTCTAATGTGAGAGCTATTACAGAAGAGGCAGAATTCACAGGATCTAGCCTCAGCTCGGCTGCGGGTCAAAGGAAGAGGCAGAGATGAAGACGTTTCTTGGCTGGGTTATCTGGCAGTAGAGTTAGTTCTATGGACAGACAGGAACCCAGGAGGCAAAGCATGTTTGAGGAGGAAGACAATGGCGAGTGATGGAGAAAGTGACATTCAAGGGCTGGCACTCTAACAGGTATCTGTAAAGGGGAAGATGCTTCAGAGCTGAAGACTAGCCACACTCTCCAAAGCGTGTGACCTCTGGCACGTGGCCAATGCTGCCCAACAACTCCAGACGCCAACAAAGGACATGGTGGGGCAAAGAGTTCCAAAGACATACAGGGGAGAGGCCAACAGGGAGCCAAGCAAAACACAGGAGGAGGAAGAGACCAGAAGACCAGGGAGGCTCAGTGTCGTCAGACACTCAAATGAGAAGAAACCTGTGAAGACTGGGTAGCTCGTACCATCGGGAGTTAAGGAGAGACTGGGGAATCGAAACACAAAGGAGGAGCCCCAGATATGGCAAAGTCTACCTAACAGAAGCAGGAGGTTAAAGAGTGAGGTGGCTGATGGGGACAGGGAGGGTGGGCTTTCAACCAGCTCTTCCAAATAGGAGAGGATTTCCCTGGTGCTCTAGTGGTTAGGACTCTGCCTTTCCACTGCAGGGGGCACGAGACTGACCCGTGGTCAGAGAGGTGCCCATGCGAAAAGGCTCAGTCAAAAAGGAAAAAAAGGCGGGGCACGGGGGTGGTGGGAGAAAGGACAAAGAAGGGAAAAGGCAAAGCCGATTAAGAAAGGGGAATTTAGTGTGTTTTTTCATTTTTTTTTAACTTTTTAATAATTGACATGTAACATTATATTAGTTTCAGGTGTACAACACCATAATTCAATATTTGGATACACTGCAAAATGCATCACCGTTAACAAGTTAACATCTGTCACCACATATAGTTACAGATACTTCTGAGATCTACTCTCTTACAACTTTCAAACATACAATACAGTGTCATCACCTATAGCCATCAAGCTGTACATTACATCCCCATGACTCGTTTATCTTACAATTGGACGTCTGTGCCTTTTATCCCTCCTCACCCATTCTGCCCACCCCATTGCCTCCCACCTCTGTCAACTACTCATCTGATCCCAATGTCTATGAACTTGAAGGTTTTTTGTTTGTTTTTAAGTTCACAAATAAGTGAGATCATGCAGTATTTGTCTTTCTCTGCTTGACTCAGGGAATATGCTTTTTCAAAATAATAGTTTCACCTTCTTATCACTGTTTAAAAAAAAAAGTCTGTTCTGCTAAAATTTTAGAAAACAGATAAAGTAAAAATTTAGTTAAAAAAAAAAAACACTAAAAATCGGAAATACATATAGTTAAAAAAGAGCATGCAATCAGAGTACATACAACTCCTACAATCAGGAGAGAGAGAGACAATCCAAAAGAAAAATGGGAAAGCATAGAGCAAAAATATAAGAAAGACGACAGTTCAACGACCCATACATGTATGGCAAAAGCACCAAACCTCATTAGTTATCAGGAAAATAGAAATTAAAACCACAATAAAAACTCCTATACACCTATCAGGATGGCTCTAAGTGAATAATAAGCTTTGATAAGGGCATGAAGCAAGTGCAACTGTCATGCATTAACTAGGTGGGAATAACTGAATGGTACAACCAATGTGGAGGATGGTTAGGTCAGGATCCACTGATCTTGAACACACATATTCCCAATGATCCCAAAATGCCATAGGACCACTCACTAAAGGACACACACTGGAGTGTTCTTTGCAGCAGCACTGTAGGTAACAGTCCAAAACTAAAGCAACTCAAGTATGCATCAAGACCAGAACAGGTGGATGACAGTATATTCACACAATGGGGCGCTGCACTGCCATGAGAGTGATGTGCCGGTTCCCTCCACAGGAAGACATCTCGTTAGATGAACTTAAGAAAGCCAGACACGTCAGTGTATCCTGTATGATTCCATTCACATACAGGTCAAATGCAGCAACCCTCACCCACAATGTCAGAAGTCAGGAGCATGGGGGAGGGAGGATAGTAACCGGGGGCGGCTGTCTCACCTTGGTGGTGAAGGCAGAGTCCTAACCAGGAAATTCCTCCATGTTCAGTTTCTTGACCTGAGGGCTAAGTACATGGCTGTCTCCACTTCACCGAAAATCATTAACTGCACACTTATTATTTGTGCACATTTCTATTATGTTTCAAAGAAAAGTCCAAGTCACTCATAAAACTTATCTCACCCTAAGATAAAATCGTAATTTTTAAAACTCTTTTTCATTTTAGGTCATTACAAGATGCTGAATATAGTTCTCTGTGCTATACAGGAGGTCCTTGTTGTTAATCTATTTTATATATAGTAGTGTGTATATGGGCTTCCCTGGTGGCTCAGTGGGAAAGAATCCCCCTGCCAATGCAGGAGACTCGGGATCTATCCCTCGGCGGGGGAATATCCCCTGGAGAAGGAAATGGCAACACACTCCTGTATTTTTGCCTGGAGAATCCCATGGACAGAGGAGCCTGGCAGGCTACAGTCCACGGGGTCACAAAAGAGTCAGACACAACTTACTGACTAAACAACAAGTGTGTATATGTTGCTCCTAATATCCTAATTTATCCCACCTTACCCCTTTTCCCCTTGGGTAACCATAAATTTGTTTTCTATGTCTGTGAGTCTATTTCTATTTTGTAAATAAGTTCATTTGTATCTTTTTTTGTTTTTTAGATTCCACGTAGAAGTGATATCATATGGTATTTGTCTTTCTCTGCCTGATTTACTTCACTTAGTATGATGATCTCTAGGTTCATCTATGTCACCACTAATGGCATTATGTCATTCTTTCCATGGCTAATATTCCATTGTGTGTGTATACACACAAATCACATTTTTATCCGTTCATCTCTTCATGAACATTTAGGCTGCTTCCACGTCCTGGCTATAGTAAATAATACCACTACAAACACTGGTGTACATACAAGTTTCTGAGTTAGAGTTTTCACTTTTTCCAGCTATACGCCCAAGAGTGGAATTGCAGGGTCATATGTAACTAGTTTAGATTTTTTTCGGTCCCTCCATAGTGTTCTCCACAGTGGCTGTGTTAGTAACTTTTAAATTTAATGCTTTCAGAGTTTTCCTTCTTTTTTGTCAATGAGATATCCAAATATTCTGTTTCATTTAATATATAACGGACATCTCTTGGTCATTAAATGGACTGCACACCATTAATTTTATGAATATTTAAGTTGCTTCCAATGTTTGTAAAGTTGAGTTTGTTCCACTTGACACTTTCAGTAGTACTGTTTGAGAAGAGGAATGAGATTTTACAACACAGGACATGTTGTTGATAAAGCAAGAGGAAGAAAAAAAGGCTAAGAAATGAAAAGGCACATGATAAAGGATAAAGGAGTATTAATCAAATATATTAAATAATAAAAGACTCTTAGATACAGACTACATTCATTTGTCATCGAAAGTAAAAGTACAACTCTCTAAAGAGTTAGGTGATAAATTATAATCAAGTTTTTAATCTGGAGTTAAAACCAAGATAACACCTTACTACATCAAAGCTGGAAGGAAATGAAAGCAATAAAAATATAATAGCATTTTTCAATTCACAGCTTTGATTTTAAAAATGAAATTAAAGCAAGGACTCTCAAAAACAGTCAAAAATTCCCAGGGAAAGAAAGGAAAATTGCCTGCAATAACAATTTCATATTTTCAAAAACTAAATTTTTGAAAATGCTACACTAAAACACTACTTCTAATTCACGGGTGTATCTTGTCAATAATCATCTTCTTCAAAGAAAATCTAATTTTAATATTTTTGATTTATCACTTATTCAGAAATACAAGATAGGAAAAGAGTTTTCCTGCCTTCAAAGGATAAGGTTCTTCATTTCTAAAAATACTATAATAAGTTTTGAAAAACAGAATCAAAACCTTCCATGTCCTTTCCTGAGTCCCTCTCCCACCAGCTCACACTCATTTCATTTGAAGTCACACACACATTTTTTTCCTGAGTTTGATTTTCCTTCTTCCAAAAAGAAGATTTTATGGATACAAAGTTTTTAAAGTGAAACTACTTTTTCTCCATTTTGTTCCATTTTTATATTAGTCAAAGCTTTATATGAATGGGCATTTTCATGCGGCCATAACATAATAACAATTTTCAGGTACTCGAAAGGAGTTTTCTAAGATAAATTGTCCTAAGATGCGTATGCCTTATGCATTTCATTATATTTTAACTAATATAAACTGACAAAGAATGCAAGACATAACTTTTTAAAAAAAATCTAAGATACTGAAATCATCATAACACCAGATTCCTGCCACTCACCAGGGACAGGAGTTTGCTGTAATAGCAAAAGCATTTTAAATTGTGAAACTACAAATCAGCATCTACAACACTTAATGTCAATTTGCTTACGTTGCTGTGCCAACTAATGGAGACTGGAAAAGAGACGAACGTAGCTTACTGGAGCTTATCAAAGATACACAGATAAACTTAAATTCAATATTTAAATGTCATAAGTCAATAATACTGTAATTTTAGGAAACCATTAGCAGTAACCATTCAAGTACTTTCCACGGGACAAAAGGCTTCAATTAACAGACATCAAGGAATCTAATTCTTCTGGGGGAGAGTCTATCTACCAGATATTGAATACATCAGGCTCAGAGAGCTTGATGTCATTAAGCATCCAATTTCTTTAATTTCCAGATTTCTGAGTCCCTCTTCACCAAGACAACATGACTTTGTCTTGTTTCCCCAACAAGAAACAAGGATAGAACAATCTAGCTAGACAGACACTCGTGCCTTTCCTGAAATAGTTTCCTTTTCATTACAAATGACTATAGAACTTTGTGATTTATGATTTTGCTTCCCAGGTAACTTGACTACAGGAAGAACACATACTGAACTGAAGAACACGTACTGCTGCTGCTGCTACTAAGTCGCTTCAGTCGTGTCCGACTCTGTGCGACCCCAGAGACGGCAGCCCACCAGACTCCCCCATCCCTGGGATTCTCCAGGCAAGAACCCTGGAGTGGGTTGCCATTTCCTTCTCCAGTGCATGAAAGTGAAAAGTGAAAGTGAAGTTGCTCAGTCGTGTCCAACTCTAGCGACCCCATGGACTGGAGCCCGCCAGGCTCCTCCATCCATGGGATTTTCCAGGCAAGAGTACTAGAGTGGGGTGCCATTGCCTTCTCCAAAGAACACGTACTAAAGAAGACAATTTCTGATTTCGGAGACAGGAAGTTTTAGAGTGATGCCGTGTTAGGCATCCAGGCTTCAGTTTTCATTCTCAAATTAAGTTTAGCATAAGTACAACCCTGAAGCCTGGGTCCAATTCTCACCAATATGATCTATCAAAGACTGTGAGCCTGAAAGGCTGAGACACACACTGAGGACAACAACATTCTCAAAGGAAATACACCCCATGTGCAGTAACAGATCCAGGTAAATGCCTACCAGTCTTCCCCAGCTGGGTAAGCTTCTGATTCCAGCAGGACCAAGCCAACTGTATTTTCACCTTACAAATTCCTATACTAAAATCCCATTATATTCTCTCATAAGATGGGTGGTATGAAATAGTAAGAAATATACATATATTGGTCTCTGTGCCTGAGAGTTCCTGATAGAGCTCCTGATGCTGAGCTCCTAAAACCCTTGTCTTTGCGAGGTGCTCAGAAGAGTCTTATGTTCTAATATTTCTAGTTCCTGACACAGAACTGCTAGGAGCTCTGCAATTTCCTGAGTGATGAGAACATCTAACAGCAAGCTCCCAAGTCCCTGTGAACCTGGGGGTGATCAGAATGCCTTTTGTTTTAATGAGGTGACTTTTGGTGGGCTTCTATGTGGCGGGTAGAAAGAAGCTTGAATTTTCAGGTCCATCCACCATTCTCTGGAGAGGGCCAAGAAATGGAGTTAGTAATCCATCATGCCTTCAGGATGAAGACTTCATACAAAGTCCCTCTAGCACAGGGTATAGAGAGAGAGCTTTCAAGTGAATGAACATACCTAAATGCCAGGAGGGTGGCACATCCCAGCTTCATGGGTCTAACACTCCCACACTCAGGAGACATCTGGACTTTGCCCTATGAACCTGACCATGTATCTGCATCCTTCAACATATCTTTTATAAAATGCATTACCATAAGCCGGTAAATAAATGGACACTTGCATTTCCACAAGTTCTATGAACTACTCTAACAAATTCTCATGTCCAGGACGGGGGTTATGAGAAAGTGGACTTCTAGCCCATCAGTCAAAAGTACCAGGAATAACCTGGGACTTGGGACTGGTATCTTAATGGGAAGGCAGTTTTGTAAGACCAAGTCCTTAACTTGTGGGATCAGAGGTCAACTCCAGGTAGACAGAATCAGAACCAAATCCAACTGTAGGCCACTCAGCTGGCATCCAGAATTGGTTGGTATTGGGGGAAACCCACATATTTGGTGACCAGAAGTGAAGTATTGTGTGTGTGCAGGAGACACACAGGAGTGATTTTCCTACACAGATGGTTTCCAGTTTCTTTAGCAATTTTAAGTAAACTCCATCAGCTTAAATGCTCTTAATTTTACCAAAAAAAAAAAAAACCAAAAAACATTTTTTTTAAATTTCTTGATGCATTCAACATGGATCAGTAGGGGTTTTTTTGTTTGTTTTTTGTTTTTTAAGAATGAAGAAGAAAAAAATTCTTTTCTGTGATGACAAGAGAGAGAGAAAATTTCTATTTGTGTTATATACTCCAGAAATGAACTCACAGGTTCTCAACAGACCTCTACAGGAAAGAAACTGACAAGGAAAAAAATGAAGGGGAGGATTTTTCTGGCAGTCCAGTGGTTGTGACTTTGAGCTTCCACAGCAGAGGGTACGGGTTCGATTACTGGTCAGGAACTGACAGCCTGCTGTGTGGGATCCTCACAAAGTCCAGAAGCGAAAAATAAGGCACTGGTCTAGAAGGTGACGCTGCCTCTCGTACTTACACAATCTCTTCCTACACAGTGTTAAAGGACAGCCTCAACAACTCTTGAAACTCACCTCCTAGGACTTAGCAACCACTTGTGAGCTCCCACCTCTACATCTGGTAAAAATACAGTGATGTTAGAATTTCAAACATACTGGCTTCAGTTACAAGGCATGATAACGATACTAACTTATGGTAACTGAAACCTTTATTCCATAATCACTTTATCTTTCTCCAATTCTCAAAGGATTTTAGATTAAAACTGGCACTCCTCTGCTTTTTCCAGTCTCGGAGGCAAACAACATGAAACAATTGTCCTCCAACGAGAGTTTAATTTCTCTTTCCCTGGTTTGCCAGAAATGCCACAGGGAAGAATTCAAAACAACTAAGCATTTGCTTGAGTTTTTGCCAAGAAAACTTTCCCCTACTTCCTTGATCATACTGATTCCCTTTTTAAAAAAATCCTCTTCCATGTTAAAACAAGTGAATAGAACCATATTTTTGCAAACACCTGTTTTATACGCAGAATCTAACTGGGTTGACCCATTACTTCTTTCTGCGACCTCCCAGGAACCTTCATGCTGGCTGGAGCAGGGACCTCACAAGGAGATAACATTTAAAGCAATGTTTGGGCAGCAGTAACATGGGACCCAAAGGGATTGCTCTAAGGTTTTAAACAGATTAAACTATGGAATACATCCAAGGGAAAAAAATAAACGGAAATGAAAATACAATTACAGCTACCGTCAGTGCACCTGTGAAAACCAATACTGCAGGTTTTAGCCAACAGAACTGGAGTTTTGAATTTTAAATAAAGATCTCTATAACCTGGCAAGGTACTTAACATATCCCAACCTTGCTTTCTTTAACTATTAAATACCTAACACCAGAATATTTAGGAGGATTATGATGATTAAACACCATGTGTCAAACATAAAAACTGAGTGTGTGTAACAGTATAATTGAGTGTATAATAGAAAGAAAACAAGAAATGAGTTATGACTCACAAAAAAATGTAATCACAAATTAAAATTCTACCAACTATAAGCCTTTCTCATTTAACGTTTTATCACATAGAATTCACTCTCTACCAAATATTGTGTGGGTTTCTGGCATGAGCTCACAATACTCCTTCTGCCTGCAGTTTCCATCTAAATATCTTTCTATGTGAAGTCATTTCCAACCTGCTAATGTCTCCAAATCTGCTAATCTCCCCAACCTTCTGCAAGTTAAATATGTCTGTGTTCCCATCACATTGTGCTCATGACATTATTATACATATTATGGTTTAGGGAGAAGTGTGTGAACCCCAATATTTGCTACAGAACTCACTCCTGGGGAAAGAAATCCTTTCACAGCTCAATACAGTCATTATCTACCAGGGACCATTGCACGGTAGGCAATAAATAAACATCTGTGAATGTATGAATGCATATATTAATTGTTCCTTTTTTCATCTTCTAAAAGGGGGGAAATGTCAAACACCTCCTAAAGTGATTTCCATTTTTAATACAGATTATAACAAAAACAAATCTTGTGGAAATGAGATTTAGTGGAAATTTAAATGGAAATTAAATTAGGGAGATTTAAATCAAAATTCAGTTTCCATTTAGTGGAAATTTTTGTGTACATGCAGTTAACCACAAAACTGTTTCTATCACGACACAATACTTACTGGCTGGAACAATGAAATCTCCATGTAACTCATAGGTCATCAGCGGCTCTGGAAGACTCCTACGTGAAAAAGACAGCACAGAATCACCAAAGACAAACAGGTCACCTCTCTCTGCACTTTGTATAAAAGGATATTCAATATGTCATGCATTTCTTTATGTGCAAAACTCTCCAAGAAATATTTTACATATTAAAAAAGATATATCATTCAAATGGTTTCCTTTATTAAGTGTTATCTGCACCAGGCATTATCAAAAGCTCAAGCAGTCACAAATCCCTATTGGATCTAAGCACACAGTATTTCACATTTAATGTAGGAAAGTGCCTTTACAAACATCTGATTTCATATATAAAACTTCCTTCCACAGACTAATTTATTTAAAGTCAAATATTTTATCCAACCAAATATAAACATAATATTGGCAATCACTCCTAGGGCATTCATTGAAGATGCCACAAAAACTATATGGAGAAGATTAAACAGACTTAAAGAAATCAAGCCCCCTCTCTTACATCTCTTATAAAAATATAATGCTCAATTTTGATATATGCCTATGAAACAATAAAGATATAAAATAAAATTGATAACTTTTAAAAAAATCATTTTAATTTTCTACAAAGCAGATTACATAAATAGTAGATTTCATACTGTGGTCAACAGAATGTTAGTTCAATGAACATTTATATGTATCTTAAACTTTAAAGGACCAGATCTTCAAACTCTATAAACACTTAAAGAACACTAACATGAGTTATCAATCTGCACTCGCTTTCTGGAGGGCAATCTGGCAACATAAAAGATAAAAACTTCTTAAAACGTTTAGATCATGAAGCCCAGAAATTCCTCTTCAAATGTTTTTTAAAAAAACTACAGACATATATCAGATCAGATCAGATCAGATCAGTCGCTCAGTCGTGTCCGACTCTTTGCGACCCCATGAACTGCAGCACGCCAGGCCTCCCTGTCCATCACCAGCTCCCGGAGGTCACTCAGACTCGCATCCATCGAGTCAGTGATGCCATCCAGCCATCTCATCCTCTGTCGTCCCCTTCTCCTCCTGCCCCCAATCCCTCCCAGCATCAGAGTCTTCTCCAATGACATATATACGCACAGAAAAAAAAAAATTTTAAACACATTCAAATCACATTCAAAATGCCAGGGATAAAGAAGGTCATTTCACACTGACAAAGAGGTCAATTCATCAAGAAGACATAACAATCCTAATTTTTTAAACAATCCTAAATGAGTTTTTAAAATTTATTAACTTATTTTGGCCATGCCCCCATGACTTGCAGGTTCTTAGTTCCCCAACCAGGGATTGAACCCTCAGCCTCGGCAATCAAAGCACAGAATCCTAACTGCACTGCCAGGGAATTTCCAACAATCATAAACGTTTATGGGTCTAATAACAGGATCTTCAAAATCCATGAAGCAAAAACCAATGGAACTACAAGGAGGAAAAAGACAAGTCCACAAGTGTGACCATAGATTTAAACATCTCTCTGTTTTAGTAACTGATAAAAACAAGCAGACAAAAATAAAATAATAAGTAACAAGTAGACAAAATCAATTAGGATACAGATTTGACCAAAGCTGCTGCTGCTGCTGCTAAGTCGCTTCAGTCGTGCCCGACTCTGTGCGACCCCAGAGACGGCAGCCCATCAGGCCCTGCCGTCCCTGGGATTCTCCAGGCAAGAACACTGGAGTGGGTTGCCATTTCCTTCTCCAATGCATGAAAGTGAAAAGTGAAAGGGAAGTCGCTCAGTCATATCCGACTCTTAGCGACCCCACGGACTGCAGCCTACCAGGCTCCTCTGTCCATGGGATTTTCCAGGCAAGAGTACTGGAGTGGGGTGCCATTGCCTTCTAACCATCAATGTACCTAATTGGTATCAAAGTAAAAGTGAGTCGCTCAGTCATGTCCGACTCTTTGCAACCCCATGGACTATACAGTCCATGGAATTCTCTAGGCCAGAACACTGGACTAGGGTAGCCTTTCCCTTCTCTAGGGGATCTTCCCAACCCAGGGATCAAACCCAGGTCTTCTGCATTGCAGGCTGATTCTTTACCAGCTAAGCTGCAAGGGAAGCCCACCTAATTGGTATGCCTGTCACCCAAATGACACTGTATCCAAAATCAACAGAAAACACATTCTTTCCTAGTGCGTATGGAGGACTCATCATGATAAAGATATCCTGGACCATGAAACAAATCTCAATAAATTTAAAGGGTTCAATTTATACAGGGTATTTCTATTTACAATTAAAAACTGAATTAGACATCAGTAACGGAGATATTTAGAAAACCTCAAAGAAAGGAAAACTAGGAAGTACTGTGAATTAAAATGAAAATAAGACATATCAGAATTTAAGGGATATTGGTAAAACAGTATTTAGGGGAAATTTTGTACCACTAAGTACTTATGTTAGAAAAAAGTCTTAAACTTTCTACCCTGAACAGCCAAAAACAAAACAAAACAAAACAAAGTAAATTAAACTGAAAATAGGCAGAAAAACAAAAAGAAAGATCAGAGCAGAAGTCAACCCAACAGAAAACAAAACACAACACAGAAAATAAGTGAAGACAAAAACTGGTTCTAAATAATCCATAAAGTTGGTAAGTCTGTGCTGCTCAGTCACTCAGTCGTGTCCGACTCTTTGCGACCCCATGGACTACAGCCTGCCAGCTCCTCTGTCCATGGGATTCTCTACGCAAGAATACTGGAGTGGGTTGCCATTTCCTTCTCCATGGGATCTTCCCCACCCAGGGATTGAACCCACGGTTCTTACATCTCCTGCACTGGCAGACGGGTTCTTTACCACTAGCGCCACCTGGGAAGCCTAGCCATAATAATTAGGAAATAAAAGATAGAAAACACAAATTACCAGTCACAAATAACAGAGGTGACTGAAGAATCACTGCAGGCTCTAAAGAAAATAAAATATTATGAAACTATTCATGCCCACAAATTCAACAGTTTAGATGAAATGGACAAATGTCTTAAAAGACATAAACTATCAAAGCTCACTCCATAAGAAGTACTTACTCTGAGAAACAGCTATCCCACGTCTGTTAGAGCAAATGAATTTGTAAACATCCTGCCAATAAGAAAACTCTAGACCCAGATGACTCACTGATAAATTCTACCAAACAATTAAAGAAGAAATACTACCAATTCTATGCAAATCCTTCCAGAAAATATAAGAGGGAATACTTTCTAAGTCATTCCTTGATATCAGCATTTACCTTAGTATTAATACCAAAATTAAAGACAAAAAGACTATAGATATTACTGATATTACTCATGAATGTAGATGCAACTATTCTACATAAAGTGTTAACAACTGGAATTCAGTAAGATATATAAAAGGATAATAATCATGACTAAGTTGGGTTTATCTCAGAAATTATTGTTTTTTTAGTCGCTAAGTCATGCCCAACTCCTCTGTGACCCCATGGACTGTAGCCTGCCAGATTTCACCCTCCATGGGATTTTCCTGGCAAGAATACTGGAATGGGTTGCCTTTTCCTCCTTCAGGGGATCTTCCCAACCCAGGGATTGAACCCACATTTCCTGCATTGGCAGGCAAGATTCTTTACCACTGAGCCACCAAGAAAGCCCATCACAGAAACATAACTGCCTTAATATTAAAATAAAATTAATGCAACTGACAACCACCACCGCCATTCTAGAAAACTAAAGAAGAAAAACTGTATGATCGTCTCAATAGACAATTTAGAGGAGAAAGGATAGTTTTCCTCACAAATAGTACTGAAGCAACTGGATATCCACATTCAAAAGTGAACTCAGATACATACTCTGTATCTTATAAAACAACTAACTTAAAATAGATCACAGACCTACGTGTAAGACTTAAAACTATAAAACTTCTGGAAGAAAACAAAATCTTTGTGACTTTGCATTAGGCAAAAGTACAGTCCAGAGTAATTAATAAATAAACGCAACATCATCAAAAATTTTAAATGCTCTTTGAAGGACACTTTGAAGGGAATAAAAAGACAAGCCACAAAGGTAGGAAGAAAACATTTGCAAAGCAGATATCTAAGGATCTGTATATAAAATAACAAGATTTGGCAAGGATATAAAGGAAATGGAACTCTTGTATATCAAAAGTGGGAATGTAAAAAAAAACATAGCCACTCTGGAAAGAAGCTTGTCCGTTTCCCCAAAAGTTAAATATATACCTATCATAAGACTACACTCTATACTATACTCTTAGGATTCACGCAAGAGGAATGAACGCCTCGGTGCTCAGTTGTGTCTGATTCTTTGTGACCCCATGGACAGTAGCCTGCCAGGCTCCTCTGTGCCTGGAATTTTCCAGGCAAGAATATTAAACTGAATTGCCATTTCCTTCTCCAGGAGATCTTCTCACCCAGGGATCAAACTCCAGTTTCTTGTATCCCCTGCTCTGGCAGGAGGATTCTTTACCACTGGCGCCACCTGGGAAGCCAAAGTTCACTTGAAAGATTTATACAAGAAGGTGTTTAGCAGCTTTATTTATAACAGCCAAAAGCAACAAATAATGCAAGTATCTATTAACAGGTAAATGGATAAAAGAAGAAATTTGTGGTATGTCCATAAAAAGCAACACCAGTTAGCATCAAGAAGGAATAGACCATTGGTGCTTGCTACAACATAGGTGAATCTCAAATTTCACCAAGTGAAAGAATCCAGATTTTTTTTTTTTTTTTTACTTTTTTGGCCATCCAGCTTGTGGGAGCCTAGTGCTGTGACCAGGGATGGAACCAGTGCCCCCTCTGTTGGAAGAGCCGAGTCTTACCCTCTGGACCAGCAGGGAAGTCCAAGAACCCAGATTTTTTAAAGTACATGCTGTATGACTTCATTTATATGAAATTACAGGAAATGTCAATTAATGTATAGTGACAGAAAGCAAGCCAAGTGGTTTGCCCAGGGATGAGGGAATGAGAAGAAAAGAGAGAGAGAGAGGGAATTCAAAGGGGTTTGAGGAACCCCTGATGGCAGGTTCACCATCCGGACTTTGCTGATGGCGTCACAGATGTACACGCACATCAAACTTGTCAAAATATATTCTATGAATATATGCAGTTTATTGTACATCAACTATACTTCAATAAAACTGCTTCACAAAAGAGATGCAGAAATATATCTACAGACTATGCTCCCCCTACATTTCATTTTTTACTGAATAAACTTCACTTGGAACATTACATACGTAGTGTTATTTTGATCATTTATATATTTTATGTGATAACCGATTTAGCAGTGTTTATCACATTACCTAATTATAGCCCACTATTGTTATCTACAGTCGTTATACTGTGCATTACATCTCTGTGGCCTGTTTACTACCCAGTACAGGTCTGTCCGCTTTAACACCGGTCTCATCCTTCCACCAGGCCCCTGCAGCCACTATTTCATCTTACAATGTACGATGCTGCAGCGCACACACACACACAACGACAGCTGGAGACAGTGGAACTAAACCTGAAAAGCACTAGTGAAGAAAAGCTGTCCTCTTGTTTCCTCTCTCTCCCCTTCATCTCCTATACTCAAAGGAGAAAAATAAAATGAATTACACCACAGACTAAATAAAGAAAAACGACGACGCAATCAAAACGCAAAGCTCTGGTTTTGCTTCAACACGGGATCAGGCAGGAAGGAGTGATAAAGGAAACTGTTCATCTGTCAGAGAATGAAAGTTAAAGGGTTCCGAAAAGAAAGGGGTGGGGGAATGAGATTGCTTAGAAGTCCCATAGAGAGTGTTTCATTTCCAATAAAAATGAATTTGTATCTAAATATCTTCATGCTACTTACATCATTGCTGTATGTCTAGCCAAGCAATGCAGCATTAAAAAAAATAAGTAGTATTGGGTTTTTTAAGTTTGTTTTATTTTAAATTTGGGCTGCTCTGGGTCTTCCTTGTGGCTCGTGGGCTATTTCCAGTGGCACACGGGCTCAGGAATCCCTGTTCATGGGCTTGGATGCCCTGTACCACATGGGATCCTAGTTCCCTGACCAGAGATTGAATGCAAGTCACCTGCATTGGAAGGCGGATTCTTCACCACGAGACCACCTCGGAAATCCCTTAACTATTGTTAACGCTGGGGAAGCAGTAATAAAAATGATAAGATTCCTACATACAAGGCACTATATTGAGTCACCACATCGGTCAGCTTCTCATCCAACGTGAGACATTTTGGACACCTGGGGGCAGGGGAGGCCCTCTCATTGTCCCAGCATTTGGGGAATTACTGGAACTCCCTGGAGGAGGAAATGGCAACCCACTCCAGTACGCTTAGCTGGAGAATCCCATGGACAGAGGAGCCTGGCGGGCTGCAGTCCAAGGGGTTGCAAAGAGCTGGACACAACTGAGCACACAAGCATGATACATTCTGTCTTTTCTATTTGGCCCCTTTTTTAAAGTCCTTATCTTTTCTGAGATATACTCAAATATTTATGAGTGCAGCAATATGATGGTTTAGAAAATTTCTAAAGTATTATCCCTAAAACATGGCAGTAGGGAGACTGACGAAGCAAAAAGTGTCGAATGTTGAAAACTGAAGAAGCAGGATACTGGGCCGACGAGAAGTCATTATATTCATCTTCCTGTCTATATGTGTGAAATTTTTTAAATATAAAATATGTACTATCAGTTGATTTTAATGTGCTTGTTGGAACCCAAATAGCATTTCCCTGAAAAATAATCCTAATCCTGTGTTGATTAAAAAGAACTCGTGCTGGGGAGGCAGTGCCATTTGACTGCCAGACAAAAATCAAAGTCCCCAGCAGACCCACAGCAGAGGAGCCACAGCTGTGACTATTTCCCATTCCTTTGCTGTACTGGTCCTTCCTCTAACTTCCAGCTTTGTGATCAATCAGTTTCTTTACTTTTTCAAGGAAGGTAAATGCTCACAGAAATGCTGAACCTTCTCTGCACTCTATAGCAAATATGTGAAACTCAATGTTCATCTTTAAAAAACACCTCATCAATTAAACTTCTTTTCAAATAGCTTTGTATCTTTGTGTCATTATCATAAGTGATTAACTTCATAGGGTTTACATTTAAATTAAGATATCTTCACTTTAGTCTACAACACAAAGAAAAGATTCACTGAATGTAATAAATAGCCTTCTTCCTCACTGTTTCTGAGCATTTAATTCTGAAAACTCACATCCACATTTCAAAACCCAAGTCTCTTCCAATTCTCTTCAGGTGCAATTGATCTGTCAGCTGATGTTCACTGACTATGGACCACACTTCCTGGAGCATCACATTAGGTACCTCATAGTTTATACTTGCACATAAACTTTGACTTTTGAGTTGCACATGCAGAGTCAGCATCGGCTGTGTGTTAGACACCCAGTGTGCTCTTCCCTCCGCTACCAAGAGAAGCTCACCTCAAATACTGTTTCAGGGCACTTGTTATTGTCTTCACCTCCCAATCTACGGAATTCTCCAGGTCTACCTCGTTGCAGGTCTTCACATCTAGTGAGCAAGCAAGGAAGAAACAAATATTAAAACCTGACCATTCAGAGGCCCTCTTGACTGGCTGACAATGCTTAGATTCTTAAACAGGCAAACCACAAATACTGAATTCTGCGGTTTCCTATGAAAAACATGACATACAATTTCTTATCATATTACAAGCCATGTTCTATTCTCAGACATTTCTAGCACTTCAGAAAATCTGTAGTGGAGATCAAAGTAAAAGGGTAAGGGTTGGGCTAGGAGTATGGAAGATCTTAAAAAAGCATTTCAGTATTCACAACTGCAAAGCACAGATCGCTATTACTACTACTATTATAAGATGCTACTCAGCAGCCATGGCTTATAGCATGTGACATACGAAGTGCCTATATATCTGAACTTGCTTCGAGTGGCATTATTGTTACCACACTGTGTTATGACAGGAGAAACAGCACCCTTAATGTTAAAATTACTATGAGAAGATCATCAACTCAGTGGAGAAGAAGGAAGCTAAGTCTGGTCCCACACTTCTAAGGTTTGCACTCATCATACTATCTCTCCAAAGACTAATACATGATCAACCAAAACAGAAATATGACGACACATAAACTTAAAAAGTCTTTTATGAGTAATCTTTCCTATTAACATTACAATTTATACTCTCATCCAGGAAGTATTTATTAGAAGCCGCTACAAAACATTTCTGACACTCATGCTAAATTGGTTTTCTTTGTCCTAAAATTAATTAATAATGTGTTTCTTCCAAATGTCCTATCAAATACCTAGTAAGCTCTAAAGAAGACGTAAAACGTGCACTAAAAAAAGAACAAGAAGAGTTGAAGGAGAAGGGGCAGGAGAGGGAGGAGGGGATGGAATGTACAGTTGATTTTGAAAAGGAAAAAGTCAGTCCTGAAATTTAAAAAAAACGATGGGAAAAGCAAGCATTCTGAGTGTGGTGGCATCTCTGAGCCTTGGAAGGCTGTGACCCAGTAGCAGAGAAGAGAGTGCATCAAGGGATCACACACCTACCTAGGCTTAAGTCCCGCTGCAAACCTGACCAGCTTCATCACTCCAAGTCAGTTCTAACCTATCTGAACTTCAGCTCTTCCTGTGCACAATGGAGGTGACATAAACACTCTATTGAGAGCATCAAAGTCAATCAGGGCTCTATGCAGACTTCCATGAATCATTAAATGTGCAAGTAATCACCACAGCTGAGTCACCGAAAGTATAAGCATTCTATCCAAAGAGAGAAGCAGTAAATGGGTTATGATGAATGACATCAGTCAATCAACAGAAACTGCTTTGAGTTTCTATACTCCGACCATGCAAAGGAGAAAATAAGAGATTTGTGAAAGAGACTTATTTCTCCCTCGCTCCAGAATGTTTCAACTAAGATTCCCCAAAAAACTAGTCATTTCAGGGTTTTTTTCCTTCATTGTACTATATTTGTCTAAATATGCAAGGAAACACTTTGTTGGTATACCCTTTTCAAATTAAAGCTCAAAAAAGAAAATCCTGTTCAAATGCAACAGTGCATTCAGTCACGCATGCCCCTTAAAAGAGAAAGGATGCGTGACAACACAATGCTACCCTCAAATTTTTCAAAAATAAAGTAAAACAGGAAGTGATGGTTATTTCACAGCCGTAACATCAGATATATGAAGTCAATTACTCAAAAGTCTAGAGACTTTTTAAAGCACTTCAACAGCTCTTGATTACAGCAACTGACAGCAAGATGCAATAAACTACAACAATGGCAACTGACACTGATTACATTTTGATCGGTTCCTACAATTCAGAACTCATTTGTTACTGCGCTTGTCAGACAAGCCACAGATACATTCAAGAAATCAAATTAAGCACCCTGATTAAAGGTGCAATCCTTTATAACTAGGACTAAATAATTCTGCTCTAAAGGCTTTGCCAACCAATTACTGCAGTAACTGAATATTCTCTCTCTCATTAAATCAATTATTTAAATCTCATACAAGTCAGATAACATTTTCAATCAACTTGCTACCAGCAAATCACCATTTTAAAATCCAGGAGGCTTCGAAAGGAAATCTTTCACTTTCAGCTTTTGACGATTATTCTATATTTTGAGAATCATAGTCTTTCTATGGGAAAATAAGCCAACTTTTGCATTTATGGAGTGAAAAGGAGCTGTCACAAAGGACGGAGAAGGCAATGGCATCCCACTCCAGTACTCTTGCCTGGAAAATCCCATGGACAGAGGAGCCTGGAAGGCTGCAGTCCATGGGGTCGCTGAGGGTCGGACACGACTGAGCGACTTCACTTTCACTGTTCACTTTCATGCACTGGAGAAGGAAATGGCAATCCACTCCAGTGTTCTTGCCTGGAGAATCCCAGGGATGGAGGAGGCTGGTGGGCTGCCATCTATGGGATCACACAGAGTTGGACACGACTGAAGTGACTTAGCAGCAGCAGTCACAATAGAAACCAATGACTACATGGTGTCCATGGTATTACTCCTCCGTTAAATTTTCACTGTTTTCAAATAACTCAATCACCCATCCCTAGCAGCTCTTGACAATCTATGGATGCACTGGGACTAGATAAATTTGTTGGTAATTTATTTGGGATTCAAACTTAAAAATGCATTTAGAGGGTTCAATTAGAATATATGCTCTACTATAAATAAGGTAGAAATTCTGTTTCTTCTCTGGCCAAGGAATATTACACACCACATGGATTAGTTTAAAACCTAGACTAGTGAGCAGAGACACAAAGAGTTGACTTTTTATTTGGACAGACGTTTCATAATTACATAACCAGTGGTCATTTTTCTTTTTGAAACTGGAAACTTGAAGCCCAGCCCGAAGTGCTGACATCTTACTGGACACTGACTTGGGTCCTAAAGCAGTTGAAGATGCACAGTGACTGAATGAGTTTTGAGAATATTCTTTACAACCCAAAACCAGAATCTTTTTCAGTTCTGTTAGTTTGCTTTTCCCCTCAACCTATGTGAAAAGTTGTCCTACAAAGAAAGCAAGCAACACAACAGGCTTATGGTAAAAACAACTCCAAATCAGTTTGATTTCTGCCTTTCTGTGGTTCTGTGTCTTAAATAAATAAAACCATCCAGTCGTTTCTGCAAATTAAATTTAGAAACAGAAGATTCACTGAATCCACTGAATTTCCCCAGCACTGCTCTGCCACTCTCACTGCACCGTGGAGAAGGAAGGAAGCACACGGGACAACTGTAACTCAGCTCGGTTCCAGCCTCCCGATAGCGACCGCAACTCATCTGTTACATTCTCATCCCACTTACTAAAACACCATGACTCACGCAAAGACACCTCATCTGCTGTTTCTCCTTGCCTTTCCCAACTGCCTCAAGTTTCTCATAAAAAAAACAAACAAACCAAAAAAACTTCTAACAGACTATGTGTGCCCTCTATTAGAGTAAGAAAGAAGAGGAAGGAGGAGGAAAAGAAAAACACATACAGGGGAAGGCAGGCACTGAGGCATGTGTTTGTGGAACCTGAAGAAGCATGGTCCGAGGGGACGCTGGGAGGCTGCTGCAAGACTCAGCAGCCCGCAACCTTCTGCCCCAGGGATGGAGATCGACCAAGACAAACAACTCTCCTCACCAGCGGGGAAGGCAGTGTGCCCCTCCCTGCCTCACCTGGAGGAGTAAAACAATGTGTCTGTGTAGAGGGCCTTCTATGGTCAACTGCCATCAGGATTTCATGGGTGGTGGAGAGAAGAGAAGGAAGGGGAGAGGCAAACAGGAATGGGGAGGGGAGGACGGAGAGGAAGAGGAGGAGGGGAAGGAAGAGGAGGAGGAAGAAGAGAGAAACATTTCCCTCTGTTGCAATCTTAAATGTGAAGACTGCAAACATACCCAAGAGAGACAAGCAGAGAAATACATACAAGGTATTAAGCATGCACCCTTCTCTTAGAAATCATCACAAACATTTAACACAGGAATATTTTAAAAGTGCAGAAAATATTTTAAACACAAAAATATTTTATGTAAAAATGGCAATAATAGAAAAATAATAGCAAAGTATATGACTGGTTCTTAAGAATGACAAAGAACCAGGACGAAAAAAAAAAAAAACAAAACACAGAAATTCTTGTCAGAAAATATAAAACAACTTAGAACTTTTTCTCAGATTCTTAAGAAGTTATATTATTCTTCATTTCTGCAAAGAAAAAATGCATTATGAACAAAAACACTTTGAAAACAATCAAATTTGAAATAAATATTATCTAGAGGACCAGAAATTTTAAAAAATAACTGCCTAAAAATGTTAAAACTTAGTAAATCTGAGGAAGGGTTATATGGGACTCTATTGTACGATAGCTGCAATTTTTCTATAGGCTTGAGATTATTTCAAAATAAAAAAAATTGTTTTTTAAAAATAAACGAATACATATTTTTAAAAAATAACTACCTAATATCACAAACAGGCAAAATTAAACAATTAATCAGTTATACAAGGAAAAAACAGATTGTACAATAGAGCAAAGTTAAAAATCTGGCAGATTCACCCAATTTTTTCTCTTTAACACATATAACTTTGAAACAGTGTAGAGAGGTTGGGAAAAGTTGGAAAGAAAAAACATCTATGGGATAGAATGTACACAACTATTCAGAAATTCTAAAATTCTTTTTCTGAAAAAGTATAAATTAGTTCAATTTGCACACTTGCTGAATCAGCAAGAAAGGAAAGAAACATCTTAAGGCCATCTTGAAATTCAGTTGAAAACAGTGAATGAATCTAAGAACTAACGTTTGAGTTGGTAACACAAAGTAACAAAAAATGATGTTAATGCTAATAAAAATCCAAAGTTTGTGACTGACCAACTTAAAATTCATACTAGGAATTATTTAGAGATAAAGTAAAATAAATGTATCCAGTACTGTTCCCTTAAATGCTTTACTTAATAAGAAAAATAACAAGTCAGTATCTTTCTCTTGTGTTAATAATTCTCTGATTTTCTCTGATGGCAGAATAATATTACTGAAAACACAGCATTTCTTTTGCCAGCAACTTAAATGTGGTGGTGTCACGCTTGTGTCCTGGACTTCTCTATCCTGAGTCTCATGGAAAGTGAAAAGTTTTCTAGGTCATGAATTTTTAAAGGTTTAGATATTTTAAACACCTTGCAAGTTAAGGACTGTCTTGGGACATTTCCCACAAGCACAGCAAAGCACCACCCGGGTCTAGGGATGCCGATGATCATGTGTGCTTTTATGAGATTAAGAACAAATCTGGAGGCAGCTTAACACCTCAGGGTGACCACAGGGACACCCACTTGTTCAAACTGCCCTTGAACATGGACGAGAAGATAATAAAATGACCCTAGGATCCTTATGACCCATTCACTGCCAAGTGGGCCTTTCAGCCAAATCTCCCTTTCTGATACCAACAAAGTCTTCCAGTTCTAATCACTGTAACACCATCTTGGAAATGAGAGAAGTGTTTCTAATTTTAAAATTAACTAAAAGCAGATGCTGTTGTCCCATTAAACTCTGCCAGCTGCTACTGAACCACTGGCAACCTGAGTCTATTTAATTTGGAGCCCACTAATGGTAAAAAGGAAAATCTGACTGCCAAAACTGCACACCCAAGTTAAACCAGAGAGGCAGAAAATGAAAACAGCTCATGAAAAGCGAATGTATTCTAATAAGGCTCTTCCAAGTGATGACGAGCCATTTTTCCTGTGGTTAATATCTAAAAAAAAAGGGTTGTTGCTTATTAAATCCTGAATTCAAACACAGCCAAACAAGCAATGCTATCTGTAACACCCCAGTTGATTTTATGCAGCTCAGTTCATGCTTCCTCAAAGTGAGCCTTTGCAACAACACTTTAAGAGGCAGACAGGTTTAAATGCATTGATAGAACACCTGAGGGTATTGTTAATATTGATTAAAGTGAGGTAGCAAATTAATTAATATTTAGCAAGGTCATAATGACAGATCGGTTTGACACATGGGCCCTCAAGCCTGATGAGTTCTCATCACCCCACAGGAGGTAGCCTGCTTGGGGCCACGGTGCAGGGAGAAGTGGGGCCTTCTACAGGTGGCACCGAGCTGACAGCAGAGTGTAATGTAAAAGCACTTTGTCATTCGCATAATGTCTGGGGTAATGAAATGAATTCACTTTCTGGCTTCCTCTTGTCTGCAGTGCCAAAGAACACTGTGTTATCAGCACAGATGGAGAAGGCATGGTTCTGGAGAAGAGCCTGATACAAACAAGCCAGTGTGAATACCAATGAATCCCTGAGACTCAGACCCTCGCTGTCGAGTGACAGCTGGGGAGCTCCAGAAAAACGAACAAGTCCCTGTGGTCTTGTCCAACCAAATGTACTGTCAAGACTGCACAGGCAATTTGGAAACCAGGCAAATCAGAAGCCTTGCCTTTTTTTTTTCCCTGGGAGAAGCAAGCAGAAGACATTCACCCGTGAGCTGTCTTCTTTTCTTCCTCCCTTTCTTAGTAAGAGAGGCCTGAGCAAATACTAATAGACTTATCTGAGCCAACTCTGCTCAGGAGAAAACTCCTAGAGGCAGTTAGAACAGAATGATTTCTGAGTTATGTTACTATGAAACATTAAGTTGTAACGTCAAGGGACATCAACAAATAACGCATGGAAAATGATTAGAAAAGAGGCATACCCATCAACATACTCAGAAGTCTCTGGACCTTTGAACTCACCCCCACAACTCTATACAATCCTTGGTCATTTATACCTATTGGAAGAGAAAAAAATGTTAGCAAAATACAGACATTCAAATCTGAAAAGCTGTCGACACACAGTTGCACACAGAATTCTTGCTAGCTCACATTAACAGCATTCCTGTTGCCTATAAAAATAATGTTTGACAAGAGTGTTTACCAACTTGTCTTAGCAGCTTGGTATTCAAGAGTTACAGCTGGAAAAAAATAAAACAAAGTTCCATGTGGACAAAATGTAAGGAGTAAGCAGTAAATGAAAAAACATTGGCTGAGCAGTCGTCACATACACCAATGCAATTTGTAAAGATGCACTGTATCTTTCACATTTATGTTTAGGTATTCTTGAGATTGTTCTTGACACATTTTAGCCTTTTAAAAATAATACGGTGCTGATTGGTACATATAAAGATATTGTTTGGATGATTCTTGAACACCAAGGAAATCACTTAATCAAAAGTAAGGCAAAATTTGTTTTCTTTTGTGTTTCCTTTAGGGCAGTACATGCATTGTCCAGAGAAACACTAAAACTCCAAATAAGGATCACATCAAAATTATACATCAAAATGAAATAAATCACTGCATTCTCTCTCTGTGGAGACCTGGAAACAAAGTATCTCAAAGTACAACAGACAAGAAATAACAGCAAGAAAATGTATCAGCAAATGTTAACTCAGTATGTTGGACACATGATTGATTGAATTCTGATGTGAACAAGCCAATTGAAAAAGGACATTTTTTAAGCAATCAGGAAACTTGGAGTGGCATTAGGGTTATGTAAGAAAATGTCTTTATTGTTTACGTTGCATATTGAAAGGAGTAAGAGTAACCTATCTTAGATTTGCTTGAAGGAGGAGGAAGGAAAAGATGAGGAGACTAGCAAAATCTTGAAAATTTTTGAGTCTGCACAAGAATGCAGGGGTTCATTGTACCCTCTACCTTTTCTGTGTTTGAAATTTCCATGATAAAATCATGACTTCCAAAGAATGTGACTTAATATCTTTATTTCTTAAAAGAGGTGAAACTCTGTGTGTTTATTTTCTGCACCACAAATGCTAAAACTAACAAGAACCGGACTGGCTGGCCAGGAGATCATGGCTCTAATCCGCAGAGTTTCCAAAACAAAACACCACACCAAAAAGGCCAAGGGACCCAAGGGAACTTTCTTTTTTTTTTTTTTTTTTGGCCTCCCTATATGGAGCAGTGACAAGTGTACCAGCCAGAGTCTAAAGAACTGGATTCAAGTCACAGCCCAGTCACTCCTGAGTTCTGAGACCCAGGGCAGGCCAGGAACCTTCTCTGAGTCTTGATGCTGCCTCTGAGGTCAGGACAGTGTCTCTCCCCATGTACTAACTAGCATGGTGATACAGGCCAGGTCTCTTCAGTTCAGTTCAGTTCAGTCACTCAGTCATGTCCAACTCTCTGCGACCCCATGAATCGCAGCACGCCAGGCCTCCCTGTCCATCACCAACTCCCGGAGGTCACCTAGACTCACGTCCATCGAGTCAGTGATGCCATCCAGCCATCTCATCCTCTGTCGTCCCCTTCTCCCCTTGCCCTCAATCCCTCCCAGCATCAGAGTCTTCTCCAATGAGTCAACTCTTCGCATGAGGTGGCCAAAGTACTGGAGTTTCAGCTTTAGCATCATTCCTTCCAAAGAACACCCAGGGTTGATCTCCTTCAGAATGGACTGGTTGGATCTCCTTGCAGTCCAAGGGATTCTCAAGAGTCTTCTCCAACACCACAGTTCAAAGACATCAATTCTTCGGTGCTCAGCTTTCTTCACAGTCCAACTCTCACATCCATACATGACCACAGGAAAAACCATAGCCTTGACTAGACGAACCTTTGTTGGCAAAGTAATGTCTCTGCTTTTGAATATGCTATCTAGGTTGGTCATAACTTTCCTTCCAAGGAGTAAGCGTCTTTTAATTTCATGGCTGCAGTCACCATCTGAGGTTATTGATATTTCTCCTGGCACTCTTGATTCCAGCTGTGTTTCTTCCAGTCCAGCATTTCTCATGATGTACTCTGCATATAAGTTAAATAAACAGGGTGACAATACACAGCCTTGACATACTCCTTTTCCTATTTGGAACCAGTCTGTTGTTCCATGTCCACTTCTAACTGTTGCTTCCTGACCTGCATACACATTTCTCAAGAGGCAGATCAGGTGGTCTGGTATTCCCATCTCTTTCAGAATTTTCCACAGTTTATTGTGATCCACACAGTCAAAGGCTTTGGCATAGTCAATAAAGCAGAAAGAGATGTTTTTTCTGGAACTTTCCTGCTTTTTCCATGATCCAGGTCTCTTGGCCTTCCTTAATTAATAGAAATTGACTAAGGCCAGACAAGAAATTCAGGCAAGGCTTTACTGGGGGCCCTGCTGTAGTATGGGGGAGCAAGAACAAACAGCAGGTTCCCCTGCTCACTGCCTGAGGTGGGGGGAGAGCTGGTTCCTTACACAGGTGAGGGTAGGGGTGGGCAAGGGGTTGGGTTGGAGGGCTGGCTTAGGTGGTCTGCCCACTGTTTTGGAGGCCATGTGTGCAGAGGGGCATGTGCTTTTGCTTCCTGGCTCTTCAGAAGTGGCAGTTGGATTTTTTTCGGTCTTTCTGTATCTTGTTGCCCATGATTTGCACCAACTGAGCATGCATGCAGTTATTCTTAGTCCCTTACAATTTTGTTGAGCTGAGGCTCCAACACTTTGGCCACCTAATACAGAGCTGACTCATTGCAAAAGACCCTGAAGATTGAAGGCAGGAGGAGAAGGGGACAACAGAGGACGAGATGGCTGGATGGCATCGCCTGCTCGATGGACGTGAGTTTCAGCAAGCTCCTGGAGACAGTGAAGGACAGGGAAGCCTGGCTGCAGTCCAGGGGGTCACAAAGAGTTGGATGCAACTGAGTGACTGAACAACAGTTTCCTTGTATTTGACAAAGACAAATACAATGCTTCTTTGTCTCAAGGAGACATTCGTCCAGGTACAAGCAAAAGGTCCCAGGGCCCAGTCTGTCTCACTGGGAGAGCACAAATGATGCCTACATGTGCCCTGCTTATTTTAACACACCGCATACACCATGCTTCATTACTCCTGAGGATTTCTGTTCCTTCCATTTCACTTTTTGGCCTTTATTTCTCCTTGTGTGCATGCTCAGTTGATCAGTCATATCCAACTCGTTGTAACCCTAAGAACTGTAGCCCACCGGGCTCCTCTGTCCTTGAGATTCTCCAGGCAAGAATACTGGAGTAGGTTGCCATTTCCTCCTCCGGGATATCTTCCCAACCCAGGGATCGAACCTGAGTCTCCTGCATCTCCTACATTAGCAGGTGGATTCTTTTACCACTGAGCCACCTGAGAAACCCTTACGTCTCCTCACTCAGCTTCAAACTTCTGAATGTCCTGTTTGTCTGTTACGTTTCCCCCAAAAATCGTTATGTTGAAGTCCTAAACCCCAGTATCCCAGAATGTGGCAGTTTTGGTAACTAAAGTCTTTAAAAGATGTGGTTAAGTTAAAACAAGGTCACGAGGGCGGGTCCTGATCCAATAAGACTAGTGTCCTTAAAGCAGAGGTCAAGCCTCAGACATACAGAAGGAAGACAACGTGGAAACGGAGGGAGAAGACAGCCATCTGCAAGCCCAGAGGACGGGCTCTCAGGAGAAACCAGCATGCCAACATGCTGTCCCGGATCTCCAGCCCTGAGAATGATAAGAAAAGAATTTCTGTGGCTTAAGACCCCCAGTCTGTGGTCCTTGAGTATGGCGTCCCCAGCAAACAGACACACCTTCTTTCTGGATTTTCTCTAGAGCTCAAAGAACCAGGGTGGCCAAGGCTGGCCCTTCAGTCTCTACACGGCTGTTCAGAAGGTTCAAGAATCAGAGTAGCCAAGAGGCACCTTTGTGATAGGAAATGCTGAGAGTGGAGAAAAATGCACGTCAGCCCTGCCAAGAGTTAGAAACACTGTCAAAAAACACAAAAATCAGAGCTTGAGCCTGCCAAAGGAAAAAAGACCAAGCCTCACTCCTTCCTTTTCCTAGAGCCCAGAAGGCTATGTCCAGAGAGTCTGAAATACCAGAGCATTTTTTTTTTCAACACTCCTCTATTTAAGAAACCTAAAATAGTTTGGCCTCAAAGCCAGAAGCCAAAAGAGCAAGTCATATTCTGCAGACTAACATGCCCCTCTGAGAAGTGCCTGACAAACGTAGAGAAATGAAGTAAAAACTTTACTTCAGCAATAGTCATCACTCTGTGCTGCTAACTACGATCAGATAATTGATCAAGTTCACATTCATCAACCCAAGAGAAGGAGATTTAATTTGCTAATGCATAATGAAAGGTGCATGGGGGAATTAATGCTACTCAACATTTTTTTACTTTTTTAAAAATTTAAATAAACCTTGTACAAAAGCAACTTGGAAACAGCACATGGACCACGTATACTCCAGTCATGCAGAATTTTCTGTTTCTGGTCACATTGTCCTTAAAAGCTCTGGACTAAATAATCAGAAAAACTACACCTATGAGCACACGCATGACGTACAAAATACATCGTATAAATAAATTTAAAGACTATCAGTTCAGTTCAGTCGCTCAGTCATGTCCAACTCTTTGTGACCCCATGAATCACAGCACGCCAGGCCTCCCTGTCCATCACCAACTCCCAGAGTTCACCCAGACTCACATCCATCGAGTCAGTGATGCCATCCAGCCATCTCATCCTCTGTCGTCCCCTTCTCCTCCTGCCCCCAATCCCTCCCAGCATCAGAGTCTTCTCCACTGAGTCAACTCTTCGCATGAGGTGGCCAAAATATTGGAGTCTCAGCTTTAGCATCATTCCTTCCAAAGAAATCCCAGGGCTCATCTCCTTCAGAATGGACTGGTTGGATCTTCTTGCAGTCCAAGGGACTCTCAAGAGTCTTCTCCAACACCACAGTTCAAAAGCATCAATTCTTCGGCGCTCAGCCTTCTTCACAGTCCAGCTCTCACATCCATACATGACCACAGGAAAGACCATAGCCTTGACTAGGCGAACCTTTGTGGGCAAAGTAATATCTCTGCTTTTGAATATGCTATCTAGGTTGGTCATAACTTTCCTTCCAAGGAGCAAGCGTCTTTTAATTTCATGGCTGCAGTCACCATCTGCAGTGATTTTGGAGCCCAGAAAAATAAAGTCTGACACTGTTTCCACTGTTTCCCCATCTACTTCCCATGAAGTGATGGGACCAGATGCCATGATCTTAGTTTTCTGAATGTTGAGCTTTAAGCCAACTTTTCACTCTCCTCTTTCATCAAGAGGCTTTTTACCAATCCAAATGTCAAGTCATAGGATTTTTACAACCTCTGCAACTTCTTTTCAAGTATCTCTCTTCCAGCCAAAGGGATCACTATTTCTCATCACCAAGTATTAGAATTTTGAAATTTTTTTTTAACTTCTTCCCTGTCACTTTCCAAACTCAAGAGACCAATGTCTGCATTTTCTTCACACTTTGGACTAACCTCTGCTTCTTGAACATGGCCTTGAATTTGATGACTGTATGTTGAGCACCCCTAATAGGGACACACATAACCATAATCCATTCTGAACACCATCCTTTTTTTCTACTTTTTATTTCTCAAAGTGACTTTGATTATCTTAGGTCTTTCCTATCTACACTTAAGAGTAAGTCATCAAATCAAGTCCAAATTCCTCAGCTGAACAAGCATGTAAGGCATAGACACATAACTCTTCATAACAAGCCTCACCTCACCAACCTGTAATTTATTGTGGAGTATTCATCTAAATCAGAATAGATCCCTGACTATCACCCACAAAAAACCAAATTCATCCCCTCCTCAGGCCCAAGTCCCTTCTGAGGTAGAAGTTCTTCCCTTTCTCTTTATTAATGACTCATCTGCCAAATATTTATTCATCAAATACACGGCAGCTGAAATTCTAGCTGCCCAAAGTCAACAGGGAGCAAGATAAGGTCCCATCCAGAACTTCAAACTAGGAAAAAAAAAAAAAAAATCCCTTTTCTGTCACTATCCCACAGTGATATTTCCTTTCATTAAAAATGTTATGTTTTGAACTGAAGTATTCTTTTTCCATTATTTTTTTTTCCTATTGTTCTATAGTTCATTTGTAATGCTGTTGTTTCAACCATACAGCAAATTCATTCAGTTATGCGTATGCATGTGTGTGTGTATATATATATTCCTTTTCAGATTACTTTCCATTATAGGTTATTACCAGATATTGACTATAGTTCCACGTTCTATACGGTAGGCCCTTGTTGCTTATCTGATTTATATACAGCAGTGTGTATCTGTTAACCCCAAACTCCTAATTCATCTCCCCCCACCACCATCTCCTTTGATAACTATTAACTTTGTTTCTATGTCTATGAATTTTTTTCTGTTTTGTAAATAAGTTCATTTGTATATTTTGGACTCCATATACAAGTGGTATTAGATGATGGTTGTCTTTCTCCAACTGACCTTCTTCACTTAGTATGATAACCTCTATGTCTCTCCACGGGGCTGCAGACGGCATCATATTTTATGGCTGAGTGATATTCCACTCTATGTGTGAACCATGTCTTCTTTATCCATTCATCTGTCAACGGGCACTAGGGTTGCTTCCACGTGGCAGCCATTATAAACTGTGTTGCTATGAACACTGGGGTCCAGGCGTCTTTTTTCAATTAGAGTTTCATCTTTTCTAGACATATGCCCAGGAGTGAGACAGATGGGTCATATGGCCGCTCTAATTCTAGTCACAGTTTTTTTTAAAGGACCCTCCATACTGTTCTCCATAGTGGGTGCACCAATTTAGATTCTAACAACAGCGTACGAGGGTTCCTTTTTCTCCACACCCTCTGATAGTCCCTTTTTCTGAATTTGACTTATAATTAATTCCTTTTAACATGTGATTACATTCAAAACAAGCCCAAATTCTCCCATTCACAATTCCCAAAATCAAACATCTGAATGCCTGACCTGACATCAGGCTATTTTGGTCGGCTTTTTCCCCAGTCAGTATGAATATTCATACGTCACTGTGTTAAAAGGAGTTTCTAAACCAAACCTGTCTAATGATGTTATACGCTCGACAGTGTATGTGCTATACCACCTTTTCTCAAACACATCCACCTCAGAATTCTCAGATTAAGAATTGTGGACCTGTGTTCCTCCATCTCTCCCCAAATATGTAAACATATTACCTTGAAAAATAGTAGGTTAGCTTTGGTTTGGGGTTTTTTGGTGTGTTTGTTTTCAATAGCTTTCACGGTGCCTTGCATAGACTAGTTGAGGATGGAATAGTATACCTAGGTTGATTTGACTTTAAGTTAATTTAGAATTACAGATATAGACTGGACTTGGCCTAAAACAGACATTACACTTAGGAACTAAAAACTCAAATATCCAAGGTATTAATAAACAAAACAACAACCCTCAGAATGGAAGTAAATATTTGCAAATCAAGTGACTTAAGAGGGATAAATCTCCAAAATATATAAACAGCTTTGGAAGGAATGATGCTAAAGCTGAAACTCCAGTACTTTGGCCACCTCATGCGAAGAGTTGACTCATTGGAGAAGACTCTGCTGCTGGGAGGGCTTGGGGGCAAGAGGAGAAGGGGACGACAGAGGATGAGATGGCTGGATGGCATCACTGACTCGATGGATGTGAGTCTCAGTGACCTCCGGGAGTTGGTGATGGACAGGGAGGCCTGGCATGCTGCGATTCATGGGGTCGCAAAGAGTCGGACACGACTGAGCGACTGATCTGATCTCTGATATAAACAGCTCATGAAGCTTAATATCAAAAAAGCATCAAAAAATGGATGGAAGATCTAAATAGACATTTCTCCAAAGAAGACATACAGACTGCTAAAAACCATGTGAAAAGATGCCCAACTTCACTAATTATCAGACAAGAGCAAATCAAAACTACAAGGAGTATCACCTCACCCTATGAGAATGGCCATCTTCAAAAAAAAAAAAAAAAAAAAATCTACAAATAATAAATGCCGGAGAAGGTATAGAGAAAAGTGCACCCTCCCACACTTGGTGGGACGGAAGCTCCATAGCAGCTATGGAGAACAGTATGGAGGTTTCTTCAAAAAACGAAACTTAAGAGCTACCATATGAACCAGCGATCCCACTTCCGGGCATATATCCCAAGAAAATCATAATTCAAAAAGATGCATGTACCCTGATGCTCAGTGAAGCACTGCTTACAACAGTCAAACATGGAAGCAACCTAATGCCCATCAACAGAGGAACAGATATAGATGCGGTACACATACACCATGGAACGTTACTCGGCCATAAAAAGGACAAAATGGTGCCATCTGCAGCAGCATGGGTGGCCCTAGAGATGGTCATACTGAGTGAAGTGACACAGAAGAAGACAAATTCCATAACGACACTGCTTACATGTGGAATCTTTAAAAAGGGTACCAATGAATTTATAAAACAGAGCTACAGGTGTAGAAAACACACTAATGGTTACCAGGGCCGAGTGAGAGGACAGACAAATTGGAAGATTGGGACTGATGTATACATAGTACTATATATAAAATAAATAACTATCAATCATAAGGACCTACTGTACACCACAGAGAACTCTACTCAATACTCTGTAATGACCTATAAGGGAAAAGAATCTAAAAAAGTGTGAATATACATATATACATAACTGATTCACTTTGCTATACTCCCAAATTGAACACAACATTGTAAATCAACCATACTCCAGTAAAAAAAAAATCTTAAGAAAAACCCAAGGTATTACAACTTTTCCAGCATATCAAAGCTCACTGACAGCTGTCATCACCACAATCCTTTCTAACTTTTAACAAAAACCTGTAATCTCATCAGAGTATTTACAGGCCAACAGCTTCTTTTTTTTTTTTTTTTTTAAATAAATCAGATTGGTTCTGACCAGTAGTAAAGACAAGGGGAGTGCTCTCCAGTTCACTGATGAGCAGCTGATGACAGCTGTCCCCGGCCACAGTGGCCATGGTGAAATCAGACTCGTCTCCCTTCCCCCACCTGCCTCCTCCAATCTCACACAGCGCTGTCAGCGAGCATTGCCCACGTCTTCCTGAAGGAGAGGGGCAAGCAGCAGGAATGAGTCAGGCCTCATCATCGTCCCTGTCTCACTGCTTCTCTCTCCAAATGGTCAGCTCCAGCAAACACTCACATGGAACTCGGGAACTCCAGAGGGCAACCCAGCGGCCCTGGAGGTGGGCTGGAGAATCACATGAGAAAAGAAGATGCTTCACTTGACAACCAAAAGAAAATTACATGCAAAAGGGGAAAAAGGAAACTTTCAAGGCTTCGTAAATTCCATTAAAAAACAGAAGTTAGCAGTGAAGGCTGGAAGGGATGACCTGACAAGTCAACGTGGTAGGAATAAAACACCGTGGTGTCCGGAGTCATGGAAGCAGAAGAGAGAAGACAGGTAATCAAAGCACGCACACAGGAAAGGCCAACGGGAGAAGACAACTATAAAATGAATGGGAGGAGAAGCTGGGAAGAAATGAGAGACTCATGGGCTAGAAATTATATCACATTTAGTTTCCTGTTGATTTCATAACCTCTGTTGAGGACTTACGATATTTTAGGCACTGAGGTAGAATACAGTGAAGACACAGGGTAACATTTAAAAAGGCATTCAAATTAAAAGAGAGAGTAACTTGGGACCCACATGGTCACAAAGTCTTTTCTTTTGAAAAGAACTTCTGTGGCTTCAGCAGCACATGCTGTGCCTGAGAGCACACGGCATACCTTTAACAAAGAAACGGAGTCAATTAATACACTGAACCAGTGAGTGAGAACTTGATGACTGGCTAGTAAAAAGACATGGAGAGAAAGAGACGAATAAGATTATAATGAGAAAAAAATAACACAACACTGCAAATCACCTACACTCCAATGTAAAACAGACAAAAAAAATTTTTAAGAAAAGAAAAAGTAGATGTAACTGTACAGAGAAGTAAGGCTCAAACTGAAACATCAACACTTTTGATGGTTAACAGGCAAAAAATTATTGAAAAGGCCTTTCCAGGTTTATGATTCTAAGATCAGGTTCCATGGGTCTACAAAGTAACATTCATTCAGTTCTCACCTATTAAGAGTAACGAGCAGAGTGCTTGGTGTCAACGGAGATAGTTGAACAATATTTACAGAGGAAGTGAAACATTTATTTGCATTTATGCATGCTGACAACAAGGGTGAAAGGTCATTAATGTTCATGTTCACATTCACATCAAAAGTCTAAACTGTGCCATTATTAACAAGGCTTATGCGCATATACATGTATGCTGCTGCTGCTAAGTCACTTCAGTCGTGTCCGACTCTGTGTGACCCCATAGACGGCAGCCCACCAGGCTCCCCCGTCCCGGGGATTCTCCAGGCAAGAACACTGGAGTGGGTTGCCATTTCCTCCTCCAACGCAGGAAAATGAAAAGTGAAAGTGAAGTCGCTCAGTCGTGTCCGACCCTCAGAGATCTCATGGACTGCAGCCTTCCAGGCTCCTCCGTCCATGGGATTTTCCAGGCAAGAGTACTGGAGTGGGGTGCCATTGCCTTCTCCATATACATGTATGGACATGCATAAATACAAATATACATTTACATATCCCACCAGCACTGCAAAGACAAATTTCCCTGTGGGCTATGTAATGAATAAGCATAAATATTCATGCATATATGTTTTATATCTTATATATCTTCAAGATTCTTGAAAATAAAAGGGAAGGAGTGAAGAAGTGAAGTCACTCAGTCGTCTCCGACTCTTTGCAACCCCATGGACTGTAGCCTACCAGGCTCCTTGGTCCATGGGATTTTCCAGGCAAGAGTACTGGAGTGGGTTGCCACTGCCTTCTCCAGGGGATCTTCCTGACCCAGGGATCAAACCGGGGTCTCCCACATTGTAGGCAGACGCTTTACCATCTGAGCTACCAGGGAAGCTCGGGGAAGGAGTACCATAGGTGAAATAATTAGGAAAAATTTGTGAGGAAATACCTTGCAACGAAGCTTAAGAATGATAGCTATATCACAAATTATTAGAGAAATGCAAATCAAAACTACAATGAGGCATCACCTCACACCAATCAAAATGGCCATATCAAAGAGTCTACAAATAATAAATACTGAAGAGGGTATAGAGGACAGGGAACCCTCCTACACTGTTGGTGCAATATAAATTTGCGCAGCCACTATGGAGAACAGTATGGAAATTTCTCAAAAAATTAAAAATAGAGTTGCCATATGATCCAGCAGTTCCACTCCAAACATATATCAGAGAAAAACTCTAATTCAAAAAGATATATGCACTCCAGTGTTCACAGCAACAATATTTACAAGAGCCAAGATGTGGAAGCAACCTAAGTATCCACCAACAGGTGAATGGATAAAGAAGATGTGAGACACACACACACAGTGGAATATTATTTAGCCATAAAATGAATGAAATAATATCATTTGCAGCAACAAGGATGGACCTAGAGATTCACATACTAAGTGAAGTCAGTCAAAGACAAATATCATATGATATCGCTTATATGTGAAATCTAAAGTGATACACATGAATTTATTTACAAAACATAAATAGACTCACAGACACAGAAAACAAATTTATGGTTACCAAAGGGGAAAGGAGGGGAAGGGACAATTTAGGAGTATACGATTAATAAAATAAACAGCAAGGATCTACTGTGTAGCACAGGGAACTATATTCAATATCTTTTAATAATCTATAGTGGAAAAGAATCTGAAAAAGTATATATATACACATTACATGTGTATGTGTGTGTATATATAAGTATACAGTATATATACACACACACACACACAAGTGTGTGTGTGTGTGTGTGCGCGCGCGCGCATTCAGCTGTGTCTGACTCTCTGCCGACCCAATGAAATGTAGCCCACCAGGCTCCTCTGTCCATGGGATTTTCAGGCAAGAATACTGGAATGGGTTGCCATTTCCTCCTCAAGGGTATCTTCTCAGCCCAAGGATCGAACCTATGTCTCCTGCATCTCCTGCATCGGCAGGCAGACTCTTTACCACTGATTCACCTGGGAAGCCCTATATATATATATATATTATATATATATATATATATATAATATATATATTTTTTTGACTGTGTAGATCACAATAAACTGTGGAAAATTCTGAAAGAGATGGGAATACCAGACCACCTGATCTGCCTCTTGAGAAATCTGTATGCAGGTCAGGAAGCAACAGTTAGAACTGGTCATGGAACAACAGACTGGTTCCAAATAGGAAAAGGAGTACGTCAAGGCTGTATATTGTCACCATGTTTATTTAACTTATATGCAGAGTACATCATGAGAAATGCTGGACTGGAAGAAACAAAAGCTGGAATCAAGATTGCTGGGAGAAATATCAATAACCTCAGATATGCAGATGACACCACTCTTATGGCAGAAAGTGAAGAGGGGCTAAAAAGCCTCTTGATGAAAGTGAAAGTGGAGAGTGAAAAGGTTGGCTTAAAGCTCAACATTCAGAAATCGAAGATCATGGCATCTGGTCCCATCACTACATGGGAAATAGATGGAGAAACAGTGGAAACAGTGTCAGAATTTATTTTTCTGGGCTCCAAAATCACTGCAGATGGTGACTGCAGCCATGAAATTAAAAGACGCTTACTCCTTGGAAGGAAAGTTATGACCAACCTAGATAGCATATTCAAAAGCAGAGACATTACTTTGCCAACAAAGGTTCACCTAGTCAAGGCTATGGTCTTTCCTGTGGTCATGTATGGATGTGAGAGCTGGACTGTGAGGAAGGCTGAGTGCCGAAGAATTGATGCTTTTGAACTGTGGTGTTGGAGAAGACTCCTGAGAGTCCCTTGGACTGCGAGAAGATCCAACCAGTCCATTCTGAAGGAGATCAAGCCTGGAATTTCTTTGGAAGGAATGATGCTAAAGCTGAAACTCCAGTATTTTGGCCATCTCATGCGAAGAGCTGACTCAGTGGAGAAGGCTCTGATGCTGGGAGGGATTGAGGGCAGGAGGAGAAGGGGACGACAGAGGATGAGATGGCTGGATGGCATCACTGACTTGATGGGTGTGAGTCTGAGTGACCTCCGGGAGCTGGTGATGGACAGGGAGGCCTGGCGTGCTGCGGTTCATGGGGTCGCAAAGAGTCGGACCCAACTGAGCAACTGATCTGATCTGATCTGATATATATAATCAAATCACTTTGCTGTACACCTGAAATAATACAACACCGTAAATTAACTATACTTCAATTCTAAAAATAAATAAATAAATAAGATGTTATTAAAGTCATTCAAAGAAAAGCAATGAAAAGGCTCATGAATGTTGTTCTGGGTTACAGGTGAATTACAAAAATTTGGCAATGTGTTTCTTACATACATTTATAATTAAGTCTCAGTAAACACTATGTTCAAATGTCTGTGTCAGTATAGTAAATGCTTTTCAAGCCATCCACTACACTGAGTTACATAAACAAGTTCATACACAGATACCCTTCCAACATACAGTGTCATTCATAATACTTTAAGGTTCTGTCGAGAACTTGTGTCTGTATTAAATTAGTTTTAAATATAAGCATATAAAACCAAGAATGCTTCACTCTTCCATCAAAGGAACATATGTATTCAACATCATAAATTTAAGATGCTCTATGTATAAAATGGTGTGAACGTGCTGCACTCAATATGCCAGCAAATTGGGAAAACTCAACAGTGGCCACAGGACTGGAAAAGGTCAGTTTTCATTCCAATCCCAAAGAAAGGCAATGCCAAAGATGCTCAAACTACCACACAATTGCACTCATCTCACACACTAGTAAAGTAATGCTCAAAATTCTCCAAGCCAGGCTTCAGCAATATGTGAACGCTGAACTTCCTGATGTTCAAGCTGGTTTTAGAAAAGGCAGAGGAACCAGAGATCAAACTGCCAACATCTGCTGGATCATGGAAAAAGCAAGAGAGTTCCAGAAAAACATCTATTTCTGCTTTATCGACTATGCCAAAGCCTTTGACTGTGTAGATCACAATCAACTGTGGAAAATTCTGAAAGAGATGGGAATACCAGACCACCTGACTTGCCTCTTGAGAAATGTGTATGCAGGTCAGGAAGCAACAGTTAGAAGTGGACATGGAACAACAGACTGGTTCCAAATAGGAAAAGGAGTACGTCAAGGCTGTATATTGTCACCCTGCTTATTTAATTTATATGCAGAGTACATCATTAGAAACACTGCACTGGAAGAAACACAAGTTGGAATCAAGATTGCTGGGAGAAATATCAATAACCTCAGATATGCAGATGACACCACCCTTATGGCAGAAAGTGAAGAGGAACTAAAGAGCCTCTTGATGAAAGTGAAAGAGGAGAGTGAAAAAGTTGGCTTAAAGCTCAACATTCAGAAAACTAAGATCATGGCATCCGGTCCCATCACTTCATGGGAAATAGATGGGGAAACAGTGGAAATAGTGTCAGACTTTATTTTTCTGGGCTCCAAAATCACTAGATGGTGACTGCAGCCTTGAAATTAAAAGATGCTTACTCCTTGGAAGGAAAGTTATAACCAACCTAGATAGCATATTCAAAAGCAGAGACATTACTTTGCCAACAAAGGTTGGTCTAGTCAAGGCTATGGTTTTTCCTGCGGTCATGTATGGATGTGAAAGTTGGACTATAAAGAAAGCTGAGTGTCGAAGAATTGATGCTTTTGAACTGTGGTGTTGGAGAAGACTCTTGAGAGTCCCTTGGACTGCAAGGAGATCCAACCAGTTCATTCTGAAGGAGATCAGCTCTGGCATTTCTTTGGAAGGAATGATGCTAAAGATGAAACTCCGGTACTTTGGCCACCTCATGCGAAGAGCTGACTCATTGGAAAAGACTCTGATGCTGGGAGGGATTGGGGGTAGGAGGAGAAGGGGATAACAGAGGATGAGATGGCTAGATGGCATCATTGACTTGATGGACCTGAGTCTGGGTGAACTCCGGGAGTTGGTGATGGACAGGGAGGCCTGGCGTACTGTGATTCATGGGGTCACAAAGAGTCAGACACGACTGAGCAACTGATCTGATCTGATGTATAAAATTGAAGAATTCTAAAACTTTAGGAGACAATTGCATTATTTTAACACTAGGTAGCAAATACTGCAAAAAGCAGAGTAGGAGACCATTCCTAAGCACTGGGACAGTTAGAGGATTAACTACAGCTTTACAAAGATGAGAAGCTCAAAATGATACTGAGTAACATCTTCATTCTAGATCTTGGTTCCCTCATTAAAAAAAAAAAAAAAATACAACCATCTGGAAAACAAACTTGTTAGGGTTACAGATACAAATTATTACAAATTAATGTTATAGAGATTCTGAAAGCTTCCAGCTCTCCCTTCTCCCAGCTGTATAACCTGGCAAGTTACTCAATCTCTGTCTCAAATTCTTTATCTGAAAACGAGGTTAATGATGGGATGGAGTTGCTGCAAAAATAAAAGAGATGATGTTTATAAAGCATTTGCATAAGCCTTATATAACAGTCATGAAAATCTCTTACTGTAACATAAAATTCAAGATTAATATCAAAATAATTTGGCACAATGCATATAAATAGTCACCCTAACGAAGGCTTATAGTCTGCAGCCCACTGTCATAAAATAAAGCATATGCTGGGAAGAGAGTCAAAGTTTATTTGATATGAATGACTCATGGAAAATATAAAATTCCTGTTCACCAATAACATTTGGAATTTCTCCCTTGGATGATAATTATTTGGGCGGCAGATAGAGAAGCATTACAGACCCCTACTACCTGCCAGGAGCTGATCTGCATTTTCCTTTCCTATGAAGCCTTGCTTTTGCTTTCATGTCGCCTTTCCCACACTCTTTCCATATAAATCCACTTCTAGGCTGGGATCAAGGTGCCTCCCTATCCGCAGGCACCTGGAGGAGAGGTCTCAGGATTTCACTCACATATTCTTTTCACACCCAGACCAACCCAAGGTTGAGCTCAGAACCCCGCCAGCCTGGCACTCTTGGGGCCAGCCGTCACATGCACACCCATTCCAGCAGGAGTGAGACATGTTCAAAAAAACTACAAGGCAAATATCCAATTCCAGGTCCAAGCCAACTTCTTTGGAAGTACTGATAATCTCTGGACTCTGCAGCACATCCAGGTCTGACCATGAGTCTCATCCTTTCAAATCCAAGTTTCGAATATAAAGAGTGTTTGGTTTATTAAGGCCTAACTTTGTATTAGGGCCCAAATGGACTACAGAATATTCCCAATACTCCAAGTAGCTGGCCTCAGCTTGAGTTTGTAGCGAGAACAAGAGAAAGAATTTTTGTTTCAGACAAGAAAACCCCTAGACTTGTTGCATTCCTTGTACAACCACCCAAACCAGCAGGCAGAATGTCTGGATGGGGCAGGAGAAAGCTGCAAAGTAACAGGAAGTTTCTTATTTCATTAGAAACGCTCAGGGAGACAGCGTTTCCCAGGTGGCCCAGTGGTTAAGACTCTAACGGGTAATGTCAGTGGTAAAGAATCCACCTACCAACCCAGGAGACCTAAGAAGTGCACGTTCAATTCCTGGGCTGGGAAGATCCCCTAGAAGAGGGCATGGCAACCCACTCCAGTATTCTCGCCTGGAGAATCCCATGGACAGAGAAGCCTGGTGGGCTACAGTCTATGGGGTTGCACAGAGTTGGACACAACTTAGCCCACAGCATATGCTTCTACTGCAGGGGACACAGGCTTGATCCCTGATCAGGGAATAAAAAGAACACAAGCCATAAGGTGTGGCCAGGAAAACTGCTCAGGGTCACACACTCTCCCCAGAGGTCAGCTGCCCAGCTGTCCCAGACCTAGGAGATCTAGCTTCAACTCATTCAAGGCACCCTTCTGTCTTTCCTCACAGTGTGAACCTTGGGAAAAGCAGCATCACACAGTCTCTGGACCTCGTGGCAGAATTCAGCATCCCTACCACCACTAAGATGCTCCGTCACCCAACTCTTCCTCTCACTTTACTTTACACCACACAGCATTTCTAAGAATCACAGACCAGGATCAGATCAGAGACCAAGATCTGAATTCCAGCTCTGCCACTTTCAACTTGTCTCCTGAACTATGCACCTGAGCCTAAGAAAGAAGATATATCTGGTCAACTGCCTACTGAGTTCTATAGGGATTGGGAGAAGTAGTATAGTAGCGTATTTGAAATACCTAGAAAATGTAAACTGCTGTTTATTAGGATTTTAAACATTGAGAGATGCAGCTTCTACACTGACATGATGTCTGCCACTAAGAGACTTTCTGAGGCACTGCAGAGAGTCTCAGCAAAGGGGACATATCTTTACTGGGCTGATGATAAACGTCAGGGGTCCATGATGGAGCTGATCTGGAAAGAGGGCAGGTGTAACTTCAGAATGGCTTTATCCCAAATCGAGATGAGCACTTCCTAGAGAGATACTCAAATCTTCTCTCCCCACTTGCCTTTCCTACTGTCTAGTTTCAAACTTCCTCTATTCCTTAAAAATTTGTCTTCTGAAAAGATGCTCAACATCACTAGCTGCTGCTGTTGTTTAGTCAGTAAGTCATGTCCAACTCTTCTGCAGCCCCTTAGACTGTATCCTACCAGGCTCCTCTGTCCACAGGATTCTCCAGGCAAGGATACCAGAGTGAGTTGCCATGTCCTTCTCCAAGGACTCTTCCCAACCCAGGGATCAAACCCAGGTCTCCTGCACTGCAGGTGGATTCTTTACCATTGAGCCACCAGGGAGAAACATAAAACTATGATGAGGTGTTATCTCATACCAGTCAGAATAGTCACCATCAAAAATTCTACAAACAATAAATGCTGGAGAAGGTGTGGAGAAAAGGAAATCTTCGTACACTGTGAGTGGGAATGTAAATTGGTGCATCCACTATGCAGGTTTCTTAAAAAACTGAAACTAGAACTACCATACAATCCAGCAATCTCACTCCTGAGCATATGTCCAGAGAAAACCATAATCTGAAAGGCTGCACACACCCCAGTGCCCACTGCAGCACTGCTTCCAGCAGCCAAGACACAGAAGCGACCTGAAAGTCCATCAACGTTTATGGACTCCAAGGGAATGGATAAGGAAAATACAGGACATATATACAATGGAATATTCCTCAGCCGTAAAAAGGATGGAAATGCCATTTGCAGCAAAATGAATGGACCTAGAGATTATCATACTAAGTGAATCACACAGAAACATATATGATACTGTTTATAGATGGTCATCTAATTTTTTTTCAAAAAGATACAAATGAACATATTTACAAAAGAGAAACAAACTGACAGATATCAAAAACAAACTTATGGTTACCAAAGGCAGAGGGATAAATCAGGAGCTTGGAATGAACACACACACACTACTATATACAAGATAGATAATCAATAAGGGCCTACTGCATTAGCTTCCCTAGTGGCTCAGTGGTAAAGAATCCACCTGCCCGTGCAGGAGGTAGGGGTTCGATCCTTGGGTCTGATAGATCCTCTGGAGAAGGAAATGGCAACCCACTCCAGTATTCTGGCCTGGGAAATCCTATGCACAGAGGAGCCTGGTAGGCTACAGTCCTAGGAGTCACAAAGAGTTGGACACCACTTAGCAACTAAAGAACAGGAGCCTCCTGTACAGCATAAAAACTCTACTCAATACTCTGTGATCACCTACATGAGAAAAAAAATCTAAAAAAGAATGGATACATGTAGATGTACAACTGAATCACTCTGCTGTACACACGAAGCTAACACAGCATTATAAATCAACTACACTCCAAAAAATAAAATATCAAAACAAATCTGTCTTCTACTTTTCTCATTCATCTCCAACAACTTCAGAAGATCAGCCTAGAGAATCCCCATCTCCTCATGTTCACTGTGATTAACAGCAGGCAACTCTAAAAAAAAAAAAAAAAATGTTGGTCTTGGATCTGAGTTGTAGTTTCCTAGCTCTGAGGGTTACACAAGTCAAATGACGGCTCTGCACTCCAGCCGATTGTGTAAAATGGAGAAATACCACTGTCTTATGGGGGATTTGTGAGAACGACACATAAGGAGTACAACCTCATTCTTCGGTTTCATAACTTCTTGACTTCCACGGGTTGTTTCTTGGTCCTCCTCGCACCTGAGCTATCTAGAACCCCTGACATTGTTGACTTCCTCTTTCAAACATCCCCTTGTGACAAAAACAAATACTGTATATTAACACATATACGTGGAATCTGAAAAAAAAAAAAAAAAAAAAACACTGGTATAGAGGACCTTATTTTCAAAGCAGAAATAGATATAGACATAGAGAACAAATGTATGGATGCCAAGGGGGAGGAGGGGATGGGATGAATTGGGAGACTGGGAAAGATACACACACACGATTGATTCTATCTATAAAACAGAAAACTGATGGGAACCTGCTGTATACCACAGGGACCTCTACTCAGTGCTCTGTGAAGACCTAACTGGGAAGGAAATTTTAAAAAGAGGGGATTATATGTATACTGTAGAGCTGGTTCACTTTGCTGTACAGCAGAAACTAGCCAGTACTATAAAGCAACTATGCTCCAATAATGCACCAGGGCTTCCCTGGTGGCTCAAAGAGTAAAGCGTCTGCCTGCAATGCAGGAGACCTGAGTTCAATCCCCGGGTCAGGAAGATCCCCTGGAGAAGGAAACAGCAACCCATTCCAGTGTTCCTGCCTGGGAGATCCCATGGACAGAGAAGCCTGGCAGGCTTCAAAGAGACCATGGGGCAACAAAGAGTTGGACACGACTGAGTGACTAACACACACTTGCGCTAATAAAAAATAAACTAACTCCCCTTGTGGCTTACTTCACATCACACTCTCTTGACTCTCTTCCTACCCCTGCTGAATGTCTCCTTCATTCTTCTGCTTCTTCTCATCCTCTAAATACAAAGATCCCTTTGCCCCATTTTCTTCTTACCTCATCATCTACCTGAATGACTTTCTGACTCTCCAAACCTTGCCTCACCGAAAATGGATGCCCATCAGCTGTCTGGATGCCTTCAACCCATTTCTGATGTAAATGTCACAGGTACCTTGAATTTGGGATACCCTAAACCAATTCATATTCCCTCAAAAGTTTCTGCTTCTCTTGCATTCTCTGTCTTGGCTAAAGATGTCTTCATCTACCAAGGTGGAAACCTTAGAGTCAAGTTTTTTTTTTTTATCTGTTTTACTTTTCATTTTTGTTTACCTCCCAGTCCTGAATATTCATTGGAAGGACTGATACTGAAGTTGAAGCTCCAATACTTTGGCCACCTGATGCGAAGAACTGACTCACTGGAATAGACCCTGATGCTGGGAAAGATTGAAGGCAGAAGGAGAAGGGGATGACAGAGGATGAGATGGTTGGATGCATCACCAACTTGATGGACATGAGTTTGAGCAAGCTCCGGGAGTTGGTGATGGACACGGAAGCCTGGCATGCTGCAGTCCATGGGGTCGCAGGGTCAGACATGACTGAGCAACTGAACACATCCAAAAGGTCACCAGATCCTATTTTTCTCTTGAGTCTCTCTTCCAACCCATTATCTCTTTCCCTTTGCCAATGGAAACTTTAAACCTCCATCACCTCTCACCTAGATTATTTTCTAAAATCCAACCAGCCATCTTTGCTTCTGTGCCCCTCCCCATATCAACTCTCAGTTCAGTTCAGTCGCTCAGTCGTGTCCAACTCTTTGTGACCTCATGGACTGCAGCACGCCAGGCCTCCCTGTCCATCACCAACTCCCAGAGCTTACCCAAACTCACGTCCATGAAGTCGGTCATCCCATCCAACCATCTCCTCCTCCGGCATGCCCTTCTGCTCCAATCTGTCACCGTGTCACCAGTGCTTGCACAAGTGAGGCAAATACGCAGCCCAACACCCAGGATCTACCACACGCTGGCCTCAACTGCTTACAGAGCATCTTCTCAAGTCATCCCCACCCACTCACCTCTGCCAGCAACACCCCAGGGTGCATGAACACCAACCGTGCCAGCACTTTCCTCTGACACCAAGAACAGGTTTGCTTGCAGCCTTGGACAATAAGAGCTAGCGTCTATCTAGAGCAAACAGCAGGCACGCGTGCCAGTCGTTTCAAAACAGTCGAGTTTTTGGAGTTCAGAGTTAGTCTCCTGCAACACAGTGCACAATGTCCTATGTGCAGATATGTCTCACTCTCTTTGCCACGCCCTTGGGAACTGGGGCTCAGGACACCAACACAAAATGTACAACGCTGCCTATTGAGAGCAACGAACTGTCCTTGATCCCTGATCCAGGAGTCTTGAGTTTTCTACCGGCATCCATGAAACTCTACAGGGGAAACTGTTCACATGAAAGTTAGATAAAATCTCAGAGCCTTCACTGCCTAAACTAAAGGTGATAATTAAGAACAAGAACCAAATCTCTACCATTTCTCTAACTACCTCACCTCCCTGATATTCTTCTGCTGGGGACCAGCCCCAGCTGATCCAGGGACTTCGAAGCGAGGACGGCGTCGGTGGGGGTCAGGACACAATGGAGAATAATAGAATGAGGATAGCTCAGTAGGAAAACTCAGTGAAGAAAAGAGGCTGAGTAGCTTGGTTTACGCGGAAGACCAATAAAACTTCAAGACAAGAAGTTTGCACCACTTACGTAGGCCGCAGGCGTCTTTCCGTTCTCCCGAAGGAGAGGAGACACTGAGGCCTCCCCGGTCCAATCTTAGAAGCCCAGGCATAATTAGTAAGCATGGTGGGTTCCGCGCCCCAGATGGAGACTCAGCCAGAATTTGAGAGAGAGAGCGACATGGGGAGACCAGTCTTTCCAGGAACTGATCCCAATTCTTTATTTTCCATGGTCTACTTTTATACACTGAGATGTTATACAAAAGTCACGTGGGGTCAGCAGCCCTGACTTTTATCAAATGTATACAGAGGTCTTAGGGGTGTTACATCATCTTCTGGCCAGGGGGCCTGCTGACAATTTATGACCTTCTCCTTGTGATAGCGGTCAGTCACTTATTTCTCCAGGGTGATTATTCTTAAAACAGACTCCACTAGATAAATTTACATTCCTATAGGGTGAGGGTGTAGTGGGTTTTAGTCAGGGAAAGAATTTACTTAGCCTAAAGTCTAACGTGATTAATATCAAAGGTTAATACTTATCTCTTCTATATATTCATTAATGTGTATAAGGGCAGGGGAAGTGGAGACTTAGCAATCATTGGTTCAACAAATGAAAAACCCTTCACCAATACAATTTCTAATCAGCCCATTATACTTATGCTAATAGTTTTCTAACTTCTCTAAAGAACCTGTTTTTAGAAGGTTAAGAGCATCTCGTGCCTCCCACTGTTGGGAGGCTGTGAGTAATCACATGTGACTGGACAAGCCTGTCAGGTGGGCTAAAGAACCTTCAGAGGAGTTTGTAGGTTAAAACACTCCTGTCACACCCAGGAATTTTTATTAACTGAAGCTTTAAGTTAACTCTTTTTTCAGAGAGAGGTAGTGGGGGACAGACCCCCGTAAAGTCAGAGGTGTAGGTGAGAGCACAAGTAGTAAAGCAGGCAGGCTCTGGTTTTGGGGGTAGATGCTCGAGAACCTCCAAGGGGCTCCTGAGGCTCGACCCCACCTTTGTGTATGTCAAGCCTCCTTCCTCATGACCTTTGCCACGGGCGGAGCGCTAATTCAAACCGGCTCCCAACATTCTTCCCTTTAAGAAACAGCCAAAAAGTGCTGAGTAAAGTCCATCTAACTTGTACCCACTCAGGAGTGGATAAGTAGAATAGTACAGCAAGCCAGAATGGATGGGCTCCTAAGTAAGAGTCATTTTCTTTTCTAACTCAGCACTCAATGTAGCTCAAGTTTAAGTAGCTACAAATTTTTACTTACATAAATTTAAAAAAAGACTTAGATTTAAAGCAAAAGTTGGCAGTTGCTATTTTCAAGACACTTGTTTTTTTTTTTAGGCTGCGCCATGCAGCATGCAGGTGCTTAGTTCCCCCACTAGGGACTGAACCTGTGCCCCCCGTATTGTGAGCCTGGAGTCTTAACCACTGGGCCACTGGGGAGGCTCTAGGAAGGCTCTTTTGTTTTTAATCGGTCCTCTACAGAGATCAGAATATTATTGGAAAAGGCCTAGTGGTGTCTCTCTGCTGCCACCTGCCTCACCACCTCAGAGCAGCTGTGGCATCAGGGACAAGTCAAAAATCATCACAATTTTATATCCATATTTCTGTGGGTTTATTCTCACATATGGGCTTCCCTGGTGTCTCAGCGGTAAAAAAAAAAAAAAAAAATCTGCCAATGCAGGAGAGGTAGGTTCGATTCCTGGGTCAGGAAGGTCCCTGGAGAAGGAAATGGTGATCCACTTCAGTATTCTTGCCTGGAGAATATCATGGACAGAGGAGCCTGGCGGGCTGCAGTCCATGGTGTTGCAAACTAGTAGGACACGACTTAGCAACTGAACGACAATGTTAGCCTACCCTGAACAGTCTCTCTTTTCTTTCTTTTTTGGAAAGCTTGAGATAATCTAAAGCCATCTTCTTCTTTTTCCATATGCAAGGTCTCTTCCTTGCATTTGAGCCAGTTAACTGCTCAAGTGTCCATTACAAGGCTCTGAGAGACAGAGGTTGAAAGTCAAGCCAGTTAATTCTGCTGCTTGTTACAAAAGTCACACAGCATTACATGACAAGCTGAACTCAGCTGATTTCTTTCCCCATATAAATGACCATTAAAAAAACAAAGTTCCTTAGTGTTCCCAGAGCCTTGCATCAATGATGGGACCACTTAAGGATGACTGGCTTCAAGTAATAGATGTATTTCTAAGCAACTCACATTTACTAAGCGCTCAATGCATGCTAATATCCCAAGAATCCCCATTGCTAATTTTCACAACCACACTACAAGGGAGTTGGTTCTGTTAGCCTGTCTTACTCATGATAAAATTGAGACAGGTTAACAAGCTCACTTACAGGGCTGCAGAGCTTAAGAGAAAAGTGGAGAAAGAGATTCTAATCAGGGTTGACTTCTGAGCCCCTGGTCTCCAGTGTGATGCTTCAAGTGCCAAGACAGGCTCACAAGAAAATGCCCACGGATCTCATCCAACTGTGAGCCAAACATACAAATCCTCATGTGCCAACTCAGGAACAAGACGGTTGAACCATTTGTCCCTATTAATTTTACAGAACAACTCATTTGGAAGCTAATAGCTTTGGAAACGTACTTGTTCTTAAAACAATTAAGATTACTAATTGAGAAAATGAAAAGCCAGTCCTGACTCGCCTGGAGTTAGTATTTCAGCTCTGTATTTGCATTATGCAGACACCACAAGACTCCAGCTCCCTCCCACAGAAAACCGTTCTCTCTCTCCACCCACACGCATCTCACACCCATTCTGATGAAAAAAGGAGACAGTGAGTGAGAAAGGCTAGTTAACTTGCTGTAAATTTTCCAGGGACAGCTGTTCTTTATTTCTTCATTTTGCACGTAAATGGCCTTTGGCAATTTAATATTAATGCGCAACCCTGGTAAAATATGTTTCAAGTTCACTTCGGGCATCTTCCCTCCCACAAAGATTAATACTGAAATTGTACATCATCATCTTCTACCAGGTCCATCCTAAGGCTCCATACAGCTCTAGAAGTGCTCTGGAAGGAGAAAAGTCCTCAAGCCAACTTCAGGATATTAGGATATTTTTCCAAAGACCTAAAACTTTGCTTTCAAAAGGAAGAGAAATTCACTTTTACGTGAGACAATTCAAAGACTGTCATATCTTAGATGTGGCTTCCTACTTCTACCCCATGAATTCACAGCTTGTTACAAAGCTGAATTTGATAACTGACAGCTTGCCTAGACTGACGTCTTAATGCCATGCTCTAGAAATTAAAGTGAATATTCAAATTATCCACATATGGAAGAATTTTTAAGAGAAACTTCATAAACCAAAGTGGCATTCGAATTTAGTTTTAAATTATGACTATTTAAAAAACAGCAACTGAAACAAGTTTTTCAGCAAGCGTTATACTTTGTTTTTGCATATTTTATAGCGCATGCACCTGAAAAATGTGGTATCATCCAACTCCAAAAAATAAAGGGGTACTGGGCATGGGAGGCAGTTTCTTAAATTATTTACAAAAGAAAATTATTTTCCACGTTCTGAAACAAAATAAGTATGTAATTAACAATACCAGGCAACAGAAGTGCCAAAGGAAGGAACATGGACATCTCAGGATTAAAACAATCCAAAGGCTGAATGGGAGGGGAGTTTGGGGGAGAATGGATAGACATGCATATGTATGGCTGAGTCCCTTTGCTGCCCACTCGAAACTACCACAACACTGTTAACTGGCTATACTCCAATGCAAAATAAAAAGTTTAAAAAAGAAATAAAACAACCCAGGGGAAGGACAGAAAGAGGAAACAGATACACTTAATGAGCAGTAAAATCTACTGTGTAAAAAAATTAGCTCTCTGACCTTCACAGACGGGGCGGGAGTAGACAGGATGAAACAACTTCCTAGTGACAGTCTTTTAGAAACTAAGAGCCTGAAAGGGTAAAAAAAAAAAGTCGTACCTACCTGTAACTTTCTGAAAGGCCTCTCTTTATTGCACCATTTTGGAACCTACATCTCATCATTCACAGAAAGCAACTCTTTCCCAGAGTAACCTGAGCTCACCCCTCCCTCCCACCTGCCTCTTCAGCCCCTCTATCCCACATATGGTCACTAATACTAGCTTTTATATTTACCTCTCTAAGCCTGCTTTTCTGCTATCCACCACCCTCTAGTGCTTATTCAGGTTCTTCTCAATTAAATGCAAGCACCTGAGTATTTCTTTTATTCTACTTCTTCATGCTTCCTTTCCATCTGGCTATTTTCTGTCTCGACATCTTTGGTGAGGTCTCTCTAAACGCTAAAATATACTTTTCTACTCCTTTAAATCCAAAGAAGGCTGTTCCAAAACACAGACTTCAATTAAGATGAAAACTCAACAATCAAGAAATTAGGATCATGACATCTAGTCCCATCACTTCATGGTAAACAGAAGGGGAAAAAAAGTGGAAGCAATGACAGATTTTACATTCCTGGGCTCCAAAATCATTGTGGACAGAGACTGCAGCCATGAAATTGAAAAAAGATGCCTGCTCTTTGGAAAGAAGACTGTGACAAACCTTGACAGCATATTAAAAAGCAGAGACATCACTTTGCCAACAAAGGTCCATATAGTCAAAGCTATGGCTTTTCGAGTAGTCATGTATGGATTGTGAGAGTTGGACTATAAAGAAAGCTGAGCACCAAAGAATTGATGCTTTCAAATTGTGATGCTAGAAAAAGCTCTTGAGGGGTCCCTTGGACAGCAAGGAGATCAAACCAGTCAATCCTAAAGGAACTCAATCCTGAATATTCACTGGAAGGACTGATGCTAAAGTTCCAATACTTTGGCCACCTGACGCAAAGAGCTGAATCACTGGAAAAGACCCTGATGCTGGGAAAAACTGAAGGCAAAAGAGGGAGGCAGAGGATGAGATGGTTTATAGCATCAAAACTGGTTGGACATCAGTTTGAGCAAACTCCAGGAGATAATGAAGGACAGGAAAGCCTGGCATACTGCAATCCATGGGATCCTAAGAGTTGAACACGATTTAGCAACTGAACATACACATAGACACACACTCAGCAATCTATCTGTATATTCAAATTCTTTTCATCCACACAATCTGGTAACAGTTTTATTTTAGTATCTGAAATCTTTAAATTACTTACAAATATCTATGTTTTGTCTACCATTCATGGATTGAGCATTACATGTAACCAACCTTTAATACGAATCCCAAAAGCCTAGAGCAAGGCTATATTCACCCCATGAATGCTCCATAAATACTGGCTTCACATGAGAACTACAGTTTAACTGTGACAAATCACAGTTAGTGAGGGAAGGAAACAAACATGGAGCTATTTTCTTTGGAAGTTTTCTATTGTTTGTCTGGGTTTAGGTTGGGTTATTTTAAAGAAGAAGTTGAAAGTCCCCCATGTTCAGTTCAGTTGCTCAGTCGTGTCCGACTCTTTGCGACCCCATGAATCGCAGTATGCCAGGCCTCCCTGTCCATCACCAACTCCCGGAGGTCACTCAGACTCACGTCCATCGAGTCAGTGATGCCATCCAGCCATCTCATCCTCTGTCGTCCCCTTCTCCTCCTGCCTCCAATCTCTCCCAGCAGGACACTATAAAGATAACAACTGTGTATCCTGTTGTTCCAATATATAAGAAACTCTTCCATTAAGACTCCTAAATTTTACTACATATTAGCATCACCTGGGAAACATTGAAAACGCCAGCTTCCTAGTTCACACCTAACAGCAATGAAATCAGACTGACTGGGGGTGAGAGCTGGGCAGCAGCATTACTTAAAGATCTCAAGTGATTCCACGGCACAGCAGTGTTTGAGAAGTGATGCTTCAGGAAGTCCTTCAACTTGGAAAACATAAGCAATATGCTCCCAGCGGTGGTCAGATGACCTGGATCCATTAAGAGCCGGTACAAGATCATTAACAAATACTCAGTAAATGGATGAAAGATCCATTGATCTGACTCTCTCGTGTGCCTTAGCTTCATGAACAACTCTACTGAAACAAAGAGTAGGATCTGTTAACTGATGCTGACATTACAGTGAAATGGGGTTTGTTAGGATGCCAAAAGCACAGTAAATGCTAAATGCTAACAGTCCCCTCTAGGACAATTTATATTACACTATGTATGTGTCACATAATACATATGTTATCTACATCACTATGTGTTGTAGATACATCAGTAAAAATGTTACCTTTTCTCAGGGGGCTGAGGACTACAGCAAGTTTTAGGCATTTGTCTGATGCTTTGTACGTATTTAAATGATAACACAAAGTTGATGCTACTTCCCTGTGGCTCGGATGGTAAAGAATCATCTAGTAATGCAGTAGACCTGAGTTCAATACTTGGATCAGAAGGATTCCCCAGGAAAAGAAAATGGCTACCCATTCCTGTATTCTTGCCTGGAGAATCCCATGGACAGAGGAGCCTGGTGGGCTACAGTTCCACGGGGTTGCAAAGAGTCAGACACGACCGAGTGACTTTCAAAAGTTGATAAAAATGGCAGGTGTCATTTTCAAAAGACATGTTAGATAAACGGTACACTAACTGCTTTAACCAAAACATATGAAACAGCAGTTTTCAGAGAAAGTGATAGTCTTTGTTTAAAATGCTGAAAAACGTGAATAGAAATAATTCTTCATACAGATCTCATTAAATGCCTCTGGGACACGACCGAGTGACTTTCAAAAGTTGATAAAAATGGCAGGTGTCATTTTCAAAAGACATGTTAGATAAACGGTACACTAACTGCTTTAACCAAAACATATGAAACAGCAGTTTTCAGAGAAAGTGATAGTCTTTGTTTAAAATGCTGAAAAACGTGAATAGAAATAATTCTTCATACAGATCTCATTAAATGCCTCTGGACCATAGGCATGTAGATCCACAAGGCATGCACAGTGGTCATTAATGCCACCACCAGATACTCCTGGCTCTCTGCCTGCCTTCCAGGTTCCTGATAGGGGTGTGCTATGTAGACTCTTGGGGGCAGCGGGTGTTGAGTGAGGCCACATGGTCATTTCTGACCAATCAGCTGTGAGCAAATGAAACTCACATCAAAGCCAGAGTATTCACCTGATGGTCCAAAGTCCTCCAGGCAAGGCAACCAGGAACCTGGAAGCCAGGTAGCAGTGATGGGCAAAGCCCTCCTACCAACTGTCTGAGTGAGAAATAAGTCTTGTTGTCTTAACCCGCAGAGAATTTCCAGCTTCCTGTTATAGGAACATAAACTAGCTTTATCCTGAGAGATGAAAAAAGGTGATGCAACAACATCGTAGCAAAAAAAAAAAAAAAAAAAAAAATCAATAGCCGTGATAGCTGATTTAGGGGAAATCATTCAGAGCAATATTCCCTGAGGGAACTTCCAAATTTAGGATAAAAACCTCAACGATTCCACAAGGTTCCTCATCATCCTGAGTAACATGATCTGACAGTTGATCCTTTTAACTCTATTTTTAGCCTATTACTCTACTAAAAACAAAAGGCTTTAGTAATGAAAGGCCTTGAGGGACAACAGATTTGAGAAGAATATTATATGCATTTTTGTTTTTCATCGTAAATGGGAAAAATCTAACTTAAAAGATATAGACTCATTCTTCAATAAAAAAATTTACATGTTTAAAATAAAATACATTCAATACATGCAGATTCTATTATACATATTCCATTCAATGAACATATGCACGTGTGCTAAGTCGTTTCAGTCGTATCTAACTCTGTGCGACCCTATGGGCTGTAGCCCGCCAGGCTCGTCTGTCCATGGGATTCTCCAGGCAAGAAAACTGGAGTGGACTGACATGCCTTCCTCCAGAGGATCTTCCCCACCCAGGGATCAGTCCCTGCACTGGCAGTCACTTTCTTCACCACTAGCGCCATCTGGGAAGCCAATGATCATAACACTCCAGAAAACTACAGATTTATCAGAAAGCATTCTAGATAGATTTTTATCTGCCCAGGCAGAGACAAGTAGGTATAAATTATATCCCTTGTGGAAAGAATTGTATTTACTAAAGAAAAAAGAAAAAACCATGCAAGGGATACCATAAAGGCTCTTAAGCAGCTCAGGAAAAAGAGAAACATGAATGATGAAGTGAGAAATATGAAAAATCACAGTATCCTCATTTTGGAAATTTTTGAACCATTAGGAAAAAGAACAAATTTGTCAGCTCAACCTCAGTGCAGGTCGAAATGAATGAAAATGTATCATCGCCTGAATTGCCACTGTAAGGGAGAATGGAAGAAAAGCTTTCTGTGGCGTGGGTTTTTATTATCGATGGGCAAATCCTCAAATCATAAAACAGCTCGTATTCATCTGTTAGCCAACACTCTCATTTCACAGGTGGCAGTCCTGGCTTTATAACAAAGACCTTGTTTTGACAGAAAACGTGAGTGCAATGCTTCATTCCACTAAGTCATTCAGAGTGGGACTGGGATAGACAATATATGAGAGGGAATTAAATATTCAATTTATCCATACTTCACTAGACTCTAAACAAAGAGAAATCCAGCCCCCAGAAACAGCCTGTTTTGCAAATTCATTGTATTTAGTTTCTCCAAAGTCTGCCAAAATGGCTGCAAAGCGCCAAGGCCCTGTTTTTCCTTAAGGACTAGAAAGAAAAGACCCTTGAGCTTTTAAGTCAGGGAACCAAAATGGGGAGGGATTATCTTCCCTGAAGTTTAAAGTGGAAACAATTCAAAAATTACCAACAGGTGGATGAATAAACAAAATACAGTATATCCATAAAATGAAATACTGCCTAGCAATAAAACAAAAGCATTAAGAATACACCTAGGTGCTGCTAGTGGTGAAGAACCTGCTGGCCAATGCAGGAGATGTAAGAGATGTGGGTTCAACCCCTGGGTGGGGAAGATCCCCTGGAGAAGGAAATGGCAACCCACTCCATTATTCTTGCCTGGAGAATCCTATGGACAGAGGAGCCTGGCTGGCTACAGTCCATAGGGTTGCAAAGAGTTGGACACGACTGAAGCAACTTAGAGCGCACAAGAGTACACCCAAAAAGGTGAATCTGAAAAGCATTATGCTAAACAAAAGAGGCCAGACTCAAAAGAGGATATACTGCATAATTCCATTCATATAAAAAGCTTTTTAAAAAAAATAAAAAGAACAAAAGTGATAAAAAGCAGTTCAGTAGTTGCCAAGAGCCAAGGATGGCAGGCAGGCTGAGAAGGGGCACAAAGGAATTTGGAGGGGAGACAGAAATCTTCTATGACAGTGGTGGTAGCTACACAAGTATAACACATTTATCAAAAGTTATCAATTTACAGCTAAAATCAGCGAATTTTACCATACATAAAAGATACCTCAATATTGCTAATTTTTAAACTGGAAGCGAACAAGACAAGTGAAGGTGGAAATACCTTACTAGCGTGTAAACAAGAAGTGATTAAGACTGATTGTCCAAGTCCAGCACTGCTGATTCTTCCACTGACTTCAGGTTTGAACACAAGGAAGAAACGTGTAAATAAAAAGGAACCCCCGCCACCCTCCTCCCCTACCCTGCTCAGAGTAAATGAACAACTGAATCTCTGATGCCTAGAAGGTGCATTTTGTATTAAAATATTTCATTCTACTTAACCAAGCAAAAAGCATTTGAAACAACCCTAACATTTCACATACCTATAGCCTCTCATGAATAAAATGATTCAATCATGTTACCTCGTGTTTCAACTGCACGGATGCATTTTCTAAGAATTGTGAATCCCATCTTATCCAACTGTGCACCTAAAAGAAATACAGTTATAAAATATTAAAGGTGCAAATACTCACATTTTTCTTGCCGACAAAAATAAGACACAATTATTTAGGTCCAATGTACTTTTTATTTCCCTCTTCAAAAAAAGAAAACTAAAGGCCATGCACTCCCTGTTTCAATAACATAAATCACAATTTCATAGAAGAGGAGCATTTGTAGTATCAGGACCTTCATTAACAACAGATACTTCTTTGGTGGCTCAGACAGTAAAGAATCTGCCTACAGAAAGGAGACCTGGGTTCGGAAGATCCCCTGGAGAAGGGCATGGGAACCCACTCCAGTATTCTTACCTGGAGAATCCCCATGGACAGTGGAGCCTGGCCAGCTACAGTCCATGGGATCGCAAAGAGTTGGACACGACTAACATTACCAATATATGACTAACTTTACCAACATATATAAATAAATTTATAATTTAAACTAGCTGTTAACAAAAATAATATTTTAAATAGTGAAAAAGAAAGTGATTACAATTAATCTTTAGGGGAAGCTATCTAGAAATAGTTAATGTTTTGCCCAAATTCTAACAACTCAGGTTTGTTTTTTAATTATAGACATGAGTGAAAGTTCTTAAATTACTTGACAAGCTGGGGAAATAACACAAAACTTTTCTTTTTTTAACCTAGGAGGAAAAAATTCTTAAGACACTCTTAAAAATAGTATTTGAACGATGAGCTAGAAACTTTTTTCACATTTTATACCATGCTCTAAATATTTAATATTTTATTATTTTCATAATGAATTTAAAAGATGATTCATGTAGCAAAAAAAGATTATTTTAAAAATACAATTGTATATTTTTTCTAATATGAATACTTTGTCATTGATTAGGCTGATGTATTTGAGGACCCTAATAAAAGATAATTCTTGTTTCAAAAGTGCACTCAAGGAAAGTGAATGCTTTATTCCGTATTTAGAACTCAGAAGCAGGAATACTAACCCTTGGTTCTCAGAAGGGATAGCATGGAATAATTTATGAACAAAAACTTTGCAGGTTTAAAGCTAAGCTTGGAGAGCATTTTAATGAGGAAAAGTGGGCAGTGGTGTACTTTTTTACAGATCTACTATTCACAACATTTATATAAAATGTAAGTGTTTCTTTCTGCTTAGCAAAACTACTTTTCCAAAACATGTTTTCATTTCTCAGGTAAAAACAAGAAAAGAAAGGAAGAGAAAAGAGAAAGAGGAGATACGAGAGAGGAGGAGGAGAAAGGACAATAGAAGAGAAGACAAGAGGGAGGGAAGTCCTAAGCAGGTGCCTCTGTGGCTGACAATCTTGTGAGGCACGTGATGAATTTCCAGGGCCAGGTTAAGTGATGCACACACCATAATCACTTTGAAATCATGGCTCATTTAACAATGTCTCCGAACTGTGGACATCTGACAAACGTGGCTTCATTCTTCCAAAGATATGAAAAGTAGATTCATAAAGAATCTAGGAAATTTCATCACATCTTCATCTTATCTCAGTTAAAATCAAGAGTACAAGAGCCAGAGATTATTTCCTTTTCCTCTAGTACATACAAGGCAAGGGAAGATCATTGTCCTAGAAAATCTGAACGCATTTGGTTGCTGTTTATTTTCTAAGGTGTAATACTGAACTATTTGTACACCCCACACCCGAGAGACTGGGAGGATAAAGGATACCACGTGTGGAGGTGAGAGGGGTTGGGAGCCGAGGAACTGGTGGAGAGTTCCCACCCACAGGAGTTTATAACTTAGGAAGCCTACAGACGCATGCCTGAAACTCTTGTGTGTTCATTTATGGCCATAAAAACAAATACCAAAGTCAATGATAGAGTATTTTGGTTTTCATAGAGGAAGACTAGAAAGAAAAAGGCTCAGAGATGGGAAAGATCCAGGTGAGTTTCAGCAGTCAAGAAAAGTTTGAAGAGGTCCTCAGTGGATAAGACACCCACCACTTAGCGGACTAACACAGACAGAGTACAGAGAGCAAGCACCCAGCAACAGTTTGACATCAGTAATAAAAACAGAGTAACTCATGAGAAAGGGAGACAACAGTCATTTTTATACATTAGCACTTACTTCCTTCTGGTCTTGGGATGATGGCTCTATTAAAACTAGGGAAGAGCTAGTAAAAGAGAAAAAGGGGAAACAGTATTTTCAGCAAATCCGTAAAAATGATTCTATTGTAGTAGGCACACCTAGGGACTGTCCAAAAAATACACTGACGTTGGTTAATCACTATCATGGGCTCAAAGGCAAAGACAGTAACAAAAAGGAGAGCTCTGAGTCTCCTTGGCCTCTCACCAAAACATTGCCAAAGTAGCAAAAAATAATATGAAGGGCCAGGACTGAAAGTTCATGTAAATTTGTAATGCTCAAATAAATTGTTGCGTTCTAATTAGGAAGATGAAGCTCATTTATTCACCACTGCTAAAACCTGCTGTTTACTTAAAGACATGACTCCTGCTGTAATCTCAATAACCACATCTGAAATATCAAGGTGATGATCCCAGGCTGCCTCTGAGAATTCTAGTGCTGCCCCATTATCTTCAAGGCACATAATGTCACCTGAAAAAAATTATGAAATGCCTTCAGTGCCCTTACCTAAGTACATAGCTGAATATTTATTTTCTTTATGCAGACTTGCATTTATCTGTATATCTCAAATTAATTACCTGGCTTTTTTACTCTAAAGGAGAGGATGTATGTGTCAAGTACACTGCCTTTGGCAATAGACTTATTTCCTCATGACTTAGCCATATGACCATTTTGCTATGCAAATAGGCAAACTCACTTTCCAAAGCATTTCTTGAATCTCTGGGGGGACAAGTCTAGGTCAGTGCCTTTACTAGAGAGGATTAGGATAAACTGTTTTGGATCTCAGCAGCTACCAATGTTGGAAGTACTCTTGACTCCTAGCTAAAAATTTCAAGGACAAATTAAGAATAAACAGAACTAAAATCACGGAAGCTAAATGTAGATCAAGTATAAAAAAATGATACACAAATCTGATCACTGCTTTTTTCCTCCAAGGATGATGCATTTTCTTATACAGGATCTATTTTTAAAGTATGTAATTTGGGCTTCCGTGTTTCAAACACCATGTCAAGACTGCTAAATGTGCTGCTGCCCATCCTCTTGGCCCTATTATATTCTCAGGGACTGCCCACTGCAGCCAGATAACATTATCTTCTGCCCATCTCACGAGCTCTATTCTGACATCTCTTTTTACTATATACGATCCCTCTTCTACTGTGCTCTATCCCTCTTTTTAAGTCCTGCTGAAACGCCAAATGCTTGCCAGATAAGCCCACCTGGTACCTGCATTGGCAGCTGGCTATGAGTCATACTTTAAGTAGAGTTGATTTAAACCAGTCCTATGGTGTTTTATGTAATTATCCTTGCTAAGTCCCCCATTCAATATATGACCTGCCCAGTTTTCAACTCCCAGACGCCACCAGTCCTCTGAGAGGAAGGTAGTGCTTGAATAAAGTGGCAAACGGACTGAAGTCCCATGCCTCTGGATTGCTATCACTGCCTTTACTTTATTCCTCAAACCAGTCTGAACACAGAGGCCCATTCACTAAGGCTAACACTGTACACTGTGGCTCATTAGGCTAAACCAGAAATTGTTAAATCAAGCAAATAAGTACAGCAGTCACTTGTAATACTGCCTGCACAGCCTCATATTTATTGTTCCATCTCCACTGAGATCAAAATGAATTGCAAGCATTTATTGTGTTCATCACCCAAAGTACTTTCACAGGTAGGGAAGAAGAAATTGAGAATTTAGATGACTTCCTCAAGCAAAGCGAACCTGAGCGACAAAGTCAAGAAAAATAAAAAATAACGATACACCAGTCTCAAGGGTGTCGCTGCAATCTCAAACCAAATTTCTAGACTACCAAATGCTTCCAAGAGGAATTCAGACACCAGCTTCAGCAGGGAATTTTTTTTTCATATACTATAAAGCAAAAATAACATGAAAATGAACAGAAGTCAACTCTAAAGGATTCGAAATAAAACTCAATCACTGTTTATATCTTACAGCTTCTTTTCCACCCAGAACTTCCAACCACTGCTTCCTCTCTTCTTCCGAAAACGCCTGCATGGTCAAGGAAACACCAGGCCTGCAAGACACCAGGAACAGATCAGGTTATTCCTTGACTGCTAAAAAAAAAACAAACCTCCTTTTCCACTTTCTAATGTTTCATTGTGGTCATTGTTTCTTTTAAATTTTCAATTGAGATAAAATACACAGAACATAAAATTTACATCTACACCATTTTTAACAACAGGGTCCAGACTCCAGAACTCTTCATCTTGTAAAACTAAAATTCTGTACCCATTAAACAACAAGTCCCCACTCCCCTCCCTCCCAGCTCCTGACAACCACCCTTCTACCTGTTGTCTCAAGGAACTTGATTACTCTAGGCAACTCTTATGAGCGGACTCATACAGTATTTGTCTTTTTGTGACTTGCTTATCTCACTTGGTAAAGTATCCTCCATTTTCATCCATGCTGTAGCGTGTGTCAGAATGTCCTCCCCTTTGAAGGCTGAATGGCACTCCATTGTATGAATATACCACATTTTTCTATCCATGCACTCACCAATGAACACATGGCTTGTTTCCACCTGGTTACTGTAAACAATGCTGCTACTAGATCCTGCTTTCAATTCTTTTGGCTTTATACTCAGAAGTGGAGTTGTAGGATGTGATATAATAAATATATGCTTAATTTCTGACCCCATTTTCCAGCACACAGCTCCAAAAACCCTTAGAGGGACTACCCTGAAGGTCTGAAGCCAGGGCACTGGTTCGATCCCAGGTTGGGAAACTAAGATCCCGCATGACATGTGGTGCAGAAGGAAGGCAGGAACAGAGAAATGGGGTAGGCAGGAAGGACAAACTTGGAATCTTTAAAATGATGTGTCATTTTGTATACTAATGAGCTGAGGCTCCTGGAAAGCCTCAGGATGTGGGCTGGTTGCCTGGGGAACCAACCATGTGATTAGAGGATTAGAATTTTCAGAACCATCTCATCCATATACCTCCCAGGAGTGGGGAGGGACTGGAGGTTGACTTCCATCACCAACAGCCAATGATTTAATCAATCATTCCTGCATAATGAAGCCCGCATAAAAACCCCTGGGGTTCAAGCAAGTTGCCAGGGTGGTGAGCCCATGGGGATCCTGAACGCAGAGTATCCCAACAGCAGAAACGGAAGCTCCAAGTCCCTTCCTCCATACTTTGCCCTGTACTATCTCTTCATGGGTCTTTTCATCTGTTCTCATTAAAATATCCTTTATTGTAAACTGGGAAGATTCCCCTGGAGGAGGAAATAGTAATCCACTCCAGTATTCTTGCCTGGGAAACACCATGGACAGAGGAGCCTGATGGGTGACAGTCTGCGGGATCACAGACAGACAGACACAACTGAGCACACACACAGATAAATCAACACCAGTCAGTAAAGTATTTTCCTGAGTTCTGTGAGCCATTCTAACAAATTATCAAACTCAAGGACAGGGATGAACACCTGATTTATAGCGGAAGGCACAGATGGCAATCTGGACTTGTGACTGTCATCTGAAGTGGTAGGGGGCAGCCTTGAGGCCTTGACCTGTGGGGTCTTCCTGAACTCCACCTAGTGCCAAAGCTGAGTTTAATCTTAGCACACTTGCTCTCCACAGAGAATTAGAGAATTGCTTAAGGACACTCACACATTTGGAGTACAGATGTGTTCTGTAATTAGGGAGAAACCTTTCTGTCTCACAAGGTGGGGGGTCAAATGGTAATTTTATTTTTATTCTTTTTAATATTGTGCATTCCTACTAAAACTGCACAGGGTTCCAGTTTCTCCATATCTTCACCAACACTTAATTTCCTTCCTCTCTCCTTCTCTTTGAAAGCAGCCATCCAGTGGATGTGGGATGGTAGCGAGGACTGCATTTTTATTTATAAAGATATACATGTTGGTTGGCTTCCCTGGTGGCTCTAGTGGTAAAGAGCCTGTCTGCCAATGCAGGAGACATACGCAGGTCCAGCCCTTGGGTGGGCAAGACCCCCTGGAGGAGGAAATGGCAACCTACTCCAGTATTCTTGCCTGGGAAATCCCACGGACAGAACAGCCTGGTGGGCTATAGCCCATGGGGTCACAAAGAGTTGGACACGACTGAAGCAACTTGGCACATGTTTACTGTTACCCAGGCATGGGCAGAATGAAACCAGAAAGTCATTTTTCATCCCATCCTAGCACTGTCAACCATTTGGGGGTGTTCCTCAGTGTTTTCTCAGAGCCTTGGGTTGGTCCTCAGAGCCAAAGGCTGATCTTTCTTGCTTGCTTGCTAAGTCACTTCAGTCATGTCCGACTCTGTGCGACCCCACAGACGGCAGCCCACCAGGCTCCCCCGTCCCTGGGATTCTCCAGGCAAGAACATTGGAGCGGGTTGCCATTTCCTTCTCCAATGCATGAAAAATGAAAGTGAACTCGCTCAGCCGTGTCCGACTCTTAGCGACCCCATGCACTGCAGCCTTCCAGGCTCCTCCATCCATGGGATTTTCCAGGCAAGAGTACTGGAGTGGGGTGCCACTGTTCAGTTTATTTGGATATTTAGACAATCTGTCTGAAAACTCTTCATGCTGGGAAGGAGTGCTAGGTAGAAAAGCTATTAATAATTCCTCTTAAACTTTGGTGGTTTCTCCAATGAAACAACTTTTGTATGTTTGATAAAAAGTATTAAAAATAAACTTTTGGGAAAAGGAGAATACTCCAAACCACAGACAACTGGAAATGAAAATAGATGGTTGAAATGGAAAGTAAATATCCATTCCCATTTAATACTGATTATACAGTATTTTTTAAAGTTATCACTCCTGGAACAGTATTTCACCTCATTTTCAAGTGTTGGATAATCTTTTACAAGTAAAGCAAGTGGCAAGAATCAAATGTAACTCAATAACCACTACAATTTTTATAAAGTACTTAAAGCATGCAATACTCCAAAAGCACCATACCCAAGGAAAATACACTGTGTTCCCAAAACTCCACCCACCAGTGTTAGGCTTTCTCCCCACATGATGGCTACAAAGCCTGAGCAGTTATTTGCTTCAACTTCACTAACAAGTCTCTACAATTAATGGGTCCACCTCTTCAGCCACTGTCTCCAGGCTATGAGTTTTGTGGAAAAAAATAACTTGTGGATGTGTCTAGTGGTCCAGAGGTTAAGACTTCACCTTCCAATACAAGAGGTGGGGGTTCAATCTCTGGTTGGGAAACTAAGATCCCAGATGCTACATGGCCCCCCAAATACACACACACACACACACACACAACAAATTTAAAGGAATTTAAAAATGGTCCACATCCAAAAAAAAAAAAAAAAAAAAATCCTAAAAATTAAAAATCAATTCTCAACCCCCAAGGGCACTCCTGAACAGCAACATGACTCTTGACTGGTCTACCCTAAACATTTCAGCAATGGCTCAGGGTTGCCATCACCCTGGCACTACAGAGCTCACAACCAAGATCCCACCTCCTCTCGCTCTGCTATGCACAGCATCCTTCTGCAGCAAGAATCGAGGCAAGATGCCCAGAAAACCAGGCTGTTTTAAGAAGTGCCTTGACTGGGATGTGGGGATTCTGGCCCTTATTCTTAGTAACCCACACTGGGCTCAGGGGAGTTAATTAAAATTGTGAGGGAAAACTTCAGATGGCAGGCGTGTTTTTCTTTACATCGGTTAAGTGATAAAACAATATTTACACACGGGGGGGGTCTCAGGTCTACATGAATGCTCCATTCTTGCAAAGCAGAAAGAATATCTAAAGACCTCTCCCAAAAGTATATGGATTCAAACACTTAATATATAACTAAAAGAAATAAATATAAAATGGACAGGGAGGGGCTACAGCAAATACATAGTAGAAAGCTAACAGATTTTCTAATCCAGGAATGACAAAACCAACAGAGAAAATGGGACTCTAGGCCAAAAGCAGCAAAGTCTGTCATGGGATACAAAGACAGAGTTAACAACCACTTAGTTCTTCCAACAACCACCGCATGATGAGCTATTCTGCTTTGTCTTGTCCCAGGAGGTCAGGAATTATTAAATATCTTATGGTGTGCTAGGTACTGGGCTGAGCATACTGTCTAGCAGAGAAAGCAGAAGATAAACAAATCATAAATAATCAATTAACTACAAGTACACAGAATGCTGGGCTTCCCATGGGGGCACTAGTGGTAAAGAATTTGTCTGCCAATGTTAGAGACATAAGAGATGAGGGCTCCATCCCTGGGTCAGAGAGATCCCATGGAGGAGGGCACGGCAACCCACTCCAGAATTCTTGCCTGGAGAATCCCATGGACAAAGGAGCCTGGCGGGCTACAGTCCACAGGGTTGCAAAGAGTTGGACCCAAGTGAAGCGACTTAGCACACACAAAGACTATTGCAAGGGAGTCAGGTGAGTGTAAATGAGCAAAGCCAGCTCCCTAGTAGGAAAAGAGGAAGAAGGACATCACAAGATATGTGCCCAAATGGAAACCTTTCAATTTCAATTATGCTAAATCATTGTGGTCTAGGAGACTTGTCCGTGAACCTGCCAATTTCTTTGGGCACTTTCAGGATTTTTAAGGTGATCTGGGAGTAAGAAAGGAAGTGAAGAAAGTCAAAGTGTTAGTTGCTCAGTTGTGTCCAACTCTTTGCAACCCCATGGACTACAGTCCACCAGGCTCCTCTGTTCATTGGGGTTCTCAGGCAAGTTGGCATTTCCTTCTCCAGGATATCTTCCTGACCCAGGGATCGAATCCAGGTCTCCTGCATTGCAGGTAAATTCTTTACCGTCTGAGCCACCAGAGAAGCCCCATAAGAAAAGAAAGTCTGTCCTAACCCTGGAAGTTAGGCTTCCCTAGGGAAGGGACATTTAATCCAAAACTTTAAGGATAAATGAGCCACACACGAATAGAAGCAAGAGGGTCATGGTGTTCCCTAGGCTGAGAAGGCAGACAGCAAAGGAGCACCCTCTGGAGGAGCTGGGAGCAGTCTCATCACAGGTCCCACAAACCAGCTGCAGAGCAACTCCATGGAAATATGAGGTCCCACCACGCAGGGCCTCCTTGGTCATGCTGAGGGTTTACTTATCCAAAATCACCGTGAATGGTGACTGTAGCCATGAAATTAGAAGACACTTGTGCCTTGGAAGGAAAGCTGTGCAAACCGAGATGAGAGTATTAAAAAGCAAAGACATCACTTTGCCGACAAAGGTCCATATAGTGAAAGCTATGGTCTTTCCAGTAGTCATGGATGGATGTGAGAGTTGGACCATAAAGAAGGCTGAGCATGGAAGAACTGATGCTTTGGAACTGTGGTGCTAGAGAAGACTCTTGAGAGTCCCTTGGACTGCAAGGAGATCAAACCAGTCAATCCTAAAGGAAATCAATCCTGAATATTCATTGGAAGGACTGATGCTGAAGCTCCAATTCTTTGGCCACCTGGTATGAAGAGCTGACTCACTGGAAAAAGATTCTGATGCTGAGAAAGATTGAAAGCAAAAGAAGAAGATGGCAGCAGAGGATAAGATGGTTGTATAGCATCAGCAATTCAATCAACATGAACTGGGGCAAACTCCGGGAGACAGTGAGGGACGAGGAGGCCTGGCGTGCTGCAGTCCATAGAGTTGGACACAACTAAAAGTGACTTAACAACATAAACAAATCCTATGTCACTGAAGGTTTTTAGTAGGGGGTTAACACGAGCAGATTAAATATGCACATGTCTCTGTAAATGGCACAATTCCGTTCCCTCTCATGGCTGAGTAATATTCCACTGTATATATGTTCCAAATCTTCTTTTATCCATTCTTCTGTTGATGGACAAGTAGGCTGCTTCCACGTCCTTCAGACCGACATACAGAGTGAAGTAAGTCAGAAAGAGAAAAGCAAATAGTGTATATGAACACATGTATGTGGAATCCTGAAAAATGGTACATATGAACTTATTTATTTGCAAAGCACAAACAGAGGCACAGATGTAGAGAACAAATGTATAGGAGATTGGGATTGGTATATACACACTTTATCATCTGTGCCATCAGGGAAACCCCATATACACATTACTATGTATAAAACAGAGAACTAATGAGAACCTATTGTGTAGCACAAGAAACTCTATTCAGGGCTCTATGGTGATGTAAATGAGAAGGGAATTCAAGGAAAAGAGGACATATGTATACCTGTCGCTGATTCACTTTGCTCTAAAGCAAAAAGTAACAACACTGTAAAGCAACTATGCTCCAATTTAAAAACTTACGGTAAAGTAAAAAAAAAAAAAAAAAAAAAATGTGTACATGAACAATGGCTGCTCAGTAACAAATGGACTGAAGCTTAGCAGGGGTAGTTAAAAAGATGTGCTAGACAATTCAGAGGATAAGACAGAATGACAAAAATAAAGAGAAATAAATGAATGGATCTGAGAAAATACTCAAGAGGTACTTCCATATGCTATGGGCAACAAAACAATGAGTAAGAAAGCTATCACTCCAAGAATAAAGAATGAAAGACAGATCGTTTACAATATACCATTAATAACTAGTTAAGGGATTCAGTGAAAGCCAAAACAGCCATAGCAAATAAAGACATTCTATATTTAGCAAAGAGTTGGACATGACTGAGTGACTGAACTGAACTGATACTTAGAACACTTGAAGCACAAGCTGGAATCAAGATTGCCAGGAGAAATATCTATAACCACAGACATGCAGATGACACCACTCTTACGGCAAAAAGTGAAGAAGAACTAAAGAGCCTCTTGATGAAAGTGAAAGAAGAGAGTGAAAAAGTTGGCTTAAAGCTCAACATTCAGAAAACGAAGATCATGGCATCTGGTCCAATCACTTCATGGCAAATAGATGGGGAAACAGTGGAAACAGTGGCTGAGTTTATTTTGGGGGGCTCCAAAATCATTGCAGATGGTGACTGCAGCTGTGAAATTAAAACATGCTTACTCCTTGGAAGAAGTTATGACCAACCTAGACAGCACATTAAAAAGCAAAGATGGTACTTTGCCAACAGAGGTCTATCTAGTCAAAGCTATGGTTTTTCCAGTAGTCATGTATGGATGTGAGAGTTGGACTATAAAGAAAGCTGAGTGTCGAAGAATGATGCTTTTGAACTGTGGTGTTGGAGAAGACTCTTGAGAGTCCCTTGGACTGCAAGGAGATCCAATCAGTCAGTCCATCCTAAAAGAAACCAGTCCTGAATATTCATTGGAAGGACTGATGCTAAAGCTGAAACTCCAATACTCTGGCCATCTGATTTGAAGAACTGACTCATTTGACAAGACCTTGATGCTGGGAAAGACTGGAGGCAGGAGGAGAAGGGGACAACAGAAGATGAGATGGTTGGATGGCATCACTGACTCGATGGACATGAGTTTGAGCAAGCTCCAGGAGTTGGTGATGGACAGGGAAGAGTCAGACACGATTGAACTTAACCAATACTTAGAATGGTCTTTCTAGGTTGTGCAATGATAAAGAACCTGCCTGCCAATGCAAAAGATGCAGGAGACATGGGTTCGATCTCTGGGTCAGGAAGATCTTCTGGAGGAGAAAATGGCAACCTGCTCCAGTATTTCTGCCTGGAAAACTCCATGCACAGAGGAGCCTGGAGGGCTAACATCCACAGGGTCTCAAGAGAGACATGACTGAGAGACCAAGCATACATGCACAGCATGCACTCATACTTTGAATACTCAACATCAGCCCTGAATCATGATGAAATTTCTGTACCTGCTAGTTTCTTTTTCCTCTCCCCTAAGGTTGTCCATTCAGACGTGAGGGGAGATAACATTTACTACCAGTAGACAGTTGAATATTCTTAACCAAACTGTAAATGAGCAACAGATAAGAGAGACAATGACTGGTTCTGATAACTTGAAGACAAAAGTGTTGAATGATGAAGGTTATGAAACTAGAATTACAGATACTAAAATAAATAAAAAAGCAATTGTCAGGCTTCAGATAAAACAGCCGCATTATGTCTGGATAGAAATCCTATGTGGCATAAAAATGAAAATACTATTGTTCTCCTTGTCTCCAAGGCATGATGATCCAGACTTGAGCCCCCTGGCTCGCTGAAGAATACAGCGGAGAATGAACCAACCTACCTGCTGAAAGAAGAGAGATTAAGTAGAGATCTATTACCTACAAGGACAGAATTCTATTTTTGTTTCCATTTTGACAAATAATAACACAGTAACTCACAACAACTCCACTTCAGAGAATCAATCCATCACGCTGCAGCGATTCCCCAGAACACTTCACACTCGTCACATGCTTCTTACAGGGAACAGTCACCAGATTTATAGAAAGCAGCCCCACCCTACCACACAAGCTGCCCAAAGCCATCCACTACAGCTCCTACCCCCAGATAAAACATCAGGCACTAAAATATATCTCAACCATTTAAAATTTCTCAAGTTTCTTCCTTTTATTTGTAATAATCCATTACTATGAAATCATTAAGCAAAACTGAGACTTAAGGACACATTTTAAACTACAGTATTAACAGGATCTCATCATTGAAACAAAATATAAAAATTCTCCAGTTTTCAAAAGAAAGACATCTTTTATTGATAAAACATGCTTTTCTAATAAAATTTAGTGGGCACATAGAACAACTTGGTGACCATAAGGCTAGTGAAGAACAGAAAATTTTACAACAAAATGCTGGATTGTTCCTATTTACATAAAGAGAGAAACAATGAATTCTCCAGGCAAGAATACCAGAGTGGGTAGCCATTCCCATCTCCAGAGGATCTTCCGGACCCAGGGATCGAACCCAGATCTCTTGCATTGCAGGAAGCTTCTATATCATCTGAGCCACCAGGAAAGCCCACATAAAGACAGAAATAGCAATTATCTCTTCATTTCATGGACAAGCTAAGGGAAGAACGTTATGACTTCCCTGGAGCCAGAAACCAGGATTGAGAATGTTCTAACTTGGTTTTCTAGAACAGATCTTGCTGCAGTGTTTCCAGGGGAGGACATAGCCTCCTCTTCTTCCTTCATCAAATAATCAATTCAACCAAATTAACATTTGGTATGTACTGTGTGCCAGACAGTATCCTAAGCTCTGCAGATTACTCCATGCCCAGCAAGGCAAAGCAGATTCCAGGTGAACACAAAGGCAATGGGATAAACTTCATGAAGGGAAACTGAACCAGACCAAAGAGAGCCCTTGGCTGGGATAGTCTGTCTTTACTTAAAACCAAAACTGTTATACAGCGAAGGTTGAGAACTGAAACTTGAAGAAAGAAACGCTCACGTTAAACAGGTTCTTATCTTAAATCACCATCTCAATCTCTTTTCATTCATTCATTCAAAAAAAAATATGGATTATCAGGTATCAGACACAACCCAAGACTGACGCATGAGAAACGGCCTTACAAAGCTAGTATCTATATTCTCCATTTGACCTTCTATCTATTAATCCTCTTTCAACTGCATTTTTTATTGTTCTGTCAAAGCATGTGGAAGACACGGGTTTTTCTTAGATTCTACAAGACAGATCAATGAGCCTGTAAATTAAGAAAATATAAAACAACATAAGCGCGGAGAGAAATATTCACATTTATAAGATGTCAATTAATGAGATATTATTGTAACGGAGATGTTAAGAGAAAAAAAAAACCTAAGCAGCAGCTACCAAAACTTATGATGGAAATAAATCAGGAATATTCTAATGCTTTTGTAAGAGGAATGTTGAAAAGGAAGAGGGGGGAAAAAAATCCCAGCATATTACAAGTCCTGCACTCAATTTTACTCTAAGAGGAAAGTGCCAAAGCCAAGTAAAACACTTTTAAAAGTTTTAGAAATGTAGCAGTCATAATCGGCTTCTCACAAGAGATGCTGGGGGAAAAAATTTAAATATAAATCTATGAATTTTTCCAGAGACAGTTGAAGAGTGAAGCATGTAACCTGAGTTTACTAAGGGGGAAGACTTAATGACAACGTTCTTCGGTCCACCAAAAAGGTGTTTCAAACAGAGCAAATACGCAGTGATAAAGTCACAAGTAGGATTATTTTCTCCAGTAGAAGTGAATTCAACCCATTCTCATTAGAGAATGGCTGCTTCTGCTCCGACTGCAGAAGTTACAGAAAACATCATTTTTACCTTAACGACTTGAACAAGATGGAGAACCTATAAAATCCCTAGAAAATCACAGTAGTTTGGTTTTTTTTAATAAACATCTGAGAACTGAAGATGCCAAAAAAAAAAAAAAAAAAGCCACGCTAAAACACAGGAAGGAGTCCTTTCCTAGAGAGGATGCACACGCACACATACACAGCTGTTTTCATCCTTTGGGAAGAGCAGGACAAAGAGGAAGCTATACAAGAGGAGGAAAACTGGATTTTAACAAAGTTTTAAAGGTAGAATATAAGCTGGTGGCTCAGTGGCTAAGAACCTGCCTGCAATTCAGGAGACACAGGAGACATGGGTTCAATTCCTGGGTCAGGAAGATCCCTTGGAGGAGGGCACGGCAACCCCTCCAGTGTTCTTGCCTGGAGAATCCCATGGACAGAGGAGCCTGCCGGGCTACAGACCATGGGTGGCAAAGAGTCAGACACAACTGAAGCGACTGAGCGCGTGAGCTGGCGTGAGGGTTTAAACCTCTAGAACAGTGGTCCCCGACTCTTTTGGCACCAGGGACCGGTTTCATGGAAGACAACTTTTCCATGGATGAGGCAGACAATGTCTTCAGGATGATTCAAGTGCGTTCTGTTTATTGTCATTTATTGTGCACTTTATTTCTATTATTATTACATCAGCTCCACCTCAGATGATTAGGCATTAGAACCCAGAGGTTAAAGACCCCGTCCCAGGAAGACACAGACAAGGGAAGAATGTGGGTCCACCTTCTCCCTCCTTCCCAAAGGGTGTCCCCAGATGCTCAAGGGCAGCTGGAGAGCAGAGCTAAAAGAGGTATGTGCAGTTAAGAATAAGGGACAGGGTTGGGGAGCTTCTGGCCAGGCTTCTGACAGCATCCTCAAATCGCAGGAAGCCTGTGACTAACAGCAACCAGCCCCATCTCAGCTCAACTGCCAACCACCCTGACAGTCCTACGTACTTGTAGCTTGACAGAAAAGTGGGTGTGCCCTTCACGAGGTATGGACAGTACTTCCTTTAGTCTCCACAGCTCTCTTACACACAATCTCTGGTATTCCACCAAAAAATTACAAGGCATGCAAAGAAGCAAAGAAAAGTAACTCAAAATCATGAAGAAAGAGACCCAGAAATAGCCCAGGTATTCAGGTGGTAGAAAAGAAATGCAAAAAAGCAAAATGGCTGTCTGGGGAGGCCTTACAAATAGCTGTGAAAAGAAGAGAAGCGAAAAGCAAAGGAGAAAAGGAAAGATATAAACATCTGAATGCAGAGTTCCAAAGAATAGCCAGGAGAGATAAGAAAGCTTTCTTCAGCGATCAATGCAAAGCAATAGAGGAAAACAACAGAATGGGAAAGACTAGGGATCTCTTCAAGAAAATCAGAGATACCAAAGGAACATTTCATGCAAAGATGGGCTCGATAAAGGACAGAAATGGTATGGACCTAACAGAAGCAGAAGATATTAAGAAGAGGTGGCAAGAATACACAGAAGAACTGTACAAAAAAGAGCTTCACGACCCAGATAATCATGATGGTGTGATCACTGACCTAGAGCCAGATATCCTGGAATGTGAAGTCAAGTGGGCCTTAGGAAGCATCACTACGAACAAAGCTAGTGGAGGTGATGGAATTCCAGTGGAGCTATTCCAAATCCTGAAAGATGATGCTGTGAAAGTGCTACACTCAATATGCCAGCAAATTTGGAAAACTCAGCAGTGGCCACAAGATTGGAAAAGGTCAGTTTTCATCCCAATCCCAAAGAAAGGCAATGCCAAAGAGTGCTCAAACTACCGCACAATTGCACTCATCTCACACGCCAGTGAAGTACTGCTCAAAATTCTCCAAGCCAGGCTTCAGCAAAATGTGAACCGTGAACTTCCTGATGTTCAAGCTGGTTTTAGAAAAGGCAGAGGAACCAGAGATCAAATTGCCAACATCCGCTGGATCATGGAAAAAGCAAGAGAGTTCCAGAAAAACATCCATTTCTGCTTTATTGACTATGCTAAAGCCTTTGACTGTGTAGATCACAATAAACTGTGGAAAATTCTGAAAGAGATGGGAATACCAGACCACCTGATCTGCCTCTTGAGATATCTGTATGCAGGTCAGGAAGCAACAGTTAGAACTGGTCATGGAACAACAGACTGGTTCCAAATAGGAAAGGGAGTATGTCAAGGCTGCATATTGTCACCATGTTTATTTAACTTATATGCAGAGTACATCATGAGAAATGCTGGACTGGAAGAAACACAAGTTGGAATCAAGATTGCTGGCAGAAATATCAATAACCTCAGATATGCAGATGACACCACCCTTATGGCAGAAAGTGAAGAGGGGCTAAAAAGCCTCTTGATGAAAGTGAAAGTGGAGAGTGAAAAGGTTGGCTTAAAGCTCAACATTCAGAAACCGAAGATCATGGCATCTGGTCCCATCACTACATGGGAAATAGATGGAGAAACAGTGGAAACAGTGTCAGACTTTATTTTTCTGGGCTCCAAAATCACTGCAGATGGTGACTGCAGCCATGAAATTAAAAGACGCTTACTCCTTGGAAGGAAAGTTATGACCAACCTAGATAGCATATTCAAAAGCAGAGACATCACTTTGCCAACAAAGGTTCGCCTAGTCAAGGCTATGGTTTTTCCTGTGGTCATGTATGGATGTGAGAGCTGGACTGTGAAGAAGGCTGAGCGCCGAAAAATTGATGCTTTTGAACTGTGGTGTTGGAGAAGACTCTTGAGAGTGCCTTGGACTGCAAGGAGATCCAACCAGTCCATTCTGAAGGAGATCAGCCCTGGGATTTCTTTGGAAGGAATGATGCTAAAGCTGAAACTCCAGTACTTTGGCCACCACATGCGAAGAGTTGACTCATTGGAGAAGACTCTGATGCTGGGAGGGATTGGGGGCAGGAGGAGAAGGGGACGACAGAGGATGAGATGGCTGGATGGCATCACTGACTCGATGGATGTGAATCTGAGTGACCTCCGGGAGTTGGTGATGGACAGGGAGGCCTGGCGTGCTGCAGTTCATGGGGTCGCAAAGAGTCGGACATGACTGAGCGACTGATCTGATCTGATCTGATTCAGGTGGTGGGGGCTGGGGGAGACTGTCAAACTGAAACCTAAAAACACTCTGAATATGTTCAAGGATCCAGTGTCAAAGGTGGCCAAGGGACTTCCCTGGCAGTTCAGTGGCCGAGACTCTGCATTCCCAATGCAGGGGACCCGAGTTCAATCCCTGATCAGGGAACATAAGATCCCACATGCCTCAACTAAAGACCTTGATGCCACAATGAAGCTAAATAAATAAATAAATGAAACTCTTTTATAAAAAAGCTGGCCAACATGCACAAATTGATAGGAATTTTACCACAGGGATCGGAACTATTAAAAAGAGACAAGTGGATATGCAAGAAACAGAAAATAAAACCACAGTAGTGAAGAGTTCACTTCCAAAGGCAAAACAACAAGTTCAAGTCTATATCCCTAATTCTCACATGCCCAGCCAGAATTTTTATTGACCTAAGTCACCCCCAGGCCAGACAACTGAAAATCACCCCTACAGCCTAGAGCCCACCAACATCACTCAAAGCAGCCAACACCCTATGCTTTTCCCTTTTCTGCCTTGCCCTTCCCTTGGAAATCCCAATAAAAAGGATCTAGGATTTTCCCTTGCTCCTCCAGACTCCTGACCAAACCCTGGTGTTTCCCTACGTGCCCCTATACAGGGTGTTTGCTCTCTGCCCTTGGAAACTGTAGGGACACAATTCTCTTCAGTGGCATTAGCCTCTCCACGTCGGCCCTCAGCCACTTTTGCAAATTAAAATCCCACAGGTACAACTGAAATCAGTCTCAAATGATCTAACATAATGCAATCAGAATCCCAGAAAGTGAAGGAGGAAAAAGGGGGGCAGAGGAAGTCTTTGAGGAGCTAATGGGTAAGATTTTCTAAAACTGAGAATAATTATCAACTCCCATATTCAATAACTTCAAAGAACACCAAGCAGGATAAAACAAAGAAAAACACATCTAGGCACATCATAAAAAGAAAATCTTGAAAGCAGCAAGAGAAAAAGACAACATACAAGAGAACAGTAAGAAAGATGACTTGCCATGAGGAAAAAAAAAATGGAAGCTAAAGAAAATAAAATGACTTCTTAGAAGTGCTGGGGGTAAAACATGATGAATCCAAAATTCTATATTCATCAAAAATGAAGGCAAAATAAAGACACTTTTAGATAAACAAAACGTGAAAGAAGTCTCCAGCACATCTGCATTATAAGTAATGTTCAAATTAAATGACCCTAAGGGACTTGAAGGAAATAGCACAAGATAGAAACTTAGTTCTGCAGAAAAGAATGAAGAAAATCAGAATGGATAAATACACTGACACTAAAAGAGGAGAACACACACACACACGCACACCCTTATATATGCAAATGAAACATTGAATTTTTTTCAAAAGATTACTGATCATTGACCTCGTAAAGTGAAAGCAGTAACATACAACTAGGCTCCGAGTGTATGTAGAATTAAAATACATAAAACAAGGGTACAGAGGGCAAAAGGGTGGTCATTAGAAGTCTACTGTTGCAAGGTTCCTATACTGCTTATGAAAAGGTAAAAGATAGGTTAACTATAAAATGCACTTCATACCCAAAAGTACAAAGAGGTATAACTAAAAATCATATAATAGAGGAGATAAAATGAAATACTAAAAATGACTCAGTTCCACAAAACAAGGCAGCAGAGGAGGAACAGAAAACCAAAGAGCGAAAAGGACAAACAGAAAACAAAATCAAGATGGTGGGCTTAAACCTATGCATATCCAAAACTATACTACATACACATTAGCTAAAACCCTGGTTAAAAAGCAAAGGCTCATACACTGGACTTTTTAAAGAGCAGGACTCACTTATATGTTGCTTACAAAAAAAAAAAAAAAATTAAGCATAAAGACACAAATGGATAAAAGAAAAAGGAGGAAAAAAATACGCCAAGTAACTCTAGGAAAGTTAGTGCAGCTATAATTAACATCAAACAAGGTAGATTCCACAATAAAGATTATCCCAGAACAGACATTTCATAATGATAAAACAGTCACTTGAAGAAGACAATCATAATGTGCATACACAAAGAAAAAGATCACGAATATTCAGTATAGGAAATAAAAATTACAAAATCAAAGGAAAACAAGCAAGTCCTCATAATAGTTAGAAATTTTAACATCGCTAGTTTAGTCATTGATAGAACATTATCAAAAATCAAGACAATACCAAAGATTTGAGCAACAGTAATAACCAATTTGATCTAATTGAATTTACAGGACATTACACCCAGCAACAGCAGAAAAATCATGGTTCTCACATGCACATGAATCATTTACTAATAGGCCACACTTAAGACAATGAAACAAGTCTAATAAACTTCAACTCATTAATAAAATACAGACTATGTTATCAGACCAAAATAGTAGTAGAAAAAAAAAATAACATGTACACAGAAATTCTCCATCCATTGGGAATTTCTAAAACATCATTCTAAATAACATGAGTTAAAACTCAATGTCTATATTCTAATCACAAAAAAAATTTGAATTCTTTGAAACTGGATTACAATGAAAACACTATACACTGAAGTTCGTGCAATGCAAGCTAAAGTAGTTTTAGAAGGAAATTTAGATTTAAATGTCTGTATTCAAAATAAAACAGCAAAATCATGCTTCCATCTTAAACGTTTAAAGGAAATAAAAACAGAAGCCAAAATCAATGACATATTGACAATATGGGTCATCTGAAAAAAGTAACAAATTAATAAAGTTCTAAGTGAAGTCGCTCAGTCGTGTCCGACTCTTTGTGACCCCATGGACTGTAGCCTACCAGGCTCTGAGGAGCCTCTCAGTCCATGGAATTTTCCAGGCAAGAGTACTGGAGTGGGTTGCCATTTCCTTCTAGGCAAGACTTATTGAGAAAAAAATAAGTCTTCAGTACCAAGCATTAAAAAAGAGGCGGGGAAGGCAATGGCACCCCACCCCAGTACTTTTGCCTGGAAAATCCCATGGACGGAGGAGCCTGGTAGGCTGCAGTCCATGGGGTCGCTAAGAGTCAGACATGACTGAGCGACTTCACTTTCACTTTTCACTTTCACGCATTGGAGAAGGAAATGGCAACCCACTCCAGTGTTCTTGCCTGGAGAATCCCAGGGACGGGGGAGCCTGGTGGGCTGCCATCTATGGGGTCGCACAGAGTCGGACACGACTGAAGCGACTTAGCAGCAGTAGCAGCAGCAGCATCATTATAGATCCTCTTTGAAAACAGTGGATACTATGAAGAAGATAATGCCAATAAAGTCAACAGTTTAGAGGAAATTAACAAATTCCTTGAAGAACAAATTATCAAAAATGACACAAAAAATAGGATATCGGAGTCTGAGGGTTGGGGAGGCACAGCACGCCACAGTCCATAGGGTTGCAAAGAGTCAGACATGACTGAGCAACTAACACTTTTATTTTCCTTATCAACCAAATGTTAGCATAAAAATTATTGGCAATATCCAAAGAAGTTAGTACAGCACTACCAAGATGTAGTGATGTATTAACTTCACTGGACTGGAGATTCAACCAGTCCATTCTGAAGGCGATCAGCCCTGGGGTTTCTTTGGAAGGAATGATGCTAAAGCTGAAACTCCAGTACTCTGGCCACTTCATATGAAGAGTTGACTCATTGGAAAAGACCCTGATGCTGGGAGGGATTGGGGGCAGGAGGAGAAGGGGACAACAGAGGATGAGATGGCTGGATGGCATCACTGACTCGATGGATGCGAGTCTGAGTGAACTCCGGGAGTTGGTGATGGACAGGGAGGCCTGGCATGCTGCGCGATTCATGGGGTCGCAAAGAGTCGGACATGACTGAGCAACTGAACTGAATTGAACTGACCAAGTAGAGTTGATCTCAGAAATGCAAGGTTAGTTTACAATGCAATTCACCTACTAACAGATTCGAGAAAAATATTTCATGATCATTTCAACAGATACTGACATTTTTTTCAAAAGTCAACATCTATTTATGATTAAAATTAGGAACAGACAAAAAAAAAAAAAAACCTCCTCAATATAAAAGTCATCTACAGCCTTAAACCAAATTTCATCCTTTACAGTGAATAATGAATGCTTTTCCCCTTAAGATGAGAACAGGGCAAGATCCCCAATTATCACTTCTATTCAACATATTGTTAGAGGTCTTGGCAGTGCAAAAAGACAAGTAAAAGACATAAAAGGCATTCAGATTGGAAAGAAAGAAAGAAAGAAGGCTGTCTTTTTCACACATGATACTACTGTATACAAAAGAAAAATCCTTAAAGAAACTATGCTGCTGCTGCTGCTGCTAAGTCGCTTCAGTCGTGTCCGACTCTGTGTGACCCCATATAGGAAACAATAAATCAACTCAGCAATATTATAGGGCATGAAAACCAACTACATTTTTATATACTAACAGTATATTGGGAAAATAAAATGAAAAATAAAACACACTTAAGAATAGCACCCAGAGGAGGAGCTAAGAAGGCGGACGAGTAAGACGGGGAGAATACTTTCTCCTCCACAAATCCATTAAAAGAACATTTGAATGCTGAATAAACTCGATAAAACAACTTCTCAATGCCGGCAGAGGACATCAGGCACTTAGAAAGACAGCTCATTGTCTTCAAAACGAGAAAACGAGCCCTGCGGTAACTCCTTTTGTGGAGAAGTGGCGCGGACACCAGCATTTGCTATTGGCAAGTGGGGGCTGGGCTAGGAGGAGCGGCGAGGCCTGCATTGCTTTGAGAAAGGATTTGGCCTGGCTATCTCGGGCGCTATCTGAGCGAAATAACCAGACTGTCGGTTATCTACTACATCAAAAGCCAGCCCTAACTTAAGACACCATCAGGACTACCTACGGAACAAAGGGCTGCACAGAGTTGGCCGGCTGCAGGCCGTCCCACTCCGGTGACAGGCAGCCAGGGCCAGAGGCAGGCAATTATAGCCCTAGGGAGACACTGTCTAACGGAACTGTGAGTAGGTTTCTGTGCTGACTCACGCTTCTTGGGGCTCTGGATGGTCAACATCTGCCTGAGAAAGTGCGCTGTTTGTATACCCAGAAAACTGAGCGGCGGAGAGGCGATAAGTCGCAGCACCTGAACTCGCTGAACATTTCATCACCTGCGCTACTCGAATCTGGGAAGGGCATAAAACGCAGACTCAACCAAGTCTGTGCTTCTGAGGATTATCTGAGTGCCTGAACCTGGCCGGTTTAGATTTGGGTGTTCATCTCTGCCCCCTCTGTAACAAGGCAGAGATCAGATATTGAAAAGACCTGTAAACCGCCTCAATAAAGAGAATTCAACAAACTACCAGAATATAGTAAGGACACTCTAAATTTGGCAATTTTAACAAAATGAAGAGACAAAAGAATACCCAGCAGCTAAAGGAACAGGACAGATGCCCACCAAACCAAACCAAAGAGGAAGAGATAGGGAATCTACCTGATAAAGAATTCCGAATAATGATAGCGAAATTAATTCAAAATCTCGAAATCAAAATAGAATCACAGTTAAAGAGTCTGGAGACAAGGATTGAGAAGATGCAAGAAAGGTTTAACAAGGAGGATGGGGCCTAGAAGAAATAAAAAAGAGTCAACACATAATGAATAATGCAATAAATGAGATCCAAAACACCCTGGAGGCAACAAATAGTAGAATAACAGAGGCAGAAGATAGGATTAGTGAACTAGAAGATAGAATCCTAGAAATAAATGAATCAGACGAGAAAAAAGAAAAACGTATCAAAAGAAATGAGGACAATTTCAGAAACCTCCAGGATAACATCAAACGCTGCTGCTGCTGCTGCTGCTAAGTCGCTTCAGTCGTGTCCGACTCTGTGCGACCCCACAGACAGAAGCCCACCAGGCTCCCCTGTCCCTGGGATTCTCCAGGCAAGAATACTGGAGTGGGTTGCCATTTCCTTCTCCAACGTATGAAAGTGAAAAGCGAAAGTGAAGTTGCTCAGTCGTGTCCGACTCTTAGCGACCCCATGGACTGGAGCCTACCAGGCTCCTCCGTACATGGGATTTTCCAGGCAAAAGTACTGGGGTGGGGTGCCATTGCCTTCCCCGACATCAAACGCTACAACATTCGAATCATAGGAGTTCCAGAAGAAGATAAAAAGAAAGATCATGAGGAAATACTTGAGGAGATAATAGTTGAAAACTTCCCTAAAATGGAGAAGGAAATAACCACTCAAGTTCAAGAAATCCAGAGAGTCCCTAACAGGATAAACCCGAGGCGAAACACCCCAAGACACATATTAATCAAATTAACAAAGATTAAATATAAAGAACAAATATTAAAAGCAGCAAGGGAAAAACATCAAATAACTCACAAGGGAATTCCCATAAGGATAACAGCTGATCTTTCAATAGAAACTCTCCAAGCCAGGAGGGAATGGCAAGACGTAATTAAAGTGATGAAGGAAAATAACTTACAGCCTAGATTATTGTATCCAGCAAGGATCTCATTCAAATATGAAGGAGAAATCAAAAGCTTCACAGATAAGCAAAAGTTGAGAGAATTTTGCACCACTAAACCATTTCTCCAACAAAAACTAAAGGACATTCTCTAGAGCGATACAATAATAGTGGGAGACTTTAATACCCCACTCATATAATCTGGCTGTAATAGACAAAGTAAAGAGGAAAACATATTTACTTAGGAGCCTCAAAAAATTCAGTTCACTCAGGAGAGTTTAAAAAAAAAAAAAAAGACTTATTTGTTCACTCTGTGGAGGTTTATTGACTATTTTGTGGGTTTGGTACCACTTTGGGTAGTAGGGAGGAAGAGGTGACAAATGTGATCCTGTCCTAAATAATATATTGTGGTAAAGATAGACTTACCAATACAAAATACCAAGATGTGCCTAAAGATGAGGACACCCAAACTGGACTTTTTGTTTCCTGAACTTTTCATTTCGAGAACAAACCTCCTAATATAAGATGAATTCACTATGATTTTTTTAAGTGTTCTTTGTGATTAAAAACAGAAGGCCATTGGTTAAGAAATTACATATACTCCTCCCCACCATCACTCCCCTTCTTTCTTCCCATTTCCCTCCCACCCTCATTGATCCTTTCCTTTGTCCATTTTCCCCTGCAAGGAAAAAAAAAAAAAAAAAAGCCCCTGATTAAAGTAACCTCATCTTACTCATCTTAATGTTACTGGCAGTACGCACAAAACCTGGTATAGTAGGTCCTATGGAAACTTTCACTGAACTAACGATATTATCATCCATTATCACTATTCAATAACCATTCAGGCACTTTCCACTTTGTGGCTGCCCCTCTTTTGTGTGTCTAAACAGCCAACAACACATAGAACTTATGGTCTAGTTGGGAGACCATAGTACTTAGGGCCTAGAAAAAAAAAAAAAAAGAATAGCACCCAGACGCATAAAATATTTAGGGAAATTTAACAAAAGATACCCATGACCCGATATTAAAAACTACAAAACACTGTTGAAATTTAAGACTAAATAAATAGAAAGTCAGACTGTGAATTATTATGGTTCCATATTGAAAATATTGGCCTGTAGGTTTTTGGATGAAGGATTCTGATGAAGGCTTAGTATCCAGAATACTTAAAATAATTCCTACAAATTTATACTGATTGCAACATTTATATGAAAGGATCTAGAATGGCAAGAACAAATTTGGAAAAAGACCAGTGGAATCATACCACTTGGCTTCAAGACTTACTATAAAGCTACAGTAATAATAGTACTACAGAACTGGCAAAAAGAACAGACAAACCAAAGGATAAGACTAAGCGAGAAACTGATAAATTAACTTCATCAAAATAAGAATGCTTTTCTCATCAAAGAACACTGTTAAAATGAAGAGGCAAACCATAGAGCCCAGAAAATATTCACATTAGTATATTCACATGGTTGATTAGTATCCAGAAAACTTAAAATCCTACAATTCAATAACAGAAAGACCAACAACATATTTTACATGGAAAAAAAGATTTTAATAGGCACTTCACAATGTTAGAAATATAAATGGCCAGAAGGCATATGAAACAGCATTCAATCAATATCACTAGTCATGACCAGATTAAAGGAAAAACACAAACATATCAAAGGTTGGTAAGAGGATAGAGAGACTGGAATTCTCATACATCGCCAGTAGAAGAAACCCTCAGTTTTCTTAAGTCATACACACACACACAGCCCACAGACCCAGCAATCCCACTCAGAGATATCTATCCAAGAGAAATGAAAACATATGTCTACAAAAACCCTTGTATACAATTGTTCCTTACAACTTTATTTACAAACCTAAAAACCTTTCCAACGATCCACACCCAGTGTCCTTCAGCATGCATTTCCATGAATAAATTCAGATGAATGTCAATTCAGATTTCCATTTAAATATTGGAACCAGTACAAAATGTAGCTTTCATCATGCCACTATTAACAGTACCATCCTTAGGGTTAAAAAAAAAAAAAAAATCTTACATTCTATGAAAAACACTGAAGCCTATATACAAGAAATGCTGCTTATAATTCTGCCCATTCCATTTTCTACCAATTCTACCAAAATTCTTTAAAAGTCACTTCCATTCCTCTTCTCTCTACCCTGGTATCTGAGCAGAATTACTTAATGATGCACAATGCCTGAAATGTACACTGTGTCTTTATGCATCCCCTGCACTATAACCAATTATGCTGCTGTTACACTTTTTTTAATTGAAATGTACACCTCATAAATACATTTCCGTAAACATGTAAAGGAAAACAGTACAACTCCATTCAATTCCACCAACTCTTGGCGTTGTCTTTTCAAATGCTTTAAAACAGGACTTCTCAACAGTGACCATACTGACAGGCTAGATCAGACGGTGCTTTCTTGGGGAGGGCTGCCCTGGGCTGGACATTTAGCATCACTTCTGGCCTCCACTCACCAAACAGAAGTAACAGCCTGTATCCCTGCTGCCTTCCTCATTCCACCCACAACAATCTAAATGTTCCCAGATATAAAGTCACTCACTGTTGAGAATCTCAGACTCCAAGGATTATCTTAACATGTTCTCCCAAGATTTCTATGATTCCTTTTATCTTGGGTCTCTTTTCCTCTGAGTTTCCAAACTGACCAAATCTTTAAGATTAAATTTAACAATCAATTTTTCTAGTACATACTTTCACAGACAGCCCTATTCCCTACTGCTTCTCAGCTCCCTAAGCACCTTGGACAGAGCTCTAAACTGCTTTTTGTTTGCAAACACTCCCAGGCTGTGAGTTCCCTTAAGGTTAGATCTTTTAGTCTCTGGTTGTCCCTCCCATCCTCAGCATCAAACACAGTCAATGTCTGTTTAGTTGCCTGAGGGATACACACTAGAAAAATACTTGCAAATATTATGCCAACTGATGTGCTACAGAAACATCTCTGTTATTATTCAGTCCAATGGGCTTCTGGAAGCAGAATGTTCTCAACTCCCTCGTTTGAAGTGATAAAGAGTACATTACCATGCACACAGATGCTAAATAAAGTCTCTGGTATAAATGCATATTGCTTCAGATACAGGGGTGATTTCATCTTATCATCATCATGAAAATATAAGTGGGTGAATTATAAAAACAAGAAGTATCTTGCCTGCATCCTCTCAGGTGCAATACACCAGGAATGAGGCGACATCAAACCAAATATACATATATATCTGAAATGTTAGATTAATGCAGCAAGTGCTTTCTTTAAGTGGTGCCTGAATGCGACGTGAGGGAGAATGGCACAGAATGGTAATTATTTACCAAGTAAGGGTACGGGGTCACAGCACAATGAAGCATATGGCAAGCATGCCAGTGAAAATGAAAAGCACGTTATATAACAAAATTGTATGTGGGCGGGAGGTGATATTTCACCCTCCAGGAAGGAAAGCTGTCTCTCCTGATAGGCTAGAGCTTGCCATGGGGGAGGTAACTATACAAAATGCTCTTCAACCTAATATCGGTGATGTGACCATTTCACAGCCGATGAGAGTTGATGTGTGGCTGGGCATGAAGCAGTGAATGTTTATAGCCATTTAAAAGCCTGATTTTAGTTACAGTATTTATTTTCAGCATTGTTCGGTTTTAAGCTTTCAGATCAGATCAAATCAGTCGCTCAGTCGTGTCCGACTCTTTGCGACCCCATGAACCGCAGCACGCCAGGCCTCCCTGTCCATCACCAACTCCCAGAGGTCACTCAGACTCACATCCATCGAGTCAGTGATGCCATCCAGCCATCTCATCCTCTGTCGTCCCCTTCTCCTCCTGCCCCCAATCCCTCCCAGCATCAGAGTCTTTAAGCTTTACTGAGATATAATTCACGCCATAAGATTTACCTAGAGAATACAGTTTAATAGCTTTAAATACAGTCACAGAGGTGTACAACAATCACGAAAATCAATTTTAGAATATTTCATCACCACCTAAAAAAAAAAAAAAACCACACCCATTATCCATTAATCTTTATTTCCCTCCAAATACTCAGCCCTAGACAATGACTACTCTCCTTTCTACCTATACAGATTTCGCTGTTCCAGATGTGTCATATAAATGGAATCATCCAGTATGCCGCTTTCATGACTGGCTGGTTTCACTTAGCAGACTGCTTTCAAGGTTCATCCACATGGTAGTGGTTCGGTACAATTTCAAAACTTCTTGTCCATGACAAAAATAAAGTTTTTAAGAGTGAAGTTGGGAGATATACTGCTCTGGGAGAGACCCCTGGTGTAGAGTTGATTCACTTTGTTAAACAGCAGAAGCCAACACAACATTGTAAAGCAATTATCCTCCAATTAAAAATTTAAATTAAAATAGATAACTAAGAAGAACCTATTGTACAGCACAAGGAACACTCACTACTCAATACTCTGTAATGACCTATATGGGAAAAGAATCTTACAAAGAGTGGGTATATGTAATACATGTATAACAGATTCATTTTGCTGTACAGCAGAAACTAACAAGAGTGCATATAATTATACTCCAAGAAAAAAAATTTTTTAATTAAAGAAAAAGTGAAACTGTGAATCTAGAGGGCATCAACCACATCCGTGGATACCAAAAGCACTCAGTAGTTCAAGTAGTGAAGGGTACTGCTGGGGGGTTGTCAGTGAGAACACATGAAGAAGGAACTGTGGGGTGGTGGGGATTCAAACTCAACACGCAGTTTGTGAGGTCTGGGTAAGGCTACCCACCACTGACCTAAGCAGCTCTCTGAAGCCCCTGGGACATTAACGCCAGCAGTGGTGAAGGGGACTCTTACCAGCAGAGGCAAAAAACCTAACAGCAGCCCCACAAAGAAGATCTCGTCCATCCACACCAGCACCTTCGTTCCCTAGGAACCAAGTACTTTTCACATTTGCTCTCAATGGGTCAAGCTGTGTCCTCCCAAGAGCCGACCTGTAAAAAGGCACCCCTCAACTACATGTGTTCCCTTCATCTTCCCTTGCCTGGAATGATAGTTGAGTTAATCTGTCACTGGTTTGGATTATATTATTTCTGTATTAACTTGCTAAGAGACAACATGTATGCTATTAGACAGTATGTGTAAAGAGACATTATGCGTCCTACATGCTGCTGCTGCTAAGTCACTTCAGTCGTGTCCGACTCTGTGTGACCCCATAGATGGCAGCCCACCAGGCTCCCCCGTCCCTGGGATTCTCAAGGCAAGAACACTGGGCTGGGTTGCCATGTCCTACATGCTACTACTGCCTTGTGAAATTATTCCCACAATGAACCTGTGTTAAATAAAATATAAGCAAAGACAGTCTCAGGCTCTAAATTAAATTTGCCTAAAAACAAAACACAGCATGTATTAGCTCTTCATTTCTGTTTACTGTCAAACCGTATTTTATCATATGGCTATACCACCTCTGAGCGACTTCACTTTCACTTTTCACTTTCATGCATTGGAGAAGGAAATGGCAACCCACTCCAGTGTTCTTGCCTGGAGAATCCCAGGGATGGGGGAGCCTAGTGGGCTGCCATCTATGGGGTCTCACAGAGTCGGACACGACTGAAGTGACTTAGCAGCATACCACCTTTATCTATCAATCAGTTGATGGATATTTCCATCATTTCTACTTTTTGGCTATTACGAATAATGTTTCTATGAATATTCATGTGCAAGTTTTTAATTAGACATTAGGTTTTCATTTCTCTTTTTTATATTTCTAGGAAAAGAATTTTCCAGGTCACGTAACTTTAATTTTTGAAAGAACTGACAAATAAGTTTCAAAACAGCTATTTGTTTTTGTTCTACAGTTCACTCAGTCATGCCCGATTCTTGGTGACCCCATGGACTGCAGCACACCAGGCTTCTCTGTCCTTCACCAACTCCCAGAGACTGCCCAAACTCACAACCATTGAAGTCAGTGATGCCATCTAACCATCTCATCCTCTGTCGCCCCCTTTTCCTCCTGTCTTCAATCATTCAGGGTCTTTTCCAATTAGCAGGCTCTTAGCATCAGGTCGAAAAGGCAATGGCACCCCACTCCAGTACTCTTGCCTGGAAAATCCCATGGATGGAGGATCCTGGTGGGCTGTAGTCCATGGTGTCGCTAAGAGTTGGACATGACTGAGCAACTTCCCTTTCACTTTTCACTTTCATGCATTGGAGAAGGAAATGGCAACCCACTCTAGTGTTCTTCCCTGGAGAGTCCCAGGGACAGGGGAGCCTGGTGGGCTTCTGTCTATGGGGTCGCACAGAGTCGGATACAACTGAAGCGACTTAGCAGTAGCATCAGGTGGCCAAAGTTTTGGATCTTCAGCTTCACCACCTGTCCTTCCAAAGAATATTTAGGACTGATTTCCTTTACAATTGATTGGTTTGATCTCCTTGCAGTCCAAAGACTTCTCCAGCACCACAGTTTGAAGGCCTCAATTCTTCCGGGCTTAGCCTTTTCTATTGTCCAGCTCTCATATCCATACATGACAAGTGGAAAAACCATAGCTTTGACTACACAGACCTTTGGAGGCAAAGTAATGCCTCTGCTTTTTAATAGGCTGTCTAGGTTGGTCATAGCTTTTCTTCCAAGGAGCAAGCGTCTTTTAATTTCATGCCTGCAGTCACCATCTGCAGTGATTTTGGAGCCCAAGGCAAGAAAGTCTGTCACCGCTTCCATTGCTTCCCCATCTATCTGCCATGAAGTGATGGGACCAAATGCCATGATCTTCATTATTTGAGTGTTGAGTTTTAAGCCAGTTTTTCCCTCTCCTCTTTCACCTCAACAAGAGGCTCTTCAGTTCCTCTTCTCTTTCTCCTATAAGACTAGAATAATCTGCATACATAAGGTTATTGATATTTCTCCCGGCAATCTTGATTCCAGTTTGTGCTTCATCCAGTCCAGCATTTTGCATGATGTACTCTGCATATAAATAAGCAGGGTGACACTATGCAGCCTTGACGTACTCCTTTCCCGATTCTGAACCAGTCCATTGTTCTACATCTGGTTCTAACTGTTGCTTCTTGACCTGCATACAGGTTCTCAGGAGGAAGTTAAGGTGGTCTGGGATTCCCATCTCTTTAAGAATTTTCCAGTCTCTTGTGATCCACACAGTCAAAGGCTTTAGCATAGTCAATAAAGCAGATGTTTTTCTGGAATTCCCTAGCCTTTTTTATGATCCAAGAGATGTTGGCAATACAATCTCTGGTTCCTCTGCCTTTTCTAAATCCAGCTTGTACATCAGGAAGTTCTCGGTTCACACACTGTTGAACCCTAGCCTGAAGGACTGTGAGCATTACTTTGCTAGCACGTGAAATGAGTACAATTGTGCAATAGTTTGAACATTCTTTGACATTGCCTTTCTTTGGGACTGGAATGAAAACTGACCTTCTCCAGACCTGTGGCCACTGCTGAGTCTTCCAAATTTGCTGGCATATTCAGAGTAGCACACTAACAGCATCATCTTTTAGGATTTTAAATAGTTCAGCTGGAATTCCATCACCTCCACTAGCTTTGTTCACAATGATGCTTCCTAAGGCCCACCTGACTTCGCACTCCAGGATATCTGGCTCTAGGTGAGTGATCACACCATTTTGGTTATCCGGGTCATTAAGATGTTTTTGTATAGTTCTGTGTATTCTTGCCACCTCTTCTCAGTATTTCTGTTTCTGTTAGGTCCATACCATTTCTGTCCTGCATTGTGCCTGCACTGAAAGATGAACTTTCCAAGTCAGTAGGTGCCCAGTATGCTACTGGAAAAGAGTGTAGAAATGGCTCCAGAAGAAATGAAGAGGCTGAGACAAAGTGGAAACAACACTCAGTTGTTAATGTGACTGGTGGTGAAAGTAAAGTCAATGCTGTAAAGAACAGTACTGCGTAGAAACCTGGAATGTCAGGTCCATGAATCAAGGTAAATTGGAAGTGGTCAAACAGAAGATGGCAAGAGTGAACATGGACATTTTAGGAATCAATTAACTAAAATGGACAAGAAAGTGTGAATTTAATTGATGACTATTATATCTACTATTGTGGGCAAGAACCCCTTAGAAGAAATGGAGTAGCCCTCATAGGCAACAAGAGAGTCCAAAATGTAGTACTTGGTTTCAATCTCAAAAACGACAGAATGATCTCTGTTCATTTCCAAGGCAAATCATTCAATATCACAGTAATCCAAGTCTATGCCCCAACCACTAATCCCAAAGAAGCTGAAGTTGAATGGTTCTATGAAGACTTACAAGACCTTCTATTAGTAACACCAAAAAAAAGGATGTCTTTTTCATCATAGGGGACTGGAATGCAAAAGTAGGAGGTCAAGGGATATGTGGAGTAACAAGCAAGCTTGGCCTTGGTGTACAAAATGAAGCAGGACAAAGGCTAACAGAGTTTTGCCAAAAGGCGGCACTGGTCATAGCAAACACCCTCTTGCAACAACACAAGAGACAACCCTACACATGGACATCACCAGATAGTCAATACCAAAATCAGATTGATTATATTTTTTGTGGCCAAAGATGGAGAAGCTCTATATCCTCAGCAAAAAAAAAAAAAAAAAAGACCAGGAGTTGACTGTGGCTCAGATTATGAACTCCTTATTACAAAATTCAGATTTAAATTGAAGAAAGTAGGGAAAACCACTAGGCCATTCAGGTATAACCTAAATCAAATCCCTTATGATTATACAGGGGAAGTGACAAAACAGCTATACCATTTCAAATTTCTACCATCTGTATGTAAGAGTTCCTATTTCTCCACGACATCACCAATACTTGTTATTATTTGACTTTTCACTTATAGTTGGGAGAAGGCAATGGCAACCCACTCCAGTACTCTTGCCTGGAAAATCCCCTTGACAGAGGAGCCTGGTGGGCTGCAGTCAATGGGGTCACTAAGAGTCAGACACGACTTAGCGATTTCACTTTCACTTTCATGCATTGGAGATGGAAATGACAACCCAGTCCAGTGTTCTTGGCTGGAGAATCCCAGGGACAGGGGAACCTGGTGGGCTGCCGTCTGTGGGGTCGCACAGAGTCAGACACGACTGAAGCAACTTAGCAGCAGCAGCAATTATAGTTACCCTGGAGTCGGACATGACTGAAGCAACTTAGCAGCAGCAGCAGCCGTGGGTGATATCTTACTCTGGTTTAGGTTTGCATTTCCCTACTACCTAATGATGTTAAGCATCTTTTGATGTGCTTATTAATGAAAGTCGCTCAGACATGTCCAATTGTGACCCCATGGACTATACAGTCCATGGAATTCTCCAGGTGAGAATACTGGAGTGGGTAGCCTTTCCCTCCTCCAGGGTATCTTCCCCACCCAGGGATTGAACCCAGATCTCCCACATTGCAGGTGAATTCTTTACCAGCTGAGCCACAGAGAAGCCCAACAATACTGAAGTGAGTAGCCTATCCCTTCTCCAGCGGATCTTCCCAACCCAGGAACTGAACTGGGTCTCCTGCATTGCAGGTGGATTCTTTACCAGCTGAGCTACAAGGGAAGCCCATGCTTATCAACCATCTGTATATTTTCTTTGAAGAAATGTCTCATTTAGAACTTTTACCCATTTTAATTGGGTTATTTGTTTTTTATTATTGAGTTAGGAGTTCTTTATGTATTCTGGATACAAGTCTCTTATCGCAGGAGATTCCAACTTCTGGGCTGTGGACTGGTACTCTTGCCAGATCAGCAGCAGCATTAGATTAGAAATAAAGTGCACAATAAATGCAATGTGTATGAATCATCCTGAAACCATCCCCACAATCCCCAGCTCATAGAAAAATTGTCTTCCACAAAACCAGTCCCTGGTCCACAGCCTTTACAGATATGTCATTTGCAAGAATTTTCTCCCATTCTGTGGGTTGTCTTTTCACTTTGCTAATGTTGTTCTTAACATATGTGTTCTCAACTACCTCTTATTTAAAGTAGTTAAAATAAGCTTTCGGTGAACAGAGGAAAAGAAAATGAACCACACACCCTCCTAACCACTGATAACCAAAGCAGTAACAGCAAATTGGAAACCAACCCACCAGCTATTCTCCCCTTCATTCTTACCAAGAGATTTCCCAAGTATTAATATTAGAACAAACCATGGATTGCTATTTTCTTTTTAAATAATCATTTTTATTATTTTCAGCAAATGCAGTGTTGATCTTTTTCTTTTTCTTTGCCACACTACACAGCATGTGGGATCTTAGCTCTCTGACCAGGGATCAAACTCACTCCCTTCACTGCAAGGCAGATTCTTGACCACGGAACCACCACGGAAGTCCAGGATTGCTCTTTTGTTCCCAGATATTTCCTTGTCTCAGTACCTCCCAGCTCCCCTTGCAGCTAGATATAACCACACAACTCCATCAAGGCCAATAGTATGTGAGCAAACCAGCCTGTGCTTCCTTTGGAAAGCGTTCCTACCACAAGTGACAAGCCTACACAGCACATGTGAGTGGGCAAATTGCCCTCAGGTGACTAGCAAGGAAAATGCACAAGAAGGGGCATGTCTGACACAAAGAAGTGTGTCAACTCTGACGTGATCACCTTCAGACTTGCTAACAAAGAGAAGAAACTCATCTTCTACACTGTTTAATGTATGTCATTATATTCTGAGTTTTTCTGTTACATGCAATCAAATTGGATCTGAACTCACGTGACAGTGAAGTGCACACTCTTCATTTACATGTACACAGGTCAAATGCAAGGCCAGGCTCCATTGTGCAGTTTATGAAGTATTTCCTATTGTCACAGTGTTATCCTGACTACTTTTCCAACATAAAGAATAAAAAATTAGCAAAGACTGAAACCAGGAAAGACAACAAGATAACGTCACATGAAACATGCAATCGGTGGTGAAATGCTGTATATGAAGGTCCACAATAGGCACACACCCCATTAGAAACTTGTCTGCAATACCCACACACTCCAAAACGGGTTAAGTGTATTTTCTTTGAGCAGAATGCACTCACGGGCACTCACAGTGCTGCAGCGTGAACAGAAGAAGAGGGCAGTTCACTGACTGTTGCCTGACCGAATCTAATCCCGGTCCTATCACTGCTAAGCAACAATTCCATTTCATTTAATCCAGCACAAATTTGGTGAATGCCCACCGCACATAAAGCACTGCACTGGGTACTGCAGTTCATGAGCTGAGACTCTTATCCTCAAGGAATTCCTAATCTAATAGACAAGGAAGAAATTACTTCTAATTCCCAATAGTCTGCTTGGCCACGAATCAGGGAAAGAGACAAAATAAGAGCCAATCCCATTCAAACTTTTTGCTAAATTATGCCTTAAAAATCCCCAGAATTAGGGAGAGTGACTCTCTCTCCCTCCTTCCTGATTTTGTTCTAGAAGTAGAAGACCAACAGCCACATACTGCCAGCAGCGGGTAAAAGCAAAGTGAGGGCCCCACAAATACACTATCCACTGGAAATATCTAACCTGAACAGACTGAGGTTACTCAGGAATGAGGGAACAAACCAAAGACAACAGAACTCTATAATACAACGGAAGAGTCACGTGACCCCAGAGACTCAAGGACATACACACGGGAAAGCCTTCTAAGTTAAACCAAAAGCTTTAGAGAAAAAGACTAGAGTGAGAATACACTACTTAAAAAAAAAAAAGATTTATATGTTGTAAATATTTATATGATAAGGTTAAATTATCATACCTATATGAAATGCTAGGCCCATAAAGAGTATATACCTTGTTTCCGCCATGAATTCTTGGAAACTTTACAAAAACCAGTCAATCGCTCCCACTGTGGCACTGTTTAAAATGCCTAGCACACACCCCGGAAGCAGCTATAAAAATGGCTATTAAAAATCTGGAGTTCACAAAGGAGATCCAGGTATAGACAATCAATTGGAAAGTTTTTACGGACATACAGATAGCATGTAAAGTCCTAGGGCTGGACAAGATGGTTAGAGGAGATCTAAAGATTAAGCTCCATGGAATCTAAAATATGACACAAGTGAACATATTTAAGAGACAGAAATAGACCTGCTGAAATAGAGAGCAAACCTGCGGTTGCCAAACGGGAGGGAAGGATTGGGAGCTTGGGATTAGCAGATGTAAACTAGTATTGATATATATAGGATAGACAAAACAACACAGTACTACTACATAGAACAGGGAATTATACTCAATATCCTGTGAAAAACCAGAACAGAAGAGGATATAAAAAAGAATATATACAGATATGTGTATATGGGGCTCATATAAATATATATGCTGCTGTTCACTCGCTCAGTTCAGTCCGAATCTTTGGAACCCCAAGGACTGCAGCACGCCAGGCTTCCCTGTCCTTCACCACCTTCTGGAGCTTGCTCAAACTCATGTCCACCCAGTCAGTGATGCCATACAGCCATCTCATCCTCTGTTGTCCCCTTTTCCTGCCTTCAATCCCTCCCAGCATCAGGGTCTTTTCCAATGAGTCAGCTCTTTGCATCAGGTGGCCAAAATATCGGAGCTTCAGCTTCAGTCCTTCCAATGAACATTCAGGATTGATTTCCTTTAGGATGGACTGATTTGATCTCCTTGCAGTCAGGGGACTCTCGAGTCTTCAACAGCACCACAGTTCAAAAGTATCAATTCTTCAGTGCTCAGCCTTCTTTATAGTCCAAATATTATATCCACACATGACTACTGGAGAAATCATAGCTTCAACTACATGGACCTTGTTGGTAAAGTAAAGTAATGTCTCTACTTTTTAATGCACTATCTAGGTTTGCCATAGTTTTTCTTCAAAGGAACAAGCATCTTTTAATTTCACGGCTGCAGTCACTGTCCACAGTGATTTTGGTTTCCACTGTTTCCCCATCTATTTACTATGAAGTGATGGGACCAGATGCCATGATATTCCTTTTTTGAATGTTGAGTTTTAAGCCAGCTTTTTCACTCTCCTATTTCACCCCATCAAGAGTCTCTTTTAATTCTGCTTCTCTTTATGCCATAAGGGTGGTGTCATCTGTATATATGAGGTTACTGATATTTCTCCCCACAATCTTGATTCTAGTTTGTGCTTCCTCCAGCCCAGAGTTTCTCATGATGTACTCTGCATATAAGTTAAATAAGCAGGGTGACAAAATACAGCCTTGATGTACTCCATTCCCAATTTTGAAGCAGTCTGTTGTTCCATGTTCTGTTGCTTCTTGACCGGCATACAAGTTCTCAGGAGGCAGGTCAGGTGGTCTGGTATTTCCATCTCTTTAAGAATTTTCCACAGTTTCTTGTGAGCCACACAGTCAGAGACTTTAGCATAGTCATGAAGCAGAAGTAGATGTTTTTCTGGAACTCTCTTGCTTATTCTATGACACAGTGGATGTTGGCAATTTAATCTCTGGTTCCTCTGCTTTTTCTAAATCCAGCTTGAACATCTGGAAGTTCTCCATTCACATACTGTTGAAGGCTAGCTTAGAGGACTGGAGGATTTTGAACAATACTTTGTTAGCATGTGCTGCTGCTGCTTCTGAGTTGCTTCAGTCGTGTCTGACTCTGTGCAACCCCAGAGACAGCAGCCCATCAGGCTCCCCTGTCCCTGGGATTCTCCAGGCAAGAACACTGGAGTGGGTTGCCATTGCCTTCTCCAATGCATGAAAGTGAAAAGTGAAAGTGAAGTCGCTCAGTCGTGTCCAACTCTTAGCAACCCCGTGGATTGCAGCCCACCAGGCTCCTCCATCCATGGGATTTTCCAGGCAACAGTACTGGAGCGGGGTGCCATTGCCTTCTCCGTTAGCATGTGAAATTAGTGCAATCGTGCAGTAGTTTGAACATTCTTTGGCATTGCTCTTCTTTGGGACTGGAATGAAAGCTGACGTTTTCCAGTCCTGTGGCCACTGATGAGTTTTCCAAATTTGCTGGCATGTTGAGTGCAGCACTTTAACAGCATCATCTTTTAGGATTTGAAATAGCTCAACTGGAATTCCATCACCTCCACTAGCTTTATTTATACTGATGCTTCTTCCTAAGGCCCACTTGACTTTGTACTCCAGAATGTCTGACTCACTAAGTGAGTGATCACACCATTGTGGTTATCTGGGTCATGAAGATCTTTATATATAGATAGATAGATAGATACAGGTACATACATACATATATATGGGGCTTCCCTAGTGGCTCAGATAGCAAAGAATTTGCCTACAATGTGGGAGGATCCAGGTTCGACCCCTGCTGCTGCTGCTGCTAAGTCGCTTCAGTCATGTCCGACTCTGTGCGACCCCATAGATGGCAGCCCACCAGGCTCCCCTGTCCCTGGGATTCTCCAGGCAAGAACACTGGAGTGGGTTGCCATTTCCTTCTCCAATGCATGAAAGTGAAAAGTGAAAGTGAAGTCGCTCAGTCGTGTCCAACTCTTAGCGACCCCATGGACTGCAGCTTACCAAGCTCCTCCGTCCATGGGATTTTCCAGGCAAGAGTACTGGAGTGGGGTGCCATTGCCTTCTCCAGGTTCGACCCCTAGGCCGGGAAAATCCCCTGGAGAAGGAAACGATAACCCACTCCAGTATTCTTGCCTGGAGAATACCATGGACAGGGGAACTATATACATATACACACATGTATAGCTGAGTCACTTTGTTGTACAGCAGAAATTAACAGAACACTATAAATCAAATTAAATAATAATTATAATAAATTTATGCTTCAATAAAAAAGAAATTTTTAAAGGAAAAAAAAAGTACTGAGCTCCAGAGAACTCTAACAAGAAGAAGTCCAGGAAACAGCGGAAATCTGGCAAAGGAAGCTAAAAATGGAAAAGCCAGTGGGGTGGGAAAAAAAGCAAGCAGGTGTGAGGTCATTGAGCCAAGTAGAGCAAGGCTATCACAGAGGGGAAGGTGAAGGGCCACATCAGATGCTGCCGCCACGAAAGAACAGGAAGACTGAGAACTGATGCTGGAGGCGGCGCTCGAGACCACGATGACCTTCAGAGAACACGCAGTGGAAGGTGGAGCCCTGGGCCCCGACAAGGACAGGAGGAAGGAGACGGGAGAGGACAGGAGGAAGGAGACGGGAGCCCTGAATATACGGTGGAGGGGCGCTCCGAGACCACGATGACCTTCACAGAACACACAGTGGAGGGTGGAGCCCGGGGCCCCGAAGGGGAGAGGGAGGGGAGCCCTACATACGGTGGAGGCGGCGCTCCGAGACCACGATGACCTTCACAGAACACGCAGCAGAGGGTGGAGCCCTGGGCCCCGATGAGGACAGGAGAAAGGACACGGGAGAGGACAGGAGGAAGGAGATGGGAGCCCTGAATATACGGTGGAGGCGGCGCTCCGAGACCACGATGACGTTCAGAGAACATGCAGCGGAGGGTGGAGGCGAGGGCACGCCAAGAACAGGAGGAAGGAGACGGGAGCCCTGGGCCTAGATGAGAGCAGGAGGAAGGAAACGGGGCCCTGAATATGCGGTAGAGGCGGTGCACCAAGACCACGATGACCCTCACAGAACACGCAGCGGAGGGTGGAGGCCAGGGCCAGCCGAGAGGGCGCGCCAAGAGAGGGCCAGCCAACTGAGGCCGCGCCGAGAGCAGGTGGAAGGAGACGGGGCCCTGGGCTCCGACGAGGACAAGAGGAAGGAGAAGGGAGCCCTGAATATGCGGGAGGCCTGAATACAGGAGCTTCTTAAAGAATTTCTGCTGCGTATGAGAAATGAAACATGGGCAGCAGACTAAAGGGAAGACAGGGTTCTTTCACTGGTGATGGTGGTATTTTTTTTTAAGATGGATGAAATTAAGAGTGTTCTGTACACTGAGGGGAGTCGTCCAGTAGAAAGGGCAAAACAGGTGTCAGTGAGAAAGCAAAAGAACTATTTGTGTGACATCCTGGAGAAGTAAGGAGGGAAGGCGAAGAGGGGATGGAAACAGCTGGACAGAGGCTGGCCGCTGCGGTCCGCAGGGCAGCAGAGGGAAGGCGGGGCCCTTGCGCTGAGGAAGGGGCGGACATCCATTTCTGTGGAAGAGCTCTTCAAAGGAGTTCTAAGTTCACAGAGTTCACAGCAAAACACGACACAAAATCATCAGGAAAGGGAGGCAGTCCCAGAACCTTAGAGAGAGGGGAAAATATAAAATATTCATCAACAGGGAGAATGAAGGAACTAAGAAAATGGAAGATGCTTTGTGGTCAGGATTAATGGCCTATCTGAGGCCAGTGATCATGACTCTGAAGTGCGCCCAGTGAACATGACTGAATACACCTTTCCAGGAAGAGAGAAGGCAGAGGTGAAGCCTCCTTAATTTGGAGCTGCGCAGACAAGTCTAATCAAGGCAGAGAAGGGCAATGGAGTTGAGTGTATTGAAAAGAGTGACAAACACATGACAAATTCACACACTGAAATTCCATTCACACATGGAAAGAAGTGAGGGTGTGAGGGCCTGAGAAAAGCAGGATCAGTTGATTGTAAGAGAAGGCTACTTACTAGGGAAGGGTAAGCGGAGAAGAATAGAAAGCGGTGCTGGAAGGAGGAAGCCTCACAATCGAGATGGCAGACGGGGTACCCATCCTGGTGGCAAGATCTAAGGAGTGAGCATGATAGGAAATGGCTGAGGGAAGGGGAAGAGCAGAGGACTGAAGGAGAGGAGTCCAAGGAGAAAGCAGCAAAGTCCTGCGAATTACCTGAGGAGACACTGAAATTACCAAGGAAAAGTGTAAAAGGAAGGCACACTGATATAAGGAACTTAAGAAGTCTACATGTGGTTCCAAATACGGAAAAAAGTAAGAAGAGAACAGACTGTAGAGAGAGATACTTTGAGGGTGAAACCATGTGAATGGATGGAGAACCAAAAGCCACAGTGGGAAACAGCACTGTACGGTGCACAGCTGAAAGCGGACCAGTTGCCCAAACTGGGGGAGGACCAGCCTGGTTCCCTGCGGTGACAGTCACGGGATGGAGGAGGTCCAAGCTCCTGAGTCCAATGCTGCTGAAGCTGCCGAGGGCTACACCCAATTGCCTGCTACGTGTACCACTGAACGGCCCACCACAAGCTGCCAAGGGCTACACCCAATTAATTGCCTGCTGCGTGTATCACTGAACGGCCCACAGCAAGCTGCCGAGGGCTACACCCAATTAATTACCTGCTATGTGTAGCACTGAACGGCCCACAGCAAGCTAACCCCACAGGTCCACAACTGAAGGCACCATCTTCCTCCATCCTTGTGCCTTCTGCTTCTCCCATCGTAGTAAATGGCACCACCTAGTTGCTCAAGCCAGAAACCTTCTCCTCCTTCACCCTGGAATCTAACATCCAATGTTTCTGTAAATTTCTCTCTACAAGTCTTCCTCAGACAGACACTCTGGCCTCCATTTCTGCCACCACCACACCAATCCATAACCCTTCCAACCATTCCTGCCATTTCTAAACTTCCTCTACTCTGCCACAGTGGGTTTTGAAAAATATGAACCTCTCACTCAATGCCCTGCTTAAAACCATTTACTACATTAAGCTCAAAACCTCAAGGTCAGGCCCGGACCCCCACTGTCGAGCCTCATCTCCCTCCTCCCTGGCTCTCTGCTCCAGTGATGCTCGGTGTCCATCCCCAGGGGGACCTCACACGGACCACGGTCTCTCTTGTCTCCAGAACTTTACACATATTAATCACTCTGCCCGGAATGTGTCTCAATCAATCCCAGCTGACTCCAAATACACCTTCGGTTATCATTATAGACGTTAGATCCTCTATGCCTTTCTTGAATCACGTAAACTAGATTACTGGTCCGCCTCCACCCAGTTCCCAGAAAGCAGCTCTGGGCATCATGGAAGTAAATCAGTGATTTCTTCAAAAAGAAGGCAGCTGAGAGGGTAAGGATCCAGGTCCCCAGTATGCGTGCATGCTAAGTCACTTCAGTCATGTCTGACTCTTTGTGATCCCATGGACTGCAGCCTGCCAGACTCCTCTCTGTCCCTGGGATTCTCCAGGCAAGAATACTGGCATGAGTTGCTATGCCCTCCTCCAGGGGACTTCCCCAATCCAGGGATTAAACCCACCTATCTTATGTCTCCTGCACTGGCAGGTGGATTCTTTACCACTAATGCCATCTAGGAAGCCCTCCAGGCCCCCTACCTCACTTTAATAAGGGAACTCTCTTTTTTTCTGATTTATATATGCCTAAGTGTAAAGATTTTATTTGAAAAGAAGACATCCCTATAGAGCAGTTTGAAAACGACTAAAATCAGTTCAGTTTAGTCGCTCAGTCATGTCCGACTCTTCGTGACCCCATGAACCACAGAACACCAGGCCTCCCTGTCCATCACCAACTCCCGGAGTTTACCCAAATTCATGTCCATTGAGTTGGTGATGCCATCCAATCATCTCATCCTCTGTCTTCCCCTTCTCCTCCTGCCTTCAGTCTTTCCCAACATCAGTCTCTTTTCAAATGAGTCAGCTCTTCGCATCAGGTGGCCAAAGTATTGGAGTTTTAGCTTCAACATCAGTCCTTCCAGTGAATACCCATGACTGATCTCCTCTAGGATGCACTGGTTGGATCTCCTTGCAGTCCAAGGGACTCTCAAGAGTCTTCTCCAACACTACAGTTCAAAAGCATCAATTCTTCTGCGCTCAGCTTTCTTTATAGTCCAACTCTCACATCCATACATGACTACTGGAAAAACCATAGCCTTGACTAGACAGACCTTTGTTGACAAAGTAATGTCTCTGCTTTAAAATAAATCACCTCTAACGTCTTCCCCAGTTCTGAGGGTCTCCATACAAAATACCATCATTATGAAAGTAACTCCACAGTAACCACTCGTCAGCTTTTGTGAGGGGTGGAAAGTACTGGGTTGGTCAAAAAGTTTGTTCGGGTTTTTCCATAACATCTTGTAGAAAAACCCAAACAAACTTTTTGGTCAATTCAATAGTTATTGTAATAAGTATCTCAATGAAGAAGAGCATTTGGCATGATCAAGGTCTTAGAGAAAACACAGGACTGGGAAAAATTAATACAAAATTAAAATTAATACAAAATTAAAACAATAAATGGACGTACTAGAATTACCCTTTCAAAGAGATGCAGATTAACCTCATTTGACACATTTTCTGATAAGACATCACTGCTGACTCACCTCTGTCAACTATTTCAGAGGCAACACACTTACACAGTTATACTCTGATGCCTGCAGCAGAACAGTTAAGAGCCTGGGCTCCCGGGGCAAATGCAACAGTTCAAATCTCAGCTCTTCCACTTACTAGCTACATGACCTTAGGAGAACCACATAAGGCTCCGTTTTTCATCATAAAATGAGAAGCATAATGTCTACCTGACAGAGCTGGGCTGAGGATAAAATGAGGTAAAGAAGAGAAGAATTCAGAACACCGTCTGGTACGTACAGAAAAGTCAGTCAATGCTTACAATGGGTATATGCATACATATTTATGCTCAAGTTGTATTATACAGCCCGAATCTCTTCTTAAAGTTTTTTTAACTTATCCTTACTGGCTTGAAATTTAACCTCTTTTACAATGACATTCTCTTTTTTTACAGTCTTGGCAAAAGGCTTATTAAACCATTTGTCCTTTTCATTGTATTACCATATTATCATTGTATATAAACACACATTTTTATGTACCTGGTCTTCAATGCATTTATTAAATGAACCCCATAGACTCAGTTATATCATCTGACGGAAGAGGAAACATTAATTATTTTTGTATTCTTGGGTCCTGATCTGAAATGAACTAATGTTTAAAAAATCTCATATTGTAAACTTTTATTATACAAATATGAAACATCATCATCTAGAGACCATTGCTGCCCATAACTAGGGCTGGCAAGAAACCTTCATACCGTCAATCGTTAAAAAAGAAATATTCTATGAGCACCATGATTTCCCTTAGTACTATGGAAGGACACAGAAGTAAATGCCAGACAGGTAGCAATATTGACAAATGAGCTTTGTTTTTCTTTTTTCACTTCTTTCCCTCCAGCAAAGATTCTTTTCTAACTAAAAGAATCTCTATAACTAAAAGTCATATCACAAGAAAAAAAAAATAACTAGTCTTTGAATAAACAGAGTTTGCCTGTGACCTTCTATTACCTTTACATATATACATGGAAAATTCCCACACACAAAAATGAATACTATTGTGTGTTAGCATATTCAAAAGCAGAGACATTACTTTGCCAACAAAGGTTCGCCTAGTCAAGGCTATGGTCTTTCCTGTGGTCATGTATGGATGGGAGAGCTGGACTGTGAAGAAGGCTGAGTGCTGAAGAATTGATGCTTTTGAACTGTGGTGTTGGAGAAGACTCTTGAGAGTCCCTTGGACTGCAAGGAGATCCAAGCAGTCCATTCTGAAGGAGATCAGCCCTGGGATTTCTTTGGAAGGAATGATGCTAAAGCTGAGACTCCAGTATTTTGGCCACCTCATGTGAAGAGTTGACTCATTGGAGAAGACTCTGATGCTGGGAGGGATTGGGGGCAGGAGGACAAGGGGACGACAGAGGATGAGATGGCTGGATGGCATCACTGACTCGATGGACCTGAGTCTGAGTGACCTCCAGGAGTTGGTGATGGACAGGGAGGCCTGGCGTGCTGCGATTCATGGGGTTGCAAAGAGTCGGACACGACTGAGCAACTGATCTGATCTGATCTGAATGTGTGTGAATAGCCACAACCACCTCTTTCTAGCTCCATCACCTACTTCCTCATCTTCATGCCTCACACTTTTAGTGCCAGAAAAGGAGGCTTGGATCAACAATGAAACGCCCCAAGGTCACTGTTTAAGCAACAACACTAGTTAAAATGACTGCAAACTTCAGCCAAGACTATACTATCGTTCCACAGCCAAACATGGTGACCAACACAGAACAGCCCACAGTGAATACACAGCTTGGAGAAACAGAAAGATAACCGTCTCCCAGGCCACAGAAATCCAAGCTGCGATTACCTATTTTTTAAATGATTTTCTTAAACGACTCCTTCCATGAAGTCCAGGAACTCCAATAACTTACCGGTCAGCAGCTTCCACGTCAAAGCAAAATCTTCTGTCAATGGAGTCAGTGTGCCTCCTGGTACATTCTTTCAAAAAGAAGACCTCTCCATCCCCCTGCGAAGAATCATTTTAAGCATTTTCAAACACTACAGTATACACACACACAGAGTTACGCATCCTATACTTGAAGTGGGGAGGGGAGGCAAGGTTCAGATCTTAGGTTCCTCTATTCTGTTCTCTTTGGAACCAGTTAATTTAGAACTGTAGCCATTTCTGTCACTGACCTTTTCTTAACATTTTTTAGATGTTGCTTCAATTACAGTAACCTTAAACCAGACCTTATGAGTGTTCATTTTAAAAGGTGGATTAACAGTATAGTTTCCACATGTCTACATTTGTTATTCTTATTGCTCTCTTGTTAAAAAAAAATGATAATGTATTTACATTTCACATTACATTATACCACATGAAATAGCCCATAGGTAACCATTTCTGACCTACAAAAACTTCAATTCCATAGCAATCTACCTAAAAGTACACGAAGGACCTTGAATCAGCCATTGTGATCATCTCAAGCTAGAACCATTCCATTTATGTGGGTGTGTGCTCAGCTGTGCCCAAGTCTTTGCAACCCCATGGACTGCAGCCCACTAGGCTCCTCTGTCCAGGGGATCATGCACGGCAGGAATACTGGAGTGGGTTGCCATTTCCTTCTCCCGGGGATCTTCCCAACACATCTAAGTGCTTTGCTGTTTCCTCAGCGAATCACCTTGAATTTACCTTTACTGAGTGTTCAGTTAAATATGGTACCATTTTATCTCAGTTAACCACCCTCTCCAAGAGCTTTAAAAAGCAGCAGAAAACAGGAGACAGAAGCGATGCAAAAACAGGTTCTCAGTAAGAAACTGTAAGAAACTCAGTAAGAGTCTGAGAAACACTTCTGGAATATTTTAATATTTTCTGGAATGTGAAGATCTCTAATATTACACTAGCATTCTGATGTAAAAACATTTGAAATATCACAGTCATCGTATTTTTAATGTATTTATTATTTGGGGCTAAAACAGAAAGACACCACTAAGCAGATGTGTCTTGGGTCTTGAGTTGGCTCTGATAGGAAACTCGCACTCCAGCCTCATGCTCGGTTTGTCATTAAAGAGTATGGGGGTGGGGGGGGGGAGTGGGCGATGTTCAAGAGGGAGGGTTCGTATGTATATCTAAGGCTGATTCATGTTGATGTATGGCAGAAACCAACACAACATTGTAAAGCAATTATCCTCCCATTAAATATAAAATTTTTAAAAACTGGAAAAAGTGTATAGAGATACAGAAGCTAATCCATATTTATCCTCTCACTACAACTTCTGATCATATCACTGGCCCTCAGAGGTATAAAGTAATCACGAGCATTTGGTTAATGAGTTGTGCACAGTTGCTAATCATTCCTAGAGTTTGCTCTTTTATTAGATTTGATGCTTCACTTACCAACAAATTTTGCCTTCTCTGTGTCTGATATGTTCTTAACAAATTATTCCTGATTGTATCAATTAAACTTTAGTTACATTTGACAAAAATAAATGAATTTGATCTTTTTCTTAAAAAAAAGCACACAAAAACAACAAAATCCATCCCCCTCCAGGGGTGACATCCTGGCTTCCTCTTCTTTACTATGGCCATGATTTTCCATGTGTATTTTGATATCACAAAAATGTGCTTCTATTATTAGCAGCTTTAAATAGTTTTCAGGAAGATGCAAAGTATGTGTAAACAGAAGTGAACTTGGGTTAATTCTGTATTCACAGAAGCAAAATTATGCCCATCCACCCAGCAAGCAATGAATTAACCTTAAAATGTGTCAGCAGTTACAGTCAATGTTCGTGAGAGGAGCTCTGTGTTGACTATTACTGTTGCTAAGAGCTACAGCTTCTGCTTTAAAACAAAGACCACCTTTTCCACCCAGACAGCTCCTGCGGGCTTCTCACATACATTTCCTGTATCACGAGTTGCTGCGGTGTTTATTTCTACAGGGGGTGTAAACTAAACGGTGAGTGTCTAAGTGAGAAGGTTCAAGTCTGAATGAAAAGCAGCAAACTTCATTACAGATCATCTACTCTGTAATCTTTTCATTTATGTGAATTTATGTGTGCATGTGGCTCGGTCAATAAAGAATCTGTGAGCGAAATGGGTCCAATCTCTGGGTTGGGAAGATTCCCCTGGAGGAGGAAAATGACGACCCACTCTAGCCTTCTTGCCTGGGAAATCCCATGGACAGAGGAGCCTGGAGGGCCATCCACATGGCGGGGAGAGCAAGAGTCAGACACAACCTAGCAACTTAAGCACCACCACCACCACCACGTACAACGTCAGGCCTCCCTGTAAATCCTGAGCAGTCAGCCTCCTGAGTCAGGAAAGCATGCTGAAGGTATGAACTGTATCGTCCAGTAACAGGGATATCAAATAATTCTTTCTTTAAAAAAAAAAAATCTGACCATAAAAATGCATGCCAACAGGACATCCCTGGTGGTCCAGTAGCTAAGACTCTGCATTTCCAAGGCAGGGGCCTGGGTTCAATTCCTGGTCAGGGAACTAGAGCCCACATCCCGCACATAAGAGATCCACATGCCAGGACCAAGACCTGGGGCAGCCAAATAAACATATTTAAAATATTTTTTTAAAACCACATGCCAGCAATTCAGAAAATACAGGAATTATTTTCTGGCCAATTTTATTTAGGAAACAAAAAAAAACATCTTTTCATTCTAAAAGCAAAATGGAAGGTATTTATCATTAATGAATGGAAACACCATTAAAATGATGCCCTCAAAGACCACCTCACAGCCAATACAAAGCATAAAAAGGAAACACTTACAAGTTTCCCCCCGGATCTGTGCTCAAACGGGATCATGGTGAACTTCTTGGCTGCTTTTCGGTACATGCAATAGTGTTTGACCCAGCTGGAACCGAATGGAGGAGGCCCTTCAACAAGAAACAGAACTTTACATGTTTCCTTATAAAAAAACAGGTATGCAAAACTCTATATTGCTAAAGAGAATAAAGCCAGAAATGGCAACTAATACAGCTCAAGGAAACAAATCAGCAACACACCTCATCTAAGACAAGGGAAAAGCTAGCGGGAAATAAGAGGGCTCATAGAGACAGTTTGAGAAAAGGTCCTAACAGTTCTCAGCAACAAATAAATAATTTAAAGATATATTTTTCACATGATCTGCTAGACTGTTATCTCATACATGAAAATCTCCTAATTGTAAACTATACTTTTTGTTTTTGTCTATGTATGAATAGCTCATGAGAATTCCAAGAATGCCACCTGATACATATGTGATGGTTTTGGATTCAATTCTGGCCTCTCAAAATAATAGAATTGTAGCATCACAGTGCTGAAAAGCATGTAGACTATAAATCTGTCTAGTGCTTTAAGCACACTAAAGCACCTTGTAAGCAGCTATCCTTACTAACAATGTCAAAGTAAACTAAAAGGAAGTATGAGACCTCCCTGATGGTCCATCGGTTAAGAATCTGCCTGCTAATGCAGGGAACAAGAGCTTGATCCCCGGTCTGGGAACGAAGATCCCACAAGCCTCAGAGCAACTAAGTCCACGTGCTATAACAGAAGCCTGTGCGCCACAGCTAAAGAGCACCCTCCACTCACCATCGTTAGAGAAAGCCCGCTCGCAGCAAAAAAGACCCAGAGCAGCCAAAAGTAAAACTGAATTTAAATGATGTGCGAAGAACAGAAGAGTGAGTTGTCCACGTGTGCACCAGAACATTGTTGGAACCACTTTTTTACCTCTTGCTTGGTCACTGCTCATTTCCAAGGCAAACCATTCAATATCACAGTAATCCAAGTCTATGCCCCAACCAGTAATGCTGAAGAAGCTGAAGTTGAACGGTTCTATGAAGACCTACAAGACCTTTTAGAACTACCACCCAAAAAAGATGTCCTTTTCATTATAGGGGACTGGAATGCAAAAGTAGGAAGTCAAGAAACACCTGGAGTAACAGGCAAATTTGGCCTTGGAATACGGAATGAAGCAGGGCAAAGACTAATAGAGTTTTGCCAAGAAAATGCACTGGTCATAGCAAATACCCTCTTCCAACAACACAAGAGAAGACTCTATAAATGAACATCACCAGATGGTCAACACCGAAATCAGATTGATTATATTTTTGCAGCCAAAGATGGAGAAGCTCTATACAATCAGCAAAAACAAGACCAGGAGCTGACTGTGGCTCAGACCATGAGCTCCTTATTGCCAAATTCAGACTGAAATTGAAGAAAGTAGGGAAAACCACTAGACCATTCAGGTATGACCTAAATCAAATCCCTTATGATTATACAGTGGAAGTGAGAAATAGATTTAAGGGCCTAGATCTGATAGATAGAGTGCCTGATGAACTATGGAATGAGGTTCATGACATTGTACAGGAGACAGGGATCAAGACCATCCCCATGGAAAAGAAGTGCAAAAAAGCAAAATGGCTGTCTGGGGAGGCCTTACAAATAGCTGTGAAAAGAAGAGAAAGGAAAAGCAAAGGAGAAAAGGAAAGATATAAACATCTGAATGCAGAGTTCCAAAGAATAGCAAGAAGACATAAGAAAGCCTTCTTCAGCGATCAATGCAAAGAAATAGAGGAAAACAACAGAATGGGCAAGACTAGGGATCTCTTCAAGAAAATCAGAGATACCAAAGGAACATTTCATGCAAAGATGGGCTCGATAAAGGACAGAAATGGTAGGGACCTAACAGAAGCAGAAGATATTAAGAAGAGATGGCAAGAATACACAGAAGAACTGTACAAAAAAGATCTTCACAACCCAGATAATCACGATGGTGTGATCACTGACCTAGAGCCAAACATCCTGGAATGTGAAGTCAAGTGGGCCTTAGAAAGCATGACTACGAACAAGGCTAGTGGAGACGATGGAATTCCAGTTGAGCTATTCCAATCCTGAAACATGATGCTGTGAAAGTGCTGCACTCAATATGCCAGCAAATTTGGAAAACTCAGCAGTGGCCACAGGACTGGAAAAGGTCAGTTTTCATTCCAATCCCAAAGAAAGGCAATGTCAAAGAATGCTCAAACTACCGCACAATTGCACTCATCTCACATGCTAGTGAAGTATTGCTCAAAATTCTCCAAGCCAGGCTTCAGCAATATGTGAACCGTGAACTTCCTGATATTCAAGCTGGTTTTAGAAAAGGCAGAGGAACCAGAGATCAAATTGCCAACATCTGCTGGATCATGGAAAAAGCAAGAGAGTTCCAGAAAAACATCTATTTCTGCTTTTTTGACTATGCCAAAGCCTTTGACTGTGTGGATCACAATCAACTGTGGAAAATTCTGAAAGAGATGGACATACCAGACCACCTGATCTGCCTCTTGAGAAATGTGTATGCAGATCAGGAAGCAACAGTTAGGACTGGACATGGAACAACAGACTGGTTCCAAATAGGAAAAGGAGTTCGTCAAGGCTGTATATTGTCACCCTGTTTATTTAGCTTATATGCAGAGTACATCATGAGAAACGCTGGACTGAAAGAAACACAAGTTGGAATCAAGATTGCCAGGAGAAATATCAATAACCTCAGATATGCAGATAACACCACCTTTACGGCAGAAAGTCAAGAGGAACTAAAGAGCCTCTTGATGAAAGTGTGGCTTAAAGCTCAACATTCAGAAAATGAAGATCATGGCATCCGGTCCCATCACTTCATGGGAAATAGATGGGGAAACAGTGTCAGACTTTATTTTTTGGGGCTCCAAAGTCACTGCAGATGGTGACTGCAGCCATGAAATTAAAAGACGCTTACTCCTTGGAAGGAAAGTTATGACCAACCTAGATAGCATATTCAAAAGCAGAGACATTACTTTGCCAACAAAGGTTCGTCTAGTCAAGGCTATGGTCTTTCCTGTGGTCGTGTATGGATGTGAGAGCTGGACTGTGAAGAAGGCTGAGCGCCGAAGAATTGATGCTTTTGAACTGTGGTGTTGGAGAAGGCTCTTGAGAGTCCCTTGGACTGCAAGGAGATCCAACCAGTCCATTCTGAAGGAGATCAGCCCTGGGATTTCTTTGGAAGGAATGATGCTAAAGCTGAAACTCCAGTACTTTGGCCACCTCATGCGAAGAGCTGACTCATTGGAGAAGACTATAATACTGGGAGGGATTGGAGGCAGGAGGAGAAGGGGACGACAGAGGATGAGATGGCTGGATGGCATCACTGACTCGATGGACGTGAGTCTGGGTGAACTCCAAGAGTCGGTAAAGGACAGGGAGGCCTGGCGTGCTGCGATTCATGAGGTCGCAAAGAGTCGGACACGACTGAGCGACCAATCTGATCTGATCTGGTCAGTATTACAACCATCAGAGCTCTTAACAGAAAATGGTCCCAAGTCAGGAGACCTAGAACAGTTCCATCACAGCAAAGGAAAAGCGAGGTCCCATTCAGTTTGATAATTTTTTCTTTTATCAAGAAAGGACTTTAAAATAAAAAAAGTCAACACCTATTATCAACATCATCACAGCTGAAAATATAAAGCCTAAAAGTATAAATTTTTATACCGAAAAATCAAAAAGAACAAACTTGGGGGTGGGGGGGGCGACTCATTTAAAAGAAATGCATTTAGCTTTAGGAAAAATGAATTACATCACCTTGGGTGGAGAGGAGATGAAAGGGCTTGCTAGACCACAATAAATCTCACCTCAATACATCCTTAGTGCTGGGCCAGAGTTTGGGAACCCTCGGTGTGTGTATGTGTGTGTGATCAATAGCAAGCATGTGTACTCTGTACTATGGTTCATAAAAATACTGCGTAGGTATTTCATTCAACACCAAGAAAATACCTTAAGAGACAATAAGTATATTACTGTCTTTTTAATCCAAAAAATCTTAGGCTTAGACCAAATGGCAAAGCCAAACCTCAGAATCTCTTGCCCAGATATCAAGGTGCTTCCCTGATTAAGCTGCCATCCCCTCCTGACTCCACTGGACCCACTCAACCAGCCCTAAGCACAGAGATTAGTGATGGCTTTTCACACCATCCAAGTTTCAGGCAATATGACAAAGAGGGTGCAACACAGACTCGTGTGTGTGTGTGTGGGTCTAAGTCACTCAGTCGTGTCCAACTCTGCGATTCCATGAACTGCAGTCCTCCAGGCTCCTCTCTCCATGGAATTCTCCAGGCCAGAACACTGGAGTGGATAGCCGTTCCCTCCTCCAGGGCATCTTCCCAACCCAGGGATCGAACCCAGGTCTCCCGCATTGCAGGTGGATTCTTCACCAGCTGAGCCACAAGGGAAGCCCAACACAGACTCTAGTCTCAGACAGTTCCAGCACTGAGGAGGTGCATGATCGAAGGAGCGTCGTTAACCCCTCAGTGCTTTTGTGTTCTCACTGGTGAATGGGGTGAAATGCTGTAAGATAATAGCACCTTACAATTCATAGGGCTTTTTTACTGCATTAAATAAAACAAGATGGATAAAGAGTTTAACACAGTGCCTGGCATACAGCTAATAAGTGAAGAATTCTGTCACTGTGGTTTTTTGGTCCAATTTCAGTCCCATCTCTCTCAAATTCAGTAAGTTAACCAACAATTATAAATCTAAAAAAAGATTCTTGTGATTTTTTTCACTTGACTGTTAAAAAGATTTAAAAAATTAGAGGGGGAGGAAAAGATTGAGAACTTGGGATTAGCAAACTAGTAATATATAGGATGGATAAACAAGGTCCCATTCACTGCATAGCACAGGGAACTATATTCAATGTCCTATGATAAATCACAATGGAAAAGGATCTGAAAAAGAAAACAAATATATGTATAACTGACTCACTCTGCTGTAAAGCAGAAATTAACACATTATAAATCAACTATACTCCAGTAAAAAAAAATTTTTAATGAAATATTCACTCTATACACAGCTCAATAGCTGTTGTTCCTAACAGCACCTTTAGAAATGACATGATTTTGCCATTCAACCACATTTGTAAAAATAAATTGCCTCTCAGTTTTTTTTGGGGGGGGGAGACTAAAAAAAATTAAACAAATTTACAGTTCTGCCATGCCAGTAACTGTCCTTCATGAGACACTAAGACTAAGCCCACATTAAAGAAGGGCAAATGGAAAAAGGACCACCACTCTCCCCACTGCATGTAACAGGAACACCTGGTCACGTGGCTGTTCCCTGGTCTCTCTGCTACAAAACTGGTCAGTTTGGAAATCCGGTTGCAAGAGTCACACTTGGCAAATGAAATGAAAACTCTAAAGCAGCCTGACTACAGTCAAGGGCGGAGGGGAGGGAAACAGGAAATATAGGAACATTCTCACACTCCACTCCTGCGTGTGCACACACAGTCCCCCACTGCAGCCCGCCAGGCTCTTCTGGCCATTGGATTATCCCAGCCAAGAACACTGGAGTGGGTTGCCAAGCCCTCCTCCAGGGGATCTTCCTGATCCAAGAATCGAAGCCTAGTCTCTTCATCTCCTGCGCTGGCAGGAGGATTCTTTACCACTAGCACCACCTGGGAAGCCCACTACTCCTCCTACTAACTAGCGATCAGGCTCCACAGTTGAAGAGGTAAACCGCAACAGCCTCATCATTAAAGTAAGACCAAACTGTCAAAAGTCTGAAAAGCATCGTGGGGTGCTCTAATTTCAAAATAAGGATACTCTACAATTACACTCATCTCACACACTAGTAAAGTAATGCTCAAAGTTCTCCAAGCCAGGCTTCAGCAGTACATGAACCATGAAATTCCAGATGTTCAAGCTGGTTTTAGAAAAGGCAGAGGAACCAGAGATCAAATTGCCAACATCTGCCGGATCATGGAAAAAGCAAGAGAGTTTCAGAAAAACATCCATTTCTGCTTTATTGACTATGCCAAAGCCTTTGACTGTGTGGATCACAATAAACTGTGGAAAATTCTGAAAGAGATGGGAATACCAGACCACCTGACTTGCCTTTTGAGAAACCTATATGCAGGTCAGGAAGCAACAGTTAGAACTGGACATGGAACAACAGACTGGTTCCAAATAGGAAAAGGAGTACATCAAGGCTGTATATTGTCACCCTGCTTATTCAACTTATATGCAGAGTATATCATGAGAAACACTGGACTGGAAGAAGCACAAGCTGAAATCAAGATTGCCGGGAGAAATATCAATAACCTCAGGCAGATGACATTACCCTTATGGCAGAAAGTGAAGAGGAACTAAAGAGCCTCTTGATGAAAGTGAAAGAGGAGAGTGAAAAAGTTGGCTTAAAATGCAATATTCAGAAAACGAAGATCATGGCATCTGCTCCCATCACTTCATGGGAAATAGATGGGGAAACAGTGTCAGACTTTATTTTGGGGGCTCCAAAATCACTGCAGATGGTGACTGCAGCCATGAAATTAAAAGACGCGTACTCCTTGGAAGGAAAGTTATGACCAACCTAGATAGCATATTCAAAAGCAGAGACATCACTTTGCCAACAAAGGTTCGCCTAGTCAAGGCTATGGTCTTTCCTGTGGTCATGCATGGATGTGAGAACTGGACTGTGAAGAAGGCTGAGCGCTGAAGAATTGATGCTTTTGAACTGTGGTGTTGGAGAAGACTCTTGAGAGTCCCTTGGACTGCAAGGAGATCCAACCAGTCCATTCTGAAGGAGATCAGCCCTGGGATTTCTTTGGAAGGAATGATGCTAAAGCTGAAACTCCAGTACTTTGGCCACCTCATGCGAAGAGTTGACTCATTGGAGAAGACTCTGATGCTCGGAGGGATTGGAGGCAGGAGGAGAAGGGGACGACAGAGGATGAGATGGCTGGATGGCATCACTGACTCGATGGACCTGAGTCTGAGTGACCTCCGGGACTTGGTGATGGACAGGGAGGCCTGGCGTGCTGCGATTCATGGGGTCGCAAAGAGTCGGACACGACTGAGCGACTGAACTTCCTGACTGACACACTCACTGCATGTTCACTAAGAGAAGAACAATGCTGAAGATTCAGGGAGGTCAGTTAGCATGTCATCTAGGAATTTTTTTTTCCATAGTCATACACAATTGCCCCGATAATTTTAACAAGGACAAAAAACGATCTCAGACAAAGCACACGAGAAATGATGTGAAAGCAGGAGAGACATATGCCCTTCTTGACTTCAACACAGAAGAGCAGGGCTCTGGGAGGGGGTGCAGGTGCATATGAGTATGTGGGTGGCTGGGTGTTGGTGTTAAGGATGAGAAGAAAAGAGGAAAAAGCTAATACTCACCTCACTTTCAGATGTTACCAAGTCATTCCTCCCTTGCAAGCAAATTTTAACAAAGTGTGACGGAGAATCAGTGGGTTGTGGCTAGAAAGCATGGTGCTCACAGAGTTCCTAATCTCACCATCCTTGCCCTATGGGAAGGAATGTGTTTTCCCCCCCAAAACTGCAACCTACACCTTCAGACAGCAAAGAAAGTGGTAGGAAAAATTACTCCCAAAATATCAGAGAGTGCTTACAGTGAGTGTTTTTAATAATTTTTAATGAGTTAGTTGCCACCGCAGGAGAGTCTCTTACTTTTTTCCTGCACATACAGGTAGCCTTCTGCTGTGAACTGACTTGCTCGTTTGTGGTCCTTGGGATTCTGTCTGATCTTGTTCATAAGTTCTTCCACTTCTGACCTTGTTCCTTCAAAACGATTCCGTGTCTGAAATGGATTTAAGAAACACGTATAAGTTTTAAGTTCATTTTTAAGTCCTTTTAAGTACATTTTCAAGTCTCTGGATAGCTATAATTAAATGTGTAGCATTTTTCTACCAACTTCTCAAAATGTGCCCATCCTTTCCAGTGTCTCTTTGTTGAGATTATTGTGCAAAGAAAAAAATTGGTGGTTAAGTAGTTAATAGACATATAGAAACAAAGGTTACTAGAGGCTATTTACTTTGAAGATTTCTAACACCAAGAATAATTCCATTATTCAAAATAAGAATTCATGTCTGCATGTCTCACAATATTATTAAATCTTAGGTTTAAAAAAAAAAAAAATATATATATATATATAGGCCATAAAAGAAGTCTTTCCTTTGCAACAATCAATCTGACTCATTACCAGCAATATATTTAAGTATGCAGAATCTGAAAAAACTCAATTCTACTTCGCAAACTACTAAAACTCAGTGTGACTTTTCCCAGGCTGTGGTAATTGCACTTGAAAATGACATTTCTTCACAGCATAAAGAAGGGGGGAAAGAAATCTCACCTACGAATAATGTCTTTGATATCTAAAGAGGCAAATCACATTTGTGAAGCCCTGGAGACGGGATGTCAATATCTCTGTCAGACGGCTAGACTGCCAACGGACATGCAAGGTGAAGTGACAGAATTACCCAGGCAAACCAGCCGAGTCAGCACCACCAAGTTTCCAGACATTTCTTTCATCTACACTCAAAAATAATTGTATTAATACCAAAAAACTGCTGATGCGAGACTGTGGAGGAGCTGAGATGAAAAATTATTATTGAAATTCCTCCTCTCTCCTCCCTACAATGAAAGGGGTTACCAAGGGTTCTAAATGCAGAAAAATGTTAGAATGGTCCATTTTTGGAGGGGGATGGGAAGTCTGATAAACAAAGACTATAAAGGAGAAACTCAACCAGAGAGGCTTATTTTAAACACCAGCTGAGAGGTTGTTTTTCACTCATTTATGTACTCTAAAAAGGTACGGGGCTGCAGAGAGGGTGGGATTCATTTGCTGATGGCCATCTCTCGCCTTCCTGTTTCTTATGCTCTGGGTTTTCCTGTCTGCATCTTAAAGCTAATTATACCCTAATTTTAGTCACCTTCTTTGTCACTTTACAGAGATTCTCCCCATCTCTCACTTCTTTCCATCTCTGTGTCTAATATATACACATACACATGTACACACACGTGCATGCTATATATATGCAAATGCTAGCACACACGTGTGTGCACAGACGCACACACTGCTATTAACCTAACGAGTTGTATCCAAAACTCTCACTATTTAAGTTAATGCTCAAACTGTTCTAGATCTGACCAGCAGGAACCCCTTCTAGCCGACTCCTGTTTCATTTTCCTGTGTGCTCAGTCGTGTCCAACTCTTTGCGACCCCGTGGACTGTAGCCCACCAGGCTCCTCTGTCCATGGGAATGCTCAAGGCAAGAATATTGGAGTGGGTTGCCAATTCCTATTCCAGGGGATCTTCCTGACCCAGGAACCGAACTCACGTCTCTGGCATCTCGTGCATTGGTAGGCAGATTCTTTACCACTAGGAAGCCCCCTTTCCAACTCTGAGCATTTCTTTTCAGACAGTAAGAAACCTGGCTCTGGTTATTCCCGATACTTTTACTTATTTGCTCAGCAAACACATCCACCTGATGTCGCCAATCCTCTCAATCTTCCAGCCCCTCCTCTGCACTCTGTCTCTGTACCTCCCACCCTCACTGCCCTCCTGCCTCTGAGGCCAGTGACTCTGCACCGGGAAGGGAAAAGGTTAGCTATATTTTTAATGTATCATTTTAGGTAAATTATGAATGAGGGCAAAATTTACATTTTTAAAAATCAGAGCCCAAGTAACAGAATGGCTGGGCTTCCCTGGAGGTTCAGTGGGAAAGAACCCACCTGGCAATGCAGGAGACGTGGGTTCGATTCCTGGGTCAGGAAGATCCCCTGGAGAAGGAAGTGGCAACCCACTCCAGTGCTCTAGCCTAGGAAATCCCATGGACAGAGGAGCCTGGTGGGCTATGGTCCCTGGGGTCGCAAAAGAGCTGGACACAACTTAGCAACTAAACAACAGAACAGTGACTGGAATCTAGCAATTTCTGGTTCTAAATTCCAGGTGTACAGGAAACTGAAAGTGAAGTTGCTCAGTCGTGTCTGACTCTTTTCGACCCCATGGACTGCAGCCTACCAGGTTCCTCCATCCATGGGATTTTCCGGGCAAGAGTACTGGAGTGGGCTGCCATTTCCTTCTCCAGGAGATCTTCCCAACCCAGGGACTGAACCCAGATCTCCCGCATTGTAGGCAGATGCTTTAGCATCTGAGCCACCAGGGAAGGTGTACAGGAAGAGATCATCAAATAATAACAGTGTTAGACTATAAATGTTACTAGGTCACATGCGAGGGTTTACACCAAGATTTTGGTCGTTCAGTTCTAAGTTGTTTCCGACGCTTTATGGCCCTGTGAACTACAGCACAGCAGCCTGGGAAATCAGTTTACAGTGCTTTAATCCTCACGATAACCGATGATGGAGTCTAGCATCTCTAATCGGAGAAGGCAATGGCACCCCACTCCAGTACTCTTGCCTGGAAAATCCCACGGACGGAGGAGCCTGGTAGGCTGCAGTCCATGAAGTCTCATAATAAATATATTATTACATTACCTGTTGTGGGGAGGAGAATTCAAAGCGGGAACTGAGCAGGAATTCAAATACATCAGAGTATTTACAAAACTGGCGGGGAGGGGAGAGAAGGCACTGCTCACAGCAAGTCTGACCCAGAAATAAAGCGTAACAGGCAGACAGCAAGGCTTCCCAGATGGCACCAGAGGTAAAGACTCTGCCTGCCAATGCAGGAGATACAGGAAACTCGGGTTCAATCCCTGGGTCGGGAAGATCCCCCGGAGGAGGGGATGGCAACCCACTCCAGTGTTCTCGCCTGGGAAATCCCATGGACAGAGGGGCCTGGTGGGGTACAGTCCTTGGGGTCACAAAAGAATCGGACGCGACTGACCACACAGAAAGCACACACAGGCAGATAGCAAAGACCGATTTCAGGTCCAGATTTTGCCATTTTTCATTCAAATTTCTCATCCTGGCCCTGTGACCTCACCCAGGGAGCAAAAGAAGACAGAGGATAATTAAAAATACGAGGAGGGTTTCATGAAGGAGCTGTAAAACATCAGGGGTAGGCCCCCGCAGCCTGCCTTAGCAACCTCCCCAAACAATAAAACAGAAAAGAAGGGGCAGGGCTCGCCACACACACACCCCTCACTGCATCCCCAACTCACCCCCTCAAGAGCCTTATGAAGGGGCAGATGGCCAGCTAAGGAGGGGCATGCAATGGACGCCAGGCCAACAGGTGACCAGGTCTAAACCCCTGAAGGACAGCTTCCACGGGGATGAGGGGAAGGCACGTTAGAATTGCTGAGAGGCAGGCGTGAGCTGAGGCTTCCCACCCGTACCCAAGTCTGAGCTCTTAGCATTAAAGGGAAACTGGTGAGGTCCAAGGAAGCCAAACGGCCACGCCAAGACGTCCCCCAACTCCTGTATTTACTGACCCCAGATGTTCCATGAGTGCACTCACTTCTAGCCCAACATTAAATCTGAAATCAGTGACCGTGGGCCCTGGAATAAGCCTGCCCAAGTTCCAATGCCACCCGGCCTTAAAGCAGTATGACGTGAGGAAGTTATTTTTTCTCCTTTTCCTCACCTGCCAAAGTAGGAATTTGAAAATCTACATCACGGGACATTTCTGAAGACTAAATGTTATGACACATTTGTATTGTAAACAAATTGCACATAGGTAACACGTGGCACGTGGTAACAAAATAAGTGTTATTATTATTTTCATTGCAATTAAGCCTCTCAATAGTGACAATTAGTCTCTAACAAAGGAAAGAAGAGAGTCTTCAGTATAAACTAAAATTGTATTATTTTACATCTGAGTGAAAGAGAAAGTGCATTTTTAATTTTGGGGGGAGGGGATTATGAAAGCTAATCATGACACTATAAACAGAGAGGGGAGCACAGCAGTGCTGTCTGGAGGCAAGAAGAGGGGCAAACAGGATCGCAAGGTGACCACAGATGGGCTCACCCCTCAGAAACCACCACGTCCGTGTTTCACACGACCACTTCCAATCTCTCTCTTTTTTTGTCACACAGTTTATTTTGGTGTTCTACTCTTCTCACAAAACCGTAACAAACACGTGTGTGTGTATATGCATAAATTCTTATTAACCATTCTTAGTATCTTCTAGGGACTCCAGAAGCCTAAAGTTTCTCCGGTTCTACTTCTTCCAGAAGAATTCTATTCTAGTCTCTCTGGAGATAGAGATCAGAAAATGTTTTTAATTAATTTTTTAAAATATCCTTTAATTTTGACACAATTTACATTCTTCTGGAAAAAAATGTAATTTTTAAAAGCCATCTTGCTCTTTTTTGGTGCCCATCAATTACTCTAGATTATGGGACATGGATGACTAGTCTCTCTCAAAAAAAAAGGTCTAACCATTTTTACAACAGAAAAGGTGAAACCAGGTGGGGGAAAAACAGGTTGTTCTACTTTTAAGTAACTTTTCTTTTTTTTCTGATTATAAAACTGTTTCTCCATTTTTTTACTACAGGGAAATACCTAAAAGTTGACCAAAATTATCTCTAACATTATAGAACAGAGACAGTTAACTCTAAGATTTGGTGTCAACACCTGGGTATGTTTCCTTCAATACATAAATACACACAGTATAAAACGTATCACAAAGAAGTAAGTCAGAGAAAGACAGCTGTCATCTTAGCACTTAAATGTGGAATCATGAAGAATAATACAAATGAACTTACTTATAAAACTGACTCACAGACACAGAAAAGAAACTTACGCTTGCCAAAGAGGAAGTGGGGAGGGATGAACTAGGAATTTGGGATTAGTAGATACACATCTCTATGCATAAAGGGCTTCCCAGGTGGCACTAGCGGTAAAGAACCCGCCTGCCAATGCAGGAGATGTAAGAGACGTGGGTTCGATCCCTGGGTCAGGAAGATCCGCTGAGGAGGGCATGGTAACCCACTCCAGTATTCTTGCCCGGGGAATCCCAGGGACAGAGGAGCCTGGCGGGCTACAGTCCATGGGTTGCGTAAGACACGACTGAAACGACTTAGCATGCACACGTGAAACCTGAGAACAGGGACCTACTGTACAGCATGAGGAACCATATTCAATATCATGTAATAATGTATAAAGGAAAAGAATCTGAACAAGAATGTACCTGTATCTATCTATCTATGAATCACTTTGCTGTACACCAGAAACTAACACTACATTTTAAATCCGCTATACATCAAGAGAAGGAAAATGGCAACTCACTCCAGTGTCCTTGCCTGGAAAATCCCATGGACAGAGGAGCCTGGTGGGCTGCAGTTCACAGGGGCGCAGAGAGTCAGACTCGATTGAGTGAGTGAGCACAGCTCATACATCGATTAAAACCAAACAGGGACTTCCCTGGTGGTACAGGCGGATAAGAATCCGCCTACCAGTGCAGGGGACACGGGTTCAACTCCTGGTCCGCGAAGATCCCGCCTGCCATGGGGCAACTAAGCCTGTGCGCCAAGACTCCTGAGCCTGAGGTTCCAGAGCCCGGGACCCACAACGAGAGGAACCACTGCAACGGGAAGGCCACGAGCAGCAGGCAGAGAAAGTGTGTGTGCAGCAGTGAAGTCACAGAGCAGCCAAAAGGCAGATTCTTACACAAACAAACAGAAAGAGGCATCCACAGCTGGGGTTATTTTTTAATTGGAGGATAACTGCTTTACGATCTTGCATTGGTTTCTGAGGTCCAAAGCGAATCCCTCATAATCGCGTATGAATCCCCTCCCTCTGGAGCCCCCCTGCCCCGCGTCCCTACCCCACTCCTCCAGTCACAGGGCACCAGGCTGGGCTCTGGTGTGATGTAAGCGCTTCCCACCTATTTCCTACGTGGCGGCGTGTACAGCCAGTGCCACCCCCTCGCGCTGCCCCACCCTCCTCTGTCCTCGCCCAGCTGGGACTTTTGCATCGTGTAGTCTCCAGCACACTGTAAGCTGGCATCCTCGGAGGATGGGACAACTGGCTAAGAGCACTACCTTACTGAGGTGCCGCAGGTGAGGCGGAGTGCGTGGCATGCGTTTCCAGGGCGCTGGTCTTGCTGAAGGGAAAAGAATGAGCTAGAAGCACAAGGGCAGAGCACGGCGGCTCCCGGGGTCAGGTGTCCCCACGCTGAAGGTGAGGCGGAGGCAGAGCAGCCTCGGGAAGAGCCCAAACAGAAGGCAGAGGAGCACTCACAGGGACGGTGGGGCTCTCGGGCAGCTGACGGAAGACGGATCCTGACGCTCCGGGGACACAGGAAAAGGCTTCTTCTCAGGAACTTATTCTCTGCCCATTTCTTTGTGGGAAATTAAGGTTACCAAGTATGTGCGCTAAGTTCTAAACAGACCAAGGCTACAAGCCAGGTGAACCATTTCAACCAGCAGCCCGGCTTCCAGTTTTGCTTCCAGTAGTTCTTGTCTGAGTAGTGTTCATCCCCATTGAAATCCTGACTCTCTCACCAACTATTCTGCGGTATGTAAGGTAGGCCATGGGGTCACAAAAGAGTCAGACACTTTTTAGCACCTACACAGCAACAAGGTAACTATAGCCCCCTGACCCCGGGGGTCCACATAAGCCAAGCGATGCAGGGACGGCTCCTCCGGAGCCCCCAGGAGAGGCCAACGTGTCCCCACACCTTGCCCCAGACCCGGAGGGCCAGGGGTTCCTCGAGCAGGTGGCTGAGCTGTCACCCAGGCCCGCATGCAGATGGCTGAGCACTGGATTTAATGCTCTGCCGTGGCGGCCTTGAAATTCTTCATTCTTGAATAAGGGGGCCTGCCTCCTCATTTTACACAAATTACAGGTTAGTTCTGCCTGAAGGTTCTCATCCAGACCAGCCCTGCCCTTGACAGGTGAGCTACAGACACAGTTACACAGTCAGAAAAAACAAACAAAAAAACCAAGATAATCACCTCATCTTCTAAACTAACTATGGAATGTGCTTTTCACAACTCTGTGTTCCGCCGTCTGCAGAAGTCTTCTGATACATCACAGCATCGTTAGACTAAGTGTTCTACAGACAGAGGCAGCTTTGAAGTTAAGACTAACCCACACACAAACACGGGGACATATTTTTAAACTGTGTTATGTTACATCACTGATATTGGGGTGGGGGGGTGGGTGAAGGGAGGAATCGACTCTTAGTCATATGACTCTGGAGAATGTACGATCTTCAAATACAAACTGACACATGAATTACAAAACATGAGAGATTTCATTATCTGTATTCCCAAGAGTAGGGAACTATACCAAAATAACTTAGAAACAACATCTACACAAAACCCCCTCATTCTCAATTTCTAAGATTATAAGAAGTTGAAGGTCAGGTAGCAAACAGTACAGAGATTCCCATCTTTCTCCTGGTATGTCTTTCAGGATGAGCTAGGAGCTTGTCCCGAAACTCACTCACTATACTCTCAACAACATTTGACATTATACTAAACATAACTCGAATAGCTTTTCAAGGAAGAGACTTCCAACTTCCAAAATCAACTAAAGTTTTGAAATGAAAAATATCTACCACCTTCTGATCAAAACCACATTTTATACTGTTTAAAAGATTATGCTGTGCTGTGGTTTCAATCATGTCCAGCTCTTTGCAACCCTGTGAACTAACTGTAGCCCACCAGACTCCTCTGTCCATATGATTCTCCAGGCAAGACTACCGGAGTGAGTCGCCATGCCCTCCTCCAGGGGATGTTTCTGACCCAGGGATCAAGTCCAAGTCTCTTAAGTCTCCTGCACTGGCAGGCACACTCCTTACCACTGGTGCCACCTGGGAAATGCATTTAACAGATTAGGTTCTTTAAAAATCTCTCTTCAAGACCTAACAGACTGTATACCTCTTCCAGGAAAAGAAAGGACCAACAGCAACCATGAACACCAATATATTAGTGAATATGCACAAAACACAGGAAAGAAATTCCACTGGAACTGCGAGCCTATGTGGGAATAAAAGTCAAATAAGTCATACAGGGAACATAAGAAATTTAGATTACAATTGAAATGGCTTAAATCAAAACTGGAGGATGGTTTTGTCTTTCATACAGATCAAACTTAGAATTACACAACAAAAGTTATCCTTAGAACCATCTTACAAAATGTGGAATGACTAGGTCACATCATCATACGGCATGTTTCGAAGTTGCTAAGAGAGTAGGCATTCAATGTCATCATCACAAGGACAAAAAAAATTTAACTACAGGAGGTGACTGATGTTAACTAAAGTGGAAATAATCTTGCAATTAGTAAGCTGTGTGTCAATTATATCTCAAGAAAATTGGGGGGTGGGAATTAGGCAAATTATGTGAAATTTTATTATAACAACATACCTCACGACTTTTTGGAAAATAAGAGAGGAAAATTAATTATAGAAAATGAATTCGTCTTTTAAAAAAGCAGCCGCTAGGTGGCAGTGTCCTGAGCCTCCATTAGCTGGCGAGCAGCTGTTATACTGAGAACTGACCAGAAGGTGGCAGCGTAGCCTCAGTTTCCCAGTACCAACAGCTCAGCCTGCTCTTAAGGCTTTTCGTGCACCAAAGAAATCACAACTACACCTCTCAATCGTCTTTTTTTTTTTTAAAGCAAGAGCTTTCATTCCCTTACGTTCTGAATGTTGATCTGCAGTTCCATTTTGTAGTGATTGAAGTCTTTGGCAAGTTCATGGCCCTGATGATAGAAAGTAAACATTCCCTGAAAAAATGACAGCATCTAAAACAAAGGAGAAAAGGCAACATTAGCACACACAAACCCTCAGGGGAAAAATAAAACAGCCACAGGTCTCCCCACATCTCATTAAGGTCCTATCAAGGGAAAATAATTCAAAGCAAGTCACTAGAATTCAACTAAATCCAACTGCATTTTGTTCATTAGTTGCTCCCTATAAAAAAAGAATGAAGGATCTGCGATTTCTCCCTCAATAGCAGAGCCATTAAATAGCTTTTATAGTGTGCTGTAGAGAAGAAACGGAATTCTACATCACCCCTTTGCCCTTTTTCTTTAAAAAAGAAACCTTTATTTACGTCTGGCCATACTGGCTCTTTATTGCTGTGTGGGCTTTTCTCTGGCTGCCATGAGTGTGGGCCACTCTCTGGTTGTGGGGTGCAGGCTTCTCTCGCCGCAGGACACAGGCTCTAGAGTGCACGGGCTTCAGTACTGGCAGCACGTGGGCTCAGTAGTTGTGGACCCCGGGCTCTGGAGCACAGGCTCAACGGTTGTGGCCCACAGGCTTCATTGCCCCATGGCGTGTAGCACCTTCCCAGACCAGGGATCGAACCCATGTCTCCTGCACTGGCAGGTGGATTCTTGAGCACTGAGAAGTCAAGAGAATCCCTACAGGCTGATAGAACCTATGAGGAAAGTGAAATACAGATCAGAGTCAGAAGCTCTTTCAAAGGGCACCCAGTGTAGGGCACCCTCTGTTGTTGACAAAGATGCTCCGTGACTGAGGCAGAGAGGGCAGAGGCGGGGCAGTAATCAAACCCCGAGCTTCCTACAAACCCCTGACCCTCTTGACCAGAGGGCTGCCACCTCTGCTCCACGTGTGAGCAAATCTGCCGTGAGAATGATCAGAGGTGAGAGTTCAGGAAATCCCGGGATCCACCGTCTTCAGAATGTCACATCGTGCAGTGCTGAGGAATTTGGGACTCTGACATCCAGTGGCCAGCAGAGGTCAGTTCCCCACTGGGGCCAATTGCTGACATTTCTCTACTTCAATGTCTACATTTGCTAAGTGGCATAATTAAAATATCTCCTGAAGAGAGTACTGTGTGGAATCCACGTACGATCACAGAAAAATGCTTAGAATGACCTAAACAATGACAGAGCACTGTAAATGTTCACACACACACACACACACACACACAAAAGGCCATTATTATGACTTCTCACAAAAAGAAAGCTTGAAGGAGGTTTTCTCTGTTTAACTTAGGGTAATTCCATTACTCCACTGGAACATAGCTTCTACCAATGCTAATTTTTCATTAACGATTACTTGGTTCTTCAGTTTGTTTCTCAAGATCATACATACAATAGTTAAACTGTATGGCACGTGAATTATACCTCAGTAAAGCTTTTTTATTTTAATCACATGCAATATGCTGCTACTGCTGCTGCTAAGTCGCTTCAGTCATGTCCGACTCTGTGCGACCCCACGGACGGAAGCCCAGCAGGCTCCCCCATCCTTGGGATTCTCCAGGCAAGAACACTAGAGTGGGCTGCCATTTCCTTCTCCAACGCATGAAAGTAAAAAGTGAAAGTGAAGTCGCTCAGTCGTGTCCGACTCTTAGCAACCCCATGGACTGGAGCCTACCAGGCTCCTCCATCCATGGGATTTTCCAGGCAAAAGTACTAGGGTGGGGTGCCATTGCCTTCCCCAATGCAATATAGCCTATATTAAAATTAAAGTGACTTCTTGAGAATCACGGATCTCAGTGTATATCTGTTTTTTGTGTTTTTTTTTTTTTTGCTAAAACCCACACTATGAAATATCCTTTGTTCTGATTCAGAAGATATATATTCATAGATATATTAACATAAAAATAAGTGAAGCTCTCAGAGTACACCTACATAAGCACGAGTGAAAATCACGTGTTTCTAAAATAAGTGTAAGGAATGTCAGAGTAACCCACAAAGTAGTTTCAAATGTTCTGCATACTGGTTCTTAATTTAGGTTGCGTGAAAGTGAAGGTCACTCAGTCGTGTCTGATTCTTTGCGACCCCATGGACTATACAGTCCATGGAATTCTCTAGGCCAGAATACTGGAGTGGGTAGCCTTTCCCTTCTCTAGGAGATCTTCCCAACCCAGGGATCGAACCCAGGTCTCCCGCATTGCAGGCAGATTCTTTACCAGCTGAGCCACACGGGAAGCCCAAGAACACTGAGTGGGTAGCCTATCCCTTCTCCAGCGGCTCTTCCTGACCCAGGAATTGAAGTGGGCTCTTCTGCATTGCAGGCAGATTCTTTACCAACTGAGCTATTGTGTAAGTAGTGTGGATTGTATTAGAAATAATTTGTTACCAGTCATTGTTGAAAGTACCAAGGTTTGGATGGATGCACCTGCCTTAGAAACAAACTTAGGTAGAATAAAGATTATCCCATAAACACCCTCAGGCTCACTCACATTCCAGTAACTTCATGGGAATTCTTGCTAAGGGTAGAGTCACAACTAGGATGGGAGAAGTTGCACCTGACTGCAGAGTCCTCGCGGCCATGTAGCAAAAGGGATAATACTCATTCCACTGCTGCACAATAAGGCCGAGAACCGCTACTTGGTGGTGGGATTTTGACTCCACAGTGACCTGGGTGTGCTGTGTACAGTTTATGACATCTTGTTTTGTGTTTATGCATCACGGCCTGTAGCAACCATAAATGAGACCTCGAAAGAAACAGATTCCTATTCTCTATCATGACATTCGACTCACAGAGAAGCTTGCTGTTTATACTTACAGGTTCCACAAACTCAAACTTCTTCCTTTCTTGGATTTCCTGAAGCTTACACACATATTCAAGAGACAGTTCATGAAAGTGTTGCCGGTTCTGTTCCACTTGGATATCTGCCTGTGTTAAAACAAAGGAGGCGGTCATATTAGAGATGGTGTGAAGTCAAACTCTCTATCCGAGGTCTGCAAAGCTCCCAGCTGTGGGCCAAATATGGCCAGCTGCCTGTTCTCCTAAACGAGGTTGTGCTGGACACAGCCTGACCATTCCATCATGTATCTATGTAGACTTCCCTGCTATAACAGCTGAACTGAGTTATCCCAAGAGGGACCTCATGGTCTTAAAAAACGTAAAATACTTATTAGTATCTGACTGTCTGCAGAAGTAGTTTGCCAACCCCTGCTCATGTCTGTGATGAGGTTGACCCCTAAGAACCGAACATCACGCAGTCTTGCTCTTCATGAGAAACCTACCCCAACCACAACTGACACGCAAGTTGGAACCATAGACACAGACCCCAAACTCACAGTGTTTCCATTAACAAATCGCCTAAGCATCAAGTGGCCTGGGAAGGAGGACTGAACAAATTCCAGTCGCCATGGCACTCCTGAGTGAAAACAGCAGGTGAAGAAGTGGCAACAGCCCCTCTGCAAGAACTTGGCTCCCAGGCAAGGCTGGGCTTGACGCCCATCTGCAGGTAGTCACGCTCCTACACCCTCAACACGCCCATGCCTTGGAAGCGAGCAGGCACCAGATGGCCAGGAGACTATTCCAAAAAGAGGTTCCCCGTTCTCTTGTCTAACTAGAAAGGCACTGGGAGAGGAGACGGCTCCACAGAGGAATAGGGAGAAAACTCTGGCCCTCAGAACGTTTCCTATACAGCATCATGTAGTTTACCTGGACATTTCTCCAGAGGCCATATCTAAACAACGGAAAGATGCTCAGCATCACTCACCATCAGGGAAACACAAATCAAAACCACAGGTTACACTGTGGTGTACACACTCACTGCACGCTTATCGAAAACAAAACAAACAAAAAAACAGGAAATAGCAAAAACAGAACTATCCCCAGAACAAAACAGAAAAGAAAAGTACTGGTGAAGATGTAGAGAAACGAGCTTTGTACACCGCCGATGTGAATGCAAAATGACTCAGCTGCTATGGAAACAGTATGGCTGTTCTCTACAAAAAAACTAAAGACAGAATGACCATATGACCTTAACAGTTCCATTTCGGGGTATACACTCAGGAACTGCAAGCAGGGACTCAAACAGATACTTGCTCACCCACACTGACAGCAGCGAAACGGCAGAAATAACCAATGTGCCCACTGACAGATGAAGGGATAATCAAAATCTGGTCTACACAGATAATGGAATATTATTCAGCCTCGGACTGGAAGGGAATTCCAGCACCTGGCTCAACATGGAAGAAGCCTCAGGACATTAAGATGTCAACAACATGTTGGCACTTGCCTTGTACCTCTACAAGCACTAACTCATGAGCTGCTATAGCTGCTGACAATCGAAACCCCCTGAAAAGGAGGTCAGGGTGGAGAGCAGACATGAAGCACTCTGTGCTCTGGGAAAAACTGCCAGGACAGGTCTCCTGAAAATATGTAGCTATCTACATATTTTCAGGGGCTGATTTTATGAGCCCAATTCTTGTATCTCTTCCTATCTAGAAAAACACTAAAATCCTTCATGGAAATGTCTGCTCCTCGAGACCAGCAGTCACCCTCACAAAACTACCAGAAACCTTCCACACAAAAAACACATGCTTCAGTGCACGCACACCTCCTTCAACAAAATCACATATATACTGACCTTCCCTCCACCACTTGGAGCAGTTTCTTAGAGCTATCTGAAACGCTGTCTCCCAGACTATAGTTCTCATTTTGCCCCAAATAAAACTTCCTCACAACTCTCAACTCACAACATTGTACATTTATTTTAGTCCACAGTGCTAAATGAAACGAGCCAATTACAAAAGGACAGGTGCCACACGATTGCTCTTCCATGAGTACCTGGAAGAGTGAAATTGATAGACAGGAAGTAGAATGATGGTTAGGAGCTGGAGGGAAGGGGGCTGGGGAGTCACAGTTCAGTGGGAAGCACAGCGTTTCCGTATCTAAGCCTTTAGGAGTTGGAATGTGGGGGTGACTGTATTTAATGACACTGAACAAACGATATCTTCGAACATAGTTAAAATCGTATCTTGCTATATTTTGGGCTTCCCTTGTGGCTCAGCTGGAAAAGAATCTGCCTGCAATGCAGGAGACCCAGGTTCAATCCCTGGATTGGGAAGATCCCCTGGACAAGGGAAAGGCCACCCTCTGGCCTGGAGTATTCCATGGACTGTGTAGTCCATGGGGTCACAAAGAGTCAGACACGACTGAACAACTTTCATTTCACCTGCTATATTTTACCACAACAAGATTTTAAGTTTTGGGGGGAAAAAAAGGCAACAGGTAATAATTTTTTGGCATCATATCATTTTTTAATTAATGTTTAAATATAATAAATGCGTCTTACTGTGAAATGAACTATTTCCTGCTATATGTGTAAACATCAGCCTTTCAAATGTAAATTTCTGAGCCCAGGAAAACAATACCAGCTATGCACCAGCCATCAGCTAAGTGTGCTGAGGGGCTTGGGGGGATGCCAAGAAAGCGGAGGAGGCAGCCATCCATCACATTCTCCACCTGTTATGGTAAACATTCCCTGGAGCAGGGAATGGCATCCCACTCCAGTATTCTTGCCTGGAGAATTCCATGGATAGAGGAGCCTGGTGGGCTACAGTTCGTGGGGTCACAAAGGGTTGGACACGACTGAGAGACTAACACACACACACACACACACACACACACACACGGTCAACACTAAGGATATGAACAATCAAGAAGCAGGATTCGGCCCCAGACAGCTGAGAGGCACACGAAAGGAATGAATTCCGTGGGTGCAGACACTTGCATCTTCCCATCCACAGAAGACAAGGCTGTGATCCATGTGATCTGTGGTGCTGGAGAAGACTCTTGAGAGTCCCTTGGACTGCAAGGAGATCCAACCATTCCATCCTAAAGGAAATCAACTCTGAATATTCATTGGGAGGATTGCTGCTGAAGCTGAAACTCCAATACTTTGGCCACCTGATGTGAAGAGCCGACTCATTAGAAAACACCCTGAAGCTAGGAAAGATCAAAGGCGGGAGGAGAAGGGGGCGACAGAGGACGAGCCAGCTGGATAGCATCACCAACTCAATGGACATGAGTTTGAACAAGCTCTGGGAGATGGTGAAGGACAGGGAAGCCTGGCTTGTTCACCTGCATTCCATGGGGTTGTGAAGAATCAGACACAACTCAGCAACTGAACAACAACATACATATAAGAATGCTAAATTCTTTGAGATATCTGGCTTTCCTTAATTAACAGACTGCCTCTTGCCACCCCCACCTTGATACAAACTTCTATATATCCTGACTCCTTTCCCCGCCTCCCTGGAGCAGATCACTTTGAGATGCTCTCTACTTGCTGGAAATCCTTGTAATTCCCACCAAAAAAAGAACCCTACTTTCAGATTGTGACTACTTGTTTAGCCAACATGACTAAGTCAAAATGTTTCTTATTAAGCCAAATTTTCTACCTAATACTCATAGAAATCATGATTATTTTTATGCCTCTAATGACCAGAGATTGAGCTCAGCCACCAGCAGTTAACAGGCACAACTCCCAGGAAAAACAATGCAAGTGTGTTGAGTATTTACTAAAATGGAGCTATGGGAGATTTAAGGGTGAATCTTTCGTGTTATTGTTAATGGAAGATGCCTTTCAAGAAAATTTCACCAGGATCAGATTTACCAAGGTCGTTTTCTTTTTTTTTTTTTTTTTTTGAGTGGATTCTCTCCTGGTTGTGCTCCTGTATTGCTGCTCAGCTTCTATTCACAGCCTCCTAACGTTCTGAGTGTTCAGAACTGCTGTGCCAGGCACGGAGAGATCTTATCACCAGAATCCCTGGGATTGTAGATAACCCATCATTTACGCCACCACCACAGACATCCAAATTACACCCAGCAGCACAGTCCTTTAGCTTGACTCCGTCTAAAAGGCAATCACTATATAAGTGGTATAAGAAGAAATGTATTTGGTCTTTGTCCCAGGTTCCTGGCACAAATCTCCTAAAACCCTTGGAATTTCCTGACTGAGGGAAGTGCCTGCTGTCATTTGTAAGGAGCCCAGAGAGAACACTCCTGTTTGTGCTAATAAGGTGACGTTGGGGGCCCCAAGGCTGCACTGATCAGAAGGTTAGAACCTTGGCCCCACCCCCTGGCCCTAAGGAAGGGGGAAGCACTACAGATTAAGTTCTGTAGCAACTCTTGAACACGGGTTCATAAGCTTCCAGGTTGGCAATGTAAAAAATCAGTAAACAGAAAACTCAATTAAACAGAGCTGGGTCACCAGAGTGTGAGCACTCGTGGCTTAAGACAACAACAGAGCCCAAGAGAAAGAAGGAAGATGACTCTTCTCGCCTGGCTGGGACTCAGCCCAAGAAAAGCCATGGCCTCTGTTTACTATAGCCTAAACCCGTCTTTACTGGAGAAATATCTGGCAGACTATTCATTTCAGGTCATGAGTAAATCCATCCACTTGCCTGAACAGTGACACAGCCCAGCTCCACAGGGTCAGAAGTTTCTGCACCCGGGACCCTTCTGGACCCAGTCCTGGCACCTCTTCCTCTTGGCTGCTCATCTGAATCCCCTAGATTACCTTTTACAGTAAGCTGGTAAACTTAAGTAAACATTGCCTAGTTCTGTGAGTTGCCCTAGCAAATCAATCAAACCCCAGGAAGGGGCGGGGGGAGGGGGGAGGGTCACAGGAACCTTTTCTTTGGAGTCAGTTAATCAGAAGCACACCAGGATTTGGTGTTAGAAGTGGGGCAGTCTTTTTTTTTAATTGAAGTTCAGTTGACTTACAATGTGTTAGCTTCTGCTGTACAACAGAGTGATTTGGTTACACATATAAATTCTTTTCTGTTATGATTTATTACTGGATACTGAATAGAGCCTTGTTGTTTATCCATTCTATATATAATAGCTGGCATCTGCCAGTCATTAGTAGGGCAGTCTTGTAGGACTGAGCCTTTAACCTGCAGGATCTGACACTATTTCCAGGTAGTGCCAGAAATGAGTTCATTGCTTGTGGCAACTGAAAAACACACAACTGGACTATACATTTTTACTATACCAAGCAAAAGTCATTTTTTTAAACATATAACTTCAAATAGATTATCAATTTCACTTCTGACCATGTCTGCTGTAAATACCCATAATAGGAACAGATCCCTCACACAAAGGTCTTCAAGGGATCTATTTCTCTGGTCATACTTATGGAAATATAATTATCTGAGTACTCAGTGTCAACTGAAAAAAAAAAATGCATGACGTGAGAGCAGTGAGTCAAGTTTTATTGGGGGCACAATGTGGAATATAGCCTGGGAGCAGGTCCTCAGAAGTTGCCTAGTTAATTTAATCTAAAGAGGCAGATGGCAAGTGCTAATTTTTAGCTGCCATAAGGAAACAAAAATATAGTTCAAATATCAGCAGTCAAAGAATTTTCTCAAATATCCAATTACTGTTCTAGTACAAATAGTAATATTGAGAATTTGGGGGTGTGATGGAGGGAGAAGCTAGTGCCCGTTCAATACAGAGCGAGAGGCAAAGGTCCGAATAAACCAAAAGTGCCAGCCTGCTGTCGGCCACAATTTTCTCCTGAATTTCACTGGAAACCAGAGGAAAGAACAGCTGATAACAAGGACATATGCCTTTATTCAGTACCACTCTCAGCACCCTTTATTAATCTCTCAAGCACCTCAACTCAATTTACTGAAGATGAGCAACCCATTAGCCACTGCCAGAAGTGGCCCAAAGCCACATCTAACCTTCTTTCCTTTAAGGAGCATCTCATCCTTAAGGCATTTACTCTTGCAACAGAAAGCTCAGTCAAATGGGGTTCTGTACATTTGAAAGGCGCACACAAATCAAAACAGCAAAGAAAATGTAATTTTTTTTAATCTTTTGGTCATGCCGCTCAGCATGTGGGATCTTAGCTGCCCAACCAGGGATCGAACCCATGCCCCCTGCATGGAGAGCATAGAGTCTTTTAACCATGGAGCACCAGAGAAGACCCAAGAATATATAATTTAAGTGAAAACTAAAATGATTCATCTTGAAGGTCTCTTCAAATTTCCAATCTAATGTTTAATTATCTTTGGGAATGACGAAATTGTTGCAGGTCTAGCTCACAATCTTCACACTTGTTCATTCAATAAATATTTATTAGTGCCTGCTCCCCAACAGGTCTTATTCTAGGCACTGTGGACAGAGTACTGACGAGAACTAGGCTGTTGCCTGCAAGGAGCTGACAACCCAGGGAAAGAAGCCATGAAACAACCGAATGAACACTGTGTGTGCTCAGTCGGGTCCAACCCTTTGCGACCCCATGGACTGTAGCCCCCTAGGCTCCTCTGTCCATGGAATTTTCTAGGCAAGAATATGGGAGCTGGTTGCCACTTCCTATTCCAGGGGATCTTCCTGACTCAGGGATCGAACCTGAGTCTCTCGTGCCTCTTGCATTTACAGGTGGATTCTTTACCACTGAACCACCTGGAAAGCCCACATCTGAATATGTAGTGAGTCAAATGGTTGTAAGAGCAAGAAAAAAAAAAAAGGCAGAGTAAGGAAGGCACCCTAAATAAGATAAAACATCTCCACTCAGGGGAAGTTTGAGAGGAGACTATCTGGAAGACTATTTGCAGGACTGAGTCATGCGGATCTGGCAGAAGGATGAACACCGAGGCCCTCAGCCACGGAGCCAAGCCAGAATGAGGCCGCCATATGGGGTGAGAGAAGGCGGAGTGGACTGGGGCCTCTGACGGAGCTTCTAGGAGCGTTTGGAGAAGAAGAGAAGACAAACGCTGACTCTGCTGCCATATAGAAAATAAACTGTAAGAGAGCTTCCCTGGCAGTCTAGGGGTTGGGAGTCTATGTTTCCAATGCAGGGGACATGGGTTCGATCCCTGTGTCGTCATGACACAGAGTAACATGCGTGCACATATGCATAAAAAAAGTGTGAAAGTGTTAGTCACTCAGTCATGTCTGACTCCTTGAGACCCCAGGACTGCAGCCCACCCAGGCTCCTCTGTCCATGAGATTTCCCAGGCAAGAATACTGGACTGGGGAGCCATTCCCTTCTGCAGGGGATCTTCAAGACCCAGGGATCCAACCAGGATCTCCTGCACTGCAGGCAGATTCTTTACAGTCTGAGCCACGGGGGAAGCCGCATGCATACATGCATAAATGAATGCAAAATAACTTGGAAAAGGAAATAAACTGTAGGGATCCCTGAGTAAAAAGCAGGGAGGCTTCTGTAGTCATCTATGTGAGAAATGCCCACCACTTGGGACAGGGTGACAGGTTTGCAGGCTAGGAGAACTGGCCACATTCTGAGAATATCCTGAAGTTGAAGCAGACCTAGGCTGAGGATCTAGGTGGACTGAGAGAAAAGGCCAAAGATGACGCTACAGATTTTGCGCTAGCAACAGGTAGAACGATATCTAATTAGAGAGTGAGGTGGAGATGGAAATTGACTTGGGGCATGGAAATCCTATCTGGATACCTGGAAACAGAGATCAAGTAGAACAGGAAGTGGAAAACTGCTGGCGTAAAGAGAGCCTCTACGAGGAACAGCTGTCCCTTCAAAATTGGCAAAGGGCAGGAGGTGAGGGAGCACGTGTAGCAACTGCATAGCTTTCTGCACAATATGGAAAATGAGAGAATGCAGCCCCGCCTTCAAACAGTACTGTAGTCAGGATTAGACCGCACAAAAGGGCCTTTCTCTTTTACAGACCATCGAACACCATGTAAACATCAGCCAATCACATTACAGAGACAAAAGAAGATGTGACATGTGGATCATGTCAACATAACCACACACATACACACAGCGTTTGCAACTAAATCTGTAACATTTAAACACAACCCAGGTTTACTCTACAACATTGTCATTTTGATAAGACTTCACCAAGTGTCTATTATAGTGGTACCTTATGCCTGGATCCCTTATGTGTTTAAAAATAAACAAATGCACGGGGAAGAAGTCACACTTCTGTGGGATGAATCAAGATCCTTACAAATGAAAACAGCATTATGTTTAAGGAAAGCATATGTTCCAAATTGTAAACAACTGAATTTCCATTCAAGGGTGTGAGTGAGGAAAATCAAGTGGCAGGGAATGTAGCGGGGTGGGGGGAGGACAGAAAGCGAAAACGAGACAGAAGATATAAATTCCTTTCTCCTTACATACAGCTCCCTCCAAAAGAAACAAGTCTACTAACACAAGTAAAACAGATGCTCTCTTTCCAAAGGAGCTGAAAAACTCCTGAATCTTCAGCATTAGGCAAGATTAATTCCGCCTTCACATAAAAGCCAAATGGTATAGGAGCTTATTCAATTCCTTTTTTCAACACATCTTGAAAGTTAATTAATAATCTATTCCTGAAAATAATATATCTTTTCTCAGTTATGCTAGTTAAAATGGTTGTTCCTGGGAAAATATACTCAGAACCAAAATTTCTATTACTCTGAACCCACACTGCATTAATCACTCCATGAGATCTTATTTTGTCTTATTCCAAAAGAGCTTTTTTTAAAAAATTCATGGTGATACCTAGTCATTTTTTCCATCTCTAATAAACCTAGATGAAACATTTTCAAAAGAAAAGCTCATTAAAAAAAAAGACATGCACTGATTATTAAATTTTACAAACAAAAGAAAAATAAAAACAATACCTCTTGTAAATGTGAGTCTTTCTTTTTTGCTGATAAATTCAAATGTTTATCAATTAGGCTATAGTTCCTTTCAGTCTCTTTGTCAAACTTCTTTTTTTCTTCCTACAAATAAGAAAAACATAGACAAGTATGATTAAACAGAGGAGGGGAAAGGCGTATACAGTCAATCAACTGGGAAGATCAAAATATGAAAAATATCCAAAAAGAAAGTACCATGGAGTGTGAAAAAGTTATCTGGAAAATCCATCTGCAGCCAGGCCACTGTTTATTAATCATCAAGACAGCATTAGGACTAAAGAGTCACTTACCTTTTTGCTTGTTTCTTTAATGACCTTTCTTCCTAGTCTGTTATTTTCAACCCCTCATACCTATCAGTGTTTGGAATTAATGCCATTCACTTGTCCATTTAAAAAAAAAATTTTTAGGATGAAAACATAATAAGACCATAAAGCTTAAAAAAGCAAACTTGCTACAGATTTTGGCATATAAATGGAATTCACATAAAACTGAGTAAGTTTTGATCTACATTTAAAAATTATTTACAATCGCCATTAGGAGGAGGGGGGAAAAAAACACATATCTTGGGGGAAAAAAATCTTCCCTAATTGTCTAGTATAAATATAACAATAAAATCCTCTGGCCAGAAATGTCAACTGCTTACCCAAATTTCAGCAGTGATTTCTGTACCACTGTCTAGAATATTTATCAATAGGTCCACAGGGCCTAAAATAATACTGACATACTTCTACTGAGATCCTTTGGTTAACATTACAAACATTTCTCAGGCACTGCCAAGAAAGAGTATTTGTTGTCCTTTTGCTAGAGTAGCTTTTAGAGAAAACAAGGAACCAATTTTTTTTTAATACGGCAGAGACAACCTCCCCTAAAACTGCCTGCCAACATAAGTAGATTTTTCATAAACATTTCTGAGCACCAATGAGCTCAAGTGATGTTCTCCTGCTGTCAAAATGTTTCTATTAACTTCAGACTCTCCCCAACTCTCCAAGGCCTCCTAGAAAGGAACGTTCCCTTCCCTATTTTCCAGCTTCTATTTTATAAAGTCAAAAATAATGACCTGTCCCGGCTTTTTCTGGCATGATCTTCCTATTAAGCAAAAGGGGTAAATAAAGCACAAAAATTGTATTTCTCTGCATTTATCATCATTTTTTCCACTCCACGGGACTACAAACCATGTGAGACACTGGGAACAAAGCTCTGCCCACTCACCCAAAGGTTGAACCCCCACGCTGATGAAGGCACAAGACTCAGAACTGATGCTTCTTCCCATTTCCACTTCAACTTTAATTACCAACTAGCCGCACATCTTCAAGGGCAAAAACAGAACAGAACACTTAACAGTATAAAACCTTAGTTTTTCTGTTTAAAAGATCAGGGGACTTCCTTGGTGGTCCAGTGGCTAGGTAGGACTCCACACTTGTGAGGCTTCCATCCCCCATCTGGGAACTAACACCCCACATGGCCCCCACATGCCCTTGTGCGGTATGGCCAAAAAAAAAAATACTGTCATAAAACCTAAAATATTTAAAAAAAAAATCAGGAATTCAGTTTTGTCCTAGTTCATTCTTAGAACCAATGCTAACATTCTGTAATCCTACCGTTCACCTATACACGAGAATGGTCAAACTTTCAGTAAAGCGGAGGCACTTTTTTTCTTTACGCCCTAGGTTTAATTTACAGCTTTTTTTTTTTATGCTTAACACATTAATATTACCTGGTTACTCTCTTTCCTGCTTTTTATTATGACACACTTCCTGAATGATCTTAATGACTAACATAAAATGCACTAAATGGAACATATGGCCACTACTTTAAAATCCCCACTATTTTTACAAGTTCATACGGTAGAGTGTGCACTGGATTAGGTGTCAGAAGACACAGGTTCCAGTGGCCGCTATGACCCTGTGGCTCTGCCCCAGGGTCACAGCCTTCTCTGAGCATCAGTTTCTCAGGTTTAAAACCAGACGGGAATGGAGGTAACACGGCTGCATTTACCACAAGTACATGGCAACCCAACATGATGTGCTTAAAAATGCTTCCTATCTTTGCAGATGAGTATTCAGAGAATACTGAAAACGTGTTTACTCCTTTGACTTCATCTGAATCACAGAAGGGGACAAAGGAAGCAACGATGCTACAGTCAGCAGTCAAAACACCCAGCACGTGGGGAAATAGTGGGGTATGTAAATGAGGACGCGGGTTAAGTCTGGAATGAAAGAAAATGGTGCTGTCAAGCCTCCTTGAAGAAAGAATCTAGCCAAGAAACAACACCATGCCCACCAATTTGAGTGAAAATACACTTGTTCATCTTTGGTATGATACTATACAAATGCTGCTGTGTTTTGTTTTGAATCTGAAGACTCGGATAATTGTCTCTCCTTGCATTTTTTTTCTCAGTGTCTCTACAGAATATTCTGTTTCTCTGTACTCATATGACTTTGGGCACTTAATTCTGAATTTTAAAAGGGGCTGTGTTCAAGTAGCATTCAATAAAGAACAGAGTCTTTTCTTCAACATTGCAATATAGGATACATATACACATATGGATGTGTACATATATATATATATACACATATATACACACACACAAATATAAAATAAATGAGCCATAACAGGGAACAAAATTGAGTCAGTTGAAGTGATACAGAGTGAAGTAAGTCAGAAAAACAAATATTGCATATTATCACATATATCAGACAAGGCAATGGCACCCCACTCCAGTACTCTTGCCTGGAAAATCCCATGGACTGAGGAGCCTGGTAGGCTGCAGTCCATGGGGTCGCTAAGAGTCGGACACGACTGAGCGACTTCACTTTCACTTTTCACTTTCATGCATTGGAGAAGGAAATGGCAACCCACTCCAGTGTTCTTGCCTGGAGAATCCCAGGGATGGGGAATCCTGGTGGGCTGCCATCTGTGGGGTCGCACAGAGTCGGACACGACTGAAGCGACTTAGCAGCAGCAGCATCACATATATACGAAGAAGGCAATGGCACCCCACTCCAGTACTCTTGCCTGGAAAATCCCATGGACGGAGGAGCCTGGTGGGCTGCAGTCCATGGGGTCACTGGGAGTCGGATACGACAGAGCGACTTCCCTTTCACTTTTCACTTTCATGCATTGGAGAAGGAAATGGCAACCAACTCCAGTGTTTTTGCCTGGAGAATCCCAGGGATGGAGGAGCCTGGTGAGCTGCCGTCTGTGGGGTCACACAGAGTCAGACATGACTGAAGTGATTTAGTATAGTAGTATAGTATAGTATGGAATCTAGAAAAATAAATATTGATGAACCCGTTTGCAGGGCAAGAATAGAGGTGCAGACAGAGAGAAAAGACTTGTGGAGACAAATAAGGAAGGAGAGGGTGGGACAAATTAAGAGCTTAGCACTGAAATATATACACTCCCGTTTGTAAAACAGACAGCTTGTAGGAGCTTCTGTATAACTCAGGGGGCCCAACCTGGCACTCTGTGATGACCTAGAGAGGGGAGGGAGGGGCACCAGAAAGGGGATATGTGTATACATATAGCTGATTCATGATGCTGTACAGCAAAAACAAACACTGTAAAGCAATCATACGCCAATAAAAAAATAAAATAGAGTAATATGAGACAAAAATCAAGGATCAAACTATTACAATGAAAACTGTTCTATGAAACAGAATTACTCAAGTGAGTCTGGATCAAGCTGGAAGTCAAGTCAGTAAGGAAAAGTGGAGGCAAGGGTTCGCCAGCCAGCTCACATCTGTATTACAAGGAGAGGCAGGCAGCCATTACAGAGCCCCAGCAGACTGTTGCCATGTGGAACTGTAAGCCCAGTATTTAGGCCGTTCCATTGATTTTTCTGGAACAACTGAAAGACTCAATGATTTTTAAACAGTGATTAAAAAAAAAAAAAAAAACTTATGTTTTAGGTTTAACATGAGTCAGTTAAGTCGCTCAGTCCTGTCCAACTCTTTGCAACCCCATGGACTGCAGCATGTCAAGCTTCCCAGTTCTTCACCAACTCCCAGAGATTGTTCAAACTCATATCCAACAAGTCAGTGACTCCATCCAACCAGCTCATCCTCTGTCATCCCCTTCTCCTCCTGCATTTAATCTTTCCCAAAATCAGGGTCTTTTCCAATGAGCCAGTTCTTCACATCAGGTGGCCAAAGTACTACAGTATCAATATCAGTCCTTTCAATGATTATTCAGGACTGATTTCCTTTAGGATTGACTGGTTTATCTCCCTGCAGCACAAAGGACTCTCAAGAGTCTTCTACAACACCACATTTCAAAAGCATCAATTCTGTGGTGTTCAGGTCCAGCTCTTACATTCATACATGACTACTGGAAAAACCATAGCTTTGACTAGACAGGCCTTTGTCAGCAAAGTAACATCTCTGCTTTTTAATATGCTATCTAGGTTGGTCATAGCTTTTCTTCCAATGAGCAAGCATCTTTTAATTTAATGGAGGTAGTCACCATCTGCAGAGATTTTGGAGCTCAAGAAAATAAAGTCTGTCACTGTTTCCATTGTTTCCCATCTGTTTGCCATGAAGTGATGGGACTGGATGCCATGATCTCAGTATTCTTAACGTTGAGCTTTAAGCCAACTTTTTCACTCTCCTCTTTCACTTTCATCAAGAGGGTCTTCAGTTCCTCTTCACTTTCTGCCATAAGGGTGGTGTCATCTGCATATCTGAGGTTATTGATATTTCTCCCAGCAGTCTTGATTCCAGCTTGTGCTTCTTCCAGCCCCGCATTTCTCATGATGTACCCTGTATATAAGTTAAATGAGCAGGGTGACAATATACAAACTTGACGTACTCCTTTCCTGATTTGGAACCAGTCTGCTGTTCCATGTCCAGTTCTAACTGTTTCTTCTTGACCTGCATACAGATTTCTCAGGAGGCAGGTAAGGTGGTCTGTTATTCCCATCTCAAGAATTTTCCAGTTTGTGTGATCTACACAGTCAAAGGCTGTGGCATAATCAAACAGCAGAAGTAGATGTTTTTCCAGAACTCTCTTGCTTTTTCGATGATCCAACCAATGGTGGCAATTTGATCTCTGGTTCCTCTGCCTTTTCTAAATCCAGCTTGAACATCTGGAAGCTTACAGTTCACGTACTGCTGAAGCCTGGCTTGGAGAATTTTGCATATTACTTTGCTAGGGTGTGAAATGAGTATAATTGTGCAGTAGTTTGAGCATTCTTTGGCATTGCCTTTCTTTGGGATTGGAATGAAAATGGACCTTTTTGAGTCCTGTGGCCACTACTGAGTTTTCCAAATTTGCTAGTATATTGAGTGCAGCACTTTCACAGCATCATCTTTTAGGATTTGAAATAGCTCAACTGGAATTCCATCACCTCCACTAGCTTAGTTTGTAGTGATGCTTCCTAAGGCCCACTTGACTTCGCATTCCAGGATGTCTGGCTCTAGGTGAGTGATTACACCATCATAGTTATCTGGGTCATGAAGATCTTTTTTGTACAGTTCTTCTGTGTATTCTTGCCATCTCTTAATATCTTCTGCTTCCGTTAGGTCCACACTATTTCTGTCGTTTATTGAGCCCATCTTTGCATGAAATGTTCCCTTGGTATCTCTAATTTTCTTGAAGAGATCTCTAGTCTTTCCCATTCTATTGTTTTCTTCTATTTCTTTGCACTCACCACTGAGAAAGGCTCTCTTATCTCTCTTGGCTATTCTTTGGAACTCTGCATTCAGGTATTTATACCTTTCCTTCTCTCCTTTGCCTTTCACTTACCTTCTTTTCTCAGCTATTTGTAAGGCCTCCTCAGACAATCATTTATCCTTTTGCATTTCTTTTCCTTGGGGATGGTCCTGATCACTGCCTCCCATACAATGTCACGAACCTCCGTCCACAGTTCTTCAGGCACTCTATCAGATCTAATCCCTTGAATCTATTTGTCACTTCCACTGTATAATCATAAGGGATTTGATTTAGGTCATACCTGAATGGTCTAGTGGCTTTCCCTACTTTCTTCAATTTCAGTCTGAATTTGGCAATAAGGAGTTCATGATCTGAGCCACTGTCAGCTCCCGGTCTTGTTTTTGCTAACGGCATAAAGCTTCTCCATCTTTGGCTGCAAAGAATATAATCAATCTGATTTTGGTATTGACCATCTGGTGATGTCCATGTGTAGAGTCTTCTCTTGTGTTGTTGGAAGAGGGTGTTTGCTATGACCAGTGCTTCTCTTGGAAAAACTCTGTTAGCCTTTGTCCTGTTTCATTTTGTACTCCAAGACCAGATCTGCCTGTTACTCCAGGTATTTCTTAACTTCCTACTTTTGCATTCCAGTCCCCTTTGATGAAAAGGACATCTTTTGGGGGGTATTAGTTCTAGAAGGTTTTATAGATCTTCATAGAAGCATTCAACTTCAGTAAGCCAACCAAACATGAGTAAGCCAAACAAAATGTTTACAAGTTGGTTCATGGGAAGTCAATTTGTAATCTGTTATAAAATCACACAAGCAAAAAATAAACAGTGAAGAACAGCTATTACTTAAAACAGCATAACCAGTCAAATAAGATGTACACTATGTAAATGGAAGAGAAAATTTTAAATCTAAGAAAAAAAACTTAAATACTCAGGTTTTTTTAATATATTAGAAATAAACATATATATGAAAGAAAAGAAAAGTCAAAGCATTAATCGCTCAGTCCTGTCTGAGTCTTTGTGACCCCATGGACTATAGCCCACCAGGCTCCTCTGTGCATGGGATTCTCCAGGCAAGGATCCTGGAGTGGGTTGCCATGCCCTCCTACAGGAGATCTTCCTGACCCAGGGATCAAATCTGGGTCTTCTACATTGCAGGCAGATTCTTTACCACTTGAGCGACCAGGGAAGCCAAAACATATATATATAGTGTGTGTGTGTGTGTGTGTGTGTGTGTGTGTATGTGTGTATATATATATTTAAAGGTGTCATAACAAATCATGGAATAAAAAACTATTATTCAACTAATGGTGTGGTATAACTGGTTAAGTAGTTGGAAATAAAAAGAGAACCATGTCTCAAATCAAAATCAATTCCAGATGGACTGAAAGAGTCACAAGTAAAAAATGAAACCAAAAAAGAGCATTTAATCAGATCTCAGAACAGAGAAGGAATTTATGAGGAAAAGGGAAATGCAAGAAGCCATGAGAATTTTTACATATCAAAACTATACAATAAATAAGGCAAAAAGCCAACAACTGGCAGGGAAAAGATAAAATTAATATGGAAGAAAGGGAGTTAACATTCCTAAGACATAAAATATTCTTTATGAAGCACTTTTTTTGCTCAAAGCATACATTACACTTCCACAGAAAAATTAGTAAAGAATACAGAAAATTCACAAAAGCTTGAAAATACTTGTAATTTTGTTTCATCTTAGAAAAGGAGGAAATTTTTAAATTACCAGGTAACTTTCCTTTTTACGTATTTTTGGTATTTTACAAATTTTCTAGGATGAGGAAATGAAAAGCTTTTATTTTCAGACTATGAACAGCAAATAGTAAGGCCCAACTAGTCTAGACAAGAGCTTACATACGTTCTTATAGATCCCAACTCTCTTTTAATTTAAATAAAAAGGTGGGGGGAATGCCCACATGTGGGTTTCCCTGGTGGTTCAGATGGTAAAGAATCCGCCTGCAGAGCAGGAGACCTGGGTTCAATCCCTGGGTTGAGAAGATCCTCTGGACAAGGGAATGACTACCCACTTCAGTAGTCTGGTCTGGAAAATCCCATGAACAGAGGAAGCTGGCAGGTTATAGTCCAAGGGATCGCAAAGAGTCAAACACGCCTGAGGCAGCTTAGCACAACGGCAATGCCCACACTTACAAGAAATGCAACTCACAGCACATGCAACACACTTGGCAGGAGCACTTCTTCCTGCATATCCAGGCCAACCAGAGTTTTGAAATCCCCGCTCTTCTCCGCTGGTCCACCAACACCTCACAACCCAGGTGAAATGCCACCTCTTCCATGAAGTGTTCCTTGACTTCTCCAGTGGAGAAACAGCCCCTTCCCTCCACTCCTGCACCAACGTCACCTCTCCTCCTTGACGTTCATTTGCCCTATGCAACGCACACCCTCTCCTGCCTGTAAGCTCTTTCATCCTCTCCTAAGCGTTGAGAAGTCAGCCTTTATCCCCGCACCTTGTAGATGCCCAGGGGACATGGGCCAGAGAACACAGGAGGGTGGAAGCCTATGGCTGCAGAGGCACCAACACTGAAAAACTGCCCCTGCTGGCTCCTCAGCACTTGCTCCCAAGTCACCAATCCACCACCTGATCACGGTCTGAGCAGGAGGGTCACAAGCCACAGGGCTCGAACCTGGTGCGCAGAGTGGACTAAAACCTAAGAAGTTGTTGTTAGCAAGCCGATACAGAGCAAGCCACAAAGGGGACCATAGAAGGACTGCAACCTGTACATGCCAGGCCCTGCACTAGACCCCAGAAATACGTCATCAAGTGCGCCGAAGCCATGCAGTAACCTTCAGGGACAGACGTGATGGGTCCCATTTTAAAGATCAGGAAACTGAGGCTTGGAGGCCTTAAGTAACTTGCCCCAAATCACAGAGATACTCAAGGAGCAGAAAGCTAATTCAAAGCAAGGGACAATCAGGCCCCAAACTGAGATGACAGTGGGGAGCACCACCCACACAGAGCACTGATGCTTTCTCTTGTTAGAGCACTTTTTCATTTTATCTATTAACATTGATTTATATTTGGCTGTTCTGGGTCTTCCCTGCTACACAGGTTTTTCTCTAGTTGTTGAGAGTGGGGGCTACTCGCCAGTTGGGCGCACAGGCTTCTCACTGTGGTGGCTTCTCTTGTGGAGCACGGGTTCTAGAGCGTTCAGGTTTCGGCAGTTCCGGCTCCTGGGCTGAAGAGCACAGGCTCGTTAGTTGTGGCCCATGAGCTTGGCTGCTCCGTGGCATGTGGGATCCCTCCTGATCAGGAATCGAAACCCAGGTCTCCTACACTGGCAGGCCGACTCCCCACCACTGAGCCGCCAGGGAAGCCCTAGGGCACTTTTCACAGTGCATTTTTATTTATTTTTTTAAACATCTTCCCCACAGACCTGCCGCTTTCTTGAAGCCTGGACAATGTTTTTATTCACAGTTGTACAGTAAGTCCCCTACAAACAAATGAGCTGTTATCCAAGAACATGCTCCTAAGTCCAATTTGTCCCTAAGTCCAACAAAGTTAGCCTAGATACCCAACTAACACAACCAGCTAAACAGTACTGCACTGTAATAAGTTTGTAATACTTGTCACACAAAAAATATGTAGAAAACAAACACAGAAATAAAGAAAACATTTTTAATCTTACAGTACAATATCTTGAAAAGCACAGAAGTACAGGACACTGGTTGGAATACAGGGGGCTGGCATGCAGTGAACAGGCAAAAAGTGTTACTGACCAGAGGAGACAGAGGACATGGGAGATGGTAGTGCTGAAGGATCGTGAGCAATATGAGATTGAGGGCAAGCTGCAAGTTCACTCACGCCTCATGCTGACAGAACGCACATTCACATCTTGGAAAGTTTCCAACTTAAAGGTTCGTAAGTAGGGGACTTAATGTATATCCCAGATATACTTACCATATATCTCATACTATGCCATTGAAATAGGCCTGATAAGCGGTTTTATTACTGTAATACTAAAATGAAAGAAGCGTGATTAAGTCACACTTTTTCGGCTCTATCAAACGTAATTGAGAAATTATTCAGATTTGCTTTCTTACCTATATTTTGCAGTCATTTACAGAATCTCAGGAGATCGATTTCTATTCAACATTTATTCCCTAAATACAGCCTTGAAAAGAGGTACTGCTGCTGCTCCTGCTGCTAAGTCGCTTCAGTCGTGTCCGACTCTGTGCGACCCCATAGACGGCAGCCCACCAGGCTCCCCTGTCCTTGGCATTCTCCGGGCAAGAACACTGGAGTGGGCTGCCGTTTCCTTCTCCAATGCATGAAAGTGAAAAGTGAAAATCAAGTCGCTCAGTTGTGTCCGACTCTCTGTGACCCCATGGACTGCAGCCTACCAGGCTCCTCCATCCATGGGATTTTCCAGGCAAGAGTACTGGAGTGGGGTGCCATTGCCTTCTCCATGAAAAGAGGTGAGAGTCTGGTAATGGCTGGGCTGCTAAGTTTTAATTTATGATATAAACATTTTTTAACTCTTGAGGTTAATTCTTTTATTCTATTGAATAAAACAGGAAATTTTTCATGCTAAGTCATTTCAGTCGAGTCTGTCTCTTTGTGACCCCATGGACTGTAGCCCATCAGGCTCGTCTGTCCTTGGGATTCTCCAGGAAAGAATACTGGAGTGGGTCACCATTTCCTTCTCCAGGGGGTTTCCCCACCCAGGGATCGCACACGGGTCTCCTGCACTGGCAGGCAGATTCTTTACCAACTGAGCCACCAGGAAGCCCGAGAGTTTGAATAGGCTCTATAAATTATCCATTTGATACTTGCATGCTGCCACTTTCAGAAAAAGAGCAACTTTAAGTTCTCCCCTCTGATACTGTCCCACTGTAGCCCTTAGCAAGTTCTAGTATTTCTTGGAGTTTGTACACAATGCACTTGGGTCTGATGCCTGTATTAGTTGTGGATAAACCGACAGTTAATGAGCAATGGTTATCAACAAAGTGTATGCAGACACTTGGGAATAAGTGACAAGCTTCTAGGGAAGGGAGAAGAGTTTCAGAGGACATAAAGCTGAAGGACGCCAAAAGTAAAACTCCGAACTGATGGGACACAGCACAGAACCACCTGCATCCCGCAGTGGGAATTGGGTCTCTTTACATGGAGGTAAGAACCTGGCAAGCACATGAGAAAAGCAGCAGAACCTACAGGATGGAAGTTGAAGCTCAAACAGACACGACTGATGGAGAACACATCCAAACAGAAGAGAGAACAGCAGAAAAGACAGATCCCGTGACTCCTAAAAAATCCCATTTATAAAAGCCATCTTGCAGTTTCGATCACATTAAAACCACAAGTTCCCATGTCATTGGGATTCTGGAAACTGGAGATGGAAGCACAGGGAACTGAAAGAGCTTTCATATAAAGTCAAAGAGTAGCAACCTTTCCAGACAGGGAGGAAAAGATGAACATTTTGACAAGGACATCCAAAAACTTCTGTTGCGGCCAGCTTTTAAAGACTTTTGTTTTTTCTCCCCACATGAAAACTGCTTCACAGTACTTTCTGAAAGATCTTCATGCTAAGAGAATAAAGTTATTTTTTAACTATCCCAAATAAGTAAACAAATCAATGGAACAAGAACATGCGATTGTTCTTGATTGGTGTTTAGGAAGCACAGATGGGAAAAATCAAATATCCAGATTATAAACCCTTTCTTTCCTGGTTCTTCTAGAATAAAGGGTGAAAGTGAAAGTGTTAGTCACTCATTCACGTCTGACCTTTTGTGAACTCATGGACTATAGCTTGCCAGGCTCCATTATCCATGGGATTTCACAGGCAAGAATATTGGAGTGGGCTGCCATTTCCTTCTCCAGAGGATGTTCCCGACCCAGGGATTGAATCTACGTCTCCTGCAACTCCTGCGTTGCTGGGCGGATTCTTTACCACTAAGCCACCTGAGAAGCCAAGAATCAAGGGTTCAGTTCACTTCAGTCCAGTCGCTCAGTCATGTCCGACTGTTTGCGACCCCATGAATCAAAGCACGTCAGGCCTGCCTGTCTATCACCAACTCCCAGAGTTCACCCAGACTCACGTCCATCAAGTCAGTGATGCCATCCAGCCATCTCATCCTCTATCGTCCCCTTCTCCTCCTGCCCCTAATCCCTCCCCCTCCTGCCCCCAATTCCTCCCAGCATCAGAGTCTTTTCCAGTGAGTCAACTCTTTGCATGAGGTGGCCAAAGTACTGGAGTTACAGCTTTAGCATCATTCCTTCCAAAGAAATCCCGGGGCTGATCTCCTTTAGAATGGACTGGTTGGATTTCCATGCAGTCCAAGGGACTCTCAAGAGTCTTCTCCAACACCACAGTTCAAAAGCATCAATTGTTCAGTGCTCGGCCTTCTTCACAGTCCAGCTCACACATCCATACATGACCACTGGAAAAACCATAGCCTTGACTAGACGGACCTTTGTTGGCAAAGTAATGTCTCTGCTTTTCAATATGCTATTTAGGTTGGTCATAAATTTCCTTCCAAGGAGTAAGCATCTTTTAATTTCATGGCTGCAGTCACCATCTGTAGTGATTTTGGAGCCCAAAAAAATAAAGTCTGACACTGTTTCCACTGTTTCCCCATCTATTTCCCAAGAAGTGATGGGACCGGATGCCATGATCTTCATTTTCTGAATGTTGAGCTTTAAGTCAACTTTTTCACTCTTCTCTTTCATCAAGAGGCTTTTTAGTTCCTCTTCACTTTCTGCCATAACGGTGGTGTCATCTAAGAGTCGGACACGACTGAGCAACTTCACTTTCACTTTTCACTTTCATGCATTGGAGAAGGAAATGGCAACCCACTCCAGTATTCTTGCCTGGAGAATCCCAGGGATGGGGGAGCCTGGTGAGCTTCCGTCTATGGGGTCGCACAGAGTCGGACACGACTGAAGCGACTCAGCAGTAGCAGCAGCAGCAGCAGCATCTGCATATCTGAGGTTATTGATATTTCTCCCTGCAATCTTGATTCCAGCTTGTGTTTCTTCCAGTCCACCGTTTCTCATGATGAACTCTGCATATGTTAAATAAGCTGGGTGACAATATACAGCCTTGACGTACTCCTTTTCCTATTTGGAACCAGTCTGTTGTTCCATATCCAGTTCTTACTTTTGCTTCCTGACCTGCATACAAATTTCTCAAGAGGCAGGTCAGGTGGTCTGGTATTCCCATCTCTTGAAGAATTTTCCACAGTTTATTGTGATCCACACAGTCAAAGGCTTTGGCATAGTCAATAAAGCATAAATAGCCACGTTAAAGGTCAGGAAGGGCAGCAATGAGGAGACACCCCTCTTCCAAGGTAAGGAGCAGCGGCTTTGCTTTGCTGGAACAGCCATGAAGAGATACCCCACACCCAAGGTAAGAGAAACCCAAGTAAGACGGTAGGTGTTGCAAGAGGGCATCAGAGGGCAGACACGCTGAAACCATACTCACAGAAAACTAGTCAATCTAATCACACTAGGACCGCAGCCTTGCCTAACTCAATGAAACTAAGCCATGCCCATGGGGCCACCCAAGACAGGGGAGTCATGGTGGAGAGATCTGACAGAATGTGGTCCACTGGAGAAGGAAATAGCAGACCACTTCAGTATTCTTGCCTTGAGAACCCCATGAACAGTATGAAAAGGCAAAATTATAGGATACTGAAAGAGGAACTCCCCGGGTCAGCAGGTGCCTAATATGCTACTGGAGATCAGTGGAGAAATAACTCCAGAATGAAGGCATGGAGTCAAAGCAAAAACAATACCCAGCTGTGGATGTGACTGGTGATAGAAGCAAGGTCCGATGCTGTAAAGAGCAATATTGCATAGGAACCTGGAATGTCAGGTCCATGAATCAAGGCAAATTGGAAGTGGTCAAACAAGAGATGGCAAGTGTGAATGTTGACATTCTAGGAATCAGCGAACTAAAATGGACTAGAATGGGTGAATTTAACTCAGATGACCATTATACCTACTACTGCGGGGAGGAATCCCTCAGAAGAAATGGAGTAGCATCATGGTCAACAAAAGAGTCCGAAATGCAGTACTTGGATGCAATCTCAAAAATGACAGAATAATCTCTGTTGGTTTCCAAGGCAAGCCATTCAATATCACAGTAATCCAAGTCTATGCCCCAACCAGTAATGCTGAAGAAGCTGAAGTTGAACGGTTCTATGAAGACCTACAAGACCTTTTAGAACTAATACCCCAAAAAAGATGTCCTTTTCATTATAGGGGACTGGAATGCAAAAGTAGGAAGTCAAGAAACACCTGGAGTAACAGGCAAATTTGGCCTTGGAATATGGAATGAAGCAGGGCAAAGACTATATAATAGAGTTTTGCCAAGAAAATGCACTGGTCATAACAAACACCCACTTCCAACAACACAAGAGAAGACTCTATACATGGACATCACCAGATGGTCAATACCGAAATCAGATCGATTATATTCTTTGCAGCCAAAGATGGAGAAGCTCAATACAGTCAGCAAAAACAAGACCAGGAGCTGACTGTGGCTCAGACCATGAACTCTTTATTGCCAAATTCAGACTGAAATTGAAGAAAGTAGGGAAAACCACTAGACCATTCAGGTATGACCTAAATCAAATCCCTTATGATTATACAGTGGAAGTGAGAAATAGATTTAAGGGCCTAGATCTGATAGATAGAGTGCCTGATGAGCTGTGGAATGAGGTTCATGACATTGTACAGGAGACAGGGATCAAGACCATCCCCATGGAAAAGAATTAAGGGTAGAATTGGTTTATTTATTAGATAACTTAAAGTCAGTCAGAGTGGAGATTGGTAGAAAACAAAGGAATCATTGTTATTCAGTCGCTAAGTTGTGTCCAACTCTGTGACTCCATGAACTGCAGCAGCACACCAGGCTTCCCTGTCCTGCACTGTCTCCCCGAGCTTGCTCAGATTCATTTTCATTGAGTTGGTAATGCCATACAACCATCTCATCTCTCCTCCTCTTGTCCTCTTTCTTTCCCAGCATTAAGGTCTTTTCCACTGAGTCAGCTCTTTGGATCAGGTGGCCAAAGTATTGGAGCTTCAACATTAGTCCTTCAAATGAATATTCAAGGTTGATTTCCTTTAGGATTAACTTGTTTGAGCTCCTTATTGTCCAAGGGATTCTCAAAAGTCTCAAGCACCACAATTCAAAAGCATCCATTCTTCAGCACCCAACCTTCTTTAGGGTCCAACTCTCACATCCATACATGACTACTGGAAAAACCACAGCTTTGACTATGGTCGGCAAAGTGATGTCTCTGCTTTTTAAAATGGGTGTCTAGGTTTGTCATAGCTTTCCTTCCATGGAGCAAGCATCTTTTAATTTCATGGCTGCAGTCACCATCTACAGTGATTTTGGAGTCCAAGAAAATAAAATCTGCCATTGTTTCCACTTTTTCCCCATCTATTTGCCATGAACTGATGGGACCAGATGCCAGAATCTTAGTTCATTTCACATGCTAGCAAGGTAATGTTCAAAATCCTTCAAGCTAGGCTTCAACAGAACATGACCTGGGAACTTCCAGATGTACAAGCTAGATTTGGAAAAGGCATAGGAACCAGAGATCAAATTGCCAACATTTGCCAGATCATAGAAAAAGCAAGGGAATTCAAAAAAAAAAAAAAAAACCCATCTACTTTTGCTTCATTGACTAGGTAAAAGCCTTTGACTGTGCAGATCAAACAAACTGAGGAAAATGCCTAAAGACATAGGAATACCACACCACCTTACTTGCCTCCTGAGAAACCTTGCAGGTTAAGAAGCAACCTTTAGAACCAGTCATGGAACAATGGCCTGGTTCAAAACTGGGAAAGAAACACATTAAGACTGTAATATTGTCACACTGCTTATTTAACTTATATGCAGAGTACATTGTGTGAAATGCCGGGCTGGATGAATCCCAAGCTGGAATCAAGATTGCTGGGAGAAATATCAACAACCTCAGATATGCAGATGATACCACTCTAATGGCAGAAAGTGAAAAGAAATTAAAGAATCTCTTGATGAGGGTGAATGAGGACAGTGAAAAAGCTGGCTTAAAGCTCAACATTCAGAAAACTAAGATCACGGCATCTGGCCTCATCACTTCATGGAAAATAGAGGGGGGAAGTGGAAACAGAAAATAAACAAACAAGCATAGTCTTTTCTCTTAAAGACTTAATAACATGATGAAAAAGACAGGTGCGTGTATGTCACTATATAACCTAGAAAGTTATCTTTCCCTTTTTACTATAATAAGCAGAGAAGGCAATGGCACCCCACTCTAGTACTCTTGCCTGGAAAATCCCACGCATGGAGGAGCCTGGTAGGCTGCAGTCCATGGGGTCGCTAAGAGTCGGGCACGACTGAGCGACTTCACTTTCACTTTTCACTTTCATGCATTGGAGAAGGAAACGGCAACCCACTCCAGTGTTCTTGCTTGGAGAATCCCAGGGACGAAGGAGCCTGGTGGGCTGCCGTATATGGGATCGCACAGACTCAGACATGACTGAAGCGACTTAGCAGCAGCAGCAGCAGCCAGTTTAAAAAAAAAAAAAAGGCTACTCCCCGTGATTCACAACGATGCGGCCTCCATCACTGAGCGTCAACACACACACTGTACTGAACAAGAGTGTAGGGTACACCCTTCATAAACTTGAAGTCAGGAACACAGAAAGAAAGAAATGGGACTTCAGGGTAGATTTTGGCCACTAAATAGCTCAAAACATAGACTAAAAGTGTTAAAATAATTAAATCCTTTAATATGGCAATTTATTTTTGCAAACTGCCTTGCAGACTATAGAACTGAGACTTGAACAACTCCGGAGGTCAGGGACATCAACATGGGAGCAGCCAAAATTCCAAGTGTAACTTATAGTTGGTCCTCAATATACAAGGTTATACATTCGTGGATTCAACCAACTGCAAATCCTGTAGTACTATAGTATCTACTAGTGAAAACTATCCAAGGAGAACCACACAGTCCACACTTGAGCTGTTCAAGGGTCAACCACACCTTGAATGACCACAGCATGAGAAGCTGGGCAGGTTTGTGGAGGAGAAGGAATCAAGAGAAATTTTGAGGCTAGAAATTTCTAAAAATCTGATTGGTAAATAAATAGAAAGAAAATACATTTATTAATAAAGACACATCCATTTTTCATTTCCATTTTATAGTATCTGTCCACCACCACCCAACGTTTACATTCAGTGCCTGCCAATGAAATGTTCAAAGAGAAAGTACCAAGACATTCAAGTTTTAAAATAGTCTAAGAAGACTGGAGAAAACAGAATCATTAAACTGCAAAGCAGAGCAGTCAGATCCCTGGTCTGCCATTTTACAAGTAAGAAACTAAAGCCAATTACTTGCTCAAGGACAGAAATGTGAAGCCAGACCCCCAGAGTCCTGCTACAAGTCAGCACCTTTGCGCAGCTCAGCAAACAATCCTAGGCTGAGAATTTGGGAGGTATCCCCACTGACCTCCACTCAACACACAAAGCCCTTCATTGAAAACTATGCCGAAAAGCAGTGTCTAGTACGTTAACAGGTCACTTGAAGAACTGAGTCCCTAAAAAGCTGGCCCTTTCTGGGCCCATTTGTATAGCTATGGCCATGGAGACCACAATGTTTATTTACAGAAAAGGATTTTAATAGTATGTTTTCGAAGGGAAAAAAACAAACAAAAAAAAACCTCACATCCCCAAGGTATGAGGGAAAAAACAATACAAACATAAAAACTCTCTTTTCTACTTAAAACTGATGTTATTTATTCCCTTCTCCTTGTGCCAAGCCAAAAATGGTCAACAACACACAGATGCTACTTTTTCCTCCCTCAAGTACATCACAACCTTCAGGAGAGGCTGGTGGATATTATTTCTCTGAACTAATTTCAAAGTTCAGTTCACAAACCTTACAAGTTGCTAAATACATCCCAGGCTCCTGGTGGCAAAATTGCTGCAGTACTCCCAGAAATCCTGGCTACATCTCAGAGCTTCTGAAAGCTGAGTCTGTGGTTCACTCAGACTTTTAAATCCCCAGCACCCATAACAACACGAGCACGTAACAGAAGCGCAAGAAAAGTATATCAGAGTAACCAAGTACTCTCTTTCTAGTTTCGATGGCGGGCTGGTATAACAGCACCTCTAACCTTAAACCTTTCTATGATGCTACACTCTGACACCCAACTGAGGTGGGCACGGAAATCAGTGCCCTCTTGACAGAGATAAGATGCTTGGCACAGCGGAAACGTGCTGTTTGGTGAAAGGTATTTTTAAAACTCTATACGAAAAGGTGTAGCCAAAGACGAGTACGAGAGGTTTTACCATCTAGTCCAGGTGTTTTTGCTTTGTTTTCGCTTTCCGATTCCCCCAAAGGGGATACAACACATTTGAAACATTCAACAGACATTAGTCTCCAACAGCCCCTTCCCAGCTGTCGAGTGTGAAGCGAGTGTGTGCTCCAGCGGCAGAAGTGTCTACGCTGGCTGTTTACAAGTGTGCTCAGATTAGACACCGACCTTGACAGCTCCGAGTTGCTCTTTTCTGAATTTTTCCAAGGGTTTAATCAGGGTTTCGGTGACACTCAATGCCTAGAGAACAAGAGCGATAACAAAAGAGCAGAGCATTAGGTTTCCAAAAGGGAAAAAGTGAGCTTTCCATTCCCCTCTTCCACCCCGCCCAGAAACAAAACCAACAACACACTGAACAGCTTTATCTCACCCTGCCAATGCAGCCATTAAATCACTTCTAAATTTATTAACACACCAGATCTCCATAAATATTTTCAGGGAAGAGGAGGTGGGGCAAAGCGCCAGGGAAATGTGCAACCCAGCCCCAACACAGCCCTTTCTTCAGAGACACAGCAAGAGGGTTGGCTTCAAACAACAAAGAGGTCTATCACATTCATTAACAGAACACTTCTGTGTGAGGGTTTGTTTTTTGTTTTAATCCCTCCGCTCAGAAATTTAAAAGTCAATGACATTCCTTTATTAGTGATCAGACTACATTACACAGAGGGCTAGGTTTGTGGCTACAAGTTTAAATGTACTCAGACTGCCCTTTATCACTGAAAATTTCTCATAAGGATTTAGGCTGTGCCAGCAAAACAGAGTCACTTGGAGCTCAGGACAGTCAGTCGTCCAAATATTAGGGGAGTTGGCAAGGTTACGGTGACAGGAACCACACATAAGTGCTACCCACAACCTCACTCATTCTTGTATTGGCTGATTTGGGGCTTGTCGTTTTAATACAGAATCTACACAACACTTATATGTGACGGAATCAAAAAAGACAATAAACTCATGAATAAACAAAAAGGAAGCAGACTCACAGATACAAAGAACAAACCAGAGGTTACCAGTGGGGCGAGGGAAATGCGTAGGGCAACAAGGGGCTAGAGGATTAAGAGGTACAAACTGTTAGGTTTAAAATAAGCTATAAGGACATATTATACAATATGGGGGAATACTGCCAGGACTTTTTAATAACTATAAATTAAACATAACCTTAAAACTGTAAATTACGATACTATACACCTGTAACATATATCACTGCTCATCAACTATATTTCAATTTTTTAAATTTCAATAAAAATTTTAAAAAATCTACAACAATGCAGAAAATGCACAAGGGAATATTTACCTAAGGAGAATGTACTTAACCACAATATGCTAGTGAGTAGTGTTCTCACCATTTCCAGAAAGGTCCAGAATAGAATCTCAGTAGAACCTCAAGACACTTTACAACAATGTATCACCCCCTCTTATTACAATAAAGGTCCCCATAAATCCAAACTTAAGATTACAGAAAGAAAAATAAGTGACTTAGAACAGGAAACCAATCTTCATTTAACCCCCTAGGCTCCTTTGCATTGTTTCAAAGGGTTTCTCCCAGAGACGATTCATCCAGTGAGGTGTAAGTGAAAAGTCATTTTAATACAGAATCTACACATCACTTATTCATAGAATCAAAAAAGACAAGAACATTGGAGTGGGTTGCCATTCCCTTCTCCAGGGGATCCTCCTGACTCAGGGATCGAACCCAGATCTCCTGCATTGCAGGTAGATTCTTTACCGTCTGAGCCACTAGGGAAGCCCACTAGAGAATCCTCAAAAAAATGATCCTGTCCACACTCAAGATGCCTAGAGCTTGCTTGAACTCTCTTCCCCAGGCCAGCTACTGGGCTCCATTCACTCCCACCCTGACAGTTTGTAACTTAGGTGTTGAAGAGTTTAGGCAAAAGACAGAATCAAGAGCAATCACAAGTCAAGGGAAAGGGATCACCTTCAAAACACGATAATCTCATCCTGTCCACATTATAGGCCACGTGACCCACAACAAGACCAAACCAAAGAACAGAAGAGGGAAAGAGCAGGTCATGCCAGGAACCCTGATGACTCTAAACAATATGGAAGCCCCAAGTCCACTGGGAAAGCAGGTCAGAGGCTCTGCCGTATGATGATTCAACCGACACACAACAGCTCAAAAATCATTCACTCATTCACTTAGGTATTTGGCTGAGCTGGCTCTTAGTTGTACCACATAAACTCTTAGCTGGGATCTAGTTCCCTGACCAGGGATCAAACCCCAGACCCAGCATGGGAGCATGGAATCTCAGCCACTGGACCACCAGGCAAGTCCCATCTCAAAATAATTTAAGGCTCACTTCTCTTAGCACAAATACCATCTCCTAGGCTTTCACATCTGGACCTAGCCTACTAGTGGTCCTAAGTAAACCCAGATATGATACATCATCCTTGGGGGTTTGGTCAACTCGAGAAAGAAGTCAGCCCAGAATTCCATGCTGGGATCACAGGGGCTCATAACTGCTCAAGTTCACAGAGGAACAAGGATGCAAAATTAAGCAAGCATGAGCCTAGCCTGGCCTTAACTACCATACAATACTGCAACACCAAGTACCAAATGGGCACCTCCCCATTCCAAGCTGCCATATCAATAAACTATCTCATGAGACACATATATGCTGAGCACTCAGTGCCAAGTACCATGTATTAAAGACACAACTATGAACAACACAGCCCAAGTGCAGCCCCTACTCTTGTGGAATTTACTGTCTAGGTGGAGAGATAGACAGTGGACACATGAACACACGAGCAAATGTGCAGAAGGAGTTCCAGTAACTCCTTCCAACAGAGAAATGTAGGGTCATGGTTGACAAATCTATTAGAGGAGATAGCGGGAGAAATGAGCTCTGGGAGGGTTTCCTCAAAGAAGGGATATTTAAGCTTGAGGTCTGAACGATGAGACAGAATTAGTGGTGCAAAGAACAAGGCTGGAACTGCAGCCTGAAGTCAGCAGAGGCAAAGGACTGAGGGGAGGATCTCAGGAAACAGCAAAAGACCAGTGAGTCTGAAGCACAGAGAACAAGCAAGTGAAGAGAGAGATGAGAGGAGGCGGGGGCCAGAACAAGCTGCGCCTGGGGGTCCAGGGAAGGGGCTATTTTATTTTGGGAGTAATAGGAACTCACTAAAGGGCCTTAACGGAGAGGGAAACGGCACCCCACTCCAGTACTCTTCCCTGGAAAATCCCATGGACGGAGGAGCCTGGTGGGCTTTAGTCCATGGGGTCGCTAAGAGTCGGACATGACTGAGCGACTTCACTTTCACTTTTCACTTTCATGCATTGCAGAAGGAAAGGGCAACCCACTCCAGTGTTCTTGCCTGGAGAATCCCAGAGACGGGGGAGGCTGGTGGGCTGCCATCTATGGGGTCACACAGAGTCAGACACAACTGAAGTGACTTAGCAGCAGCAGCAGGAAAGGGCCTTAAGCTCAGAATTATTACAATGATCTTTCAAAGATGACTCCGATTTAAGTTTGTTTTTTTTTTTTTTTTAATATGGACCACTTTTAAAGTCTTTACTGAATTCTCTACAATAGTGCTTCTGTTTTATGTTTAGGTTTTTGGCCACGAGACTCGTGAGATCTTAGCTCCCCAACAAGTGATTGAACCCACAACACCAGCATTGGAAGGTGAAGTCTTAATCACCAGATTCTGGCTCTTTCTGGCTCTCTGAGACAGAGAGATTAGAGGTGAGGAAAACTGGAAGCAGAAAGATTTGTTAAGAAGCTTCCAGAGCAACATGGGCAAGAGAGGATGATGGCTTGAAGGCAGTGACAACAAAACTAGAGAGAAGTAGATAGACTGCGAGATATTTACAGGCAGAATTAAAGTAACTGGTGATGGACTGAATGTGGAAAGGGTAGGGGTTTCCAGGATGACTCTTAGATTTCTGCCATCTGCAACTGAATGGACAATAATATTATTCATTTATTTATTGAAATAGGAAACTTCTGAGGAAAGGCAGTTGGGAGGAAGCACTACAGGGTTATGTTACGTTGGAGATGCTGAGAGGCAATCAAAAGATGAGTAAAAGAGGCTGCCAGAGACATTGGTCCAACGTCCAGGAAAGACATCTAGATCAAAAATATACATCTGGCAAGAGTCGTTTACAAGTAGGTGGTACTGGAAGCCACAGAACTGAATTAGGATGTGGTAGGGGACTGAAACAAGAGGTCTCAGACTAGGCACTTAGGATGCTCAGAAAGGGACAAACAGGAGGAGGAGACGACACGGACACTGGAAAGAAGCTACTGGGGCACTGATGATGCAGACAGGGTTTTAGCTGCGTGAGCCGCAGAGAAATTAAATAAGGAACAAGGCCTCAGCAATACCCAAGGCAAGGAGAGAGAAAAGGCCAGACTGGAGCTGGCTTATAATTAAAAAGCGACGACATCTGTGGAACAGCCCTTCTCCACAAGCATGGCCACGAAGGACAGAGATGAGAGGAGGGCAGCCGAAAGGGAGCACGACATAAAGCAAAGGCGTGTGTGTTTGTTTTCTTAGTAAGATCGACATTTTAAAGGTGAAAGCAGGGGCTTCTCTGGTGCTGCAGAGGTTAAGACGCTGAACTTCCAAAGCAGAAGGCCTGGGTTCGATCCCTGGTCAGGGAACTAGATCCTGCATGTCACAATGAAGAGCAAAGGTCCCATGCGCTACTACTAAGACCCGGCACAGCCAAAGAAATAAATTAAAAAGATTAAAGCACATCTCTGGTCCCCTGTTAAGAACACAGAAAAGATGGTCCAAAGTCTCTAATGGGGGTGGAGACAGGATGCAAGGAGCAAGCAATAGCTCAAACAAATGGGTGTGTAGATTTCATGAACAGAAGCTGAAGGATTTGCTACCAGAGAGTTATTTTTTCCCTACAAGGCAAGGTCAGTTATCAAGATTTGGGGCGCAAAGAAAAGTGTGAATAAAGAGGAGCATGAAAGAAGAAATCATTACAAACAGTGGGGACAGGGCTTCCTGCCTGAGAAGCAAGCAGGAGTTTACGGGACCTTCACTGGGCCTTGTGAGACTGTCTCCAGTGAGGCATGAAGAAGGTGAGCAGTTGGGTTCATCCTAGTAAGACTATTTCCAAGAGCCCATCAGCGTAAGATGATATAATGCAGTGTGTGCAGTGTGGGTGAGGCCCAGAACAGATGCTTAGGAGAGAGAGGACTTCCTCAAAGGATAATACAAAACTGAGCCTGAAACAGGCATGGGAGTTCTCTGGTCAAAGGATAAGAGTAAAAGAAAGAGGGGAAACTGGTGATTCTAAGCATGAAACCACCAGCAATTCAGCGTCACTAAAGCCCCTGGAAAGTTATGACCAACCTAGATAGCATATTCAAAAGCAGAGACATTACTTTGCCAACAAAGGTTCATCTAGTCAAGGCTATGGTTTTTCCATAGCCTTGTGGTCATGTATGGATGTGAGAGTTGGACTGTGAAGAAGGCTGAGCACCAAAGAATTGGTGGTTTTGAACTGTGGTGTTGGAGAAGACTCTTGAGAGTCCCTTGGACTGCATGGAAATCCAACCAGTCCATTCTAAAGGAGATCAGCCCCGGGATTTCTTTGGAAGGAATGATGCTAAAGCTGTAACTCCAGTACTTTGGCCACCTCATGCAAAGAGTTGACTCATTGGAGAAGACTCTGCTGCTGGGAGGGATTGGAGGCAAGAGGAGAAGGGGATGACAGAGGATGGGATGGCTGGATGGCATCACTGACTCAATGGATGTGAGTCTCAGTGAAATCCGGGAGTTGGTGATGGACAGGGATGCCTGGCGTGCTACGATTCATGGGGTCGCAAAGAGTGGGACACGACTAAGCAACTGATCTGATCTGATCTGAAAGCCCCTGAAGAAATCAGAAATCAGAGGAGGAGGCTGGAGAGGTCTGACGGGCTCCAGAAGTCACCAGGATGGGACCTAGAGATGCTGAATCAACACTAAATGTGGCAACAGTGACGTAGCTACGTAAAGACTCTTTAAAATCAGAACCCTGAAACCCCATACTCTGTGCAGTAAGCACTGTCCTTCACAAAAGGACCATGCCACAAAGATTCCACGTGAGCAATTTTATATGCATCCTTCGCTGAGAGAATCTGATGCAATATCTCACTTCCAAGGGCTAGCACTAGTGTAGACAAAAATTATAAGGGGCTTCCACCTTACTGCTGACAGGTCAACAAGCACTATTTTCAAAATAACAGAAATAGTAGTTACGGCAGGCATCACTGCAACCCAATTCTTTGATAAAAGTGTTTTGATTAAAATTTTTTAACTTAAACGCCACTATCATTTTTCTTCTTTAATAAAGTCTGGGCTTCCCTGGTGGTGCAGTGGTTAAGAATCCACCTGCCGATGCCAGAGACAAAGGTTTGATCCCTGGTCCAGGAAGATTCCACATGCCATGGAGTAACTAAGCCTGTGCTCTGGAGCCTTCAAGGTGCAACTACTGATGCCCACGTGCCAAGAGCCTGTGCTCTGCAAGAAGAGAAGTCCACGTGCCACAACGAAGGGGAGCCTCTGCTCACCACAACTGGAGAAAACCCACAAAGAGCAACTAAGATCCAGCAAAGCCAAAAAAAATAAACTTAAAAAAAAAAAAAAGCCTGATTATGTAACTTCTGAACTGAACAATTCTATTCAAAGACAAAATCCTAAAGTAGCTGCTAAATGCTTCAGAGTAAGGCAATGTGGGTTGAACAACAAAGATGGTTTTCTTTTTCTAAAAATAGAGACTCCATGAAATCTCTCTGTTCCTTCTATAATTTCACAAAAATATTATATAATATTTGTGAGTAATAAATGTTATGGAAGTTTTCTAATGCCAAAGCGAGTCTTCTTTCTTAGAGATAAACATATACCAATTCCAAGGACTGTGCCTTAAAACTCTAAGGCAATTTCTGATGGGGAAATTACCAAATTTGAAAGAAACAGCTGAAGTAATAGTATGGAGAAGAGTTTTCAAATCCTAAAATATTAAAAATCAATCAGATAATTTAAAAACAGAGAAAGCAAATTTAGAATGTGATTTGATAACCATGTATATAAAACTGTATTTTTCCCATACAATACTTGAAGCAGACACACAAAAAATGTCATAAGAAGCCTTGCTAATGAGCCATGGAAAGAGTTTGAGATAGTCTTGCTTAGAAACAGAATGTATCTACGTGCACATAAAGTATGTTAATAAATCAGTTGGTCTCACCTTACAGCAGGGGTCAGACAACTCTTTCTATAGAAGGTCAGCTAGTAAATAATCCAGGTTTTGAGCTGTGCGGCCTCAGATGCAACTACTCAACACTGTCCCAAGCAGTACAAACACGGCCATACACAGTATACTAATGAATGAGTGTAGCTGTGATCTGACAAAATTTCATTTACAAAACAAGAGTCAAGTTGTGTTGGGCCTATGGACCCCGGCTGACTCAACCCTGCCTCAGAGACTCACCTTGAGCGTAAGGTGTTCTTCTTACTCTTATCTGATTATATATTTTTTTAAATATCCATTTGTCATATTTGCAGGGCACCAAAGTTGGGAGGGCAGGTTGAATGCTGGATAAGGAAATCACAGCTCAAGAAGCTCTCAGGTTGAAAAGGACTCAAAAGTGCTGTAGCAGTATTTGCCCGAGATAAGCAACCAACCAGGCAATCTTGAAAGTCAAATGCTCACGTGTGAAAGGTGTCTTAACAACAGCTCATGTAAATTTAATAGGGGAGTTTAACAGGGGCTGTGGCTCCTAAAAGTCTGAGTGAACTAAAAGTTCAGCATGAACTGAAGTTGTCATAAAGTGCCCTAGAAGATAATGAACACATACGTAGGCTACATATATTGTTCAAATCCAAATAAGATAATCATTCAATTTTATCTTGTAAGATCAGAAACTATCTCAACAGCAGGTTCACCACATTTGAAGAGAGACATTCTCGTAAAATAGATTTGCTGTATGTCTCAGGAAACTGAAACAGGGGCTCTGTATCAACCTAAAGGGGTGGGATGGGGAGGAAGGTAGGCGGAAGGTTCAAAAGGGAGGGGATATATGTTTACGTATGGCTGATTCATGTTGAGGTTTGACAGAAAACAACAAAATTCTGTAAAGCAATTATCCTTCAATAAAAAAATAAATTTTAAAAAAAGGAGAGAGAGACATCCTCTAATGGGTGCACAGTAGGAATCTGAGATAAGAAGGCTAAAAATGTTTAGAAAAACAAGTTAAAAAAATAGTGTTTAATGTGATTAGGGAGAAAAAGAACAGTTTGGAGGGAACAAGATGTAAGCTGTTTTCAAATATTTAAAAGGGTACAATATGAGAGAAGGAAAAATCATTTTGATATGCTCAAAGAGGACAAAACCAGGTCTAACGAGGAAAAGCTACAGGGCAGATTTGGGTTCACCCCCAAGAGGAACTCTATACGAACTACAATGGCCCCAACCAGGTGGTGTGACACCCAGGTTCCTTCTCCATCAACAAGTTCTCACTGAAGCAAGATGGCCCGTGTCCTAAGACACTACCACAGATTCAGCCAAGGAGACCTCTGAGGTCCTACCATCTCTCTCACCTGGGATTCAGCATGAGATACAAGAGGCAGACGTGCACACTACACCTCAATGTTGTGTTATGATGACAAACCACAGACTCCATCAGAACTCCACAATCCAAAGTCGGAGAACCAGATTATTAGGTAACAGTGTGGAGGATTAAATTTGTTCTCACTAGTTAAGCCTGAAATCCCTTTTTGTAAGCCATTTGGATCTGAGAGCTTAAACGTCTAAAAAGGAAAGGGACGATGGGACTTCCCTGGTGGTCCGAGCTGAGAGTCTGGGCTCCGGGTGCAGGGTGGGAGCCAGGGTTCAATCTCTGGTCAGAGAAGGAGATCATATATGCCACAGCTAACAGTTCACATGCCACGACTAAAGATCCCCTGTGCTGCAACTAAGACCCAGCATAGCCAAATAAATATTTATTTTTTTTAAAAGGAATGATAGGGTGGTATCTTTATCTCCCTCTGCAGTTTAAGCCAGAGCTGAGACTCTCGTGACAATACTAGCTGACCTGAAGAGATCAGGCTTTACTGGGGAAGAACCACTGCCACTGCTTTAAATTTCCCTCACGTGTGACACCAAAGTTCTTTTTTTTTTTTTTTAACTTTTTATGTTCTATTGGAGTATAGCCAATTAACAACGTTGTGACACCCTCAGGCAAATAGCAAAGGGACCCAGCCATACATACACATGCATCCATTCTCCCCCAGACTCCCTTCCCATCTGGGCTACCACACAACACTGAGCAGAGCTTCATGTGCTAAACAGTAGGTCCTTGCTGGTTACCCATTTCACATAAAGCAGCGTGTACATATCCACCCCTAACTCCCTAACTATCCCTTCTCAAGGCAAAGTTCTGATGTACATTCTAAAGAGAAGAGGGTTTACGACCAGAAACCCATATTCAGGAAAAAGACAACAAAGGCAGAACTGCATCCCAGGATATCTTCAGTCATTTTTTTTTTTTAAGTCTCAGTCCAGGTCAAACAATGAACCAGCCAGTAGACTCAATACGCCCTGCCTTCCTAATCACTCAACTCTAACAAGAACAGACTGATTCTAGTGAAACAGAAGGAATTATGACCATTCCCCATGGCTCTCGTTATTTTAAGCCTGGATTCCAAGTGTTCTTGACCCCAGAAGAATGCATAATCTGAGAGCAAGGGAGAATTTCCACTATTTTTCTCCCATGACCTTCCAGAGACTTCCATTTCATTAGACTGAAGCAAAAACTCAACTTTTCAATTCCAGTGTCAAGAACAGCGGCAGAGAAACCTTTTGGCAAAGACATATTATTTTTCCTTGAACAGAACCTTGAGAAAAGGTGTCAAGGAACTCTCATATATATCTGAACATAAGGACTGTGTTTCTCAACCCCCCCTCAGGAAAAAAAAAGACACTTAGCCCTATATAAGAATTCTTAGCCTCCTGAAGGAGTGCACTTTCCAACATTTTGATGAACAAAGAATTATTTCAAGAATCTTAGCCTAAAACAGCCCTGAACACCCCGAGTTTCAGCTGCCTAGAGACCACAAACAGGTTTGACTTACAAGCACAAGGGGAAGCTAAGAAATTGAAGAGATTTATTTATCATTCAGGAGATGTTCAATAATTTCATAAAAACCACTCTAGAAGAACAAGCTAAGTGATTACATTAAGAAAGTCATGAATGTACATATATGTATAACTGAATGACTCTGCTGTAAAGCAGAAATTAACACAACATTGTAAATCACCTACACTTCAATAAAGTAAATTTTTAAAAACAGAAAGCCATGAAAATTCATCTCAGGAATAATTTGTTTTGAGTGAGACTGTCCAAACGTGCTGTAAGATAAAATTGTAGCTTGAGATAAAATTTCCAGCGAAAGCATCAGAAAAGACATTTTAAAGAGGTCTGTATCTCAAAGAACTCAGACTGACGTGGCCACAAGGAAAGCTGTGCTGAAAAATTCAGAATGCATCATAATAATTACATTAATGGCAAGGGTGTCAAGAGTTGGAATAACTTCTTCATGAAATATGGGAAATATTTCTAAAGTATACACTGGTAATTTAATTTTTAAATACAGACACACATTTAATCAACTAAATCATGATAATACACATCTGATTATCTGGCAGACACATACATGCATACTTAAAAAGTATGTAAGTTCAAGCTATCCAAAAATTTCTCATTTAATCTTTTCATGGGAAAATGGTATTGTATTACCATCAGGCATAAACATTATAGGTAGTGGATATCTGTCCTTTTTGGCTACTGGATACTTGAAACCTCCTTTCTATGTTTGAGAAATTCTCCTCCCAAATAGGACAAAACCCAACTTCCACTATAAAAGATGAAAATGACAGACGCTTGCTTTCCCTGCTATCTTGCGTGAGGTCCTGGCACCTGGCCAGAGTTCCACTAGTCAGTGATTCCCATTCAAGAATTTGATTTGGAAACTAGCACGATCCCTGGGTTAGGAAGATCCCCTGAAGGAAGAAATGGCAACTCACTCCAGTATTCTTGCCTGGAGAATCCCATGGACAGAGGAGCCTGGCGGGCTACAGTCCATGGGGTCACAAAGAGTCAGACACAACTGAGCATCTGAGCAACAGCACTTGAGAGACGAAGTCCTGGTGGTGGGAGCAACTCCTCTTTCCCAGGCGCAGCAGTTCCACCAACAGCCACCAGGGGCAGTGGTTTTGCTAGTGCACTGGTACTGTCTACACACGTGGTGGCAACAGTGGCCGTCTTCAAGCCCAACTCTGTGGTACAACCCTCAGCATCATTCCCAGCTACTACTATTCTTAATAAACTCCCTTTCTGGTGGTCTACTGGATAAGAAGTCACCTTGCAATGCAGGGAAGGAGGGTTCAATCCCTGGTCAGGGAACCAAGAGAACTAAGATCCCACAGGTCATGGAACTAAGGGCTGCACAGCACAACTACTCGCCCGACGCCACAACTAGAGAGTCCACGTGCTGCCATGGAAGACCCCTCATGATGTAATGAAGACCCCGTGTGCCACAGCCAAGACCCAAGGCAGCCAAGTAAACAAACAATGGACCTCCTTTCTGTTCAGAAAAGCTAGACCAAGAGAGTGAGAATCTAGACTAACATTTTTTTAAAGTTCAGAACCTGAAACCTTCCAACTGCTTTCAGTGCTCCCCTTCTCCATATGCCAAAACAAGATTTTTCTCCTGATTAAACCAATTCTCTTTTAGTTAATTAGATTACTCCCCATCCACGTGCTCCTTTGCTACCTCTTTCTCCCTCTAGCCAGTCTCTCCCTGTACTGTACCTTCCCCCTATCAATCAAGGCTCAAATCTTAAAGGGAAAATTTAAATGAACACTAAAGTCCTCCCCCGCCTTTTTTTTTTTTTTTTTTAAGGCTCTAATGTTGGCAAAAAATGACGAAGTTTCACAGCTGGTTTTGCTGAGAGTCCTGCCACAGAGATAAAAACGAGGCCAGCATTTCCTCACTTTGGCTCTGAGCGAAGTCAGTTCTGTTATTCAGTTCAGTTCAGTCGCTCAGTCGTGTCCAACTCTTTGCGACCCCATGAATCGCAGCACGCCAGGCCTCCCTGTCCATCACCAACTCCCGGAGTTCACCCAAACTCACGTCCATCAAGTCCGTGATACCATCCAGCCATCTCATCCTCTGTCATCCCCTTCTCCTCCTGTCCCCAATCCCTCCCAGCATCAGGGTCTTTTCAAATGAGTCAACTCTTTGCATGAGGTGGCCAAAGTACTGGAGTTTCAGCTTCAGCATCAGTGCTTCCAATGAATATTCAGGACTGGTCTCCTTTAGGATAGACTGGTTGGAACTCCTTGCAGTCCAAGGGACTCGCGAGAGTCTTCTCCAACACCACAGTTCAAAAGCATCAATTCTTCGGCGCTCAGCCTTCTTCACAGTCCAACTCTCACATCCATACATGACCACTGGAAAAACCATAGCCTTGACTAGACGAACCTTTGTTGGCAAAGCAATGTCTCTCTGCTTTTTAATATGCTATCTAGTTCTGTTTTTAGACCACAGGAAAAACAATTTTCTTTTGTTGCCTGTGTATTCTCAACTATACAAAAGGACATTACTTGCTCTCTGCCTACTTAATACTGTTAAGTAAAAAGAGGAAGAGGATATCATGCTAGAAGCAATTTTAACTTCAAAATAAATAAATCCTTAGATGTTATTTTATTTCTAAGCACAGTACAAGCTAACTTAATCCCTCCCGGTCAGAAAAAAGAATTAATGGAAAAATACGAAATTAAATTTTCTAGTAGCTCAAACTCACCAGCTAAGAATTGGAGAGCATTTTAATGGACCTGTAAAATAAGCTCTAACTGGGACATAGGTGCAGAGGGTCTGCACATTAATTCTGCAGGGTTTGCACCTGAAAATGAGAAGCCAATTAATATGAGATGGTTCCTTCAATGTCTGATTCTTTCAGACCATAGCAATTTCACTTAAAAGCCTAGGAACCATAATTTGTAAAATATTGATATATATATTCCAAATGCATGACTTTAGTTACCACACTTGTGCTTTTATTCAGACAATTCAAGAATAAAAGTTCTTCAACTTTCAGTCCTAATTCTAAACAGCCTGAAACCTAACAAAGCTAGAGGGTTTGAGCTCAAGGTCTGACCACTTCTGCTCTGAGTTAGTGCCCCTGATGTCTGGCCACCTCACCCTCGAAAGGGGCTTCTCTGATAGCTCAACGCCTGCAATGGGGAAGACCTAGGTTCAATTCCTGGGTTGGGAAGATTCCCTGGAGAAGGGAAAGGCTACTCACTCCAGCATTCTTGCCGAGAGAATTCCATGGACTGCACCGTCCATGGGGTCGCAAAGAACTGGACACGGAACAACTTTCACTTTTGCTCTCAAAAAAGAAGTTGTCATTTTATGACAAAATTTTAAGATGCACTTAATGCTTATTTTCTAAAAACAAATATCTTAGTGTTTATTTGGGGACTGCTTGGGGGTGGGGGGAGGGAAGCATCAATTTTGAAGGGCATTAATCAAAATAAAAGTACCAATTTTATTCAGATTATTTAAGTCAAACAGGAAAGGTTTTTTAGTGTTTATTTTTTGTTTGCTTTTTATACTTAGGAAAAATCAAGAATCTTCTAACATAAAGCTATTGAGTTTTACCTAATAAGGGGCTACTCCAGTGGCATAGCAGTAAAAAAATTCACCTGCAAAGCAGGATACACAGGAGACGTGTGTTCGATCCCTGGGTCTGGAAGAGCCCCTGGAGGAGGAAATGGCAACCCGCTCCAGTGTCCCTGCCTGGAAAACTCCATGGATAGAGGAGCCTGGCGGGCTGTAGCCCACAGGGTCTCAAAGGGCAGGACACAACTTAACGACTGAGCACAGACTAATAGGGATGTGTGGATGTTTAGCCTTGAGCCTCATTCCCTCTGTGCCTGAGGGACCACAAAAACCTGGCTTCTATTTTTCAGACAAAATAAATACTTGGGCAGAACATCATGAGAAGGAATATAATGCCACAGGAGTGAAAGTTAAACCTGTCAGAAAGCTGTAAAAGTATCTTGAGAAAATTAGAGGGATTTTTTTTTCTTAACTGTAAATAAGAAAATGTTAATTTCTGAGGTAAACAGGAGAACTCAATGGCATAGCTAGAAATGGAACGTCATGAACAAGGAGACCATAAATTGCTGAATAAAGAAAATATGACAGAGAGAGAGAGGTAGAAAGGAGAACTAGTCAGAAAAGATCACCTACATTTTTGACCAGTGACAAAGAGGTGAGCTGTCCACCCCTTCTGTGAGGCCTGGGGCAGCAGGGCCCTGGATAACTCATTCTCTGCCGCACAGCCATGAGCTAAGCACCTCATCCTGGAATAGGGCCTGGGTTCTCTGATTCTCAGGTGCTAGAACTCTGTGCCCAGCTCATAATGGCATTCAAACGTGTTTGTTTTACAAAGCGAGAGTCTCTCGCAAAATTATATAATATAGAGAACAGCATTTCTGGATCAATTTCCTGCTGCTGGTGATAAAGTCACCATGAACGCCCAAGTTGAATTTCCTATATGTGTTAAAGGAAACACTGACTGAAGCCGCCCACCCGCGACAGGGGTTCCTGGTAAGGAACGTGGAACTAACAAGCCCCCACCAGCTGGAAGAGTTCAGGAAAGGTAAAAAGATACAGGAGATGCATGTCCTCCCAGAATCCTCCTCTTTGGAACCCATCTTGCCTGAGTGATGCCCGCAGCACCAGGAAGGACCCTGAGTCAGAATGATTGACTAGAGACAACTTGGAAACTAATCCCATCACTATAAAACCCTAGGAGCCACATGGCAGAGCCATCCTCCTGGGTTCCTTGACCCTGCGGCTCTCCACCCGGGCGCCCCTTGCCAATAAAGTCTCTTGCTTTGCCAGTATGGGTGTCTTCAATAATTCACTACTGAGTGTTAAACAAGAACCCATTCTCAGGTCCTGGAGGGGGCCCCCCTTCTTGCAACATATGGACACATTGTCTCTCCTTCAGAACAGTCTATGTCTGTGTTAGACCAGGTCTTTTAAAAAGCAGACACCAAGACAAGATTAGAAAGACAGGATATTTGAGAAATGTTTATGAGAGAAAAGGGGGAAGGAGACAGGGGAGGCTGGAAGTCATCAGATATCCATGAACGTCTGGGCCCAGGGAAAGGAGTCAAGGAAGGAAGGAACGTGGGGTGGGTGCATGTTAGACTGCAGTGCAGTTCTAGAAAAGTTCGACTAGACCGTCAGGGACTTCTCGAGCCCTGGCTGCCTGCCAGAGGACTCCAGTCTCCAGGAATGAGCCTGCTTTCATACCTCTGCTCTGCTCATTCACAGGCTGGGGGCAGACGTGGGAACTCTGGTCTCCACGCTAATGCAGCAATGCAACCTCACAGCAATGAGGCGCAGTGGAGGATTCCACTTCCTGCAACAGATCTTTTCTGCCACTGCTTCCAATTCCACATTCCTTCCACTACACTTTCCAGTGGTTCTCCCCTGGGCCTCTAACAGTCCCCACCACCACAGTACTACTGTGTTTCATTAAATCTAGCAAGCCACTAAAACTAAGACACTCCATATTTTCCTATACTATTAAAAAAAAATGCTGCTAGAAACATCATTCACTATCAACCCTAAGAACTTTTATATTTACTGAAAATGATCTTGGGAGTCAAATATATTTTTATCATACATCTTTTTAAGATTTTTTTGACGTGGCCCATTTTTAAAGTCTCTATTCAGTTTGTTATAATATTGCTTCTGTCTTATGTTTTTGCTTTTTTGGCCGTTGAGGTCGAACCTGCACCTTCTACATGGAAGTCTTAACCACTGAACCATAGGGAAGACCCTCATGTTCCCTTTTTGGGCGTACATTTTTAAAACAATAGGCAAAATATATCACAGATACTTCTAAAGCTTCTTCAGAGTCCAACTGTTCTCGGTCAGTTTCAGCTCAGTCACCGATATCTGGTTTTCCCCACGTATTTTTTTCCATCTGTGCCATCAAGAGTCTCACAGCTGAATCATTTCTTTAAGGAGTGCTCCATTACGGTACCCAGATTTTCTTTCAAAATGATGGCACGCGATCTTTAGGTAATAATACTGGCACTTCCCTGACCCAACCAGAAGGCCCCAATGGTATTCCAACAACCAGCAGAATTTATATTTCTTCTTTCAGCGGTCCTGAAGTGGTCTGTTGACTGAAATAGTGAGAGGTTACTATTGTCCAAACAGGCCAGCTAACAACCAAATTCATGTTTCTTCCTGACTGCTGCCTGGGGGTGCAGCGGCTGTAAGAATACACATACATCTGACCCATATTCAAAGGTGGAGGTGGGGGTATCCAATCTTATGAGGAGCTAAAGGCAAGGAATAATGTCACTGGACTAAGAGCACAGGATAAAGATTCTCTTTGCATCTCTGTTACCAACTTACTTTGTGATATAAGTCAAGTCATTCCATGGAATTCTCCAGGCAAGAATACTGGAGTGGGTTGCCATTCCCTTCTCCAGGGGAAATCTTTCTGACCCTGGGATGGAACCTGAGTCTGCGGCACCGGAGGTGGACTCTTAACCGTCTGAGCCACCAGGAAGCCCAAGTCAAATCATTCCACCTCTTCCAGTTCCCATTTCCTTTCCTTTTTGGAATCATGGGATTACACCTAAGTTTCCCTAAGCTCTGCCTCGTCTCTGTTTTAGGAGCCAAAGCCATACTGCGGAAGTGCTACAGGAGAGGACCTGAATCAAAGTCTTTCCCTCAGGAAACTGGCTGCAGCTGAACTGATTCCCCCTAATGTGGATGAGATGGCTGACTGAGCAGGCTGGTTACATTCTGGTCCTGCTGGGGGTGAATGTGTGTAGCGAGTCTGTGTGTGTCTACTGGGGGTGAATGTGTGTAGGGAGTGTGTGTGTGTCTGTGTCTGTTGGGGATGGATATGTGTAGCCTGTGTGTGTGTGTGTGAGTGTGTCTGCTGGGGGTGAATGTGTGTAGGGAGTGTGTGTGTGTCTGTGTCTGTTGGGGATGGATATGTGTAGCCTGTGTGTGTGTGTGTGTGAATGTGTCTGCTGGGGATGAATGTGTGTAGCGGTGTGTGTGTGTGTGTGTGTGTGTGTGTCTACTGGGGGTGAATGTGTGTAGCAAGTGTGTGTGTCTGTTGGGGATGGATGTGTGTAGCCAGTGTGTGTGTGTGTGTGTGTGTGAATGTGTCTGCTGGGGGTGAATGTGTGTAGCGAGTGTGTGTGTCTGTCTGCTGGGGGTGAATGTGTGTAGCGAGTGTGTGTGTGTCTGCTGGGGGTGAATGTGTGTAGTGAGTGTATGTGTGTGTGTCTGTCGGGGGTGAATGTGTGTAGCGAGTGTGTGTTTGTGTGCCTGTGTGTGTGTGTGTGTGTGTATGTGGGGGGCAGGGGCAAGTGGAAGGGTCCATGCCTGCTTTTTACTCCTTTACATCAGTACTAACTGGTTCATCCCAAGAGCTGGCTGATTCCTCAGAAGCAGAGGAGAAGCCCAAGGAGCTGAAATTCAGGAACCGCAAGTTTCAAGAGGGAAGCGGCATCTGACGATGACAGGGCGGCAAGGCCGCAGATGACCCTGAGTCACCAGGAGCGAGGACTCTGAGTCAGGAGCCCAGGCCTCCCGCGAGAGGGCCAGGGAGGAGCCCAAGCCGCCCGCCCGGGGTGTCCACACGCAAGGCGCAGGGGCGGTTTCCAGAATGGTTCAGGCGCATCACATTCACTGTGCACTTCGTTTCTATTTTGGTTATGACTTGAGCTCCACCTCAGATCATCAGCATTAGATCTGGAGGTTGGGGACCCCGGCTCTACAGGATTCTAGGTCAGAAAAAAATCCAAGCCTCAAGAGCTGCATTCCTGAACAACAAGTTTCACCGTGACACCTGCGTCTGGCGCAGATTATAGCGGATTTCCCAGAAAAACAGTGTTGTCGAGTTGTAAAGGTCAGTTATGAGAAAAATTCTTCATAAATATAGATCACTGACAGTTTTTGCAGTGAACCGAGAAAAGTTTTCATAAATAAGTTGAAGGTGGATTCTTCCCACCTGAATTGTGCCTGCCAAGGGAATGCTGCATAAAAATGTGTCATTTATCTGTAACAGAACGAATTAGGTTTGACATACTGTATAAAATATAAATAGATGATATGAAAGGCAGTTTTTCTAATGGCATGTAATGTCTTTACAGGAATTCAGAAGCAATTACGGAACACAAACTAAAGAACACTGTAATTCCTAACGGCAGAGGGACTTCCCTGGTGGTCCAGTGGTTAAGAACCCGCCTGGCACTACAGGAGACTTGAGTCAGATCCCTGCTCAGGGAACCAGATCCTACATGCCGAGGGGCAACTAAGCCCCCACACCACAACTACGACGCCCACGTGCCTCAACAGAAGATTCCAAAAGACGCAACAGAGATCTCGCATGCTGCAACTAAGACCTGAGGCAAATAAATAAATACGTAAAATTTCTAAGAGCAGAAATCTGTTCCATTAAAATAAATGAGACATAGTTCAAAATACTTTGGAAATGACAAGTTAAAACTTAGGGTTGTAAAGACTACTTTAACCTCCTGAGAGGCAGAAAGTCACCAAAAAGCAATTCACAGTGGCTCCAACTTTCAGACTGTGGTGCTGGAGAAGACTCTGGAGAGTCCCATGGACAGCTAGGAGATCAAACCAGTTAATCAAAAAGGAAATCAGTCCCGAATATTCATTGGAAGGGCTGATGCTAAAACTCCAATACTTTGGCCACCTGATGTGATGAGCTGACTCACTGGAAGAGACCCTGATGCTGGGAAAGATCAAAAACAAGAGGAGAAGGGGGTGACAGAGGATGAGATGGTTGGATGGCACCACCGACTCAGTGGACATAAGTTTGAGCAAGCTCCAGGAGATAGTGAAGGGCAGGGAAGCCTGGCTTGCTGCAGCTCATAGGGTCACAAAGAGTGGGACACAACTGAGAGACTCAACAACAACAAAAACTCTCAGACAGATCTAGCTCCAAGACTAAGAAGGCCAGTGGAGCTTTCACGAGCACCCCAGGCCAGTGGTGCAGTTGCAGAAATGTTGCACAACAACCTGGAGGGATTATTAAAACAGAGCCTCACGTGTCCCATCACAGAGTTCCTGATTCAGTAGGTCTGGACAGGCGCCCAAAGGTTTGCATTTCCAAACAAGTCCCCAGTTCCACTGCTGGTCCAGGGACCCAGCTTGGAGAACCACCACCCAAGGTGTTACTAAAGACAGAATGTCACAGAAATTTCTCCCCAGTGGTGAAAGATAACTTAGTTCATGTTAACACACATGGGCTTCACTAGTGGCTCAACCAGTAAAAAGTCTGCCTGCAATGCGGAAGACCCAGGTTTGATTCCTGGGTCAGGAAGATCTCCTGGAGAAGGAAATGGCAACCCATTCTAGTATTTTTGCCTGGAAAATTCCATGGACAGAGGAGCCTGACGGGCTGCAGCCCGTGGGGTCAGAGAGAGTCAGACACGACTGAGTAACTAACACACACACACAACCAACATATATTATTTTAATAACACCATGAAGCATTTTTGAAACTTTAAAATTGTCATAGAAAGTCTGAAACAAAAATCAGCGTCAAAACCCCCAAAAGATACAGAAATCACATAACCAAATGCTTCCAGAAGATCCTTGAGACAAGAATGAGGAGAAAGGAGTGAAGCAAATCAGAATGAGTTGAGGGAACACCCATCCTGCCTTGCCTGGAAGCATCCTAACTGCTGGGTCAGACAAAAAGTCCACTGGGTCTGTAAGAGCGTACAGAAAAACCCAGAAAAACTTTTTGGCCAACCCAATAGTAACTAAAGCCTTTAGGTAACTAAAGCAACCCAGTGCTTTCTTTATCAGGACATAAGCTCAGGGTCCATCACCTAGCAAGTGCTTCCTGGTCCAGTGTGTTCACAAGAGTAAAATCCGTGGTGAGGAAGAACATGGAGAAGAAAAATAGAAAGGAAGAGGTCTCAAAAGCCTGAAGATTCTTTGTACACACAGACAGTTCATGGGAGAAAAGGATGCAACTGAGGGACAAGATGCCTACCTACGTCTGGACACCACTGGGCAAGCTCGCTTCTCTCTCCAGACACGCCCACCTCCCCCACCCTTCCCTGCACCTCTGGGCCTCAGGCAACTGCCCTGATGTACCAGAACTCCCAGATACTCAGCATCACTGAAAACTCCCTGATTTATAGCAAAGGACAAAAATTAAAAAGGCAGGATGACGGGACTCACGCAGAGAAGTAAATACAACATGAAGGGCTTTCAAAAGAACATCATCAACACAACAGCACTATTTTAAACGTCCCTAAATTCCTGGCCAGCTGCCCGCTGCAGATAAGTACGGCATGTCCTGCCCCGCCAGGGAGAGCATGTCCGGAATTCTGGCAGGGGAACACCACATAGGACTTTTCTCAGGGGACATGCACGGAAGTGACACAGGAATCCCGTGGACTTGGCTCTCCACCTCAACAGTTGGCAACATGATCAGGAAAAAACTACTCACTTGGAAACACTGTCCTGAAAAAGGGCAATATTGGCCTTTTCAAGGACATGGCACATCCGTTCATAGAAATTTGACTTTCATGCATGGAGGGAACCACTGACTTCCTAGACTGGCACTTTCTCCACTTTCTAACATTTCATTTTAACAGCTACAGAGCTGGACACCATTGATGGGGGGAGGATATGCAAACACAGCTTCCCTCTTCCCTACATTCAATCCATTTTCCCTTAGGGAAGAAACTGAGCATTTCCCTGGTGGTCCAATGGCTAATACTCTGCGGTCCCAATGCAGGGCGCTCAGGTCCAATCCTCAGATCCCACATGCAGCAACTAAAGATCCCATATGCCACAACTGAGACCCACTGCAGCCAAATAAGTAAGTGTTAAAAAAGAAAAAAGAAACTGAGGCTTCATGTCCATCATTCCTTCCCAGGCTAACTCCAATATATCAACTCAGACCAGAAACAATGTCTCTAAAGTGCCTTCCCCGAATTCCCCAGTAACTTTCCACAATGCACACTTGAGGCGATCTCCCCAGTGCAGCACTAACCACTCAAGGCTCAGAACTACACCCTTGTCTTGATGGCACTTGACACAGAGTGTTTACCGAACTACATATGTGTATCCAGCCCACTAAGGCATACATGAGGCATGTGATCATACATACCTGGTGCCTCAAAACAGAGAGGCATGTATTCCTGATTGCTGAGCGTCCAGTCTCATGTCTTTATCCCTTGAAGCCCCAAAACATATTTTAACATTTATTTAGGAGATGGAAAGCTTTTTAAAAAATATGTGGCACCAGTCTTTGCCTTCTAAAACACAGATTATATTAATGACTTAATTGTAAATATCTACGTATTATGCTACACCATCATTTAATTTAGGACTTCAGGAAATATTCATCACTTTTTAAAAAATTGAAGTGCAATTGGTTTATACCGTTAATTTCTGCTGAACAGAAAAGTAATTCAGTTATACATACATATTCTTTTTTATATTCAAGTAATTCAGTTATACATACGTATTCTTTTTTATATTCTTCTCCATTATGGTTTATCTCAGGATATTGAATATAGTTCCTGTGCTACAGAGTAGGATCTTATTGTTTATGCAGTTTATATGTAAGAGTTTGCATCTGTTAATCCCAAATTCCCAGTCTATCCTCCCCCCGACTCCCTTCAGCAACCACAAGCCTAGTGCCCTTGAGTCTGTTTCTGTTCCATAGACAGGTTCATTTGTGTCCTGTTTTAGATTTCACACATAAGTGATATCATACGGTATTTGTCTTTCTGACTTACTTCGTTTAGCATGATACCCTCTATTTCCATCCATGTTGCCACAAATGGCATTATTTTGTTCTTCTTTACGGCTGAGGAATATTCCAGTGTATGGATGGATGGATGGATGTATATGTGTGTGTGTGTGTGTATGTGTACATCACATCTTCTTTATCCATTCATTCATCAATGGACATTTAGGTTGCTTCCATGTCTTGTCTATTGCAAACAGTGCTGTGTGAATACAGGGGTTCATATATCTTTCTGAATCATAGTTGTGTCCAGATACATGCTCAGGGGTAGGATCTCTGGATCTTATCATAACTCTATTTTTATTTGTCTGAGGAACCATCATATTGCTCTCCATAGTGGCTGCACCATTTTACATTCTCACCAACCGTGCAGGATGGTTCCTTTTTCTCCACACCCTCTCCAACACTGATTTGTAGATACTGTGATGATGACCATTCTGCTCAGTATGAGATGATGCCTCACTGTAGTTTTGATTTGCATGTCTCTAATAATTAGTGATGTTGAGCATCTTTTCACATATCTACTGACTAATCACTTTTAAAGATTAAGTGACATGAAGATTTTGTTAAACTCTTGGAACCAATTTCAGAGTATGTCTACCTCTATTTGGGGAAGGCAATGGCACCCCACCCCAGTACTTTTGCCTGGAAAATCCCATGGACGGAGGAACGTGGTAAGCTCCAGTCCATGGGGTCGCTAAGAGTCGGACACGGCTGAGTGACTTCACTTTGCCTTTTCACTTTCATGCATTGGAGAAGGAAATGGCAACCCACTCCAGTGTTCTTGCCTGGAGAATCCCAGGGACAGGGGAGCCTGGTGAGCTTCCGTCTGTGGGGTCGCACAGAGTCGGACACGACTGAAGCGACTTAGCAGCAGCAGCTACCTCTATTTTACAGCTCTCATTTCCCATGCTTTTTTTTTTTTTAATATGTGACTTTTAACATGCTGCTGTTTTATAACAACTTTAAGAAAAACAAGAGTTTTCCAAAGTTCTCAGAAACTATGGGCATCCATTTTAGCTCCTGAAAGAATTTCCTTGTCACTGTGTTTGCCGGTATGAGTTTGTTAAACTATACAAAGAGCCCCACCCCCAAGTCTCTACCCCGACAAACTCCAGTTCAAATACCACTTCTTTCATAAAGCCCTTCCCAGCAAGCACAGGCTCCACTCCTCGCCTCTCCAGGCAACCACACCCTGTATTTCCATTTAGCACTTGGTATAATATATTTTAATTCACTTTTTACCAGTTACTCAAGACCACATTGGACACTTGCTGAGGGAGCTCTCTTTTCTTACTCAAAAGTTTCAGGCTGTTGCTAAGTCACTTCAGTCGTGTCTGACTCTGTGGGACCCCATAGACAGCAGCCCACCAGGCTCCCCCGTCCCTGGGATTCTCCAGGCAAGAATACTGGAGTGGGTTGCCATTTCCTTCTCCAATACATGAAAGTGAAAAGTGAAAGTTAAGTCGCTCAGTCGTGTCCGACTCTTAGCGACCCCATGGACTGGAGTCTACCAGGCTCCTCCATCCATGGGATTTTCCAGGCAAGAGTACTGGAGTCGGGTAGAGTCTGGTAAAGCCTCAAAGTTTTTTTGTTGACTAAGCGATCAAAGGTTATGTAACGAAAGTAGCCATAATGATGCCATGCAATTTTCATGGTTAAAAAAACCAGTAATCATTGACTATAAAGATTAGAGAGAAACACCAAATAATGTCAACATGGGCTAAATGCCATTTTTTTAACACTCATTATTCATTTTATTATTATAACTCACTGATAACTCAGGTAGTAGTGCTATTAACAAATGGAACAATATCAGGAATTCCAGTCAAGAGGGAAAGAGAGGAAGAAAAATCTATATATTAAATGGCACTTAGAAATGTATCAAATCAAATGCAGTGTCTTTGGATCCAGATTCCAACAAATCCAACTGTTATGGGAAGGAGGTAATAGGAGAGACAAAATGTAAATGAGTATCAGGGGGAAAAATGAATACGGCCTAATTCTTTGTAATCTCAAGGAACTACTCTTTATTTTTAGGTGTGATAGGGATCCAGTTCAGTTCAGTCGCTCAGTCGTGTCCGACTCTTTAACACCCCATGAACTGCAGCTCGCCAGGCCTCCCTGTCTGCCACCAACTCCCAGAGTCCACCCAAACCCATGTCCATTGAGTCAGTGACGCCATCCAATCATCTCATCCTCTGTCGTCCCCTTCTCCTCCTGCCCTCAATCATTCCCAGCATCAGGGTCTTTTCAAATAAGTCAGTTCTTCGCATGAGGTGGCCAAAGTACTGGAGTTTCAGCTTCAGCATCAGTCCTTCCAAAGAAATCCCAGGGCTGATCTCCTTCAGAATGGACTGCCTGGATCTCCTTGCAGTCCAAGGGACTCTCAAGAGTCTTGTCCAACACCACAGTTCAAAAGCATCAATTCTTCGGCGCTCAGCCTTCTTCACAGTCCAACTCTCACATCCATGCATGACTACTGGAAAAACTAGATGGACCTTTGTTGGCAAAGTAATGTCTCTGCTTTTTAATATGCTATCTAGGTTGGTCATAACTTTCCTTCCAAGGAGTAAGCGTCTTTTAATTTCATGGCTGCAATCACCATCTGCAGTGATTTTGGAGCCCAGAAAAAATAAAGTCAGCCAGTTTCCCCATCTATTTCCCATGAAGTGATGGGACCAGATGCCGTGATCTTCGTTTTCTGAATGTTGAGCTTTAAGCCAACTTTTTCACTCTCTTCTTTCACTTTCATCTTTAGTTCCTCTTCACTTTCTGCCATAAGGGTGGTGTCATCTGCATATCCGAGGTGATTGATATTTCTCCCGGCAATCTTGATTCCAGCTTGTGCTTCTTCCAGCCCAGCGTTTCTCATGATGTACTCTGCATATAAGTTAAATAAGCAGGGTGACAATATACAGCCTTGATGTACTCCTTTTCCTATTTGGAACCAGTCTGCTGTTCCATGTCCAGTTCTAACTGTTGCTTCCTGATCTACATACAAATTTCTCAAGAGGCAGATCAGGTGGTCTGGTATTCCCATCTCCTTAAGAATTTTCCACAGTTTATTGTGATCCACACAGTCAAAGGCTTTGGCATAGTCAATAAAGCAGAAATAGATGTTTTTCTGGAACTCTCTTGCTTTTTCGATGATCCAGCAGATGTTGGCAATTTGATCTCTGGTTCCTCTACTTCTTCTAAAACCAGCTTGAACATCTAAGTTCATGGTTCATGTATTGCTGAAGCCTGGCTTGGAGAATTTTAAGTATCACTTTACTAGCATGTGAGATGAGTGCAATTGTGCGATAGTTTGAGCATTCTTTGGCATTGCCTTTCTTAGGAATTGGAATGAAAATGGACCTTTTCCAGTCCTGTGGCCACTGCTGAGTTTTCCAAATTTGCTGGCATATTGAGTGCAGCACTTTCACAGGGTCATCTTTCAGGATTTGAAATAGCTCCACTGGAATTCCATCACCTCCACTAGCTTTGTTCGTAGTGATGCTTCCTAAGGCCCACTTGACTTCACATTCCAGGATGTCTGGCTCTAGGTGCGTGTTCACACCATTGTGATTATCTGGGTCGTGAAGCTCTTTTTTGTACAATTCTTCTGTGTATTCCTGCCACTGCTTCTTATCTTCTCCTTCTGTCAGGTCCATACCATTTCTGTCCTTTATTGAACCCATCTTTGACCAAGGATATTGTGGTTCAAAAGAGTATTATCTTTGAGAGTTACTATAAAACAATATAATACTGGACTCTCTGTCAAAATACTAGGGGTGGGGTGGTGAGGAGTTCAGGAGAAACAGGACTGGCTATGCGGCAGTGCCCACTGAAGGTGAACACTGAGGATGCGGAGTTGAATTCTAGTTCTCCATCTGCACATGCTCACAATTTTCCAGACTAAACAGTTTAGATACTAACTTTAAGGAAGCACTAGGAGCCCGCTGCACTCCGTGGTCGGTGGCAGCCGCCCTCCACTGCTTCCTGGCTGTGGTTTGTATCCTGCCGTCTGGGAGGTGCCAGCCCCACACATGGGGTGTGACATGCTGTCCCATTCCTTTCTGAGGTTCATGGCCTTATACAGACACCATCCCGTTCTTACTTCTACCCTGCACTGGAAGCCCAGCCCTGTCACCTTCATTCTGCCTGAGACAGAGGCCCAATCAACCCCCAGCACCGCTGAAGATTCAATCAACAGGTCAGCTTCCTAACAGCTCTGAGAACCACACTTTCTTTATCAGACAGCCTGGAGCTAAGACCACATTCTAGCCAATTTGTCTCAAGGCACAGAAACCAGAGATACAGATGTCCCTCAGAATCCAGTGGGGACTGCTTAAGGATCACCATGGACACCAAAATCCAAGGATGCTGAAGTCCCTTACATAAAAATGGCATAATACTTGCATATAACCTATACATATCCTCCTATATACTGGAAATCATCTCTAGATGACTTGTAGTATGTAATATAAGCAGACAGACCTTAGAGGTTCAATTTTAGCAGACTGGATTTGCAGGCTTAATTCCAGATAACTGTAATAAAGCAAATGTTGCAATAAAGCAAGTCACACATATTTTGTGATTTCCCAATATATACAGTTATGTTTTTAATACGAAGTGAAAGTGTTAGTTGCTCAGTCATGTACGACTCTTTGTGACCCCACGGACTGTAGCCCACCAGGCTCCTCCATCCATGGGATTCTCCGGGCAAGAATACTTGGGCAGGTTGCCATTTCCTTCTCCAGGTATCTTTCCAACCCAGGGATCAAACCTGGGTCATCCACATTGTAAGCAGATTCTTTACCATCTGAGCCACCAGTTCACTGAGTGTGCAATAGCATTATATCTTTAAAAAGCAATGTATATACCTTAATTTAGAAATATTTTACTGCTATAAAATGCTAACCATCATCTGAGTGAGTTGTGATCTCTTTGCCGTAGTGCCATCAAAGATCACTGATCGCAGACCGCCACAACAAATGTATTAACAATGAAAAAGTTTGAACTTTAACAAGAACTATTAAAATGTGACCGAGTCAAAAAGGGAGCAAATATCATTGGGAAGATGGCACCTAAAGACTTGCTTAACTTAAGGTCACCACAGATCAGATCAGATCAGTCGCTCAGTTGTGTCCGACTCTTTGCAACCCCATGAATCGCAGCACACCAGGTCTCCCTGTCCATCACCAACACCCACAAACATGCAATAAAAACACAGTATCTGAAAAGCACAATAAGGCCTAATGAAAATACTATGTAAATAGTTGTGACTACAAGGTAAAAAGACAAAGAGTTTCAGCATGTAGAAAAAGCAAGTTTTACTTTTTGGAACTTGCTGGAATTGTTTTTCAAATATTTTCGATTTGCAAAGGCAAACTCCACAAATACAGAGCACCAGCTACAGAATATCACCCTGTGTTTCTGTAGTTAAACTCCAGCACCATTCTGCCTAAAGTTCTCCTCCTCTGGGTTCCAAGATGCCGTCATAGTTCTCCACTGGAAAGACTTCCCTCCCACGCCACTCTAGAGGTAATGGTGCCCCAACCCGCTCCCTGGCTCCTTGCCCTTCTCAATTTTGTTTTTCTTTTCTTTTCTTTTTTTTTTTTTTTTTGCCTCATCAAGTGGCTTGTGGGCTCTTAGTTCCCAGACCAGGAATTGAACCCAGGCCCTCAGCAGTAAGAGCAGAGTCCTCAACACTGGACTGCCAGGGAATTCCCTCAATATTATGTTGTAGCACTTATTGCTACTTGACAATAAGTTTGTCTATCACCTCTCCTTTCCAAAATGTAACCTCCATGAGGGCAGGGACTTGGCTTGGTTTGCTTCTGTGTGCTCAGATTCTCAACAGTAACTGAAGCATAAAACCAGAACAAACACATATGCAAAATGCTCAGGATCCCAGGAAAATAGGACTAAAGGTCAAAGAGGGCTGAGAACAAAAAACTGATACTATTAACGTTAACTAAGAACATGCGCTTTCCCCACCCACACGCCCACACCCACTTCATGCCCTAACAGGGTGATTTCATGGCACTACTTTTATCCACTCTGACATTTAGACTGTTCTAAAGAACTGAAAAATCAGTGACTACAGTGGCATATTAATAATAGCTGAATATGTCAGTTTGTGCCAAAAAAGAACCCAGTGCAAGCACAGTACCTTCACGTGCCTGCTTCAGTATTTACAACAGACACAAATCATCTCAGAATTCAGGGTGCAGTGTGAATTACATTAAAGCCTTTAGAGGCCATGGGTCTTGGTTATTTTAAGTAAAAACTCAGTGCTTTCTACTGTATATAAAATAGATTAATAAGGACTCCCTGTATAGCAAGCACCGAAAACTCTACTCAATACTCTGTAATGGCCTATATGGGAGAAGAATCTTAAAAAGAGTAAATATATTTGCGTATGTATAACTGATTGACTTTGATGTACACTTGAAATTAATACCATACTATTACAGTATAGTATGTATGTATAGTTTTATCATTGTACAGTTAATACAAATTAACTATACACCAATAAAAAACTTGTAATAAAAATGGATTTTAAAAATAATCAACATTTGGTTGTGCAACTTGGTGTAGAAACAATCAGCGCTTTGCTCCTCCTTCTCCTACTACAATTCTACCCGCTAGAAATCCCAACCAGCAACTGGCCTTGTGACAGCAACATCTAGGAAGCTGGCAGGCGGTTCAGAGTGTCTGCTTCTAGCCTGACCTGACTCCGGCCCTCAGCCACCACATGATCCCGGGCACCTGTTTCCTCATCTGTGAATCAGGGGGCAATCACAGGGTCTGTATCACAAGGCTGATATGAGAATTAAAGGACTGAGTAACAGGTACACAGCCTAGACCAGTACCAGGTACAGGGTAAAGGTCGATTCTCTTAGCTGTCACGTTCAAGAGTATTACCACCACAGCTGAACTCTCTCATACACTGACGTGTGCGTGCCCAGTTGCTCAGTCGCATCTGACTCTTTGCAACCCCCAGGACTGTAGCTCGCCAGGCTCCTCTGTCCATGGGATTCTCCAGGCAAGAATACTGGAGTGGGTGGCCACTTCCTCCTCCAGCTTATACACTTACCCTTTAACATAATTCTAGGAAGTACTCATTCTCGAGAACACAGAAAAAATAGACTGTCTTTTTTTTAAGGCCTGAAAAAACTGGTGACAGTACAGTGTATCACAATCCAGTGGGGATTCTGCTGTAAATCTCTGCTGAGTGAGTGAATGTCAGGAGACAAATGCAAGTTTTTAAGAAATGTTGGTAAATACTATCCAGCGCCCTCAGAATTCACGTGAAGTAAGATCATGCGCACAGTGCACTCAGCACAGCCCTGGGCACATGGAGAGCCCTCCACGGAGGGGAGCTAGCACTGCTTCTGTCGGGATAGTGTATTTCAAGGCAAAGTGGGACTTTAAAGTCTCGCAGGCTCAAGTTCTCTTCCTCTGCACACAGCCTAGAAACCCACCGAACGAGGCAAGTTCCACACTGCCCTGCTATCCCTCTGCCTCTCCATAAGTTGTTGTTGTGTTTGTTGGTTTAAGAAAAGAAAATTTTGACTGCACTGGTTCTTTGTTGCGGCACATGAGCTTTCTCTAGCTGGGGTGAGGAGGAGCCACTCTCTAGTTGCAGCGTGTGGGTTTCTCGTTGCAGTGGTTTCTCTTGTTGCAGCGCACGGGGTCTAGGGTATGCAAGCTCAGTAGTTGTGGGGTGGGCTCAGCAGTTGCAGCTCAAAGGCTTAGATGCCCTGAGACACATGGGATCGGATCAAAGCCATGTGCCCTGCATTAGCAGATGGATTCTTAACCACCAAACAGCCAGGGAAGTCCTTCCATTAGTTTCCTGCTTTTGTCTTCTTGATACGTTAAGATGATTCTTCATGAGACTTGATTTCAATGCAACTGCTCCAGGGCTAACAAAAATCTAGGAAGTGTTGATACAGTTCTAAGCACCTTTTTACAGATGAAGACACAGGGCCTTGGTTGAGAGATTCAGAAACTTGTCCATGATCTCCCCATGAGGGGAGCCACTGGGGAACTAGAAATCCAGGCTCCCCAAACCTCACCCAGGCTTCTTTCGATTACCAGGTTCTACTCATCCACAGATAAATGCACCAAAACCTCCACCAGAACCAGCTTCTACACCCAGACTTCCCCCTGCTTAAAAACAGACATGTTCATTAACAACCCACCACTCACCATGATTTCCCTCTGTTCTTCCAGATTCTTCAAAAAATTAGAAAATTCACGCAATGAAGCATCTGTAAGGAGAGAAGCATCATTATTTCGTGGCCAAAGCAAAGGAAAGCCAATCAAAACCTCACCTTTACGTACCTATGCAGCGTTCGTCATCAGTCTCTGCATCTCCGATAAACTCAAATTTGAAGTCTCTGAGGGAGTGCGCGAACTTCCGCTGGGCTGCCGAGAGACCTGGAAAGAAAGATGGAGTGACCACAGGCGTCCTTGCTTCCACTCAAGGTTTAGCATGAACTCATTCCTCCTCAGACGGCAGAGCTGTGGAGCTCTCCTCCACATGAGCTGTGACAAGGCACAACCCAGCCCCTTGGCCAAGGGGCCCAGCATCCCACCTGGGCACTCCCTGGGAGTTTGTCTGCTATGTTCTAGGATGGAGCAGTTGCTGGAGAAATATTGATATTGCTCCCAAAAGCACTCTCCCGTTCTCTGCTCACTCAGGTCAGAACGTGGGGCAATTCAAGTCCCATCCATCATTAGGGGCGCACTGCACCTGAGAGCACCTCCTGAGGCTTGGTGATATCCAGCTGGGCACCGAGATTTCAAATACAGACATCTCAAAGCCCAGGCAGCCCACCAGATGCCCTGAACTGATGCTCCAGCTCTGGCTGGAGAAACCCAGAGGATTCAAAGAGCTTTCAAAGCAAACAGCAGCAGCCAGGTAAGCCAAAGGCCAAGCTTAAATGGCAGAAAGAATTCATTCTCCAAAAGACCTATAGGGCCTCATCTATTTTTTTTTTTAATTGGAGATTCATAGAAAATAGTGGAAAATTCTACTTCTGTAACAGGCTAACAGTTTGGCTCAGAGGTTAAAGCGTCTGCCTGCAATGTGGGAGACCCGGCTTCGATCCCTGGATCAGGAAGATCCCATGGAGAAGGAAATGGCAACCCACTCCAGTATTCTTGCCTGGAGAACCCCATGGACGGAGGAGCCTGGAGGGCTACAGTCCATGGGGTCGCAAAGAGTCAGACACAACTGAGCAACTTCACTTTCACTTTCAACAGTTATGTTACAGGCCACACACCATGCTACAGGATACGTATTTCTTTAACCTCACTCAATGCCCTAAAGAGAGAAATAAAGGTTATCCCCATTTTACCATAGACATGTTAGCACTAAGTCACACAGCTACTACAACAGCAAAGGTTTGATTGCTTCCAAAGTCGTTTGTACAAAACCCATGCCCCTGCCAGGGTACAATCCTGTTTCTAAAGCACTTTAAAAGCTGCTGCTCCCTGACGCCTGACCCTGTACGGCTCCCGGCTCCCTACAATGAATACTGACAGATTGGGTTAAAGTAACACTTCCTGTCAAGCAAACAGAAAAGCTGAAAAAGCAAAACATCAGTCCATAACTGTTGATCAGAGCACTTACACAAAAAATAAATACGGACGAGAAATCGCAGCACTGGACGTGAACACTGAGGGCTGTTTTTAATAAGACGGTGTAAGACGGTAGCAGCAAAAAGCTCCTCTTTTTTAGTCACTGTATTATAGCTAACAAGCAAGGAGTGAAAGGAAAAATTTCTTATTTTTACACTGGGAAAAAAAACTTTTTAACCAACTCTTTACCTCCACTCATTAAGCACAATGGTTCCCCAATGCTCTCCTTGACAAGCTGCTGCTTCTCGCTTCTTAAATTTCCTAAGAACCCTCACCAGTTCTCCCAGCCGCTCTCATGATCTGGCTGTTTACTTTTTTTCTGGCAGCGCTGAGTCTTCACTGTGGCACGTGGCCTTTCTCTAGCTGTGGCTCACAGGCTTAGTTGCCCCCTGGCAGGTGGCACGTGGAATCTTCTCAGACCAGGGACGGAACCCGTGTCCCCTGCATTGGCAGGTGGATTCTTAACCACCGGAACACCAGGGAAGGCCTCTTAATTTTTTCTTAACAGATTCTACTTTAAGGTGGTTTCAGGTTCACAGCAAATTGTGGAGAAGGTAGAAAGGTTTTCTCTAGAACCCCTGCCCTGATATGCAGAGATTCCCTCATTATCAACCACCTCCACTGTCATGGATTTGGAAACCTCATTCTTCCAAAGCTAAACCAGAAACGTTTTAGGTGACACAGGATCGTAATTTCTTACCCTTGGAGTACAGAACAAAAGCACAACCATCATGTAAAACATGATGGGGTGCAAGCATGAGGGGTCTCCTTCTCCACCCCTCCTGTGTAGGAGGCTTCTCTTTTCAATGGGATTCCTCAGCTCCTTTGGCAATAGGTAGAGTTCTTTGCCACCCCCTGAATCTGGGCTGGTCTTGTGGCCAACAGAACGTGATGAACGTGACACTGCTAATTAGGAACCTCCAGCTTTAGAACTTTGCGCATCCCTGCTCCACTCCATGGAAAGCCTCTGACCTCCATGTGATCAAGTCCCAGCTAGCCTCCTGAGTGGTAAAAGATGTGTGGCCCAGGCCCCCTACTTATTGCCCCATCGGTCAGACATCCCACCCACTGAAGCAGAGCTTCCCGCCTTAAAGGAGGCAGCCCAGACGAGATCACACTGCCCAATGGGCAGAGTTCAAATTGAAATAAAGACTGCTGTTTAGGCCACTAGACACGGGGGTGATTTGTTATTAAGTAATAAATAGACTAATATAGAAACGTTAACGAAATTTGACAGTATTAAAATTTTAAAGACATTAAAGAGTAAAGAAAAAAGCACATACCGCAAAGGTACAAACAGCAGCTATGAATCACTGAGGTAAGGCAGAAAGTCCCATAAAAAATTGGGCAAAACATTTGAACAGGCTCTTTGCAAAACAAAATGAAGGAAATCCAAATGGCCCAAAACCACATGAAAAGGTGCTCAAACTCATTAGTGATTATAAAAGTGAAAAGAAAGCCTCAACATATCTCAGTACACTCATCAGACTGGCAAAAATCAGTAAGTCTGGCAACCTCAAGAGTTGGTGTATGTGGAGCAACATACATTTTCACTTACTGCCAGCAAGGCTAAGAATGGGTATGTAGTGGTGGTGATTTAGTCACCAAGTCCTATCTGACTCTTTGTGACCCCAAGGACTGCAGCCCGCCAGGCTCCTCTGTCCATGGGATTTCCCAGGCAAGGATACGGGAGTGGGTTGCCATGTGCTTCTCCAGGGGATCTTCCTGACCCAGGGACAGAACACGCTTCTCCTGCTTGGCAGGCGGATTCTTTATTAATGAGCCACCTGGGAAGCCCAAAAATTGATACAATCACCTTTCAAGTACTCTAGCATTATCTAATAAGTTTGATAAGAACCTAGAACCTAAAACTATCCTTCCAGGTAAATTCCTAAGATAAACTTCAGCACACGTGCACTTACAGATGTGTACTTTCTACAACATGCATTCACACATCAACACAGATTAATCTCACAATGTGGAGAGAAGGAAGTCCCGAAAGAACCCACACAGTATGGCTGTTTCACATAAAGCTCAAAGCAAGCTCCACTAAACCCTATGTTTACATTGCATACACAGGTCAGAAAATTATAGAACAACTAAGAACGGTAAGTGAATCATTCTCTCAAAAATCACATGATGCTCACCACCTGGGACAAGGGCAGAGGATGTAACAGACCACTACAAGGGGATTCAAAGGTTATTTTAGTTCATAACGAAGTGGTGAGTCTGCAGACATTTGCTTTCTCATTCTTCTTTAAGCATACATCTGGTTCCCATATTTCTGATTTCCACCAAAATTTCACAACTAAATAATCAGATCGGATCAGTTGTTCAGTCGTGTCCGACTCTTTGAGACCCCATGAACTGCCGCATGCCAAGCCTCCCTGTCCATCACCAACTCCCGGAGGTCACTCAGACTCACATCCATAGAGTCAGTGATGCCATCCAGCCATCTCATCCTCTGTCGTCCCCTTCTCCTCCTGCACCCAATCCCTCCCAGCATCAGAGTCTTCTCCAATGAGTCAACTCTTCGCATGAGGTGGCCAAAATACTGGAGTTTCAGCTTTAGCATCATTCCTTCCAAAGAAATCCCAGGGCCGATCTCCTTGCAGTCCAAGGGACTCTCAAGAGTCTTCTCCAACACCACAGTTCAAAAGCATCAATTCTTTGGCGCTCAGCCTTCTTCACAGACCAGCTCTCACATCCATACATGACCACAGGAAAGACCATAGCCTTGACTAGGCAAACCTTTGTTGGCAAAGTGATGTCTCTGCTTTTGAATATGCTATCTAGGTTGGTCATAACTTTCCTTCCAAGGAGTAAGCGTCTTTTAATTTCATGGCTGCAGTCACCATCTGCAGTGATTTTGGAGCCCAGAAAAAGAAAGTCTGATACTGTTTCCACTGTTTCTCCATCTATTTCCCATGTAGTGATGGGACCAGATGCCATGATGTTCGTTTTCTGAATGTTGAGCTTTAAGCCAACCTTTTCACTCTCCACTTTCACTTTCATCAAGAGGCTTTTGAGTTCCTCTTCACTTTCTGCCATAAGGGTGGTGTCATCTGCATATCTGAGGTTATTGATATTTCTCCCAGCAATCTTGATTCCAACTTGTATTTCTTCCAGTCCAGCATTTCTCATGAAATTAAATAAACAGGATGACAATATACAGCTTTGACGTACTCCTTTTCCTATTTGGAACCAGTCTGTTGTTCCATGTCCAGTTCTAACTGCTGCTTCCTGACCTGCATACAGATTTCTCAAGAGGCAGATCAGGTGGTCTGGTATTCCCATCTCTTTCAGAATTTTCCACAGTTTATTGTGATCCACACAGTCAAAGGCTTTGGCATAGTCAAGAAAGTAGAAATAGATGTTTTTCTGGAACTCTCTTGCTTTTTCTGTGATCCAGCAGATGTTGGCAATTTGATCTCTGGTTCCTCTGCCTTTTCTAAAACCAGCTTGAACATCAGGAAGTTCACGGTTCACATATTGCTGAAGCCTGGCTTGGAGAATTTTGAGCATTACTTTACTCGTGTGTGAGATGAGTGCAATTGTGCGGTAGTTTGAGCACTCCTTGGCATTGCCTTTCTTTGGGATTGGGATGAAAACTGACCTTTTCCAGTCCTGTGGCCACTGCTGAGTTTTCCAAATTTACTGGCATATTGAGTGCAGCACTTTCACAGCATCATCTTTCAGGATTTGGAATAGCTCCACTGGAATTCCATCACCTCCACTAGCTTTGTTCATAGTGATGCTTTCTAAGGCCCACTTTACTTCACATTCCAGGATGTCTGGCTCTAGGTCAGTGATCACACCATCATGATTATCTGGGTCGTGAAGCTCTTTTTTGTACAGTTCTTCTGTGTATTCTTGCCACCTCTTAATATCTTCTGCTTCTCTTAGGTCCATACCATTTCTGTCCTTTATCGAGCCCATCTTTGCATGAAATGTTCCTTTGGTATCTCTGATTTTCTTGAAGAGATCCCTAGTCTTTCCCATTCTGTTGTTTTCCTCTATTTCTTTGCATTGATCGCTGAAGAAGGCTTTCTTATCTCTTCTTGCTATTCTTTGGAAATCTGCATTCAGATGTTTATATCTTTCCTTTTCTCCTTTGCTTTTCGTTTATCTTTAAAATGTTTCAATCATAAAAATGTAAAGCCTGGGGATCTCCCTGGTAGTCCAGTGGTTAAGCTCTGTGCTTCAACGGCTGGGGAGCACACGGGTTCGATCCCTGGTCAGGGAACTAATACGCCACATGGCAAGGGGCATGATAAATAAAATAATAAAGGTACATATCTTCTAAAAAATATATAAACCCTGGCTATGGAGGCCACTCCAGAGTTAATCCAGGCAAACATACGATTATTCCCTAGGATTGGCCATGCCAGCCTGTTCTTGGTTTACACAAGCCAAGGCACTCCAGACTCCCAGGCTTCAAAGTGCTGTCCCATCCTGGAAGAGCTCCTTTCCTGCCCTCACCCCTGTCTGGCTGGCTCCTTTACAGAAACCTGCCCCTCGCACCACCCTCCCCCAAATCATCGCCCCTGTGCCCCACACACCCCCCCCCGATTTCACAGTGCGTGACCTTCCCAGCACTGCTCACCTGAAACCGCCCCATTTAGTCAGTATTTTCTCGGGGTTATCTCTCCTCCTGCCTCAGCTTATCTGGGCCCTGAGGCAACAGCTGGCACCCGTGTACTTCCCTCTATCTTTGAGACAGGGACCACACAGTTTTTGCTTTTTAGTTCATGCAGCTGTTTCCAAATAGTGAGTGTGTGGGCTTATTATCATTTTTAATAACTTTATCGTATTCCATTTTGCTAATGTTTGCCAGTTCTCAACAGGGGCCTGTAATCGGTTCCATTTGTGTGTTTATCTATGTATGTACTTATTTATATATGCCATATATAAACAACATATAAATGTTTATATTATACATATAGAACCATGTGTTAGGCACTCGCTTGTGTCAGAGGCTCTTTGTGACCCCATGGACTCTAGCCTGCCAGGCTCCTCTGTCCAAAGAATTCTCCAGGCAAGAACAGTTGAGTGGATTGCCATTCCCTTCTCCAGGGGATCTTACCCACCCAGGGATTGAACCCGGGTCTCCTGCATTGCAGGCAGATTCCTGACCATCTGAGCCACCAGAGAAGCCCACAGAACCATAAATGCTGGTATAAAATCTATTTTTCCCCTCTGGAGTCTCTTCCTTTATTTTATCCAAAATTACTGTATCAAAAAATACTTCAAGAATCATGCTTTCAAAATGTCAGGGCAAGATACTCTCCAGAAAGCTATAATTGAAATGCATCCATTTCTCAACATTTATTTCATAATTCCTAATCTCATTAGTTGAAAATATTTGTAACAGCAGAATTGAACTGAATCATATTTGCACAGCTAATATGATACATTTCTTCCTATGTAAATACCATACTTTTCTCTCTTACCTCTGTGCTAGGTATTATAGTTACATCTATTTTTATTTTAGAATATAATTATTTTTCTCCTCCACTGACTTCTTTCTAGTGTTATTAAGAGTTCATTACAAAAACTTATTGCTTAAAAATTTCACCACTCCAAATTCCAGTTCCATTTAATCATCACAAATTTATCACCTTTTCTGTTATGTAGTATATTTTTTTAAATATTTATTTCTTTTTGGCTGCATGAGGTCTTAGTTGTGGCTCCCAGGCACTGCTGCCCTGAGGCCTGTGGGGTCTTAGCTCCCCGACCATGTCCCCTGCATTGGAAGATGGATTCTTAACCACTGGACCACGAGGGAAGTCTCTATAGTACATTTTAAATCCTTGGTGGCTCAGACAGTTAAGAATCCACCTGCAATGCGGAAGACCTGGGTTTGAACCTTTGCTTGCAAAGATCCCCTGGAGGAGGGCATGGCAACCCACTCCAGTATTCTTGCCTGGAGAATACCCGTGGACAGAGGCGCCTGGTGAGCTCCAGTCCATGACATTGTCGAGAGTGGACACAACCGAGTGACGAAGCACAGCACACTCTCCCATGTGGTTTATACTGAGAGATCTCTGCTGCCTTTTCAGACATGACAAAATCATAAGACACTTTACTATATTTACACAGTCCATTAACAAAGCACAAAGATGCTCTGTGCCAAAGATAAAGGTTTATCATAGCACATGAAACTCAACCAGTCTAAGTTACAAATGACAAAATCATAAGACATTTACTACATTTACACAGTCCATTAAAAAAGCACAAAGATGCTCTGTGCCAAAGATAAAGGTTTATCATAGCACATGAAACTCAACCAGTCTAAGTTACAATGGCTGGCAGGACTCCTCTGCTAGGGGAAGGTAATGAAGGGCCCACTAGATGCGACTACCTTTGTTGAGTGCCTGCTCTGTGCTAATAGACTTACAAATAATATTTCACTTATTTCTTATAACCAGCCTGTAGGGAGAGTGTTGATGTTACCTTATATTACAAATGGGTTAAGTAGGTTCAGAGATAGATTAGTGACTTGATCAAGCTCACAGACCTCTTTAGACTGCTCATATTATGTCCTGGAGGCAAAGGATCAACTCCTTGGTCTTTCAAGCTTCTACTGATGTCTTCTCCATCACATTGTTCTGACTTTTTCGGAAATTTTACATGATTCCCAGGGCCTTTGCACAGATCTCAACTAGTTCTCTTGAATGGCTCTAACTAAATGGATAATAAACTGTGGAAAATGCTGAAAGACATGGGAATACCAGACCACCTGACCTGCCTCTTGAGAAACCTGTATGCAGGTCAGGAAGCAATAGTTAGAACTGGACATGGAACAACAGACTGGTTCTAAATAGGAAAAGGAGTACATCAAAGCTGTATATTGTCATCTTCCTTATTTAACTTATATGCAGAGTACATCATGAGAAACACTAGCCTGGAGGAAGCACAAGCTGGAATCAAGATTGCCGGGAGAAATATCGATAACCTCAGATATGCAGATGACACCACCCTTACGGCAGAAAGTGAAGAGGAACTAAAGAGCCTCTTGATGAAAATGAAAGAGGAGAGTGCAAAAGTTGGCTTAAAGCTCAACATTCAGAAAACGAAGATCATGGCATCCGGTCCCATCTTTTCATGGCAAACAGAAGGGGAAACAGTGAAAACAGTGGCTGACTTTATTTCTCTGGGCTCCAAAATCACTGGAGATGGTGATTGCAGCCCTGAAATTAAAAGACGCTTGCTCTTTGGAAGGAAGTTATGACCAACCTAGACAGCACATTAAAAAGCAGAGACATTACTTTGCCAACAAACGTCCAGCTAGTCAAGGCTATGGTTTTTCCAGTGGTCATATATGGATGTGAGAGTTGGACTATAAAGAAAGCTGAGAGCAGAAGAATTGATGTTTTTGAACTGTGGTGTTGGAGAAGACTCTTGAGAGTCCCTTGGACTGCAAGGAGATCTAACCAGTCCATCCTAATGGAGATTAGTCCTGGGTGTTCATTGGAGGGACTGATGTTGAAGCTGAAACTCCAATAATTGGGCCACCTGATGCAGAGAGCTGATTCACTTAAAAAGACCCTGATGCTGGGAAAGATTGAGGGCAGGAGGAGAAGGGGACGAGAGGGGATGCGATGGTTGGATGGCATCACCGACACAATGGACATGGGTTTGTGCAGACTCTGGGAGTTGGTGATGGACAGGGAGGCCTGGCGTGCTGCGGTTCATGGGGTTGCAAAGAGTCGGACACGACTGAGTGACTGAACTGAACTGAACTAAATGGAAAATTCATATACCATATGCTTCCATCTCTCTCATCCTCTCCTGCATGCTGATTTCCAAGGATGGTAAATTGGCAGTACTCTCTAGGAACACCTTCAAGGCTGGCACATATTGGATAAGACAAAACCTTTGTTGTCAGTAGTGTTATTTAGTCGCTAAGTTATGTCTGACTCTTGTGACCCCAGGGACTACAACCCACCAGGCTCCTCTGCCCATGGGATTTCCCAGGCAAGAATACTGCAGTGGGTTGCCATTTCCCTTCTCCAGGGGATCGTCCCGACCCACGGATCGAACTCACATCTCTTGTGTCTCCCTGCCTTGGCAGGTGGATTCTTTACCACTGAGCCACCTGGGAAGCCCAATACAATGCCTGTGTGTGCACAAAAAAGCACAGCTGACTTAGAAGAATTAGAGGGATCTGCACTCTTTCAACTGAACTTGCCGCTTCCAGAGTCTCCCAGAGTGAAACTTTTAGGTCTTCAATCTGCAGACAAATGGAAGAGAAAAATACAGGCACTAAAACTCTCCCCAGAGTTGGAAGAAGTTTGAGAGATGAGGAGTTGTATTTGAGACCTACTCAGTCCAAGGGCAGAACTCCACATGGAGAGATCCAACCACACTTTATTTGTAGCATGTAGGATCTAGTTCCCTGACCAGGGATCGAACCTAAGTCCCCTGCATTGGGAGTGCAATGTCTTAGCCACTGGACCACCGAGGAAGTTCCCAACCACAGTTTAAATCCAGGTTTGGAGAGCCTCCAGACACTGGCTGGAATTGCCCCACTCATCCTTGATGGTTTCACAAACGAGAAGATTATTTCTTACAACACAGCCACCTATGCACCTAATGCTGCTGCTGCTAAGTCACTTCAGTCATGTCCGACTCCGCGTGACCCCATAGACGTCAGCCCACCAGGCTCTCCTGCCCCTGGGATTCTCCAGGCAAGAAAACTGGAGTGGGTTGCCATTTCCTTCTCCAATGCGTGAAAGCGAAAAAGTGAAAGTGAAGTCGCTCAGTCGTGTCCGACTCTTAGCGACCCCATGGACTGCAGCCCACCAGGCTCCTCCATCCATGGGATTTTCCAGGCAAGAGTACTGGAGTGGGGTGCCATTGCCTTCTCCATATGCACCTAATAGTTCTGAACTATTAGACACATACAGACACTTGGAAGAAAGGGAAACCTCTCTGTTGAGATTGTTCTACGTCACTGCCAGGCAGCCCTCTGGGTACATGAGAGCCCCTGAAGTGACAAGCCGGCCCTGGGAATAAAGTTGTAACTACAGGACTCTCTCTGCAACTTCCCATCCCATCAACCAAACGTCTAAATGGCACACTTGAGGAACCATGGCATCGCTCTCTAATTCTGGGTTTGAGATGGAAAATGAAGCAGCCAATAAATATACCTTTCTCACTCAAGAAATTTGAAACTCGGGATTCTTCACCATATCAAATCCTAAACTCTTTTTCCAAACGGACAAACTGCACCTAGAAGCTCACATTCCTCGGCATGTAGAGACTGAAACGCTAGATTATCAAATATGCACCAGCTCTGCCAAGGGAAGTGCCACCACCCATTCTGCACATCAAAACACGTCCCCAAATTCCTCTCCGTTTTATTTAGAGAAGAACAGGGTGCAGACTCTTAAGAACTTCATTTCTTTCACGTCAGATGCATGCCAAGGAAATAATGCTGATGTTAATCCAAGGAACTTGGAAGTGAAACAAAATTCCTCCAGGATTGTGGACTGGCTTCTCATTTTTCCTTCGTGTTTTTCCAGATTTACAGAACTGACTGCAGCACCGTGTACAAGAATAGCAGTCTGGCCTCTCTATATTAGTCAAAAAAGAAAGAAAACAACTCATCTGATAGATTTTTTAAATGGTACAAATGTCTCTCGAGCCCAAAATGCCTTACGGGGCTAGTCATGGCCTGAAGGCCACATCACAGGCTATACTTCAAGCAGCCCAAGGGCCGGTATGATCTGTGCAACTCTTACGTTAAAGCCCTCCTAGCCCAACTCTCCAATTCCAACCCAATTAGAGTGCTTGTGCAGAGTTCTTCTTAATCACAGAATAAACCCCACCTCAAGTCACTAGTAGGAGAAGGCAATGGCACCCCACTCCAGTACTCTTGCCTGGAAAATCCCATGGATAGAGGAGCCTGGTGGGCTGCAGTCCATGGGGTCGCTAAGAGTCGGACACGACTGAGCGACTTCACTTTCACTTTTTCGCTTTCACGCATTGGAGAAGGAAATGGCAACCCACTCCAGTTTTCTTGCCTGGAGAATCCCAGGGGCAGGAGAGCCTGGTGGGCTGATGTCTATGGGGTCACGCGGAGTCGGACACGACTGAAGTGACTTAGCAGCAGCACCAAGTCACTAGTAATAGAATGGCCTGAACTGACAAACACTAGGGTTTTACAAGCTGAGTCCACAAAGATGCAGATGCCTCAAAACAAATGCATAAACCAGGACTCGAGACCCAGTACGGAGGAGCTTCCCTGGTGGCTCAGCAGTAAACAATCTGCCCGCCAATGCAGGAGACATGGGTTCGATCCCTGATCTGGAAAGATTCCGCATACTGCGGGGCAACTAAGCCTGTGCTGTGCTTAGTCACTCAGTCGTGTCCGACTCTTTGTGACCACATGGACTGTAGCCCACCAGGCTCCTCTGTCCATGGGGATTCTCCAGGCAAGAATACTGGAGTAGGTTGCCATGCCCTCCTCCAGGGGCTCTTCCCCACCCAGGGATCGAAGCCAGTCTGCCGCACTGCAGGCAGATTCTTTATCATCTGAGCCACCAGGGAAGCCCAACTAAGCCTATGGGCCACAACTACTGAGCCTGTGCTCTCGAGTCCAGGAGCTGCCACTACTAAAGTCCATGTGCCCTCAAGCCCATCCTCCACAAGAGAGACCACTGCAATAAGAAGCCTGCACACCCGTAACTAGAGAGCAGCCCCCTCTCGCTGCAACTAGAGAAAAGCCAACACGGCAGCAAAATACCCTGCCTGGCCAAAAACAAATAAATAAAAACTAGAAAAAAAGACCCAATATGGAGCATGACAGACAACCAGATACTGTTGACCAAAGTGATCACGTCATTACGAAAAACACTTCAGATGGGAATGATCTGGGCAATGAAGAGAATCCCACAGGGCAGGCACACTTCGGAGACCACCACCCAATCCTCACCGCCCCACCCTGCCGCATTCCAGACCTCAGCCACACTGCACACCTCTGCAAACAAGGGGAGTCTTCTCAGGTGAGGGTGTGTGTACAGAGAGAGGAGCTGCCACCGCAGGCTGTCAGATGAGAACAACATTCATTCAAACTGTGGCCATACATCTAAACAGCTAACACTTCTATATTTGTTTCCTGCTGCTGCTCTAAGGTAAACTACCACCAACTGAGTGGCTTAAAACAATACCAACTTATTATCTTCTATTTCTGGAGGTCAGAAGTCCAGACGGGTCCCTTGGGGCTGTATTCCTTCTGGGGCCCAGGGGAAAATACATTTGCCGGCTTTTTCAAGCTCCTAAAGGGTGCCCACAATCCTTGGCTCATGCACCCCAACCGTCAATCATATCCCTCCAACCTCTGTCATTACGTCTCCTCCTCTTACTCTCTTAAGGACAACCATGATGACAATGGGATCACCATGACAACACGGGATAATCTCACCACCTCAGGATCCTTAATCCCAACTGCGGAGTCTCTTCTGCTACCAAAATTAACATTCAGTGGTTATCAGGTAATTAGGAAGGGACATCTTTGGAGAGTCATTACACTGCCTACCATACCTGATAATGTCGGGTACTCTCCTAACCACCTTGCATTCATTGATTCATCTGGGTATCACCACAAATCCGAGAGGCAGGTTGCCCACTTTAGATAGGAGGAAACTGAGACACACAGGTCAAGCAACTCACCCAAGACCACACAACTAGTCAACAGTGGAATCAAGAGATACACACAATTGCTCAGCTGGAGGCAGGATGAAGAACCCTGCCTGAGGCGCCCCATCTCCCACTGAGTGCTCCCCAATGAGACCAGATCCCACGGGAGTCAATCTGAAAATCACAGACAGTCTTCCCCTCACTACAGGCAGGGAAGAGAGCACAACTGTGGACAACTGGCTCAATTTCACACACCTAACTCAAGGAGAGCACTAGCTAGATCCAGATTTTAGTACAGAATCCACCCTTGGTATATAATCTGGTGAGACAAAGAATGGCAGCGACAGGTACACGGCTCAGTGGGGCACACACGGTCCACCAGCTGAACAGCACGTCCCAGACAGAGGCTGCAAGGGACGTGCACACACACACACGTGTGTGCACGCATACACATGCTGTGGGATAAGGCGAAGTGCTTAAGAATGAGAAAGAATAACCAGGCTAACACACGCTCAACTTCTACCTTCTCTAATTCCATGAGAAAACAAGAAATGGTGATGGGCCAACAAAGCTAAATAACAACTATGTGTGGTGAAAACTAGGATCGTTGACACATCCAGAGAAGTACCTAAATCTGAGCAACAAAAACCGGTGCTCCTGAAAGTTTTAGAATAGCAAAGGAAACCACTGATAACACAAAAAGACAACCTACTAAATGGGAGAAAACATTTACAAATCTTATGACCCATAAGGGGTTAATATCCAACATATATAAACAGCGCATACAACTCAATATTTTAAAAGTGATTAAAAAATGGGCAGAAGAACTGAATAGACATTTTTCCAAAGATATACAGACGGCCAGACATATAAAAAGATGCTCAACATCATTAATCAGAGAAATGTAAATTAAAACCACAATGAAATATCACTTCACACCTGTCAGAATGGTTATTATCAGAAAGATCACAAATAACAAATGTCGGCCAGGATGTGGACGAAAGGGAACCCTCGTAAATTGTTGGTAGGAATGAAAATTGGTGCATCCACTGTGGAAAACAGTAGCTTCTCAAAAAACTAAAAACAGAACTACCATATGACCCAGCAATTCCACTCGTGGGTAGATATCTAAAAAATAAAATGAAAAGACTAATTCAAAATGATACACACAGCCCAATGTAAACAGCAGCATTATTTACAACTGCCAAAATAGGGAAGCAATCTAAGTATCCATCAATAGATGAAGGAATAAAGGAGGTGTGGTATTAATACACAACGGATTATTACTCAGCCATTAAAAAGAATGACATTTTTGCCCTCTGTGACAACATGGATGGAGCTGCAGGTATCATTATACTAAGTGAAGTAAGGCTGACAGAGAAAGACAACCACTGTATGACATCACTTATACGTGGAATCTAAAAAGACACAACAAGCAAGAATAGTGGAGTGGGTTGCCATGCCCTCCTCCAGGGGATCTTCTTGACCCAGGGATGGAACCTGAGTTTCTTAAGTCTCCTGCATTGGCAGGCAGGTTCTTTACCAGTAGTGCTGTGTGGGGAGTCCCAAGGTCATTATGACGGGTCCTAGTTCAATGACGGGTGTCCTTTAAAAAAAAAAAAAAAGGACATGGAAACATGCAGAGAGAGAAGACAAGGTGAAGAGACAAAAGGAGAAGAGGTCCATCCACCGCCAAGGAGCAAGGCCCAAGCCAGGCTCTTCCCTCTCAGCCCCGGGAATGAACCACCTCTGCTGACATCTTCTTGATCTTGGACTTCTAACCTCCAAGACTAGGCGACAGTACATTTCCATTGCTTCAGCCACCCCATCTGTGGGATTTCTGCTATGGCAGCCCTAAGAAACAAATACACCATGATATTTTTTTCTGAAGAAAAATAGGTAACCTTGAGGCTCAAGGTAATATACAGAGGACAAGAACACTATTTGCAAGTACTGTTTTCCCAGATCGAGGATTTAAGCTCAATGACGAAACATAATATTATTCAAACATTTCGGAACTGAATATAGTAACTTGGCAAACAAAGTAGTTTCCAAAATATCTTAAGGAAGGGGAGACAGAAAAGAAAAATAAAACCACATACAGAGGATAATGTCAAGACAAGCTGCCTTGTTAACCACAGCATATGCTTAAGGTCCAAAATAAACATCAGCCAGGATTTAGATGTCAAAGTGTTCACCTGATGGAAAGAATATAAGCTTTCCCATCCTTCAGCCACAGTGTCACCATTTCATCGTGCAGACTAGATACTCAGCTGCTGACCAAAGCCAAGAGTTGAGGTTTAAGTCTCCCATTTCTCACAAATACTCATTTCCTTTTTTTTTTTTTTTTTTTTAACTTTTGGCCATGCCACACAGCATGTCAAATCTGATTTCCCCAACCAGGAACTGAACCCACACCCCTGAACTGGAAGCCAGAGCCTTAACCACTGGACCATGAGGGAAGTCTCTCGTTTCCTTTAAAATAAAATTATTTGAATCAAACATGACTCAAAGGAAGGCCTAAAACCTCCCTCTTTGTACCCCAAATTAAGCATTTCAGAAGAAACGCCCGATGACTTGCACTGCCCGTTCACTCGGCACGGCCCAGGGTGTGGGATAAAATAAGAAGAGGGCCTGACCGCCCACCAAGGGAGTCCACGGCCCCCACTGGACGGGCGATCACCATCCACTCTGCAGAGAGTCAAAATGACACATTCCAGTGGAGTTCAGCAGAAGACAAACTTTAAAAAAAAATTAAAGTCATCAGAAAAACACAGCATAGAATGGGGTGGGGGTGGTGAACAGGGTTCCCCAAAAATGAGTTAAATTCATATCTTAAACCACAGGGGAGACAGTGAGGTACCATGAACAAAATGAGGTGAGTCCTCGCGATGGAAACAGGACTCCATCTATTCTGTGCGCTATGTAAATTAGGGCCTTTGAATGCAAGCAGTAAAGTCACGAGAACCTAACTGCAAAGAGCCAGGGGGAAAAAATAGGGAACAACCTGTCCTGAGAACTTGCAGTACAGTCTGCCCTGGGACCCTCTCTCTGCCGTTAATACCACGCGGCTTCTCTCCGAGTGTTTACTTTCCTCCCACTTGAAATGAGGTATTTTCTTCTATTTCACGACAACTCCTCTTATCCGAATTGCTGTTGCCCCAGGGGGTCCGCGGCCTGGCCATTCCTGGAAGGCTGGGGCCTTTCTTTCCAGCATCCTCACATCAGCTCAGATACATTCTTTCAACTTCAGCTCTCACTGCTTTTCCCATCTTCCTTCCCAAAGTGAAATTCTCAGGAGACTTCAAATGGCCCTGATCACTCCAAATGGCCTTTCCCACGGAAGGACGTGACACACGCAGCTGTCTAGGGCCCCTGCCCAGCAACATTAGCCAGCCCAGGGACAGGAGAGGAGGGAGAGCCCAAGGTCCTCAGAGAGACACCCCCTCACAGAGGCGGAGACTCTCTCTCCCTGCTAAGAGCCATGCGGTAGTTGGCAGAGGACATGAGTGAGACTCACATGGAAGGCCAGTGAGTACAAAACATTTCCTTTAGAAATCCTCCTATGCTGCTGGGGGAAGTGTTAATTGGTGTAGCTACTATGGAGAACAGTATGGAGGTTCCTTAAAAAACTAAAAACTAGAGCTGCCATCAGATGAGTCCCTCAGTCATGTCCAACTCTTCGTGACCCCATGAATCGCAGCACGCCAGGCCTCCCTGTCCATCACCAACTCCCGGAGGTCACTCAGACACACATCCATCGAGTCAGTGATGCCATCCAGCCATCTCATCCTCTGTTGTCCCCTTCTCTTGCCCCCAATCCCTCCCAACATTAGAGTCTTCTCCAATGAGTCAACTCTTTGCATGAAGTGGCCAAAGTACTGGAGTTTCAGCTTTAGCATCATCCTCTGTTGTCCCCTGCTCCTCCTGCCCACAATCTTTCCCAGCATCAGGGTCTTTTCCAGTGAGTCAGCTCTCCACGTCAGGTGGCCAAAGTATTTGAGTTTCAGCTTCAACATCAGTCCACCAATAAACACCCAGGACTGATCTTTAGGATGGACTGGTTGGATCTCCTTGCACTCCAAGGGACTCTCAAGAGTCTTCTCCAACACCACACTTCAAAAGCATCAATTCTTTGGTGCTCAGCTTTCCTTATAGTCCAACTCTCACATCCATACATGACCACTGGAAAAACCATAGCCTTGACTAGACGGACCTTTGTTGGCAAAGTAATGTCTCTGCTTTTGAATATGCTATCTAGGTTGGTCATAACTTTCCTTCCAAGGAGTAGCGTCTTTTAATTTCATGGCTGCAGTCACCAACTGCAGTGATTTTGGAGCCCAGAAAAATAAAGTCTGACACTGTTTCCACTGTTTCCCCTTCTATTTCCCAAGTAGTGATGGAACCAGATGCCATGATCTTTGTTTTCTGAATGTTGAGCTTTAAGCCAACCTTTTCACTCTCCACTTTCACTTTCATCAAGAGGCTTTTGAGTTCCTCTTCACTTTCTGCCATAAGGGTGGTGTCATCTGCATATCTGAGGTTACTGATATTTCTCCCAGCAATCTTGATTCCAGGTTGTGTTTCTTCCAGCCCAGCGTTTCTCATGATGTACTCTGCATATAAGTTAAATAAGCAGGGTGACAATATACAGCCTTGACGTACTCCTTTTCCTATTTGGAAACAGTCTGTTGTTCCATGTCCAGTTCTAACTGTTGCTTCCTGACCTGCATGCAGATTTCTCAAGAGGCAGATCAGGTGGTCTGGTATTCCCATCTCTTTCAGAATTTTCCACAGTTTATTGTGATCTACACAGTCAAAGGCTTTGGCATAGTCAATAAAGCAGAAATAGATGTTTTTCTGGAACTCTCCTGCTTTTTCCATGATCCAGTGAATGTTGGCAATTTGATCTCTGGTTCCTCTGTCTTTTCTAAAACCAGCTTGAACATCAGGAAGTTCATGGGTCACATATTGCTGAAGCCTGGCTTGGAGAATTTTGAGCATTACTTTACTAGCGGTGAGATGAGTGCAATAGTGCGGTAGTTTGAGCATTCTTTGGCATTGTCTTTCTTTGGGATTGGGATGAACACTGACCTTTTCCAATCTTGTGGCCACTGCTGAGTTTTCCAAATTGTTGGGTATTTTGGTGCAGCCCTTTCACATCATCTTCTTTTAGGATTTGGAATAGCTCCATTTGAATTCCCCCCCCTCCATTTTTTTTTTTTTTTTTGATGCTTTCTAAGGCCCACTTGACTTCACATTCCAGGATGTCTGGCTCTAGGTCAGTGATCACACCATCATGATTATCTGGGTCGTGAAGATCTTTTTTGTACAGTTCTTCTGTGTATTCTTGCCACCTCTTCTTAATATCTTCTGCTTCTTTTAGGTCCATACCATTTCTTCCTTCAAACCCACTCCTGGACATAGACCCAGGGGAAAAACTCTTAATTCAGAGAAAAACATACACCCCTATGCTCATGGAAGCACTATTTATAATAGTCAAGACACAGAAGAAGCAATCTAAATGTCCATCAATAAATGAATGGATAAATAAGATGTGGGACACACACACACTGGAATATTACTCAGCCATTAAAAAAGATGAAATAACGCCATTTGCAGCAACAGGGATACAACTAGAGATTATTATACCAAGTGAAGTCAGAGAAAGACAAATGTCATCTACATTTGTGGAATCTGGAAAAAATTACGCAAATGAACTTATTTACAAAACAGAAATAGACTAAAAGAAAACAAACTTATGGTTACCAAAGAGGAAACGGGATGGGGGAGGATTCAGTTCAGTTCAGTCGCTCAGTCGTGTCTGACTCTTTGTGACCCCATGAACCACAGCACGCCAGGCCTCCATGTCCATCACCAACTCCTGGAGTCCACCCAAACTCATGTCCATCAAGTCAATTATGCCATCCAACCATCTCATCCTCTGTTGTCCCCTGCTCCTCCTGCCCACAATCTTTCCCAGCATCAGGGTCTTTTCCAGTGAGTCAGCTCTCCACGTCAGGTGGCCAAAGTATTTGAGTTTCAGCTTCAACATCAGTCCACCAATAAACACCCAGGACTGATCTTTAGGATGGACTGGTTGGATCTCCTTGCAGTCCAAGGGACTCTCAAGAGTCTTCTCCAACACCACAGTTCAAAAGCATCAATTCTTCTGTGCTCAGCTTTCTTTATAGTCCAACTCTCACATCCATACATGACCACTGGAAAAACCATAGCCTTGACTAGACGGACCTTTGTTGGCAAAGTAATGTCTCTGCTTTTTAATGTGCTGTCTAGGTTGGTCATAACTTTTCTTCCAAGAGTAAGCGTCTTTTAATTTTATGGCCACAATCACCATCTGAGTGATTTTGGAGCCCAAAAAAATAAAATCTGACACTGTTTCCACATTTATTTCCCATGAAGTGATGGGACCAGATGCCATGATCTTCGTTTTCTGAAATGTTGAGCTTTAAGCCAACTTTTTACTCTCCTCTTTCACTTTCATCAAGAGGCTTTTAGTTCCTCCTCACTTTCTGCCATAAGGGTGGTGTCATCTGCATATCTGAGGTTATTGATATTTCTCCTGGCAATCTTGATTCCAGCTTGTGCTTCTTCCAGCCTAGCGTTTCTCATGATGTACTCTGCATATAAGTTAAATAAGCAGGGTGACAATATAAGGCCTTGACGTACTCCTTTTCCTATCTGTTGTTCCATGTCCAGTTCTAACTATTGCTTCCTGACCTGCATACAGGTTTCTCAAGAAGCAGATCAGGTGGTCTGGTATTCCCATCTCTTTCAGAATTTTCCATAGTTTCTTGTGATCCACACAAAGGCTTCGGCATAGTCAATAAAGCAAAAATAGATGTTTTTCTGGAACTCTCTTGCTTTTTCCATGATCCAGCGGATGTTGGCAATTTGATCTCTGGTTCCTCTGCCTTTTCTAAATCCAGCTTGAACATCTGGAAGTTCACATATTGCTGAAGCCTGGCTTGGAGAATTTTGAGAGTTACTTTACTAGCATGTGAGATGAGTGCAATTGTGCAGTAGTTTGAGCATTCTTTGGCATTGCCTTTCTTTGGGATTGGGATGAACACTGACCTTTTCCAGTCCTGTGGCCACTGCTGAGTTTTCCAAATTTGCTGGCATATTGAGTGCAGCACTTTCACAGCATCACCTTCCAGGATTTGAAATAGCTCAACTGGAATTCCATCACCTCCACTAGCTTTGTTTGTAGTCATGCTTCCTAAGGCCCACTTGACTTCACATTCCAGGATGTCTGGCTCTAGGTCACTGATCACACCATTGTGATTATCTGGGTCGTGAAGCTCTTTTTTGTACAGTTCTTCTGTGTATTCTTGCCACCTATTCTTAATATGTTCTGCTTCTGTAAGGTCCCTACCACTTCTGTCCTTTATCGAGCCCATCTTTGCATGAAATGTTCTCTTGGTATCTCTAATTTTCTTGAAGAGATCTCTAGTGTTTCCCATTATGCTGTTTTCCTGTATTTCTTTGCATTGATCACTGAGGAGGGCTTTCTTATCTCTCCTTGCTATTCTTTGGAACTCTACATTCAAATGTGTATATCTTTCCTTTTCTCCTTTGCTTTTCATTTCCATTCTTTTCACAGCTATTTGAAAGGCCTCTTCAGACAGCCATTTTGCTTTTTTTCATTTCTTTTTCTTGGGGATGGTCTTGATTCCTGTCTCCTGTACAATCTCATGAACCTCCAGGAGTTTGGAATTAGGAAATACACACTATTATATATGAAATTGATAAACAACAAGGTCCTATAGGATAGCAGAGGGAACAATATCCAATATCTTATCATAAACTATAATGGAAAAGAATATGAAAAAGAATGTGTGTGTATATATATATGTATATACAACTGAATCATTTTGCTGTACACCAGAAACTAACACAACACTGTAAATGAACAATAGTTCGATTTTTTTTTTTTTTTTTGAAAAAATAATTTTTTTAAAAAATCACATCTTTGGGACTTCCCTGGCAGTCCAGCATTAAAACTCATGCTCGCACTGCAAGGGGCAGGCGTTCAGTCTTTGGGTTGGGGAGCGAAGACCCTGCATGTCTCGTGGTACAACCATAAACAAAACAAACAAACAAAAAACAGAAAAAACACCACATCTTTAAAGGCCAAAATTAATTCTGAAGGTTTATCTATGTTATCATATAAAATTGCACCAAAAAAAAGTCCCTAACGGCAGAAACCAGCCCACTGAAAAAACCGTAACAGGCAGGGCCTGAGTCCATAGATGGGCAATTTTAATGTAAGAGTCTATGCTCAACATACAGAAATGTCAACACTCGTTACTGACTAGAAAACCATTTGCAATTCAGCACGCCCAAATGGTCTAGGTGTGTGCCTCACCATCAAGTGTTTATCAAGCACTTCAGATGTGCTGGTCACTGCTCCAAGGAAAGACTTTGCGTGTTATTAGCTCCTTCAGTCCTCCCTACACCCAGGTTGGTAAGCATTTCCCACGGCATTTTACGGACAAGCACAAGAAGACAGAGTGTTAAGTCATGGAGCCAGGATTTGAACCCAGGAGCCAGCTTTCGTTTTAAACCATCACAATCTGCTGCCTTAGGACTTCCCTGGTGGTCCAGTGGTTAAGACTCTGTGCTTCCAACGCAGGGGGCACAGGTTCAATCCCTGGTTGGCACGGCAGCAGGTACAGCCAAAAACTTTTTAAAAAACTGGGAAAAGCAAACACACACACACCATCTGCTACCTCACCGCAGGAAACACAAACTATAGAGGCCACCACAATGTGGACACAAGCCGCTTTCCTCACAATGCCCTTACCACACACACACAGATAATCAAAGAGCCTTTCTAGATGGTGTTGAAATGTTGAGAAGAGGTCAGGAATTTTCAGCAAAGGTTTTGGGGCCAGCCCCCAGGAGAGGAAAGCTTCCTGGGATGAGAACGAGCTCTGCGGAGGAAGCCCCAGCCAACAGGAAGGAGGAAACAGCAAACATGGAAAAGCTGTGGGGAAACCAGTGTGCAGGCTGGGCGGCAAGGCCTGTGAGGGCTGCCTCTCGGCTCAGGCTTCCTCAAGGAGAGCCGGTAGATGCGCCAGGACCCCGGGCAGCAGACCCCACACAAGCCAGGGCTCTAGGGCCACCCTGCCACACCCAGGGACCTCCCACAAACGCCCTGCTCACAGAAGGAGGTTACAGGAAGAAGTAAGATACACGGTCAACCCGTGAAGCTGCTTAAAGCCTGAGGAAGGTACCCATGTGCCCACAAAACAGTTTGGAAGGTAAGCCCCCCACCAAAATCATAACCAGTCATTTTCATTAGTTTCAAAATAGTCTTCATTTAGCAATACTTAAATTTATGATCAGAAAAAAGCAAGCTGAAGTCAAACAAAATCAAAGTACAGTTGACAGCTGATCATCAGGATGGGCAGAGATCTCAACGTGCCTGGCTATGACAGTTTATTTTACATGTGAGCTGGGCCAGGCCTGGGGATGCCTACTTAGCACATTAAGTCTCATTTCTAGGTTTCGTTGTGAAGTGTTTCCAGAACTTACATTCCAGTTGGCAGCCTGAGCAAAGCAGATGGCTTTCCCCCATGTGGGTGGATATCATCCATCCACAAATAAACACACATACACATACACACACACACACACAAATTCAATGTCACCAGCAATGAAAGGAAATTTTAAGTCACAGCTTTTACACTTGATGGCCAACACTATTTTAAACAATAAAATTCAATCTCTGCAAGTATATGGATGAGCCCTTTCATATGTTGGTAGAAAGAAAGAAATGAAGAACCTACACCCCACTACTGCCATGTCTCCCTTATTCCCCCCAAAAGGGGAGAATGTAAATAATCTGGCACAGCAAAATTTCTTTTGCATCCACAAAGGAGATATCATATGAGCAGCATTTCCAAAGCAAACACTCAGATAGCCAGTATAAGTACTATCAACAGCAGATATGCCAACCTCTGAACATGTAACACAGTCTACAAAGTACAGTTAGTTGTTTTTGAAAAAGTCCGGTCACAAAGCTTCTTGGAGACAGGAAAGCACCAAGTGACTGGCGGCATGACTTCTGGTGTCAGACAGACTGGGGCTCACGCACTAGCGTCAATGGTGACCAGCTGCGTGAACCTGGGCAAGTGACCCCCCATTCAACCTCCAGTTTCAACACTGACAACTTGGGGTAATACTGGATTTTCTATAACAAATGGCAGCAAAGGAAATTATTCAACCAAAGATTACTAAGTTATCCTGTCTGGGTAACACAACAAAAAGGGAAGTTGAGAGAGGAAGCAAATTTTTTTTAATTGAAGTATGGCTGATTTACAATGCCATGTAGGTCTCTGGTGTACGGCAGAGTGATTCAGGAAGTACGTTCACTTGTATCATTTCTTTTGAGATTCCACATGCCATATAATATTTCTCCTTCCCTGACTTACTTCACTCAGTATAACAATCTCTAGGTCCATTCACGCTGCTGCCAACAGCATGATTTCATTCTTTTTTGGCTGAATAATACTCCATTGTATATGTGAACCACATCTTTATCCATGTATCTGTCAATGGACACTTAGTTTGGCTACTGTAAATAGCGCTGCTATAAACACTGGGGTGCATGTGTCTTTCTGAATTAAGAGTTTTCTCTGGATATATGCCCAGGAGTGGGAGGTTTTAAGAAGTAGTATCCCCTGCCTCAGTAAGAAAACTTTGGGGCACTGTGCTTTGTTTGGACCGCATTTGAAGGGGACACTGGCAAAACCGAACATCCAGAAGAAAGTTAAGAGGATGATGAGTCCAAAAACCCCACTGATTAAGACTCGCTGTTAGAAAGGCAGAATCACAACTTCTGTTTCGCAACTGTGAGGGTGTGCTCAGTCGCTCAGTGGCATCCAACTCTCTGTGACCCCATGGACTGCAGCCCGCCAGGCTTCTCTGTCCATGGATTTCCCAGGCAAGAATATATTAGAGTGGGTTGCCATTTCCTTCTCCAGGGGATCTTCCCATTCCAAGAATTTAACCCACGTCTCCTGCATTGGCAGGTAGATTCTTTACCACTGAGCCACCTGGGGGCCCCCTCCTGAATTGTGGGGGATGTTAATTAAGAATTCTTCGATTCACTCTACATGATCTAGAAAACCCAATATAGGAAGAAGCTAAAGGAGGCAGATCTGGTTTAGGATAAAGCAGAACTTGCCAACTTTAATGCAATGGGCTTCCTCACTGAAAACAATTACCAGATCTCTTCACTGTTTGTATCATGGAGATACTGCTGAGGGTGGGCGGTCAGAACAGTGGTCCAAAAGGGTCCCTGTCCAATGCTAACACTTTCTGATTCTAAGTCAATCAACAGTGAACTATTAGCATCCACACTACTATCTCACCAGTGGCATCAGAGCTCGATTACTGTATTAATACAGTACGTGCATCATGGATCAGAGAAGCAGGTTTGAAAAACTAACCATTATACTGCATAGGCTTTTTTTTATGATTATGGTATATGGAATTTTTAATGAAACTTTACTCCAAATTCCCAGCAAATGATTTTAGCACATGGATTGCCAAGGCAAGTGTTTTATCATAAGTGACCGGAAAAATTCTACAAAGCACAATATGTTTAATTCTTTCTTCAGTAGGGATCATAGATTTTTACCTTTTCAGCAAAAATCCATGAGTAGGAAAGAGGAAGAAAAAAGCAGAAAAAGAGAAACAAGTACACGGGTACAAGCGAGCATCACCCTTTCTTCAGGCTTCTACGGTCATTACTACCCAAGCAGCACTAAACAGAGCCAGCATTTAACCCTGTTTATCATACCTCATTCCTGTGGAGCCTCAGGGAAAGTCTTAGGGGGAAAAGTAAATGCTTCCCTTCTCAGATCTCCAAAGAGTTTTGGCATCAGTTCATCTCTGACCCTGTATTATACAGATTATAATCTGTAAAACCTTGGAGACTTAAAAAAAAAACAATACAACCAACCAAAGAGTTAACGTCTGAATTGACCCATTTCTCCAACTCTGCCATACAGGAAAAAGCTTCCCAGGGAAACACTAGGAGACGTATCTAATGTCGATGAGGATACAGAGATTACACGTTAACAAGCCACACAGAATGCTAAGCTATAATATTAATTTGTTTGGGCAGCACCTTCGATTTTTGTTCCATTCTCCACTTTCTCTGAAGTAGAATATGAATGGTGATAACTAGCAGAAGACTTTTCTTTCGCAAGAAGGAATATTTTGTAAGGTTACTCAGATGTTTTATAGTAAAAATAGAAGGTATACCCAGGAATCAAACCGGGGTCTTCTGCACTGCAGGCGAATTCTTTACCAGCTGAGCTACCAGGGAAGCCCATGATTATTTTGGACTTTATAAGAAATGATTACTATTAAAATGGGGACCAAATACACAGCGTGGCATTCAACCTCAATGTAATGTAATGTAAGACTAGATTATTTTCCTCTTGTATTCGGATAGGTTTTTCATTTGGGCAATAAATTCTTTGGTGGGTTAATGTTCTACAGCCCAGAGCCCTGCAGCACTGCAAAGGTCATTTCTCTTCCAGACAACTCTCTGATTTGCTACAAGGAAACACATATTTGCTTTCTCATTAAGAACCTGAGTCAAATCTGGATTACACCCTTAACTAGGAACAGCACCCCGGAAATCAGTCCCCTAACCTGACTGGGTCTCAAGTTTCCTGATCTATTATTAATATAAAATGAGTGCACATGTGGCCAATGCAGGAAAAGCAATGCTAATTTTCCTGACATTTTTTAATTCCTTTGAAAAAAATCCAACACTTAACGATGGATGCTTAGGGATAGAAATAACATAGACTTATTTCCCCTGATCCTCCCAGCTAAATCCTAAAAACCCTAGAGGACTTCCCTGGTGGTCCAGTGGATTAGAATCTGCTTGCCAATGCAGGAGACACGGGTTTGATCGCTGGTCCTGGAAGATCCCACAGGCCATGGAGAAACTAAGCCTCCGCACCACTGCTGAGCCTACGAGCTGCAACTGCTGAAGCACACACACCCTACAGCCTGTGGTCCACAACAAGAGAACCGCCCTGAAGAGAGGCCCACGCACCACAACTAGTGAGTAACTCTCCGCAACGAGAGAAAACCTGAGCAGCAATGAAGACCCAGTGCAACCAATAAATAAACACAAAATAAAAACTCTGGAAATAACAGAAGAAATGCCAGAGGAGAACTCTGAAAGGTGGCAGGAAGAAAGCAAATCAGTTTGTGACTCCAAGACTCAAGGAGCCACACAACAAAGGACTGAAGGTGGCGGCCACTCGGACCCTCCAGGTCCCAACCCTGATTCTAACAAGAGCAGGCCACACTCGGAGGCTCAGTCCTACCCCAAAGGAAGGAGGCCCCACAGCAACATCAGCTCCCACACCATCCAAAAGGGGGTCCAGCTGAAGCCCCACCAGCAATAAGCAACTCGGGGAGCCAAGACCCAGAAACTACAACAGGCGGATACACAACGAACCCAGCCACACACGGCCCAGCCCAGGAAGCCTCTCTGGCTCCACAGACACCCGACTTCCCCTGCCCAGAGACCTCAGAGGGGCCACGCAGCAGCTGCAGATGTCTCACCTCAACAAGTCACCAGATCAAGAAAAGCTACCTATCCCCCTACACCCACAGGCAGGGGAGATCCACTACCTTCAGGGAAGCTTCTAGTCCTCAGACACCTGAGTCTACCTTCCTCCATCAGGAGATGCTCAGTGGCCCTTCTGCCCCCTCAACCAGTAAGAGCAAGGAGCTCCAGTGATACCTGGTCAACCAAGGAGATTAAATTAACACTGAAAAGGCTCTGAAAATTAACCGATCATTGGAACCATAGCCCACAAATGTGCTAAAACTAAAGAGGGTGACTGCTGGCTAAAATACCCAAGTGGGACCCAGAATATTCTACTCTGTCCAGGCAAAATGGATGGACACAACAGAAAAATCACCCGTCAGACCAAGAACCAGGAAAGCCACAAGGTGAATGACAGAAGCCAATCCACTGATGCCCATGCAGAGATAAACGAGCTGCTGGAAGCACCTAATAAGGATTTAAAGCATACAAGTCATAAAAGTGCTTCAAGGATCTATTACAACTTCTGTTACAACAAATTATAGAAATTCTTGGCAAATAAACAGGAGATAGAAACATAACCAAGTAGAGATTATATAACTGAGAAATACAGTAATAGAAGTAAAAGCTCACAGGATAGGCTCAATAGTAGAGTGGAGATGAAAGAAAACAGAATCTATGAACTTGAGGAAAAAACAAATAGGATTAATGCAATCTGAAAAACAGCAAAATATATGCTGAAAAGATGAACACAGTCTCAGGGACCAGCACAGTCTCAGGAAACAACAAGAGAGCTAACTAACATCTGTATCATCAGAGTCCCAGAGTGGAGAGGAGAAATGTGGTGAGGCTGAATGAGTATTCAAAGAAATGATGACTGAAAACCTCCAAAATTTGGTAAAAGTCACAGACATACAGACTTAAGAAAGCTGGGCAAATTCTTGAGTCAGGATAAATCCAAAGAAACCTACGCAGAAGCTGGGGTCAATGGTAAAATATTATAACATCCTACATAAACATTTGAAAACTAAGGACAAAATGTCTGGAAGGCAGGCAGAGAGAAATAACACCCTATCAGGAAGGGAACACCAATTCAAATGACAATGACCTTTCCATCTGAAACCATGGAGGTTAAAGGAAGTAGCACATTTTTTAAGTGCTGAAACAAAAGAATTTTCAACTGAAAATTCTATGCCCAACAAAAGTATCCTTCAGGGACGAATGGCAAATGGACATGCTCAAAGGTAACTAAAAGAATGTGTCACTAACAGATCTACTTTTAAACAACAAATGAGTATTAATTAAGGAATTCTAGTTTTCAACAGAGATGATTCAAAATTATTTATAAGACTACCTCTTACCTTCAGAGTTTATAATCTAAGTACAGAGAGATGACCCATACTCAACAGAAGAAATGCCACGGCCAATGGCTAACACACACACAGTTCAGAGGTGGTTGCCAATATTCTGGGCTTCCATAATGACAGAAAAATTTCACAGCCAAGGGATGAGAAGATGGCCCTTGAACAATACACTACATTTACATAGAGCTGATGAAAGGGTGTGTCCCTCATTAAAAAATCACCCAAGGTGGGAAGTGGCAAGGGCGTTTACAGGGAGGATCTATTTGTCTGACATGTAACAAGAGCCTGACTAAGGGGCAGAAGAATTAGGCACAATTTCTGGTCCTCAGTGTAATGGGAGCGATGCAGAGGGAAACAGAGGGTAGAATTCCTACAAGAGTACTGACTGGACAGTCATTAGGAAACCCAGCAGAGGGTACAACCTTCCTGGGAAAGGTAGGGAAGGCTTTGCAGGGGTGGTGACAGCTGAGCTGGACCTTAATACCTGACACAGAAATGACACATCAGGAAAAAAACAATGAGAGTAAGTACATGGGGCCAGGAAATGACTAAGATCTTGAGGTGTGCTCTGATACGCAGTAGGATGGGGCAGTGGGAGGATGAGGCACGCTTCATGCAGCCTGGGTCAGTGGTAAGGACCTGGGCCAGGAAACTGGATTTCCATCTTGAGGGTGAGAAGGAGTCCCAGAAGACTTTTAAGCAGAGGAATAATACTGGGGAGGGGTGGGTATATTAATTTTGAGGACCCTACATGGAATAAAAGGGAAGGAAAAGAGACAAAAGGAAGGAAGATCAGTTAAGATCACTCAGTTTATTCTGATCCAACAGAAGTTTGGATGCACGATGTGCAAGGCTCCAGGTCAGATGCTTAAAACACAATGACAACGGATTTCTCTCTCATCTTCCAAACCCAGAGCATCCATGGTAGGACAGAAAGGACAAGAAGGCAGAAACCACATTCTAAACTCATTTCAAAGCGAGAATCAGCACAACCCTGTGAGAGAAGAGCCAGATGATGTGAAGGGAAAGACAAGAATGAGGTTTTTACATTGAGAAGGGTAAAAAGTGGGCAGTATCTCCACTCTTGAAATAGAGGGGGAAAGAGGTGGAGTAGGATTTGGGTGGAAGGTTAAGTACGAACAGATTCCCTAAGAATCTGTTCTGGCAGCATCTCTTCCAAGAGGACCCTTGAGACAGCCTCTCCACTCACTAGGCTGAGGTCTCCCCTTCCACCATGTTCAGAAACCAAAATCTACTCACAGCTATACTGACCAATTTTACCACACTGTATTACGTTAATGTATGTGTCAGGCTCTCCGAGTAGGTTCCCCAAAGGCATGGAATAATTTATATGTACCTTTGTACACCTACTGCATGCCAGTCAGTAGGGAGGACTTCAATAAACATCAAAAAATGGAGAAAACATAGGAAACTCCACATTGTAGCAAAACCACTATATATTTACGTTCTAGTGCATTCTTTTTTTTTTTTTTTTTAGTTTAATCAAGAATCTCTTTTATTGATTATCAGAAACATTACAAACATCTAATATGAACAAATTGTAACATGATAGTGTTTAGTTTGAACAATTAATACATTTCAGATATAATATTATACATATTTCAATGCTATTCTCCCCAATCATCTCACCCTCTCCTGGTCCCAGAGTCCAAAAGTCTGGTCTATACATCAGTGTCTCTTTTGTTGTCTCGTAAATAGGGTTATTTTTTACCATCTTTCTAAATTCCATATATATGCGTTAGTATACTGTATTTGTGTTTTTGTTTCTGGCTTACTTCACTCTGTATAATAGGCTCCAGTTCCATCCACCTCCTTAGAACTGATTCAAATGTATTCTTTTTAATGGCTGAGTAATATTCCATTGTGTATATGTACCACAGCTTGCTTATCCATTCATCTGTGGATGGACATCTAGGTTGCTTCCACGTTCTGGCTATTGCAAACAGTGCTGCTATGAACATTGGGGTACAGGTGTCTCTTTCAATTCTGGTTTTCTCAGTGTATATGCCCAGCAGTGGGATTGCTGGATCATAAGGCAGTTCAATTCGCAGTTTTTTGAGGAATCTCCATACTGTTCTCCAAAGTGGCTGTACTAGTTTGCATTCCCACCAACAGTGCAAGAGGGTTCCCTTCTCTCCGCACCCTCTCCAGCATTTATTGCTTGTGGACTTTTGGATAGCAGCCATTCTGATTGGCGTGAAATGGTACCTCATAGTGGTTTTGATTTGCATTTCTCTGATAATGAGTGATGTTGAGCATCTTTTCATGTGTTTGTTAGCCATCTGTATGTCTTCTTTGGAGAAATGTCTATTGAGTTCTTTGGCCCATTTTTTGATTGGGTCATTTATTTTTCTGGAATTGAGCTGTAGAAGTTGCTTGTATATTTTTGAGATTAGTTGTTTGTCAGTTGCTTCATTTGCTATTATTTTCTCCCATTCTGAAGGCTGTCTTTTCACCTTGCTTATAGTTTCCTTTGTTGTGCAAAAGCTTTTTAAGTTTGATTAGGTCCCATTTGTTCATTTTTGATTTTATTTCCAATATTCTGGGAGGTGGGTCATAGAGGATCCTGCTGTGATGTAAGTCAGAGAGTGTTTTGCCTATGTTTTCCTCTAGGAGTTTTATGGTTTCTGGTCTTACATTTAGCTCTTTAATCCATTTTGAGTTTATTTTTGTGTATGGTGTTAGAAAGTGTTCTAGTTTCATTCATATGGAGGGGTCTTGTTTTTGTATCCATTCAGCCAGTCTCTGTCTTTTGGTTGGGGCATTCAACCCATTTACATTTAAGGTAATTAATGATAAATATGATCCCGTTGCCATTTACTTTGTTGTTTTGGGTTTGAATTTATATATCCTTTTTGTGTTTCCTGTCTAGAGAATGTCCTTTAGTATTTGTTGGAGAGCTGGTTTGGTGGTGCTGAATTCTCTCAGCTTTTGCTTGTCTGTAAAGGTTTTGATTTCTCCTTCATATTTGAATGAGATCCTTGCTGGGTACAATAATCTGGGCTGTAGGTTCTTTTCTTTCATCACTTTAAGTATGTCTTGCCATTCCCTCCTGGCTTGGAGAGTTTCTATTGAAAGATCAGCTGTTATCCTTATGGGAATTCCCTTGTGTGTTATTTGTTGTTTTTCCCTTGCTGCTTTTAATATTTGTTCTTTGTGTTTGATCTTTGTTAATTTGATTAATATGTGTCTTGGGGTGTTTCGTCTTGGGTTTATCCTATTTGGGACTCTCTGGGTTTCTTGGACTTGAGTGATTATTTCCTTCCCCATTTTAGGGAAGTTTTCAACTATTATCTCCTCTAGTATCTTCTCATGGTCTTTCTTTTTGTCTTCTTCTTCTGGGACTCCTATGATTCAAATATTGTAACGTTTAATATTGTCCTGGAGGTTTCTGAGATTGTCCTCATTTCTTTTAATTCGTTTTTCTTTTTTCTCCTCTGATTCCTTTAATTCTGCCATTCTATCTTCTAATTCGCTAATTCTATCTTCTGCCTCTGTTATTCTACTATTTGTTGCCTCCAGAGTGTTTTGGATCTCATTTATTGCATTATTCATTATATGTTGATTCTTTTTTATTTCTTCTAGGTCCTTGTTAAATCTTTCTTGCATCTTCTCAATGCTTTTCTCCAGACTATTTATCCATGATTCCATTTTGCTTTCCAGATTTTGGATTAATTTCACGATCATTATTCGGAATTCTTTATCAGGTAGGTTCGCTATTTCTTCCTCTTTTGTTTGGTTTGGTGGGCTTTTATCCTGTTCCTTTACCTGCTGGGAATTCTTCTGTCTTTTCATCTTGTTTAAATTGCTAAGTTTGGGGCGTCTTTACTGTATTCTGGTAGTCTGTGGAGTTCTCTTTATTGTGGCGTTTCTGCACTATATGTGGGTTTGTACCGGTGGCTTGTCGAGGTTTCTTGTTTATGGAAGCTTGTATCGGTGTTCTGGTGGGTGGAGCTGGATTTCTTTTCTCTGGGGTGCAGTGGAGTGTCTAGTAGTGAGTTATGAGATGTCTATGCTTTTGGGGTCGCTTTGTGTAGCCTGTGTATTGGAGCTCAGGCTGTGTTCTTGTTTTTCTGGAGAATTTGCTTGGTATGTCTTGTTGTGGAACTTGCTGGTCTTTGTGTGATGCTTGGTTTCAGAGTAGGTATGGAGGCTTTTAATGAGCTCCTGTCAATTAGTGTTTCGTGGGATCAGGGTATGGACTTAAGCCTCCTGGTTCCAGTTATTGGTCTTATTTTTACAGTAGTCTCAAAAACTTCTTCTTCTATAATGCATTCCACAACTGGACTGCTCAGAGATGTTCACGGAATTATACATAGAAGGAAAAAGGGAGGAAGGAGACAGAGGTGGTCAGGAGGATAAAAGGAGGGAGTGTGAAGGAGAGAGACAGATCTAGTCAGTAAGTAAAGAAAAGAAAAAAGGAAAGGAAAAAAGCAAAGGACAAAAAGGAAAAAAGAAAAAAAAAAAACAAAACAGGGTCGCAAAAGTTATATCTAAACGTGGAGATTAAAGAAGTACTAGAGGATAAAAAAAATAATAATAATAAAAAAATAAAAGAAACAAAACAAACAACAACAAAAAAAAATTAAAAGGGAAAAAAAATTTTTGTTTTCCTTTTTCCAATTAAAAAATAATAAAAATTTAAAAAATATATATATATTAAAAAAAGAAAAGAAAAAAAAAGGAAATAATGATGGTAAAAATAGTAACAATATATATAAGAGTTTCTCTATTATTGTTGTGGGTTCAGTTCATTTTCAGCTAGTTCCTTGTTCCGGCTTAAATTTCTCAAGATCTATAGGCCCCTTTCTCTGTGGTTGGTCTGTATAGTTCTTTGTTCTGTGCACGGTTCGGCGGTGTTCTGGGCCAAGGCCCGCCACTCGTGTGGTCGGCGCTGCACAATCTGGATTGCCGGCCCAAACTACTCCAGTTAGGCAGCACTCCAGACAATCAGGCGAACGAAGTCTGCGCTGAGGCCCGCAGAGGGGGAGGGGTCGGCGACGGGAATGGCGGGTGGGCGGGTGGGGGGAGGGGATGGGGTGGTCCTCGTGGGAGCCGCCGGCACAGCGGGCGGGGGCACGCCTGCGCGGGAGTGGCCGGCGGGGGAGCGTCCAGTGGGGGAGAGTCCCGCGGGGGAGCGTCCCTCTGGGGAGCGCCGGCAGCGGAGCGTCCCGTGTGGGAACGGCCAAGGCGTCTCCCTGCCCAGCCCCGGCTCCCCAATGGCAGATGCGGGAGTTTGCAGCGGTGCTTTTCCGCTGCGGAAGTTACCGCAGGGCCCGCAGTCTGTGGGTTCTAATTGCTCAACTGTTCTCCTCCCTGTTATGATAGTCTCCGTGTTTCCCAGGTTCGGCGCAGATTCCGCAGGGAGAGTGTTTCCTGGTGTTTGGAAACTTCTCTTTTTAAGACTCCCTTCCCCGGACAGAGGTCCGCCCCTCCCTCTTTGTCTCTCTCTGGCTTCTATATTCTTTCCTACCTCCTTTAGAAGGCAGTGAGTTGCTTTTCTGGGTGTCCGAAGTCCTCCGCCAGCACTCCGAAGCTGTTTGTGGTATTTACTCGGCGCCCAGATGTCCCATTGATGAATTTGTGGAGGAGAAAGCGTATTCCCCGTCCTAATCCTTCGCCATCTTAACCGGAAGTCCGTTCTAGTGCATTCTTAAATCACTCCTCCTCTACTATCAGAATAGAGAAAAAACACTTAAATAAACAGCTCCGGTTATTCTATCTCTGACTGAAAAGTCTGAGAAAATTAATCATGTTCCCGCAAAACATAAAGGACGGCATTATAATGTTCAATCGAAAGAATACAAGCCTGAGCTTCCAGCAGGTCCTCCACGAGTCATTTATTGAGCATCAGCTACATGCAAGGCGCCATGGTGACTACCACACAGCTCCTACCTTCCAGGAGCTCACACTCCGGAAGCTCCCTGTCAATCGCAGTAGGAAACACTGCTTCACAGAGAAACGTCTGTAATAAGCACATGCAAAGAAACAACACTGCTAATTAGAAGAGAAACGAAAATCAGAACTACAAGGAAGCATCACCTCACACCAGGAAGAATGGCCATCATCAAATATCTACAACCAATCAATACTGGAGAAGAGTGAAACAAGGAGGACCCTCTTACACTGCTGGCAGAAATGGAAATTGGTACAGCCACTAAGGATGAAAATAGTATGGAGGTGTCCTAAAAAATCTAAAAATAAGAGTTACCACTTGGTCCAGCAACCCCACTCCTGGGCGTATACCCCGACAAAACTCTTACTTTGGAAAGATACTGACCCCAGTGTTCACTGCAGCACTGTTTACAACAGCCAGGACATGGAAGCCACCTAAACATCCATCAACAAATGAACGAATATATAATACAATGGAATATCACTCAGCCATAAAGAAGAATGAACTAATGCCATCTGCAGCAACATGGAGGAACCCAGAGATTATTACACTAAGTGAAGTTAGAGAGTAAGTCATATGATATTATAGATGGAATTTTAAAATATGATACAAATGAACTTACTGACGAAACAGACAGACTCACAGACAGAAAGCAAACTTAAAGTTACCAAAAGGGGAAGGGTTGGCAGAGATAAATTAGGAGTTAAGGATTAGCAGATACAAACTACTACCTATGAAATAGATAAACAAGATAGAAACTAATACATATGAAACAGATAAACAAGGTCCAACTGTATGGAAAAGGAATTATACTCAATATCTTATAATAAAGTGGAAAAACTACAAAGTACAGTATACATATTATATATGTATGTATACCTGTATATATATGAATACTATACCTCAATAAAAAAAAAAAAAAGAAAAATTCTATGTCCTCTGAAGACCCATAACCTCTGGAAAGCCCCCTGAAGGTCTCATGAGCAGGCCAAAGGGAGAGCCAGCCCTCAGGCAAAGGAATTTGGGGCTACAGCAGAACTGAGATGATCTAATAAGTTTTAAAGGGAAAATAATGGGAGTAGGAAGAAAACAACATAACTAGGCTAAAAGGAAAAAAGCAAGGACACTGCATCCTCTTAAAAGGCACTTTCGAAAGAAAAGCAGACCACAAAAACCACAAACGCCACCCGACTGGCAGCTGCTACCTCACAAAGGAGGCCATGGGAGAAATCAAGGCTTTGTTAGCTCTGCACTTACACGGACCCGACTGTCAATGGCAACGTGGCTGGATACTTAAAATACTGAAATGCATATTTCCTTTCATGGCTAAGTATCAGTGATGATGGTTTCCCCAACGAATGGCTCAGCTGTAAAGAATCCACCTGCAATGCAGGAGACACGGGTTCAATCCCCGGGTCAGGAAGATCCCCTGGAGAAGGAAATGGCAGCCCACTCCAGCATTCTTGCCTGGAAAATCCCATGGACAGAGGGGGCTGGCGAGCTACAGTCCAGGGGATTGCAGAGTTGGACACGACCGAGCACGCCATGACACACAAAGATGACATGCTGGAGAACACACAGTCATCAGAAGCAGCGATTCACTGGGGCTAAATTTACCACGGTAACTTACATGACAGAAATGCAGCAGCAGGAAAACGAACATTCATGTTTCAAACACACACTTAAGGGCTCTGTAATACATTGTTACTGCTTGCAGGATCTTGGGGTACTCTGACCTCTCAGCCTTGTCTCCTCATCTGGAATATGGGGCTAATGGAATACTTGGCACAAATGGGAATAAATCATCTAAAATTACATACGCTAGAACAACACAACAAAAGAATACATATTACGTGATTTCATTTCGAGAAAATACAGAAAGGGGAAAATTGCTGCTGGAAGTCAAGCAGGCACAGAGGGGCTTCTGAAGCGTCTGTAATGTGTGGTTTGTTCTGGCTCTAGGTGCTGGTTACCCAGATGTATACAATTCACAAACATCCACCCAGGTGTATGCAGATGAAAGTATACTTCTCTCAGGACTTCCCCAGTGGTCCAGAGGTTACGACTCCCAGCTTTCACTGCAGGGGATGCAGGTTCAATTCCTGGTCCAGAAACAAAGATCTTGCATGCCGTACCATGCAGCCAAAAAAAAAAAAAAAAAAAAAGTGTATTTCTCTCCGTATATGCTAAACCTCAATTAAAAGTTTTTAAAATGAGGATAATTATAGGCTCCTCTTCAAGAGGATGTTGTGAGAATTTAACTATGTTGTAAACATTAACTGTATATAAAGTGCTTGTGACCTAATACATGGGTGAGAGTACATTAAATCTTAGGTACTCCTGTAATCTTCCTAGTGCTGACCACATGAGAAGCTCCGGTAAATGTTCACTGAATGAACAAATCCCTAAGGTGAAATGAAACACTGCCAACCTCTGCCATCCCAAAACTACAGTAAAAATTTACTATAGCACTTATTCTGCACTTTGCACATAACAATCTACATTCAAGCTTGTCACTCCCTACACTTGTAACTCCCTAAGGGCAGAGCACACGGTCGTCTGTGTATCCTTCACAACGCACAGAACAGCATAGATGCTCAATAAATGTCTGCTGATTCTGGGGATCTGAAGACAATTCTAAGAATGGAAGAATTATTTAAAAATTGTTTTAAAAAAACTGCAAAATACCATCCCTTCTAAGTTTTATTTAAAAAAAAATATTTTCTATTGGAGTATAGCTGATTAACAATGTTGTAACAGTTTCAGGTGAACAGTGAAGGGACTCAGTCATACATATACATGTATCCTTTCTCCACCATACTCCCCTCCTATCCAGGCTGCCACATAACACTGAGCAGAGCTCCATTCGCCATATAGTAGGTCCTTGTTGGTTATCCATTTTAAACACAGCAGTGTGTACATGTCCATCCCAAATGTCCTAACCATCCCTTCCCTCCAGCAACCATAAATTCCTTCTCTACGTCTCTGAATCTCTTTCTGCTTTGCAAGTAAGTTAATTTGTGTCATTTCGTTTTAGATTCCACATGTCATACACTTTTCCCCTTGACTTACTTTACTCAGTATGACAATCTCAAGGTCCATCCATGTAGTTGCAAATGTCAGTATTTCGGTTTTTTTAATGGCTGAGTAATATTCCATTGTATATATGTACCCCATCTTCTGTATCCATTCCTCTTTCGATGGACTTTTAGGCTGCTTCCCTGTGTTGGCTATTGTAAACAGTGCTGCAATGAACAATGGGGTGCGTGCATCCTTTCAGATGTTTTTCTCCAGATTTATGTCCAGGAGTGGGACTGTAGGGTCACATGGTAGGCTAAGCTTTATTTTTTAACATATTGAAAAGCTACCTACCAGGTAAATCTTAAGTAGATTTAATCATGTCCACGTTTCCACTTGCTCACTCATTCATACATTCCACAAACACACTGATGCACATGGGTACACAGGATCCTGTGTCCACATTCCAAGAAGCTTACTGCTCAGGAAGATGTGTAAGCAGGCATAATTTGTTTCTGGGAGGTACCTCTGCAGAGGGCTTTTAGACTAAATCCCTGAGTTGGTGACTCCTTGGATTTTATGCTAATTCTCTGAACTGGTGACTCCTAGAAAATCTGGGTAGCATACCTGTGAACTCTAAGAGGTGAGGGAACCACCTATGCTTTCTAATTTTAGGAAGAGACCAGAGCACGTGGAGCTCCTACCCAGAGTCCGGGCTGAGATGGATAAACTTCCAACTTCTGTGCTGGCAGGCAGGGGTTTTTGGTCCATTCCTTCACCAAGGCTGCAGCCACAGGACAGTCCTGATAAACCAGACCGGGAGGAAGACCACAGCTCCCACTCCTGGCCCACAGCGTCCTTCTCTCTTCTTGTGTTGGTGTGAGGCTATCAAGCATCTTGCTTCTGACTCTGCTGAAAGTGCAGTATATACCTAATAGACTGTCTGGAATCATCTTTTCCTCATTGTCAGACTCAAGGGATTTTCCCATACATTTTAAGCAATCACAGCTATGCATTAAAGGTTGTTTATTATAGCTTGCCCAACACTGCGAAGTATTTTGTCAATCAAACCCCTCGTCTATATTTGTAATACACCTTAGTCCTAGCTCTCCTAGGACTCTCACAGAGAAAACTCAACCAAAAAGGACCGCACAATCCAGAACTAAAACACACACAAGGGAAAAACCCACCACGAACAAAACAGAGCAGATACTACAAAACAGCAGGGACTCAGACTTCTCTGGTGGTCCAGTGGTTAAGATTCCACCTGCCAATGCAGGGGACACAGGTTGGATCCCTGGTCCGGGAAGATCCCACATGTCTTGGGTCAAGGAAGCCCATGAACCACAGCACCTGTGCCCTAGAGTCTGGGAGCTGCAACTACTGAGCTCACATGCCCTAGAGCCTGTGCCCTGCAACAAGAGAAGCCACCACAATGAGACACCCATGTACCACAAGCAGAGAGAGCCCCACGCAACACAACCATAAATAAATAACTGCAGGGATTCAATCTGCTTGACTTTAAATAACAGACCTATAAGATAGGAAGAGAAATGCTGCAAATGACCTAAGTCCACTTGGCCAGCCAACATCAGGTTCTTTTCACAAAACATAGGAGACCCCAGCAGTGAGCCAAGGAGGTCGATGGGTTCCTCCTCTGCCTGCTTCAGAGCAGCTGGTGTGTTACAAGGAAATCAAATCTTACTACCAATTCTACCAAACCAACAGATGTCTGTTCAAGAGAATTGCACACACCAAAAGAACTGCAAGTTGAGAAGCAGCTCTAGAACAACCTTATTCACTGCTTGTGGGAACAAGAATGGTACAATTTAGAGAGGGGAAAATTGGAATCTGCTAACCAAGTTAGAATTAGAATATCTAATCCAGCATTTCCTGTCCCAGATAGTGTTCAAGAGGCCTTCCTGATCACAGCCGGCAAGACTCACATAAATGAAAAATCATAAAAGAATGGTTCATAACAACAAAACTGGAAATGACCCAAATGCTACTCAAAGGTGAAATGACAGAAAAACAGTCACATTGGGGAATGTGATAGGACAGTGAAAATGAGTGGACCAAAGTGAAGGCAACAGCCAGGATAAACTATCCTAATAACAAGGAATGAGAAAAGCAAGGCCCAGAGCAAAGAGCATTCCCAGAATTAGATAAGAAGCAATCACAGAGCTCAGGATAATATATTTTAAAAAAAACTGGAGGGAAAGGCGAGGCAGAGGAATGAAGTAGGGAAAAACACAGGGAGATAGAAATTGTAGGTAATGTTTCAGACACTAATGCGTTCACAGGTATCCATTACATTAGAAATATGAATGAACAACAAAGTCACAGAAAGCCCATCATGTGTCATGATAAAGATTATGGTCAATCCGCTTCTCTGCACCTAAGTCTCATCACCAATAAAGAAAAGGTGGTGCTTTATGAACAGACAAGAGAAGCAGCAGACTAAAACGTCAACAGATGTGTCACAGGGGATACTCAACCTCACCACCGTAGGGAAAGGCAGTGTGAAAGCAGAAACAAGACGGTATCACTTTACACCCCACAGATGAGCAGAAGTTCCAAAGTCTGATGATATCAAGTGCTGGAGAAGATGCAGTGCAACAAGATCACAGAGGCACCGAGGGGAACGGTAAACTGGCTCCTGTGAATGGCAAGGTGATGTTCTCTGGCAAAGCTGGAGACGAGCTTCACTCTGCAACGCCACACTCACATGCGTCCCCAGGAACACACACACACAAACAGCAGGGCACATCAACAAGAATGTCCACAGCAATAATGCTTAAGTTACTGAAAATTCGGAAACGTTCCAAACATATCTGACAACAGGAGAACAGACTACTATAATACAGACTCATCATACAAAGGAATACGGTATACATCAGTTTTTGAAAAAAAACTAGAGCTATGTTTCATAAAAAATAAAGCTCAAAAATAACTTTATGGTTATTTTTTCTCTCAAAGCACAAACAAATTTATACAAGTTTGCTATCTTTTTCATAAAGTTTTTTAAATGGCATTGTATATTGCTCCTAAACTCATATATGCATAATAAAAGCATAAATTCAGGCACAGTAATGATATACCGCAAATGCAGCACAATGGTTGCTTCTAGAAGAGCACAGAGACACACAGGACAGGGAGAGGCACACAGGGGTCTTGAGTTCCAAGTGATATTCATTTCTCATAATAAAAAATATTTTTACATGTTTCCTTCAAATATTAAGATTTGGCAAAACCAGGTGTGAGTACTTAGGTATTCATTATATTATCAATATATTATAATGGGCTTCCCTGGTGGCTCAGACAGTCAACAATCTGCCTGCAGTGCAGGAGACCCGGGTTCGATCCCCGGGTAGGGAAGATCCCCCTGGAGAAGGAGATGGCTACCATTCTAGTATTCTCGCCTGGAGAATTCCATGGATGGAGGAGCCTGGTGGGCTACAGTCCATGGGGTCACAAAGAGTCAGACACAACCGAGCGACTAACATTTTCACTTTCATATATTATTAATATGTATGTTCACAATTTTACACAGAAAAGAAAAAACAGGACAAGATTACAATTTAATAAAATTTACTTGAAAGAAGACTGGATGAAAATAACTCTTTGTAAACACCTTTAATACCAGCTACCAAATGTGGGCTCCCCTATCTACAGCTTTCTTATCCTTTCGGCCTAGAAACTAGCCCAGGGCCTGAATCATAAAATGTTCTCAAATAAATATTTGCTCAATAACTAGACCAGCAGGTAGAAGAAAAGGTCAAACTAGTAATCAAGTCATCTCTGAAGATTTTCAAATACAGTGTATCTAATTGCTGAATACTTATGAGTCTGAATAATAATTACTGTTACACTGCATCTCCTCTAGAACACATATCTTCTACCAGATAGCTTATTTTAAAAACAGTATCACTATGTGTTATGGACCCAATGTTTCTGTCTACCCTAAATTCATATGGTAAAGCCCTAACCTCCCAAGTGATGGTATTTGGAGAAAGGGCTTTCAGGAGGTCATTAGGTTGAGATGAGGTCATGAGGGTGGGGCCCTTGATGGGATTAGTGCCCTTATAAGAGGAAGAGGCCTTATAAGAGGAAGACACCAGAGCTTAAGTGCTCAGGAAAAGAGTTCTCACCATGAATAAATCTGCTGGCACCACAATTTTAGACTTCCCAGCCTCCAGAACTGAGAAACAAATGTCTGTTGTTTAAGCCAATCAGCCTATGGCATTTTGTTACAGCAACCCAAGCTAAGACAGTAGGATTAAAAACAAACAACAACAACAACAAAAAAAAAAACACCCGTCTCTGCTCATGAAGAACACACCTTCTGAACTGCGAATAGAAGACCACCAAATCTCTACCAAGGGAGCTGTTAAGATGCCCACATTTCATGTGGGTCCCGTCTCCCTGAACCAACAGGAATGCTCTGACTTTAAATGATTCCCATCACCATTTTACAAAGGAAAACAGTAGTTTATTGGAGACAGCCCTGACTAGGAAGTGAAAATATGTGAGGTCTGAGATCTGACACCACCTATCTGCATGACACTGGGCAACTCAGTTCACCTCTATGTACCAGACACACTTGGGCTGTGTACTTGGGCTGGGAAGGACAGGTTTGGACCTGTCTGGGAAGAGTGGTCCTAAGGACCAGAGTCTCTTCAGGTTCAGAGTTAGGATGTTACACTAATTAGGAATTTCTGACTCTCTTGCTTAAAATGTGGCAACCGAGTGGCATTCAATCCACACACAGACATATATCTGAACAAAATACTGCTTAGATTTACCAAGCTGAATTAAGATTATTGTTAAACTGACTTCCACAAATAGAACACAGATAATGTTTATCCCAGGAGCCTCTTTTTCCAAGGCTCAACCTCAGAGACAGCTGGGGCTGCTAAGAGGGAAATCTGCTCTCACCAGCAGAGCCACCCCTTTGCACTCAGGTCAGCAGGTCAGAGAAAATTTCAGGTAGCTGGGCAAACCTGCGGCTCCAAGAATCAAGTCAATTTATGACATTGGCATCATATTGATGATCACAACATTAACTGAAATTCTAACCTATTTCAGCTTTATTCCATTTGAGGGATTTTCCAGATGTTGTTTCATAGCTTATAAATTCCAATGATGCATGAAATAAATATCAATGACACATGAATATTCTCTTGAGCGTAAGATTAAATATCTCACATTCCTGGTGTCACAGGAATCCACCAAAACACTTATAATCACAGTTCACCAATATCTCCGAATGACACTGTTTTGTTTTTTCGCGTATTTACCCGGCAGAAAGACCTAACATAGATTACACTTACTGAGATAAGGCAGGCAGGCTGCTGGCCACTCGCTGCTCAAGTCATGCGCACAGAACATTCCCATGCACACAGGGAGAGAGAGTCTGGTGGAGGTGAAGAGGGGAGAACCTGTCCTTCCCGGCCCAAGGCACAGGCCACTCCACCTTTGGTCATGGCCCCCATGTACCCCAAGGTTTGGACAAAATGAAGGCCTTTCTACATGTTTTCTTCACACTTCCACTTACCCTCAGAAGTACTTACTCTTTTAAAGGAAAGAAAAACCAAGTTACTATGATGTCAACATGGACGTTTAGGGGAAGGTGTTTTGGGTTTGTGGGGAAAGAAGTCCTGCAGAGGAAGAGAGGAAAGTCAGGTCCCTGTCTGTGCATGTGTGTTCAGTCATGCCCAACTCTTTGCAACCACATGGACAGGAGCCCGCCAGGCTCCTCTGTCCATAGGATTCTCCAGGCAAGAATATGGAGTAGGTTGCCATTTCTTTCTCCAGGGAATTTTCCCAATCCAGGGATCGAACCTGTGTCTCCTACATTGGCAGGTGGAGTCTGCATCCCTGAGCCACCCAGGAATCCCAATTATTTACTAATTAGGGTGTTAAGACCAACACTGAGGCCTGCTTTCACCCTATGCCCCTTATCCCTACTCCCATCCTAGGCACCCAGTTCACACGGCCCACACCCTTCACACGCTCTTTCCTACATCACAGACCCTCTTTCACTGACACCCTGCTGTATTTCCCCCCGGGCACCAAGACTGCTCCTAAGGTTACTGCATTAGTGTTCCTGTTATCAGATCAGAGTTGAGGCCATTATTACTTGATATGCTTGGCACTAGGTGATAGGAAGTCAATGGTCATGGGACCAGGTGGCTTGGGTGCAGTGACCGAAGGACAAGAGGACTGAACCGGGGCAGCAGGAAGGCAGTGGCTGGGGCAGGACCCCTCCGAAGCAATATGTCTGAGAAGAGTCCAGAGGTGAGAAACCAAAATGCAGTTTTCCTCATCCTAATCCCCCTCCAACGCACTGCTGCAGAATTAATCTGCCCAATGCCTCCAGCCTCTCTGGCTCAGAGTCCTTCCCCTCCACCCACTGCCTTATATGCACAACCCGGAACTCCCTGGCTGGCATCTGAAGCCTTGTCCTCCCCCTGCCCCATCCCCTCCCAGCGCCTCGCCTCCAGCCAAGAGTGATTCATTTTCACCTTCACAGACTCCATCGTCTCCCTCACCTGACTGTTTCTCTCATGCTGTTTCCTACACTGAAACTACTCTTCCCAGATCCAATCTGTTTGTTTAAACCCTGCCTTCATTCATTCAAATACTGAGCCCCCACAGTGCCGAGTGCCTCTCAAAGCCCACTTAAACAAGAGGAAAAAAAAATTCAATGCTGCTTCTACCAGGAATTCATACGTAGTCCTCCGGTTTCCCTCCTGTCTTATAAAGACCGACAGCACCTTATATGTGTATACTCCAATCTCCTAGCTTCCACCTAGAGTATGTGTTGGGGCGATAAGACTAGTGAACAAGAGATAAGCTTTTCTGCAGGACTGAGCGGTCCTTCCGAAGAGGGCAGGGAGTACTTCAAGAACAAAGAAGTGACTTTCAACACAGCACATGCTGCCAAGGGGTGAAGATAAGAAGTAAAAAGTATCCGTTCTACGCCAAGTCCAAGGAGATCAGAGGCACGACCTTGGAGAGGACAACCATCACTAGAGTGGGGAGAGCAAAGACCACACAATGAGTTGAGCAAAGACAGTAGGCAGAGAAGGGAATGGGGACTGAATGTAGATTCATTATCATCCCAGCTTTCTGCCATCTGCACCCCCAAATAGCTTCAAGAGGTCTTATGTGTAAAGAGATAGTAGTTATTGGGACTTCCCTGGTGATCCAGTGGTTAACAACCCACCTTCCAATGCAGGGTACGAAGGTTCAATCCCTGGTAGGGGAGCTGAGATCCCACATGCAATGAGTCACAACTGGAGTCTACTTGCCCCAGCTACAAAGAAGACCATGTGCAGTCGCAATGAAAGGGACAGTAATTATTGCCATAAACGAATTCAAACACAAAAACTAACTTTTGCCACCCAGCACATCAGACCTGCAGCAGAGTTTCCACTTGATCTTCAACTGTCTTTTGAAATATTACAATGTTTTTCCTATCATCCCACAAACCAAAACATTTTCACGGAATGTTTTCTCCTTTCTGTTCCTGCAGATGGGACAGCATCTAGGTTAAGGAAAATGCACTGATGGGAAAGAGGGAAAAAAAAAATCTTTCCTATATATTTTGAGATGCCCTTTTCCCTGTCACAGGTAGGGACAGAGTTTCACTTTCTGGATCCCTCAGTGGGGTGCTACATTTCCCATGCCCACAGCGCAATTATTCAGGGGGTCACACAACTTTAACGTTGATTTTGCCAGATTCAAAAAACAAATACATTGAAACACCCTACTCGGTCTGCTTTTGGTACTAACATCAATGCAAATCAGTTCTTTAAAATGATGCAGCTGTTTAAGAAAGGCTTCGAGGCTCTCCAGTCACCTTAAGGCTGTGCTGTGCTGTGCTCAGCTGCTTCAGTCATATCTGACTCTCTGCAGCCCCACCAGGCTCCCCTGTCCACAGGTTTCTCCTGGCAAGATACTGGAGGTTGCCATTTCCTCCTCCAGGGGACCTTCCCCACCCAGAGATCAAACCAATGCCTCTTCTGCCTCCAGCAGAAGCCCTCTGTTTCACTAACATCTGACTCTCAGGTCGTTTAAACTGCCACAGCTCCTTTGCCTAGGGTCTCCCTCTGCCTTATCTTTCATCAAAAACAAAACCAACCTCGCACACAGAAAATTTGGAAACCAACAATTTTTAAATAACCCAGTCCCCATAAAATTCTTATCAATAAACATGAACAACCAACCTCAGGTTTCTGAAGATCAGAAATAAGTTTGTCCTATAAGGGAATTTAAAGGCTCACTTTCTCACTGCTAACTTGGGACCTTGAAAAAAAAAATGTGTTCCGTGATTAGATTATGAAAATAGGGAGTGGTCTGCATACCTAAAGGATTAAGTAAATGTGTCAGCTAACAGTCATTGATGAGCCAAGCCTAAGCCTAGTGTAACAAAATTTCAGAGTCCAGTCTTCCCTATATGAAGTGACTGCTAAAAACCCACAGTAACTGACCAAAGTCACAGTTAGCAACGATAGTGCATGCAGGCTCAGACCCTCAGTTCTGTCTGACTCTCTGCAACTCTATGGACTGTACTCTGCCAGGATCCTCTATCTGTGCAATTTCCCAGGCAAGAATACGGGAATGGGTTGCCATTTCCTTCTCCAGGTGTTCTTCCCAACCCAGGGATCAAACCCTAAACTCCTGCATTAGCAGGCAGATTCTCTGCCATTGAGCCACCTAGAAAGCCCATCAATGATAGTTTTGTCTAGTTGTTATATTGTGTCTGACTCTTTGTGACCCCACAAACTGCAGCATGCCAGGTTTCCCTATCCTTCACTACCTGCCAGAGTTTGCCCAAACTCATGTCCATTGAGTCAGTGATGCTATATAACCATCTCATCCTCTGTCACCCCCTTCTCCTCGTCTTTGATCTTTCCCAGCATCAGGGTCTCTTCCAACGAGTTGGTTCTTTGCATCAGGTGGTCAAAGTATCAGAGCTTCAGCATCAGTCCTTCCAATGAATATTCAGGACTGATTTCCTTTAGGATGGACTGGTTGGATCTCCTTGCAGTCCAAGGGACTCTCAAGAGTCTTCTCCAAGACAAGTCAAAAGCATCAATTCTTCAGCACTTGGCTTTCTTTCTAGTCCAACTCTTACATCCATGCATGACTACTGGAAAAACCATAGCTCTGACTAGACGGACCTTCGTTAGCAAAGTATTGTCTCTGCTTTTGAATATGCTGTCTGGGTTGGTCATAGCTTTTTTTTTCAAGGAGCAAGCATCTTTTACTTTCAAGGCTGCAGTCACTATCTGAAGTGATTTTGGAGCCCCAAAAAGTAGTCTCTCCCTGTTTCCATTGTTTCCCCATCTATTTGCCATGAAGTGATGCCATGATCTTAGTTTTCTGAATGTTGGGTTTTAAGCCAGCTTTTCCACTCTCCTCTTTCACTTTCATCAAGAGGTTCTTTAGTTCCTCTTTACTTTCTGCCATAAGGGTGGTGTCATTTGAATAAAATTCAGTTATTTGACCCCTTTAACTTAGGCGGTATTATCTGAGTGTCATACACACAGTAACATTTTATTTTCTGGACTGTTAGCACATAATCACCTGCACACTTCATCATTCTGGAATGGACTACAGTCTCTCATATTTAAAACTGAAGGACATCTTTCCTGGGTCTTTTGACTCTTTACAGACTAGTTGCTGCTGCTGCTGCTAAGTCGCTTCAGTCGTGTCCGACTGTGTGACCCCATAGACGGCAGCCCACCAGGCTTCCCCATCTAGTTCAGCTGGGAACAACTCAGGAATGCTTTCAAACTAACCAGGATGTCTTCACATTTGAACTCTGCAGATGCTTCTTCTTTCCTGTTTGCAAACTGATCTGACTCCTCTGAGCAAGCTGTAATATAGTCGGTAATGTGCACCCCAGACACAGGCTGGCGGCCTGTAGAGAGACAGAAGCAGTGAAGGAACCAGCTACCATGCAGCCTCCACAAAGCACCTTCACTTCATCCAACCCCATGATCTGCATGCATGGTTCTCTCAAATCCAACTTTCCAGCTTTAGTTCTCGCTGAGGTCAGGCAGACTCGGTTTGTTTTTTTTTTTTTTTTTGCTGACCACCATTATTCTATAACTAGTAGCTGACTAGTCAGCTGCATGGCTGATTCACAATGGAAGAACCCATTGCTGAAAATGTGCTGCTTTTATGCTGGTACGATCCACATGCCACACAGGAAATGTCACTGGCATCCCCATGATGTTCTGAAATTGTCGTCACGTGTGTACGTGCTCAGTCTATCCGACTCTTTGTGACCTCTGGACTGCAGCCCGCCAGGCTCCTCTGTCCATGGGATTTCCCAGGCAAGGAATACTGCAGTCAGTTGCCATTTCCTCCTCCAACGGGATCTTTCTGACCCAGGGATCTAACCTGCATCCCTTGTCTTCTGCATTGCAGGCAGATTCTTTACCCACTGAGCAGATACAGACAATCATGTTCCTCCTGAAAACTACACAGAGCGCAACACAGCCAGTACTTGATCTTTCAACCACGGTGTGCCAACTGTCAATAAAGCAAGGAGGAATTTTTCACCAAAAATATGTTTTTGCCCACACCCCCCCATACACACATCACAGTTAAATTCAGTATAATCCAGTCTCTCTAAGACTTCTGTTCCATGGCAATGTGAAAAGAGGTTGCGTTAGCAATAAAAGTGGGAGTGGGAGGTATTTTGTTTTACAACGTGAAAAAAATGTTTACTTTTGTCCACAGAAATGTCTTCCCCTAAAACAACATTTTTGAAGCATAGCTGATTTACAATGCGATGTTAGCTTCAGTGTATGTAAAAGAGTTTCACATATATATGGAGATATATATATACATATGCTGCTGCTGCTGCTGCTAAGTCACTTCAGTCGTGTCCGACTCTGTTCGACCCCACAGACGGCAGCCCACCAGGCTCCCTCATCCCTGGGATTCTACAGGCAAGAACACTGGAGTGGGTTGCCATTTCCTTCTCCAATGCATGAAAGTGAAAAGTGAAAGGGAAGTCGCTCAGTCGTGTCCGACTCTTAGCGACCCCACGGACTGCAGCCCACCAGGCTCCTCCATCCATGGGATTTTCCAGGCAAGAGTACTGGAGTGCGGCACCATTGCCTTCTCCGATATATGTGTTTTATATATATATATATATATATATATATATATATATATTCTTTTTCAGATTCTTTTCCATTATAGGTTATTCTAAGATACTGAATATAGTTCCCTGTGCCATATAATAAACCCTTGTTATTTATTTTATATGTAGTAACATGCATCTGTTAATCCCAAACTCCTAATTTATCCAGCCCCCTCCCCACAAATGTTTTCCCCCTTTTTCTTCAGCCATACCACTAGGTTTGCAGGATCTTACTTCCCCAATGTTAACTACAAATTGGCACTGGCCATCTACTGCTATAGGACTTCCCTGATAGCTCAGCAGTCAAGAATCCTCCTGCCAGCGCAGGAGGTGCAGAAGATGCGGTTTCGATCACTGTGTCGGAAGATCCCCTGGAGAAGGAAATGCCAACCCACTCCGGTACGCCTGCCTGGGAAATCCCATGGACAGAGGAGCCTGGCAGGCTACATTCCACAGGGACACGACTGAGTGACTGAGCACACACACATCAACCTCTGTGAGGATTAAATCATGTGCTGCTGCCACTGCTGACTTAGTAGGGGGAGAGGGCGCAGGGTGGCAGGCGGCTGTGCTGCGTCTTCCTTGTGGTGCAGTTGCAGCGTGGGAGCTTAGCTCCCCTGTGGCGTGTGGAATCTCAGCTCCCCAACCAGGGATCCAACCCACGTCCCTTGCGTCAGAAAGCAGATTCTTAACCACTGGACCACAAGGGAAGTCCCTGCAGCTGCTGATTTTCAACACCCCCTGAAAGGAGTTCAGAGTGGAGAGCAGAAATGAGGCGCTCTGCTCTGGGAAAAACAGGCAGAAGAGGTCTTCATAGAGCTAGATATCTTCAAGAGACAAGTTCATGAGTCCAATTCTTGCATCTCCTCATATCTAGAAAAGCACTAAAATCCTTCTTGGTGACAACTGCTCCTCGTGACTAGCAGCAGCCTTCTGCAAAAAAAAATTACCTGCTTGAATACATGTACTTCCCCATCACCAAAATCACATCTACACTGACCTTAGCTTTTTGGAGCAATTTCTCAGAGCTATCTTAAATGCTGTCCTGGACCATAGTCCTCATGTTTGCCCCAAATAAAACAACTCACAACTCTCACGTTGTGCTTTTTTTTTTTTAAAGTCAGCACCAACCAGAGACTGAACCTGGGCATTGGGAGTGAAAGTGCTGGGTCCTAACCACCGGACCACCAGGGAATTTCCCAAAAATGTTTTCTTCATTTAAGCTGTTTCTTCACTGAATTACCCCTTGGTAGCTCTCTTGTGACCCTGGACTACAAAGTGGTGAAAATTTAATGACTTTTTTTAAAAAAAATCATGTATTTCATAGTGTTTCCAAGTCCTGGTGGCTCAACCATCAGAACTTTTCAACTGAAAAATTCAGATTTAACATAAATGCCTAGAAGGGGCAACACATATCAAGAACTGTACAATCGGACCCAGCTGTTCTAAGAATTTGACCTCTGACGAAATATTCAGACATATACAAAGAGCTGTTTATTTTGCTATCATTCAGAGTAGCAAACAACTGGAATGGATTAATAGCACGATAAAATTAATAAAATTGTGATTCATTTAGGAAACAAAACCCAACTAGCCATTACAATATTTTTGGTAAAATATTTAGTACAGCAAAATAGTTCTAATAAAGTACTGCTATCCTTATTTTAAGACAGAACAAAAAAAGCCAACATATGAAAATAGTTCAGGGCCCTGGGAAGGAGGTACTTAAGCTACAGAAGCAGTTCCTACCTGTCTCTTACAGTGTCAGTGTGACCTGAATAGCCCTGACATCTAGGGTGATCCCAGCCTACCAGTCCCAATGAAAATATTAACAGTGTCCCAGTTTGGTCAACAGATTAAATGGTCACCACACCCAGGCCCCAGCAGCTTCTGGGTCCTAAGTCAGGTCACTCTCAGGCATTCCCTAAGTCTGCAGGGTCAATGGCTCCTACAACCAAAGACTTGAGCCCTTCCTCCTTTTTCTCTGGAGCTCCCAAAGGCAGAGGTGGAGGGGACGGGACTCACTCTCGTGAAGCCAGGCTGCTGACTCAGCCCTGGATCCCCTCTCGGAGTGCTTCCAGCATGCCATCTGAGCATGTGTTCACCCAGCTGCGCCTTCAGCTGTCACTACCTGTCTTTACTGTCACCTGTGCTGTTCCACATGCGGCCGCTGTCCTGCCAGAGCCACCCCGGCTGGGGCTGGCCTGTTAGGTACACTTGCTAAGTCGCCTCAGTCATGTCCGACTCTTTGTGACCTCATGGACTATAGCCCGCCAGGCTCCTCTGTCCATGGGAGATTCTCCAGGCAAGAATATGGAGTGGGTTGCCACACCCTCCTCCGGGGGATCTTCCCAACCCAGGGACTGAACCCATGTTTCCTGCACTGCAGTCGAATTCTTTCCTGTCAGAACCAGCAGGGAAACCAAGGCTGGCCGGTCACCGACCCCCAATGTTTCCTTCTCTCTTTGCATGATCAGTAACGGACTTCCCCTTCTTGGATCCCTCTCTGTGGACAAGGTGGGGGAATCCTGCTGTGACAGTCTCTTGAGTCTGATTTTCCCCGGCCCCATCAGAGCCCCAAGCACAGCCCTCTTTACTTCCAGCCCTGCTCCCCAGACCCCTTTCATGTCCAGGTCAGATGTGGCTTCCTACTGTCGCTCCCTGTCATGTGGCTCCAGGCAAAACGCAGGGGTCGCCACGTCATGGGGTAGAGGAGGGGCAGGAGAACGCAGGTCACAATGGCCACCACGCACACACAGCCATGGAGAGACTGCGATGGACAAGTGCAAAGGCATGACTTAAGAATTCACGGCTGATTCTTCTTTAATTAAACTCTTACTAATACGGATGTGAGAACTGGATTATAAAGAAAGCTGAGTGCCGAAGAATTGCTTTTGAACTGTGGTGTTGGAGAAGACTCTTGAGAATTCCTTTGGAACTGCAAGGAGATCCAACCAGTCCATCCTAAAGGAAATCAATCCTGAATATTCACTGGAAGGACTGATGCTGAAGCCCTAATACTTTGGCCACCTGATGCGAAGAACTGACTCCTCGGAAAAGACCCTGATGCTGGGAAGGACTGAAGGCAGGAGGAAAAGGAGACACCAAGGATGAGACGGTTGGATGGCATCACCGACTCGATGAACCTGAGTCTGAGCAAGCTCTAGGAGTTGGTGATAGACAGGGAAGCCTGGAGTGCTGCAGTTCATGGGATTGCAAAGAGTCGGACATGATTGAACAACTGAACTATGTTCCAAAAATTCTCCAATTTGGAAGATGACTGAAAAAAGGAAAGATCTAAAAGTAACGTCATGTCTGTGTGTTCACAAGGATCACAGAAGATCACAAGAATCACAAGAAATTGGTAACTTACAGAAAAGTAAAACAGGTACAACGCAACCCAAGGTAATCAGGGCTCTACTGCTAATAACACAAGTGACTTCTAACAATACTATTTTACTTATATTTGAGGCAAGACTGTGTGTGTGCATGCGTGCTCAGTTGTATCCAACTCTTTGCAGCCTCATGGACTACAGCCTGCCAAGCTCTGCTGTCCACGGGATTTCTCAGGCAAGAATACTGGAGTAGGTTGCCCTGCCCTCCTCCAGGGCATCTTCCCAACCCCGGGATCAAACCCGTGTCTCTGGCATCTCCTGCACTGGTAGGAGGGTTCTTTACCAGCTAAGCCACCAGGGAAGCCCACAAGCAAGAATATAAGGGTATAAAAATCGAAAAAAAATTATACTGGAATGGCAAAGACATTTTAAAACAATTTTCCATTTAAACCTTGGTATAGGAGGAAATTGTTCCAGGAGACAAGTGACTGCACGTTTAGCTCATGGAATGCTTAGACAATAAAGATAAAAACAATTGGAAGTCACAGAACATGACAAAGACCCTTCATTTTGAAAACTGAATAGACAACAATCTTCCTGGAAGAAAAGATGAGCAATTTCAACTCAGTTTTAAAATAACTGAGAGGTTCCCTCCAAAGCAGCCCAGGCTCCGATTTCCCCTTTATGCCAATGTGAGCACCATTCGCCAGGCTCCCAAGCTGAAGGAAACATTGGGTCACCTCTGCATTCTTCCTCTTTCTTTCCTTCCAGATTTTCCTCCCAAGTCTACTGCTGAAATGACCCACCCACTGGACATGGCACTGCCCTTCAGCTTGTCTAAACATCTCTGGCCACTTCCCTATCTGCCAGCAAATTAACAAAAGGCAAATGCCAATAATGAGATCCTGATAAAATCCTCCCCTGGCGTCTCATAACCTACACTTAGGCTGGCACTCCAGACCACAACAAGGCTGCTGCCCATGGCCACCCTGGACAGAGCACAAATGGGAATGGTGCTCCCTGGAGTTGGGAGCGATGCAGCCCCAGTCATCACCACCACCCAAAGATGACTCCTCCAGAAGCATCTGATCTCTCCGGATGCTGCGGAGCACCCACAGCATCACCATCACCTGGAAACATGTTAGAAGTACAAACTCACGGGCCCTCCTGCAGACCCTACTGAACCAGAAACTCTGGGGATGGGGCCCAGAGGTGACTGATACACTGAAACCAAGAAACACTGCCCCACAGAAACCCTCTCAAACCCTCAAACTGACTTATTCACCATCTCCAGCTTAGCAGTTGTTCTTCCTTCCGGCTCTTGTCCCAATGTTCACAGGACAGCTTCCTCCCCACTATCCATCCATCTCAACCCTCTCTGTCCTTCAGGGCACAGATCCAGCCCTTCTTCCACCAGCAGCTCTTTCTGATCACCCAAACATGCGATCCTAACATGTGACTTTGTCATCTCGCTCAACACAGCCAAAAGATGACGCCACCTCCAGCCTCTAGGGTAGGGATTACAGGCGTCATAAAATGTGCCAATGTTAAGTCAAGCTGGAAGTTGCAGCCAGGAACCACGTGTGCTGAAAGACTCTGATGCTCTACCCAGGAAGGAAAACGCTATTTCGATGAGCAACATGCCAGTTTCCTTGGGAGGGCTGGAGGAGAGCAATAGCATATTAACTACCTCTCTTTGCTGCTCTAGGGTTTGAACCCAAGCTGGGATGGGGGAAAGGGCTGTCAAAGACTCAGAGACAAAACAGACTGCAGTAAGCATCACTCAGGGGGCACAGTCCACTGCCTGCGCACGTAACAAGACAGGTCTGCCACTAATACGTCTGCAAGAGAGCAGCCCAGGGCCTGCAGACCTAGCATGTGACGCCCCAGGTTAAAGCACACGGTAAACACAATACATATATAAATTTTCTCCAGAATTCTGGATTGCTACCTGCTACCCTGGGTGACGTGAGGACCAAAAAAAAAAAAGAAATTTCCTATCAAGAACAGTAACATCTGTCATTGGCAGATGACACCAACTTCCCTCTGCTTAACAAATCCACACAGGGACTTCCCTGGAGGTCTGGTGGCTAAGAATCCACACTCCTAATGCAGGGGGCCAGGGTTATATCCCTGGTCTGGGAATCAGATCCCATATACCACAACTAGAGATCCTGCATGCCACCACTAAGATCTGGAACAGCCAAATAAATCTTTTTTTTTTTTTTTTTAAAGAAAGCCACACAAAAATATCATGTCTAAGTCAGGCTCAGAGGTAACAGTTTCATCTATTTCAAACCATTTGTTCCTCTTGGTGCCAATGTTAACAAACATTTCTAACCAAGTCTTCCCTATTACAAATCTATGTTGTTTTTAACCTCACTTACACGTCCTCCAAGGGGGCTTCCCCGGTGGCTCAGCGGTAAAGAATCTGCCTGCCCGTGCAGGAGACACAGGAGATGCGGGTTACATCCCCGGGTCGGGAAGATCCCGCACGCCTCAGAGCCGCTAAGCCCGTGTGCCACAACTTCTCTGTAACAAGAGAACCCACCACAACGAGAAGCCTGTGCACCGCAACTCGAGCGCAGCCCCTGCTCACCACCACCAGAGAAAAGCCTGAGCAGCAACAAAGATCCAGCACAGCCAAAAAATTAAAAAAAAAAGAAAGAAACTTAGGTCATCATATTACTATTCTTGTACTGTTTATGGAACAAGAATTCCACTGTCTAACTTCACGTGTGTCACTCAGATAATCAAAAGCAGAGAACACTCTCCCCTTGCTCCTCATTCACCATTTACAGAAGCAAAACGTCCCTACCTGGGGTGTAGTCAAGACCCAGTTGGGGATGACAGGCTCATGAATCACCCTGCAGCCCAGCCAGTGTGATTCCCAGATCTGCCTGTCTGTCAGGAAGGTTCCATCTCTAAGCTGTAGGTTCAGCACAAGGCCAAGTTTGAACAACACACCCTAGCCAGACAACTCTTTCCAGCCACACAAACCTTCACTCAATTGGCCAAAGGCAAGAAAATCCAATTTCCTAATGGTGTGGGAACAGACACAGATACGGAGCTGAGACTCAGACCATCCAACAGTTTGACATAAACACACACTTGGGTTTGGAAGAAGAGAACCGACTAGGACAGCTTACAAGCCCTCTGCAGGGCTCTGCGCTGCCAGATTCAAGCCCAGCCAGTGTTTTCCCAGACTGGCCGGGGATGAAGACAGCCAAACATCTTCCCCTAAAGCCTGGGGAAGGCACTAGAAGAGAAAGAGGACACTGGCTCTCACACATAGAGGAGGCACCCTAGGGCTGTCACCAGGCCCTGGCAAAAATCCCCCCAACGCTGAGCAGGAGCAGAATGAATCACACATCATCCAAGCCTCATAGAAGATAAGAAACCGTCCAGGCCCCAGGGCACAGCCCCGGACCAACTGCTCCCCATCAAGCCGCACCTCCAAGCAGCGGCGGAGCCCCAAGACATCCTGGATGAAGCATAGATGCCCAGGGAAGCCAGAAGGCTCTGGAGACTCATCAAAAGTTCAAGGGTAATGGTTCCCAGCCTGTGTGTCATCCATGGCGGGGCGGGGCTTCCCATCGAACAGGGACAGCCCTTTCAGCCGTATCTGTCAGCTCAGCAACAGGGCCATTTTCTCATCAGTGGGCTGTCTCTGTGGCCCTCAGGGGGGTCTCCAGGAGGTGAATGTAGCAGCGAAGCAAGTGTTATCTGATGACCGATAATTGAGAAGTCGCTCTAGTTTCTAATATCAAAACTCTTCGAGGACTTCCCTGGGGCGTCCAGTGGCTAAGACTCTGCGCTCCCAACTCAGGGGGCCCAGGTTTGACCCCTGGTCAGGGAACTAGATCCCACACACCTCAACTAGAAGTTTGCATGCCACAACTAAAGACCCCTCACACAGGAACTAAGCCCCACCACAGCCAAATACTTAAAAAAAAAAAAAAAAAAAAAAACCTTCGGAATAATCAAAATGTTATACATCTGGGGACTTTCTTTGTGATCCAGAATTCCCCTTCCAATGCAGCGGACTCGGGTTTGATCCCTGATTGGAACTAAGATTCTACATGCCGCGGGACAATCAAACCTACGTGCCACAACTGAAGAGCCCACTTGCTGCAACAAAGACAGCCAAAAATAAACTTAAAAAAGAAGTTATACACATGGACTATGGTAGGAGCAAACTTTTGAGGGCCTGGAAATGAATCCGAGTCTCAGGGCCAACGTGCTGTGTTCATTTTCTGTGCCTTAGGGCCTTGATGTGCAAAGCGGAGGTGAGGTTTTGGTGGCGCTCAAGTGATAAAACACGTTACATCTGAGGACAATACCTGGAACAAAGCAAGCCCTCCATCAACATCCACAATACCACCAGCATCACTGTCTGCCACTACCAAGGTGGGCTGCACGTTCCAGGTGTTTCTACACCATACACGTGAGAAAAATGAGAAACCTACCTTCTGCTCCAGAGGAGAAAACAGGCTCAGTACAAGTTACTTATTTGTCTCTATTTAATTCAAACCCACGTCTGCCTGTCTTCCCATCTTCCCACTGCCTCCCGGGCAAACAGAAAGGAGCCAGAAGCCATGGGAACTGACCAGGGGGTCCTCAGTGCCCTGGTCATGGACTGTTACCAGTCTATGGCTTCTTAGGAAGCAGTAGGTGAACAGCAGGGAAGAAAGCAAAGCTTCACCTGTATTTACAGCCGCTCTGCACCACTCCCATCACCACCTAAGCTCAGCCTCCCATCAGGTCAGCAGCGGCATTAGATTCTCACACGAGCACAATAAATGTGATGCACTTTAATCACCCTGAAACAACAGCCTGCTGCCATCCGTGGAAAAAATAGCCTTCCTTCAAACCTGTCCCTGGTGCCAAAAAGGCTGAGGATCGCTGGAATCGATGCTAATCATTGTTCTTCTCCATTAGGCCAGGCCACATTATAACATGCTGATTCAGTTCACATGAAAACAAGGTTTAGACCAGAACCCTGACACGGCTCTGAGAAAAGGTCTTAACCATCACTGGCCCTCACACAGGCCGAGACAACAGGCAGTGCTTTCTTCCACAAAGCTCCCACCTGCCAGCTCAGTCTCTGCAGAAAAGCCATCTCTGTCGGCCCAAGATGGAGTTGGAGCAGCCCAAAGCAGGCCCATCTATTTCTGTAGGGCTCAGGACTGGCTGGGAGGATGTATGGAAGATTTGCACTTGACCTCCACGAAGAAATGAGGACTCAGCAGTTAAGGACCATTGAGGAGGATAGAACCACAGTATTGCCATGGAGAAGCCCCACGGACTGCAGCAGACATCAGCTCTGAGTCCTGCTGGGGCTCAGACAATGCCAAAACGTTTATCTTACCCCTGCCTCTTCACACAAGTCCAAGTAAAGAAATAAAACACACACAAGTGGCTAGCTAAAAGCATTATCTGAATGTTATACAAGCTGTTCTACACAAATCCCAAGCTTATAAAACACACACAAGTGGCTAGCTAAAAGCATTACCTGAATGTTATACAAGCTGTTCTACACAAACCCCAAGCTTTCAAACTCCCAGATGGTCACTGTCCCACACAAAATAAAGTCACAGGAAAAAAAAGAGGCTGAGCCTTAAAGGTTAAAAAAAAAAAAAAAAGACAAATTAACTATGTCACAGAAGAGAGAACACTGGAAGGAAAAAGCTTAAAAAAAAAAAAAAAACTTTAATCTCAAAATCGCCCTAATATCCCTCATCCTAAAGACATACTTTACACCCTACAGCACAGACCCAGGGCTGGCTCTCCACTTAACACCCATCCACATGAACCAAACTTGTCAAACGACCTCAGATACCTGCAGAAACAAGTGATACCAGAGAGATTCCACTGAGAAGAAGACAATACTTGCTTAGCCTGAGGATCTTAGATTTCAGTGGAGAATCCAAGACAAAATAGATCAGGAATGGAGAATCAACCTGATGTAACGAGAGTAAACTATGGAAGGCACATAGGTAACTTGCCCCAGGCCGAAGAGCAGAAGCAGGTATGCACTAGCCCAGCCAGCATGTTCTACAGCCTGTACTCCTAACCAGAGGTGCTGCTTCATGAACAGCTTCAAGACCTATCTCATGCCATGCTCCAGAAGTGAGCAAAGACTGGAGGACTGAGAAAAGGAACCAATCCCACAAAGGGGCTTTGAGTCCTACAAACAGTCTCTAAAACGTGCCTATTTCAGAGTTGCCCAGGTTCTTAATGTGCTCAGATCCTGAAGACTTGGGGTGGGGAAGCAAGAACCCTCTCCCCTCGTGAGCCCCCTGGGATTCCCCAACATTCTACTGGGTTGGCCCAAAAGTTCATCTATGTTTCTCTGTAAGATGGGACCAAAAACCTGAACGAACTTTTGGCCAATGCAATACTTTTGACGGACAGCTTGTACTGCACAGAGCACATGCTTCTGAATACAGTGTTCTAAACTCTGCCTGTGAAAAACAGATCTGTTTTTAAAGCCTTACTGATGACATCAGAGCAACCCTGGAAACCACACACTAGAAAACACTACAATGTCAGTTTATGTCGTAACTCAGAAAGTAATCTTCCAGCCCACATATGGTTTTGAGTTGATTTCGAATGCAAACTTTAAAAAATAACACCGCTTCCCAAGCTGTCCCTGGCCAGCTGGAGCCCTCCATTCTGAAGCCTTCTGCGGCCCTGTCTCTATTATTCTGGATAACGGTCCAGAAGGATGTTTATACTAGCCAGCTCCACAGTTACTTTCCACCCCATAAATATAACTTTTTTTCTCAAGTAGTACTTGGGAAAGAGCAAAATTCAAACCTGGGATAAGCGGGGTGGAATAACTATAAAAGCTCTGTAAAGTATTTAAAAGAAAAAATGAGAATGCTTTGTATGTACACAGGATCATTCATGAAAACAAGGTCATCCTAACCCACAATAACCCTCTTTCCTGGCGGTTCACTTGATAAAGAATCCGCCTACAATGCAGGAGACTCAGGTTCAATCCATGGGTTGGGAAGATCCCCTGGAGAAGGAAATGGCAACCCACTGCAGTTTTTTTGCTGGGGAAACTCCATGGACAGAGGAGCCTCGTGGGCTACAGGCCGTGGGATTGCAAGAGTCGGACACAACTTAGCAAATAAATCACCAACAACCCACAATAAATAAGCCTATTTTAGGAAGGGAAACATTATTCTCAATAATTTCAAGGAATGTTTTCTTTTATTTAATAATACAAACTCTATTTTATTTTTTATTATTTGGGGGCAAGAGGCCATATCATCCAGTTTGTGGGGCCTCAGATCCTGGCCAGGGATCACACCTGCGCCCCTCTGCAGAGAGTGTGCAGAGACCTACCCAATGGACCCTGCAAAGTCCCCAAGAATGCCTTCTTGACAACATATTTTAACAGTTCCTTAATATACAAAGAAAAGCATCCCACCAATCTAAGAAGAAAACCAAGGCAAAATGCAAAAGACACTTCCTCAGATAATTTGTACAGAAAGTCTTCTTTTGACCATGTAACTAACTTCAGAATGTAGGGGTTCCCTCAAAAATCTCTCCAAGTATATTCCCAGAGAGTTCCACTGCCTGTGTCTACTGCTTTTGGAATTCTAATCAGTTCCGCCCACCCAAAGACTCAAAGTGAAATATTAAGAGATGTGAACAGCTGCGCTTGGACACCACACCAAGAATAGCTTTCAGGAAACCAAGCTCCAGTTGGAAAAGGACACTGAGTGCTCACCCTTCTCAACTTGAGGGGAACACAGCATGGAAACTCCCTTTAGGTAATAGTGAAAACACCCGCAAAAGCTTTTTAAGTGACATTTATAAAATACATTTTCTCTCCTAGAAGTAAATGGTTTGTAAAATTTGGGGACCATTTACACCCTGGGATTTTAAACTCATGTGTGTTTATCTGGAATTCCTGGGATGATGATGGTTTGCTAATGCCTGGTCAAACATTATCCTTCAAGGGAACATTCCCAGAGGGATTACAGCTCACTCACCATGAGGCCCAGGCCACGGGATGCAGGTCTGAACTAAAACAGTAAGTTATCCAGAGCCCGGGACTCATTTTCCTTTCCACTCCACACCTTGCCTTAAACTTCCAATCTGTGTGCAGAAATAAGGTGGGGGTAAAAAATACAGTCATGTGAGGTAGAAGGAATCAGAGTAGGGTCCAAAAAACACAAACCACGAGATCCGAAAAGTGTCCGCTGGCAGATACACATTATTGCCAGAAGGAAATAGTGAAAGAATCCAGGGAGAGAAGGAACTAAAGTCCAGTGCTGAGTACCAGAAAAGTCTCAGACGCGCCTGCCAACTTGCAAGGAAAGAAGAGCCCAGCTTGGTGTGAAAGTGGAAACAACGCTGCCCAGGCGGACAGGGAGCAGAACTAACTAGGTGGAGAGAACCAACGTCCTAGGAGAGACCAGAGGGGCTCCCCAGGTGGTGCTAGTGGTGAAGAATCCGTCTGCCAGTGCAGGAGATGAAGAGATGCTGGTGCAACCCCTGGGTTGGGAAGAACCCCTGGGTCAGGAAGATCCCCTGAAGAAGGGCATGGCAATGCACTACAGTATTCTTGCCTGGAGAACTTCATGGACAGAGGAGTCCGGCAGGCTACAGTCCATGGCGTTGCAAAGAGTCGGACATGACTGAAGCGAATTAGAACACACACACAAACACAGGAGACACAAAAAGCAACCATGGAGCACAACACCAATTTGACTTCATGAATGGAGGGAAAAGAAAAAGAATCCAGTGGAAAAAAGCCAGGAGGTATTCAAAACACAACCTCAGTAATGTGTAAGGTTTACACTTGGATGGAATTTAAAGAAAGCAGGATTCCACCCCCACCTCGAGCAAAAAAGTTAATAGTGAGTGGGCACTAAGCTGCTGGGCCAGGCCTTTGCATATATTGTTTCATTTAATCCTCACAACAATACCTCCATATGCGCACATAAATACTTTCACTGCTGCTGTGGTCCACTGAACTGTGTCCCCCAAAATGCATGTCAATGACTTAAATCCTGGTACCCCAGAAAGTGACCACTGTCTATTTGCAGATAGGGGCTTTTAAAAGGGTATTAAGTTAAAATAGGATTACCAGGGTGAGCCCTAATCCAACAGTATGAATGGGGTCTTTAGACAACTGTCCCTAAGACACACAGAGGAAGAAGAGACTTGAAGACACGGAGAGAAGGCAGCCACACACAAGCCAAGGACAGACAACTGAGCAGGCACTTTGACCCTGAACTTTCAGCCTCCAGACCTGGGAGAAAACAAACCCGTGCTTCTTTAGCCAGGCAGTCCACGGTGCTTGGCTGTGGCAGCCCAAGTAAGCCAACATAACTGCTATCCAGAAAGTGACAGCAGAGCTCAGAGAGGCTGAGTCCCTGGATAAGGTCACAGAGCAAAGTTGGAATCTGAATCCACGTCAAAACTCAGACCACTCTTTCCAAGTTGAACACTTCGCCTGACACAAAGCAAGTGCTCCATAAATACTGACCACTTTTTTTTTTTTTTTTTTTTACAATACTGTATTAGTTTCAGTTATACAGCAAAATGATTTCATTATTCACATGTACAGTAAGTCCCCTACATATGAATGGGATCCGATCTTAGAGAGTGTTCATTAGTCTAATTTGTTCTTTTTTGTTTCTTTATATGTGCATTTTTTTTTTTTTTTTTTGCTTAACTTTACACTATTGTATGGCTTTTGCCATACATCAAGATGAATCCGCCACAAGTATACATGTGTTCCCCATCCTGAACCCTCCTCCCTCCTCCCTCCCCATACCATGCCTCTGGGTCGTCCCAGTGCACCAGCCCCAGGCATCCGTTACCAGGCATCGTACCTGGACTGGCGACTCGTTTCAGATATGATATTCTACATATTTCAATGCTATTCTCCCAAATCATCCCACCCTCTCCCATTCCCAGAGTCCAAAAGACTGTTCTATACATCAGTCTTTCTTTTGCTGTCTCGTAAACAGGGTTATTGTTACCATCTTTCTAAATTCCATATATATGTGTTAGTATACGGTATTGGTGTTTTTCTTCCTGGCTTACTTCACTCTGTATAATAGGCTCCAGTTCCATCCACCTCATTAGAACTGATTCAAATGTATTCTTTTTAATGGCTGAGTAATACTCCATTGTGTATATGTACCACAGCTTGCTTATCCATTCATCTGCAGATGGACATCTAGGTTGATTCCAAGTCCTGGCTATTGTAAACAGTGCTGCTATGAACATTGGGGTACACGTGTCTCTTTCAATTCTGGTTTTCTCAGTGTGTATGCCCAGCAGTGGGATTGCTGGATCATAAGGCAGTTCTATTCCCAGTTATATTCTATGCAGCCAAAGATGGAGAAGCTCTATACAATCAGCAAAAACAAGACCAGGAGCTGACTGTGGCTCAGACCATGAACTCCTTATTGCCAAATTCAGACTGAAATTGAAGAAAGTAGGGAAAACCACTAGACCATTCAGGTATGACCTAAATCAAATCCCTTATGATTATACAGTGGAAGTGAGAAATAGATTTAAGGGCCTAGATCTGATAGATAAAGTGCCTGATGAACTATGGAATGAGGTTCGTGACATTGTACAGGAGACAGGGATCAAGACCATCCCCATGGAAAAGAAATGCAAAAATGCAAAAGGGCTGTCTGGGGAGGCCTTAAAAATAGCTGTGAAAAGAAGAGAAGCGAAAAGCAAAGGAGAAAAGGAAAGATATAAACATCTGAATGCAGAGTTCCAAAGAATAGCAAGAAGAGCTAAGAAAGCCTTCTTCAGTGATCAATGCAAAGAAATAGAGGAAAACAACAAAATGGGAAAGACTAGGGATCTCTTCAAGAAAATCAGAGATACCAAAGGAACATTTCATGCAAAGATGGGCTCGATAAAGGACAGAAATGGTATGGACCTAACAGAAGCAGAAGATATTAAGAAGAGGTGGCAAGAATACACAGAAGAACTGTACAAAAAAGAGCTTCACGACCCAGATAATCATGATGGTGTGATCACTGACCTAGAGCCAGACATCCTGGAATGTGAAGTCAAGTGGGCCTTAGAAAGCATCACCACGAACAAAGCTAGTGGAGGTGATGGAATTCCAGTGGAGCTATTCCAAATCCTGAAAGATGATGCTGTGAAAGTGCTGCACTCAATATGCCAGCAAATTTGGAAAACTCAGCAGTGGCCACAAGATTGGAAAAGGTCAGTTTTCATCCCAATCCCAAAGAAAGGCAATGCCAAAGAATGCTCAAACTACCACACAATTGCACTCATCTCACACACTAGTAAAGTAATGCTCAAAATTCTCCAAGCCAGGCTTCAGCAATATGTGAACCGTGAACTTCCTGATGTTCAAGCTGGTTTTAGAAAAGGCAGAGGAACCAGAGATCAAATTGCCAACATCCGCTGGATCATGGAAAAAGCAAGAGAGTTCCAGAAAAACATCTATTTCTGCCTTATTGACTATGCCAAAGCCTTTGACTGTGTAGATCACAATAAACTGTGGAAAATTCTGAAAGAGATGGGAATACCAGACCACCTGATCTGCCTCTTGAGAAATCTGTATGCAGGTCAGGAAGCAACAGTTAGAACTGGTCATGGAACAACAGACTGGTTCCAAATAGGAAAAGGAGTACGTCAAGGCTGTATATTGTCACCCTGCTTATTTAACTTATATGCAGAGTACATCATGAGAAATGCTGGACTGGAAGAAACACAAGTTGGAATCAAGATTGCTGGGACAAATATCAATAACCTCAGATATGCAGATGACACACTTATGGCAGAAAGTGAAGAGGAACTAAAAAGCCTCTTGATGAAAGTGAAAGTGGAGAGTGAAAAAGTTGGCTTAAAGCTCAACATTCAGAAATCGAAGATCATGGCATCTGGTCCCATCACTACATGGGAAATAGATGGGGAAACAGTGGAAACAGTGTCAGACTTTATTTTGGGGGGCTCCAAAATCACTGCAGATGGTGACTGCAGCCATGAAATTAAAAGACACTTACTCCTTGGAAGGAAAGTTATGACCAACCTAGATAGCATATTCAAAAGCAGAGACATTACTTTGCCAACAAAGGTTCACCTAGTCAAGGCTATGGTCTTTCCTGTGGTCATGTATGGATGTGAGAGCTGGACTGTGAAGAAGGCTGAGCGCCAAAGAATTGATGCTTTTGAAGTGTGGTGTTGGAGAAGACTCTCGAGAGTCCCTTGGACTGCAAGGAGATCCAACCGGTCCATTCTGAAGGAGATCAACCCTGGGATTTCTTTGGAAGGAATGATGCTAAAGCTGAAAGTCCAGTATTTTGGCCACCTCATGCGAAGAGTTGACTCATTGGAGAAGACTCTGATGCTGGGAGGGATTGAGGGCAGGAGGAGAAGGGGACGCCAGAGGATGAGATGGCTGGATGGCATCACTGACTTGATGGATGTGAGTCTGAGTGACCTCTGGGAGTTGGTGATGGACAGGGAGGCCTGGCGTGCTGCAGTTCATGGGGTTGCAAAGAGTCAGACAGGACTGAGCGACTGATCTGATCTGATTCCCAGTTTTTTGAGGAATCTCCATACTGTTCTCCATAGTGGCTGTACTAATTTGTTCTTAAGTCCGAAGTTAGCCTACGTACCCAACTAACACAATAGGTTATTTAGTAAGGTACTGTACTAGCTTTATAATACTTTTTACACAAATAATACATAAAAATAAAAAAAAAATAAAGAAAACATTTTTAATATTGCAGTACAGTATCTTGAAAAAAATCTGCCTGCAATGCAAGAAGACCCAGGTTTGATGCAAGAGATGCAGGTTCAATCCCTGGGTCAGGAAGATCTCTTGGAGGAGGGCATGGCAACCCACTCCAGTATTCTTGCCTGGAGAACCTCTGTCTCTTGCCTGGGACAAACGAGCCTGGGGCTACAGTCCATGGGGTCACAAGAGAGTCCCCTACAACTTAGCAACTAAATAACAACAACAACTGCATCCGTGATTCTATTGTTTAAAGTTCAAAACTGAGGGAGATGCACCAATCACATGATTGAGGAGGTGACACGGGTGAGACCCAGCGCATGAGGTGAGCAGAGAGGACCGAGTGAGCACACACTGCTGCGTGCCTCCATCTCCGTGCGATCAAAGGTGACAGCTTCACAATACTTTTCCTCGCTTTCTTCAGGACCCTGTGATTTGGAATCTGCGCACAAAGGACAGGATGACTTTTCGCTCCCCTTCATTTCAATCACTCTTAATCCAAAGCTGTACTCCACAAACCACGATGAGGGAGAGGTGGGAGGCACTTTAGGATCCTCATTTCCTCTTGTTTTCTTACCTCAGAAAGTGCTTAATTCCAGCCCCTGCTTTTTTTTTTAACCAGGATAACGAAGGAACACCGGTCCCACCAGAGGCATCCATCCTATGATTTCTTATGTGAGCAAATGGGGCATTTCAACCAAGAGAAAAAAAAATATCACAAACAGATTTTCGATTTTCAAACCATTAGAAGGTATTAAATGTGTGACATGACAGCTAGGACTGAATACAACTTAATCTTCGATGACTCAAAGAGGTTTTCACGGATCCTCGGGGTAATTATTATAAGTATTAATCATCACTACAGAAAGAACCTTAACTCAGGGAAATTCCAGGGTAACAGAGTGCCAGCTATCAGGGACTTTACTATACAAAGAAAAGCTCTGTGGCTTGCATTTAAAAGCAAAGACTTGATGCATGGTGTGTTTTTAATGTTTGTCTCGTGGACTGTACAGTCCATAGGGCCGCAGAGTGTCGGACATGACTCAGCAACCTTCATTTTCACTTTCATGATTAAAACAATACAGAATATGGACATATATAAAGACTTCGATCCATATAAAATGTATACTTAATTTCTAATTAGGGATTTACCTTTACTTTAAAATTACGAGCCATGATGGGTAACTTTCATTTTCCCTTTCTTCCTCAAGCACATTTACTGCGTAATTCCCCTGAAGACCAGAACTACTTACTATCCTGGTGAGAAAAATGCCTCATCACTGAAACAGATCAGTGGGACCTTAAGCTACTCTGCAGTTTCTGAAAGCAATGATGATATCACCACTGCATCATTCACTTTCCCCTATTTTTTAGTACTTAAGTACTGATACAATATTTAAATCAAAATGTTCACAACACATAAAAGTTGACATCTCATTCTTTCAGTCTCCACAGTTTCCATCACCCATTTCAACTCAAAAACGGCAAACGTATGTTTGGGAAAAAAAAACAGAAAACTTGGCAGAGAAGATTCCTGGAATGAACACTTTCATAATGAGAATATGCTCAAGTTTCTTCTTCCTGAGAAAACTTAGTAAGTAAAATTCATTAAATCCAAAACTGCAAAGACTTTTTCTTAAATAGGGAGACTGCTGCGATAGGAATTCACGGTAGGTCACTGACACGTCTGCACAAACAGAGGACCTTTAGATTATTTGGCCATAGGTTCCAGACACTGAAAACCATCAAGAAGTGTTGGACAATACAAGAATGCAGAATACTTACTGCCACGTTCCTCTCTCTATAACCCGCTCAGCCTGAAATCAGGCTGGCAACAGTTGGGACCAATAGTCGCATGGCGGGCAGAGGGCACGGTGGTTAGGAGGGGTTTGAAGGAGAGAGTGCCTGGAGAGGAAAAAGACACCACCCACAGGAAAACTGCATGGAGAAAGCAACTTCCACCAAAATTATGAGCCTCTCGGGGGCAGGAGCCATATCCTACCCTCCCCTGAATATTCAGCAGCTCAATTACAAATGTTTATCCAGGGTTTCGGAGAAGGCAATGGCACCCCACTCCAGTACTCTTGCCTGGAAAATCCCATGGATGGAGGAGCATGGTGGGCTGCAGTCCATGGGGTCGCTAAGAGTCGGACACGACTGAGCGACTTCACTTTCACTTTTTCGCTTTCATGCATTGGAGAAGGAAATGGCAACCCACTCCAGTGTTCTTGCCTGGAGAATCCCAGGGGCAGGAGAGCCTGGTGGGCTGACGTCTATGGGTTCACGCAGAGTCGAACACGACTGAAGTGACTTAGCAGGAGCAGCAGCATCCAGGGTTTGATACGTGATCTAATCCATTAGATGTTTGAAAATCATCCTGAAATAGTTGATAAATAAACTATTAAGAAGAAATAATTTGGGACTTCCCTGTTGATCCAGTGGTCAATAATCCACCTTCCAATGCAGGGGTCGCACAGGTTCAACCTCTGGTCAGGAAACTAAGATTCCACATACCGTGGAGAAACTAAGCCTGAGAGTCACAGTCACGGAATCCATGCACCACAAGGAAAAATCCCATAGGACACAACTACGACCCTGCACAGCCAAACATTAAAAAAAATAAAAAAGGAATAATCCATTAACTACACTGTAATTTTCATGCCTTAAGACTTACACCATTTTGGGGGGAGGAGTCATACCCCAGTATATTCATAAATAACACACTTATGATTCTATTATCTTTAATCTGGGCTCCTTCATAAATAAAATACTCTAATTTATTGGTCTTATTATTTAAGACCAGTTCTCTTGAGCATTCAAATACGTTATTCTCTGGTCCCCTACCCCCATTATGACTGCCTTCAAATTTGCAATTCATGCTGGGGAAAGAAAAGACTCCAGTGGAGCAGAAGCCACAGGTTAGAAGAAGAAAACTGTCAAGTTTTTCATTTTATCTTTAACATGATTCTTGATAACTTCTTGAAATATTCTGTCTTCTTTACAGAAACAAGTACAGCTCTTTTTTTTTAAAGTAGTGATAGGCAGATCTCAGTCATCTTACAACGTTACTCAAAATTCTGACACTAGATTTGCAGAGAGACAAAGTTATCATCCAGAATGTCTACATAATTCCTTCCATGTAGGGTTAGAAAGCAAATGTAGCTCACACAACATTAATGCTTCATGTGTATTTCATGCAGTCAACTTTAATTATAATGTTAAAATAATATTCTGCAGTATTTATCTTTGAGAAGTTAGACAGGTTTGAGAACAAAGGTCCTAGTTAAATAAAGTTAAGAATCAATAAGCTTAAACCACACTAAATAGGCTTCTTTACTGCCAGACTTCCTTTAACATAATCACATGTACTACGCATCCCCAAGACAGGACACCACTAGTCATGAGTTACAGAACACTTCGTGGGTTACAGGACGATGTTTACTTCAGATGCTGATTTCAAGCAGCTTCTTTCTATCGGCACTAGCATTCCCGGTCCCACCTCCGAAAACCACACTGGGAATTGCTGGATTAGCTCCTATCTCAAAAGGCCTAACAAAAGACATGCCCATTCCTCTGCTGCCTGTCAGTGAAAATGGATGTGGCGTAAGTCACACACACACCTCCCGATGTTCTGACATGTACTTAATCATAGTACTAAAATATGAAAACACTTAGCTGTGGCTTATCCAGCTTCATCAAAAAACTATTTGTTAAATAGGTATTGAATTACTCATAGATCGTGATGAATTATGGCTAAATAATCAAAGAAAAGAACATGACTGGGACAGCTGTACCTCTCCACTCCCCTAAGACGTAAGTGACATCTCAGTTACTCCACAGTCTATTCAAGCCTTACCTTGGAGTCTATGAGACCTTCAGGGGTTATGAACTAATTTCAGAACATTTAAAAGTCCTAAAATTATAAGCAAGATTATATGTCTCCATGTGTTTTTGTAGAAAGGCAGCTCTTGCTCTTATTAGCTATTCAAAGGATTCATGGGCCTAAATATATTTTTAAAACATTCCCCCTGTGGTGGATTCATTTTGATATATGGCAAAACCAATACAATATTGTAAAGTTAAAAAATAAAATAAAAATAAATAAAACATTCCCAATAGGCCAGCAGTCTTCTAGCTTTCTTCTAGTTATATTGTATTGTATTGACACAATTGTATGTGTCAAGATCCTCAAACCACTGTCAAATGTCCTGAGTAAAGCATTTCCAATGAGCCATGACCATGACATTAGAATTGTTGCACAAATAAAAGTCACAGTTGCTATTTTTCTCCCTGGTCTGATGGACTGGGTTCTGATGAGTCTCCAGGAATTAATATATAAATATGCTACCAACAAAGCATTCCAGCATGCTTTCAGAAAACAACTTAGAGTGCTTCAGCATATCTGCTGTACAAAAGGCACTTAATAAATGCTTGTTGAAGGACTTCCTTGGTGGTACAGTGGTTAAGATTCCATACTTCCAGTGCTGGGGGTGTGGGTTTGATTCCTGGTCAGAGAACCAAGATCCTACATGCCACATGGCATGGCCAAAACTTTTTTAAAAAATACTTCCATCAAAAAAAAATTTTTTTTAATGCTTAATTTTTTTTAAATTTAGAGAGTTTTAGCTCAAGTGTCACCATTTTATGACATCCTGGGAGCTAATGTGAAATAAGACCATACTTTCCAAGTCACCTACCATATAACCACTACTTCCTGTGTCAAGGACACCTACCCTCTGGGCATGTTTACTGACCTGGCTTGCTCAGGCCAGGCCCTCCAAACTCAAGTCTCCCCAAGCCTAACAATGTAAAACTTAAGCTGCCAAAAATAGCGCTGAAGGCCCTCTACCTTCCCAACCTCATCTCACATGACTCCTCCACCGAAACCAACTCAATGACCCCAAACATACCTTCTGCTCTCCCACCCACTCTCCTGGATTCTACACATTACTCAGACACTTGTTCATGACCCACTTTTCATGAAACCTGTCCGACCCCATTCAGTGCCCAGTGACCTCATAACCCAACAGTCTACACATACCAGAGGGTTTCTCATACAGAGAAGACCCAGGACAGAATTTGAATGAAGACCAGGAAACTGCATTCTCAGTGTTTCCGATTCCCTAAATGTCAAGAACCACTTCCAATATAAGGCTTCCATTCATGACCCATCCCAGTTATTCTCAACCCTATTCTCAATCACCTCCGGGGCTCTCAAAAATGCCCAGCCTTCATCCCAAAACAAGTTGAATACAATTGCTCAATCTTTTTTTTTCTTTAAGGCATCAGCATTTTTTTTAAGTTTTCCATTTGATTCTAATTCAGTGAAGGTTGAAAGCCACTGTTCTATAATATTCATCTTGCAATAAATCTTATACATCCTTATATGCATCTTCTTTTATATATGGATCTTTTTATATAATTGACTTGTTAACTCTAATTTTACTTTTTGTGCTTGTGTCCTGTCAAGGTTTTTGTTAAAAGTTTTTGTTATTCTTTAGCATTCCCAGGGAATGCAACAGAGAATAGATGAGTAGCCCAGGTCAGTTCTTTGATGAGTCACAATACCCTCTATTCCCCACCCTAGTTCACTTACTGAAGAAATGAAAAAAATCATTCATCTTTGGGGCAGTCTCACCAACCTCACTGACATTCCTTTTCCATTTTCACTGGAAGGACTGATGCTGAAGCTGAAACTCCAATACTTTGGCCACCTGCTGCAAAGAACTGACTCATTGGAAAAGACCCTGATGCTGGCAAAGATTGAGGGCAGGAAGAGAAGGGGATGACAGAGGATGAGATGGCTGTATGGCATCACCGACTCAATGGACATGAGTTTGAGCAAGCTCCAGGAGTTGTGATGGACAGGGAAGCCTGGCGTGCTGCAGTCCATGGGGTCACAGAGTCGGACACGACTGAGCAACTGAACTGACACCCTTATCAGGTTACCATCTTGCTTCACTTGAAGCAGATACATATAATATAAAAATATTATATAATATATACTATATTATATAAAATATTGTTATATAATATTTTATATTAAAATATATTTTATATAATAAAATGTATCAATTCGGGGGGACCCTTCATAATGTACACATATATCAAATCATTGTGTTGCACGCTTTCAATATCTTACAATTTTATTTGTCAATTACAGTTGATCCTTGAACAGCATGGGGAGTTTGGGGTGCCGACCCCCATGCAGTTAAAACCTTCATGTAACTTTAGTCAACTCTCCACACAGGTGACTCTTCATCCCCAGATTCAGAACCAATCACAGACCATTCAGTACTGTAGTAAATATTTATTAGAAAAAATCTGTGTATAAGTGGATTCATGCAGTCAGACTGGTTGCTCAATATTGTCTACCTCAATGAAATTGATAAAGAAAAAACACCATCGCTAAAAAGTGTAATTTGTTACAAGATAACTGCGTTAATTGGTACCATTTTCTATTTCAAAAGGAATGAATTTGTCAAAGGGGAGAATCTGGCAGTTTCCCATCTAAGCATCAGCATGAAAAGCAGAGTCAAGAGACTGGACCCAAGAAAAGAGGCTGCGGCTCAAATGACAGAAGCAAGTGCAACTTACAAGTGAACTCACTCAGCTGTGTTCCTTCCATCCCAGGAAACTGCTTAAAATCACCTTAAAATCAGTACTAATCAGCACAGAATCTTAGTAAGAGCCCAATATTACGTAAGGCAAACTAATCCACACATCCTAAATGGACCGATTTCCCAATTCATGCTTTTATATGCTCCAGAAATCCAAGCAATTCCATTTTAGAGTGGATTAATTCAAAAGTCTGATGCAATGACTAACCCCCTATCCAAAGTGTCCCTTCCATTCATGAAAGACTGCTGCTTCTCCGATGCAGAGAAGGTGGAATAAATCCAAAGTTTTCAATCAGAGAGAACTACTAGGTCATGCTGCAGATTCATGTGGTTTGAATTAAATGCTATTGCCCCACCCATTCCAGCCACATTCACAAAACTCATCTGAGGTCAGTGAAGAAACTACTTATTAAAAGGGAAAACCCAAGAGAAGACTTAAACTGTGCTCAACAAATTTAACTCCAGGATACTGGAAAGAGGAAACCTCAATGTGTCAAACACTCTGCCTCTCAGACACAATCACCCACAGGCAGCTCTTTGCCAGCTCTCAGCTCAGGGTTCTTAACTTTACACCCAGCCCTTTGTTCCAATCCACATAGTTTCCACAAGCCTGGCAAGAATTGCCAGCTCTCAACCCCTGAAACTCCACCCAGCGCCACACAGCTGCAGGCTTGCCCAGAAGACATCCCTTCCGCCCAGAAGACATCCACAGAGCCCCCCCCCCCCCCCCAGCAGGGAGGGCAGGGAACCAGCCACAAAGGAGAAATCTTTCCTCCACCTAGATCTGTGCTGCCAACGAATGAACTGGCGGCCCTCAGAGAGTCAAGTCCGTAAATTAACATATCTTTTTCTCAAAAGACTGTTTGAATTTGTTTGTCATGAAAGGGACAGGGCAGGGAACTTCCAGGGGAGAATTTGGGGAAATAAGAAAGCCTTACCAGGAAACCAGTCTGAAAAAGAAATCCAACAAGTGGATTACAGTAGAGAAGGAGGAACTGTTCAAACAAGAGAAGACTTCCCTGGAGGTCCACCGGTTAAGGCTCTGCACTCCTAATGCAGGGGGCCCTGGGTTCAATCCCTGGTCAGTATTCTTGCCTGGAAAATTCGATGGACAGCAGAGCCTGGTGGGCTACATTTGGGGTCTCGAAGTCAGATATGACTGAGCACTCATGCATAGAACTAGATCCCACGTGCCTCAACTAAAACCTAGTACAGAAATATAAATAAGCATTTTTTTAAAAAGAGAAAAAAATGGGAGGGGTCCAAATGTACATAGACTGAAACCAGCAACACAGAACCTCTGGGTTTCTCAGACAGAGTGAGTCCCTGGGCCAATTATAGACCTGGGGGACAGACTTTATGTTGAAGGACTATCCCAAGCACGACGTGAGCTGGATTCTACACCTGACCCTGCCAAGTGGAAACTTTGTAAATTCAGACAAGCTGTTAACCCTCTAGATCTCCATTCCATTGTCTGTAAAACATCTCTGCTGACTGGACAAAATCTGGAACCTGACATACTGACCCCCTTGAGTTCTTCTGAAAATCACAGGAGTTAAGAAGCATGTGACCGAAACCTTCTGCGTGAGGTCATCCTCGAGAAACGTCAGGTGTGGGTCCTGCTGTCATCTTCCCAAACTGGAAAGGAGTGTCAACTTGAACACTGGGAAGCAGCAAGGGATGGAGGCAGTACCATGAGATCTGATGTCAGTTAGAGCTGAAGGCAATGGCACCCCACTCCAGTACTCTTGCCTGGAAAATCCAATGGGCGGAGGAGCCTGGTAGGCTGCAGTCCATGGGGTCGCTGAGGGTCAGACATGACTGAGGACTTCACTTTCACTTTCATGCATTGGAGAAGGAAATGGCAACCCACTCCAGTGTTCTTGCCTGGAGAATCCCAGGGACAGGGGAGCCTGGTGGGGTTGCACAGAGTCGGACACAACTGAAGCGACTTAGCAGCAGCAGCAGCAGCAGCAGAGCTGGGGGCCCAACAGAAAAGTCATTACACAGGTGCAACTCTTCAGCCCCAGAAATGTGTCTCCATGGATAGTTACCATTAACATAAAATACACAATGGCTTACAAAGATTTGGTTTGAAAAAAAAGCAGAAGACCATTTTTATACTGATTATAAGGTTTATGTTGAGATGATAATACTCTGAATGTCCTAGGTTAATGAAATCTATACATTTCACCTATTTCTTTTAACTTTTTAATTACATTCGGATCAGATCAGATCAGTCGCTCAGTCGTGTTCGACTCTTTGCGACCCCATGAACTGCAGCATGCCAGGCCTCCCTGTCCATCACCACCTCTATTACATTACAAAATGTAAATTATATGCCTGGCTTGCATGTGTGTTCAGTCCACAAGCAGTGATCAGCTGTGATCGACTCTTTCCAACCCCAGGGACTATAGCCTGCCAGGCTCCTCTGTGTATGGAATTTTCCAGGCAAGAATGGAGTGGGTTGCCACGCCCTCCTTCAGGGGCTCTTCCTGACCCAGGGATAGACCTGTGTCTCTTTGTCTCTTTCATCTCCCGCAACGGCTGGCATATTCTTTACCACTGAGCCACCTGGGAAGCCCCATGGGTGGCTGACATTACATTGTCACTAGACAGCAATGAGCTAAACTTTGATTCACCAGACTGTTCTGCCAGTTACCTACTTGGGGCAAGTTATTTCACCTCTGAGCTGAAATTCTTATGGGAATAAAATAAAGACAGCAGCTCTCAAGCAAGTTTTTAGCACAAATTAATAAACTGATCACTCATCATTCATTCAGCAAATATCTGAATCCTTACAGTATTCTAGATATTTTAAGACAAAAAGCTATCTAAATGGGACCTAGACATGCAACCTTTTGAAGGAGGTCACAATTATCTTCATTACCTCCAACATAGTTTGGCCCCAGGTCAAACAGGGAGGGAACACAGCCCCGCCCATCAACAGGAAATGGGATTAAAGATTTACTGAGCATGGCCCCGCCCATCAGAACAAGACCCAGTTTCCCCCTCAGTCAGTCTCTCCCATCAGGAAGCTTCCATAAGCCTTTTATCCTTATCCATCTGAGGGCAGACAGACTGAAAATCACAATCACAGAAAACTAATCAAACTGATCACATGGACCACAGCCTTGTCTAACTCAATGGAACTATGAGCCATGCCATGCAGGGCCACCCAAGACATATGGGTCATGGTGGAGAGTTCTGACAAAATGTGGTCCACTGGAGAGGGAAATGGCAAAGCACTTCAGTATTCTTGCCATGAAAACCCCATGAAGAGTATGAAAAGGCAAAAAGATAGGACACTGAAAAACGAACTCCCCAGGTCAGTATATGCTGAATATGCTACTGGAGATCAGTGGAAAAATAACTCCAGAAAGAATGAAGAGACGGAGCCAAAGCAAAAACAACACCCAGTTGTGGATGTGACTGGTGATGGAAGTAAAGCCCAAAGCTATAAATAGCAATATTGCATAGGAATCTGGAATGTTAGGTCCATGAATCAAGGCAAATTGGAAGTGATCAAACAGGAGATGGCAAGAGTAAACATCAACATTTTAAGAGACAGTGAACTGAAATGGACTGGGATGGGTGAATTTAACTCAGACGACCATTATATCTACTACTGTGGGCAAGAACAGTAAGCAAAGAAGAACTAAAGAGCCTCTTGATGAAAGTGAAAGAGGAGAGTGAAAAAGATGGCGTAAAACTCAACATTCAGAAAACTAAGATCATGGCATCTGGTCCCATCACTTCATGGCAAATAGATGGGGAAATAATGGAAACAGTGACAGATTTTATTTGGGGGGGCTCCAAAATCACTGCAGATAGTGATTGCAGCCAAGAAATTAAGAGAGACTTGCTCGCTGGAAGAAAAGCTATCACCAACCTAGACAGCATATTAAAAAGCAGAGACATTACTTTGCCAACAAAGGTCCATCTAGTCAAGACTATGGTTCTTCCAGTAGTCATGTATGGATGTGAGAGTTGGACTATAAAGAAAGCTGAGCGCTGAAGAATTGATGCTTTTGAACTATGGTATTGGAGAAGACTCTTGAAAATCCCTTGGACAGCAAGGAGATCCAACCAGTCCATCCTAAAGGAAACCAGTCCTGAATATTCACTGGAAGGACAGATGCTGAAGCTGAAACTCCAATAATTTGGCCACCTGATGTGAAGATCTGACTCATTTGAAAAGACTCTGATGCTGGGGGAGATTGGGGGCAGGAGGAGAAGGGGATGAAGGAGGATGAGATGGTTGGATGGCATCACCGACTCAATGGACATGAGTTTGAGAAAGTTCCAGGAGGTGATGATGGACAGGGATGCCTAGTGTGCTGCAGTCCATGGAATAGCAAAGAGTTGGACAGGACTGAGCGACTGAACTGAACCAAGACAGAAATCCCTGCCTCCATAAAGCTTACACTCTGAGAAAAACAAACATTAAAACAGAAATGTAAAGGGCTTCCCTGGTGGCTCAGTGGTAAAGAATCCGCCTCCCCCTGCAGAAGACATGGGTTCCTGGTCCAGGAAGATCCCACGTGCCGCAACTACTGAAATGCAAGCGCCCTAGAGCCTGTGCACCACAAGAGGAGCTACCGAGACTAGAAACCCGTGTACCGCGAGCAAGAGTCGCTCTGCTCACTGCAACTAGAGGAAACCTGCACATAGCAACAAAGGTCCAGCACCACCAAAGATAAAAAAATAAAAAATAAAAGATTTAACAGTGGTTTTGAAAAAAAGACTTTCCAGGTTATATTTTTTAAAAAACAGAAATGTAAAAACACACAGAAAATGCTACGTATGATGGTACGTAACAGTCAGCAAGTGGTAGGAAGAACGAGGAAGGGAGAATAAGGAAAGTCAGAGGCCTCATTAGAACAGCATGGCAGTAGACAAGCATGGTACCTGTTATCATCATCAAAAAATGTTATGCCAAGGGATACAGGGCTTCTTTTCAGGACGGTGAATGTTTTCTAAAACTGGCGTGGTGATGGCTACACAAATCTGTGAGCATAGAAACTGAACACTAAATTGTACACTTTTTTTTAGTATTCACTTATTTACTTATTGGCTGAGCTGCACAGCGTGTGGGATCTTAGTTCCCCAGTCAGGGATTGAACCTGTGACCCTGCAGTGGAAGGGCAGAGTCAAAATCACTGGACCACCAAGGAAGTCCCTGAACTGTACACTTTAAGTGAGTGAATCATATGGTGTGTGAATTATGTCCCAGTAAAGCTGTTAAAAAAAAAAAAAAAAGATTAGTCAAAGTTTATTCATATGTAACCGCATCACACTCTGTATAGTGTGAGAAGGAAAACAGCTCCCTCTGATAAAGAAATGATTACAAAACACCAAGCCAGCTTTGGCACACGGACTAGGTTTGTACTCGCACGGTGCAAGCCCCTAGGCCAGCCCAGTCCTCCTCTCCCAGGCCTGGGTGAGGCGGGCAGTCTAGGGCAAACCTGTTCTCTATGACAGCTAACAACTGGCCAGACAGGGATTGGCACCAGATCTAACAGCAGCCAAGCAGTCTGTCTGGCCAGAGAGACACAAGAAAAGATGCTCAACATCACTAATTATCAGCGAAATCAACTCAAAACTACAATGAGGTACCACCTTACACTGGTCAGAATGGCCATCATTAAAAACTCTACAAATAACTAATGCTGGAGAGGGTGTGTAGAAAAGGGAACCCTTCTACACTGTTAGAAGGAACGTAAATTGGTGTAGCCGCTATGGGAAATAGGATGAAAGTTCCTAGAAAACTAAAAATAGAATTATTGTGTGATCAGGCACTCCCACTCCTGGGCGTATATCCAGACAAAATTCTCAATTCAAAAAGATACACACATCCCTATGTTCATAACAGCACTGTCCTCAAGAGCCAAGGCTTGAAAGCTACCTAAATGTTCATCAACAGAGGAACAGGTAAAGAAGATGTGGTACACACATACAAGGGAATACTCAGTCATAACAAGAATGAAATAATGCCATTTGCAGCAACATGTATGCAACCAGAGATTATCATACTAAGCGAAGTGAGTCAGAAAGAGGAAAACAAGTACCATGTGTATCACTTATATGTGGAATCTAAAAGGACATAGAGGAACCTACCTATGAACCAAAATTACAGAGAACAGGGGTCCTCCTTTTGCAATGGGGGAAGGATGGAATGGGAGCTTGGGGTTGGCAGATTTAAGCTATTATATACACAATGGATCCCCTCTTCACAGATCACTGCCCTGTTGTAGTGAAGAGGCTTGCTTAACTCAATGAAGCCATGAGCCACCCCAGACAGATGGGTCACAGTGGAGATTTCTGACAAAACGTGATCCACTGGAGAAGAGAATGGCAAACCACCCCAGTATGCTTTCCATGAGTACCTCATGAACTGCATAGAAGGACAAAAAGATATGATATCAAAAGATGAGTTCCCCAGGTCAGAGGGTGTCCAATATGCTACTGGGGAAGAACGGAGGATGACTACTAATAGCCCCAGAAAGAAAGAAGCGGCTGGACCAAAGCAGAAACCATGCTCAGTTATGGACGTGTCTAGTGATGAAAGTAAAATCTGATGCAAAGAACAGTACTGCATAGGAACCTGGAATGCTAGGTCCACGAATCAAAGTAAACTTGACACGATCAAGCAGGAGACAGTAAGAAGAAACATCAACATCTTAGGGACCAGTGAACTAAAATGGACAGGAATGGGTGAATTTAATTTAGATAACTACTATATCTACTACTGTGTGCAAGAATCTCATAGAAGAAATGGAATAGTCCTCATAGGCAACAAAAGAGTCTGAAATGTAGTATGTGGGTGCAACCTCAAAAATGACAGAATGATCTCGGTGTGTTTCCAAGGCAAGCCATTCAACATCACAGTAATTCAAGTCTATGCCCCTACCATGCATGTCAAAGAAACTAAAGTTGATCAGTTCTATGAAGACCTAGAAGACCTGTTAGAAATAACACCAAAACAGATGTTCTACTCATCGTTGGGGATTGGAATGCAAAAAGCAGGAAGTCAAGAAATACCTGGAGTTAATAGGCAAGTCTGGCCTTAGAAAACAAAATGAAGCAGGGTAAAGGCTAACTGAATTCTGACAAGAGAATGCACTGGTCATACCAAACACCATTTTCAACAACACAAGAGATGACTTTACACATGGACTCCACCAAACAGTCAATACCAAAATCAAACTGATGACATTCTTTGTAGCCGAAGATGGAAAAGCTGTATACAGTCAACAAAAACAAGACCTGGAGTTGACTATGGCTCCGATCATCAGCTCCTCATAGCAAAATTCAGGCTTAAACTAAAGACAGTGGGGAAAACCACTAGGCCAGTCAGGTATGACTTAAATCAAATCCCCTATGAATACGCAAAGAGGGAATGAACAGATTCAAAGGGTTATTATCTAGTAAAGAGTGTGCCTGAAGAACTATGGATGGAAGTCTGTAATACTGTACAGGAGACAGTGAGCAAAATCATTCCAAGTGAAAAAGAAAAGGAAGAAGGCAAAGTGGTTATCTGAGGAGGCTTTACAAATTGCTGAAGAAAAGAAGAGAAGCAAAAAGCAAGGGAGAAAGGGAAAGGCACATTCAACTAAAGAAGGCCTTCTTCAATCAACAGTACATAAAACTAGAAGAAAACAACAGAAGGAGAAAGACTAGAGCTCTCTTCAGGAAAATTGGAAAATCAAGGGAACATTTCACTCAGAGATGAGCACAATAAAGGACAGAAACGGTAGAGATCTAGTAGACACTGAAGAGATCAAGAAGAGATGGAAAGAATACACAAAGAACTGTACCAAAAAGATCTTAATGAACTGGATTACTACAATGGTGTGGTCAGTCACCCAGAGCCAGACCTTTTGGAGTGTGAAGTCTAGTGGGTCTAAGGTAGTACTGCTATTAATAAAGTTAATGGATGTCATGGAATTCCAGTAGAGCTATTTAAACCCCTAAAGGATGATGCCAGCAAGGTGTTGCATTCAATATGTCAGCAAATCTGGAAGACCCAGCAGTGGTCACAGGACTGGAAAAGTCAATCCTCGTACCAATTCCCAAAAACAGTAGTGCTGAAGAATTTGCTAACCATCAGACAATTGCATTCATCTCCCATGCTAGTAAGGTTATGCTTAAGATCTTGCATGGGAGGCTTCAGCGTTATGCGAACCAAGAACTTCCAGATGTCCAAGCTGGGTTTAGAAAAGGCAGAGGAACCAAAGATCAAATTGCCAACATTTGTGGGATCATAAAGAAAGCAAGGATATTCCGGGAAAACATCTACCTCTATTTCAACTACGTTAAAGCCTTTGTGTGGATCATACAAGCTGTGGAAAGCTCTTAAAGAGATGGGAATGTCAGACCATCTTACCTGTCTCCTGTGAAAACTGTATGCCAGTCAAGAGGAAACAGTTAGAACCCTATATGGAACAACTGATTGGTTCAAGATTAAGAAAGGACTATGCCAGGGCTCTCTGCTGTCACCCTGTTTGTTTAACCTACAGGCTAAGCACATCATGAGAAATGCTGGGCTGGATGAGTTACAAGCTAGAATCAAGATAGGTGGGAGAAACATCAACAGCTTCAGATATGCTGATGATACTACTTAAACGGCAGAAAGTGAACAGGAACTAAAGAGCCTCTTGATGAGGGTGAAGAAGGATAGTGAAAGAGCCATCTTAAAACTTAATATTAAAAAACTAAGACCAATGCATCCAGCCCCATTACTGCATGGCAAACAGAAGGTGAAAAAGTGGAAGTAGTGACAGATTTCCTCTTCTTGGGCTCTAAAATCACCAAGGATGGTGGCTGCAGCCATGAAATCAGAAGATGATTGCTTCTTGGCAGGAAAGCTGTGACAAACCTAGACAGTGTGTTGAAAAGCAGAGACCATTACTCTGCTAACCAAGGTTGGTATAGTCAACGCTATGGTCTTCCCAGTGGTCATGTACAGCTGTGAAAGGCAAAGTGCCAAAGAATATTTGCCTTCGAAGTATGGTGCTGGAAGAGACTCCTGAAAGTCCCTTGGACAGGAAGGAGATCAAACCAGTCAATCTTAAGGGAAATCAATCTGGAATACTCGTTGGAAGAACTGATGCTGAGGATGAAGCTCCAGTATTTTGGTCATCTGATGAGAACAGCTGACTCATTGGAAAAGTCCCTGATGCTAGGAAAGATTGAGGGCAGGAGGAGAAGGGGGCATCAGAGGATGAGATGGCTGGACGGCATCACTGATGCAATAGACGTGAACCTGGGCAAACTTCGGGAGATGGTGAGGGACAGAGGCCTGGCATGCTGCAGTCCATGGGGTTGCAGAGAGTCAGACACAACTGGGCAACTGAACAGCAACAGCAGCATACAGGATGGATACACTACAAGGTCCTACTGTACAGCACACAGATCTATATTCAATATCCTATGGTAAACCATACTAGAAAATAGCATTTTTTTTTAATGTATATATGTGTAACTGAATCACTTTGCTGTATGCCTGAAACTAACAGAACACGGTTTATCAATTTTACTTCAATTTTTAAAAGAAAGAAAAAAAAATTTTAATTGGAAGATAACTGCTTTCCAATACGGTGCTGGTTTCTGACATGCATCAACATGAATCAGCCACAAGTATACACACGCTCTCTCCCTCTTGAGCCTCCCACCCATCTAGGGTGTCACAGAGCACCAGTGAGCTCCCTGCACCATCCTGGCCGTCCATCTGACATACGCTAAAGCGTATGTTTCAATGCCATGCTCCCAATTCGTCCCACCATCTCCTTAACCAACTGTGACCACAAGTCTGTTCTGTCTGCATCTCCACAGCTGCCCTGCAAATAGGCTCACCAGTACCACCCTGCTGGACTCAATATATATGCATTTTAAAAAGAGATTGTTTTACAAAGACATACTATAAACCAAGGACAAAATAAATACACAGCAAGCAGTCACAGAGGCTAACTCACCATATACTACATACACATACACCCACACACAGCCCTACCTTCTTCAGTAGTTTCTTCTTCAGTCTAGTTTCTAAAGGAGACAGAGAAAAATACCACCTGTTCTTTAATAAGGGCAAGAGACCCACACAACAGGGCAGCCTCTTTCTCCTCTATGTGAGCAAAAGGAGAGCTACTCCCTACAATATTTTGCCAGGAGCTTACTAAGGAAAAGGCCAGTGATGTCACTGTTCCCAAAAAGAGCCCTCTCTCTTTGGGATAATATGGTCCTGGGGTCCCTTCCTACAGCCAGAGTCCCTGCCCGCTGAGACCAGAGGCCATGCCCCTGTTGATACCAGTCTCAATGCTAAGCTATCACCATGCACAAAGCAGCCAGAGGAATGGGATGCATCCTAATTTTCTAGGAGAAATCAAATGGAAAGTGATGCCATGAACACAGAACATCCAGACCAAGTTTATCACAAGAGTACGCTATGTAAGAAAAAAAAAAATTTTAGTAAGGAAAAATATGACATTGTGCTCTACTTAAAATAACAAGGACTTCTAATATCACAGTTCAATAGTATAACTGCTTGTATTTTATCATGACTGCTTGGGAACATTTTACAGCTATCACTTTGAATGGATTTTAACATTCCTTCGGGGACCTTGTTCTATTAAATCTAACAAAAGAATGTACAACTGGACTGTGTAGCAAAATCACTATTTTTATTTGTGTTTTTCCCTTTTATTTAACTTGATGTGAAACAAATGAAACATTAACACCCTATTTCACTCGTGTGCAACAGTGAAAATTTACCAATGCTATTTATCTCTATACGGAGACAGGCTAAAGAATACCTTGTATACAATATACAACTTGCAGCATATTAAATATAAACAGCTATTAAGGAATGACAATAGAAAGTCAGCCAAAAGAAATAAAGCACTAACCACATTCTGAGCTTTTCTTTCCATCTGGAGGCAGTTTGGAACCTTGAATGCTGTCCCAAACTGTGCCCTAACTCCTTCTAGGCCTGTCTTCATACTCTCAAGATTTATCAGTTCAACTCAGGCCAAAAAAACTTTCTAACTCCCGCCACCTGAGAGTTCTGATTTTGACTGTATTCATCAGAGGTAAAGAATCCTGGCAGGAGTCTGTGGAGGAGCTGAGATGGGAGATGGTGACATTTGGTCCAAAGTTACAGAAGGCTGTTTCCACTTTCATCTGTGGCTCAGGAACAGGCCTGCCATCAGAGGCCCTTGATTCTCATCATCTCCTCTGCGTCTTTCCTGATGTCATCCAACCTCTGACCCTCAAAGGCTTCCGATATGCAAGGAGCCAGACAGAAATCTACTCAGCAAGTTATGAATCCAAGACCTCAGAGCCAGATAGAGCTCTCGACCCTAGTGGGGGACCAAAATCAGATACTGCCCTCAAGGGGCTCACCATTCTGGAACAGGAGCAAGGTGAGTGACAGGACGTCTTCAGGAATATCTAGGCTTTATTAGCACCAGTCACAGCAGGTGAATGGAAGCCCCAAGCACAAAACAATGTCAACATTACATCATCTCTGTTCAACTCATTCATTTCTCTACTCCAACTTCAAAGGAGGTGCCAAGAGGAAGGGCTCTCACTCACAGGAATAATTCAGTGGTGGAAGGTTGAAGATTCCTTTTGAAGGTCTTTATGAATCTCAGATTAAAAACAGCATATATTATTGGACTAGGCTTAATGCTTGGGACCAAGATAGTTTATGCACTCCTACAGATAAGAGAATTGGGATCAGTATCTCTTATCTCAACAGAAGGAGACATAAGTATAATTAATATTTGCAAAATATCTGATAGTGATAGTAAGGTCAGGAGCTTTTATGAGACCCTGAGAGATGAGATGGCAACCCACTCCAGTATTCTTGCCTGGAAAATTCCACCGACAGGGGAGCCTGGTGGGCTGCAGTCGATGGGGTCACAAAGAGAGATGAGAGGCTTTACTCCAAACCTCCTTCGAAGTAGAAACCGTACTGGCATGCCGTAACCATCCTCTTGATCTTGTACTTTCTCTCCTCCAGATTTAATTTTTTTTTTTAATTTATTTGTGGGCACTGGGTCTTAGCTGCAGCATGCAAGGTCTAGCTCCCCAAACAGGGATCAAACCCGGACCCCCTGCACGGGGAGCACGGAGTATTAGCCACTGGACCACCATGGAGGTCCCCGTATCTAAATTTTTGATGAACATGAACACAACATGAGCATCATGGAAATAATTTGTTTCCAAAGCGGGCAGGCAATACCCTTTAAATAGGATTTCCTCACTATTTGTTCACTAATACTGCAAATACACAGAGAAGAAAAATGAGCTCAATGGAGACTCAACACTACAAATGAGCTTCATGAAACCAACAGACCATCTGAGTGGGCACGTGGGTCATGTTTCCTCATCTGCAGAGGAAGAGGACTGAGCACTCCTTCCCACTCCACAAGAGTCAGGAGAGCAGGACTCAGGCTCCAGCATTCTACAGGGAAACTGAGATTTACTAAACCGAAGATCAGACAAACCCCGAAACTCTTAAAATCAATTACAATGTCTTCATCAGCACTGTCTCTGACTTTGCCATCTGGTTTTGGGCAAAATTCTTAATCTTATGGGCAGCAAGCTCCTCCCCAGTGAACCAGGAGAAAATTTATTTCAGGGTAAACACATGCAGAACACCAGCACCAAAAAGAATGAACATGTATCTAGAAAGAAAGGGAACAGCTATTTGGGAAGAAAATTAAATAGCAGTACAGTTTGGGAGCGAAAGATAAGCAGCAAATTTTAACAAAGGTCCAAACTGGCACTAAAAGCAAAGCATGCATTTCACAAAACAAGCCACGTTTTTTCCTTTAAGGAGAGAAATGCTTTGTCGATCACTGGTAAGACATGGAAGCTGAAAATGGCAACATCAGTCTGTCAGCACCGTTCAAACCCAGTGCGCCCTTTGGATCACGAACAATGGCATTAGTCTCTAGATTCTGCTTTGGCTAAAAAGCAAACAACAGCAAAATCCTTTTCATTTTATGCAATACAAATAGAATCGCACAGCCACTGCTTCAGATCATCTGAAAATGGCTTCCTTTCCTGCGACTTTAAATAGCTTAAAGGAAGCTTTTATCACCTTCATGGGAAATTTTTAAATTTCCTAAAGTGTGCTTTGCAGATATAACCCCCTCCCCCAAGCCTTTATACAAGATAACACCACAAATAAGGCTTGTGAAATACATACTATACCAACGGCAATAATGTTTGCTCTTCTAGAAAACTAAAGGTCTCAGAGACTGAAACTGGGGGAGGCCACATGGCTTTCCAGGCCAGGGCCCTGGGGAAAAAAACTTGTTAACACATCCAAACCCAGGTTTCTGTACGGCAAAACAGTATCTACTGTAAGAGTAACCACCAAACAGGACTGTTGTGAGAAGTAAATGCTATATTAACGTAAAGGTTTGTCCCCTTACAATGGGGTTAAAAAATAAATTTTAAAACCTTACTGACTGCTGCCACGACTACAACCACCACCACTATTATTATCATGACTTCCAGGAAACAAACTTTGTGTTTGTACATCTCAGATGTTTACCAAGAGCTAAACTTATAAATAGATTATAAGGCAAATGAAAATAAAATCTAATACTTCCAATTTGAGAGACTATAGTAATCTACCCACTGCTGTTTCAAACTTTAGATATGTTATATGCACCTTCATTTAACCAATTAATATATACAAAGGGCTTCCCAGGTGGCTCAGTGGTAAAAAATCCGTCTGCCAAGCAAGAGATATGGGTTCAATCCCTGGGTCAGGAAGCTCCTCTGGAAAAGGAAATGGCAACCCCCTCCAGTATTCTTCCCTGGAAAATCCCATGGACACAGGAGCCTGTTAGGCTACAGCTGATGGGGCAGCGAGGAGTCAGACACACCTGAGCAACTGAAGAGCAGCAGCAGTGGATAAAAATGGATCATTACACGTTATTTACAGGAGCCAAGACATGGAAACAACCTAAATGTCCACTGACAGACACAGATGGATAAAGATGCAGCACATTTACACTATAGAATATCACTCAGATGCTAAAAAAAAATAAAGAATTCCATTTGTAGCCAACATGGATGGACCGAGAGATTATCATGTAAATGAAGCCTGAGAAAGACAAATATATCACTTATACAAGGAACCAAAAAGACACAAATTTATTTACAAAACAGAAACAGACTTACAAACACAGGAAACAAAGTTATGGTTACCAAAGAAGAAGGGGATGGCATACATCAGCAGTACGGGATTAATAGATACATATTACTATACATAAAATAGAAAACGAACAAAGGTTTACTGTATGGTATAGATTTAAGGGCCTAGATCTGATAGAGTGCCTGATGAACTATAGAAGGAGGTTCCTGACATTGTACAGGAAACAGGGATCAAGACCATCCCCATGGAAAAGAAATGCAAAAAAGCAAAACAGCTGTCTGGGGAGGTCTTAAAAATAGCTGTGAAAAGAAGAGAAGCGAAAAGCAAAGGAGAAAAGGAAAGATATAAACATCTGAATGCACAGTTCCAAAGAATAGCAAGAAGAGATAAGAAAGCCTTCTTCAGCGATCAATGCAAAGAAAGAGGAAAACACCAGAATGGGAAAGACTAGAGATCTCTTCAAGAAAATCAGAGATACCAAAGGAACATTTTATGCAAAGGTGGGCTCGATAAAGGACAGAAATTGTATGGACCTAACAGAAGCAGAAGATATTAAGAAGAAATGGCAAGAATACACAGAAGAACTGTACAAAAAAGATCTTCACGACCCAGATAATGACGATGGTGTGATCACTGACCTAGAGCCAGACATCCTGGAATGTGAAGTCAAGTGGGCCTTAGAAAGCAACACTACGACCAAAGCTAGTGGAGGTGATGGAATTCCAGTGGAGCTATTCCAAATCCTGAAAGATGATGCTGTGAAAGTGCTGCACTCAATATGCCAGCCAATTTGGAAAACTCAGCAGTGGCCACAGGACTGGAAAAGGTCAGTTTTCATTCCAATTCCAAAGAAAGGAAATACCAAAGAATGCTCAAACTACCGCACTATTGCACTCATCTCACCGCTAGTCAAGTAACGCTCAAAATTCTCCAAGCCAGGCTTCAGCAATATGTGAACCGTGAACTTCCTGATGTTCAAGCTGGTTTCAGAAAAGACAGAGGAACCAGAGATCAAATTGCCAACATCCGCTGGATCATGGAAAAACCAAGAGGGTTTCAGAAAAACATCTATTTCTGCTTTATTGACTATGCCAAAGCCTTTGACTGTGTATGCTAAGTCGCTTCAGTCGTGTCCAACTCTGTGTGACCCCATAGACGGAAGCTCACCAGGCTCCCCTGTCCCTGGGATTCTCCAGGCAAGAACACTGGAGTGGGTTGCCATTTCCTTCTCCAATGCATGAAAGTGAAAAGTGAAAGTGAGGTCGCTCAGTCGTGGCCAATGCTTAGCGACCCCATGGACTGGAGCCCACCAGGCTCCTCCATCCATGGGATTTTCCAGGCAAAAGTACTGGGGTGGGGTGCCATTGACTGTGTGGATCACAATAAACTGTGGAAAATTCTGAAAGAGATGAGAATACCAGACCACCTGATCTGCCTCTTGAGAAATCTGAATGCAGGTCAGGAAGCAACAGTTAGAACTGGACATGAACAACAGACTGGTTCCAAATAGGAAAAGGAGTTCGTCAAGGCTGTATATTGTCACCCTGCTTATTTAACTTATATGCAGAGTACATCATGAGAAATGCTGGACTGGAAGAAACACAAGCTGGAATCAAGATTGCCGGGAGAAATATCAATAACCTCAGATATGCAGATGACACCACCCTTATGGCAGAAAGTGAAGAGGAACTAAAAAGCCTCTTGATGAAAGTGAAAGTGGAGAATGAAAAAGTTGGCTTAAAGCTCAACATTTAGAAAATGAAGATCATGGCATCTGGTCCCATCACTTCATGGGAAATAGATGGGGAAACAGTGGAAACAGTGTCAGACTTTGTTTTTCTGGGCTCCAAAATCACTGCAGATGGTGACTGCAGCCATGAAATTAAAAGACATTTACTCCTTGGAAGGAAAGTTATGACCAACCTAGATAGCATAATCAAAAGCAGAGACATTACTGCCAACAAAGGTGCGTCTAGTCAAGGCTATGGTTTTTCCTGTGGTCATGTATGGATGTGAGAGCTGGACTGTGAAGAAGGCTGAGCGCTGAAGAATTGATGCTTTTGAACTGTGGTATTGGAGAAGACTCTTGAGAGTCCCTTGGACTGCAAGGAGATCCAAGCAGTCCATTCTGAAGGAGATCAGCCCTGGGATTTCTTTGGACGGAATGATGCTAAAGCTGAAACTCCAGTACTTTGGCCACCTCATGTGAAGAATTGACTCACTGGAAAAGACTCTGATGCTGGGAGGGATGGGCAGGAAGAGAAGGGGACGACAGAGGATGAGATGGCTGGATGGTATCACTGACTCGATGGATGTGACTCTGAGTGAACTCCTGGAGTTGGTGATGGACAGGGAGGCCTGGCGTGCTGCAGTTCATGGGGTCGCAAAGAGTCAGACACGACTGAGAGACTGATCTGATCTGATTCAATATCCTGTAATAAAACATCATGGAAAAGAATCTGATATAATTGAATCACTTTGCTGTGTACCTGAAACACACTGTAAATCAACTGTATTTCAATTTTAAAATTTTAATGGATATTCACATACACACAAAAAATAGGTTGGGAGTGAATAAAGGAACCATCTCCGATCCCTCTTGTTTAGTTACATCTAAAGAGTGATTAGATTACACACACACCCACACACACCATGTAGGCCCACAGAGCTGGATGTGCATTCATTCCACTCCATTCCATCTTTTTTTCCTAATATAAACTCTGGGTTTGGGTTCACAGGCATTAACCATGCCACAGTCTAGCAGGCTTTGCTCCAACGTGCCCTCCCACCCCTTCCAAAGGTCAAATGCTCACCAGTGCACTAGCTCCCACCATGGAACCCAGTCCTCTCCACTCTCCCCACCACCACCCCCACCAGCTATGCTCTCACCAGACATTACACTGAAGAAGTGCCTTTAACTCAAAACTCTACTTAGAGCTTTAAAGCTTTGGGAAATGAAAGCTTCGAAGTCACAAAATGTGAAGGTCTTTACAAAGTTGCCTCTTTGTCTCTGGACAGAAGAGCACTTTTAAAAACCACTTTGTTTGACGAGTGTCAAGATAAATCAGTCCCGGAGACACTGTCAAAAGGCACTGGACCATCTCAGAGCAACAAAAACCTGTTAACTTCGGTTAAGTGATACATCTGGTGTGTGGATGCGGGACTGCTCCTTGCCAGGTTAATTTGCAAGCCTTTCAGCCATTAAGACAGAGCAGTCAATTCCACAAAATTTCAGAGTTCACATCATAAACATTTAACCATCTCAACTCCCCTAGACTACTAAGACAACAGTCCAAATAGGTCACTTACCTACTTTCAAATTCTTGTTTTAGATACTAAGCAACACAGACAATATAACAGAGACAAGGAAAGTATTTCCAGAGACTATCACACAATTTCAAAAGAAAATAATTTGGACAACTTTTCTAGGTGTTTACAGGATTTCTCAAATGGTTTCAAAATTAAAACTAAGCCAGGAATACAGAAAATCAGAGTTTTTAAAATCTGCCCTCAGTTCAAGAATTTTGTTTGTTTAAAAAGGAAAAAAGAACATAAAAGTATTCAATCCTTCTGCCAGATGAATTACACTCACAGAGATCAGTTGTGTTTTTTTTTTTAATAATATCTTCTCCAAAACTAAACAAGAACACTATGAGCGTAAGAAATCTAAACAACGCCAGAAAAATCACTATTTAACTTGCAAAACGTTTCCTTGGACTCTAACAAGATGTTATAAACGTTAACTACTTTCAGCTTTCCCACAGTGACGTCAAATGTCTGACCTACTCCAGAGCTCAGAGATTAAATACTGCTCAGCACAGATGCGCAGCACAGCAGAGAACCAACAACCTTGATTTTGTGTCCAGAGGAGCTGCACAGACGAGAGTCTTTGTTTCCACCCTCTCATCTCTCCCATCCTTCTCTATTTTGGTTAAAATGAATCAACCAAGCAATGGGGAAAAAGAGAAGTCACTCTTATCTTGACTCGATAATCTCACAGAGCCCTTTGCCACATACCCTTCAGTTCAGTTCAGTCCCTCAGTCGTGTCGGACTCTGCGACGCCATGAATTGCAGCACACCAGGCCTCCCTGTCCATCACCAACTCCCGGAGTTCACCCAAACTGATGTGCATCGAGTCAGTGATGCCATCCAGCCATCTCATCCTCTGTCGTCCCCTTCTCCTCCTGCCCGCAATCCCTCCCAGAATCAGGGTCTTTTCCAATGAGTCAACTCTTGGCATGAGGTGGTCAAAGTATTAGAGTTTCAGCCTCAGCATCAGTCCTTCCAATGAACACCCAGGACTGATCTCCTTTAGGATGGACTGGTTGGATCTCCTTGCAGTCCAAGGGACTCTCAAGAGTCTTCTCCAGCACTACAGTTCAAAACCATCAATTCTTCGGCGCTCAGCTTTCTGCACAGTCCAAACTCTCACATCCATACATGACCACTGGAAAAACCATAGCCTTGACTAGACAGACCTTTGTTGGCAAAGTAATGTCTCTGCTTTTCAATATGCTATCTAGGTTGGTCATAACTTTCCTTCCAAGGAGTAAGTGTCTTTTAATTTCATGACTGCAATCATCATACATACCCATAGGCCCAGAAAAACCAGATCTAGTAAAGATACTTTCCAAGATGCACATTCCCAACAAGAACCTACTGTAATAGCGCAGGGAACTATACTCAATATTCTTTAATAACCTATGAGGGAAAACAATCTAAAATATATATATACACACACACATACATACATACACACGTATAACTGAAACACTTTGCTGTACATCTAAAACTAACACAACTTTGTAAATCAACTACAACAAAAATAAATTTTTTTTAAAAATAGAACTTAGAAAGCTTCTAGAAAATGCATATACTCTTGCACACTGAACAGAGCTTTTCTCTACGATCTGCACATCTCTCGTTAGGACCCATGGCGTTCTGGTGAAGCAGATCATCACTGGTCACCTGCTTCTTTTCCCCAGTGGTAGGCACGGGATTCAGGCTGGCCAAGGTGTCCCACCCACCACACCGAGCGACGGCTCCAGGCTGGACAAGTGACCAAGGACAGACAGGGCCTTCAGGGAAGGAAACCACATGTTCAGGTTCACCTAGGACAAGATCAGTTTATGCCTATTGGACTGGCAGAACTTTATGCCCAAAAGCATCCTGATAGAGACAATACATAGTCTCTCTCAACCTCAGTGTAAGTAGCTCTGAGCTAAAAAGCTCTTGGGGGCGGGGGCGGGGAGAGCAGGGGCAATAGCCCCTGCGCATCAAAGGCTATTCCAGCCTCAGGGCATCGTTGGCCTCTACATATTAGATGCCAGCAGCCATCTATGCCAATTATGACAACAAAAATGTCTCCAGGGCATCACAAAACCATCTGTCTGAGAACAACCACCCTAAGGAAAAGGAGGCATTGTTCTCTGGAACCCCTGGAGCAATGAGAAAGACAAGCAGGGGCTTCCCTGGTGACCCAGGGATTAAGAATTTACCCCGCCTTGCAATGCAAGGGACACCAGTTCTATCCCTGGTCCCAGAAGATCCCACATGCCACAGGGCAGCTAAGCCCGTGCAACATAGCTACTGAACCCACGTGCTCCAACTACTGAAGCCATGAACCTGCAGCCTGTGCTCCGCAACAAGAGAAGCCACCACAAGAAGCCTGCGCACTCCAAGAAGAGTGGCCCGCACTCGCCTCACCCAGAGAAAGCCTGCGTGCGACCATGAAGACTGATCACAGCCAACAAAGAAAGAAATCTCTTTTAAAAAGTAACCTTAAGTAAGGAGCAAGTAACCCTAAGCTATCACTACTTTAGGGAAAGAGCGCCCACTGGGGTCAAGTCAACTGCGCCAAGTGCCAGGATGCAAAAAGAGAGACCAGATGACATTGCTTGAACCCTTGGCTGCCTATGTACCTAAAGCAGCCCCACTCCTGAGACTTGGCTCACAGGAGCCAGAAAGTCTTTTTTTGCCTCAACTAGTTTTAGTTGGATTTCTCTCACTTGCTACTGAAGGCAACGCATGAGGATACACAGCATGTTTCATGCCAAAATTCTGAACTGTCAAGAAGAGAAAAAAAAATTAATCAGAACCCTATCCTACTGCTTTCCACAAGAACAGGCCACCAACTCTAGCTCCAGGCACATTGCCTCTACTACTACTACTACTACTACTACTACTACTACTACTACTGTCACTTCAGTCATGTCTGACTCTGTGCGATCCCGTAGACGGCAGCCCACCAGGCTTCCCCATCCCTGATTCTCCAGGCAAGAACACTGGAGTGGGCTGCCAGTTCCTTCTCCAATGCATGAAAGTGAAAAGTGAAAGTGAAGTCGCTCAGTAGTGCTCAACTCTTAGAGACCCCACGGACTACAGCCCACCAAGCTCCTCCATCCATGGGATTTTCCAGGCAAGAGTGCTGCTGGAGTGGGGTGCCATTGCCTTCTCCAACATTGCCTCTAGCACAGGCAATGAACTTCACCAAGTCCTAGAAGCCCTCCCACTGAAGAATCTGAAAGTCTCCACGTTTCCCAACCTTGATGGTACCCACTGCCCAGAGTCTGTTCATCTGGGGCCTGAGGGAAGAGGATGGCCATGAACTGTTTATTGAACTAGTTAGAACCTAACTAAGCAGTTAACTAGAAAAGAAATGCTCCGATCACTGATACTGATTACAACCTTTAATTCTTACAGGTTCTCTTCTGAACCTGAAGTCCTAGAATCTCTTCTCCAATGTTGCCAAGAGAAATTTCTTCTCTGCAGACATTCAAAGAGAACCAGCATGACTCCACTGCTATCACACCGAAACATCAGCAGTGGTCCTCAGTGAAAAAGAAAAAAAAGTCAGTGGCGTCTCCACTGACTGCTTAACGACTCATTAACCAGAGACATATTAATATGTCTTTTGTCACCCGAACATTATTGACCAGAGATACATCAATAGTCACTTACATAACAAATCACCAGCCACAGGCATTAGTTTCTGCAACAATTTTCCATCATATCCAGTTCAAAGAGACAAAACTTTTACAAGTTGTCTATTATTGATGAAGCAGAAAAAGAATGTACTGGGGAAAAATTAACACAATTCATTACCGAAATCATCTTGCTGTCTACCTCAGAGAACATAAATCCATCAGGTCGTCATCTCCTCAATGTCCTGACACAAACCTACAAATGGAGCTGGGTCTGCACCCATCATTTCCACCCCTCCTGTTACTGAAAGAGATGCGCCCCTCCTTCACCTGGAATCTGAATCCCAACTTCTATACTGTTCAGAAGCACTGTATTTGCTGGACTATCCCCTAAACCTTCCATCTCCTCTTCTTTGTTGGACACTTAAATTGGCATGTTCAAATCCCACCCATTGGAACTTCCTTGCTAGTCCAGTGGCTGAGACTCCAAGCTCCAAATTCAGAGGGCCTAGGTTCGGTCCCTGGTCAGGGAACTAGAGCCCATATGCCACAACTAAAAAGATCCTGCACGCTGCAACTAAGACACAGCACAGCAAAAATAAAAATAAACTTTAAAAAAAAAATTGTTGTTTCCTTAAAAGTTTTTATTGGAGTACAGTGGATTTATAGTGCTGTGCTGGTTTCAGAAAAGTGAATCAGCTATACATGTATCTACTCTTTTTCAGATTCTATTTCTATACAGGTGATTACAGAGTTCCCAACGCTATCCTGCAGTCATTGTTACTTAGCCATCTCATATATAGGAGTGTCAATGACCACTGTCTTGCTAACACAGTGTCACCTGGGCCCCCGGGACCTGACCTCTCCGCAGCATGGCCCCGTCTACTCCCTCCTACTTTCTAAAACTATCTTTCTGCTCGTGCAATTCTGTCTGGGCTTTTCCACCCTCTGCCTCCCTCTCAATAGCTACTATTCACAAATGTCTTTCTCAGCCTCTTCTACCCACTCCTTAGAAATTCCATTCTCAGGACTTCCCTGGTGGTCCAGTGGCTAAGACTCCGAGCTCCCAATGCAGGGAGTCTGGATTCAATCCCTGGTCAGAGAACTAGATCCCACAGGCCGCAACTAAGGCCTAACACAGCCAAACAAAAATTTTTTTTTAAGTTCCATCCTCCAGGACCTGCCGTGAGCCACTCTGCCTCTTCCTCCACATTTTCTCTCCAGCAGGTTGGTGACCCAGTTGCCCAGTGTCATTTCCTATCTCGATGCTACGTCTTCAGTCTCTTCAGCTGTGAACCCTGTTCTGCAATCAGCTCAGTTCAGTCGCTCAGTCATGTCCGACGCTTTGTGACCCTATGGGCTGCAGCACGCCAGGCATCCCTGTCCATCACCAACTCCCAGAGTTCACTCAAACTCATGTCCATTGAGTCAGTGAAGCCATCCAACCATCTCATCCTCTGTCATCTCCTTCTTCTCCCGCCTTCAGTCTTTCCCAGCATCAGGATCTTCTCAAATGAGTCAGTTCCTCTTATCAGGTAACCAAAGTATTGGAGTTTTAGCTTCAACATCAATCCTTCCAATGAATATTCATGACTGATTTCCTTCAGGATAGACTGGTTGGATCGCCTTGCAGTCCAAGGGACTCTCAAGAGTCTTCTCCAACCCCACAGTTTAAAAGCATCAATTCTTTGGCATTCAGCTTTCCTTATAGTCCAACTCTAACATGACTACTGGAAAAACCATAGCTTTGACTAAACGGTCCTTTGTTGGCAAAATAATGTCTGTGCTTTTTAATATGCTGTCTAGGTTGGTCACAACGTTTCTTTCAAGGAGTAAGCGTCTTTTAATTTCAAGGCTGCAATCACCATCTGCAGTGATTTTGGAGCACAAAAAAGTAAAGTTTCTCACTGTTTCCACTGTTTCCCCATCTATTTGCCATGAAGTGATGGGAATGGATTCCATGACCTTAGTTTTCTGAATGTTGAGTTTTAAGCCAACTTTTTCACTCTCCTCTTTCACTTTCATCAAGAGGCGCTTTAGTTCTTCTTCACTTTCTGCCATAAGGGATCTTCCCTGGTGGCTCAGACAATAAAGCGTCTGCCTACAATGTGGGAGATCTGGGTTCAATCCCTGGGTCAGGAATATCTCCTAGAGAAGGAAATGGCAACCCACTCCAGTATTCTTGCCTGGAAAATCCCATGGACGGAGGAACCTGCTTAGGCTACAGTCCATGGGGTCGCAAAGAGTCGGACACAACTGAGCGACTTCACTCACTCACTCTTCATGACAGTTAAATAAGCAGGGTGACAATATACAGCCTTGTTGGTCTCCTTTCCCAATTTGCAAGCAGTCTTTTATTTCATGTCCAGTTCTAACTGTTGCTTCCTGACCTGCATACAGGTTTCTCAAGAGGCAGGTCAGGAGGTCTGGTATTCCCATCTCTTTAATAATTTTTCAGAGTTCGTTGTGGTCCACACAGTCAAAGGCTTTGGCGTAGTCAATAAAGCAGAAGTAGATGTTCTGCAATATGCACTCATAAAAGAAATAAATACCTCCCAAACACAGCCAGAGGAGAACCCAGAAGCACCTCCGCCTCCACAGCCCAAACCACGAACACCTACCTCCTAGTTCCCACCAAACCCGTTCCTCTGGCTGGCCCACTTCAGCACACAGCCCTCACTGCCCGGACCAGGCACCCAGAAGTCATCTCCAATGCATCCTTCCTCAGCGCCCCCACCCAGATCAGATCAGATCAGTCGCTCAGTCGTGTCCGACTCTTTGCGACCCCATGAACCACAGCACGCCAGGCCTCCCTGTCCATCACCAGCTCCCGGAGGTCACCCAGACTCACACCCATCAAGTCAGTGATGCCATCCAGCCATCTCATCCTCTGTTGTCCCCTTCTTCTCCTGCCCTCAATCCCTCCCAGCATCAGAGTCTTCTCCAATGAGTCAACTCTTCGCATGAGGTGGCCAAAATACTGGAGTTTCAGCTTTAGCATCAGTCCTTCCAAAGAAATTCCAGGATTGATCTCCTTCAGAATGGACTGGTTGGATCTTCCTGCAGTCCAAGGGACTCTCAAGAGTCTTCTCCAACACCACAGTTCAAAAGCATCAATTCTTCAGCGCTCAGCCTTCTTCACAGACCAGCTCTCACATCCATACATGACCACAGGAAAGACCATAGCCTTGGCTAGGCGAACCTTTGTTGGTAAAGTGATGTCTCTGCTTTTGAATATGCTATCTAGGTTGGTCATAACTTTCCTTCCAAGGAGTAAGCGTCTTTTAATTTCATGGCTGCAGTCACCATCTGCAGTGATTTTGGAGCCTAGAAAAACAAAGTCTGACACTGTTTCCACTGTTTCCCCATCTATTTCCCATGCAGTGATGGGACCAGATGCCATGATCTTCGTTTTCTGAATGTTGAGCTTTAAGCCAACCTTTTCACTCTCCACTTTCACTTTCATCAAGAGGCTTTTTAGCCCCTCTTCACTTTCTGCCATAAGAGTGGTGTCATCTGCATATCTGAGGTTATTGATACTTCTCCCAGCAATCTTGATTCCAACTTGTGTTTCTTCCAGTCCAGCATTTCTCATGATGTATTCTGAATATAAGTTAAATAAACATGGTGACAATATGCAGCCTTGACGTACTCCTTTTCCTATTTGGAACCAGTCTGTTGTTCCATGACCAGTTCTAATTGTTGCTTCCTGACCTGCATACAGATTTCTTAAGAGGCAGATCAGGTGGTCTGGTATTCCCATCTCTTTCAGAATTTTCCATAGTTTATTGTAATCTACACAGTCAAAGGCTTTGGCATAGTCAACAAAGCAGAAATAGATGTTTTTCTGGAACTCTCTTGCTTTTTCCATGATCCAGCGGATGTTGGCAATTTGATCTCTGGTTCCTCTGCCTTTTCTAAAACCAGCTTGAACATCAGGAAGTTCACGGTTCACATATTGCTGAAGCCTGGCTTGGAGAATTTTGAGCATTACTTTACTAGCGTGTGAGATGAGTGCAATTGTTCGGTAGTTTGAGCATTCTTTGGCATTGCCTTTCTTTGGGATTGGGATGAAAATTGACCTTTTCCAATCTTGTGGCCACTGCTGAGTTTTCCAAATTTGCTGGCATATTGAGTGCAGCACTTTCACAGCATCATCTTTCAGGACTTGGAATAGCTCCACTGGAATTCCATCACCTCCACTAGCTTTGTTCGTAGTGATGCTTTCTAAGGCCCATTTGACTTCACATTCCAAGATGTCTGGCTCTAGGTCAGTGATCACATCATCATGATTATCTGGGTCTTGAAGCTCTTTTTTGTACAGTTCTTCTGTGTATTCCTGCCACCTCTTCTTAATATCTTCTGCTTCTGTTAGGTCCACACCATTTCTGTCCTTTAACGTGCCCATCTTTGCATGAAATGTTCCTTTGGTATCTCTGATTTTCTTGAAGAGATCCCTAGTCTTTCCCATTCTGTTGTTTTCCTCTATCTCTTTGCATTGATCACTGAAGAAGGCTTTCTTATCTCTTCTTGCTATTCTTTGGAACTCTGCATTTAGATGTTTATATCTTTCCTTTTCTCCTTTGCTTTTCGCTTCTCTTCTTTTCACAGCTATTTGTAAGGCCTCCCCAGACAGCCAAGCGCCCACCAAAGCCCCAGAATCCTGACTCCTTAACAGCCTGCCTCGTCCACCGGAGTCTCTGGCCTGGATGAGTGAGCACCCACCCTCCAGGCCTGCGGTCCTCAAATCCATTCTCCCGGTTGCAGGCTTCCTAAACCTTTCTAAGACGCAACTTGGATGTAGCCAATCCTCTGCTCAAAATGTAACCATAGCTTTCCACCGTCCTTTGGATAAGGGGTCTGACGTCCCCAGCCTGCTTCACCAGACCCTTCCTGCCCTTGCCCCTGCACCATAGCCCCCTCTTCCTGCTCCCCAGCCCACAGAGGACCTCCCCCAGCCCCACCTCCAGGCCCCACCCCCACCTCCAGGCCCCACCCAATCCGTGCTGGTCCTGTAGCCACACCCACGTGCTCACCGTTGCCTCCAGGCCACCCGCCTGCATTTCACTACTTGGGGAACATCCTTCTTCCCTACCCACAGCATAGACCTCCTTCTGGTCTCAGTGTAGAAGTTACCAACTTCTTCCTTGTTTTTTTATAGGCTGCACCTTGCATATGTAGGATCTTAGGCTCTCCAAGCAGGGACCGACATCACATCCCCCTGCAGTGGAAGACCAGAGTCTTAACCATTGGACCACTAGGGAAGTCTCTGAGAAGTTTCTAATTTCTTGAAGTCTTCCTTGACCCCCTCAACCAGTTAGTCCTATTAACTATGGCTACAGCACCCCATTCTCAACTCAACAGTGTGAATGACACTGCTTAATTAATCTATCTTCCCCATGAGAAGGCTAACTTCTGCATAGATATACCAGGTCTCTTTATTGCTAAGAAAGTGCAAGTGAAGTCTCTCAGTTGTGTCCAACTCTGCAACGGTGGACTGTAGCCCGCCAGGCTCCTCCATCCATGGGATTCTCCAGGCAAGAATACTGGAGTGGGTTGCCATTTCCTTCTCCAGGTGATCTTCTCAACCCAGAGATCGAACTCGGCTCTCCTGCATTGCAGGCAGATGCCTTACCCTCTGAGCCACCAAGGAAGTCCCTAACCCTCTAGCAACTAACCCCTCAACAGGTTGAGTATGAGATTATTATAGTGATAACTAAATAAACAGATTTATAAATTTTTTTCCTAGACTTAGAAAACACATATAGGGCTCAATATAGTCCAGGCCGTCTTTTTAAGCGCTTTACAAATAATTAATTTAATCTTAGCAACATTCAGGGAGATAAAATTACTATCCACATTTGACAGATGAGGAAATTAAGGCACAAAGAAGTTAAGCAAAGTCACCCAAGGTCACACAGTAAATGGATGTGACTTCAAACATCATGATCGTTAACATTTTGGCTGGGCTGCCTTTGACCTGCATTTCACCAAAGAAAAACAAAACCATCTGTCAGAGTGACAGAAGTACTATCTGCCAGGTTCTCAAATGTAAGAAATGACGTGTCGATGACACCCCGCTCCCCTGTGCTTTGTTGGCTTTGTTTCCAAAACTTTTAAGCCAAGATCTTCAGTAATATGCTGGATTTCAACAACCTGTTACAGAAGGTTCCTCCTGCTTAATAAATGAGAGGCCTGGATCAGCCCTACATTTCAAAATATCATGAGCCTCAAAGACAGGAAACAACATGTGTTCACAGACGATTTCCACTGTTACTACAGGTAAAGCCACAACCGTATTCAAGTTCAGCCAAAGAAAGTCATCTTCCAACAATGATGATGATGGTGGGGAGCAGAGGGATGATGGTGATGACGACAGTACCTACCGTGGGCCGGGCAGAGCTCTAAGATCTTTCATAAGTAACATGAGGATTAAATATCACTATCTCTTGAGGTAGAGTTCTTGGTATCTCCATTTTACTAACAAACAGAAAATTAGCCACTGAGGGTTTCACTAACTTGCCCAAGGGCACCTAATCAGTGGTGGAGCTAACTTTATAGTCAGAATTTTTTTTAAAGCACATTCTTTTTTTTTTTTTTTTTTTTTTTTTTTTCTTTTTTAACTTTATAATATTGTATTGGTTTCGCCATACATCAAAATGAATCCACCACAGGTATACATGTGTCCCCCATCCTGAACCCTCCTCCCTCCTCCCTCCCCATACCATCCCTCTGGGTCGTCCCAGTGCACCAGCCCCAAGCATCCAGTATCATGCATCGAACCTGGACTGGCGACTCGTTTCATATATGATATTACACATGTTTCAATGCCATTCTCCCAAATCATCCCACCCTCTCCCTCTCCCACAGAGTCCATCCCACCCTCTCCCTCTCCCACAGAGTCCAAAAGACTGTTCTATACATCAGTGTCTCTTTTGCTGTCTCGTATACAGGGTTATTGTTACCATCTTTCTAAATTCCATATATATGTGTTAGTATACTGTATTGGTGTTTTTCTTTCTGGCTTACTTCACTCTGTATAATAGGCTCCAGTTTCATCCACTCATTAGAACTGACTCAAATGCATTCTTTTTAATGGCTGAGTAATACTCCATTGGGTATATGTACCACAGCTTTCTTATCCATTCATCTGATGATGGACATCTAGGTAGCTTAAGAATCCAAAATATACCCAGTATTCAGGCCAGAGGCGACCTGAATCACTCTAGCCAAACTGATTCTTCCTCCAGTCACATACCCAATCGTGACTCGACTGCTACCAGAAGGTGATGGAACCTCGGAGCAAAGGGCAGACAGTGCCGGCGGGTGAACCAGGCGACAAGGAAGGAAAACTCACACTCCCCGTTGAAATATTAAGTGGCACAAGATTAACATCTTCCTCAGAAAGCACAGCAAGGAAATTCTAGTCTGACCAGGGAGGCAGGCCTAGCAGCAGCATTGCAGCAGCAATCCCAGCAGATCTTGGGGCTTAAAGAGATGCCTGCTCTTAAAATGTCAAGTGTCAGGGGTTTTTTTCAGTGTGCCTGTTTATTTAAAGAGAAGGATGTCAAAGCTTTCTAATTAGAAAAGCATCCCCCTGGCAAGTCTATAAATTATGTCCCTACATTTCCTACATTAGGGTAATTAAATAAAAGGCTGTTTGCACAGAGGCCTATCAAAATACCAACCAATCCCTGCCTTAAAAATCATATCCATCTGACCTAACCAGACTGACAGTTTCCAGAGTGCTTTAAACAGCATTGTGTTTATGAAGATGATCATTTTTTTTTTACATGCTAATACTGAAAATCTAATTTCAGTGAGGCAAAAAGGCCCCTGAAGATTTTGTGTGACTCAGGCCAGTTATTTTTTCCAATCCTGAAATTTAAACCGATTTGTTCCGATTGTCCATGCCAAGCTGGTAACATTAAATATCAAACAGAAATTTTATTAAATATCTTTAAAATTCATGAATTCTTTATCTACTGGTTATTAGAGTTAGTGTTTGGATTGTCTTAATTTATTTGGCTGCACTGGCTCTTAGTCACCACATGCAGGATCTTTAGTTGTGGCATGTGGGATGTTAGTTCCCTGACCAGGGATTGAACCAGGCCCCCTGCATTAGGAGCACAGAGTCCCACCACTAGACCACCAAGGAAGTCCCCAGAGATAGTGTTTCAGAGTTTATAAAACTAACAACAGGGCTTTCATACTGAATAAATTCTCCAAATATATTGTCTCACAATCCAAAAACTGGGTGTAAATAAGGTACACCATAGAACACCTTAGAGTAGCTACATAACATCAATTAACCAAGTCTTTTTATGTGCCAGTTGTAGGAAAAAGGTCAAACTCAATGAAATGGAGCTACACGTATCCACGTGGATAAATCTCACAAGTAGAATGTCAAGGGGAAAAAAGCTGCAGAAGAACCTATGTGGGCTTTCCCAGGTGGTGCAGTGGTAAAGAATTCACCTGCCAACGTAGGAGATGAAAAAGACGCAGGTTCGATTCCTGGGTCAGGAAGATCCCTGGAGAAGGAAACAGCAACTCACTTCAGTATTCCTGCTGGGAGAATTCCATGGACAGAGGAGCCTGGCGGGCTACAGTCCTCAGGGTTGCAAAGAGTCGGACATGACTGAGCACACGTGAACACATGTAGTATGAATCCATTATGTGATGTCTAAAAACACGCAAAACATACTATTTTTTATTTATATGTGCAAATGTGTTAACACATTATTAACTGGAAACGTATTAATACATCTTTTGTTACCAAAACATTATTGATCGGAAACATACCAATATCACTTGTATAACAAATCGATGGCCACAGGCATTAGTTTCTGCAAAAATCCTCCAGTCAATAATGAGTTAAAATACCTGGGAATAATGTATGCCAGATTTGAGATAGTTGCACCTCTTCAGGGAAGGGGTGCCATTGGGAAGAAGCAGACAGGAAGCTTTTATTTCAAAGCTGAAAGGCAAATACAGAGAGGTTTAGGATGAGACGGTCTGTATCATTTTACAGTTCTAAACTGACTTAACATTTTTGCAAAGTAAAAAGCCTAATACTAAAATATGAGAACAAAGGATTTCCCTGACAGTCCAGTGATTAGGACTCCATGCTTCCAAATGCTGAGGGTTCAATCCCTGGTCCGGGAACTAAGATCCTGCAAGCCCAGTGGTGTGGCCCAACAATATATATACACACACATAAATACATATATGTATATACATATATATGTGCAGTGCTAAGTTGCTCAGTCGTGTCCAACTCTTTTCAACCCCATGGACTGCAGCCCACCAGGCTCCTCTGTCCATGGGGATTCTCCAGGCAAGAATACTAGAGTGGGTTGCCATGTCCTCCTCCAGGGGATCTTCCTAACCCAGGGATCGAACCCAGGTCTCTCACATTGCAGGCGGATTCTTTATCATCTGAGCTACCAGGGAAACCCATCAGATCAGATCAGATCAGTCGCTCAGTCGTGTCCAACTCTTTGCGACCCCATGAACTGCAGCACGCCAGGCCTCCCTGTCCATCACCAACTCCCGGAGGTCACTCAGATTCACATCCATCGAGTCAGTGATGCCATCCAGCCATCTCATCCTCTGTTGTCCCCTTCTCCTCCTGCCCTCAATCCCTCCCAGCATCAGAGTCTTCTCCAATGAGTCAACTCTTCGCATGAGGTGGCCAAAATACTGGAGTTTCAGCTTTAGCATCATTCCTTCTAAAGAAATTCCAGGATTGATCTCCTTCAGAATGGACTGGTTGGATCTTCTTGCAGTCCAAGGGACTCTCAAGAGCCTTCTCCAACACCACAGTTCAAAAGCATCAATTCTTCGGCGCTCAGCCTTCTTTACAGTCCAGCTCTCACATCCATACATGACCACAGGAAAGACCATAGACTTGACTAGGCGAACCTTTGTTGGTAAAGTAATGTCTTTGCTTTTGAATATGCTATCTAGGTTGGTCATAACTTTCCTTCCAAGGAGTAAGTGTCTTTTAATTTCATGGCTGCAGTCACCATCTGCAGTGATTTTGGAGCCCAGAATAGGGGGAAACCCATATACATATATATACACACATATATATACGTATATACATATATATAACAAAATTAAAATTTTCTAAAAGCTGGGGTGAGAAATGGAAAGAAAAAGGGACACTAAGAGAAGAGATGGAGATTAAGAGGCAGGAAGAGAGACATCTGCAACTAGCAACTGATCCTAAGTCAACCCAATCTATGAATATCTACACTTACTACAAATTAACAATCAGTTTTACTTACAGTAGCCATCCCAGGTTGGAGAAGGCAATGGCACCCCACTCCAGTACTCTTGCCTAGAAAATCCCATGGATGGAGGAGCCTGGTGGGCTGCAGTCCATGGGGTCGTGAAGAGTGGAACACGACTGAGTAACTTCACTTTTCACTTTCATACATTGGAGAAGGAAATGGCAACCCACTCCAGTGTTCTTGCCTGGAGAATCCCAGGGACGGCGGAACCTGGTGGACTGCCGTCTATGGCGTCGCACAGAGTCAGACACGACTGAAGTGACTTAGCAGCCATCCCAGGGGGCCTTAAATTTTAAATCATGGTCCTTGAGCTGAGCTAATAAGCACAGTCTCAACTGGACTGTGAAATGTATAACACTTGCCAGATAAGCAGGTCTTACTGTAGTAACTTCTCCTGACAGAAGACCGCAGTTACTCCCCTTTAGAGAGACAGCTTACTATTGTGGTTAAGGGTTTTGGAGTCCGACAAATGTGGGTTCACATTCCAGCTCCATCACTGACGAACTGTGTGACTGGAACAAGCTGTTAAGCTCTCTAAATACAGTTTCCAAATTTGTAACAGGGTAAACAACAACATACCTCATTGAGGAAGTTTTCACAATAAATAAGAGGATTTACCACAAAGTAAACCAAACTCTTTAAAAAAGCCTTCCTCAGCCATCAATGCAAAGAAATAGAGGAAAACAACAGAATGGGAAAGACTAGAGATCGCTTCAAGAAAATTAGAGATATCAAGGGAACATTTCATGCAAAGATGGGCTCGATAAAGGACAGAAATGGTAGGGACCTAACAGAAGCAGAAGATATTAAGAAGAGGTGGCAAGAATACAAAGAAGAACTGTACAAAAAAGATCTTCGTGACCCAGATAATCACAATGGTATGATCACTCACTTAGACCCAGACATCCTAGAATGTGAAATCAAGTGGGCCTTAGAAAGCATCACTACGAACAAAGCTAGTGGGGGTGATGGAATTCCAGTTGAGCTATTTCAAATTCTAAAAGACGATGTTGTGAAAGTGCTGCACTCAATATGCCAGCAAATTTGGACAACTCAGCAGTGGCCACAGGACTGGAAAAGGTCAGTTTTCATTCCAATCCCAAAGAAAGGCAATGCCAAAGAACGCTCAAACTACTTCACAATTGCACTCATCTCACACACTAGTAAAGTAATGCTCAAAATTCTCCAAGCCAGGCTTCAGCAATACATGAACCGTAAACTTCCTGATGTTCAAGCTGGTTTTAGAAAAGGCAGAGGAACCAGAGATCAAATTACCAACATCCGCTGGATCATGGAAAAACCCAGAGAAACATCTATTTCTGCTTTATTGACTATGCCAAAGCCTTTGACTGTGTGGATCACAATAAACTATGGAAAATTCTGAAAGAGATGGGAATACCAGACCACCTGACCTGCCTCTTGAGAAACCTGTATGCAGGTCAGGAAGCAACAGTTAGAACTGGACATGGAACAACAGACCGGTTCCAAATAGGAAAAGGAGTACATCAAGGCTGTATATTGTCACCCTGCTTAGTTAACTTCTATGCAGAGTACATCATGAGAAATGCTGGGCTGGAAGAAGCACAAGTTGGAATCAAGACTGCCGGAGAAATATCAATAACCTTAGATATGCCAATGACACCACCCTTATGGCAGAAAGTGAAGAGGAACTAAAAAGCCTCTTAATGAAAGTGAAAGTGGAGAGTGAAAAAGTTGGCTTAAAGCTCAACATTCAGAAAATGAAGATCATGGCATCCGGTCCCATCACTTCATGGGAAATAGATGGGGAAACAGTGGAAACAGTGTCAGACTTTATTTTTCTGGGCTCCAAAATCACTACAGATGGTGACTGCAGCCATGAAATTAAAAGACGCTTACTCCTTGGAAGGAAAGTTATGACAAACCTAGATAGCACATTGAAAAGCAGAGACATTTCTTTGCCAACAAAGGTCCGTCTAGTCAAGGCTGTTTTTCCAGTAGTCATGTATGGATGTGAGAGCTGGACTGTGAAGAAAGCTGAGCACCAAAGAATTGATGCATCTGAACTGTGGTGCTGGAGAAGACTCTTGAGAGCCCCTTGGACTGCAAGGAGATCCCACCAGTCCATTCTGAAGGAGATCAGCCCTGAGTGTTCTTTGGAAGGAATGATGCTAAAGCTGAAACTCCAGTACTTTGGCCACCTCATGGGAAGAGCTGACTCATTGGAAAAGACTCTGATGCTGGGAGGGATTGGGGGAAAGAGGAGAAGGGGACGACCGAGGATGAGATGCTGGATGGTATCACCGACTCGATGGACATGAGCCTGGGTGAACTCCGGGAGTTGGTGATGGACAGAGAGGCCTGGCTGTAATTCCTGGGGTCACAAAGAGTCAGACATGACTGAGTGACTAAACTGAACTGAACCATTGTTAAAATCATTTAAATGACATTCATTTCAAATAACAGTTTTTGATTGAAGTTGTAAACTGCCTGTTGGTCTCTGATATGTAATTCCGTTAAAGTAACCTAGTAACCACAACTACTGAAGCTGGCGTGCCTGCAGTCTGTGCTCCACAGTAAGAGAAGCCAGCGCCATAAGCCCACCCATCGCAATAGAGAAACTGTGCAGAAACGGAGACCCAGTGCAGTCAAAAATAAACAATCTTAAAAAAAAAAAAATAGGAACCAAGCAAAAATCATCCAAGACAGTCAATCAGAATCATAATCTACAAATATCTAAACACTCTCCTACAATTCCTGAAGAAAGCCAACTTGACAAGTTTTCTCTAAACAAGTTGTAGAAAAATCAAAGGCAATACAAGATAATACTGAATCCCATAAAGCGGTGCATTCATAGCTACATTTCTAACATTAAACTTTTAAAAAGTGACGACAGACACCACATGATATAACTATGCTACTGCTAAGTCACTTCAGTCGTGTCCGACTCTGTGCGACCCCATAGACGGCAGCCCACCAGGCTCCCCGGTCCCTGGGATTCTCCAGGCAAGAACACTGGAGTGGGTTGCCATTTCCTTCTCCAATGCATGAAAGTGAAAGAAGTCAAAGGCTCGGTCGTGTCCGACCCTCAGCGACCCCACGAACTGCAGCCTACCAGGCTCCTCCGTCCGTGGGATTTCCAGGAGGTACTGGAGTGGGGTGCCATCCTCTCCAATGCGAAGGAGTCAGTCGCCGGCGGTCCGACCCCAGCGACCCCACGAACTGCAGCCTACCAGGCTCCTCCGTCCGTGGGATTTTCCAGGCAAGAGTACTGGAGTGGGGTGCCATTGTCTTCTCCAGATATTAACTATGGTCAGACGTAAAGTGACAGCATGAGTCACTTAGTCATGTCTGACTCTTTGTGACCCTACGGACTGTGTAGCCCACCAGGCTCCTCTATCCATGGAATTCTCTAAGCAAGAATACTGGAGTGGGTAGCCATTCCCTTCTCCAGGGGCATCTTCCTGACCCAGGGATTGAACCTGGGTCTCCTGCATTGCAGGCAGATTCTTCACACTCTGAGCCACCAGGGAAGCCCCACAGTCAGAGGTAAACACTTGGGCCTATTCCCAAGTAGCAATCATTTAAGCACAACTTACAGTACCTAGAGGCCTACACAGTACTTGTATCTCCTTCGTAATTCTTGCCTCTCAACCTCTCCCCCAAAAAAATAAAATCAAAAGGTGATAAACAGCTATTGGAGTCAGAATTCAAATCAGCTTCTTTGGAAATCTGTCCAGGGGACTTGGCAGTATAGTTTGGCAGAAAATAGGTTATGTAACAACTCCTCCAGACTGTCTCTGGCTGCCCTGTATAATCCTGGTGGATTTCCCACAGCAAACACAAAGACTTTCCACTAAATTGTTAGGGTCTCCTGCATGTTAGACACTAAGATGAATATCCTCTAAAAACACCGTTGTGATTTTCAAGAATCTGCGGGCTCCAACCTCTCACGATGTTATCCTATCTTCTCAAGCAGAGCTCTTCCTGCCCTCTTGGGCTCTGTCTTATCAATCCCCTGGATGGCAGGCCTGGGGCTGCCTGCCTGAGCCTTAGTTGCAGACAACTGGGCCTGATCGCCAAGATTCTTAGTGACACCTTCCACATCACCCTCAGGCCTTTCTGAATCAGAAACAAATTCTGGGACATACTCTCCCAAGACACCGCTTAGCTTTGATTCATCCACTCACAACCTGCCAGATTTCTTAGCATCCTGAGCTCCATTCAAACTTTGGAAGCCTTACCAGCCTTAGACCACTTAGTCTTTTTTCTTGGTCCCTGGTCACAATGATTTGGACAAATACATTCTTAGGGATAACAGGCACTAAAGATTAGACACTCATCTCTGGGCCAGAGCAGCCATTTTGTGGGGCAAGAAAACAGCCTGCATACTAAAATGTATACCTGTACCCACGCACCTACGGACACCTTATCTTTGACAAAGGACGCAAGAATATACAATGGAGAAAACGCAACCTCTTTAACAAGTGGTGCTGGGAAAACTGGTCAACCACTTGTAAAAGAATGAAACTAGAACACTTTGTAACACCATACACAAAAATAAACTCAAAATGGATTAAAGATCTAAACGTAAGACCAGAAACTATAAAATTCCTAGAGGAGAACATGGGCAAAACACTCTGACATACATCACAGCAGGATCCTTTATGACCCACCTCCCAGAATGTTGGAAATAAAAGCAAAAATAAACAAATGGAACCTAATTAAAATTAAAAAGCTTCTGCACAACAAAGGAAACTATAAGCAAGGTGAAAAGACAGCCTTCAGAATGGAAGAAAATAATAACAAATGAAGCAACTAACAAAGAATTAATCTCAAAAATATATAACAACTCCTGCAGCTCAATTCCAGAAAAATAAACGACCCAATTAAAAAATGGGCCAAAGAACTAAACAGACATTTCTCCAAAGAAGACATACAGACGGCTAACAAACACATGAAAAGATGCTCAACATCACTCATTATCAGAGAAATGCAAATCAATACCAAAATGAGGTACCATTTCACGCCAGTCAGAATGGCTGCTACGCAGAAGTCTACAAGCAATAAAAGCTGGAAAGGGTGTGGAAAAAAGGGTACCCTCTTACACTGTTGGTGGGAATGCAAACTAGTACAGCCACTATGGAGAACAGTGTGGAGATTCCTTAAAAATCTTTAAATAGAACTGCCTTATGACCCAGCAATCCCACTGCAGGGCATACACACCGAGGAAAACCAGAATCGAAAGAGACACATGTACCCCAATGTTCATCGCAGCACTGTTTATAATAGCCAGGACATGGAACCAACCTAGATGTCCATCAGCAGACAAATGGATAAGAAAGCTGTGGTACATATACCCAATGGAGTATTACTCAGTCATCAAAAAGAATACATTTGAATCAGTTCTGATGAAGTGGATGAAACTGGAGCCTATTATACAGAGTGAAGTAAGCCAGAAAGAAAAACACCAATACAGTATACTAACACATATATATAGAATTTAGAAAGATGGTAATGATAATCCTGTATGCGAGACAGCAAAAGAGACACAGATGTATAGAACAGTCTTGTGGACTCTGTAGGAGAGGGAGAGGATGGGATGATTTGGGAGAATGGCACTGAAACATGTATATTATCATATGTGAAACGAATCGCCAGTCCAGGTTCCATGATTGATACAGGATGCTCGGGGCTGGTGCTGGGATGACCCAGAGGGATGGTATGGGGAGGGAGATGAGAGGGGGTTCAGGATGGGAACACGTGTACACCCATGGCAGATTCATGTCAATGTATGGCAAAACCAATACAATATTGTAATTAGCCTCCAATAAATTTATATTTTAAAAAATGTATACCTGCAAATTAGACAATACATCATAATTGTTCACGTTTGAGTGCTTGTTTGAAACACTCTCCATTTTCTTTTTTCTTTTCACTTTCTGACCATACCCTGCAGCATGTGGGATCTTAGTGCACTGACCAGGGGTTGAACCTGTGCCCCGGCAGTGTAAGCACAGAGTCATAACCACTGGACTGCCGGGGAAGTCTCATCATCTCCATTTTATGGATGACAACACAGATACAGAAAAGCTAACCGACATGACTAAGGTCCCAGGGTGAGTGAGTGGCAACGCCTTGGCCGTGCTCTTAATCTCCTATACTATACTCTCTCACCAGCTATATTAAAAATTAAAACACAAAAATGTCCTCCTCTGCCTTCTGCCTCTTCTGGAAGTCAATGATGCTCTCTGGTCCCCCCACCAAAAAACAAAGTGAAGAGCACGTGGTCAAAGAAAGCTCAAAAGAAGACAGCAAATGGGAGGGCAGGGGAAAAGCAGCTGGGCAGGAAGACCCAGAGCAGGAGATGACTCACTGACCAGGCAGACATTCCACACAAGCAGGGCTGGCTGGTGGAGGGCGCTGAATATTACTCTAGGAACTACTCTAAATGGAGACAAGGACCACCTCTGCAGTGAGTAAAGTACTGAAAGCCTTTAAAGCCTGTCTGGGTCCACATTCCAGGTCAAGACTGATAGGAATTTTTTTCATGGCAAGTCTACCCTAGCACTAGAGACCAGGTCACTAGTAAAACCCCAAGTGAGAGTTTAAGACTTACCCCCAAGTGATGCCCTGAACTGTAGGGGATCCATAGCAGTTCCTTTGGGGCAAAGAATACAGATGAGTATCCTCCGTTCAGGGTAAAATTATATTTAATTTATTAACTTCTTAAATAGCATTTTACTTCCAGGCCTCTCTAAATTCCACTTAATCAGACCATCAGCCCACAATTTACAGTTATCCCACTTCATCAAAATCAGGATGTTGGAAATTCCCTGGTGGTCCAGCAATTAGGAGTCCATGCTTTCAAAGTTTAGTTAGGATCCAGGTTCAATCGCTGGTTGGGGAACTAAAATTCTGCAAGACGTGTACTCTGCTGTGCTTAGTCACTCAGTCATATCTGACTCTTTGCGACCCCATGGACTGTAGCCCACCAGGCTCCTCGGTCCATGGGGAGTCTCCAGGCAAGAATACTGGACTGGGTTGCCATGCCCTCCCCCAGGGGATCTTCCAAACCCAGGAATTGAACTGGGATCTCCTGCATTGCAGGCGGATTTTTTTACCAGCTGAGCTGCCAGGGAAGCCCATAAGTCATGAGGAGCGGCCAAAAAAAAAAACAAAAAAAGTTAGAGTATTAAGTAGCAGAAAACCCAACTGAAACTGGCTTGTCATTTTGTTGGACTTCTCCTGTAGCCTAGTCGGTAAAGAATCTGCCTGCAGTCCAAGAGACCCAGGTTTGACCCCTGGGTTGGTAAGATCCTCTGGAGAAGGAAATGGCAACCCACTTCAGTATTCTTGCCTGGAGAATCCCATGGACAGAGGAGCCTAGCAGGCTACAGTCCATGTGATCCCAAGAGTCATACACGACTTAGCAATTAAAGAGCCAGAGAGCCAGGCACAGAACCATCTGTGGTTCTCATTACAGCATCAAAACTCCAGATTCAGTTAGCACTCCTTATCTTGGCTCCGCTCGCCCTCTCGAGATGGAGGCAACAGCTTCACGCAATACAGACACACATCACAGAAGGCAAGAACCCTTCATGTGAGTCTCCTCTCTCAAAAAAGAAAACCTTTTCCAGTATCTGCCGCAGACTTCCTATCAGGTCTCCCTGGTCAGAAGTGAGATACCACTCACTCATTCATCTAATTACCAGCTCAGAAAACAGGTGGACCATGCTGAGTTGTTAAGAGTTCAGCACTTCTCAACCCTAACCGCACGTGTTTACAGCTCCCTGCTGCTGCTGCTAAGTCGCCTCAGTCGTGTCCGACTCTGTGCAACCCCATAGACGGCAGCCCACCAAGCTCCCCCATCCCTGGGATTCTCCAGGCAAGAACACTGGAGTGGGTTGCCATTTCCTTCTCCAATGCATGAAAGTGAAAAGTGAAAGTGAAGTCGCTCAGTCTTGTTCGACTCTTCGAGACCCCATGGACTACAGCCTACCAGGTGATTCTAATGGTCAACCAGGAGTAGGATTGAGAACCACTGAGTCAGGCTAACCAGAATCATCCCTAGGCACCTTTCTGTAAGTCATTTGGGAAACAGCGTAGACATCTGAACAAAATTTGGCTTGTCAGAGGAAAAAAACGTCAGCTGGGCAAACAATAACACCTACACAACCGCTTCACACTTGTGTTTTCAAAACACTTGCACATGTGATTCAAGCTCAAGGCTATAGGCAACAACACCGTTTTACAAATGAGACTAAGGCTCAAGTTTACTAAATGAAATTCTTTTAAGTCCTCCAAATCTCCCTATGCTTCCATGCAATAGGAACCTGTGAAACTTCCCCAAAAGGAATTACCATGTGAACCGTGTCTCTGGAACAAGAAACACAAAGACAGCAAAAGGGGACTTTTATGCTCCTAAGAAAACCAAAGTAAAATCATCAAAATGTCAAGGCCTAAAAGAAATACCAAAACTAAGACTTGAAAGACTCGAGTTCTAGTTCTTGCCACCAGTAACACGATTCCACAGGTCTGTGATGAGAGGTTAATGAGGGCCCCTCCAGCTCACACACACACACACACACAGACACACACACCCCTAAACAATCTGAGTTTACTAAAGAGCCTGCCACTCAGCTATGTAAGTGCTTAAGGACTGTAAGGACTATCTGTTTAAAACATACATGGCTTCCTCTAGCACAGAACATATTCTCTCAGGAATGCCTAATTATAAACTTTACAGCAAAAGCATATAAGGCTTATTGCCATTTCTGGTAAATACACATCACTAGGAAAAATAAGCATCTAACACTACACAGACATCACAGGAAAGGCTTATAAAAGTTTAAACTGTATTGAAAGAAGACACTGATTATTCTAGAAAGGAGTAAAAAAAAAGGAAAAGGGCTAAAAAAGCCATCTAAACAAAGAGTCCATTGAACTCAATGAAAGATCTCCAAATCCATCACATAAATCAGTGATCCCACACTCTCCTCTCTTCTGCTCCTCCCCACCCCACTGCTATCTCCAAACTTATCCCCCATACGTAGACAGACACCAAACCATCCCTCTAAAGCAGCTCTTTCCCATTGTCAGGCTTCTGCTGCAAAACCCTCAGTGATTCGCCACAGGATAAAGCCCACATTCCAAGCCCACTTTTACGGCTTCAATCTTCGGAAACTGACCTTTCCACCAATCTCATCTACTCCGGCAAATGAAATCGCCATTCCGGCCAAACTGGTCTCCTCATCCTACTCAGACCCAGCTGTTTCCAATCTGACCAGGTTCTACTCCTTCCTTGAAATACCAAAGAGTTCCCAAACTTCCACTCTAACTTGCAACATGCTCTTGTTTCTGTCCAAGTTAGAAAACCTGTCACTAAATCCTCTGAATCTTTTAACCTGTATGTCTGCGTACCCTTTGCTTCTTCAAGAACTAGGCACAATGCGTACAGGAGTTCAAATGTGTTTCCTAGATTGACCTGAACTTTAACCACAGGACAGTAACCTCAGGACAAGGACCTCCGCTTGGATTCCTCTCGGTGTCTCCAGCCCGATACTCAAGCTGTGGATGAGAAGTACTTGTTGATTGGCTACATAACTAAACTCAGGTGTAAACATTCAGGCCCTACAGAACTCAGCTCCAACTTCTTTAATCTGTGGATTATTCAAAGCCTCAATACATTCTTCACAGAAGTAAAAATTTGGTCATCAGCTTTGTATTTAGAAACGTATTGGCAATAGGGGTGTTTTCATAATTTTCAGAGATTACGCGTTCACAAACGACCAAGACATTTAAAAAAAAAAAAGCAAAAACAAAGTTACATAAACCCAACAAGTATTCAGTGAATGCAGGAGGCATCACACAGGGCAATTAAAAGCAGAAACCCCTTAAAGGAACAATTCTGAAAATGCCATTTTTGCAAAACAAAGCCTAAAGTGTCAGAAAACACAATCAGTCTGAGCTAGTTGACTGTTCCCCTTTCCGTAGCTCCTCCCTCTGTCTCAGGTCTCTCCTCAACCTCTTCACTCAGATGTTCTAGAAAAGCTCACCTGATTATGCCCATGATTGACTTCGACTGTAATTTCTAATCACCTAATCAAGTCACTGCTGAACACTGCAGAATCTTACAGATGCCTCTTAGAAGTAGAACAAGAAAAACAGAACACAAAAGTGACCTGCCTCATTTTCCTGCAGCCAGGCCCTAACAGTGAAGCGACTTACACTCAGGTGTCCTAACTTACATCCTGAGATCTTAGTCTTGATATGAACTCCATGTGAACAAAGGCCAGGTTCCTAACTTGCCAAAGGCATGTGAGCTAATGCTGTGTTCCTGTCCTTCTCTGGAAAAGGAGAAAAAAGAAACTTTGGTTGATCTCTAGAGCATAAGTTATGGTTCTTACAGTAAAGGATAAGAATCAAAAGGAGTAGGGAGTCAATTCACAAATGCCAGAAAGTCTACATTCTGGAGAGGAGGGCTGACAGCTGGGCCCCCAGATGCACTGGCTGCTGCTGGAACACAGGCGTGTGTCCTGTTGGCAGAAGAGCGAATATGCAGTCACATAAATAGCTTTCTGCCAGTGGCCAAATTGGCTTTGCCATCTGCCTCTCTCCACACCAAAGCCTCCCTCCTCATACCCCTCGAGCCAGAGGGAGCTGCTAGAGCCAGTGAGAAAGGACACTCCCCCAGCCAGCGACACTAGTTAAGACCAAGCTACAAAAGGAAAGAGTCCTTCTCCTCATGTCCACTGACACACACACACACACACACACACACACACACACACACACACACACACACACATCCCACGTCCTTTTCATCTCCTCTCTCCGTTTACACCTACATATTTACAGCCCCTCCCCACCCTCATCCCAACACACACACAATGCCAAGACACTGGAGAGCCACCAACCCAATAGCCCACCAGCCACGTGTTCCAAAGTGATTCCCAATCCTCATTTTGCAACACCACAGAGGTCACAGAACCAAAATGAACCCTGGTCATCACCCAGAGAAGGTGAGTGACTTGCTTCTAAAATTAGAGATGGCTCACTCACTGAATTCTTCCCATGAAATCATATTTCTTTCAACTCATTCATTCATTGAATTTGCACTGTTCCAGGCTCTGGGATGGGTACCTGAGACAATTCAGTCAGTAGGTTTCCATCTTCCTTAATGCAAAATGGGGAATGGGGGGAGGGGGGCGGGGCGCGGTGACAGGGGCTATTTTTCCAAGTCTGCTGCATGGACAGTAAAGAGGGAAAAGCCAACACTCAACCGGCATCCTCAGGATAGGGTATAGGTTACATGTGTGCTCAGGCTGCCTGGCTCCTCACTCAAGCCAACTTTTTCCTATTTCCACCTGCATCACCAACTCAGTGTTTCAGCATGCATTCCAGGCCACCTCCCTCCTAGACTCTTTTCAGACGCTATATGCGGATACATCCCTTATTTTCCTGTGGCCATTTCTGAGTTGCTCAAAAGCTGGAGACGAACAGGGTTGGAAGGCATCAAGCTTGGCCGGGGTGGAATTCCCGATTTGCAGGCAGGGCTCGCCGGGGCTAGAGGGCAGGCTGTCTGCTCAGCCTCACAAGCCCCAATCTTTGAACCCTCCTCGACGCAGGAGGAGGGAAGAAATTTGCACAACGCCAGGTGGACTTTCGGGTTTAGCATAATAAGGCGCCTGGGACGAGACTGTCGCTGGGGATCCGAAAAAGACACAGAAAGGGTACGGCTTAAGGGACTTCTGACCAACTCGGCGGGTTTGCATAGAATCCTCAGGCAAGTTCTTCTGAAGGATCACGAGACAAGACCCGCGAAACTGATGTGTTTCAGACGAGACAGAGCAGCTCTAGGGAGCAAGAGAACTTGCCCTCCGGCCGGTCTGGCGGAGAACGCAGGCACCGAGGGCGCCCGGCCGGAGCTGCGGGGTCTGGCGGGCGGCAAGCTTACGCGCATGGCTCCCGGCTCGGGCCGCCGCGCCGGGGCAGGGGCGGGAAAGGGACTCGCCCCCGGCTGCCCGGGGAGCCGAGGAGGAACGACCCTGGGGCCTCGCGGTGCCGGATGAATCCCCTGATCCTCCGGCTGCCGGCCCCAGGCACGGGATGGTCGGTGTCCCTCCGGCAGAGGCTCCTGCTGGCCGCGCCCCGGGGCCCCGCTTACTTTTGGTCGCGGCGATGAGGTTCTTGCCGTCCTTGATGAGCTCTTTGATGAACTTGTTGGTCCTCTCCAGCTCCGCTTCGTGAGCACGGATCCTCTCCCGAAACCACGGGCTGTCGAGGTAGCAGTCGCTGAACTCCAGGGGCTGCAGCCCCATGACGGCGGCGGTCCGCGCGCACAGCCCGAGCCGGGCGCCGGGGCGAGGTGAGGGGCCGCGAGCGTAGCAAGCGCCGGAGAAGCTAGGAGCCCCGGGCGTGCGGCGAGAGCAGCGCAGACATGCCCCGAGGAGGCGAGCCGGGCCGCACGCCACAGCACAGCGGCTGCGAGCGAGAGCGCTGCGCCGGGATCCCGGCAGCCCACGCTGAAGCTCGGGCGCCGCGGCCCCGCCCCGCCCGGCCCGCGCCGCACGCCCTCTCGGAGGCCCGGGCCCGCCCCGCCCCGCCCCGCGCGCGCCCCTGTCTTGTTCCTCCGCCTTCCTCCTTCCTCCTCTCCCTGCCTTCCCCGAACGTCTCTTCCTTCTTTTCCTTCTCTTCCCCACGCGCAGTGGCCCCTCCTCTTCCTTCCGAGGCTTCCTTGGTGTATAATTCCGCCCTGCGGCTCACCTCCAGCCCCAGGCGCTGGCGCCTCCCCTTTTCTTGGCTCCCCTTTTCCGAGTGACTCACTGTCGGCTCCCCGATGCGGGGGAACCTGACCGGGACCAGGAAGAGGCATCTTCAGAGCGTCTGTAATACTCCGCAGCGGGCGGCATGACTCTGAGGTCTGGCTTGCTGGGTTTGACGGTTTGACTTCTAGGTTTCATGCTCCCGGGACGGACCCTGAACTGTGAATGGACGCACACGAAGGGCTCTTTTTTCCCCCATTCTCGGCCCTCGTCTAAAGTAAAATGCTTTTAAATCTCCACCTTAGAGTGGAAGCTTTTTAAGGGCAAGGAACATTTTCTTGCGGGGCGGGCAGCTGCTCTTACACTCTTCTGTGTAATCACACCGAACGACTTGGTGTACGGGAGAGGGTGTCAGATCACTCTAGAGTCGTTTCTGCTGTAATCAGCAGATTAAATTTTCCAGGGTAGATTGAGTCGATCTTTATCATACCAAAAATGAGCACCTGAGAACAATTGCCAGGTTCTCTGTGGTTTTCACCAGGTGGGCGTGACGATCAAATAATTTGTCAGTGCACCCTGAAAATGGGTACTTTTCAATGTGTCCTCAAACAATTCAATATGCCCTTGACTGTTAATAAGACGTTCTGAATGATTGAAATCCTTACCTCAAAGAAACCGATTGTTCATTAGAGTAACTTTTAATAATAGCAGCTAACAGTTTATTAGGGGGCCCCTGGTAGCTCAGTTGCTACAGAATCCGCCTGCAATGCAGGAGACCCAGATTCGATCCCTGGGTTGGGGAGAGCCCCTGAAGGAGGAAATGGCAACCCGCTCCAGTATTCTTGCCTGGAAAATCCCATAGACAGAAGAGCCTGGCAGGCCACAGTCCATGGGGTCGCCAAGAGTCAGACACATAGCGACTAAACAACAGCAACAACAGTTTATTAAGCAATTATTATCTGCCAGGCACACACCAGGAACTCTGTATACATTTTTACAAGCTCAGGAACAACATATGTTTACATATATAGGTTCACTTGTGATGTTAATATCACCAAGGGACTTCAAAGTGGTTCTTTAAAAGGCACAGATTGCTAGCTGGGTAGTTGAGACTCTGAGCAGTTTGTTGTAGGAGTGTTACTCTCAGGAACTAGTTTAAAAAGCCTCCTACTCAGTAAGCTCTTTTTGTTACAAAACACCCTGCAAGTGGCTAGCCCACAAATTAAACAGATAAACATCATTACTTTTAATGTCCATCCTCCAGATACTTCAAAATGTTTTACAAATAACTTTTACCCCTTGAAAATCCCGGTGCTGGCTACAATCTGCAGGGGAGCTGAATCTACAGAAAAGAAAAGAGGCAAATAAAACAGGGAAAGACAAGAATAGGAGGGATGTAAACAGTTGGCTGTTAACCAAACAGCCAAACACTGACAGGCACCGGATCATTTGGACAAAATCCTAAACCTTTCCTCATAAAAAGGGGTTGCTGACACCTCCAAGTTAACTTCTGAGTCAGCAACTCCATTCCCTCGGCATATAACCAAGAGAAATAAAAACATATGTCCAGGCAAATGCTTGTTCTTGGTAACAGTGTTCATAATAGGCAAAAAGTGGGCTCAACCCAAATGTCCACCAGCTGACGAGTGGATAAATCTGTATCTATACAATGGAATGGACTTCCCTGGTGACGCAGATGGTAAAGAATTTGCCTGCAAGGCAGGGGACCTGGGTTCCATCCCTCGGTGGGGAAGATCCCCTGGAGAAGGGAATGGCTACCCACTCCAGTATTCTTGCCTGGAAAATTCCATGGACAGAGGAGCCTGGTGGGCTGCAGTCCATAGGGTCCGCAAAGAGTCGGACTGAACGATTAACACTTTCACATACACTTTGACATACAATGAAATGGGCTTTCATTGTATGGCGCTAGTGGTAAAGAACTCTCTTGCCAATGCAGGAGGCTAAGAGACACAGGTTCGATCCCTAGGTTGGGAAGATCCACTCCAGTATTGTTGATGGAGAAGCCCATGAACAGAGGAGCCTGGCAGGCTATGTTCCATGGGGTCTTGAAGAGTCAGACAAGGCTGAAGCGACTTAGTACACATGCACGTACAATGGAATAATTCATCTACAATAAAAAGGAGTGAAGTACTGAGGCATGCTACAACAAGATGAGCCTTGAAAACACCATGCCAAGTGAAAGAAGCCAGCCACAAAACACTACGTGTAATATTATTCAGTATGAAGTGTCCAGATATAAATCGGGAGTGGGGTCAAGGTCGTATCCGATCACATCAGATCAGTTGCTCAGTCGTGTCCAACTCTTTGCGACCCCATGAATCGCAGCACACCAGGCCTCCCTGTCCATCACCAACTCCCAGAGTTCACTCAAACTCACGTCCATCGAGTCAGTGATGCCATCCAGCCATCTCATCTTCTGTCGTCCCCTTCTCCTCCTGCCCTCAATCTCTCCCAGCATCAGAGTCTTCTCCAATGAGTCAACTCTTCACACAAGGTGGCCAAAGTACTGGAGTTTCAGCTTTAGCATCATTCCTTCCAAAGAAATCCCAGGGCAAGGAGTCATTAAACAGTGAAAAGAAGAATCAGTAGGGGTTGGCTGCAAAATAGCAGATGGGAGCAGAGGAATCCAGGCAAGAAAGCAGCCTGTGCAAGCCCCTGGGTTGGGAGTCTGGTACGTTCTGGAGACTGAAAGAGAAGATCAGGCATCAAGCTCAATAAGTGAGAGAAACTAGCCCAAGACAATGCTGGGTGCTAGAGGATGAGCAGGGGTCAGACCTGGCAAAGTCTCACAGGCCATATACAGTGATGAAATTTCCACATACTGAGGTATGGGGGAGTCATACTGGCTTTTACATACATTAACTCAAATTTTATGCTGAAACAGCCTGTTTGTGGCCTATCAAACATACATTGTTCATCTGCTTGAATTTTTAAAGAAAAGGGTGCATTGACCAGAAGTGAAGAATGTCCATGTTAAACATAAAGATTCAGGAGAGTCCCCTGGCGGTCCAGTGGTTAAGACTGTGCTTCCAGCTGAAGGATGCAGGGGATGATTCCTAGTCAAGAAACTAAGATCCAACGTGCCTGGGCGGCACAGCCAAAAAAAAAAATCAAGATTCAACGCCTCCCTTTCTGGGACGCCTGTGCTGGTACTCCATCGATGGTAAGACTCCCTTCCCAGGCCAAGGCTGTACTGATCACTGAGTTCGTGCTGATCTGGTTTGTTTCATTTTTCTTGAGACCTTGAAAGAATGTATCCCTGACTTACTTGATGTTCTTTGTTCTGACAAGACATAAAACTGTGCTGAACATCATGCTGCTTTGGAGCAGTTCCTCAGGGCTATCTGAGAGGCTGTCTTCTGGGCTATAATTTTCAGTTTGGTTCAAATAAAACTCTTTTCTTTTCCTACTGTAGATCGTGTATTGATTATTTTCATCACCAATAGGATTCGGGATTATATCCTAATGCTATGGGGAGCCTGTGAAGAGTTTTCAGCATGGTGGTAATGTGATCTGGTTTGGGTTTCCTCTCCGGGTGCTATGTGGGGAATGGGAATCCAGAGGGAAGGCTTTTGGGGTTGTCTGGGCAAGAAATGGTAGAGCTGTCACCCAAGTGACAGTGGAGACAGAGAGCAGTGGGTCAAAATGTACTTTAGAGGGAGATTCTGAGACTTCATAGGGCTTCCCAGGTGGGGCTTGTGGTAAAGACCTGCCTGCTAAGGCAGCAGACCTAAGAGACTCAGGGTCAGGAAGGTCCCCTGGGGGAGGGCATGACAGCCCACTCCAGTGTTCTTGCCTGGAGAATCCCATGCACAGAGGAGCCTGGCGGGCTACAGTCCTTGCAAAGAGCTGGACACGACTGAAGCGACTTAGCACATAGCACACTGGGACTTGACCACAGCCTGGATATAGAAATGAGGAAGAAAGGGGCAGAGACAGCCCCAGGCTCTTGGCATGATGAGTTAGGTGGACGGCTATGAACGCTACTGAACATCGACTGCAAAGAAAACCAGAGATAGAAGTTCATGTGGTGGTGGTAACTGGGATGGGCAAAATCAGTTTCAATTTCAGACTCATTAGGTGCCTGAGAGAGACGCAAGTACATATGTCACGTAGGCATTTTTATGTTTCACTCAGTGCCTGGAAGAATTAAGAATTTTATCTTTTTTTTAATTTTTATATATGGAATTTGGAAAGATGGTAACAATAACCCTGTATACGAGACAGCAAAAGAGACACTGATGTATAGAACAGTCTTTTGGACTCTGTGGGAGAGGGAGAGGGTGGGATGATTTGGGAGAATGGCATTGAAATATGTATAATATCATATATGAAATGAGTCGCCAGTCCAGGTTCGATGCACGATACTGGATGCTTGGGGCTGGTGCACTGGGACGACCCAGAGGGATGGTATGGGGAGGGAGGAGGGAGGAGGGTTCAGGATGGGGAACACATGGATACCTGTGGCAGATTCATGTTGATATATGGCAAAACCAATACAATGTTGTAAAGTTAAATAAAATTAAATTTAAAAAAAATTCTGGTCACTTTTATGTATTTATATATGTCAAATTAAGAGTTAAAAATGAAATGTTAAAGTGAACTAATTGAAGTTATACAAACACTTTTTGGTTGCCTTTTACTAGCTATTTGGTGGAAGGCAATGGCACCCCACCCCAGTACTTTTGCCTGGAGAATCCCATGGACAGAGGAGCCTGGTGGGCTCCAGTCCATGGGGTCGCTAAGAGTTGGACACGACTGAGCAACTTCACTTTCACTTTTCACTTTCATGCATTGGAGAAGGAAATGGCAACCCACTCCAGTGTTCTTGCCTGGAGAATCCCAGGGACAGGGGAGCCTGATGAGCTTCCGTCTATGGGGTCGCACAGAGTCGGACACGACTGAAGCGACTTAGCAGCAGCAGCAGCTATTTGGTGAGTGCTTTTTCTTATTTGTATTATGTTATGAATCTAAAATTAAATCTTTATGTAAAATGAACTAATAACTACTTAATAAAACATGTAACTCCAATAGGAAAAAAATTGTTTATTTATTTTGATGATGCTAGGTCTAAATTGTAACAAGTGGGATCTTTAGTTGTGGTGTGCGGGATCTAGTTCCCTAACCAGGGATCGAACCGAGGCCCCCTACAATGGGAGCGAAGAGTCTTAGCCACCGGGCCACCAGGGAAGTCTTATTTATTTATTTACTTATTTAACTGCCCTGTGTCTTAGTTGCCGCATGCAGGATCTTTCACTGCGGCATCTGAACTCAGTTGCAGCATGTGGGATCTAGCCTCTGCATTGGGAATGTGGAGTCTAACCACTGGACCATCAGGGAAGTCCTGAGTTAAGGATTTGAATCAATGAAAGTTGGTCAGGTTCCTCTGTCTAGATAAAACAGACGTTAACTCAGATGAAACCTTCCCTTTATGCAGGTTCCTTGACACCTTCCTTTTATGTAGGTTCCCTAGGTTCTGCCACATACAGTAGTGTCTCCCTGATGTGTCACAAAGTTGCTACCTGTAAAGTCAAATATGGCTTCTCCTGAACCTTTGAATATGTTTCAGGCAGTGAGTCAGTTAGGTTCAGATTATAACAGAAAATCCAAAGTAACAGTGATTTAAATAATAAAAAATTTATGTCTCTCTTTCATCCATGAGTATATAATCTAACCTAATTCCATAGTCCCCAGTCTCCTAGAGTTCCTGTTGTGAAGGAGGAAGGGAAAAGATAAACTCCCCCCGACCTCCCCCAGCTGAATCAGCATCTTTTCTCAGCCTTCCTGCAGGTCTTAGACAACATTTTGCTTTTTATCTCACTGGCCAGAACTTAATCACATGATCATACTTCCCTACAAGGGAAAATGGAAAGTGTGGTCTTTTGTCCAGATACACCGCCACCCTAAATGAAATCTGAATTTTCTTACAAAGAGACAATCAATTTTGAGCAGGAACCTGGGAGCCTCTGGCTCAGGCTGACACTTTTGTCAGTGAGGTACATAGAGTATCAGATCAGATCAGATCAGATCAGTCGCTCAGTCGTGTCCGACTCTTTGCGACCCCATGAATCGCAGCACGCCAGGCCTCCCTGTCCATCACCAACTCCCGGAGGTCACTCAGACTAACATCCATAGAGTCAGTGATGCCATCCAGCCATCTCATCCTCTGTCGTCCCCTTCTCCTCCTGCACCCAATCCCTCCCAGCATCAGAGTCTTCTCCAATGAGTCAACTCTTCGCATGAGGTGGCCAAAATACTGGAGTTTCAGCTTTAGCATCATTCCTTCCAAAGAAATCCCAGGGCTGATCTCCTTCAGAATGGACTGGTTGGATCTCCTTGCAGTCCAAGGCACTCTCAAGAGTCTTCTCCAACACCACACTTCAAAAGCATCAATTCTTCGGCGCTCAGCCTTCTTCACAGTCCAGCTCTCACATCCATACATGACCACAGGAAAGACCATAGCCTTGACTAGACGAATCTTTGTTGGCAAAGTAATGTCTCTGCTTTTGAATATGCTATCTAGGTTGGTCATAACTTTCCTTCCAAGGAGTAAGCGTCTTTTAATTTCATGGCTGCAGTCACCATCTGCAGTGATTTTGGAGCCCAGAAAAAGAAAGTCTGACACTGTTTCCACTGTTTCCCCATCTATTTCCCATGTAGTGATGGGACCGGATTATTTCTACTACTGCAGGCAGCTATGGCAAAACATAAATGATATGATGAGAAGAAACAGAATATTAATCTTGTGAGTATCTTCCAACCTGTATTGGACTGGTTTCTCTCACAAGTATTAATGAGGGAAAATGCCAAAATAAATAAGAAATTATTGGATCATAACACTGAAAACCTCCCTGGAGAAGTAGGGTATAGGCTTCTGAAGTTGTCACCACTCCAACTATATTTTTGTATGATTCTCTCAGCTCTTCCCCCTTGTTGGTGTTACCTTCAGTCTCCAGAAAGCTTCCTTCATGAGAACCAAATGGCCTCAAAGTTTCCAGATTTACCTATAAAATAGTATCCCTTCCAGTGCTAGAAAGATGCTGCCTATCGTAACTGCTTCACTCTGGACATCGAACGAATTTAGGAGCCTGCCCAGCCTCACTCACTTAAACCTGTACGCCAAGGGACTTGCTGGTGGTCCAGTGGTTAAGAGTCCGCCTTGCCGTGCAGGGAACAAGGGTTCGATCCCAAGTAGGGGAACTGGGATCCCACATGTCCCGGCAAGGGGGTGGGGGTGGCATGGCGCAACTAGGCGCATGCGCCACACCGTTGAGCCTGCGCAGCACAGTTGGAGGGTCTGTGTGCACAAGGAAAGATCCCATAGGACATGACAAAGATCCCGCGTGCCACAGCTGAGACCTGACAAAGCCAAAAAAATAAATGAATGTTTTAAAAAGGCAAACCTGGAGGCTTGGCCTTCAACTAACCACTGGGGCTAACGTGGGAGTAATTCCAAGTAGCTTCAGACAACCCAGAGGCCACCCTTTGAGTTGGGGGTGGATTAATTCACCAAGGTATGAGGATAGTACACAATGAATTTTGTAAACTAGTAATCTACAAAATATAATCGCAATGGTTGCCCAATAATATGAAAATGCTTAATCTATTGACATGTACCCTGAAATGTACACTTAAAAATGGCTAAAATGGTAAATTTTGTAATGTGCATTCCCCACAATAAAAAAAAATAGAAAAGAAACAATAGAGCATAATGAAGGAAAAATGAAAGACCCCCTTCCCATACGTAACCAATGTTAGCAGTTTGGAGTGTATGTTTTCTTAAAGAGAAGTTATCACAGAATAATAGCTGTTTAAATGCACTTGGTATTTTCATTACATCTGTATTTTTAAAAGAACTTTTTTCTCCACAGAACCCTGTTGAGAGTTCGTGAACCAGCAATGTGGCTAATGCAATTTGAGAAATTCTATTCTGAGAGCAGCACATTGCACAAGCTCTGCTGAGAGTCCAGCCAGGATCTCTGTGTGATGGTTATCCTGTGTGTCAGTTTGACTGGGCTGCGAGCTTCCCAGAGACCTGGTAAACATTACTTCTGGGTGTGTCAAAACACTTGAATCAGTGGACTGAGTGAGAAAGATGGCTCTTGCCAGTGCAGGTGGGCATCATCCAACTCATTGAGGGGCTGAACACAAAAGGCAGAGGAAGGCTAAACACCCTCTCTTCCTTCTCGAGCTGAGACCTCCATCCTCCTCTGCCCTCGGGCACTGATGCGCCTTGTGCTCTTGTTTCACACTTGGACTGGGGTTCACACCAAGGCTTTCCTGGATCTTCAGCCTGCAAATGGCAGATTGTGAGATTTCTTGACCTCCATAATTACTGCATGAGCCAATTCCTATAGTAAATCACAACCAGTCAATGCGCCTTCCTCTCCCTCTCCCTTTCTCCATATATATCTATGTCTGTACCGAGCAGTGCTCAGTCAATTCAATCGTTTCTGACTCTTTGCAACTCTATGGACTGTAGCCCATCAGGCTCCTCTGTCCATGGGATTCTCCAGGCAAGAATACTGGGGTGGGTAGCCATTTTGTCCTCCAGGGGCTCTTTCTGACCCAAAGATGGAACCGGTGACTCCTGCATTGGCAGACAGATTCTTTACTGCTGAGCCACCAGAGACGCCTATATATAGAAATAGATATATCTTATCTTCTATTAGTTGAACATGCTTCTCTAGAGAACCCTGACTAATAAACTCTGTATCTTCCAGGACTGCAGCTGGTAAACCCACATGGTATAGAAAAATTGTTACTCCTGCCTCTAGTAGTAACTGTCCTTCCATTATATGCTGGGAAATATGCTAGAACCAGGAAGACAATAGTGAACACAAGAAGTACAATTCAAGCCCTCATGGAGCAGCAGTCTCCAGTCAGAGAGAAAGCGTGGATCAAATAATTACGAACACAAATATAAATACTTTGTGAAAATCCTGGTTAGTGCTGAGGAAGAGATGCACCGGTGTTAAACAGGGTAACTTGGCCTATCCTGAGACGGTACTGAGGAACTAATGATTGAACTGACAGCGGCGGATGAGCAGTTATGGGTGGACATGAAATGGATGAGACCTGCAGAGGGAAGAAGCGCCCCTGGGGAAAGGTGTTCAGTCAGCAAATATTGATTTGAACTGTGGTTCTGGAGAAGACCCTTGAGAGTCCCGTGGACTGCAAGGAGATCAAACCAATCAGTCCTAAAGGAAACCAACCCAGAATATTCATTGCAAGTACTGATGCTGAAGCTGAAGTTCCAGTACTTTGGCCACAGGAAACTGAAAGAGGCCCTGGGGCTGAAGCACCACGGGCTGAGCTACAGCTGCCCCAAGATGGCACGAAGGCCCTTCCCCTCGGTTCCTGCACCAGGCTCTCTTCTTCACTCAACAACATTAAGCCTGAGTTTCAGAACCCCTCCAGGGTTCCCTGATTGCTTCTAGGAAGAGCTCACTTTTCCCAACACTCCTAGACATCATAACTTGGAAGAGTTTGGAATCCCAAGGAAGTTCTAGAACGATTCTACTTAACTAAGGATATTCAGTCAGTAAATATTGATTTGAACTGTGGTGCTGGAGAAGACTCTTGAGAGTCCCTTGGACTGCAAGGAGATCAAACCAATCAGTCCTAAAGGAAATCAACCCTGAATATTCATTGCAAGGACTGATGCTGAAGCTAAAGTGCCAATACCTTGGCCACCTGATGTGAAGAGCTGACTCACTGGAAAAAGACCCCGATACTTTTGGAAAAAGCATCTTTCCTCATTGGAAAGACTGAGGGCAGAAGGAGAAGGGGGCGGCAGAGAATGAGATGGTTGGATGGCATTGCCGACTCAGTGGGCATGAGTTTGAGCCAAACTCTGGGAGCTAGTGAAGGACAGGGAAGGCTGGGGTGCTGCAGTCCATGGAGTTGCAGAGAGTCGGACACGACTGAGAAACTGAACAACCTGGAGTGGGCAATGTGCTGTGGAGAGTCCGGCAAGGAATACTAAAACCAGACAGCCTCCAGTCTCAAGACGTTTACAATCTAACGTGCTCAAGCTGACCCGCGGGTAATTACAAAACAAAGCACCCTGCCGCTCGGCCCAGGCAGCATGGTGGTCTGGCTGAGAAATGGATGTTCCCAGTGAAGCTGGGATGGGGGAATTGGAAATTAGTGTGTTGGCAGGGAAGGGAGAGAGATTTTCCAATTCTGTCACATGTGAGTTAAAATCCTCTGAAGAAATCTGGGACAATTATCTTTTCAAGATTGGAGTTAGAAGAACCGGGCCGGCTCAGAGACTCGGGTCAAGCACACAGGCAGGACCCTCTCCAGGTGGCATGCCCTGCTCTGTGTAATCCTTGTTTCCCCTGCCCCAGCTTCCGGAGAGGCCTGCTGTGGAGAAAAGGGAGCTGGGTACACCGTCTTGCATTTGCTGATACAATGTCAGGAGGCCCTCCCACTGCCCTTGGGCCCCTCAGGCAAATGCTGCCCTATTTCCTATAACATGTGGGTTAAATGACCCAAGCCAGTGGCCTTGCAGTATCTTTTATCCAGAAAGTAATTGTTATCAAAAAAAAAAAAAAAAATGTGGAAGGAAGAAGAAGAGCTCTAAAGAGTATGTTTCTCCCCACTAGCCCAAGTGATTCTGGCATGACCCAGAGAGAGCTTTCTGCAGGGTGACCTTCAACAAGGCAGTTACTTTGTCACTAGAAAGCTAGCTGATCTGCCATGAATAGGGGCATATTCTCAGAGTCCATGGGCACTTCAGTAAAATAAAAAATGAGAACATATAAATACTCATGTCCTCTGATGCAATGATTCCAGATCTGGCAATTTGTCCCAAGAGGAAAAAAGATTTATTTTGGCTCTGCCATGGGGCATGCGGAATCTTAGTTCCCTGACCAGAGATTGAACCTGTGCCCCCTGCAATGGAAGCAAAGAGTCAACCTACTGGACTGCCAGGGAAGTCTCAAAATAACTTTTTTAGATATACACACTTAAGGCTATTTGTTGCAGAGGAAAAGAAGGAATCAATCTAATAATAGAAAATATTAAATCAGCAGATATCAGCTCAGCAGACTCACAAGTTCATGGGCTTTGATGCCACTGATATGATCATGATTTTTGCTCTCGATAGTGGACACTGGAAGGCTGCCTTCACTCCCACTTCCCCAGAGCACTCTGATTTCCACTTTGGGTGATCATTTTCCCACAAAACATGGTGTCTCGGTAGAATGCGTGTGCCTACTTCATATCAGGAAACCCAAAGAGAGCTGTGGAGGCTCCTTCTGCTAATCCCTCCTCTCAGGCCTGCCTCTGCCAAAGGCTGGGCATGTGATTGCCCTCAGCCAACCACATTCTCTTTCCCAGGACTTTGACTCTTGAGCCTAGGAAAACACAGACCGGCTTGACTGTCTGTCCAGCCAAGTGTGTCGAAAGGAGACCTGCTGCCTGGCAGGCTACCCACATTCTTATTCCCAGGATGGTTCTTCAGTCTTCCTTTAGCACCCTACATACTTCGCTTAAGTTGCCAAAATCAGGGTTTGTTTTTTTTCACAACCCAGGAAGAATGGTATTTACCTACATTGGCAGTAGAAGACAACAGACCTTCAGGGAAATTGTAGGGCACTTGGAATTGGTTATCTGGCTGAGCTAGAATAGAAAACTCTTTGTTGTTTACTTGCTAAGTTGTGTCTTTTTGCAACCCCATGGTCTGTAGCCTCCCAGGCTCCTCTGTCCATGGGATATTTCCAGCAAGAATACTGGAATGGGTTGCCATTTCCTCCTCCAGGGGATCTTCCCAACACAGGGGTAGAATTCTGGTCTCCTGCATTTCAGGTGAATCCTTTACCGACTGAGCCACCAGGGAAGCCCAGTTATCTATTGGAGCATCTAATTCCTGGCGCAAGGCTCCACCGCACTTTCTCGCACTGCCTTGTTAACCACGAAGTCCTCATATTCCAAAATGTAAAGCAATGAGATGACTGGGCCTCCATGAGCCTGAACCTTGAGAGACTATGAGAAGCAAATACACTCATTGACTTGCATAGATTAGGTAACTTGAGTAAGAAATAAACTCTTGTGGGGTAAGCAACAAGATCTGGGAGTTGACTGTTACCATGGTATAGCCTGTCCTATTCTAATACAGAAGAATTCCAAGATCTTAGGAAGGGAGAAGAATGTTGCGAATAGGATTGAATAATATATGCAAGAGAAGGCCAATTTTCAAAAACTTTAAAGTTTTCTTTATTTAATGGGTATAGAGATTTGTTTGGGATGATGACAGAATTCTGGAAATAGTGATGATGGTTGTGCCACATTGTGAATGCTCTCAATGCTACCGAGTTGTACACTTAAAATGGTTTCAGTGATAAATTTTATGTTTTGTATATTTTGCCACAATTAGAAAATAACCCAAAATTTTTTCTATCAAAATCTTCCAGTAATGCTATGGGTTGGAAATATAGGCGTTCATATATTGTTGTTGACAAAATAAATAGATACTTCTTTCTGGATGAAATTTTGGTGATAAAAACAAGGCCTTTGATAGGAAGCCCTTTGATTCATTTATTCCTCTTCTGGAAATTTGACCTAAAATTAAAAAAAAATAATAACTTACAAAGTTTTATATAAAATTATCATGACTCCAGCACAGTCTTTAAAAGCTAAAAATGTGAAAAAGTGGGCCACAGGGGATTGGTCATATAATTTAAGGTATATTCATATAACTGAACATCTATTTCTGCTTTATTGACTATGCCAAAGCCTTTGACTGTGTGGATCACAATAAACTGTGGAAAATTCTTCAAGAGATGGGAATATCAGAGCACCTGACCTGCCTCTTGAGAAACCTGTATGCAGGTCAGGAAGCAACAGTTAGAACTGAACATGGAACAGCAGACTGGTTCCAAATAGGAAAAGGAGTACGTCAAGGCTGTATATTGTCACCCTGCTTATTTAACCTATATACAGAGTACATCATGAGAAATGCTGGACTGGAAGAAACACAAGTTGGAATCAAGATTGCTGGGAGAAACATCAATAACCTCAGATATGCAGATGACACCACCCTTATGGTAGAAAGTGAAGAGGAACTAAAAAGCCTCTTGATGCAAGTGAAAGAGGAGAGTGAAAAAATTGGCCTAAAGCTCAACATTCAGAAAACTAATATTAGGGCATCTGGTCCCATCACTTCATGGGAAATAGATGGGAAAACAGTGGAAACAGTGTCAGACTTTATTTTTCTGGGCTCCAAAATCACTGCAGATGGTGACTGCAGCCATGAAATTAAAAGACGCTTACTCCTTGGAAGGAAAGTTATGACCAACCTAGATAGCATATTCAAAAGCAGAGACATTACTTTGCCAACAAAGGTCCGTCTAGTCAAGGCTATGGTTTTTCCAGTCGTTATGTATGGATGTGAGAGTTGGACTGTGAAGAAAGCTGAACGCCAAAGAATTGATGCATTTGAACTGTGGTGTTGGATAAAACTCTTGAGAGTCCCTTGGACTGCAAGAACATCCAACCAGTCCATTCTAAAGGAGATCAGTCCTGGGTGTTCACTGGAAAGACTGATGCTAAAGCTGAAACTCCAATACTTTGGCCACCTCATGCGAAGAGTTGACTCACTGGAAAAGACTCTGATGCTGGGAGGGATTGCGGGCAGGAGGAGAAGGGGATGACAGAGAATGAGATGGCTGGATGGCATCACCGACTCGATGCACATGAGTCTGGGTGAACTCTAGGAGTTGGTGATGGACAGGAAGGCCTGGCATGCTGCGATTCATGGGGTCGCAAAGAGTTGGACACGACTGAGCAATTGAACTGAACTGAACGGATGAACCTATTTAGAACTGTAGTACAGACAAATGTTTAATGAGGAATACTAGAGAACTGCTCCAATATAATATTAAGTGAAAAAAATACAAATCTTTGTTCTTGAGCAGTGAATTCCTAGATATAAATTTCGTTTGACAGTACTGATTTTTGTTTGTTTGAATTGTATTTATGTGTGTGGTTGTCTAGGGTCTCAGTTGTGGCATGTGGGCTTCCGTAATTACATGCAAATTCTTAGTTGTGGCATGTGGAATCTTAGTTCCCCAACGTGGGGCTGAACCTGAGTTCCCTCCGTTGCATGGCGATTCCTAGCCAGTGGACCATCAGGGAAGTCCCAGTATTTATTCTTAATGAATGTATGCTGACTTTCTGTTCATGAAATTATTTTCTAAGATTGTTAACCATGGTTGCATGATTACAATTAAAAGTTCTCTAAATATCTCAGGATACAATTTATCTGGGAATAAAAACAAACTCATTAAAATAAATTTCAAGAAGATCTCCTGTTTCTTACCTTTCTTGCATTTTGGTTCTGTCCTGCCATAACTCGTTTTCCTCTTTCCATCTGAAGGTAATTATTGAGAGAAGAATGGAGAAAAAGAGAGTTTCATTAGTTCTGCTTCTCTGTTATCTTTTTCACATTACATCATCTTTCCCCAGAGTCTTCGTGTTTTTGTTCTTGCTATGAACATGACCTTAAAAGGACCCTTTTTGTTTTTCTTCTATTTTTCACATCTCTAAGCTCATTCTGGATCTGCTTTTTCAGATATTGCTAGTTAAGGGTCGTGCTTAAATAACATACTGCTCACTGGTATTTAGATAAATGTACACATCTATCCATTATCTCATATTTTTGGCACAGTAGAGGAATGCGTCTGCAGCCACTCCTGGTTTTTTGAAGACATTGCTCTTTCTTTCCTGTTGGAGTTATTATGTTTTAAAGTATTCATTTATTTGGCCATGCCCGGTCTTAACTGTGGCATGGGAACTCTAAGTTGTGTCATACAGGGACTGGCTCCCTGACCAGGGATGGAACCCAGGCCCCCTGCACTGGGAGTGCAGAGTCTTAGCCATGCGTCCACCAGGGAAATGCCCTACTGGAATTATTTAAGACAATCATCTTCAACTTGACTTACAAGGACCCCAATAGTATGTAAAAATTTCCCCAAAATTACTTTTGGCAGGGAAAATTTTATTTCCAGATCCCCAGTTTCCATTTGGTCTTTTGCCTAAAATTGATCTGTTTGAAAAGCTATCTTACAAGTTCCCCTGCCCACCTCCCCATTCACAATAACCCTTTTTCCAAAGAAGAGGAGAAGGCAGAAAATCATACTTCAAGTTCGTTCATCTGCGTCCTTGTTCTGAAATGTAAGATTCTCCAGGATAGCTAGGGAAAATTTCAAATATTTTTTTCTGGAAGCCTTCTGTAATGATTAACCCACCTAAGTGCTTTTGTCTTTCCCTGTCTTTTGCACATTTCTGTTCAAAGTACCAATGGCCTTAGAAAGTGTCCCATTGAGATATTCTGAATATGTTGAGGTGAGGTGGTAGAAATGATGACAGTTTTCCTTTATCAACTTGCCTCTCCCATCTTCAAATATAATTAGGGAATGCCTGATCCTTGAGGGAGAAAAAAATGAAAGCAGAGAAAATATCCTTAAGAAATACTGAACACTGGGACTTCCCTACTCCGCTGCAGGAGGCGTGGGTTTGATGCCTGGTGGGAGAACTAGGATCCTGTATGCTACAAGGTGCGGCCAAAAACTAATAACAAAGCAAAAACAGAGAAAGAAAGAAATATTGGACATGAAAAATGATTCTCCTCTTTGAACAGAAGCTTTTTTTTTTTTTCTCCTTTCAGTCTCTCCTCAATACTCCACTCTAGAATGTGTTGTCAGCTGGAAAGAATGGAAAGAAAAGCACCTTTGAACAGAGTAGTCATGCTGATTCTTCAAAGTATAACTGGAATGTATAATGGCTAAGATTTTTGAGACATGATAAACAAACCCTGTGCAGAAAAAGTTCACATGATTTATTTCAAAATGTTTGCATTATTTAAAAAGGTAGTTAAAACTTATTTCATCAGTTCATAATAGGAAATATTGATTTACTGACTCAATCTTTCTGGACCTCAAGATTCCTCTGTAAAATGGGGATAATAATTGTACCCCTTCGCTGAGGTTTCTTTTGAGATTAAATGAGTCACCCTGTAATCTCTGCAAAACCTGTAGAAGAGTGCCTGGTGCAGAAGAAGGCCTGCCATGCGGCCCCGCTCCCCTTCACCAGTCTGTATTTCCTCTTCTCTTGGTCCATACTCACTCCCTGATCATCTCACCCACTCTCCTGGCTTTTAATATCATCTATGTGCCAATGACTCCCAACATATATTTTCAGCACCTGCTCAACCTAGAACTCAACAGCCTACTGGACCTCTCCACGTGGCTATGTACTAGACATCTCAAAGTCACTCTCTCCAAATGGATTCCTGTCCTTGCCTCTCCCCACGCCTTTCCCCTGTCACTCGACGTCTACACCATCCTTCCAATTGTTCAGGCCACCAGAACGTGGAGTTAATCTGCACTGCTTTCTTTCTCTCGTCCTCCACATACCGTCTGTGTTCCTGCAGAGATCCAGAATCTGACCACCATTCACTCCCCCAGCGCTGCTCCCTGCTGCAAGCGTCTGTGGCCTCTCTCCGGGGTCACTGCCACAGACTCCACCTGGGTCCTGCCTCTGCTTTGGCTCGCTGATAGTCTGTCTTCAACAGGTCAGCCAGATTGCTCCTTCTAAAGAGAAAACCAGGAATTCTCTGGTGGTCCAGTGGTTAGGTCTCACAGCTTTCCCTGCCAGAGATGGGGTTCAATCCGGGGTCGAAGAATTAAGATTCTGCAACCCACATGGAGTGGCCAAAAAAAAAAAAAAAATCAAGTTGTATCTTTACCCTGCTTAAAATTCTTCAGCAGGTGCCCTCCCATACAGAACACAATAACAACTTTTCTAAAATGACATATGTATTCCTGCACATACATATTCATTTTATAAAAGACTGTATAAATATGCATCAAATTGTTGGCAGGGGTTATCTTAGGGTGGTAATATTACATGTGATTATTTAAAACTATTTGCCTTTTAAGAATATACAATGGATTAAAGACAATCTCTTTAACAAGTGGTGCTGGGAAAACTGGTCAACTACTTGTAAAAGAATGAAACTAGAACACTTTCTAACACCATACACAATAATAAACTCAAAATGGATTAAAGATCTAAACGTAAGACCAGAAACTATAAAACTCCTAGAGGAGAACATAGGCAAAACACTCTCCGACATACATCACAGCAGGATCCTCTATGACCCACCTCCCAGAATATTGGAAATAAAAGCAAAAATAAACAAATGTGACCTAATAAAACTTAAGGAGAAGGAAATGGCATCCCACTCCAGTACTCTTGCCTGGAAAATCCCATGGACAGAGGAGCCTGGTAGGCTGCAGTCCATGGGGTCGCGAAGAGTCAGACACAGCTGAGTGACCTCACTTTCAATTTTTACTTTCATGCATTGGAGAAGGAAATGGCAACCCTCTCCCGTGTTCTTGCCTGGAGAATCCCAGGGACAGGGGAGCCTGGTGGGCTGCCGTCTCTGTGGTCGCACAGAGTGGGACACGACTGAAGCGACTTAGCAGCAGCAGCAATAAAACTTAAAAGCTTCTGCACAACAAAAGAAACTATAAGCAAGGTGAAAAGACAGCCTTCAGAATGGGAGAAAATAATAGCAAATGAAGCAACTGACAAACAATAATCTCAAAAATATACAAGCAACTCCTACAGCTCAATTCCAGAAAAATAAACAACCCAATCAAAAAATGGGCCAAAGAACTAAATAGACATTTCTCCAAAGAAGACATACAGATGGCTAACAAACACATGAAAAGATGCTCAACATCACTTATTATCAGAGAAATGCAAATCAAAACCACTATAAGGTACCATTTCACGCCAGTCAGAATGGCTGCTATGCAAAAGTCCACAAGCAATAAATGCTGGAGAGGGTGTGGAGAAAAGGGAACCTTCTTACACTGTTGGTGGGAATGCAGACTAGTACAGCCACTATGGAGAACAGTGTGGAGATTCCTTAAAAATCTTTAAATAGAACTGCCTTATGATCCAGCAATCCCGCTGCTGGGCATAAACACTGAGGAAACCAGAATGGAAAGAGACATGTGTACCCCAATGTTCATCACAGCACTGCTTATAATAGCCAGGACATGGAAGCAACCTAGATGTCCATCCACAGATGAATGGATAAGCAAGGTGTGGTACATATACACAATGGAGTATTACTTAGCCATTAAAAAGAATACATTTGAATCAGTTCTAATGAGGTGGATGAAACTGGAGCCTATTATACAGAGTGAAGTAAGCCAGAAAGAAAAACACCAATACAGTATACTAACACATATATATGGAATTTAGAAAGATAGTAACAATAAGCCTGTATTCGAGACAGCAAAAGAGACACAGATATATAGAAGTCTTTTGGACTCTGTGGGAGAAGGAGAGGGTGGGATGATTTGGGAGAATGGCATTGAAACATGTATAATATCATATATGAAACGAGTAGCCAGTCCAGGTTCAATGCACGATTCTGGATGCTCGGGGCTGGTGCACTAGGATGACCCAGAGGGATGGTATGGGGAGGGGGGAGGGAGGAGGGTTCAGGATGGGGAACACATGTATACCTGTGGTGAATTCATTTTGATATATGGCAAAACCAATACAATAAAGTTAAAAAAAATAATAAAAATAAAACATTAGTTTAAAAAAAAAAAAAAAAACTATTTGCCTGTTGACCCAACAATATTACTCTTAGTTATTTGTCTACAGGAAATAATAGGATATGTCCAAAGATATTCATTCAAGAATGCTAGTCACAACAATATTTATACTAGATTAAAAATTGGAAATAGTTTAAGTGGTTAACAACAGGAAGGTACAGTTGACCTTGACTAATTATGGGGCTAGGGTTGCTGACCCTCCTTGCAGTAGAAAATCCAAATAAAACTTACTGTCAACCCTGCTCTCACGTGGCTCCTCCACATCCACAGTTCCTCTGTATCCACAGTTTGGTATCCTCAGTTAGCCCACAGTGGATCAGGTAGTACTGTGGTACTTCCTGTTTGAAAAATTCTGCATGTAAGGGAACCTGCACCATTCAAATCTGTGTTAGTCAAGGGTCAAGTGTAGCGTAATCAGTTACATTATAGCAAATGATGGGTTAGCTGGCACGGTTGACCTTATCATTTTTAAGTTTATCTATTTATTATTTATTTGGCTGTGTCAGGCCGTGGTTGAGGAACAGGGGGTCTCTGCTGCATTATGTAGGATCTTTCACTGGAGGGTCTTTCGTCAGGGCACCCGGGCTCAGTAGTCGAGGGGTGATCTCAGTTAGTTGCTCCACGGCAGGTGGGATCTGAGTTCTCTGACCAGGGATCCAACCTCCGTCGCTTACATTTCAAGGTGGACTCTTAACTTCAGGACCACCAGGAAATCCCTGACCATATATATATATATTTTTAATTAGTAACACACTATTAATGAAAAAAGATTATGAACTAAGAGTACAGTCTGAGATTAACTTTGCAAATTAAAAAATGTATATGAAAAGAGAGAAAAAGACAGTAAGGATATGCACCAAAATATCAAAGGGTGTCATCCATAGGAAACAGACACAGGTGGTGGCCGTGGCCTATTAGCAAACCTGCTTGGAATTCACAAATTCAGAGCAAATGTGCAAATTCTAATGAGCACTTCCTGCACATTCTACTGTATCAGCTTAAGCAACTGTCTCTTTTATAGCCTCTAGATGCATTCAGACAGTATAGCACATAAATAGGAAGATATTTAAATCTGAATTTATGGCAACAAAAATGATTCTTATACTGCATACTTAGCAAGTAGAAAAAATAAATAAATCCCCTAATACTTCAAGGAATTTAGGCCTTTTAAGTCTTGCCAGATCAGAACAGGTTAAGCTTTTTTTTTTGCAATGACTGATAAGAGTTTCCTAAGCTTCTTATCAGTTTTTAAACTGTTTGAAAAGAGTAGCTACAAGTGCAGGAAATAAGATGCTTGGTAAGCTCAGTGACTAATATCCAGTTTCTAATTTACAGTTTGATTTTTAAACGTTGAGCTTAAAAGTTAGTTCTTAGAATTTTACATTTCATGTGTTTCTTGTTACTTATGGAATGAAGTGGTCAAAGGAAAAGAAATTCTGCATTCATAACTGCATTTCTTTTCTATTTGGCCTCAGAGATCTTCACCCAAGAACACACTGATACGATTCAGAAGTTTAAGAAGTCATCTCTCTTTCTTCTTTACATAACTGAAACATAGGTACTATTCAAGTTACCAGCTCATTTTCACTGAAGAGGAAAACAAACAAGTGAAAAACAGAATGCGGAGTTCCTAAGTAGCGGAAGAAACCACAAGGCAATCAGAAATGACCCAAAAGCCAAGCTTGCAATTTTTTTTCATGAATTAAGTAATAAGGTCAACCACAAAAGGTGTCAGGTATGCAGTAAAATAGGCTGGCTTCAGCACATTCCTTTGCTTTATTACTTGGTTTTGACATTAAGGCAAGGAGACTGCCCTTAAAAACCCACATATTGAATACTGAGAACATGACATTTCACCAGACTTTGTTGCAAAACTAGAATTGTGTGAGAACATTGCCACTTTGTTCTTTTGGAACATAAAGCAGAATTTACCAAACAACAGTCCGCATGAAAGGCAGGAAGATCTGATTATGTGCTTATGAGCTTACGGCTTTCTTCTTCTTTCTTTTTATTTTTTTCATCTGGCATTCTTTGAGAACACACTAAAATTCTCTTGTTTTCTGGAGAGAAAGAGAGAGAGAGGTAGAAACTACCTAATGTAGAACGTGAGCTTCTATCAGTATCAAAACAAGGAAATCAGCTCCAGGCTTAGTTGGAGTGAGGTATGCAGTAGGCTAAGGGTGCCCATTTGGTTCGTCTGCATAGGTGGGTTGAGTCTGTTTACCACATCTGTTGTTTTTGCTGTTGTTTAGAAACTCAGTCATGGCCTACTCTTTGCAATCCCGTGGACTGTTGCCCATCAGGGTCCTCTGTCCATGGGATTTCCCAGGCAAGAATGCTGGAGTGGGTTGTTATTGCCTTCTCCAGGGGGCTTCCCGACCCAGGGACTGAACCCCATTTGCTGCACTGAGGTGGATTCTTTAATGCTGAGCCACTTGGGTGTATCTAGCAAATAAAAAAATCAAAATGGTAATGACATCAATAAAAAACCTCTCTAAGAGAGAGAACAAAGAGAAAATCATTTGCTCCTAGATATTTAGTCAAATCTAAGGTGGAATTTCTCTCCCGAATTTACTATGGTTCTCAATTAGGAATTATAATGCTTTGGATGGTGTTTCAAGAAAACTATCCTCAAGTCTGAGTTGCTTGTTTTCTTCATGACAGTTAATTTTATTTACTTTTAAAATATAAAGGGTATTTACTTGTTGAATTTACCTGTGCCAAGTATTTTGTTCTGACATTTGAACTCATAGTTGTGGCATATGGTATCTAATTCCCTGACCAGGGACTGAACCAAGACACTGGAAGCTCAGAGTCTTAGCCACTGGACCACCAGGGAAGTCCTAATGCTTAATTTTAAAATTAAGCTTTGCACAAAATATAGAATAAATATTTCACTGATTAAAAAATGAACAAATTCCAGCTCAAGTCTCTCATCCATCAATAATGGCAAAATTAACAGATCTGCACCCTCTGTGTAGGTAGGGGCTACTTCAGTGATATTTACAATCACAGAGGAGGTGAAAGGAGCACCTGTTTGCCAAAATACAGTCATCAAAGCCACACAAATAATTAACCCTAAACAGACTGAATAACTCTTATTTGGCCCCTAGATACATCATGAAATTAAAAAGGCTTACTATTGTCAAGTCACTAAGTTGTGTCTGACTCTTTGTCATCCCATGGACTGCAGCATCCTAGGCTCCTCTGTCCTCCACTATCTCCTGGAGTTTGCTCAAATTCATGTAACGATTCATGGACATGAATGGATAGAATCAGTGATGCTATCTAACCATCTCATCCTCTGCCACTCCCTTCTCCTTTTGCCTTCAATCTTTCCCAGCACCCCCTTTTCCAATAAGTACGCTCTTTGAATCAGGTGGCCAAAATATTGGAGCTTCACCTTCAGCATCAGTCCTTTCAATGAACACCCAGGACTGATTTCCTTTAGGATTCACTGGTTTGTGCTCTGTGCAGTCCAAGGGACTCTCAAGAGTCTTCTCCAGCACCACAATTCTAAAGCATCAATTCTTCTGTGCTCAGCCTTTTTTATGATCCAACTCTCACATCTGTACAGGACTACTGGAAAAACCATAGCTTTGAATATATGGACCTTTGTCAGCAAAGTGATGTTTCTGCTTTTAATACAATGTCTGGGTTTGTCATAGCTTTCCTTCCAAGGAGCACTATAGCAGCAGCATCTTTTAGGATTTTAAATAACTCAGCTGGAATTCCATCACCTTCACTAGCTTTAATCAGTAGTAAATGATTCCTAAGACCAACTTGACTTCACACCCCAGGATGTCCCGCTCTAGGTGAGTGACCACATCATTGTGGTTATCCAGATCATTAAGACATTTTTGTATAGTTCTTTGGTGTGTTCTTGCCACCTCTTCTTAATCTCTTTTGCTTCTGTTAGGCCCTTGCAGTTTCTTTCCTTTATTATGCCCATCTTGGCATGAAATGTTCCCTTGATATCTCCAGTTTGCTTGAAGAGATTGCTAGTCTTTCTCATTCTATTGTTTTCCTCAATATCTTTGCGTTGTTCATTGAAGAAGGCCTTCTTCTCTCTCCTTGCTAGTCTCTGGAATATTCATTAATGTATTGAAAATAAATTTCTTGGCGGTGGGCGGGGGGGAGGCATGCTTCGCTGGCATGTCAGTGATTAGGGCTCTGCACTTCCACTGCAGGGGGTATGGATTCCATTCCTGATTGGGGAATTAAGATCCCACATGCCACACTGGCAAAGAAAATAGAGAATTTCTTGGACTCTGTCCTTATTACTGCACTTAGTTGCTGAGTTCCCTTTCCACTTAAAAGCCTAAAAGGTAACCTTTTGTGTGAACTTTGCAATTTACAAATTAAACTCTGTAATCCAGGGCTTCTTCCCCTCTCCATTTTCCTTCTCTTTTCCAGGGATTTACATGTTGTTCTGACCTCAGAGGCCCCTGGTCCAGGATCTGCTGAGCTGGGTGATTCCCTGGTCTGGTCGCCAGCTCCCGTGCTTTGCTGCCCCATGTCTCCATCCACCTCTGCCAAGTTTGCCCTGAGCACAGGGCCCCTCCCGTTCTGCCATCCCTCTCTCAGCCACTCCTGGGTGCTTTGGGGAGCTCAGGAAACTGCTGGATGCTCACTGTCCTGCAGGGTGCGGGGAAATGTCTTAGTCATCCACGGAGGACTGCTAGAAGCAAGCTGAGGATCCTCTCTACCCTCAAGTGCCTCTGTATTCCTGCAGAGAATTTCTCGTCTTCTCAGTTGACTGAGGAGAATGGACAGAGGATACAATCTTTTCTTATGCACCTAAGTGTAAGTGTCGGAGAAGGCAATGGCACCCCACTCCAGTACTCTTGCCTGGAAAATCCCATGGACGGAGGAGCCTGGTGGGCTGCAGTCCATGGGGTCGCTAAGAGTCAGACATGACTGAGCAACTTCACTTTCACTTTTCACTTTTATGCATTGGAGAAGGAAATGGCAACCCACTCCAGTGTTCTTGCCTGGAGAATCCCAGGGACAGGGGAGCCTGGTAGGCTACCGTCTATGGGGTCACACAGAGTCGGACACGACTGAAGTGACTTAGCATAGCATAAGTGTTAGTCGCTTCAGTTGTGCCCCCATGGACGGTGTAGCCCATCGGGCTCCTCTGTCCATGGGGATTCTTCAGGCAAGAATGCTGGGTTGACATTTCCTTCTCCAAGGGATCTTCCTGACCCAGGGACTGAACCCGGGACTCCTGCCTTGCAGGCAGATTCTTTACCATCTGAGCCATTAGGGAAGCCCCTTAGGCACCTATCAGCTTCTAAATTCTAGTCACCTGCTCTCAGATTTTCTTCTGTTTCCTTTCTATAGCCAACTTTATACTTCCTCTTTGGTTTATGATGTAAACGTCCTGAGTCCTCCCAAGTGTTTATTCATGTAGAACTCAAAAAAACCCCCCATGTTTCCTCTTTCAAGAAACCTGCCCTATAAAAAAAGCCTACTATTTCAGCTGTGATGTTAAAATCCTATTCGGAAACTTGGTTGTCCTCTTGGTGCTGGGCTATGCGCACTCCTTCTAGAGTAATGACCGCTATTGATTAAGTAAAGGGGGAAACGGTAATCAGGGGTGATAGGAGCCCCCTAGTGGGCATTTGGAGACGTGCAGGACATTTTTAGTGGTCACAGTGATTTAGGGATTTGGTGGGAGAGGGTAAGGACGTAAATATCTTGCAATTGCAGGACAATGCCATGCAAAATACCAATAGTTTCCTGCTGAAAAATGCCAAAGACATTCTTTGGGGGCTTTTCCAGTCTCTGGCCCCATCTCTCTTACTATACAGGAAGGCTCTAGGACCCTCTTTGCTCACCTCTGAGAGCCTGACTCCTTTCCTGCCCACAATCCATGGGACTAGCTTGAGTCCTCGGGTAGTCCTTGCATCTCTCTGACCTGAGCTGTTTCAGGAGAGGAACAAGATGCTGGATCGGGAGGTACATTTAGCTATTCCACCCTTTAATTTCCTGTTCCTCTTCCACCCGTGTAGAGCTTTAAATTTTTTCCTCTGAGCTTGCTTGACCAGTCTCCTACACGCAAAATTTACCAAAGTTCTTCTCTTGCTTCTCATCCCCACTCCTATTATTGCTATGTGCAAGAGAAAATGTGAAACAGCCTATATTTTAGTCCTGTCGCTAACCATGATTTTGGGCCAGTCTTTTAACCCCATGGTCAGCTTAGTTTTCTCATTTGTAAAAATGAAAGCATGAGGCTAAATGATCTCTAACGGCATGTCAGCTCTGTGCTTCTACAGAAAAAAAAAAAAAACATTTGTTCTGCGTTTTGGACACACTTTACATTTCTTTCTTGACAAAGGTCCTTTAGTCTCTTTTGTTAATAATTTAGAAGTGGACTCTTCAGAGGAAATGGCAATAATGAAACTAGATTACCATATCATTTTGTGGCAAGTGTTGGTTAATTATTGAGCTATATATAGTAAAATATATATACATATATTTTGTGATTCTGTTTTTCACAAAGGATCAATCTCTCATCTTTCTTTGCTTTATTAATACATTCAGGAAATATTTATAATCATCTATTGTGTGTCAGGCATTATTCTAGATACAATAGTGTTGAAAACATAACAGTGAACAAAATAAACTCAATGTTTTCACAGAGCTCACATTCTAGATTATCAGTTCTCAAAGTGTGGCCCCTTTAAAATATCTCAAGAGTATCCAAAAGGTCAAAACATTTTATTAATAATACTAATTTGACTTTTTCAGTGTGTTCACATTTGCGCTGATGGTACCCAAAAAAATGGTGGGTTAAATTAAGTGCCTTAGCATGAATCAAGGTTGTGATGCCAAGTGCTAGAAGTTACTGTATTCTCCCCCACTGCACACTTTTGTACTGGCGTAAAGGAAAGCCAGTTTCCTTTAAGCAGCCATTTACAGAGCAATACAAATTATTAACTTTTATACACAATGATTGTCTTGAGGAAATCACATGTGATTATTTGAATTGTATGCTAGTCAATTTTTTAAATGAAATCTCACCTTTCCTTGAAATAACAGCTGAACGATGAACTATGGTTTCCTAGACTCGAAAACGGGCAGATTTTTTTTGGAAATGAGCCAAGTAATTCTGATACTTCTAGGAAAATAACTGGCAGTAATTGTTGCCAATGATAAAATCAAACTTTCAGGCAAAAAATAGAATTTTGAAAAAATCTGTATCTACCACTGTTAGTTTAACAGCTTCCCAAAACACAAAAATTCTGATGAGCTTGGTGGCAATATTAGCAGATAGGATTTTTTCAATGTTGTGTAATGAAGTGTGCCAACATTTGGAAGATCTACATAGCTCAGTGAACTATCTACCAAATGACCAATGCATGATGCTACAAATAATGCATATGATAAAGATCCATTAAAGTTGTGAAACAGACATGAAATTTTAATGTAACAGTATAAAAAGAACTTTTCAACATGTTTTAAATATTCCAGTTACATGGTACTACAGGCCTGGTTTTCTTTCAGAAAAGAAATTTAGTAGTTCTCAGCCAAATAAACAAACACATCCCCAGTTCTCATGTTTGGTAATTATAACATTTTTAGTGAATAAGAATACTAAGGTTTGTGTTGTGAGAAGTGAAGTGTTTCCTCTATTTTAAAATGTATTTGGTTAAGTGAAAATTAGTAAGCTTGTGCTTACCTGAATTTTTTTGGAATGCAGAATATTAAGAAGCAATGTCCTAAGTGACAGAGACCAGAGAGGAGTAAAGCATCAGCTGCAGACTTTCTTCAAATGCTTAGAATGTAGTACTGGAGAAAGCAGAAGCTGGAAATAAGATTGCTGGCAGAAATACCAACAACCTCAAAAATGCAGATGATACCACTCTAATGGCAGAAAGTAAAGAAGAACTAAAGAGCCTCTTGATGAGGGTGAAAGAGGAGGGTGAAAAAGCTGGCTTAAAACTCAACATTCAAAAACTAAGATCATGGCATCCAGTCCACCACTTCATGGCAAATAGAAGGGGAAAAAGTGGAAACAGAGGCAGATTTTATTTTCTTGGACTCCAAAATCACTGTGAATTGTGACTACAGTCATGAAATTATAAGACATTTGCTCCTTGGAAGGAGCAAAACCTATGACAAACCTAGACAGCGTATTAAAAAGCAGACATCACCTTGCCAACAAAGGTCCATACAGTCAAAGCTATGACTTTTCTGGGCTTCCCTGGTGACTCAGATGGTAAAGAATCCACCTGCAGTACAGAAGACCTGGGGTTGATCCCTGAGTCGGGAGGATCCCCCAAAGAAGGGAATGGCTACCCACTCCAGTATTCTTGCGTGGAGAATGCCATGGACAGAGGAGCCTGGTGGGCTAGAGTCCACAGGATAGCAAAGAGTCGGACACAACTGAGCGACTAACACTTTCACTTTCATGTATCTTCCAGTAGTCATGTACAGATGTGAGTGTGGGCCATAAAGAAGGCTGAGCACTGAAGAATTAGATGCTTTTGAATTGTGGTGCTGGAGAAGACTCTTGAGAGTCTCTTGGACTGTAAGAAGATCAAACCAGTCAATCCTAAAGAAAATCAACCCTGAATATTCATTGGAAGGACTGATGCTGAAGCTCCAGTACACTGGCTACCTGATGCAAAGAGCAGACTCATTGGAAAAGACCCTGACGCTGATTGAGGGCAAGGGGAGAAGGGTGCAACAGAGGATGAGATGGCTGGACAGCATCACCGATTCAACAGGAATGAACCTAAGCCAACTCCTGGAGATAGTGAAGGACAAGGAAGCCTGGAGAGCTGCAGTCCAGAGTGAGACACAGCTTAGTGACCGAAGAACAACTTGTATAACTGTGGTGAGCCAGTGAGAGGGGCCTGGCTGTCTGGAAACAAAAAAGTCATTGCTCTTTTTACATTTGTCCACTGAACTTATCAAAAGCATTGAGCAGAAAACACAGACATAGGTGATTCATTCATTCTTCCAGTGTTCCTTCTCAGCTTTTTTTATAATACAAATGTGGTCATGTTTGGTTTCTCATTGTTTGCATTGTTTGGACAGTTCAGAATGTTAATCATATGGAGAATTCCTGATGTACATAATATATCCAGAGTCGTGGATACATAATATATATTATATATGCGTAAATTTTATTTTTGAATCTTCTAGAACAAAATAGTCAAAACTTTTCTCAGGATAAACAAAACATGAAAATTATATTTTCAAGTATACAAATGGTGTGTTTATAATTGCTGAATTTACTTTAGAGAATACATACTTGTCTTTCTCCCCTCTTTAAGCTTTGAAGTTTTTTTATCAAAGAGCCTGTCTGAGGGACCCCCTTGGTGGTCCAGTCATGAAGACTCTGTGTTCCCAGTGCAGAGGGCCCAGGTTCAATCCTGGTCAGGAAACTAGATCCCACATGTTAGTAACTAAGATCTGGCACAGCCAAATATGTAAATAAATATAAATGAATATAAAAAAGACTATTTGTGGCTTACATTTGAGATTTTGAAAGCAGTTTTTAATTCTAAGAATTAATTCTTGTGTTCCTTCTCAGACTAAGCACCAAAGTGTTAGTTGCTCATCATGGCAACCTACTCCAGTATTCCTGTCTGGAGAATCCCGTGGACAGAAGAGCCTGGCAGGCTATAGTCCCTAGAGTCACACAGAGTTGGACACGACGGAAGCCACTTTACACATATGCACGCAAGTACACGCATATCCAGCTCTTTGTGACCCCGTGGACTGTAGTCCATCAGGCTCCTCTGTCCATGGGATTCTACAGGCAAGAATACTGGAGTGGGTTGCCCTTCCCTTCTCCAGCGGTTCTCAACCCAGGTATTGAACCCAGGTCTCCTGCATTGTTGGCAGATTCTTTACCACGTGAGCCACCAGGGAAGCCTAAAAAGGAAGGAAAAACTAGGCTTTCTCCATCAACTATACCAATAAAAAATGTAATGGGGAAAAAAATTTCTTTAGAGTTTTCCTTGGCAGAATTTTCCTTTTCTCCTGTGTAGACCATTACTTAACTCTCTTGTGACATTTGTAAGTTTTTTGATACAGAAGAATTATTTGTGTAAGTTCTTGATGAATAAAATAAATGTGTATGATTAGTGAGATGATGACTGTTGTTTCTGACAGATATTTGTTATAGTAATCCAGATATAACTAAGCTGCTGCTGTTGCTAAGTCGCTTCAGTCATGTCCGACTTTGTGGGACCCCATAGACGGCAGCCCACCAGGCTCCCCTGTCCCTGGGATTCTCCAGGCAAGAACACTGGAGTGGGTTGCCATTTCCTTCTCCAATGCATGAAAGTGAAAAGTGAAAGTGAAGTCGCTCAGTTGTGTCCAACTCCTAGCGACCCCATGGACTGCAGCCTACCAGGCTCCTCCATCCATGGGATTTTCCAGGCAAGAGAACTATGCTAGCCACCTCAAATTACATAGGATGCTTATTTCTGAAATGATAATGGTTCTAGCCAGATTATTTTTTTTTTTAAGTTAATTGATCTATTTTCAGACTTCATGCTGTAACTAGTCTTTAAGAAACTATTCCTTGTTGAATACTCTTTCAAATAAAAATATCCTCAAATATACAAAAATGTTATTACTCTTCACTTTTATAGCGACATATTTATGTCAGACTGGGTTTTCTTTATAAAACTCTACTAAAGCAACTTACTGCATTCATAAAATAGGAAGATATGAGAATGTTTGACTATGTTAGATATTAATAAGATTTGAAAATGTGAAACAGGGACTTCCTTGGCAGTCCAGTGGTTAAACTCTGCCCTTCTATTGTAGAGAGTGTGGGTTTGATCCTTGATGGGGGAGCTAAGATTTTGCATACTTCACAGCAAGACCAAAAATTAGGGGAAAAAAACTAAAACAATGCCACTCTTTTTGCAATTTTTTTTGAAACTACAATTATTTTTCGTAAAAATATGTTATACATGGTGATATTTAATGAATTTATGATTGTTATATATGTATATATAACCTGATTTCTTTGGTTTCATCCATTTTACTAAAAATTTTATTCTGGAATATAAATATTACTCTTTATACTTTAAAATATTTATTGTTTTTAGGAGCAAAATGGACACGATGGGTTATCAAACAAAGCTCTATACTTTCTTTTTAATTTTTTAAAAATTATTTTTTTAATTGGCATATAATTGCTTTACGATATTGTATTGGTTTCTGCCACGTATCAACATGAATCAGCCATAGGTATACATATGTTCTCTTCCTTTTGAAACTCCCTCCCACTTTCCACCTCACCCTACCCCTATGGATTGTTTTTTTAATCATCTCTATCAGAGGGATAATTGTTATAGCTCTGTTAACATATATTTATATTGTTTTTAATATTTTTCTAAAATATTATTTGTATACCATATTCACACTCGAAGGTAATTTGATAGTTTATACATTTGAACATCCAATAAAAATTTCAGATTCATATATATTAATATATTTATTATATGCCATTGGAGAAGGAAATGTCAACCCACTCTAGTGTTCTTGCCTGGGAAATCCCATGGACAGAGGAGCCTGGAGAGCAGCAGTCCATGGGGGTCACAAAAGAGTCAGACACAACTCAGGGACTAAACAATAAAAAACAAATATGCCATAGAGAAAGACAAGACTTGCTATTACATGATTCTTCTTACTATATTTCCATTTGCTGCAAAGAACAGTCTGGAATCTCTACTTCTTCCTTCTGTCAGTGTCATTAGACATATGGCTTGAAACCAAACATGTTGGACTAAGAAGGAAGTTTTTAAACCAAAATTAAACATAATTGATTCCTCTGTCTTTTCCTTCTCTTCTTTTATCAAAAAGCTAGATAAAGTATCCCATGAAGTTGTATCCCATCCCCTATTCTTTCTCTCTATCCCTTGGGACAGCACTAAGTGGTCTCATTATTTCTCACTGGGATAAAAACCACTCTAGAATTATCTCACCCTACACCACTAAATTATACAACTAAAACAGCTCAAAAGGGAAAAAAGCACTAAAATAATATAAAATAATTATCACTTTCTATGTGCCAGGTGGTTTATATATAGTATTGCTAATCTCACAAGAACATACAGTGGGATTTATTATATTATCCATTTGTCAGATGAGGAAAGTGTTAATTGCTCATTCGTGTCCAACTCTTTGAGACCCTGTGGACTACAGCCCACCAGGCTCCTCTGTCCATGAAATTCTCCAGGCAAGAATACTGGAGTGGGTTGCCATTCCCTTCTTCAGGGAATCTGGAAACCAAGTTTCAAAATTCTGCTTGAGTTCAGATTACTAATAAGTGGTAGACCTGGAATTCAAGCCCAGGACTCTGTACCTCAGAGGTAATAAATGTGAACAGGACTTGAAATCAAGTACCCTGCTCTTTCCATTACACTGTGTACTTCACAGGTAACTGATGTTTCTGCAAGTAATAATAACAGTTACAATATCAACAGAGTAAAAAGGCAACCACACAGTGGTTTGCAAATATCCACAAAGTAACTTACTAAGATCTTATTAGAATTGCATTGACTTTATAGATCAATGTTTGCAAAAGAAATATTTGGCAAATCATATATCAAGTAAGGGATTAATATTCAGAATATATAAAGAACTCCTAAAACTCATCAAAAAATCCTCCCAAACAATCCAATACAATAATCAGCAAAGGACTTGAATAGATATTTCTCCAAAGAAGATAAATAAATGGCCAATAAGCACATTAAAAAAAGATCAACAACATTAATCATTAGGGAAGTGCAAATTAAAACTAAAATGAGATACCATTTCCCACCCGATGGAACAGTTACTATCAAAAAACTAGAAAATAAAAAGTGCTGGGAAGGATTTGAAGAGACTGGAACTCTTGGGTGCTGTTGGTGACAAAGTAAAGTGGTACAGCCGCTGTGGAAAAAGTACAGTAAGGTAAGGCAAGGTAAGTCACTTCAGTCGTGTCCAACTCTGTGTGACCCCATAGACGGCAGCCCAACAGGCTCCCCCATCCCTGGGATTCTCCAGGCAAGAACACTGGAGTGGGTTGCCATTTCCTTCTCCAATGCATGAAAGTGAAAAGTGAAGTGAAGTCGCTCAGTCGTGTCCGACTCTTAGCGACCTCATGGACTGCAGCCCACCAGGCTCCTCCGCCCATGGGATTTTCCAGGCAAGAGTACTGGAGTGGGTGCCATTGCTGTCTCCGAAAAGTACGGTAGTTCCCCCCAAAATTAAAAATGGAATTACCATATGATTCATCAATTTCATTTCTGGTTATGTACGCAGAAGAATCGCAAGCAGGGTCTCAAAGAGATGTTTTGTGTCCATTTTCATAGCAGCATCATTCAAAACCGCTAAAACATGAAAGAAACCCAAGTATCCAGTAATGGATGAATACATCCTATGTGAAATATACATACAATAGAGTATTATTCAGCCCTAACAGGGAAGAGAATTCTGACATATCCTACAACATGGATGAATCTGGACAACATTATGCTAAAGACACACACACACACAAACAAATATTGTATGATTCTACTTCCATGAGGTACTTAGAGCAGTTGAACTCAGAGAAGCAGAGAGAGAACAGTGGTCGCCAGCAGCTGAGGGGAGAGTGGAATTGGGAGTTACAGAGTTTAAAGAAGAAATAGAACTTTCTTTGTTCACTGATGACATGATTGTTTATACAGAAGATCTGAAATAACTGCAAAAAACATCTTTCTGGGACTAATAAGCAACTGTAAGCAAAGCTGCAGGATATAAAGTTAACATACAGAAGTATATATGTACCAATAATGAACAAGTGGAATTTAAAATTTATAAAAATAGCACATACATTAGCATACCTCTAAAATGAAATACTTAGGTATGAATCTAACAAAATATGTGCAACATCTAGTTAAAAAACCACAAGTCTTTGATGAAAGAACTCAAAGACCTAAATACATGGAGAGATATTCTATATACATGGACAGGAAGACTCAACATTGATCTATAGAGTCAATGCAGTCCTAATAAGATCTTAGGGAGTTACTTTGTGGATATCAACAACTGATTATAAATGTACACAGAGGCCATCCATGGTGGTCCAGTGGATCAGAATCCTTCTGCCAGTGCAGGGTATCTCTGCTGCAGGAAGATTCCACATGCTACAGGGCTGCTAAGCCCTGTGTGCCGCACGGCCGCCTGTGTGCCGAGAGCTTGTGCTCTGCAACAAGAGAAGCCACCACAGTGAGAAGCCCATCTACCACAGCTAGAGAGTGTGGTACCCCTGCTCCCCAAAACTAGAGAAAGCCTCTAGTTCCACTCTCCCCTGCAGCAATGAAGACGCAGTGCAGCCAAAATAAATAAATGAAATAAAATTTAAGAAACTTAAATAAGTAAATAAATGTACACAGATAAAAGATCCAGAATAGCCAACACAATATTGAAGGAAAAGAAAAAAAAAAAATCAGAGGGCTGAGACAACCTGAACTTAAAACTTACTATCAGATCAGATCAGATCAGTCGCTCAGTCGTGTCCGACTCTTTGCGACCCCATCAAGATAGTGTGGTGTTGGCAAAAGGAAAGATGTGTAGATTGATGGAAGAGCCAAGAGAGCTCAGAATTATATTCGTATAAATATAAGCAACTGATCTTTGACAAAGAAGCAAAGACAGTACAATGGAGTAAAGATTAACTTTTCCACAGATGGTGCTGAAACAACTGGACATCAATATAAAAAAATATGAATGTAGACACAGACACTATACATTTTATGGAAATTAACTAAAGTATATTTGGAAAACTCAGCAGTGGCCACAAGATTGGAAAAGGTCAGTTTTCATCCCAAACCCAAAGAAAGGCAATGCCAAAGAATGCTCAAACTACCGCACAATTGCACTCATCTCACACACTAGTAAAGTAATGCTCAAAATTCTCCAAGCCAGGCTTCAGCAATATGTGAACCGTGAACTTCCTGATGTTCAAGCTAGTTTTAGAAAAGGCAGAGGAACCAGAGATCAAATTGCCAACATCTGTTGGATCATGGAAAAAGCAAGAGAGTTCCAGAAAAACATCTATTTCTGTTTATTGACTATGCCAAAGCCTTTGACTGTGTAGATCAAAATAAACTGTGGAAAATTCTTCAAGAGATGGGAATACCAGACCACCTGATCTGCCTCTTGAGAAATCTGTATGCAGGTCAGGAAGCAACAGTTAGAACTGGTCATGGAACAACAGACTGGTTCCAAATAGGAAAAGGAGTTCGTCAAGGCTGTATATTGTCACCATGTTTAAATAACTTATATGCAGAGTACATCATGAGAAATTCTGGACTGGAAGAAACACAAGTTGGAATCAAGATTGCTGGGAGAAATATCAATAACCTCAGATATGCAGATGACACCACTCTTATGGCAGAAAGTTAAGAGGATCTCAAAAGCCTCTTGATGAAAATGAAAGTGAAGAGTGAAAAGGTTGGCTTAAAGCTCAACATTCAGAAAACGAAGATCATGGCATCTGGTCCCATCACTACATGGGAAATGGATGGAGAAACAGTGGAAACAGTGTCAGACTTTATTTTGGGGGGCTCCAAAATCACTGCAGATGGTGACTGCAGCCATGAAATTAAAAGACGCTTACTCCTTGGAAGGAAAGTTATGACCAACCTAGATAGCATATTCAAAAGCAGAGACATTACTTTGCCAACAAAGGTTCGCCTAGTCAAGGCTATGGTCTTTCCTGTGGTCATGTATGGATGTGAGAGCTGGACTGTGAAGAAGGCTGAGTGCCGAAGAATTGATGCTTTTGAAGTGTGGTGTTGGAGAAGACTCTTGAGAGTGCCTTGGACTGCAAGGAGATCCAACCAGTCCATTCTGAAGGAGATGAGCCCTGGGATTTCTTTGGAAGGAATGATGCTAAAGCTGAAGCTCCAGTATTTTGGCCACCTCAGGCGAAGAGTTGACTCATTGGAGAAGACTCTGATGCTGGGAGGGACTGGGGGCAGGAGGAGAAGGGGACGCCAGAGGATGAGATGGCTGGATGGCATCACTGACTCGATGGATGTGAGTCTGAGTGACCTCCGGGAGTTGGTGATGGACAGGGAGGCCTGGCGTGCTGCAGTTCATGGGGTCGCAGTCGGACACGACTGAGCGACTGATCTGATCTGATCTGATATATATCACAGACCTAACAGTAAAACTCAAAACTGCAAAACTCCTAGAAGATAACACTGGAAAAAAATCTGTGTTACCTTAGGTATGGTGAGGACTTTTTAGCTATAACACCTAAGGCAAAATCCATGAAAGAACTGATAAGCTGGCCTTCATTAAAATTAAAAGCTTCTCCTCCACAAAAGACAGTGTGAAGAGAAGGAGGAGACAAGCCATTGAGAGGGAGAAAATATTTGTAGATGGCAACTCTGTTAAAGGTCTTTTACCCAAAATACACGAAGAACTCTTACAACCCAACAACAATACAAAACTTGATTATAAATGGGCCAAAGATATGAATAGATACCTTACTAAAGAAGATATACAGTTAACAAACAATCATATGAAAAGAAGTTCAATATCATATTTCACTGAGAACTTGAAAATTAAAACAAGATATCACTATACATCTATTTAACTATTCTAATGAATAGTTAAAATTCAAAATACTGAGAACAACAAAACTTATGAAGGATATGGAGCAACAAGAACTCTCATATATTGCTTGCATGTGTGCTAAGTCACTTCAATCGTGTCCAAGTCTTTGCAAGCCCATGAAGCCCATCAGGATGCTCTATCCATGGGATTATCTTGACGAGAATATTGGAGTGGGTCGCCATTTCCTCCTCCGGGGGATCTTCCTAACCCAGGGACTGAACCCACGTCTCTTATGCCTCCTGCATTGGCAGATGGGTTCTTTATCACTAGTGCCACCTAGAAAGTCCCATACAATACTGGCATGAATTAAAAATAGTACATGCACTCTGGAAACATTTGGTGGCTTCTTAAAACTAAACATAATTTTACCACAAAATCTAGCAATCATGCTTTTGATATTTAGCCAAAGGAGTTGAAAACTCATGTTAACACAAAATCTGCACAGGGATTTTTATATCAGCTTTATTCATAATTGCCAAAACTTGGGAGCATTCAATATGCCCTTTAGCTGGTGAACAAATAATCTGGTACATCCAGAAAATGGAATATTATTTAGCACTGAAAAGGAGTTATCAAACCAGGATAAGACATAGAGGAAACTTTATCACATATTACTAAGTGAGAAAAGCTAATCTGGAACAGCTATATCTTATATGATTTCAACTATATGGCCTTCTAGAAAAGGCAAAACTATGGTGACAGTAATGGCATCCCACTCCAGTACTCTTGCCTGGCAAATCCCATGGATGGAGGAGCCTGGTGGGCTGCAGTCCAGGGGTTTGCTAAGAGTTGGACACTACTGAGCGACTTCACTTTCACTTTTCACTTTCATGCACTGGAGAAGGAAATGGCAACCCACTCCAGTGTTCTTGCCTGGAGAATCCCAGGGATGGGGAAGCCTGGTGGGCTGCTGTCTATGGGGTCGCAGAGTCGGACAAGACTGAAGTGACTTAGCAGCAACTTAGCAGCATGGAGACAGTAAAGAGATGAGCGACTGCCCGGGGTTAGAGGGAGGAAAGTTTGGACAGGCAGAGCGCAGAGGAATTTTAGGTCCATTCTGTACAATACTGTAATTTCAGATACATGTCGTTATATATTAGTCAAAACTTATAGAATGTGCAACACCAGGAATGAATCTTACTGTAAATTACAGAGTTTGGATGATAATAATTGTGTTAATTCTCCATTCCCTAGGATTTGTTGCTGTTGCTGCTTATTGTAGTTGCTATTGGTTAGTGACTTTTCTAAACAGACTAATTCTATAGTCTGTTCTTTGCTTTCTGTGGCCCCTGGAGTCTCCATTACATTATCTTAGTGGTCAGCTAATGATTGGGCAGAGCTTCCTTGAATATATACACACCTTAGAGATATTGCAGCTTTGGTTCCAGATCACTGCAATAAAGCAGATATCTCAAAAGAACTAGTCACAGATTTTTTGATTTCCAGTATATATAAAAGTCATGTTTACACTACCCTGTAGTCTATTAATTATGCAATAGCATTATGTCTAAAAAAACAAAAATGTACATACCTTAATTAAAAACCTTTATTGCTAAAAAATGCTAACCATCATCTGAGCCTTTAGGAAGTTGTAATATTTTTGCTGGTGGAGGGTCTTACCTCAATGTTGGTGGCTGCTGACCTTTCGGAGAGGTGGTTGCTGAAGGCTGAGGTGGCTGTGGCAAAGCCTTAAAATAGGACAGCAATGAAGTTTGCTACATTGATTGACTCTTCATTTCATGAACAATTTCTCTGTAGCATGTACCGCTGTTTGACAGGATTTTACCCACTGCAGAACTTAAAAAATGAATTGAGCTTCTCAAACCCTGCTATTGCCTTATCAATGAAGTGTATATAATATTCTAAATCCTGTTGTTCAACAAACTTCATAGTTTGTTGTTCAAACAACATGTTCACTTGGAGTAGATTTCATCTCAAGAAAACACTTTCTTTGTACATCTTTAGGAAGCAACTCCTCATTCATTAAAGTTTTATTGTGAGTTTGCAGTATTCAGTCACATCTTCAGGCTCCACTTCTAATTCTCTTGCTATTTCTACCACATCTGCAGTTACTTCCTCCACTGAAGTCTTGAATCCCTCAGAGTTACCCATGAGGACTGGAATCAACTTCTTTTATCTTCCTGTTAATGTTGGCATTAAGACCTCCTCCCATGAATCACAAATATTCTTAATGGCATCTAGAACTGTGAAACCTTCCAAAAGTTTTCCAATTTACTTTGCCCAGATCAATCAGAGGAATCAGTGTCTATGACAGCAATAGCCTTACAAAATGTATTTCTAAAATAAGACTTAAAAGTCAAAATTAATCCTTGATTAATGGACAGAAGAATAAATGTATTAGTAAGCACAACATTGGAGAAGGTAATGGCACCCCACTCCAGTACTCTTGCCTGGAAAATCCCATGGACGGGGGAGCCTGGTAGGCTGCAGTCCATGGGGTCGCTAAGAGTCAGACACTACCGAGCGACTTCACTTTCACTTTCATGCATTGGAGAAGGAAATGGCAACCCACTCCAGTGTTCTTGCCTGGAGAATCCCAGGGACGGGGGAGCCTGGTGGGCTGCTGTCTGTGAGGTCACACAGAGTTGGACACGACTGAAGCGACTTTGTAGCAGCAGCAGCAAGCACAACATTGTTGAAATCAATATGAATCTTCCCTGGTGGCCCAGTGGCTAAGACGTTTGCTCCTTATGCAGGGAGCCTGGGTTTGATCCCTGGTCAGGGAACTAGATCCCACATGGCACAACTAAATATTCTAAGTGCCAACTGAGAACCATCACAGCCAAATAAATAATGGGTGGTGATGCTCAGTCATGTCCAACTCTTTGCGACCCCGTGGACTGTAGCCCAAAAGCTCATCTGTCCATGGGATTTCCCAGGCAAAAATATTGGGGTGGGTTGCCATTTCCTTCTCTAGGGGACTTTCCCTACCCAGGGATTGTACCCAAGTCTCTTGCATCTCTTGCATTGGCAAGCAGATTCTTTACCACTGCACCACCTGGGAAGCTCATAAAAATAAATTTAAATAAATAATTTCAAGAATTTGTTGAAAAAGAAAGAAAATAACATTACTCTCACTGTAAATCCATACCAGAGACTCTTGGATGACCAGGTTCATTGTCAATGAATGGAATATTTTCAAAGGAATCTCTTTTCTGAGTAGTAGCTCTTAACATTGGGCTTAAAATATTCAGTAAACCATGTTGTAAACAGATAGGCTGTCATCCAGGCTTCGTTGTTCCATTTACAGAGTACAGGCAGAGTAGATTTAACATAATTCTTAAAGGTCCTAGGAGTTTCAGAATAGTAAGTAAGCACTGGCTTCAACTTAAAGTCACCAGCTATGCTGGCCCCAGCAAAAGAGTCAGCCTGTGCTTTGAATTTTGAAGGCAGACATTGACTTCTCTCTAGCTATGATAGTCCCCAATGGCATCTTCCTCCAATCTGAGGTTGTTTCATCTACATTAAAAACCTGTTGTTTAGTGTAACCACCTTCATTAATTATCTTAGATCTTGATGACTTGCTATAACTTCTAGAACAGTCCTTGCTACTTCACCTTGCACTTTTATGTTATAGAGATGGCTTCTTTTTTTAAACCTTATGAACCAACTTCGGCTAGCTTCAAACTTTTCTTCTGCAGCTTCCGTGCCTCTTTCAACCTTCATAGAGCTGAAGAGTTAGGGCTGTGCTCTGCATTAGGCTTTGGCTTAAGGGGACGTTGTGGATGGTTTGATTCACTAAAACTTTCTCCATACAGCAATAAGGCTGTTTTGCTTTCTTACCATTCATGTATTCACTGGAGTAGCACTTTTAATTTCCTTTTAAGAACCTTTCCTTTGTATTAACAACTTGGACAACTGGTTCAAGAGGCCTAGCTTTCAGCCTGGCATGATTTCCTCACTAAGCTTAATCATTTCTAATTTTTTATTTAAATTGAGAAACATGTGAGACTTCCTAGGTGGTGAAGTAGTAAAGAATCTGCCTACCAGTGCAGGAGCTGCAGAAGACATGTGTTCAATCCTGGGTTGGGAAGATCCCCTGAAGAAGGGAATGGCACCCCGATCCCTTATTCTTACCTGGGAAATCCCATGGTCAGAGGAGCCTGGTGGGCTACAGTCCATGGACTTGCAAAGAGTCGGACATGACTTAGTGACAAAGTCTTCCTTTCACTTGAAAACTTAGATGCCATTAACTGTCCTAATTTTAAAATTGTTGTATCTCAGGGTAAAGGGAGGCCCTAGGAAAGGGAGAAGGATAGGGAACAGATGGCTGATGGAACAGCCAAAACACACATAGCATTTATTGATTATGTTCTCTGTCTTATATGGGCATGATTCATGGAGCCCCAAAACAATTAAAATAGTAACATCAAAGATCTCTGGTCACAGCTCACTATAAGAAGCATAATAATAATGAGACAGTTTGAAAAATAGTGAGATTACTAAAATGCGACATCAGGGTGCCTTGTGCTCAGTCATGTCCGACTCTTTGTGACCCCATGAACTGTAACCTGTCAGGCTCCTCTGTCCACGGGATTTCTCAGGCAAGAGTACTGGAGTGGGCTGCCATTCCCTTCTCCAGGGGATCTTCCCGACACACAGAGACATGAAATGAGCTAATGTTATTGGAAAAATGTTGCTGGTAGACTTGCTTGATGGAAGGTTGCCACAAACCTTCCATTTGTAAAGAATGTAAGGTCTGTAAAGTGCAATAAATTTAAACATAATAGGTATATCTGTACCTGGAACCCAGAGAAGGCAATGGCACCCCACTCCAGTACTTGCCTAGAAAATCCCATGGACGGAGGAGCCTGGTAGGCTGCAGTCCATGGGGTCGCTAAGAGTCGGACACGACTGAGCGACTTCACTTTCACTTTCATGCATTGGAGAAGGAAATGGCAACCCACTCCAGTAATCTTGCCTGGAGAATCCCAGGGGCGGGGGAGCCTGGTGGGCTGCCGTCAATGGGGTTGCACAGAGTCGGAAACGACTGAAGTGACTTAGCAGCAGCGGCAGCAGTACCTGGAACCAATCTTCCAGTCTTCGTAGAGGCCCCATATGTGTTTATTGTGGCTTACTTTCAACACTAGCCTTGGAGCTGTAAAGTCAGTAGAAGGTGAGAGTTTCAGAGTTTTTTTTGGTTTTCCTGAACATGCATACAATCTTATGCACGCATTTGGCCTTTGACCTTCTCAAGACTTTTAGACTTTGCAAAGACAAAGCTTTGCAAGTCCTTATAGGACACTCATTTTCCTCACAAGCTTTTTGTTTGGTCTACTGTTTGCCCCAGTTATTAATGATCACCTTGGCAGCAGCAACCTAAGACAGTAGACTATAAGGATTTTCAACAAATACCCCGGGGAAGGAGCTTTAGTGCTAGGCTAGTTGCTGTTGTTCTTGTTTAGTCACTAAGTTGTGTCTGACTCTTTTGCAACCCCATGGACTGTACCCCACCAGGCTCCTCTGTCTGTGGGATTTCCCAGGCAAGAATACTAGAGTGGGTTGCCATTTTCTTTTCCAAGGGATCTTTCTGACCCAGGGACCGAACCTGTGTCTACTGCATCGGCAGGTGGATTCTTTACCACTGAGCCACCAGGGAAGCTGGAGTCAGGCAAAATAGATATATGCCTTTGAGTCACCATTTTAGGGAGCCACCAGGCGTATCAGAACAAATAACTAATAACAATTCTTTACTCACTCTGGTACCAGAAATGCAGGCTGTTATTTTCCCAGCTACCACTGATATAAGGAGTGGGAGATGGGACTGGAATCCCATTAGTTCTTACTAAGAACCAACTATTTTTCTTGAAAAAATATTTTTGCCAGGTTGTTGCAGGCCTTTGGCTAATTTCCAGAGTTCATAGAAAGTTGATTCTGACAGTCTTTTGTCTAGTTTTCATTGCTCTTACGGAGGGGTGGAATTTGGAGTTCCCCATTTTACTATTTTTACTGATGTCAACTCAGGCCATTTGAAACCTTAATAATAGCTAATCTAGAGACAAAAAGCACTGTAGGAAACTAATAATTAAAATCTTTGTTGTGATACAACTGACTAGAGAGTTCAATTTTGTGGCTAGGACTCAATTGTTGATGGAACCTCTATCTTTGACATCTTGAGGGATCTTAGTTTATGGCAGCTGTGCAGCTAAGATGTCCAGAAAGAGTTTGTACAAGTGTTCTAGGCAAAACAAGTCCCTAAGAAGGTTTAAGGAACCAGAGATCAAATTGCCAACATCTGCTGGATCATGGAAAAAGGAAGAGAGTTCCAGAAAAACATCTATTTCTGCTTTATTGACTATGCCAAAGCTTTTGACTGTGTGGGTCACAATAAACTGTGGAAAATTCTGAAAGAGATGGGAATACCAGACCACCTGATCTGCCTCTTGAGAAATCTGTATGCAGGTCAGGAAGCAACAGTTAGAACAGGACATGGAACAACAGACTGGTTCCAAATAGGAAAAGGAGTATGGTAAGGCTGTATATTGTCACCCTGCTTATTTAACTTATATGCAGAGTACATCATGAGAAACGCTGGACTGGAAGAAACACAAGCTGGACTCCAGACTGCCAGGAGAAATATCAATAATCTCAGATATGCAGATGACACCACCCTTATGGCAGAAAGTGAAGAGGAACTAAAAAGCCTCTTGATGAAAGTGAAAGTGGAGAGTGAAAAGGTTGGCTTAAAGCTCAACATTCAGAAAACGAAGATCATGGCATCTGGTCCCATCACTTCATGTGAAATAGATGGGGAAACAGTGGAAACAGTGTCAGACTTTATTTTTCTGGGCTCCAAAATCACTACAGATGTTGACTGCAGCCATGAAATTAAAAGACGCTTACTCCTTGGAAGGAAAGTTATGACCAACCTAGATAGCATATTCAAAAGCAGAGACATTACTTTGCCAACAAAGGTTCGCCTAGTCAAGGCTATGGTCTTTCCTGTGGTCATGTATGGATGTGAGAGCTGGACTGTGAAGAAGGCTGAGCGCCGAAGAATTGATGCTTTTGAAGTGTGGTGTTGGAGAAGACTCTTGAGAGTGCCCTGGACTGCAAGGAGATCCAACCAGTCCATTCTGAAGGAGAACAGCCCTGGGATTTCTTTGGAAGGAATGATGCTAACGCTGAAACTCCAGTACTTTGGCCACTTCATGCAAAGAGTAGACTCATTGGAAAAGACTCTGATGTTGGGAGGGATTGGGGGCAAGAGGAGAAGGGGACGACAGAGGATGAGATGGTTGGATGGCATCACTGACTCGATGGACGTGAGTCTGAGTGAACTCTGGGAGTCGGTGATGGACAGGGAGGCCTGGCATGCTGCGATTCATGGGGTCACAAAAAGTTGGACATGACTGAGCAACTGATCTGATCTAATCTGAAGAAGGTTTAGTCTAATATGACCCTCAACTTTTCAGATTCTTAAACTCTAAAGCATTACGTCCAATTCTCAGAAATGATTCATACTAACCAAACTCATAATAAAGTAATTTATAAATAAAAATATCAATAAATTATTTCATAATGTGAACTGTTACTGGCAAGACAATCAACATCTGATCATTTTGGAGTCACTGTTTCCCAGTGTGTGTGTACCTTTGGAAGAGAGAAAGCTGAAAAAGTGCTTGGCAAGCAGGGTAGGTAGAATAATGTTGTTGTTGTTGTTTAGTTGCTAAGTTGTGTCTGACTCTTTTCAACCCCATGGACTGAGGCATGCCAGGCTTCCCTGTCCTTCACCATCTCCTGAAGTTTGCTCAAACTCATGTCCATCGAGTTGGCTATGCCATCCCACCATCTCATCCTCTGCTGCCCCTTCTCTTTTCGCCTTCAATCTTTCCCAGCAACAGGGTCTTTACCAAAGTGTTGGCTCCACATCAGGTGGCCAAAGTATTGGACCTTCAGCTTCTGTTTCATCATTAGTCCTTCCAATGAACATTCAGGATTGATTCTCTTTAGGATTGATTGGTTTGACTTCTTTGCAGTCTAAGGGGCTCTCAAGCATCTTCTCCAGCACCACAATTTGAAAGCATCAATTCTTTGGAACTCAGCCTTCCCTGGTGGCTCAGACGGTAGAGAATCTGCCTGCAATGTGGGAGACCCGGGGTTGATCCCTGGGTCAGGAAGATCCCCTGGAGAAGGGAATGGCAGTCCATTCCCATATTCTTGCCTAGGGAATTCTATGGACAGAGGAGCCTGATGGGCTACAGTCTAGGGGGCTGCAAAGAGTTGGACATGACTGAGTGACTACTTTTTCAGCCATCTTTATGGTCCAATTCTCACATCTGTACGGGACTACTGGAAAAACCATAGCTTTGACTATATGCATGTTTGTCAGCAAAGTGATGTTTCTGCTTTTTATTTATAATATGCTATCTAAGTTTGTCATAGCTTTCCTTCTAAGGAACAAGCGTCTTTTAATTTCATGGCTATAGTCACTGCCCACAGTGATTTTGGAGCCCAGGAAAAATGTCTGTCACTGCTTCTACTTTTCCCTCTTCTAACTATGGGACTGCATGCCATGATCTTAGTTTGGTGAATGTTGAGTTTCAAATCAGCATTTTCACTTTCCTCTTTCACCTTCATCAAAAGTCTCTTTAGTTCCTCTTCACTTTCTGCCATTAGAGTAGTATCATCTGCATATCTGAGGTTATTGATATTTCTCCCAGCAATCTTGATTCCAGCTTGTCATTCATCCAGCCCAGATATTCACATGATGTGCTCTGCATAGAAGTTAAATAAATAAGGTGACAATATATACCCTTGTCATACTCCTTTCCCAACTTGGAACCAGTCAGTAGTTCCATGTCTCGTTCTAATTATTGCTTCTTGACTTGCATACAGATTTCTCGGGAGACAGGTAAGGTGTTCTGGTATTCCTTTCTTTGGGAATTTTCCACAGTTTGCTATGATCCACACAGTCAAAAGGCTTTAGCATAGCCAATGAAGCAGAAGTAGATATTTTTCTGGAATTTCCTTGCTTTCTCCATGATCCAACAAATGTTGGCCACTTAATCTCTTGTTCCTCTGCCTTTTTCTAAACCCAGCTTACACATCTGGAAGTTTTTGGTTTATGTACTATTGAAGCCTAACTTGAAGGATTTTGAGCATAATCTTACTAGCATGTGAAATAAGTGTAACTGCATACAAGTCTGAACAATCTTTGGCATTGCCCCTCTTTGGAACTGGAATGAAAACTGACCTTTTCCAGTCCTGTGGCCACTGCTGAGTCTTCCATATCTGTTGACATATTGAGTGAAGCACTTTAACAGGATTGTCTTTTAGGATTTTAATTATCTCAGCTGGAATTCCATCACCTCTCCTAACTTTATTCATAGTAATGTTTTCTGAGGCCCATTTGACATCACATCCCAGAAGTCTGGTTCTAGGTGAGTGACCACTACACCATCGTGGTTATTCAGGTCGACAAGACCTCTTTTGTACAGTTCTTCTGTGTATTCTTGCCACCTCGTCTTAATCTCTTCTTCTGTTAGGTCCTTACCATTTCTGTCCTTTATCATGCCCATTCTTGCATGAAATATTCCCTTGATATCTCCAATTTTCTTGAAGAGATCTCTAGTTATTCCTATTCTATTGTTTTCCTCTTATCCTTTCACCATTTATTTAAGAAGCCCTTATCTCTCCTTGTTATTCTCTGGAACTCTTTATTCAGTTGGGTATATCTTTCCCTTTCTCCTTTGTCTTTCTCTTATTTTCTCAGCTATCCATAAAGGCTCCTCAGACAACCACTTTACCTTCTTGAGTTACTTTTTCTTTGGGATGGTTTTGGTCACTGCTTCCTGTACAGTCATGAATCTCCGCTAATAGTTCTTTAGGCACTCTATCTACCAGATCTAATCCCTTGAATCTATTTGTCACCTCTACTGTATAATCATATGGGATTTGATTTAGGTCATACCTAAATGGCAACCCATTCCAGTATTCTTGCTGGAAAAACCCCATGGACAGAGGAGACTGACAGGCTGTAGTCCATGGGGTCACAAAGAGTTGGACATGACTGAGCATGTGTGTTGTTGTTGAATAGCCTAGTGGTTTCCTCTACTTTCTTCAACTTTAGCATGAATTTTGCAATAAGGAGCTGATGGTCTGAGAATAATGTAGTTGGGTGTTACTGTAAAATATTTCTTCAAGATGGGGTACCAGGGAGAATGTCCATCTCTAACTCTGGGACTCATCTGTAAAATGTCAATTACGGTCACTACTTAAAAGTACTGGTGTTAGGATTAAGTGGAATTACACAGGTACATGAATCATCATTTCATTACACATAACAGAAACAAATTCAGCTAAAGACACAAAGGAAAACTTCATGATTCACAGAATCCAAGGAATGACTGAACAACCAACCCATAATATCTTCCTCTTTGTCCCTGTTCAGCTTTACTCTGTTAGCTCTGTCCGCTGCAACTGTAGGCTAGTTTCCTCCATATGATGAGGAACATGGTCATTGAAAACTCCCAGGTTTTACATCTTAGAAGTTGGCTGTCAGAGAGTTTACGTTTTTCCCCTTTCATTCTTACTTCCTATTAGAAAATATTTGGGTTATACCCTCAAGCCTGAAGAAATCATTTGTGGCCAAAGGATTGGGAACTTGTAAAAACACACAATTTTCCCACAGGATCTACGGGGCTTAAGACAATAGAAGAAAGTGTAAGTGAGAGTCGCTCAGTTGTGTCTAACTCATTGCAACATGAATTCTCCAGGCCGCAATACTGGAAAGATTCCCTTTCCCTTCTCCAGGGGATCTTCCCAACCCAGGGATCAAACCCAGGTCTCCCACACTGAAGGTGGATTCTTTACCTGCTGAGCTACCAGGGAAGCAGGACAATAGAAGAAAAGTGTGGTAAATTGTATTGTTGTTGTCGTTTAGTCACTAAGCTGTGTCCAAGTCTTTCAAAACCCCATGAACTGTAGCCCACCAGGCTCCTCTGTCCATGGAACTCTCCAGGCAAGAATACTGGAGTGGCGTGCTATGCCCTCCTCCAGGGATCTTCTCTACTGAGGAACTGAACCTGAGTCTCTTGCATCTCCAGGATTGGCAGGCAGATGCTTTACCACTGAGCCACCTGGGAACCCCAATAACCTGGTGAAAGCTAACACAGGTCCCAGAAAAAGAGAGGGAAGATGCTGATTGGTGAAACATCAAATTATTTAAAACAGTCCCTACAACATAGAATGCATTCAATACATACACCCCTGAGAAACATCAATAAATCCTAACTTTCTGGACTTCCCTGGTGATCCAGTGGTTAAGAATCCACCTGCTAATGCAGGGGACACAGGTTTAATCCCTGGTCTGGGAAGATCCCACTCACCATGGTCAAAAGCCCATGCACCATGACTCTTGAGCTCAAGGTCTAGAACCTGTGCTCTGCAACAAGAGAAGTCATCACAATGAGAAGCCCTCACACCACAAGGAAGAGTAGCTCCCATTCACTGAAACTACATAAAGACCCAGTGTGGCTAGGAAAAAAAAACTCTACCTGTCCAACTCCCACTTTCAGTGAGTCACAAAAATTTCTCATTATAAAGGTGAATTACAATATACTGAGAAAACATAATTTATTCATCTTCCTCAGATTCTATTTATTCTGTATGCTGCTACCCTAATTGGATTTAGGTGAGTCTCTGGCAGATAGGGTAGAACCAACACTATCTGGTCCAGGTATCTTTTCAGAGAAAACTCAGCTGCCTGCCAACTCTTCCTGTGTTGTGTTTCTGTGCTGCTTTATTTGAGGTTGCAAGTACCTGGAAAAGAGAAGCAGATGTTTTTCAAGAATGTTTATGAAACTTCTGTTTTTAAGGTGCACATTAACGGGACCCAAACTCTCTTGCATTTGCAGCTCACTTCTTGAAATTATGTACATGTCCTCTAGAATTTGCTTGGGCAAATCTTTATCCATGGGCATTGGAAACCCCTTGGTTTCTGCATTGAAGCCATTCCAATTTTGTCAATGGCACCCCACTCCAGTACTCTTGCCTAGAAAATCCCATGGATGGAGGAAACTGGTAGGCTGCAGTCCATGGGGTCGCTAAGAGTCAGACACGACTGAGCGACTTCACTTTCACTTTTCACTTCCATGCATTGGAGAAGGAAATGGCAACCCACTCCAGTGTTCTTGCCTGGAGAGTCCCAGGGATGGCAGAGCCTGGCGGGCTGCCGTCTATGGGGTCACACAGAGTCAGACACGACTGAAGCGACTTAGCAGTAGCAGCTGGTCATGGCAACTCATTGGAAGTCCAGTCTTAGCCACTGGGCCACCAGGATAGTCCCCATCAGACATTTAATGACTTCATTAATTCTACTTGTTATTCAGAATGCTGCAGATAAAGAATGAATAAGGCATACTTCCTGAGTCCCAGGAACTCACTTTCTAGTCAACAGGATAAACACATCACTTCATTTATACAATATTATAATGCGGGACTGCAATGCGGGAGACCTGTAATAATCTGATTCACATCCAGTGAGTACCTTGCACAAAGACTAGGTCACTGGAATCTTCTGTGATCATTACTTTCCACCAAGTTCAATATTATACTCCAGTATTCTTGCCTGGAAAATCCCATGGACAGAGGAGCCTGGAAGGCTACAGTCCATGGGGTTGCAGAAGAATTGGATACAAGAGGGCAATGGCACCACTCCAGTACTTTTGCCTGGAAAATCTCATGGACGGAGGAGCCTGGTAGGCTGCAGTCCATGCGGTCGCTAAAAGTCGTATATGACTGAGCATCTTCACTTTCACTTTTCACTTTCATGCACTGGAGAAGGAAATGACAACACACTCATGTTCTTGCCTGGAGAATCCCAGGGATGGGGAAGCCTGGTGGGCTGCCGTCTATGGGGTCACACAGAGTCAGACACAAATGAGGTGACTTAGTAGCAGCAGTAGCAGTGACTAAAACCAAAACCAAATGTGCTAAAATGGAGTTATGGATAGGTGACTATGAGAAATCAGAGAAAGAATACTTTGCCTGAATTAGCAATTTGGAGAAGTGGGGAATTTTGAACTAAGTAAAGATGATATGGAGTGAGCAGAGCATACTAAGATGGAACACATTATATAAAGGGGGGGAGAACTACCTTACCAAAAATGTGAATGAGGACAGTGAAGCAGGAAATGTTGGAGACTGAGGCTAGAGGGGTTAAGCGGGAGCCAAATCATGTAGCCTGGGCTTACTTAAGGAGCTTAGACTTAATCTTATAGGGGAGTGGCTTCAAATTGGGCTCAACAAAGCCCCTCAGGCTTTGGAAGAGGGCATGGAAGGCCAACTGGGCGTCTTAGCTTTGGTTCTGACGTCTATTTCAATGGGACCAGCTCAGTTAAGCTTTATCCCTCTGCTGCTCTGCTCAGTTGCTTGTCTGACTCTTTATGACTCCTCTGTCCAGGCTTCTCTGTTCATGGGATTTTACAGGCAAGAATACTGGAGCGGACTGCCAATCCCTTCAGGGAATCTTCCTGACCCAGGGATGGAAGTCGAGTCTCTTGAGTCTCCTGCATGGGCAGGTAGAGTCTTTACCACTAGTACCACATGGGAAGCCTCCTAACCATTATCCCATCATATGCAAAATAGTTCCCTGACCTAAAGGTATTGGGTATTGATCAAAATCTTACATGTAAGGGGGATGGAGAGAGTATCTTTGGCTTGGAAAACATGAGTCCTGAATAGTTTAAGCTAACTGCTCTGAAGACAGATCACAAGATGAGTTACTATTTCCCCAGAGCCTGTAATAATCTGATTCACATCCAGTGAGTACCTTGCACAAAGACTAGGTCACTGGAATCTTCTGTGATCATTACTTTCCACCAAGTTCAAAAAACCTGTGGGTTTGTCACCACAATTTAAGATCTATCCTTTATTTGGCACCAAGAAAAACACTGTATTTGCTTCCTTTCCTTAACTCAATCATGGGAGAAAACTGAATTAAGAACTTACAGCTCTTAAGGCAGATGTCAGTTTATTTGGGAGGCAGTAGAAGAGGAGCAAAGACTTCTTGTCTCCTTTCCCTTCTCCCCCTCCCCCCACCCCCATTATAGGTCTCCAGGTCCAGGTAAGACTCAGGTAACTGGCAGGTGCTACAGCTCCTCTTGGGTGGGAGCCTCGCTCCTCTGAGAACCATGAATTCCCCTCCAGAGGAAGCTAGAGTAAGAACAAGTAACTCTGACTGAGGGCTTAACATGATCTGGGCACTATACCTGTGGGCTTCCATGGTGGCTCAGAGAGTAAAGAATCTGCCTGTGATGGGGAGACTCGGGTTCGACCCCTGAGTTGGGAAGATTCCCCTGGACAAGGGAGTGGCTATCCACTCCAGTATTCTTGCCTGGAGAATTCTATGGACAGAAGAGCCTGGTGGGCTACAGTCTGTGGGGTCACAAAGAGTCAGGCCTGACTTAGAGACTAACACTACTACTACTAACTTATTTAATTGTTACAACAAAGCTAAGAGATAGGTACCGTATTATCCTCATTTTATGTATAAGGAAATTCAGGTCTAGAAGTTAAGTAACTTGTTCAAGATGCCTCAGTGGTAAATGGCAGGGCTAGGATTCAGATTCAGACAACAGCCTCCTGTTATGTGCCCCGACAATCACTGAGCTAAAACATCTGCTTACAGAGAGCCCTGTGATGTAAAGGGTGTAAAAAGCCAACACCAGAAAGCCTAACCTGGGACCTGGGGTTGGCCTTTTTTTTGGCTGCTCTGGGCCTTCTTGCGGCAGAGGCTGCTCTCGAGTTGCAGTGCACGGGCTTTTCACTGTGGTGCCTTCTCTTGTTCAGTCAGTGGTTGCAGCTCCCGGGCTCTAGAAGAAGTGAAGTGAATTTCACTTAAGTGAATTTCCTTATACATAAAATGAGGATCACACAGTTCTAGAAGAACTCAGTCGTGTTCAACTCTTTGTGACCTCGTGGACTGTAGCCTTCCAGGCTCTTCCGTCCATGGGATTCTCCAGGCAAGAATACTGGAGTGGGTTGCCATTTTCTTCTCCAAGGTTGCTACATAAAGAAGTTGAAACTCTGCCCTTATCATCTCATTTACTTCCACAGGTCTAAACTCTAATTGGGACAACCATTTTATTTCGCTCAGGGAGGACACTATAAATAGACATTCTTGGGGCTTTTAGCTACTAAGGAACCCCAGATCTTTAATGCATTTTCAAATAGTACATTCTGAGTGTGGAATGTACAATCCACACTTAGTACAATCTAGTACAATCTCGGTGTGGAAAGTTACACACTCAACATGACTCTTGCCTTTCCTCTCCTGAGGGAAACCTTTGATTAGGATTCAGAATTCTTCTCCACACAACTTATTTGCTTAAAAAGTTTATAACACACAGCTCTAGGTGTTGGGGAGCCAATGAATTGTGAAATTTGCTTTTTAGATCATTTCAGCTACAGCAATGAAGATGAAGGATGAATTTAAGAGGTGCATGACTGAAGCCTGGGGGAGGAGAGGCCATTATAACAGACAAGGGGAAAGATTAAAAAGATGAATGCAGGCAGGGGCAGCAAGCAATCAGAGGAGGGGGAAGTTTTTTTTTTTAAATTTAGGAAGAAAAGAGGTATAACTTGGTGATTTCACTGATTATCCTCGATTTGCTACAGAACCATTTTCTACCTTTCTTTGTCCTGCTCTGTGCCCTAGAGGGTGACTGACTCTCTGGACTGTGTCATCTAAGATTCTATACTAGCTCGCTTTGGACTGGGTTTTGCTAGTAGGAGACATCACTAAGAGATTGGTAGGTAGGGGGAGAAAAAGGTCAGGGAATTCTCTCCTCTGCCCACAGCGATACTTCCAGTTAGGGGGCCTCTCTTCCATACTTACAACTCTTTCTGGGTTCTGGTAATGTAGTCCTCTCCTTCTGCTTCTTCAGGACAAAGGATGGTAGTAGCTTCCAGGTGTTGCTGGTGTCTGGACACCTCACAAGCTTTGCTGATTCCCTGCACCTCCCTGACCTCTGTCAACAGTCCTTTGATTAAACTCTCTTTAATTGATAAGCCCTCTGAGTTTGTTCCTGCTGGGACCTGGACTAGTCATGATTGATGGGGAATAGGGAGAGGAGTGCAAAGAGTTGAGGTGACTCCCAGGTTTAGATTTTTACCTCTAAGTGGATTTTTAGCATTTTTCTGAATGCTTTGTCAGGACATGCTCTATTCAGATTACTTGCAATCCATCTCTGGCACCAACATTTTGGTTGGTATTTCCAGCAGGAGACTCAGGCAGGTTCTCCAGAACCAAGCATAGTTGATACATGGATTTTCTCTTTCACTGCCTTTGAACACTGTTGTCACACTACTATAGGCCCCTGTACCCTCAGATTTTCAACTCAGCATTGGTTTTGCCGTTGTTAGTTTTAAATCTAACTTTGAGTTCTAGATTTTAAAATGTACAGGGAACAATTAGAAAGGGTTATGTAAAACAACAGCAACAAGAATCCTAATTACAGTAAAAGCTTTTTTAAAAATGGGAGAAACTGGGAATATTTAGCGAGAATCCATTAATGCAAATTTTAATAGCCAAGCAGTTGTACTATGGCTGTAGTGTTTTTTTGATTCAATTATAAAATTTTCTCTCCAACAAATAATTCAATATGATGAACATTTTATTTTTCATCATAGAACCATCACTTCAACTCCAAAGCATTTAGTTGGCTCTTCACAATTCTTGTTAAGCCATAAACAAGTTATATTCCCACTCCCCAAACCACCTTTATGCCTATACTGCCTACACTACGTACTTCAAACACACCAGCAACCCTATAGAAGCCTTCCCGAAGGAACAGGAGAGTGAGATGAAGTGGGAAAGTAAGATTGACATCCATGCACTGCTGCTGCTGCTAAGTTGCATCAGTCGTGCCTGACTCTGTGCGACCCCATAGACGGCAGCCCACCAGGCTCTGCCGTCCCTGGGATTCTTCAGGCAAGAACGCTGGAGTGGGTTGCCATTTCCTTCCCCAACGTATGAAAGTGAAAAGTGAAAGTGAAGTCGCTCAGTCGTGTCTGACTCTTCATGGGTCCCCATGGACTGCGGCCCACCAGGTTCCTCCGTCCATGGGATTTTCCAGGCAAGAGTACTGGAGTGGGGTGCCGTTGCCTTCTCCGATCTATACACTACCATATGTAAAAGATAGCTTGCAGGAAGCCAGTGCACAGCACAAGGAGCTCAGTTCGGTGCCCTGTCTCAGAGGTGTGGGATGGGGGTGGTTGGGAGGGAGGTTTAAGAGGGAGCGGAATATGATATATGTGTTGATTCACTTCGGTGTACAGCAGACACTAACACAACATTGTAAAGCAATTATACTCCCATTAAAAAAAAGAACACAACCTGCCCCATACCCTGCATTCCTGGTATGCACATTAGCCTCTCCAGGGAGCTCTTAAAAAGACTCATTTCCAGACTTCACTCCAGGCCAATTAAATCAGCATCTTTGGAAATGAGGCCCAGGTGTGGATATTGTTTAAAAGCTGCCAAAATGACCCTAAAATGCACAGAGCTGAGAACAAGGCTCCAAACCATAGAACATACAAGATCGTGAGAAAAACATACAAGTCTCCTCTGAAGATATAAACCCAAGATACCTTGTGTCCAGTAAACTGTTTAATCCCTTGCTAATGAAGTTCCTGTGAGCTCTCTTCCCCGTTAACCTTCAACTTTTGCACACTGGAAAGCTGAGACCCTTCAGTTGGTTTTGCTTCCTTGTTTGGCATATGTGGTTTGTTGACAAGCTGCCTAGAACACGGTGAAAGATAACCACAATGAAACCTGCTTCTGAGTCAGCAGTGGTTTTCCCCATCAGTGAGGTTTTTCTTAGAACCTTAAAAGAGGGTGAAAAAAAGAACATATAAATGAAGGAATCAGACTCTTAAGAGTTGTTAAAGATTACAGATTTGGTTGGAGAGGAGGAAGGCTATTGTGAACAAAGGAATGATGCTTTCAATATTTTCAAAGAAACCTTTGACTAAGGACCAAGAAGTAACATGTTCATTGTGCATTTGCTTTGCATCATACTTCTTTCAAACTATGTTTCATAGTTCTTTCAGTTCTTTCAAAACAACTGAAAAGTAATTTCAATAAATATGGTTAGCCTTCAATAAACATATATAGTCTTGAGGAATTCTAAGTCTCATGGATGAGGTAATAAAGGAATAAAAAAATAGTGCTTAAAATATGTTTTCTGTCTCAGTTTCTTGTCGTGAGCAAATGTCCCATGCTATTTATGTCAATTCCATTTTTTTCAAGTGACTTTCCCTAGTGTCTAAGAGAGTGTCTAAGTTAAACCACAAAGAAATGCAATAACCTGTGATTTCTCTACCTAGAACATTCAGTGTAAGTTAGACTTAGTAGCTCACAAAGTTATCTGAAGTTTTTCAGAAGGGACAGGAAGCATCCTTAGCATTTTTTTTTTTTAGCAGTAGTCACTGCCCACAGGTTGATACTATAGGAGATGATGAAACAACTGAAGTCGGCTTCTTTTCTGCCCTTCCTCACTTCCTGTCAAGTTTTCCCTCCATCTCAGCCTATATTGACTTGGTAATATGTCCACTTTGAGTTTCATGTGGTCTAAATGTTTTAAGTAGTTTATCTTAACAAACCAAACAGACCAAAAAAACAAAACAAGGCAAAACAAGAGAAAAGAAACCTTGCCCTGTGGAATGGGAAAGCATACCCTGGGGTACAAGATCATCTGTAAAATGAAGTACTGCATCATTCAGCAGAAGCAGGGACTCATGGAGGTGACAGAATGATAAAGTCTAAAGTGATTCCCCCAAACCAAAATCTCTGGAGAGAACGATTAGGAGGTCTCCCTCTGCTTTCTGGAGAGAGAGTCCAGCCAATTACATTTCACTTTTTTTTTTTTTTTCCTGTGACACTTTTCTTAGTTTTAGCAATCATTTTTAAGCTTTAAGTGCTCTTTTTTAAAATTAATTTTTAGGCCGTGCTGGGTCTTTGTTGCTGCCAGTGGGCTTTCTCTAGTTGTGGTGAGTAGGGGTTACTCTGTAGTGGTGGTGCAAGGGCTTCTCATCGTGATGGCTTCTCCTGTTGCAGAGCACAGGCTCTAGAGCACAGTCCCAGTAGTCTATTACAATGGTCTCTTAAAAGACATGAGTTGTCTAGACTTCTGATCAAATGCTTAAAGGTGTTAGTGATCTAATTTTTAATAACCCAGCTATGTTTTAAATGAGACTATGTAAGAGTAATAATGCATAGCATTAAATGTATATCATATACATAATGCTGATACATATACCATCTCATTTGATGGTCCAGTCCATCTTGTGTCCAAAGTAGAAGCAGCTTTGTTAGGTCTTTTTTCAAATACTCTTAAGGAATGGTTCTTGAATGGGCCAGGAAGGACCAAGCTTGAACTAGAATGTACATTTTTTTTCAGTTAAGTAGTCTTTTCATCTTCTACTGCATTCTTCTGGGACAAAAGAGCCCTTAGCATTTCAGTCGCATGAAGTGATGAAGGAAGAAATTTTCACATACTGAGGTATGGGGAAGTCATTCTTGCTTATACATGATTTAACTTAAACTTTTTGCTAACCAGTACAGCCTGCTTTCTGGCCTATTTAAACATACATTTGCTACAGTCCATGGGGTCGCAAAGAGTCGGACACGACTGAGCAAATGAACTGAAGTGAACTGATCCCCTCGGATTTAAAAGTTCTGAATTTACCCCTTAGGGTCCACACTTGAATGCAGAAAAACTTAAAATGTAATAACATACCCAGTATACAGTAGTGATAACCCCGAAGAGTTGAGATAAATCCTAAGTTCGTTTTAGAGAAAACTGAACAAGAAGCCAGGGACTCAAATTTGAGCCCTGCCTGCGTGTGATTTTCTTGGGCAAGTACCGTCTCAGGATATCCCTCCCAGTCTGTAAAATGAGAATAATCCAGAGGTACACTTCACAAGGTTCTGTGAGGACGATTTTAAAAACGTCGGTGAAAGCATTTCCTCTACCCCATTTGGGGTGCTTTTGCTATTTCCGAGTTCTTTTCACTTTCACCACTTCGAGATCTGGTGATTACGACTCAAAAGGCCTTACACATCACCATAAACGCCTGACTGTCTCTCCTCATACGTTATCACCTCCCTCGCGGGAGGTGCAGCTTCGGCTTGGTTGGGTCGGCCGAGTTTAGGTGTCCCAGCTGAAGTCACACACTCCTGAAGTCAGGAAAGAGGGAGAGAGCTAGTATTGTTTTTCGTCAGACGCCCGAACAAAAAACAAGTTATTAACGAAGGCCCCGTACGCGCACGCGCGGTGGACGCCTAGCGCCTTCTCGCCTTAACGGGGGAGGGGGGCGACGTGCTCACGTCGGGCGTGCTGACGTTCACGCAGCGTGCGCCGCCAACCAATGGGACCCGGCCCTTCCGGGCTTCTGCCTCGCGAAGGTGGGCGAGCTTGTGGTGGCCAGGGAATAGGTTACCTGTGCAGGTTGTGGCGCTGCGGTTAATTACCTGGAAGTGGTGTCACCGAGATTTTGCTCCTTCCGTTTACCAGAGCATCTTCCCTTTGGTGATATTGGCGCAGGTTTCGGTCGGTGGCTCTGTCATGCCGAACTCGCGGCCCAGGCCCCGCCGGGGCGCTGGGAGTAGCGCCGGGGCACCTGGGCGGGACGAGCTGGTGTCGCGGTCCTTGCAGAGCGCAGAGCATTGCCTGGGTTCCCAGGACTTCGGCACCGCCTATGCCCACTACCTCCTCGTGCTCAGCCTGGCGCCGGAGCTGAAAGAGGATGTAAAGGTGAGGAGGGCCCTTCTCTCGCAGGTCGATCCTCTGATCTTATATAAGTAAATGAAAGCGTAGGTAGTTGGAGGAGGGGAGCCTGGTGGTTGTTATTATTGTTTGCTGTTCACCGTTGACTCTTATTCGCAACCACAGCCAGCCTATTAGAAAATATTGTTTGCTGACCCTTGAAATTTACATCCAGAATCGTATTTTTTTTTCACCACTTTCTTTTTTACTACCCTGATTCAAGCCTCAGTCATGTCCTGTTGACTTTTGCAGTACGCTTTGGCTCGGGAAACTAGACTGTCTTCTGCAACACAGCCAACGTGAGCTTTTCATAACGAAAGCCGGATGTTGTCATCCTCTATTTCAAAACTTTCACTTCATTCAAATTCCAAAGGTTATATTGCACAGGAGGCCTTCAGTGATCTTAAGTCATCTCCTGCATCTAATTCTAGCAAGTTTCTGCCCCAGGGCATTTGCATTTGTCTCTCCTCTTTACTGTTGGGTGGAGAGAATGCTGAATTAAATTTGGAATTAGCCTGAAGTAATCATTTGGTTTCCCATGGAAACCCTGGTAGGCTACAGTCCATGGGGTCGCAAAGAGTCGGACACGACTGGGCGACTTCACGTTCACGTTAATCATTTGGTGATGCATTCTTTTAAGTTTCAATTATTAGATTATTTGTTAGAGTTACTCTGTTGAAGTTCTGTACTCCCCCCCCACCCAGAAAAATTTCAAAAAATGATTTAGCTTAATTTTGCATTCAGTTTTCAACCTGAAGCTACTTTGCTTTATTTCATGCAAGGTTTCTCAACCTCAAGACTGTTGATATTTTGAATAGGATCCTAGAATCCCCGACTTCTTCCCAATAGATGTCAATTTTATATAGACATTTATAGTTCGCAAAAACTTAGTGTAAATTTCAGGACCAGCCTCAAGGAGGAAAAAGTATTATCTTGAGATTGAGACTGCTCTTCTAGGTAGGCAGATGTAAAATAATGGATCCTTTCAAGTGCTTTTTCCTCAGTTCTTTGTTCCTTAGTTTCCTCTTGTAAAACAGGGACAGTGTGTATTAAAAATATATATAAAGTTTGTATTTCAATTCCTGATGTTCAGTAGGGTTAAGTAACTAGCTCTATTTGCTGCAAAATAGAGGCCTATTTCATGGGCCTCTGTGAAAGATCTGTTTCTTTAGTCTTATTTCCTTCTACTTCCCATCCTCACACTTCAGCCACACCAAGCTCCTTACCTATAAATTCCCTAATCCATTTAGTATAATCTGTGTTTTTTTTTTCTCCCACACCCTAGAGTCTTCATCCTATCCTCCTCTCTCTAGTGAATTCCATTAAAATTCTGTTTCAGGTTTAGCTCTCCTGTAGAAAATACGTGAAGATGATATAAATGTTGTCAGTGATAAAGCTGGAATGACTACAGGCTTCTCTGTCTACACTGGGTCGCAGCATGTAGGGAGGGAGATGCGACTGGAGTGAGGGTGTCTGTGGGAAGGCGATTGCTGTTGTCTCACAAGTGGTCACAAGGCCCACATTGTATTGGGTGCAAAGGGGCATGAAGTATGAGTGAAAGGCCCCCACAGTGGGGGGAGAGGTGGCGACAGGTTTAAAGATAATGAGAGAGAATTGGCTGGATTTGAAATTAATTGTTTTGGAGTTAAGGTAGCATTATAAGGTGACTTCATGGTCTGAGGTTGGGTGGTACCTTAACCTTTGTGAGAAAAATGTTATGGGTTCAGTTTAGAACGTTTTGAGTTTTTTTCAAGGTAGTATGTTGAGTTTCTGTGAGGCCTCTGTCAGGATAGGAACAGGATTGATGTTCAGCTCTCTTCTCTGTGCACTGGTCAGGAAATGTTTGGGTTGAGCTGTTGAGATTGGGTAGGGGTGCAGCCCCTGGTTGAGATGACCACTAGGGAGCAGTATCTGTGGGCCTGAGGTTCAGAAGAGAGGGTCTTGATTTGAGATGTAGATGTGGCATCCATCAACATGTAAGTGATGCCTTGGGGATGAATGAGAAGAAAAGAGAGTCAAGGCCTTACTCCTAAACATAGGATTCCGCAAAAAAAAGGGGTCATTGGAGAATGTGATGAGGAGGCCAAGTGTGGAGAGAGTTTGGAGAGTGGTCAAACTGTCTTAATTTTGCCTTTTACTACCATGTAGGTGATAAAATTTACTCATTTATGCATTTGTTTATTCAGCAAACAGGGTCTATTAAAGCCAAATAAGACTTAAGGCGATTTTCAGTTGTCATTAAGTTTTATTTTCTGTGGACTCTTCAACCCATGTTGAATGTTCTTTCATCATTTATGTTGACTAATTTACGTTCTCTTTTGTGAAGGAAACTTTTCAGTATACGCTCTTCAGGTGGGCTGAAGAACTTGATGCTCTCAGTCGAACACAAGACCTCCTTGGCTGCTATGAGCAAGCCTTGGAACTGTTTCCTGATGATGAAGTGATTTGCAACAGTATGGGGGAGCATCTCTTCAGGTATTCAATGGTTTCAGTATTACAAGTTCAGAACTACTCTGGATCCGTCTGGATTGGATAAATGTGTAGTACAGTAATTTGAGCAGGGAAAGTTTACTCCAAAGAATTATTAACTTTAAAGGGATCAGACTAGAGAGTTGGCTAGTGAGAAGTAAAGAGAACTGAAAAGCATATAGGAGTAGTAGATGCAGTATATAATAATTTTACATCATATACTGAGTAATAGCTGCTGCCCTTGGGGCTGAGATCAGGTAGCCATGAAAGAGTTCCTTTCCCTGGGCTGAGATATACAGACCTTGTTGGACAGGACATATCCTGATTCCCAGGGTGGCAGAGAAGTCACTGTGGTCCCTTGCTGGGGAAATTTCTTGTAAACCTGTTCTCCAGAACTTCCTGGAAACTTGCCATTTCTTTTCGTAAGAGTGCAATTCACTGTTTGGGTTCTAGAATGGTTTTTTTGCTTATGCCATACCCAAAATGAATAGTCTGATTCCGTTTCTTTAAAATTAGTGGAATGCTTAAAGGTGCTTAAAGGTGCTTGCAAAGAAGTATGAGTATGAAAGGGTTCTACTAGCTCAGTTCTCTTCATCATGTGGACCACACACTAGTGTGGTGCATAAATTACCAGTCAGCTCAACATTCAGAAAACTAAGATCATGGCATCCGGTACATTAAATATGTACAACTTTTTATTTGGCAACTGTATTTCAAACAAGTGGCCTTAAAAATGTTCAGTTTGAGTTATAAAAATCTTCTAGAATGGTTTTTTTGCTTATGCCATACCCAAAATGAATAGTCTGATTCCGTTTCTTTAAAATTAGTGGAATGCTTAAAGGTGCTTGCAAAGAAGTATGAGTATGAAAGGGTTCTACTAGCTCAGTTCCCTTCATCATGTGGACCACACACTAGTGTGGTGCATAAATTACCAGTCAGCTCAACATTCAGAAAACTAAGATCATGGCATCCGGTCCCATCACTTCATGGCAAATAGATGGGGAAACAGTGGAAACAGTGGCTAACTTTATTTTTCTGGGCTCCAAAATCACTGTAGATGGTGATTGCAGCCATGAAATTAAAAGATGCTTACTTCTTGGAAGGAAAGTTATGACCAACCTAGACAGCATATTAAAAAGCAGAGACATTACTTTGTCAACAAAGGTCTGTCTAGTCAAGGCTATGGTTTTTCCAGTGGTCATGTATGGATGTGAGAGTTGGACCATAAAGAAAGCTGAGTGCTGAAGAATTGATGCTTTTGAACTGTGGTGTTGGAGAAACCTCTTGTGAGTCCTTTGGACTGCAAGGAGATCCAAGCAGTTCATCCTAAAGGAGATCAGTCCTGGGTGTACTGGAAGGACTCATGTTGAAGCGGAAACTCCAGTACTTTGGCCACCTGATGCGAAGAGCTGATTCATTTGAAAAGACCCTGATGCTGGGAAAGATTGAGGGCAGGAGGAGAAGGGGACAGCAGAGGATGAGATGGTTGGATGGCATCACTGACTCAATGGGCATGGGTTTGGGTGGTCTCCGGGAGTTGGTGATGGACAGGGAAGCCTGGCTTGCTGCAGTTTGTGGGGTCTCAAAGAGTCGGACACAACTGAGCAACTGAACTGAACTGAACAGAGAGGTATAGAAATAGAAATTGTAAGTAAACATTAAGAAATTTGAATAGCAGTTTGTGGTAAATCCACGCACGTGGTCAGGTAACTCACTAGTTGAGGAGAGTATGGGCCACTGAAATCTGTTGTGGGAGCTACTCAGCAGCTAACTCTGTGCAGTACAAGTGTGTTGGTCTATAGGTGGGGAGCTATTTTACAAAGAGAGAGAGTTTTTGGATGGTTTGAGAAGTACGGTGGTTTGATAGTTTTTTCCTTCTGTCTTTTATTTGATTTGCTCACATATAATTCAGTAGTAATTTTTGGGTAACTCACCTTTGATTTTTTTTCCCTCGGACACAGTGACGACTCTCTTTTTGCAGTCATATTCACTTGGTTTCTGTTATTTTTAATTAAAATATATAATTTTAATAGCAAGTACAACAAAATATATAATTTTAGTAACAAGTGTAAATTGGTCTGGCTGCAAATATGGCTAATTCTTGATGACCATTCTGCTCAGTTGAAAGCACTGTAGAGGCACCTGCTAGCCATAGGCATTAGTACCTTTTACAGTGGAAGTGGTTTTTAGAATCCTGGTGTTCTAGAAAGTTGTTTAAATGGAAGATGACTAGGAGACCTTCTACTACACGATAGTAAAGTAGTATTTCATAGTCAGGTCCTTGTTAGTGTGCTCGAATGCATAAATATAATAGGGATTCAGAAAGGAAAGAAGTAAATGAGACTCACAGTCCTCACCGAAGACTTCCCAAGGAGACGACACTTATGTTGGGTAGGATTTGGGGTGCTGGAGAGGGGTTCTCAGGCTAGATGAGTGACATGAACCAAGGCATTTTTAGTGTATAGTTGAATGTTTCATTTGTCATTTTTCATTCTAGAATGGGCTTTAGAGATGAAGCAGCTGGGTATTTTCATAAGGCAGTGAAACTAAACCCTGATTTCAATGATGCAAAGGAGAATTTTTATCGTGTTGCAAACTGGTTGGTGGAACGCTGGCACTTTATCATGCTTAATGACACCAAAAGGAATACGATTTATAACGCAGCAATCCAAAAGGCAGTGCGTTCGGGCTCCAAAAGTGTTTTGGATATTGGAGCAGGAACTGGAATACTAAGGTTTGTTGGAATTGTGTTTTAATTACATATAGATGTATACTAATGTAAATTAAAGATTTTATCAAATGTGGAAAATTTTGACAGTGAAATTTAATAATAGAGATTAATTTATTTCTCATAATCTTGTTATGATTATTCATGCAACTATTATTATTGTCACTTTATAACTTTTACTTTATTAAGAACTTGACATAGCCACCAAGAAACACCATTTGGAGTTATTGAAATTTTGCATAATACTTCTACGAGTAGGTTTTACATTAACATTCTGGTTGAGTCTAGTTTTTAAAAGTCTTAGCATTCTGCATGACAGTTGTGTTAATAAGGTGGATGTTATGATTTATTGTCTAATTTGTTTCTTGGCAAGAATATTCGTTCATTTTTTTCAAATGCAGAGTGAATAATGGTTGTGGTAAAGAATAAAAGGAAAACCCTATGTTTCATCATTTCACTGAAATTTGAAAACAATAGATTATTTTTTTGATGGAACACTTTTCCCCTGTAGCATGTTTGCCAGGAAAGCTGGAGCACATTCTGTGTATGCCTGTGAGTTATCCAAGACCATGTATGAGCTGGCCTGTGATGTAGTGGCAGCAAACGAGATGGAAGAAGGGATCAAACTCTTGCACATGAAGTCGCTTGACATAAAAATTCCAAAACACATTCCTGAAAGGTATTACACCATGAACTAATTTTACTGTTTATAATCCACTATTTTATTTCTTAAGAACTAAGATATTCACATTTCTAGCTTCTAGTCCAAATAGAAATGCCGAAACCTTTATATTGTGAAGGTACAGATATAGGACAGTTCAGCATAAGATGGGTTTTCATAATAAGGTCATATTCTTGACAAAGAAGATTTAAAGATCTTGAGAAAACTATGCAGCAAGGGATTTAATCAATAAACTTCAGCTTTAGCAAGTAACTTTATCTTTGTTCATTCTAGTATTTCAGTTGTGAAAATGGATCATACTTCCTATGTGGTCCAAGCTGTTTAAAAATTGTAAACGTAATGCAAGAGTTGATTAAGCTTGATGGACGTAATCACATTCGGTGTTAATATTTTTGGCTAAAATGAAAGCTTTGGAAGCATCAGCTGTCAACGTATTTTGAATTCCCCTCTTCAAATGCTTTGAATATTATGTTATAAGTCCCAGCGTTTTAGTGTTATTTCGTTTTCATCCATATCACAAGGGGATGGAATTTTAGAGCTAGAGGGGATTTAAAAATTGCCTGGTCCAACCAACTATCATTCTTAGATACAGTTTTCTCTTTGCAGCACCTGTGTTACTACCTCCCCGGGTCATCTCTCTTTTCATCTTACTGAAATTCAGTTCACATTGAAACAGGGCTTGTTTATACTCTGTCATACATGGGACTATGATTTTGAAAAGTTTTCTTCCATATATGAATGAGAATATTTAAATTTACATGATAGTTGTGCTTTTCAGTTGTCTCTAGATTTGTTTTCATGAAGTCCTGTTGGATTGTTTAGGCAGATATTAAATACATTTTATAGAAGTAGCGTCCTCAATTGTCTTAGACTGATCAGGCTGCTGTTAACAGAATACCACAGCCTAGGTGGCTGGAACTATAGATGTTTATCTTCTCACAGCTCTGGAGGCTGGAAGACCATGATCATGGGTGCCGGCAAATTTGGTTTCCGGCAGGAGCTCTCTTCCTGGCTTTACAGATGGCCGTCCTGCTCTGTCCTTATGTGGCCTTTCTTCTGTGGCCGTGAGGAGAGAGAGAGATCACTGCTGTGATCACCTCCACTTTTATTAGGACATAGGTCCCATCGGATTAGGACTTCACTCTTATGACCTCATCGAGCCTTAATTAACCTCGTAAAGATCTATGTCCAAATATAGTCATACTGGGGGTTAGAGCTTCAGTGTGACTTCTGGTCGGTACCCAATTCAGTACACAGTGTGAATCAAAGTTGCATTACCTAATCCACTTTTTTCTCACACATAGTATTATAGAAAGGATGTATTGGCTTTGAATGAAGCGATATGGTTTATAATAATAATAATTTGTTGTTGTTTAGTCACTAAGTCGTGCCCAACTTTTTGCAACCCTGTAGAGTGTAGCCTGGCAGGGCCCTCTGTCCTTGGGGTTTCTTAGACAAAAATACTGGAGCGGGTTGCCATTTCCTTTTCCAGAGGCTCTGCCGACCCAGTGATTGAACTCATGTCTCCTGCACTGCAGGCGGATTCTTTACTGCTCAGCCACCAGTGAAGCCCAATAATAATAGTTAATAATGATTTATTTTTACCTTGAGCAAATCTAGAGACTTGAAGATATCAGATGATTTGAGATGCCTTTTGCATTCTAAATATATGCAATCATAAATACTGAAAATTTTGTGTATGTATATAAAATAGAGAATCCCAGGGACAGGGAAGCCTGGTGGGCTGCTGTCTGTGGGGTTGCACAGAGTCGGACACGACTGAAGTGACTTAGCAGCAGCAGGCACAGTGCCATACTGTGTTTCAGTCATGTCCAGCTGAAGTCGTGGCCCCGTGGACCACAGCCCGCCAGACTCCTCTGTCCATGGGATTCTCCAGGCAAGAATACTGGAATGGGTTGCCATTCCCTTCTCCAGGGGGTCTTTCCAACCCAGGGATTGAACCCACGTGTCTTACGTCTAACCTGCATTGGCAAGTGGGTTCTTAACCACTAGTGCCACCTGGGAAGCCCACGGGCACAGTGGAGGATACTAAAGTTGCTTTCTGTTATCAAGGCAGCTATAGTCAAGATAGGAAGATAAGGATTAGTCTTGAAAATACCTTTTTCTTGTAACGACAGAAATGAATGATACTGGCACTAAGTACTAAAGTTCGACGAAGGCAGAGATTTTTGGGGTGTGTGTTTTTGAGTGAGATTTTCTAGAAAGAATGGACAGAGACCAGAACTCTGTGGGTTAGGCTTTGGTGAAAACTCCAGGTGTGGGTAAAGCACAAGCGGTGACAGGAGAGGGGCAGTGAACATATAAGAGATACACATGGATAATGGAAGTGGAGGAAGGGTTTGGAGGGGTAGGCTTTCTCACTGCACTACCTGTTGTCTGTAGGGAGTCATTGATGGTAGAAAGTATTTTTACAGAATACTGGGGATAGATGTCCAGTTACTCAGGCAGGGTTAAGGAGGGGGACTGGTAAAAGTAATGGATATGAACCAATCCTTAGGGTTTAGGCAATGAAGGAATAACCCAGGAGGCAGCAGGTCAAGTGAAGGTTGTCTGTGACCCCTACTGTCCCGCCCGGAAGCTGCCAGTGGAGAACAGAGGAGCCTTAGAGGAACATTAGAGTTCCTTAGGATTCAAGGGTAGTAGATGTTTGGAGAAGGCAATGGCACCCCACTCCAGTACTCTTGCCTGGAAAATCCCATGGACAGAGGAGCCTGGAAGGCTGCAGTCCATGGGGTCACTAGGAGTCGGACATGGCTGAGCGACTTCACTTTCACTTTTCACTTTCATGCATTGGAGAAGGAAATGGCAACTCACTCCAGTGTTCTTGCCTGGAGAATCCCAGGGACGGGGGAGCCTGGTGGGCTGTCTGTGGGGTCGCACAGAGTCGGACACGATTGAAGTGACTTAGCAGTAGCAGCAAGGGTAGGTGTTAAACATGAAATGTATGAGAAAATTTTGTATTTGTGCTGTGTCTATAATTTATTCTTCCTTCTCTCAGCTTTGACATCTTTTACATAAATAGCATGATATTTTACTTACATATATCTTTAAAAAATCATTCTATAGAGTGTCCCTAGTTGTAACAGAAACTGTCGATGCAGGTTTATTTGGAGAAGGAATTGTGGAGAGTTTGATTCATGCATGGGAGCATTTACTTTTGCAGCCAAAGGTAAGCAGCATGAAAACACTTAAATTTGATTAAGAATTCATTATTCAGTAGATGGTTCATTGAGCCCTTAGCATAGTTGCAAAGCAATAGGAGATGCATCTCACTATTGAGGTACATACTATATAGCTGGTAAGAAATCCGTGTGAACAAAAAATATTTAATATCATAGTGCAGTGTATTCTTGTGTGCCCAAATGGGGTATACAGGCAAAAAATACTCCAGGAAGGAGTTCTTAGGAATTGAGGTTATGTGATGAAGGGATTGACTCTGGAATTCTTGAGTGAGGTTGAGAAACGGAAGTATTTTGAGCTTTACAGCTTCACTGCTCATATTGTATATTTGGCAAATTTACCAAAAGGGAACGTAGTGGGTAACTGGTGTGGTATGATTTTAAGGTACCACTTGGACCTAGGCTGGACAGAATTGACTCTTATAATTGCCAAGTTGTATTTTACATTGAAATCCTCTACTGTGGCCCATAAACTGTAGCTTTTGTGTATATATTGATACATGTATTATGAAAGAAAGGATTTTAACATGTAATAAGAATTGACTACTTACAGAAAATCATTTGGATTTAAAATAGCTAATGAAAGGTTGAAAGAAGAGCAGTTTGTTTTTCAAGTAGGTAATGGTGATTTTGGCCTCTTCATTAAAGTCATACCCAAAGATCTTTTCTTGTGGACAAACTTAGAGGCTTCTAGCTCCCACCTCCCTCCCTCCCTTTCTTCCTACTAGTACTTAAAAAAAGAAAAAACATTAATTAATATGATAGAAGAAATATGCAGCAATACAATAATAGTGGGAGACTTTAATACCCCACTCATATAATCTGGCTGTAATAGACAAAGTAAAGAGCAAAACATATTCACTTATGAGCCTCAAAAAATTCAGTTCACTCAGGAGAGTTTAAAAAAAAAAAAGACTTATTTATTCACTCTGTAAAGGTTTATTGACTATTTTATGGGTTTGGTACTACTTTGGGTAGTAGGGAGGAAGAGGTGACAAATGTGATCCTGTCCTAAATAATATATTGTGGTAAAGATAGACCTACCAATACAAAATACCAAGATGTGCCTAAGATGAGGACACCCAAACTGGACTTTTTGTTTCCTGAACTTTTCATTTCGAGAACAAACCTCCTAATATAGGATGAATTCAACATGATTTTTTTAAAGTGTTCTTCGTGATTAAAAACAGAAAGCCATTGGTTAAGAAATTACATATACTCCTCCCCACCATCACTCCCCTTCTTTCTTCCCATTTCCCTCCCACCCTCGTTGATCCTTTCCTTTGTCCATTTTCCCCTGCAAAAAAAAAAAAAAAAAAAAAGAAATTTATATGTATATACACACATGTGCATATATATGATAAATGTATACTTACACATATACATTCATATATATATATAAATGGAAATAAACTTTGTAAAGGAAAAAAACCTTAATCTGCTTATCATTAACTATTGTTTTTCTAAGCTTTCTTATAAATTTTCATAGCTTGCCATCATACACACGTATTTTGACGAAAATATTTTGACATCAGTGTAGCAGAATATAATTTTTACTGTTATATTTTTAGATCAAAGGTGAAAATGGTAATTGTGAAAAATATGGGAAAGTTATACCAGCAAGTGCTGTTATATTTGGGATGGCAGTAGAATGTGCAGAGATAAGAAGACATCATAGGTAAGTGATTATTTAAATAGTAAATAATAAAAAATATTTCAGTAATTTTGAGGAGTTGCCTGTACTTAAAAGGTTATTTAGTGGACATTCGGATGAGAATGTATCATCTTCTGACTTTTAAATTCATGATATTTATTCCAGTCTTAATTTTATTTTTGCCTTTTTTTTTCTTTTGCGTCTTTAAAACTTTCTTTAAAACTAAGACTCTTGGATTAACAGTCAGCTTTCAGTTTTCTAGTGGAAAATTTAATTTTGAAACAACATAGTATCCTTTTGATGTGTGATAGATTCTTGAGAAATATAAGAAGTTCAAACTAATTTTAGAGTGAAATAAATTTCCATGCGAATATAATTTTATTTCTCCCAGTTTTCTATTCTTAATAACTGTTAGTATTATAATGTTTTATTGGTGGGTGGGGTGAAATTTCAGGATCTTTGTACCCTTGAGATTCTGAGATTTATGCAGTGTGATACAGGTGAAAACTTTTTTTAGTTATAAAAACTTCTTGGTTACTTCTTTTCCTTGAACATTAATGAATTTTTTATTTTGCTAAAGTATTGATCCATATTGTTTCAGGACTTTTTAAGGAGGCCCTCCATCTTATAACTCAGTAGTAGTAAATGTAACACATAAATATTTTAGGAAATACTGGTGATTGAAAGAAGAAAATAAAAATCATCCTGAAGGCCTCACTGGTAGAAAACTACTGTTCATCTTTATAGTATATTTTTCCTTACACTCCTCAATGTATGTTACAGGGTGATAAGTAAAAGTAGTGGTGATTGGTAGGGCACAGGCACTAACCAAAAGGTGGCCTTTGCCAGCAGATTGGCTGAATTAGAGTTAGATAATTCGTTGTCAGTTCTGTGTAAGTAAATGTGTGTGTGTATAAATTTAATTTGGCTTCAGTAAAAATGATCAGTATCAGTAAATATTTTAAAATATCAGTAAATATATTAGCTTTAGTGAGCCTCTTCATGTTAATAGATTTGCTTCATGATTTCTTAAAGTCAGTTTCCTAGTATTACAGTTCTCAGAGTTTAGAGGTTTTAAGAAACTTGGTTTATTAGATATAAAAACTAGAAATAAAAAACAGTAATTTATTGATGCAGAAATAGAAAAAAAATAGATCAGTATAACACAATAAAGACTCTAGATACACCTTTGAATTTATAGGGATTTAGAGTGTGATACAGATGAGGTATTGCAGATGAGCGGAGAAAGGATAAGCTATTTGGTGAGTGGAGATGAAGTGCTTCACTTGTGCTCAGTCGTGTCTGACTCTTTGCAACCCCATGGACTGTAGCACGCCAGCCTCCCTGTCCTTCAGATGGTTAAAGTTAGATCTTTACTTTTAATTCCAAAATGAATTAAGTATCTAAGTGTAAAAGATCCATTAAGTGATGAAGGGTTTCCAAAGCAAAACAGAGGGAGGATCTAGAAGCCATAAAAGATTGACAAATTTAACACATTAAAAAACAAATTGAATATCTGGTGAAAGACAGTATAAAGTTAAAAGGCAGATGACAAGCTGAGGTAAAATTTCTAACTTTTAGAATAAAGCTAAGTTGGAGAAAACTCTTGAGAGTCCCTTGGACAGCAAGGAGATCCAACCAGTCCATCCTAAAGGAGATCAGTCCTGAGTGTTCGCTGGAAGGACTGATGTTGAAGCTGAAACTCCAATACTTTGGTCACCTGATGCGAAGAGCTAACTCATTTGAAAAGACCCTGATGCTGGGAGAGATTAGGGGAAGGAGGAGAAGGGGACAACAGAGGATGAGATGGTTGGATGGCATCACTGACTTGATGGACATGGGTTTGGGTGGACTCCGGGAGCTGGTGATGGACAGGGAGGCCTGGTGTGCTGCAGTCCACGGGGTTGCAAAGAGTTGGACACGACTGAGTGACTGAACTGAACTGAAACGTATTTGCAATTGTCTATTACTGAGAGAAATGGAAATTAAAACAACAGGATAACATTTTTAACTGTTTACATTCTGAAACATTAAAAATGATTGATAAGGGGAATTCCCTGGTGGTCCAGTGGTTGGGACTCCACACTTTCACTGCCGAGGCCCCAGGTTTGATCCCTGGTCGGGAAAGTGAGATCCTGCAAGCCCCACAGTGTGGCCCAAAAAAGAGATAAGATCCTACTTTCTCATGTTGTTGTTTAGTTGCTGAGTTGTGTCTGACTTTTTTGAGACCTCATGAACTGTAGCCCACCAGGTTCCTTGTTCGTGGGATTTCCCAGGCAAGAATACTGGAGTGGGTTGCCATTTCCTTCTCCAGGGGAGCTTCCTGGCCCAGGCATTGAACCTGGGTCTCCTGCATTGGCAGGTGGTTTCTTTACCACTGAGCCACCAGGGAAGCCTATTTTCTCTTAGATGTGGGAGACTGTAAACCCTGTTGGTGCAACATTTTAGTAGCTCAATTTGGCGTTATCTAACAAAACTAAAGGTGTGTATAGTCTTTTACATGATGTTTCTACTTCTGATAATTTGTCCTAATAAATAAACATGTGTACAGAGATGCTTACTCTAACACTGTAATTGGAAAAACCAAAACAAAAAACTATCTGCATACTTGCTGCACTCTGATAAAACATGCACCCGGTGCAGTACTTTGCAGGTGAGAAAAGGAAACAGTTAAGGTGCCTATATAGAGAGGGAAAGAAGTTAATGATGGTTAGTGAAAAGACAAGCCACAATTCTAGGAGCAGTGAGCTCTTGGCTTTTACATACCATGCCTCACCACGGGGAGCTATAACTCTGGAGAAATGGCTGCTTCCCAGACTGGGGCAGAACAGACTGAAGATGACTGTGAAATAACTTGGGTCAGAAATTTAAGGAACTGCCAAAGAAAATGATGTGGGTGGTTAAAGGTCACAGGAGCATGTTTGGAAGTGTCTCCCCGCTGGCCAAATCTTGGACATTTTAAGCACCAAGATATATAAGGGTAATTCCATTGAATAAAGTAAGAATCCATAAATCCCTGTTTATATCAAATAGATTAATAAATGGAACTAAGATCCTGCAAGCAACATGGTATGGCCAAAACAAAATAAAATCGTCAAACGATAGGAAAGCTAAATTGAAATCATGATCCTGTATTGGGACTGGTGGGGGGAGTTTTGATATATTGATTCAGTTAATAAATATAGAATATGAAATATATTCTAATATGAAGATGAAATAATACTGCATTTGATAACTTATGATTAAGAAAATATCCTTGTTTATAATAAAGATACACAGAAGTATATCTATGAAAAGATAAATGGGTATGATGAAGGCAATTTTCTCTCAAATGGTTCAGAAGAAAGAATATATGTGGAGAGAGAGAGAATATGATAAAAATAATGTGGTAGACTATTAAAAACTTGATGAATGTGGTTAAAGGATGTGAGAGTTCTTTAGACAATACTGGAAGCCTTTCTATAAATTTGAAATCATTTTCAAAATAAAGAGTTAAGAGCAGAGGAAGGTAAGTACAGTGGGTCTGAGGCAGTATACACAGGTATTACACACGTAAAGAAAAAGGTGGGAGGGGATTCACAGCACACTTCTAACGGAGGAAATGGATACTGCGAAGGTGGATTTTCACTTTTTACTACATTGAAGTTTTGACAATAAGTTTATATTCATGTATTTGGTAAGAAATTGAAAGGGAACTCGTCACATTCTTTTTGTTTCTGTAACTTGTGATTTCTCATTTAGTTATTGTTAAACTCATTAATACTTCCATTCGATAATCCATCTTTTCAGAATATAACAAAATAATTTCTAGTCGTAGACTGTTTAAAGCCCTGTAAAGACAGATAGGCTAATAAATGAGTGTGTATGAGAGGAGGTCCAAGTGTTTCCTGTTACAAGATGGTGTTTGTAAAATGCTCATGAAGTGTTTTTTTTTTTTCAGTGTAAATTTTTACTGACATCAAACATTGTTAGAGCAAGCACATAAACCATACATTTATGATGGATTCATGAAGTTGTTACACTGTGTACCAGTGCTCAGATCAAGGTCCAGAACACTACCCCCACCCCAACAGGTCATTAGGAAGAAACCCCTTCCAGTTACCAGCACCCCACACCCCCAAGAGTATCTACTGTCTTGACTTCTGACACCATAGATTATTTGCCTGTTTTGGATTTCATACAGATGGTATCATACAGTACGAATTCTCATGCTTGCCTTCCTTATTTCAACACGTCTGTGTTCTTGTGTGTGGTTTGTTGGTTCTCGTTGCTGTGGAGTATGCCTGTTGTATGATGAATATGCCACAGTGCATTCCTCCATTCTGCTGGTGATGGATGTTTAGGTCATATCCAGCTTGGGGAGTATTGTGTTTATAGCACAGCTGTAAACATTCTTAAACATTCTTTTGGTGGTTGTGTGTATGAATTTCCCTTGGCCTTGTTTCTGGAAGTGCAAATGTCAGTCACCTTGAGGTTCCCATATTAAGACTGAATCTAAAATAAAAGTCACGTTCCGCTTACACAGGAACTATGAAACTCTTCCAGAGTGGTCTTTTTAATTTTATATTCCTACCAGTAGTATATAAGACTGTATTTTTATCAATACTTGATATGGACTGTTTATTTTCCCCGTTCTGTTCTTTGGGTAGCATGGCTTTAACTTCATTTCCCTCATGACTGACTCTTCATATTGGCTATTTGTTCTTTTGTGAAGTGTCTGAGTCTTTTGCTCATTTTTGGATTTATTTTATTGTGGGGATTAAAAAATATATTTTGGATATTTGTCCTTTGTTGAGTAGATGTATTACTAATCTCTTTTACTCAGTGGCTTGCCTTTAACATTCTTCCTGGGTATCTTTTGATGAATAGAGTTCTTATTTTAATGTACACCTATTATTTCTTTTCATTTATAGTTAGTGATTATGTATGTCAATGTGTTTAAGAAACCTTTGTCTATGATGTTTTATTGTATTTTTATGCTTATTTTTACTGGATTCATTATTAGATGGTGTTACTTGATTCTTTAAAAAGAAAAAGAAAAAAACAAAAACCAACCCATCTTTTTCCCTTTCCTCTCTCATTCCCCTTCTCACCAGGGTGGGTGTTAAGGATGTTGCTGGAATCTGTTTGCCAACCAATGTGAAATTTCAGAGCCCAGCTTATTCTTCTGTAGATGGAGAAGAAACAATTGAACCTTATACAACCGAAAAGATGAGTCGAGTTCCTGGAGGATATTTGGCTCTGACAGGGTGCTTTGAAATTATGACAGTAGATTTCAACAATCTTCAGGTAAAAATAAAAATTTAGTTACTGGTTTTAAGTGTTAAATTTCACGCATTGTTTAAAATAGTTAATACATAGGACAGTCTTATGAGTAGGCATGGGATTCCATTTACTGTATGTAAGGAAAATGATTATTTGCTTTACTTTTAAATACAGAGGAAAATAATCCGTAAGGTTTTGGGGACCGTACAATGTACCTGGCGCTTTCACTTGTATTCTTAGGAGGCTCGCTTGTTTGTTTATTTTTTGGTTGTACCGGGCCTTCATTGCCGCGCGTGGACTTTTTCTAGCTGTGGCGAGTGGAGGCTGCTCTCTGCTGCAGAGCGTGGGCCTCTCACTGCGGTGTCTTCTCTTGTTGCAGAGCGCAGGCCCGGGGACTTGCAGGCTTCAGTAGTTGCCGCGTGAGAGCTTGGTTGTTCCACGGCATGCGGGATCTTCCCGCACCAGGGATCAAACCCGTTTCCCCTGTGTTGGCAGGCGGATTCTTATCCACTGTAACATCAAGGAAGTCCTGAGGTTGCTCTTAAAACAGCATTGCAACAGTTACAATTATCCTTGTGCTGTTACGTTAATCAACCCCCCCCCCCCCCCCCCATATGAATGCAAGGGCAGGGATCATAACCTAGGTCTTCCAGCCTTTCTTTGTGTCTTTCATTTCAGATTAGCAGTATTCCTTGAAATGAAGCATAACTCAGATCTCTAGGTTGTCTGTGTGGTAGGGTGACCAGCCACCTTGGCTTGCGCAAGACTGAGCGGCTCCTGAGAAACAGTCTTGGGCAAACCAGGACAAGCTGGTATCATCCTGATGTGTCTGTGTGTGTGTGAGGGCCCTGCGCTGAGCAAAGAAAGAGCCCAGGGAGTTGGAGAAAGTTACATGGAGTTCTTCTCTGATGATCTTTCAGATCAGATCAGATCAGTCGCTCAGTCGTGTCCGACTCTTTGCGACCCCATGAACCGCAGCACGCCAGGCCTCCCTGTCCATCACCAGCTCCCGGAGGTCACTCAGACTCGCATCCATCGAGTCAGTGATGCCATCCAGCCATCTCATCCTCTGTCGTCCCCTTCTCCTCCTGCCCTCAATCCCTCCCAGCATCAGAGTCTTCTCCAATGAGTCAACTCTTCGCATGAGGTGGCCAAAATACTGGAGTTTCAGCTTTAGCATCATTCCTTCAAAGAAATTCCGGTTTCTTGGGTGGCCCGTTCAAAACATACTCAGCCTTCCTCACAGTCCAGCTCTCACATCCATACATGACCACAGGAAAGACCATAGCCTTGACTAGGCGAATCTTTGTTGGTAAAGTAATGTCTCTGCTTTTGAATATGCTATCTAGGTTGGTCATAACTTTCCTTCCAAGGAGTAAGCATCTTTTAATTTCATGGCTGCAGTCACCATCTGCAGTGATTTTGGAGCCCAGAAAAACAAAGTCTGACACTGTTTCCCCATCTATTTCCCATGCAGTGATGGGACCAGATGCCATGATCTTCGTTTTCTGAATGTTGAGCTTTAAGCCAACCTTTTCACTCTCCACTTTCACTTTCATCAAGAGGCTTTTTAGCCCCTCTTCACTTTCTGCCATAAGAGTGGTGTCATCTGCATATCTGAGGTTATTGATATTTCTCCCGGCAATCTTGATTCCAACTTGTGTTTCTTCCAGTCTTATGATCTTTAAGTAAGGCTAAATGTTTAAGTATATTAACCTTAAGTACATTAAGATTTTGAGGTGAAACTTGCCAGGGGACTGAGGACTTTGTGAGTGTCATTTTCACCTAAGATCTTTCTAATTTAGTAAAAGCTTTCCCCTATTAATTGTTAATAGGTTTTTTGTTTTGTTTTGTTTTGTTTTGAGGTGATCTGGAACTGAATTAATACTCTGGCATTGCTGAGGCTGAGCTTTGCCAGCATTTCTTTTCTGTTATAACAGTGTTACAGTTTTTTTTGTTGTTCTTTTAAGTCCTCATCCCTGCATGACTACACACCTCCCTTCCTCAGTCCTTACCACTCCCCCCATCCCACCTCAGTCTCCAGACACAAACCCAGGTTAACATCTGTGCTTCAAAGTGAGTGAAAGTCACTCAGTCACCTCTGACTCTTTGTGACCCAATGGACTATGCGGTCCATGGAATTCTCTAGGCCAGAATACCGGAGTGGGTAGTCCTTCCCTTTTCCAGGGGATCTTCCCAACCTAGGGATCGAACCCAGGTCTCCCACATTGCAGGTGGATTCTTTACCAGCTGAGCCACAAGGGAAGCCCAAGAATACTGGAGTGGGTAGCCTTCCCTTCTTCGGTGGAGCTCCTCAACCCAGGAATTGACCTCTCCCCAACCGGGGTCTCCTGCATTGCAGGTGGATTCTTTACTAAGTGATAGTCCATAAATTGTTAAGTTCCAATGATCTGAGTTCTATAGATTTACTAGAGTGGCTCACAGAATCAGGGAAGCATTTTACTTATTAGGCTCTTAAGCATTACTTATTATTTATTGTGCATTTTATTATTAGGCTTATTAGACAAGGATGTAACTTGGGAATGGTCACATGGAGGAGATGCATAAGCATAGGGGTGAGCGAAGGCGAGCAGGGCTCCCGTGCCATCCCCAAGAGCATCATGCTCCCCGAATCTCCATGTGTTCACCAAGTGTTCCAATATTTTAATGTTTCTTCTCTGCAACAGCCCCCTGCCCCCCAAAAAAACACCTTATTAAGACCTTAAATTTGAAAGTAATATCTGCCTGTTTAACATTTTCAAGTAATACGTTAAAAGGAAGAAGAAAAAAGTATGTATCTTCCTTTTTAAAATTTAGGTCCTTCTTTCCCCAGGTCACTAGCTTGAAATATATCTTTTCAGACTTGCTTTTCTAATCTGCACACACACACACACACACACACACACACACACACACACACACACATTTTTTAGAATAGAATAATCCCTCTTGCTTCACCACGTGCTGCCTTCATTCAGCAGTACGTCATGGACTTTTTCTACATCAGCAATATGTATCTGCCTCATTGTACTAACTCACGGTGTTCACTGCCATAGACTGTACATCACGTTTTCCCATTCAGTGTGCTTAGTTGGTTGCAGTTGTGCTGTGATATTGATCCCCTGAGGGTTCTGGGCAGGGCTGATGGGAAGTGGTATGACACTGGGGCATGCATGTATTAAATGTCTAAAATCGTCTTATTCCTTCTACATTTTTGCCAGGAATTAAAAAGCCTTGCAACCAAAAAACCTGATAAAATTGGTGTCCCCGTTATTAAAGAAGGCATACTTGATGCTATCGTGGTTTGGTTTGTACTCCAGCTTGATGACGAACACAGTTTATCCACAAGTCCTAGTGAGGAAACGTGCTGGGAGCAGGCTGTATACCCTGTTCATGATCTTGCAGGTATAGCTTGTCTAATTTTTTTTATTGTTTTTCTCTTTTAAAAAAACAAAATATTGTCTTAATCCTCTAAGCATTTGAGTCAGTATCAAAAATTCACTTTGAATATGAAGTTTCCAGTCAAGGAAGATTGGTTAAATCTTTCAGAATTTGCTCTTTGTTTTTTAAAAGTAGTTTTAAGTAATATGTATGGTTCAGAAGAGAGACTAAAATCGGCATGTACACACTGCTGTATTTAAATTAGGTAACTGACAAGGATCCACTGTAGTGCACAGGGAGCTCTGCTGAATACTCTGTAATAACCTGAATGGGAAAAGAATTTGAAAAAGAATAGATGTGTGTACACTTGAAACTAACACAACGTTGTTAATCAACTATCAGATCAGATCAGATTCAGTCGCTCAGTCGTGTCCGACTCTTTGCGACCCCATGAACCGCAGCACGCCAGGCCTCTCTATCCATCAATATTTTAAATAAAAAAAGGTGAAAACACAAATCTGCTGCATACCACTCAAAAATATCTATCATTAAATCATTTCTTCAGCTCTGATTACTCTTGTTATGAGTAGATGAGAGAAGTGCTAGTCCACTTTTTGGAACACAGTGGAGAAATATTACTTACAGAGCAGAAGTTCTTATCGCTCACAGAATCTGATGGCATCTGTGGAGCCCCAGGCCCTAAAAATATGCACACTCATATAAATACAAAGTCTTGCAGTTTAGAGCTCATGAATCCGTGGACTTACCTAGGGAAGTCTTATGTTAAAGATACCTTTTATTTACTTATTTAAAAAATACATATTTATTTATTTTTTATCATGTGGGATCTCCTGGTTGTGGCGCATGGGATCTAGTTCTCTGAACAGGGATTGAACCTGGGCCCCCTGCATTTGGAGCATGGAGTCTTAGCCCCTGGACCACCAGGGGAAGTCCCAAAGATAACTTTTTTATAAAGAAAGTTTTTAGTAGTAATTTGATGTGGTTCAATATAGTTTACAGCAGCTGTATTACATAGAAAAATTCTACTGTTTTATAACTGGAAGGTAATATTTACTTCTGTGTAGTCTCTCAGTCAAGGATCTAATTTGGCAAGGCCATTAAGTCATGGAATCAGTATAGTATTGTGGCAGAGTATGGTTCTAGAGTCAATCAGGTAGATTTGAAATTGGATCTTTGCTAATACTGACTCCTTCGCTGGTCTTGCCGGTTATTTCTTAGAGCTTTTGTTATGTGATTTATAAAAATGGAAGGGTGCTGGAAATTCCCAGGTGATCCAGGGGTTAGGACTCCCAGCTTTCGTCGTGGGGGCGCCAGTTTCAGTCCCTGGTCAGGGAACTAGGATCCTGTAAGCTCTGTTGCAGTCATGTTTAAAAAGAAAAGTGAGGGGGTGCCAGTGCTGTCTACTTTGCAGGATTTTTGTAGGAGTTATTAGACATACCGGGTGTAAAATGCCACCATAGTGACTAGCGCTGAATAAGTAACATTTAAAAATTGTGTTTATTTATTCTAACTCTCAGTAACTTAGATGGCATTTAAAAAAAAATCCTTAGGGAAAGGATATTTTAAGTGTGTAAACACAAGAAAGGCAACTTGTATTTTCAACTGGCTCTATGGCTGAGAAGGAAGAGCAATTATATGTTTACACTTTAAAGTTTTGCCACGTGTGAAAGCTGATGGACAATACAGTCTTTTTATTATTGTTACTTTTATTTATTTTTGGTGGCACTGGTGGCATTGGTCCTCGTTGCTAGTTGTGGTAAGAGGGGGCTACTCTTTTTTTCTCAGTGCCCAGGCTTCTCGTTTAAGTGGCTGCTTTTGTTACGGAGCACAGGCTCTAGACGCGTGGGCTTCAGGAGTTGCATCTTGTGGGCTTCATGGTTGCAGTTCACAGGCTCTAGATGCATGGGCTTCAGGAGTTGCATCTTGTGGGCTTAGTGGTTGCAGTTCACAGGCTCTAGAGTGCGGGCTCAGTAGTGGTGGACTTCAGAGCCGGCGGCATGTGGAATCTTCTTGGTTCAGGGATCGAACCTATGTCCCCTGCCTGGGCAGGCAGATTCCTAACCACTGTACCACCAGGGAAGTCCACGATGTAGTTTTTATTGTAGGACTCAGTCCTTCCTTACATTTTCAAATTTGTAAACATTGAAGGATATCTAAATACAGTTAAAAAATATTACTGATAAGGTGCTATTGAATGCTGCCTTGTTCTTTCAGAAATTTCTCTAGAGAAAAGAATGTCCCTTTAAGTTAAAGTGAAGTTTGGTATTGATTTCTGAATTTCATTTATCTTTGTGATTGCTGGCTTCATTAACAAAGAAGATTGGGAGTCTCCTGTAGTCCTTCCCCCACCCTCTATTTTGCGGTCATTGATGATACGTAGTGATTACAGTAAAAGCACTATAATGCTGTTAGTCAGGGTCGAGTAATGAGCTGTTGAATCTGTTTTGCTGTAAGTTAATTGGCTCTTCAAACCTCATTTTTTCCTTATGTAAAGCTGAAGGCATTTCCCTAGTTTTTTTTTAAAACATAGATTAATTCACTTACGGAAGACTAGGTCATCTCCCAGATATAAGTAACATGGTGTTATAAGTAAAATAGTAACGGTACTGTTTTACAGCGGAGTTAGAAACTGAGATGTGCTATTTCCACAAATTCTATTTAGCCTGTGTTACTGAATTAGCATTTCAGTGAGAATATTTTGAAAAATCTTCCTGCTTCCACAACCTTTCATCAAATGACTTGCTTGATTAAATTCTAGAAGAGAATGAACTATTTTCATATACTTAAAATATCGACCATGAATCTTAAGGGCCCTGCTTATTGGGATTGGTATTAAAATTAAATTCTTAAAATATTAATACCAGATGAAAGACATTCTCTGGCTCCCAGAAATAAAATTATTATTATTATTTTTAATGAATCTTGTTACACTTCAAGCTAGAGTACTGTTTGGGGTGTGGGGAGGGGGGCATTGGTTTTCTTTTCTTTCTTTTCTTTCCTTTTTTTTTTTTTGAGTAGCTGTAGTTGCAGTGGCACCCCTCTCCAGTACTCTTGCCTGGAAAATCCTATAATGGAGGAGCCTGGTAGGCTGCAGTCCATGGGGTCGCTAGGAGTCGGACACGACTGAGTGACTTCACTTTCTCTTTTCACTTTGATGCATTGGAGAAGGAAATGGCAACCCACTCCACTGTTCTTGCCTGGAGAATCCCAGGGATGGGGGAGCCTGGTGGGCTGCCATCTATGGGGTCGCACAGAGTCGGACACGACTGAAGTGACTTAGCTTAATTCACTTAATTGTAATTAAGTCCATAAATGTAGTCTTTCCTGTAGTTGTTTAAAAAATAGGGGGAGGACCGAGGTGTTTGTGTGATCCTAGGGCTTATAAACACTCATAGTCATTGACTACATTTTTTTTTTTTTTCTTCTTTCTTCCTGTTTTAAAAAGACTACTGGATAAAGCCTGGGGATCAGGTGATGATGGAAGTGTCTTGTCAAGATTGTTACTTAAGAATCCAGAGTATCAGTGTCTTCCATTCAGAACAGGAGATGGAGGTTGGGAAAAGTTTTACCAGGAATAAAGACTTGCTGTCTTTCAGAAACGAGGCTGAACTCTGTAGCGCTCTGGCCAACCTTCAGACCAGTAGGCCAGATGTTGTGGAGCAGCTATGTGTATTGGAATCCACAGAAATTGCTTTGCTTAATAACATCCCATACCACGAAGGCTTTAAAATGGCAATGAAGAAAGTGTTGTCTTCATTGACTCCGAAGAAACTGGGTCAGGCCATGGATACTCAGTATCAGAATAATGAGACGAGCTGTGAAAGTGGACCGAGTAATTCTGACCAGACCACCCCTGAGCCTTTGTATGTGTTAGATGTGTCTGAGGGCTTCTCTGTTCTGCCTGTGATTGCTGGCACCCTCGGGCAGGTTCAACCTTACAGTTCTGTGGAGAAAGACCAGCATCGTGCGACTCTGGACCTCATATGTGAAGCCAATCACTTTCCTAAAGACACACTTGAGTTTTGGTTGAGATACGTGGAAGATGAGTCTGCTGTGTTGCAAAGGCCAAAATCAGACAAGTTGTGGAGTATAATTATATTGGATGTCATCGAGCCATCTGGACTCATTCAGCAGGAAATAATGGAAAAGGCTGCAATATCCAGGTAAAACACCAAAATACAACCTGTGGATTATGTGAGCTCAGACTTCTTGTAAACTTAGTTCCTTAATAGCGTAACTGCATGAATGAGTCATGACCATTGTGTGTTCCTCAAGCTTTGCTTTTCAGGACCTGTGACTTTATGTCTGTCTTTTTCTGTGCATGTTACTATTGAGTTGGTTTTTTTTTCCCCCTTAAAGGAATCCCCCCTGAATTTATAGGTTTTAACTTTTGTGTTATACAAACAGTATAGGAGCACTGGTGAGAATACAGACCAAATTGTGGCAGCAGAAGGCAGATTGTTAGAAAAAAAGCATTTGCTTATATAATTAACTATATTTTAGGTTTCATATGCATTTTCTTTCGTTAACCACACTTACCTTTTCACATGAGGTAACCAGTAAAAATCACTACCATTTTCTATGCTTTAAAATAAACTTGTACATACCCTAGATTATGGGGATATAGAGGTCTGACATACATGCATACATAGAAATATACACTCATACTCTCTCTCTCTCAAAATTTTAAACAAGTGTACTTTAGATAGATTGTAGAACAAGGAGCTGAAAGGGTTAGAATCTAGTCTTGAATTTGTCCCTGAATTCCTAAAGTAGTAAAATCTTCTATAAGCCATTGACTACCTCTTGTCTTCAGTTATGAAATGAGGGGCACTGGACTAGATGCCTTTGAAGGCATCTTAGCTCTCTGAATTTGTCACACAAATGAGGTTTGACTTATTTGGCAGAATCACTGTGGAAAGATGTACTGTTTTCCTAACAGTTTATTTTTAGTTTTAATTCTTTTTCTGATTTTTTTTTATTGTGGTAAAATGAACATAACATGAAATTTTTCATCTTAGCCATCTCTAAGTTCAGTGGTATTATTATAAATATTTTAGTAATATTGTGCAATCATTACCTCCAACCATTCTCATAACTCTTTTCATCTTGTAATACTGAAACTTTATACCCATTAAACAATAGTTCTTCATTCCACCCTCCCCCCAGCTGCTTATAACCACCATTCTACTCTGCTTCTGTGAGTTCGACTACTCTACATCGTATGACTGGAATCATGCAGTTTTTTGGGGGGATGTTTGTGTGTGACTGTCTTATTTCACTTGGCATAATATTCTCCAGGTTCATCCATGTTGTAGTACATGTAAGAATTTCCTTCCTTGTTAAGGTGAAATAATGTTCCTTTGTATATATTATGTTGTCGCATTTTGCTTATCCTCGCATAGATCGACTGATGAGTTATTTTAGTGGAAACAACTTACATACTGCCTGCAATTCCTCTTCTGTATGTCTCTGAGGAGAGGGAGGGGTCCTACTCGTGGTTTGGGTGGGACGGCTTTCTGGGAGAGGTGGGATGGGGACAGTGTGTTGCACGATGTTTGGCACCTCTGGGAACTGAATGCTAGTAGCGAGCGTCCCTGGTGGTTCAGGGGCCAGGAATCCGCCTGCCAGTGCAGAGACACGGGTTCAGTCCCTGGACAGGGAAGATCCCACATGCAGCAGTGCATCAGGGCCCGGCACCACAGCTGCTGAGTCTGTGTTCTGGAGCCTGAGAGCTCGTCCTCGGCAAAAAGAGAAGCCGCTGCAGTGAGAAGCCGGTTCACTGCAGCTAGAGAGCAGCCCCCGCTGTCTGCAACCAGAGAGAAGCCTGTGCCGAACACCTGGCACAGCCAAGAATAAATAAATCAATTTAAAAAAAGGCTCGTAGCCCTCTGATCAGTGTGTTAGCCAGTGTTCCCGCTCTTCCCTCGGGACACCTCCTGAGTAACGGGGGAGAGAACCAGCGTCCGTCCCTTCAGCCTGAGCTTGTGCATGGGCTCCTTACCAGCTCCTCTGGAGGGGGACACGGCTTCCCTTGGTCCTTGGGCCAGTGGTGTGCAGACTCTCACCCAGGCCTTTCATTATCATCTTTAGTTACTGACAGCAGAGAGGTCAGGACTGGTCAAAGAGGATGAAGTTCAGGGTTGGGAGGAGAGATTGTTTTTAGGATAAGGATAAAAGGCATCTGTCACATCACTGGATACCAGCCCTCCCAAAGAAAGGTCAAGGAAAAAACCAGCCATTTGACAAACTATTAAGTTCCTTTGTTGTTAACTGTTTTAAAGTGTTTGTTCTTTTTTTTTTTTTTTCAGTCCTACTACAGTAAAATACAGGAGACAGTTTAAAAGCTTGGTGAACTTTTTAAAAATTTAAACCCATTTTAAAACACTTTTGTGTTGGATCACAAGGAAACAGTGAAGAGTTTCTTCAGAATTTTTGCCATTTATGGTTAGACTTTTGAGTTGGAACAATTTTTTTTTTTTTTCTTTGAAGGCACAGATGGTTCAGAAATATTATTGGCTTTGCAGAGGATTCCATTGAGGAGTCTGGCAGCTGCCTCGGTGTGACAACAAAACAGTGTCAGTAGAGCCAAACAGAGCTTCAGGGAGTTACTGTTTTATCTACACATAACACATTCCAGTTAGTAATGGTTAACTCTGAGGAAGAAGGATTTGTACAGGATTTTAGATTAAAATTGTGTGAACATGGCCTTTTAAAATACTTTGCATACTTGCTTTCGTGGAGTCTTTATCTCTGGCATGGCTTTTAGTACATGATCCAGCCTTTCTTTTTAGGTATCACCTAATGTATTTTTTACTTTGTTTAGCCTGATTTTCTGGCTACTCGCTAAGTGATTTAACTGTATTACCCTCCCTCCTGTTCTCTCTCCTATAGATTTCATGGCTAGCAGGCTGGCTGTTACTGACCTGTGTGCTTTTTGTTTACTGATTTCATCCAACACCACCCTCTCGTGGCTGTATAGGGGTCGGGGGAATTAATCAAGTATCTTGCAGCGCTGTGGCTCAGTGTCTCATTTAAGACTTGGTGATCTTAAGAAAAATTAGATCTCGTTTCCTTTAAATGGATCACAATTAGCACATAACTTCAGTTCAGAAAACTTAGTACCGTGAGTTGTCAGGATTAAACTTGATCCATTTGAGGGAAATGGGTAAGTTTTTTCAGTTCTTCAGGGAGATGTTAAAATTGTATATGATTTGGTAAAGGCATAGATTGGAATTTTGTTAAGAGCTGTGTGATTGTGAGCTGTGTGATTGCTGAGGTATGTAATTTTACTAATTGTGTGAGATTCAGTTTCTGCTAGACTTTACCCAAAATGCTAAAAAAAGTTGGTAGGACAGGAATTATGAAAATGAGTAAAGCATTGGGGTCAGTGGGGGCCACTTTTAGGCTAATTTATGTAAGAATTTATCACAACTTAAATGATCATGTACTTAATTATATTTAGTGAAGAGAGATCTTCCTGATTTCTGATGAAGGCTTGTCTCAGTCTGATGCCATTACACTCATGATTCCTCTCTGTCTCTGCTGATTCTTTGCTCATGAGATGACCTAGTTATGATTTGGCTCCCTATCAGCTAGCCTTAAGGGAAAGTTGTTATGAGAGCAGCCTGTGTAACTTTTGTAAACTTCTCTGTCAATTTTTTACTTTGAAAAATTTCAAACGTAAGAAAAATTGCAAGAAAAGGAGCAGCAAACACAAGACTGTTCTCTCTGTTGAACCATATGATGGTTGTTGGCCTCCTAACCTTCCCCCTTAACTTTAACAGTTCAGCACATGTCTCCTTAGAACAAGGGCTTTCCCCTGCATATCGTAGTAAGATGACCACACTCAGGAAGCTTAACACTGATCAAATACTATTATTTAACAGATGGTCTGTATTAAAACTTCCCCTGCTTAGGCCAGTAATAATCTTTATTGCTTTTTTCCTCCCCAGTCGAGTTCTAATCAAGGGGTCTGTATTACATTTAGTTGCCATGTCTTTTGACTGTTATTCAGTTGATATTCTGGTTTTAGATCATTTTAAATGGTTGAGATAATCAGTTCAGTAAAAACTGAATTAATATTAAAATAATTTTAAACTAAGAGCCGAAGCACCAAAGTGGTTTTGAGGAATGTGATGTTTTATATTTGTCAAGACTTTAATGATCTGTTCAGGAAAACTGCATAGCAAACAATTTTAGAAACTTATAGGAACTAATTTTTTAGGTATGCACAAATGTATTGGTCAAAAACTTTGTCCTGTATTTTTATAAATAGATCCTTACTGACTAGAAATATTTAAGAGTAAAAGCTTACGATGAAAGGTATATATGAGATTATGCAGTCCAGCTGTCTGTAGTAGCAGCCTGTCTAGAAGTTCAAGTGGAAACTGATTTGGATTGTTCAGTAAGGATGAGGGATTTAACATTTGATTTCAAATGTGGCAAATGATTAAAGTACCTTAAAGTATCCTCCACGTCTGGTTCACTTGATGGCAGCAGGTGAACCCCACCCCGGCGCTGGACCCCACCCTGCACTGCTCTCACCCCTCCCACAGAGCTCAGGGCTGTGGAAACAAGACTGTACATGTGGGCGTGGGCGCTGCCTTGGCCTAAGAGCCTCATATTTCAGATGGGAACGTCTCCCATAGGCATAGCTTCCAAGCTCTAGCAATAGGAACACGTGGTTACAAGTTACCCCCGACTAGGGGAAGCCCAGAGGTGGTGTACCTTCCCATCAGGCATCTATAGTTAACAGTTTTCTTAGTCCACGTGCATCTACCCATTAAGAAACATGGAAAAACTTTTTTTTTTAATCGTAAGCAGTGTTGTTGATAACTCAGCTGACATTCCACCTTTATAGAATTTCCAGGGAAACAGAAAGTGAATCCAGGATAATTGTAGGAATAGAAAGTGTTTTGTTAGCCCTTTATTCATACACTTTAGAGTATTTGGATTTTTAATCACTTTTTTTTTCTTTCAGAGTGTTTAACTTTTTATTCTGAAATAATTTCAAGCTTACAGAGAAGTTAGAGAATAGTACAAAAAACCACACATGAACCCTACATCCAGGGTCACAGGTTGTTACTCTATTGCCACATACACTTTAGTATTCTCTCTGAACACTTTAAACTTCAGATACTGTATTCCTGTACCCCTCAATACTTCGGTGTGTATAAGAAAAAGGACATTTTATATAATCATCACACACTTATCAAAACGAGGAAATCTCTATGGACATAGTACTGGTATCTAAGGGAAACAGTCTTACTCAGATATTTCACCGTTTGTGGCAGGAATGCCCTTCATAGGTCCAGAATTCAGTCCAGGGTCACACACTGCATTTAGTTTGTCTCCTTTGTTCTGCAACAGCTCCTCAGTCTTTCATGACATTCACAGTTTTGAAAAGTGGAGGCCTTTTATTTTGTAGAATGTTCCTCATGTTTCTTACTAGAGTCAGACTATTCATTTTAGAGACCACAGAAGTTTGGTCACATTAGGAGGCATATATGTTGCTTTATCCTAGATCTGTGGATGTGAATTTAGATCATTTGGTTTAAGTTGTATCCATCAGGTTTTCCCACTCTTAAGTTGCTATTTTCCCTTTGTAATAAGTCATTTATGGGGGTGAAACTTTGAGACTCTTAAATATCCTTGTTCTAATTGAACTTTCAGCCTCTAGTTTTAATAGACACTGATGACTGTTCCCAAACCTGAAAACTTGTACTCAATGCAGCTCACTGGTTACTTTTCAGGGGGTCTACCAGTCTGCCGCTGTGAACTAAAGACCATTACACTGTATAATCCCCAATGATGTAGTTACTGATATTTTATAAAATGTAGGGCATCAAGATGCTTTTTAAAGCATTTGTCCTTCCTCCAGGTGTTTGCTACAGTCTGGAGGCAAGATCTTTCCCCAGTACGTGCTGATGTTTGGGTTGCTCGTGGAATCGCAGACCCTGATGGAGGAGAGTGCTGTGCAGGGCGCAGAACGAACTCTTGGCTTCAACATAGCGCCTTTCATTAACCAGTTTCAGGTGAGCATTCAGAACAGAAGTGTAGCCCGGTGGCCGTCACCCACAGTCAGTCTGTCTCTGTCTCTCGGTTTATAGTCACTGTGTTTAACTGGATTGCTCTGGTACTCAGTTTTCTAGAGCCAAGGAACTTACTAGTGGTAAAAATCAAACCTTGGGGTTAGTATAGCCAAGAATTCTGTTGTTCTTGACAGAGTCTATGACCCTTGCTCTGAACCACTGTTGTAAATGGAAAATAGGGTACCAGGTTTAGTCTTACGAAAAATTATGATCCTTGTCTAAAAAAGCAGCCACCAGAAGGAGACTTTTGTTCTCAACATGGGCCCTTAATCACACTGAGACTGGATGCTGGCAGGGGAAGGTGGGAGCGGCTCGTGTCCGGGCATTCAGACCGCAGGGAGCAAGAGTGTAGGAGCTCAAGGAAAAGGGGTGCTTACTGTTTGGAAAACAAGGATATAGTGCTGGCAAAAGGACCAGCAGCAAAGTAGAATTTGTCAGTTGTAATTGTGGAATGGATGGAATGTCTAGGGAAGAGGTTTGGGGTTGGAAAGAGGTGGAATCTGCTGAATAAGCCAGAACAGCATTTTGGGAAGTAGGGTGTTGAGTACTGAATTAAAGGAGTGATATCTAAAGCCTGTAGGTGGTAGTAAGCTCTTGAATATGCATTGTTAGATCTTCCATGAACAGTATTTGCTCAACAAATATAATTTTTTTGAGGGAATGATTTTTTTCAGAGCAGGCTAAAGTTTTGGAGTTTATTTAATCTCAGTTTTTTGGAGAGTTTAATAAAGAAAATGTACTTACCAGAAGACATAAGTTTAAGTTTGTAGTCCAAAAATACCACCTTCTGCTGTCTGTCTAGCTTTTCTTTGATCCGGATGTCAACAGTTCTTTGATTCCATCAGAATCTACAGTATTTTAATCCTGCCATCTTTTCACTCTGCCTCCCACCTTATATCCTCAACAGCGTATATTCCACAGCTGATACATTTTTCACGTATCTCTTCCCTGCCATTTTTCTGCTGGCCTGGGGGCAGTCCCACCTTGGTTAAACCCGACTTTCTGCCTTCTCTACACCGGTACCCCTGCAGGAGCATGTTGACTGTGGCCTCACTTCACCGTATGACCAGTCATCTCAGGAGGCTCCATAAACTCGCTGGGCAGTTTTACCTTTCCTAGTCCGCTCGCTCATTTTCTGAGCTATTGTCTTGTCTCCTCTGTGCTGTGTTCAAGTCGCTCAGGCTCTCCCCATTCTTTGCAACCCCATGGACTGTAGCCCATCAGACTCCTCTGTCCATGGGATTTTCCCGGCAAGAGTTCTGGAGTGGGTTGCCATTTCCTCCACCAGGGGGTCTTCCCGACCCAAGGATTGAATCCACATCTCTTGTATTGGCAGGTGGATTCTTTTCCATTGAGCCACCTGGAAAGCCCCACTTATGGTATGAATGTGTTAGTCACTCAGTCATGTCTGACTCCGTGACCCCATGGACAGTAGTCCGCCAGGCTCCTCTGTCCATGCAATTCTCCAGGCAAGATCTGGAGTGGGTTGCCATGCCTTCTCCAATCTAATGTGATGATTAGCTGACTACTACACTGACAACTGAGTGAACCATGGGACAAAATGAGAGGTTTTAAAAAAAAATTTTATACAGAAAACAGCTGAAATTTATTCATTCAACAAATGTCTTCTGTATGTGCTCTTTTAGGTTTGGGGACTATAGTCATGAAATTAAAGAGAGAAGTTTCTGCCCTCATGGAGCTAGTATTCAAACTGATTGTAAATAAACAAGAGACAGACAAATAAAGGAGTAAAAAGATTAGTACGATAGGTGATGAGAAGTGAGGTTAGAGGATAATGGAGTTGGAGGTATGGGATGTTCTGTTTTATTGAGGTAATGCCTAAGGAAAGGACTCATGGATAATTAGTGATATTCAAGCAGAGATCAGAGAGAAATCCGGAAACAAACCATATAAGTCCAAAGATCAGCAAGTGCAAAGATCTGAGGCCAGAGCATGATTGGAGTTCTCAAAAATGGCAGAAACCATGTGGAAGAGTCAGGCGAAGGATGTGGTAAGAAAAGTATCAGGAGCCAGATCCTGTGGAGCCTCCTATAGGGATCGTGGGGTTTTGGCTTCTACTCTGAAAAGGGTGGGGAAAAACTGGAGGGTATTGGCCAGAGGAGGGATACGGTGTGACTTGTTTTGGAAGGCTTGCTGTGGTTGCTGTGTTGGAGACCACTGGAGCCACCAGGCAAAGGCATGAGGTTATTGCTCTAATTCAGGGGAGAGGTGAGGCCGGCTTAGACTTGAGTGGTAGCAGTGGACATGGTGCACAGTTCAGACTGCTGGTGTATTCTGAAGGTAGGTTTTGTGACAGATTGGACCTGGGGTATGAGAAAGCACCTGGAAGGATAGTTACTATATATTGATAAGGGGAAAATAGCAGGAGGATCAGGCTGTGCTTATGTTTTTATGGGTTCATTAAACAGTTGGATAAGAATTCAGAGAAATAGCTAGCCTAGAGATAAAAATTTGGCAGTCAGATTTGGCAAATGTTTAAAGCCATAAGACGGATGAAATCACTTTGGGGATGTGTAGAAAGAGAATATAGAGTTGAGAACTACGTTCTAGAGAACTCAAAGTGAGGACCTCTGGATTGGAAATCTAGGAACATTAGCAATGATGACAGGAGAAGCCAGTATGCTGCTGGAGAAACAAGTGAGGACAGATGATGAGGGATGGATACAGCTTGTGAGGGTTAGCGTGCAGGTTATGAGAGTGACTCAGGGCAGGAGTGCTGGCAAGGGCATGGAATTGCTGTGCATTTCTACGAGTAGGGAAGGTGGGATGCCCAAGGAGAAGTGGATGGATCTATGTCCTGTGTCCCTGCAAACAGCTGTTCTCTAATATATTAACTTAAAGCACACAGGGCACTTTTATTTGGCTGTACTGGATCTTCATTGCTGTGCGGGAGAGTGGGGTGTACTCTGTAGTTGCGGGGTGTGGGATTCTCATTGCGGTGGCTTCTCTGGTTGCAGAGCGTGGGCTCCAGGGTGCCTGGACTTCAGCAGCTGCTGCATGTAGGCTTAATATTGCGGCACACGGGCTCTAGAGCAGAGGTTCAGTAGTCGGGGCACACAGGCTTAGTTGCTCCATAGCATGTGTAATCTTCCAGGATCAGGGATTGAACCTGTGTTCCCTATATTGGCAGGCGGATTCCTTACCACTGAGCCACCAGGGAACCCCTAAGAGGGCACTTTTAAAACAAGTTTCCTTTCTATTTCAAGTGCTGCTGCGGCTGCTAAGTCGCTTCAGTCGTGTCCGACTCTGTGCGACCCCATAGACAGCAACCCACCAGCCGTCCTGGGATTCTCCAGGCAAGAACACTGGAGTGGGGTGTCATCGCCTTCTCCTCTATTTCAAATGAGAAGGCTAAAAGTTAATAGGAAGGTTTCATTGTTACTAAGGGCTTCCCTGATAGCTCAGTTGGTAAAGAATCCGCCTGCAATGCAGGAGACCCTGGTTCGATTCCTGGGTCAGGAAGATCCACTGGAGAAGGGGTAGACTACCCACTCCACTATTCTTGGGCTTCCCTTGTGGCTCAGCTGGTAAAGAATCCACCTGCAGTGCAGGAGACCTGGGTTCGATTCCTGGGTTGGGAAGATCCCCTGGAGAAGGGATAGGCTACCTACTCAGTATTCTGGCCTAGAGAATTCATGGATTGTATAGTCCATAGCGTCACAAAGAGTAGGACACGACTGAGCAACTTTCAGTTTCTCAGTTGTTACTTACACTGATGCAACAGATTTCATCATAGTGTTAGTTGCTCAGTCGTGTCCGACTGTTTGTGACCCCATGGACTGTAGCCTGCCAGACTTCTCTGTCCATAGAATTTTCTAGGCAAGAATACTGGAGTGGGTTGCCATTCCCTCCTCTAGGGATCTTGACTCAGGGATAGACTCCGGGTCTCCTGCATTGTGGGCAGATTCTTTACTGTCTGAACCACTAAGGAAGTGATTGATTTTTTTTTTAATCATAATTTGTAAAGTTAAGAACCACTGTCTTTTAGATAATAAACAATTTTCAAAATGAAATCTATTAATTGTTCAGTAGAATTTGGCATATTTTCTTAAGTAGTACAATAATTAATGTTGTGCTATTTGCTTATTAGTTCATCTTCACACATAAGCGCATCCTTGTTTAACAGTTTAGGGAGCTATTTAATCTGCTTTTATCCAAGCAAAGAATTTACAGATAATTGAAATCATAGAAAATTATGTAACAAACCTAAAACTTGGTTTGTTCATTCTTCTTATAAAACTGGAATCGTGGAAGTCTTTTTTTGCTTTAACGTTGATTTGGCAATTAAATGAGGTAATTGGTATAAAAAGCACCATATCATTGAGCTTAAGTACAAAACAAGAAACTTGGGTCACAAAAAGGACTGAATTAAAAGCAAAAATTTTATACTTTGTTTAGGTACCTGTACGTGTATTTTTGGACCTGTCCTCATTGCCTTGTATACCTTTAAGCAAACCAGTGGAACTCTTAAGATTAGACTTAATGACGCCATATCTGAACACCTCTAACAGAGAAGTAAAGGTAAAATGATTATTCTTGTCATATTCAAAACTATCTTAAACTATGTAATACCTTAACATACTTAAAATAGCTTTAGCCACTTTCTTTGAATTTAAATGTTACTTTCTAAACAGTATTCAGACCTGAGTTTGGATAAATATCAGTGACTAGAATAGGTTGGTATTAATTTGAATTGGGTGATTAAATGTATTTCTTTATAAAATTTGGATCTAAGTCTTACTAAAAAGACAAAGACTTAGCCAAGTCTACTCCATCTGATGAAATTCTTGCGATTTCTTAATTTTCATAGGTATGCATTTGTAAATCTGGACAAGTGACCGCCATTCCATTTTGGTATCATATGTACCTCGACGATGAGATTAGGTTAGATACTTGAGTGAAGCCTCTCACTGGAAGCAGGCTGCAGTTGTTTTAGATAATCCCATCCAAGTGGAAATGGGAGATGAACTTGTGCTCAACATCCAGCACCACAAAAGCAACGTCAGCATCACCGTAAAGCAATGAGGAGCAGATTTCTAATGAAAAAATGTGGAAGTAGAGCAGTGGGTTTCCAGTTCTAGTCTGAATTAGTAGTGGGATTGTAACCATAAAATGCAGGTGTATTTAAGTCCTTGAAATGGTCAAATATTTTTAAAACATTGATATTAATAAAATGTATTTAAAGACCCTAATGAAAGAGTAGCATTATTACAAAAATCTTGCTGCAGACTTCCTTTCTGGCAAAGGCTGTTATTAATTTTTCACATTAGGAACTTTTTATTGCTTGTTTTTACTTATTATAATTAAAATTTGCCAAACTTGTTAGTCTGTACTCTAAAGCTGTAAAGATAAGGAATTTTGAGTCTCCTATTCATTTTTTAGACATCTTGGCTATTTTCCTTAAATCTGAACTTTTGGTGAGGATACCTCAAAAAGTTGGTTTCCACTGAAGATTGAGGGTTTATGTTTACCTGTAAATTCTAAGCTTGCTTCTTGTAAATGTTGAAATACTTCTGAACCATCTTCTCAATTTTGTGTTTTGGGAATGCAAATCTGAGTAAGACTTTTAAGCTACAGACTAAATGTAATTAAAGAGTAAAGAAGGACAGAAGAAATCTTAGGCAGCATTTTTCCTGGTCTGCCTTTGGCAAAGAAAAATTTTAAAGCTGATAAATTCAGAAAGAGTTAAACCTAAACCAGTATTTTTCAAAGTTTTGATGTGAATACACAGTAAGAAAAAAAAAATTAGTCCAGACCCAAAATAGGGAGATTAATAAAGATTATCACACTTTGTATATACTGTGTGCTCTGTAGGTAAGCCTCACACAAAATAAGGTGTACCTTCTTCTCTCCACACTGCCTGTTCTTGCCTTTAGGATCACACTGCCCAACTTTACTTTCAGCAGAAATGTTCCATTTATAATAGACAATAAAAACTTTGTACCTAATTACTGTGTACCAGTGTGTGTGTGCTTAAATATATAAAGCATAGCTTTTGAGAAATAAATACTTACCCTTGCTTTTTGCAACATACTGCTCTGGCACTTTCTATATTTATTTTCTGTGTAAAATGTTAGGCGCAGGGGTTGTAATTAACAATTAAAGGAACTCTAACCTAAGAGGTGAATTTCTCCCAGAGTATCTGCAAGTCTTGTGACTGGTTTGATAAACAGTTAGGACTACTCAGCCCAGATGTACCTTTGCTGACACCTTTAGTAGCCCTAACGAAAAGCAGACTGTTTCTATCGCAAGTTTCTTGTTCTTCCACTCTTTTGTCCAGTTTATTCTTTTCATCCCCAAGTCCTAGATGACCTATTAATCTGTTCGCCTTGGTGCAGATAATGATTTTTTAGACAGTAGTTGTTTTCAGATTAATAGATTAGGTCCTAGACATTTCTCCTAGTAGGAATGCAAGACACAGGCGTCTCTCATTGTAGGTATATGATTTTCAGCCCTTTAATTTTGGGGGCTTAAGTTTTTCTGCTGTGCCTCTAATCACAAGAGACATAAAAGGTTGCAGAAAATAAATGATAAATTCTCATTTATTGAAAGACATTCATTTGAGAAATAGAGAAATAATTGTTAGTAAGCATATATATATGGCACATGATTACGATTGAGGTCCACTAATTCGCATTTCTGAATTACACTTTCTGCTAGTTCCAGAGCATTGTATTCATGCAGCAGTGGTAGGAAGCACTGATCTTTTAACATGTCCTCCTCTTGATAAAGTAACGTCAGGAATGGTTAGTAGTCACTGTCTACCAGTTGAGTACGTGATACTCTGTAGTGTTAAGAAGTCCAGTCTAAGTCTAGGATATTTAGACTGATTACTTGTGATAATCAAAGCCTAGCTGTATAAATCCGGTGGTTGTACCTGGTTTTTGCCGTTGTGTTCAAATTTTCCACCATTAATGGCTTGTCCTAAGCACAAGATCCTGAGCCACGGGCTGCCAGGTAGTGAAGTAACATGGTAGTAGCACAGTCTGCTTCTGCACCCTGCTCAGGAGGCCACGGGCTTCTCTGACGGCTCTTCTCTTGCTCCCTCAGCATCGTCAGCTGTGTCGTCAGATACGTTAGCTGTGGTCGGTGTAGTCTGGGGTGTCACAGTGTGTCCAAACCCTTGATAGTGACCCACGGGTGAGGGCGGCACTGAAGAGGCAACGGAGAGTGCATCTTGTGATGATGATGATAACAAGCTTGTATGTTCATTTTGATCTTGATCCTCAGGAAAAAACTTTTTCCTAGGATGTCCCATGACTGTCCTTCCTTTAAAGTAAAATAAAAGTGTCCGAGTTAGCCAAAAGTTAGGTTATTTTTAAATCCACTATGATGTTGCCATGCTAAACGTTAAGCTCCTTTCCCCCCTCCCAATTTGGAGAGCCTTATTATGGTACCATTTGACACAAAGTCTTTTCAAAAACTTCTTCTACAGACTGGACAGGAGAACTACAATAGCCTATTCGAATAAATAAAATGGCAGGTACTTACCAACATGCCTTACTTGTTCAGAAATGTCATCCCTAATATCTGAAACGTCCCACATAGCAAGAAAGGAATCAAAGCACGAGCCCTCTTCTGCTTCTTGGACATACGGTTTATATGAGAAAGTGTAGTGATGAGCGATAGCAGCAAGGAACATTTCAATACAGATAATAAAGTCCTGCAACAGCAACATCAACATCATCATCAGCCACACTGGATTTTAAATCTAGTTTTGCAGGCAAAAAGCACTATGTCTCTTTTCAAAAATATTTGAGTATCACAGCTGTTTTTTCCCTCACAAGACTGTCCTCATATTTTCATTTTCCAAAATAATGATTTTTGACCTCTTCATAAAAACACAAAATGCTAGAAGCTTCAGTCACCACAAGTACTTCTTGGCCAAGTACAATGTATTCTCTTCTACTATCCAAGGACTTAATGCAGAAAAGAGAAATTGAGTAGGAATAACAAAATCTAGGTTCTGTTACTAATTTGTAGAAGAGCCAGGAAGTAGGGCCCATTTTTGTGGGGTTCCCGTTCCCTCACGTGTAAAGTGAGGTAACACTAGCCCCGCAGCCTGCATGTGCGCGTGCTGTCAGGTTCAGGAGAGAACATGTAAGAACGCGTAACAAAGGAAAGTTCTGCTGGGAGGCAGAGGGCACTGCTTACCTGGAGTCCTGTGGCCACAGCTTCTACCGTTTGCCATTCCCATGTATGCTTTTCAGAAATAACGCCAACTTTTACCAACAAAGCAATAACTACTGCTTGCCTATATGTTAGGAAAAGGTAAACGCCAAATCTATATCAAGCATAAAACCAGCAGTTGTTTAAAAAATATGCCATTTAAAAAGTGAAACCCCAGCAAAACCTGTGGCCCACGACCACCCTGCCTTTCAGCATATTCCCGAAGACACTGTATAACTGTTACTAGATACGTCTGCTTCACACACTGCCTCGTCCAGTACAGTTTCATCATAGGAATTTTGATTATGTATTCTTAGAACTTCGGGACTTGGTTTATAGTCTTTTTTTGTTCTGCAAGTGTGCACAAGTCATTATATTTTAAGTTGGTCCTATACACAGACCATGCCTAAGACCTTACACAATAGGAATTTAAAATGAAATAAAGGACATACTTAAATGTTAATTTATGCACATATTAATTGGTTATTTAGATTATTTTAAAGAACATTTTGGAACCAGTCTTTTTTTTTTTTGGAACCAGTCTTGTTAAACAGCTAAAATGAGATAAAGTTTCATATATCTATATGCAAGAATATTCACTTCCATATTACTTGTAATGGTAAAAAAATAAATTAGGAACAACCTAAATGTCAATAAGAAACTGATTAAAAAATTATATCCATACATTAGAATACTGTGCGTGGCAAAAGCAAAAAACCCAGTAACAACAAAACTATATTCTCACTGTATTTACAAAGAACTACAGTATACTAAACATTGAGTTCTACAGGTTTTTATAGGATGACGCTCTTTCTGTGGTTTTATAAATGATGTGGACCACAGTATCATTGATTTTGGGTGGTGGGATTACAAAGATTTTTCTTTCCCCCATTTTGTATTATTTGTATATTCTATATCATGTGTATCTTCCAAACTGTACTATATGAAAAAACCATGACTTATTTTAATGATTCCCTTACTGTTGACATTTAGTGTCTCAAATTATTTTCTTCTTATAACTGTTAGGTGACCATTTGATTATTTCTTTATGAAAAACCAAGGCTGGCTAAAAGAATGAACTTTTTAAAAGGGAAGCAGACATTCTAATTCCTCTTCCATATTAATTCTCATTAAACTGCCCTTTAGAAAATGGCAACGTGCAAGAGAAAGCAACACTTACCAAAAAGAAACAAAAACCACCAGCTTTACACAAAGAAATTTGCCAACAGGTTGGATTGGACTTAGCTCTTCCTTCAGCACTTTATAAAAGAGCAGGAGACAATACATGGCGAACTAGGAACAATTAGTCAAACATATTCAATAAGAATAAATAAATATGGCATTAGAAATACCAAAATCACAGTAATTTTTCAGGCAAAATTTCCTAGGCTTTATTATGCTCCTTTTAGATTAACAAGAGGCTTTTAAATACTTTCCTATGGATGCAAATATCCAATATGAAATTTCTCAGAAGAGACGTGTAACATCATCTCTGAAAATGATTTTAATTGTTCATTTACAGGGCCCACAAAAACACAGTAAGAAGTGACTGCCATGAATGGAAGAAAAGGCTCTCATTTAAACAAAATAAAAACATCTGTCTGCTTATTGACAGCTTTTATATACAAGTTACCATTCATTTTATAAGGGTTGAGCCTACTACTAACTGTACATATATTATTTGTAAGTGAACACGTTAAATAAGTACTATTTCAGTAAAACTGTGCCCATGAAATCAGAAAGAAAGCAATCAGGGAGACCATTTTTCTTGAGGGCAGTATGTTAATCCTCCTAAATTTACTTTTTAAAGGTAAGTGCTCAAGATAGTAATTATTTTAAAAAATCAATTGTGATTAGCATTGCACAACAATAAACATTTTTCTAAAAGTTTACTTTTCCCCACTATAAAATGCTCATTTAAAATATTTGAGAATATGAAAGCAGTAAAGTATAAAGTTGTTCATAGTCCCATCATCCAACCATTCCTTTCTACATATAATATGGTTTTTAACAGGTATCATAAAATTTTGTTGCATTATGTTTTTCCACTTAAACTACCCCTTTCCATATATTTGATTAAATAACTGCCTAATGTTTTGACCAATGGAAGGACACAATTTTTAACCAGTTCTCATCACTAGACTTTGGACTGTTTCCAGGCTTTTGCAAACAATAGGCCTTCTATACAAACATATTGAAAACAAAAGTACTTCTGGCCATTTCTTGAGGAGGCATTCCCCAAAATGGAATTATTGGTTCCAGAAAATACAAACATGTGGAAAGGCTTTGAATACACAAGTATTTAATTTTTATTATAAATCTCTAATAACTCACATGCATGCCACTGTACCTAAACTATTAATTTTGGAGAAAGCACTAAAGATTTTCAGCACACCTCACACCAATCAGAATGGCCATCATCAAAACAACTACAGGCAATACGCGCCGGAGAGGATGTGGAGAAACGGAACCCTACTGCACTGTTGGTGGGAATGTAAATTGATACAGCCACTATGGAGAACAGTACAGAGAATGCTTAACAAACTAGGAATAAAACTACCATATGACCCAGCAAATCCCACTCCTGGGCATACCCTGAGAAAAACCACAATTCAAAAAGGCACATGTATCCCAATGGTCACTGCAGCACTATTTACAATAGCCAGGACATGGAAGCGACTTAGACGTCCACTGACAGATAAATGGATAAAGATGTGATACATATGTACAATGGAATATAACTCAACCATAAAAAGGGAAGAATTTAAGTCAGTTGTAGTGATCTGAATGAACCCAGAGTCGGTTATACAGAGTGAAGTATGTCAGAAAAATGAATATCGTATATTAATGCATATATATGGAATCTAGACAAAGTATTGATTAAGCTATTTGTAGGGAAGGAATGGAGACTCAGATGTAGAGAACTGACTTGTGGACACAGCAGGGGAAGGAGCGGGTAAGACAAACTGAGAAAGTGGCACTGACATATATACATAATCATGTGTAAAATAATGAGCAAGTGGGAAGCTGCTGTGTAACACAGGGAGCACAGTGGTGTTCTGTGATGGCCTGGTGGGGGGATAGGAGGGGGAGGGAGGCTCTGGAGGGAGGGAAGGTGTAGGTGTGTGTGTGTGTGTGTGTGTGTGTGTATAAAACTTATGGCTGATTCGTGTTGTTGTATGGCAGAAACCAACACAACACTGTAAAGCAATTATCCTCCAATTTAAAAAATCTCAATATTTACATTAAAAGATTTTCAATAAAGTGCACATTCTTAAGTTGAAAGGATTCATTTCATTTCAGTTTCTATAACATTTTTTAAAACTTGGCATTCTCAATTTTCAATTCCAAATATATGAGAGAATTTTACTGTCATATACCAGTAAGACCTTTTTTTATTGAAAATACCTAGAATTTTTAAGGAGAGGCAGTATGCTTTTATTAATGACATATCCATATAACTATGCAATGAATACCAGAACCAATGAAAAAATACAATCAACAATTCAGTGCAGTTTAGGGGAGAATGTATACATGCATGTGGCTGAGTCCCTTCACTATTCACCTGAAACTATCACAAGATTGTTAACTGACTATACCCCAATACAAAATGTTTTTGGTGTTTAAAAAAAAACACTGTGCCCCTGAGCCACATTACATAAACAATTCAATGTATAAGTCACAAGATAATTAACAGATATTGTATCTTTACATATGTATAAAGATTTATATTAAAGTTTCTTCACGTTCTTCCTACAAATCAAGTTCAATATTAAAGTTACAATTAAGCTTTATTCCAGAAGAAACTTCCCTAAAAAATTTTAGTTATAGATGTAAATTAAGTACAATTAAGATGAATATTTACTTACCAACTGAGACATATTGTTTATGATAACCAAGTAAGTCCAAGCATTTGAAAAGCTAAAGTTCCCTTCATCATATATACCAAGTAACTCACAGATTCTAAAAAAGATGGTAAAAATGAGACTTTATGAATAACTAAGTCAAAAATATATTTTAAAATACAACATTGACAGCAATACTTTAATTAATTTGGCTGTACCACATGGCTGCTGCTACTAAGTTGCTTCAGTTGTGTCTGACTGTGCAACCCCATAGACAGCAGCCCACCAGGCTCCCCTGTCCCTGGGATTCTCCAGGCAAGAACACTGGAGTGGGTTGCCATTTCCTTCTCCAATGCATGAAAGTGAAAAGTGAAAGTGAAGTCGCTCAGTCCTGTCCGACTCCTAGCAACCCCACGGACTGCAGCCTACCAGGCTCCTCTGTCCATGGGATTTTCCAGGCAAGAGTACCGGAGTGGGGTGCCATTGCCTTCTCCTACCACATGGCATGCGGGATCTTAGTTTCCTGACCAGGGAATGAACCCATGTCCCTTGATGTAGGAGTGCAGAGTCTTAACCACTGGCCCGCTTAGGGAAGCCCCAATACTTAAATTTAGAAGTAAGATTATTTCAAAGTTTCTGTAGATAATCACTTGATTTTGGCCATAGAGGTGGTTCAAAAATTAAAAACATTTTTCTAGAGATGTTACCATATGATTATCCCTCCAATCTGAAATAAATCCAAAAGACAAAAACATTGAATTAGAAAGGGTAATTATTAGATTAAAAAAAATGATGCTGCCTAATTTTAAAAACATGTAATGCAGGTTTATAACTAAAGCATAATTTTTTCTGCCAAATTTTTTTGCAGGCAACTTTTATGATAACCCAGATCTGAGTATTTACTTGTGTGGTTACCTAATTTCTAAACAGCAGAGAAATAAAGTAGCCTTAAAAAAGGTAAATTAGTCTTAATCCCAAGGCAAATGCTGCTAAAGAACTGCTAGCACAAAAGCAGAGTGAAGAGCTGGGTGTGTCTTTCACCCTTCTTCCCACTCTTGTGAGCAGACAGCAGGCTAGTGTGACAAGCGGATGAGACACACAATCTACCTGATGCTCTTACACTCTTAGGGAATGGTTTTTACCAGGCAGCTTAATGACGCTCTGTTTTACCTCAAATGCTAAGACTTGACAGAATTTTTAAAAAGGAAAGATATGTTTTCGTCTTTAAAATACAGTATTCATTTAGAAAATAAAGCCATGTAATGAATCTGAAGTGGCATACTTCAACTTCATGTACTAGATGTTTCTCTAAAGCTGTGTGAATATTAATACTTGAAAAAGGCTATTTTGAAAAAGCTTTCTAGAAATCTCTACAGGGAATATTCTTTAGAAAAATTATATGGTGATTCCTTAGACCATTCCAACCTTATTTATTCTAATGCAGGGTTTATACATACTGTTTTGGAAAAGACTAGATGTGTTATAAACAAGTAACAAGTTTTACGTGCTTTCTACTCAGTTGTTTCACTTAGGTAAGAGCATGAGAATTAAAAAAAAACAAAATAATGTAAGTTCTGTGTACTTACAAAGCAATGATGGTGGTGAATGGTCTGACAACTGTATATTGTAATACACCCAGTTTGCATCTAAACAGTAATACTCTGTCAAAGAAAAATAATTCAGCATTTGAATTACTCATTTCATACTATTAGGTTTTCTCCAAAGCCCCCAAATTAAAATCATTTTGACAAATGATGCCATATTTATATTTAATTTTTAAAAATTATTTTTATTGTAGTAGAGTTGATTTACAATGTTGTTAGTTTCAATTGTACAGCAAAGTGATTCAATTATACATATACATACATCTACTCCTTTTTAGAATAATTCTTTTAATTTAGTCATTCTAAATGGCTACTGGGGAAGAATGTGGATGGAAGCAAACACATTATTTAAATACTGTTTTTTAAATAATGTAACAATGACATCTGAAAGATTTCCCTTTGTATGTCTAATTTCAAATTCCTGAGTGTGCAGCATAGAACAGGAACAAAAAGAATGGAAGTGGGTCCCTGTGTGTTTCTGGAAGAAAAACCAAGTAACAAATAAATTACATGTAGGCTTGCATATTTGGAAGTGTATTGAGAAAATAATATTTACATTTAGGATTGTTTCCTTTCAAGCTTGGCCTTTATATATCATTCCAGACAGTATCACTGACTAGATACTCTGAAAGAACAAAACAAAGATCCTGCATAAAACAGTTTTTAATCACTGAGCTCACTTAATGTAGGGGAAAATCCACAAACAAAAACAAAACAAAAAAGTCCCCAAACAGCTACTACCAAAAAAAAAAAAAAAGGCCCTCTACCTGAGAGCCTTGTGAAACTTTCTTAAAAAGACCAAGATGCTCTGAGGGCAAATGTTTAACACTTCTTCATCAGTTCTATGTATTATAAATCCCCTAGTTTAAGAATTACATCTAGACTGAGAAAAATGAGTCTTGACACACACATGTGAGGCCTGGGGTTACCAGGATTGAATTAAAAGCTGATGGGGTTCCACGTGCTGAGAGCCTTGTCTGTGCCGAGGGAGTTCACTCCCACTGACAACTGAGTGCCCCTGTGGAGGTGGCCCGGGAGCTGCACGTGGGGGTGCAGCAAGAACTCCTGATGACAATGCCTGGGCCACACATGCTGTGATCCCTACAAAGCTAAACCAAGGAGGAGCTGAGTTAAACCTGCAGTGCTCTGTGAACTGACTGTCAAAACAAACTTGAGACCACTAGGAAGACTAGGCAAATATGTTAGTCAATTAGATACCTTTAAAGGCTGTGGAGACTTAATGAACTGGAAGATGGACCTGAAGACATTTTCCAGAGCCCAACATTGCTGGCACAAAGAAGAGCACAGACTTGGAAGGTCTAACACATACATGCAAAGTGAGGGAACAGCAGAGGAAGAGCAAGCTCAGAAGAGACTATGGCTGAGAACTTTTCCAAACCGATCAGAAACACAGAGCTACAGACTGAGGCACACTGTAAAGCAGGACTAAAACCAAGAAAACCCTAGATACTTCGTAGTGAAACCACGAAATATCAAAGACAGGGTCTTAAAAGTGCAGCTGAAGACAGGTCACCTACTAATATAATGGAATGACAGCTAGATTGAAAGCAGAGGCTTAACAGTAACAACTGATGCCAGTATAGGGTGGAATAAAATCTCCACAATGTTTGTGGAAAATTCTTATCAACAAAGAATTACATCCAGCAAAACAATCTTTCAAGAATGAAGGCAAAATAAAGACACTTTTGGATTATGTGTATCTGAGAACATCTGCCACTGCTATGCTGACACTGCAAGAAATTTTAAGAACCATACATCAGAGAGAAGGAAATGATCCCAGGTAGAAGATCTGAGATGCAAGGAGGAGTAAAGAACAAACTGCGACACTGTAGTTAAATCTATAAAAGCATTACAAAACATTCTATACAAGCTGATATCTATTTTTTTAAGATTAAAGACTAGAAACAGAAAGTATAACTTCCAAACTAGTAATGAAGGCAAAAAAAACATAGCATAAGAAAAACATCAACAGAAACAGGTAAACAACTAGCAGGGGCATTTGGAGCAACGCCTGTTCCACAACATTGGTGAGACAGCCACATTCAAACTACAAATACTCAAAGACTATAAAGTTTTAACATTGGAGAAGCTATGAGAAAGCTTTGGTTTTTAAGGAGAGAGAGAGAGAGAGAGAGAGAGAGAGAGAGAGAGAGAGAGAGAGAGAGAGAGATAATATCCCAGGTGGTGCTAGTGGGAAAGAACCCACCTGTCAATGCAGGAGACATGAGACCCAGGTTCAGTCCCTGGCTGGGGAAGGTCCCTTGGAGGAGGGCATGGCAACCCACTCTAGTGTTCTTGTCTGGAGAATCCAATGGACAGAGGAGCCTGGCGCTACAGTCCATGGGGTCACAAAGAGCTGGACACGACTGAAGTGACTTAGCATGCACACACACATGCATATATACATATAAACAACTGGAAATAAGGAGTCACGGACCTGTAATATATTTATGTTAAATGTGGGTGGTATAAAATAGACTTGTTTATTATATTTTACTACATAGGTATCCCACACATGTTTGAAAAACTTCAAAATTATTTGTCAAAATCTTTATTAAATAATTAGAAGGATCTTCTCAAACTTCTTATGCACATTTTCAAAGTATTTAATGAAAATCTGTACTTTTAAAACAAGGCTAAATGCAATCTAGATTCCTGGGGTGCATTCTGGAACAGAAAAGGACATTAGTGGAAAACGTGAGGCGATCTGAATAGTCTGCAATTAATAGTATTATACCATTGTTATGTCTTCCTTTTGAGGAACGTACCAGGATTACATAAGATGTTAGGGGAAGCTGGATGAAGGGTAATAGAAAATCTCTGTTTTGTCTTTGCAACTTTACTATAAATTTAAAATTAAATTCCAAATTAAAAGTTTATTTTGAAAATGTAATCATTGAAAAAAAGGAAATTCAGAAAAAGTGAGACAGATATAAAATTGTCAAAATTATAAATGAATACATCGATAATCATAAAAATATAAATAGTATATCTTGTACAAGTGATGGATTATGAGATTAGAATTAAAAATAACACCAAATTTAAAAAAAAGTTCAGTTCAGTCGCTGAGTTCTGTCTGACTCCTTGCAGCACCACGGACCGCAGCATGCCAGGCCTCCCTGTCCATCACCAACTCCCAGGGCTTGCTCAAACTCATGTCCACAGAGTTGGTGATGCCATCCAACCATCTCATCCTCTGTCTGCCCCTCCTCCTCCTTCCTTCAATCTTTCCCAGCATCAGGGTCTTTCCCAGTCGCATCAGGTGGCCAAAGTACTGGAGTTTCAGCTTCACCATCAGTCCTTCTAATGAATATTCAGGACTGATTTCATTTAGGATTGACTGGTTTGATCTCCTTGCAGTCCAAGGGACTCTCAAGAGTCTTCTCCAACACCACAGTTCAAAAGCATCAATTCTTTGGTACTCAGCTTTCTTTACAGTCCGACTCTCACATCCATAGATGACTATTAGAAAAACCATAGCCTTGACTAGACGGACCTTTGTTGCCAAAGTAATGTCTCTGCTTTTTAATATGCTGTCTAGGTTGGACATAGCTTTGCTTCCAAGGAGCAAGTGTTTTTTAATTTCATGGCTGCAGTCACCATCTGCAGTGATTTTGGAGCCCAAGAAAAATAAAGTCTGTCATGTCACTGTTTCCATTGTTTCCTTATCTATTTGCCATGAAGTGATAGGACTGGATGCCATGGTCTTAGTTTTCTGAATGTTGAGTTTTAAGCCAACTTTTTCACTCTCCTCTTTCACTTTCATCAAGAGGCTCTTTAGTTCTTCACTTTCTGCCATAAGGGTGGTGTCATCTGCATATCTGAGGTTATTGATATTTCTCCTGGCAATCTTAATTCCAGCTTGTGCTTTATCCAGCCAATCACTTCACATAATGTACTCTGCATGTAAATTAAATAAGCAGGGTGACAACATACAGCCTTGATGTACTCCTTTCCCATTTTGGAACCTGTCTGTTGTTCCAACCTGTCTGTTGTCCAGTTCTAACTGTTGCTTCTTGACCTGCATACAGATTTCTCAGGAGGCAGATAAGGTGGTCTGGCATTCCCATCTCTTGAAGAATTTTCCAGTTTGTTGTGATCCACACAGTCAAAGGCTTTGGCGTAGTCAATAAAGCAGAAGTAGATGTTTTTCTGGAACTCTTGCTTTTTCGATGATCCAACAGATGTTGGCGATTTGATCTCTGTTTCCTGACTTCCCTGGTGGCTTAGATGGTAAAGTGTCTGCCTACAATAAGGGAGACCCAGGTTCGAGCCTTGGGTTGGGAAGATCCTTTGGAGAAGGAAATGACAATCCACTCCAGTACTTTTGCCTGGAAAATCCCATGAATGGAGGAGTGTGGTAGGCTACAGTCCATGGGGTCGCAAAGAGTTGGACACGACTGAGCGACTTCACTTCACTTCACTTCCTCTGCCTTAAATAGCTCAACTGGAATTCCATCACCTCCACTAGCTTTGTTTGTAGTGATGCTTCGTAAGGCCCATTTGACTTTGCATTCCAGGATGTCTGGCTCTAGGTGAGTGATCACACCATCGTGGTTATCTGGGTCATGAAGATCTTTTTTGTATAGTTCTGTGTATTCTTGCCACCTCTTTTTAATATCTTCTGCTTCTGTTAGGTCCATACCATTTCTGTCCTTTATTGTACCCATCTTTGCATGAACTGTTCCCCTGGTATCTCTAATTTTCTTGAAGAGATCTCTAGTCTTTCCCATTCTCTTGTTTTCTTCTATTTCTTTGCACTGATCACTGAGGAAGGCTTTCTTATCTCTCCTTGCTGTTCTTTGAAAATCTGCATTCAAATGTATATATCTTTCCTTTTCTCCGTTGCCTTTGGCATCTCTTCTTTTCTCAGCTATTTGTGAGGCCTCCTCAGACAACCATTTTGCCTCATTTCATTTCTTTTTCTTGGGGATGGTCTTGATCACTGCCTCCTGGACAAAGTCAGGAACCTCTATCCATAGTTCTTCAGGCACTCTATCAGATCTAATCCCTTGAATCTATTTGTCACTTCCATTGTATAATTGTAAGGGATTTGATTTAGGTCATACCTAAATGGTCTAAGTGGTTTTCCCTACTTAAGTCTGAATTTTGCAATAAGGAGTTCATTATCTGAGCCACAAACAAAACATTGTGTTCAGCAGAACCTAGGAGGAAGGAGCAGCAGCCCCACAAGATACTGACCCAGACTTGCCTATGAGTGTCCAGGAGTCTCCGGTGGGCGTGGGTGGGCAGTGGCCTGCTGTAGGGTTGGGGGCACTGAGTGTGGCAGTGCATAGATGGGACCTTTTGAAGGAGGTCACCATTATCTTCATCACCTCCACCATAGTTTGGTCTCAGGGCAAAGGACAGGGAGGGAACACAGCCCCGCCCATCAACAGAAAATCTGATCAAATATTTACTGAGCATAGCCCCACTCATCAGAACAAGACCCAGATTCTCCCACAGTCAGTCTCTACCATCAGGAAGCTTCCATAAGCCTCTTGTCACTTCCTTCAGAGGGCAGATGGAATGAAAACCACAATCACAGAAAACTAATCAAAGTGATCACATGGACCACAGCCTCCTCTAACTCAATGAAACTATGAGTTATGCCGTGTACGGCTACCCCCAAAAAAGTAATACACCTAAAAATGCAGAAAGTTGTACACCTAATTTTCTCTTATCTTTTCCTGAAAATAAAAGGCAGAGAAAGTTAAGCCAGGCAAATACTAAACAAAGGAAAGATAGGATGTCTGTTAATATCAAAATAACTTTAAGACAAAAAAAAAAAAAAAAGGTCGAGAACAGATAACTTGCACACATGCTCAGTCATGTCCAACTCTTTGCAACCCCATGGACTGTAGCCTGCCAGGCTCCTCTGTCCATGGGATTCTCTAGGCAAGAATGAACGTGAACGTGAAGTCGCTCAGTCGTGTCCGACTCTTTGCGACCCCATGGACTGTAGCCTACCAGACTCCTCTGTCCATGGGATTTTCCAGGCAATAGTACTGGAGTGGATTGCCATTTCCTTCTCCAAGGGATCTTCCCAACCCAGGGATCGAACCGGGTCTCCCGCACTGTGGACAGACGCTTTACCAGAATACTGGAGTGATAAGCCATTTCCTCCCCCAGGGTATCTTCCCAACCCAGGAGATGAACCCAAATCTCCTGTGCCTCCTGCACTGCAGGTGGATTCTTTACCACTGAGCCATTGTGCAAGCCCTCCTGAACAGAAACAGCATCTAAATATAAAGCAAGAACTGACAGATCAGATCAGATCAGTCGCTCAGTCGTGTCCGACTCTTTGCGACCCCATAAATCGCAGCACGCCAGGCCTCCCTGTCCATCACCAGCTCCCGGAGGTCACTCAGACTCACATCCATCAAGTCAGTGATGCCATCCAGCCATCTCATCCTCTGTCGTCCCTTCTCCTCATGCCCCCAATCCCTCCCAGCATCAGAGTCTTCTCCAATGAGTCAACTCTTCACATGAGGTGGCCAAAATACTGGAGTTTCAGCTTTAGCATCATTCCTTCCAAAGAAATCCCAGGGCTGATCTCCTTCAGAATGGACTGGTTGGATCTCCTTGCAGTCCAAGGGTCTCTCAAGAGTCTTCTCCAATACCACAGGTCAAAAGCATCAATTCTTCGGCGCTCAGCCTTCTTCACAGTCCACCTCTCACATCCATACATGACCACAGGAAAAACCATAGCCTTGACTAGATGAACCTTTGTTGGCAAAGTAATGTCTCTGCTTTTGAATATGCTATCTAGGTTGGTCATAACTTTCCTTCCAAGGAGTAAGCGTCTTTTAATTTCATGGCTGCAGTCACCATCTGCAGTGATTTTGGAGCCCAGAAGAATAAAGTCTGACACTGTTTCCACTGTTTCTCTGTCTATTTGCCATGAAGTGATGGGACCAGATGCCATGATCTTCGTTTTGTGAACGTTGAGCTTTAAGCCAACTTTTTCACTCTCCACTTTCACTTTCATCAAGAAGCTTTTGAGTTCCTCTTCACTTTCTGCCATAAGGGTGGTGTCATCTGCATATCTGAGGTGATTGATATTTCTTCCAGCAATCTTGATTCCAACTTGTGTTTCTTTCAGTCCAGCGTTTCTCATGATGTACTCTGCATGTAAGTTAAATAAACAGGGTGACAATATACAGCCTTGACGTACTCCTTTTCCTATTTGGAACCAGTCTGTTGTTCCATGACCAGTTCTAACTGTTGCTTCCTGACCTGCATACAAATTTCTCAAGAGGCAGATCAGGTGGTCTGGTATTCCCATCTCTTTCAGAATTTTCCACAGTTTATTGTGATCTACACAGTCTAAGGCTTTGGCATAGTCAATAAAGCAGAAATAGATGTTTTTCTGGAACTCTCTTGCTTTTTCCGTGATCCAGCGGATGTTGGCAATTTGATCTCTGGTTCCTCTGCCTTTTCTAAAACCAGCTTGCACATCAGGAAGTTCACGGTTCACATATTGCTGAAGCCTGGCTTGGAGAATTTTGAGCATTACTTTACTAGCGTGTGAGATGAGAGCAATTGTGCGGTAGTTTGAGCATTCTTTGGCATTGCCTTTCTTTGGGATTGGAATGAAAACTGACCTTTTCCAGTCCTGTGGCCACTGCTGAGTCTTCCAAATTTGCTGGCATATTGAGTGCAGCACTTTCACAGCATCATCTTTAGCACACCCACCGCAGCCACCTGCGCTTTAGTGCTCCCGCCGCAGCCCGAGAGTACCAGACTGTAACGGCACAGGAATGGTCGAGAGGATTTACCCACGTCGGAGGTCAGGGGGGCGACGAGAGGAGTTACCCCGCATCTGAGGTCAGGGGTGGTGACGAGAACTGCCATACGACCCAGCAATCCCACTGCTGGGCATATACACCAAGGAAACCAGAATTGAAAGAGACACGTGTACCCCAATGTTCATCACAGCAGTTTATAATAGCCAGGACATGGAAGCAGCCTAGATGTCCATCAGCAGACGAATGGACAAGAAAGCTGTGGTACATATACACAATGGAGTATTACTCGGCCATTAAAAAGAATACATTTGAATTAGTTCAAATGAGGTGGATGAAACTGGAGCCTATTATACAGAGTGAAGTAAGCCAGAAAGAAAAACACCAATACAGTACACTAACACATATATATGGAATTTAGAAAGATGGTAACAATAACCCTGTATGTGAGACAGCAAAAGAGACACAGATGTACACAACAGTGTTTGGACTCTGTGGCAGAGGGCAAGGGTGGGTTGATTTGGGAGAATGGCATTGAGACACGTATAGTATCATATGTGAAACGAATTGCCAGTCCAGGTTCAATGCATGATACAGGATGCTTGGGGTTGGTGCACTGGTATGACCCAGAGGGATAGTATGGGGAGGGAGGTGGGAGGAGGGTTCAGGATGGGGAACACATGTACACCATGTATGGCAAAACCAATACAATATTGTAAAGTAATTAGCCTCCAATTAAAATAAATAAATTTATATTAAAATAAAAGCAGTGCTTCCTTTTGCACACTTGATTTCACTCTCCAGAATGTCTGGCTCTGGGTGACTGACCACACCATCCTATTAATCCAGTATATTAAGATTTTTTTGTACAGTTCTTAAGTGTATTACTTCCAGTTCTTCTTGATCTCTTCAGCATCTACTAGGTCTCTACCATTTTTGTCCTTTATTGTGCTCATCTTTGGGCAGAATATTCCCTTGATTTTCCAATTTTCCTGAAGAGATCTCTAGTCTTTCCCTTCTGTTGTTTTCTTCCACTTTTATGCACTGTTCATTGAAGAAGGCCTTCTTGTCTCTCTATGCTGTTCTCTGACACTCTGTATTTAGTTGGATGTACCTTTCCCTTTCTCCCTTGCTTTCACTTTTTTCTTTAGCTATTTGTAAGGACTCCTCAGATAAGCACTTTGCCTTCTTGCTTTTCTTTTTCTTTGGGATGGTTTTTTTCGCTGCCTCTTACAGAATATTACAGACCTCCAACCATAGTTCTTCAGGCACACTGTTTACTAGATCTAATCTCTTGAATCTATTCATAACCTCTACTAATATTCATAGGGGATTTAAGTCGTACCTGGTTGGCCTAGTGGTTTTCCCCACTTTCTTTAATTTAAGCCTGAATTTTGCTATGAGAAGCTGATAATCTGAACTACAGTCAGCTTGTTTTTGCTGACTGTATAAAGCTTCTCCATCTTCGGCTACAAGGAATGTAATCAATTTGATTGCGGTATTGACCATCTGGTGATGCGGTATTGACCATCTGGTGATGTCTTTGGGTACATCGTCTTTTGTGTTGTTGAAAAAGAGTGTTTGCTATGCCCAATACATTCTCTTGGCAGAATTAAGTTAGCCTTTTCCCTGCTTCATTTTGTTCTCCAAGGCCAAACTTGCCTGTTACTCCAGGTACCTCTTGACTTTGTACTTTTGCATTCCAATGGCCAACGAATAGAACATCTATTTTTGGTGTGAGTTCTAGGAATTCTTCTAGGTCTTCATAGAACTGATGAAATTCAGCTTCTTCAGAACTGGTGGTAGGGGCATACACTTGAACTACTATTATATTGAATGGCTTGCCTCAGACATGAACTAAGATCATGTTCATTTGCTTTAAAACAAAGTTTATGTTCAAACATATGTGTCCATACATTTAAAAACTTCATTTAGTCTGCCTAATTCCTAAATGGTGTAATTAAGAAAATTTTTGTTCTAGAAACAACAGGAAGCCTAAATAGTTCTATACTTGTCCTCCCAGAAAGAAAAGTCCTGGGCAAATCTTTCAAGGTATATAGTACCCCATCTCTTCCTATAATATGTAAGTAAAGGCAGTAACTCTGATGCAGGCAGTAAAACTTGGGACATGAAGACAGTGACAGTGTAAGAAAGGGAAATCATAACTTCATTTTGTTCATGAACAAAGATGTATTCTTTTTTTAAAAAAATCTTTATTTATTTATTTTTTGCAGGGGAAAATGGACAAAGGAAAGGATCAATGAGGGTGGGAGGGAAATGGGAAGGAAGAAGTGGGGTGATGGTGGGGAGGAGTATATATAATTTCTTAACTAATGGCTTTCTGTTTTTAATCACAAAGAACATTTAAAAAAAAATCATGTTGAATTCATCCTATATTAGGTTTGATCTGGAAATGAAAATTTCAGGAAGCTGAAAGTCCAGTTTGGGTGTCCTCATCTTAGGTACATCTTGGTATTTTGTATTGGTAGGTCTATCTTTACCACAATATATTATTTAGGACAGGATCACATTTGTCACTTCTTCCTCCCTACTACCCAAAGTGGTACCAGACCCATAAAATAGTCAATAAACATATACAAAGTGAACAAATAAGTCTATTTTTTTTTAACTCTCCTGAGTGAACTGAATTTTTTGAGGCTCATAAGTGAATATGTTTTCTTCTTTACTTTGTCTATTACAGCCAGATTGTATGAGTGGGGTATTAAAGTCTCCCACTATTATTGTATTGTTGTATATTTCTTCTATCATACTAATTAATGTTTGTCTTAGATACATCAATGCTCCAATGTTGGGTGCATATATATTTATAATTGTTATAACTTCTTTTTGGATTGTTCCTTTAAGTCATTATGTATAACCTTGATTGTCTCCTTTTCAGGATCTTTAGTCAATTTTATCTGATATGAGTATTGCTACTCCTGTTTTCTTTTAGTCCATATTTGCATAAAAAATCTTTTTCCAGCCCTTCATTTTCAGTCAATATATATCCCCTATTTTAAGGTGGTTCTATTGTAGACAACATATATAGGGGTCTAGTTTTTATATCCATTTGACCCATTTTAGTCTTATGATTGTCTCTTGTAGACAAGGAATGTAGGGGTCTTGTTTTTGTATCGATTCAGCCAGTCTTTGTCAGTTGATTAGGGCATTCAGCCCATTAACATTTAAAGCAATTGATGAATAGGATTTACTTTATTGTTTTGGGTTCGAATTTATACACCCTTTTAGTGATTCCTATCTAGAGAATGTCCTTTAGTTTTTGTTGGAGAAATGGTTTAGTGGTGCCAAATTCTCTCAACTTATGCTTATCTGTGAAGCTTTTGATTTCTCCTTCATATTTGAATGAGATCCTTGCTGGATACAATAATCTAGGCTGTAAGTTATTTTCTTTCATCACTTTCATTATGTCTTGCCATTCCCTCTTGGCTTGGAGACTTTCTGTTGAAAGATCAGCTGTTATCCTTATGGGAATTCCCTTGTGAGTTATTTGATGTTTTTTCCCTTGCTGCTTTTAATATTTGTTCTTTATATTTAATCTTTGTTAATTTGATTAATATGTGTCTTGGGGTGTTTCGCCTTGGGTTTATCCTGTTAGGGACTCTCTGGATTTCTTGAACTTGAGTGGTTATTTCCTTCTCCATTTTAGGGAAGTTTTCAACTATTATCTCCTCAAGTATTTCCTCATGGTCTTTCTTTTTATCTTCTTCTTCTGGAACTCCTATGATTCGAATGTTGTAGCGTTTAGTGTTATCCTGGAGGTCTCTGAGATTGTCCTCATTTCTTTTGATTTTTAAAGTTTTTCTTTTTTCTCCTTTGATTCATTTATTTCTAGGATTCTATCTTCTAATTCACTAATCCTATCTTCTGCCTCTATTATTCTACTATTTGTTGCCTCCAGGGTGTTTTGGATCTCATTTATTGCATTATTCATTATGTGTTGACTCTTTTTTATTTCTAGGTCCTTGTTAAACCTTTCTTGCATCTTCTCAATCCTTGTCTCCAGACTATTTAACTGTGATTCCATTTTGATTTCCAGATTTTGGATTAATTTCACTATCATTATTCGGAATTCTTTATCAGGTAGATTCCCTATCTCTTCCTCTTTGGTTTGGTTTGGTGGGGATCTATCCTGTTCCTTTAGCTGCTGGGTATTCTTTTGTCTCTTCATCTTGTTAAAATTGCCAAGTTTAGAGTGTCCTTACTGTATTCTGGTAGTTTGTTGAATTCTCTTTATTGAGGCGATTTACTGGTCTTTTCAATATCTGATCTCTGCCCTGTTACAGAGGAGGCGGAGATGAACACCCAAATCTAAGCCGGCCAGGTTCAGGCACTCCAGGTGCAGAAGCACAGACTTGGTTGAGTCTGCGTTTTATGCCGTTCCCAGGTCTGAGTAGCGCAGGTGAGGAAGTGTTTAGCGAGCGCAGCTGCTGCGACTTATTGCCTCCCCACTGCTCAGTTTTCTGGGTATACCACAGGTGCACTTTCTCAGGCAGATGTTGACCATCCAGAGCCCCAAGAAGTGCGAGTTAGCACAGAAACCTGCTTACAGTTTTGTAGTCAACGTCTCTCTGGGGCTGCGATTGCCCTCTTCTGGCTCTGGCTGCCTGTTACCGGAGTGGGATGGTCTGCAGCCGGCTATCTCTGTGCGGTCCTTTGTTCCTGGTGGTGTCTGAAGTTAGGGCTGGCTTTTGATGTAGTAGATAACCGACAGTCTGGTTATTTCGCTCAGATAGCACTCAGGATAGCTAGGTCAAATACTTTCTCAAAGCGATGCAGGCCGCGCCGCTCCTCCCAGCCCAGCCCCTGCTTGCTAATAGCAAATGCTGGTGTCCGCGCAGCTTCTCCGCAAAAGGAGTTACCGCAGGGCTCGTAATCTCCTTTTGAAGACAATGAATTGTCTTTCTCAGTGCCTGATGTCCTCTGCCGGCATTCAGAAGTTGTTTTGTAGAATTTACTCAGCATTCAAATGTTCTTTTAATGGATCTGTGGAGGAGAAAGTATTCTCCCCGTCCTACTCGTCCGTCATCTTAGCTCCTCCCTAAGATGTAAATATTCTAAGCAAAATATTAGTGATCCAAAACTTATAATGTAGAAAAGTTGATGATACACCATAACCACTTAAAATTTGTCTTTCAAATGCCAAGTGGATTATAATGTTAGAAAAGTCATTAATAATTAACAGGTCAAAAGCAAAAAATTATGATCATCTCAACAGGGATAGAAAAAGCACTTGATGATATTCAGTATTTAGGTATGATTAAAAACTCTTAACTAGGGATAAAAAAGAGTTTATTTAAGCTAATAAAGGATGCCTACAAAACATCTTTAGAAACATTATATTCAAATGTGAGATTTTATAAGAATTCCCTTTAAAACCAGGAATGATACAAGAAAGTCTATAGGTACTCAGCATAGTGAGAAGAGAAACATGTATAAAAACTAGAAACAAATTATTTTGAAGGTGACTGGTTACACAGAGACTTTAAGATCTACAGAATAAGAAAAATTAACAAGAATTTTGGATATAGGCTCCATATGCAAAAACCAATTGCCTTTCTATACACTGGTAGTAATTAAACTAATTTTTTAAAAAGATGTCATTTACAATAGAAATAAAATATAAGACATTTAAAAGTCATAAAAGATGTACAAGACTTTTATGAGAAAACTATACTTTACTGAAAGATAAATGAAGAGCTAGATAAGCAGAAAGAAGACCATATTCATAGATAAGAAGATTCAAATAACCATAAAGATGTCAGTAAAATTGAAGACTGAATTCAATTCCAATCAAAAAGTCCTAATAGGGTTTTTCAAATAACCTGACAAGCTGAATCAGAAATTTATACATAAGAGCATCAAGTTAAGAATAGCCCATTTAAGACTTATTAATAAAATATAGTAGTCAATGTATGGAAATGGCCCAGGGATAGAAAAGTTAATCAATAAAACAGAAAAAGCAAAGATCACAAATAGACCCACATATATGGAACCTTTATATGACAGAGATGGCAACATAGACCAGTGAGGCAGGAGAGAGAATGGTGCTAGGATAGCAAGTCAATCGAACAAAGTGCAACTGCATTCCTACTTCATATAACGTATGAAAAAGAAATCAATATATGCTTATAAGTCTTAATGGAAAAGTAAAATGTTTAGAAAAAAGCACAGGAGAGTTGTTTTTATAATGCTTGGGTCAGGAAGAATTTTTTGAACCAGACAAAAAGTACTTGAAATAAGACTGATATATTCAACAATATAAACATCCTCAATAAAGTGCCAAAACATGCCAAAAACTAGAAAAAGGTATTTTTAACATGCATTAAATAATTAGTATCTTAATCTATAAAGATCCCCTATGGATAGACAACCATTAAAAAATGAGGAAAAGAAATAATCACTTCTCAGAAGGAAAACACAAATGGCTGATAAACACATGAAAACTTTGTTTAACCTCACTACTAATCAATAAAACCTTTATAACCTCTTGAGAGGCAAACATAAAGAAGTGTGGGTAATCCTAAAATCTTTTCTACTGGTAATGGGAGAGTAACTTGGTACTGTCACTTCAGCAAATAATTTATCACAAAATCACACAAAAGGCAAAGATGTAGCATATCCACTCCAAGGTATATACCCTAGAGCAAATTTTTTCAAAGTGTGGCAAATTCAACATGGTGGGCTATGACCCAATTTTAAAAACAAGAGGGTGGAAGGGAATACACAGAAAGAGTTAGTACTGTTTCATGAAAACATTTGTTTCCTAACAGTATTAAATCACTAGGTAAAATGTTCCCCTCCTCTCATAAACTCACATACATAAAATCTAACATTCATTAAAAGAAAACTCACTGTGCTCACTGCATATGTCACATAAATCACTGTCTAAAAAGGAGATGCAGTTTTACATCTAAAGACTGGAAACTTGCATCTTAAATTCAGTATAATGCTTAAAACCAAAGCATCATACTGATTTATCCTCAACAGCAACAGGCTGATTAATGATCAGACATATAACACCAGTTATCCAATAGAAGGAGACTGGTAACCTAAACTGTATTTATATACAAGAGAATGAGAAGTTTTATATTACTAAAACCATATCCCCAAACTGCATGGCTTGGTAACGTTTAAAGTCTTCAAAGGAAAGAAAACCTGGTTTACAGTTATGGATGCACTGCTGATATCATTCAGGTAGTAGCTGTCAGAACCCAAGAGTCTCAGCAACTTTTAACATAGTTTTTTAAAAAGAGAAAATGTGATTAAATATAAAAATTAAAATTTTGATGTAAAATTATCCCTGAATAAAAGTGATGCTTAGAAAAATGTAAACAAGAATAAATGTAATTGCTTGTGTAGTTAGGAACAAATAAATTGCACAAGCACAGAAAAGGGAAATTTTGGTCTATAAGCCTTGAAACCTTGAAAAAGGTTCTGGGTTTTAGCTGACCACCTACTAACTGGGATGAGCCAGCCTCAAGAGGCAGCTAGAACCGCATCTCAGGTTCTGTTAACAGAGGAGTCCTGATCAAAGCCAAGCTGCCTTTGCCACCTCCACTACTGTCATCTTATTTACTAGACCACTGCAGTCTCTTGCATCTATGCCCACTTCCAGTTCAGTACACAAAGAGTACAGTAATCTCTGAAAATGAAACTTGGATATCAGCCCTTTGCTTAACATCCTATAATGGCTTCTCACTTGACAATCTCTCTCCTGGACCAAACTTTAGACAGGGTTCCTCTTAGGCTTCTTTTCAACTAGGCATCAGCTAGGCCCTGTCCTTGGCTTGGGAAACCAGTCTGAGCAAAAAATCCTGCTAAGACACCTATTACCACCGCCGCTCCATCATCTCACCCTATCCCCCAATATCTGATTACCCTTGATATCGAATCCAGCTCCTCATCCATCACTCTTGACGTCTTCTTGGTCTGCCTTAAGTAACATTCTATTTAGGGCAGTTTAGAGAGAATTCTCCTACCCTGATGTCTCCTCTTAGTAATTTTCCACCCCGTGACCACCCCAATCTCTTTGGTTATAAATCCCTGTTTGTTCTTATTGTATTTGCAGTTGAGTAGAATATCCTTCCACCTCCAACTGTTATTCTCACTATCCTCTTTCATAGGCTCCTATTGTTTTTCCTTCATAGTGTTTCCTGAAGTAACTAAGTATATATTTGTGTCTTCATTTAATTGCTAACCAAGCTATAAGTTCCATGAGTTCTACATCTGTTATATGTATTATGATATACCTATATACTAGCACATACTAGGTGTTCAATACATATTTGTCAAATAAACACCTTAGGAGTTTATTATTTCAAATAGCCAGGCAGCTCCCTGTCATTGCAAGGATGTCCCCCAACAACTTTGTCAGTTTTCTATTTAGGGTAAATAATGTAAATGAAACTAACTCATATGTTTGGATTATAAAAATGTGTTTTTTAACTATTCAAACTTGACTATGAACTACATGAGGGTAGGACTCTATCTTATACTTTTTGTCCTGCATATAGCACTTAACACAATGCAGAGAAATGACACTTACATCTGTTTAAGTAAAACCAAACTTAAAGAATTAAAGCCAAACATACTTACTCTCCCATAGTCCATGGTGGACAGCAACACAAAGGAGGGAAATGTTTCTGCTGATCTTTGGCTTCAATGATTAATACCAGATTTGGATAGCGGTTAGTTAGATAATTGGTAAGGAATCCCATGAAGTTGTAAATGACATAAGCTTCATAACATTCTCTGCAGGTATCCACATATATTGCAATGCTGGGATATTTCAAAGCTATCCACTATGAAGAAGCATAGATATTAAAAACAGTTGTTTAAACAGATGTTAAAAACAATAAAAGGAATTACCACTGCAATTCATGGCACTCGCAATAGGCCTATTTTAAAACTTGAGTTGTCTTGTCACATACTTATATAAAACTTGCTAAATTTTATCATTATGAGGGCTACCAGGTAATTTGTGAAAAGCAATAAAAATCTTGCATAGTGGTAAACAAAAACATTTCTGTTGGGGGTAAACAATGAATATGAAGAGAAAAGTTATATTATGTACTTGAGTTCTTCAATATTAATATAATCCAAAACTTCTTGACATGACCATAGAAAATGATGTTAAAGACATTTTCTTTATATTTGATCAAATTAAAGCAGTTATTTGTAACAATTACATATACTAGGATCCACTGGGGAAGATTTCTGCTTTGGTCCAAATAAATATTGTAATAAATAAAAAGGATGATAAGGTAATTTTAAGTATTACAATCTTTAGAGGAATAAGAACAACTTATTTGAAATTTTAAAACATCTGCCTTTTCTATGGTTATACTTTATTTTCTTATTAACATTAAAAACACTTATTAATCTAACTCCTTACTGCCAAATAACATTACTTTTATTACCTTAATTATGCTATGCTATGCTAAGTCACTTCAGTCGTGTCCGACTCTGTGTGACCCCATAGACGGCAGCCCACCAGGCTCCCCCGTCCCTGGGATTCTCCAGGCAAGAACACTGGAGTGGGTTGCCATTTCCTTCTCCAATGCATGAAAGGCAAAGTGAAAGTGAAGTCGCTCAGTCATGTCCGACTAGCGACCCCATGGATTGCAGCCTAACAGGCTCCTCCGTCCGGTTTAAGCAAAGACTGGAGTGGGGTGCCATTGCCTTATAGTTAGTATCATAAAACAAGTTTTTAGTTAATAAGTTAAAATGAAGCATACTTACACTATCCAAACTGTATATGGGTACCATCCAAAGAATCCTATTTAGAAAGCAAAAAACATAAATTTAAAACATTTTACATGATTAAAAAAATTTTCATTTTACATAACATTTACATTTTATGAGATAAGCCAACACAACACTAGTAGAATCAACATGTTACCTTATTATGGGTTTCTGTAGTTCAGGTTGTGTATAATGCACTAAATGTTGCAGTATCACCCAAAGTGAGATAGGTATAGTCAGTAGCAAAAAGATTCCAGCAATAAACCAAGCCTTGGTGTGTATTCCAACCTTTAAGAAGCAAAAACATATTAGTATAATTCTCTGATATTAAAACTAAACAGGTAAATATGCTTTTTGTATTTTTTAAATTTTAACTTATTTATTACTGAGGCTCAGTATTTTCCAAATAACTAGTGGCTATTTGTATTTCTTCTTCAGTAACAGCCTATTTGTGCTTTTACAGAAGGAGGGGGTGGATTTTTCCTCATATGGTCTTTAGTTATAGCACTGCATACATTAAGCATATTCATCCCACATCATTTCCCTCAGATTGTTACTGGCCTTTTATATTTGATTTTTCTGATTAAGGATGTACAGAAATTTTAGAATTTTCTGTAAGTCAAATCTAAAAATCTGGTTTATTCTTCTGCTTCTATGTTGGGATAAAATTTACCAAAGTTTTCTGCAAATTTTACTGTTACTCAAAATATGAACAGAAGACTTATTGAGTGCTGTTTGCCTGATGACTTTGCTAAGTTCTTTACATGCATCATGTCTTTTAATCCTCCCACTGGCTAATGAGCACTGCCAGTGTCCAAGGGACCTGTCCAGAGGACCCATGCTAATACATTGCCCCTGTAAGAGCACACGGGGCTTCCCAGGTGGCTCGGTGGTAAAGAATCTGCCTGCCAATACAGGAGATGCATGATACGCAGGTTTGATGCCTAAATAGGGAGAATCCCCTGGAGGAGGAAATGGCAACCCACTCCAGTATTCTTGCTTAGAAAATTCCATGGACAGAGGAGCCTGGCAGGCTACAGTCCAGATGGGGTCGCAGAGTTGGACACGACCAAGCACACATGCGTGTGTCTCTTATACCTGATATTATCAACTTAGGACAAGACATTTTCAAAAGATCTAATTTCTTTTTAAGGTCAATATCTGATCAATATTTTTTTCCTTTAAAAGCTCAATTTCTAAAAATATAATTTGAACCACTTCATCCTAAGGCAGAGCTAAAGTAATCCACTCATTTTCTGGTAAAAAAAAAAAAAAATGCATTTGAACCTCTGTTCTATCTGAGGAGCCCTCCAGAATAAATTTTATTCCTTGTACTCCTGAATGTGAATCCTTTTAATTAAAAAAAAAAAAAGCAAATGTTAGCTTTCTAAAGCGAAAAAGCTGGGAATTTATTTTTAGTATTTGAGGAGTTTGAGCAGTTAATGGAAATAGAACTGAAGTCCACAACTTCTATCTTTTGCTGTTTTGAACAAGATTTTTTTTTCATCAAGAGTCAAAGATTACAGAAGTAGAAAACCAAAGTATAGAGAACAAATGTATTATTATAACAATGAATTTCTACATTCAACTGTATCAAAAACTTGAAAAGCAGATTAAAAAGTCTTGCTGAATGCTGGAAATTAATAAAGCAGTAAGTCAAAAGTGAATATGCAGAGGTGAAGATTCTAAAAAGAATGTCTGAGCAATAATCTTCCAGAAACTTTTGCTCGGCTCAATTTCATTTAAAGTTCAGTACTGGGCTTCCCTGGTGGCTCAGTGGTAAAGAATCTGCCTCCCAATGCAGGAGACTCGTGTTCGATCCCTGAGTCAAGGAGACACCCTGGAGAAGGAAATGGCAACTCCCTCCAGTATTCTTGCCTGGGCAATCCCATGGACAGAGGAGACTGGAGAGCTACAGTCCATGGGGTCACAAAAGAGTTGGATATGACTTAGCAATTAAACAACAACTCATTTTAATGATGGCAATAATAGTAACATACCCTAGATTTTCTTTATTATAAGGTGATCATTAAGAACAGTATTGCCAAGTACTTTTAACGCCTACATTTGTTTTTATGACTGCTTTAGTGCTAAAAGGTAGAACTTGGTGGCAGACTTGAGAGAAAACTGATGTGCTCATGACTAAAGAAAGCCAAGCATCCTCAGTATGCTGTAAAGAAGTAAGTTCTTTTTCAAATGATCATAAAACAAGTGACTGGAGAATTGACTCATTTCAGTATGGTGATTCCAAATTTTAGAAATCTTGCATAGGAGAGTTAGTACTAGTTTTACATTGCAAGTGGTAATTTCGGTTTAGAAAAGCATCATCCAGCCACATTAATGCTACTAATTTGAATCACTGGTCTTATAACTGTTTCAGTTTTTGAGCTATTTAAAAAGCTGTATGCCTAAGAAATTGAACCTATCGTATGTGTGTACATGTTTATGTAATGTTATAATAAAATATAATAAAATTATATACGTTCTTCTAAAGTAGTATTATAAAATAAGATCTTACTCTAGGTATCTGCACAAATTATTAATATTATTACATTTAATTTCTATTTCTCTCTAAATTATTCACACTTGAGACACACTGATAGACGGATGCGATTAATAATAAACTTATCAGCCACTTTTAGGCTCAGAAAAAAGGAGACAAGTAGTGTAGATTTTTTCCCTAAGGTAATTTGAAGAAAGCAGAGAGGAAAGAAAAAACCAATAAAGACCAGCATCCAGCAGTGAGTCAGCTGTCCCTCAGCCAGCGGTTTTCGGAGCAGAGGGTAGAGGGCCACAGGACAGTGCCTTCTGGGCTCACTTCTCAGGGAGGAGCAGGGAGCACTGCCGGAGAGTGGCTACTCGGGACACGGGGCTAGCAGGGCAGCGCGGCATCCCGGGGGCGTGTCCCTTACTGACCTCTATATACGTAAACACACGCTCAGCCCAGGAAGAGTGCAAAGGATGACGGCACGGATGGTTGCCTGGCCATTCCAGGCCCGAGTGTACTCCTCACGGGCATGGGACCGGCTAGCTGAACCTCCAGTTTTCTACAACCTCAGTTCCCACTGACTTCTCACAGCGTGAGCACTGTGACTGTGCTGTTTAAAAGAGAAGTATTTTTTTTCATACGATACTGGCTCTAAACATGTCAACTACTTTTTCCAGTGCACAATCAGATGCAAATAACTTTGTTTTACTGTGAACCTAATCAGATGCAAATAACTGTACTCAGTTGTGAACCTAATCCCAAAGAAAATGCTATCCAAAAATGCTATCACACTGCTGCCCCACTATAACAATAACAACAGCAAATAAATAGCAAATAAACAGCAATAACAACAGTGCTATTTTAAAAACAACAGTGGTAATTAGGGGCTTACTGAGTACCTACTATGGGCTGGGGACAGTGCTAAGCATTTTAAAGACATAAACTCATCCAGTAAATACTGAGTAAATAATAAGAAGTACTTAGCACAGTGTCACTTTAGCCACTTACTAGTCTCAGTGTTCACATCTGTAAAATGGGGATAATTCCTGTTTCAGGGCTTTAAAGAAGATTAAAGAAAATTACACCTTATCTTAGGGACATGCTGTAGTTAGTGTCTCTAACATTTTAACAACCAAACACAATGGCGGGGAGGCCCTCCCTTAATCCACACTCCTTTCTATCTGCTGTGCCATTCATTCCCGAGTGAAAAAAAATACTCAAAACAAACAAAATGAACAAAAACCTGTCTTCATATACTGATACCACTTCATCACTCCACATTTATTTTTAGCTTTTGCCCGGATGCCTCCAGGGTTTCCCTCATAGCTCAGTCGGTAATCTGCCGGCAATGCAAGAGACCCGGGTTCAATCTGTGTGTCGGGAAGATCCCCTGAGAAGGAGGTGGCAACCCACTCCAGTATTCTTGCCTGGAGAATTCCATGGACAGAGGAGCCTGGTGGGCTACAGTGCATGGGGATCACAAGAGTTGGACACGACTTAGCAGCTAAACTACCACCACCACCGGTGCTTCCATCGAAACCATGATGAGGCTCACAAAGGACCCTCTTACTTGTGAAGACCAATGGACAGTGCAGCAGCACCAGACTTCTCACAGTTTTGTCCTTCTGGAAGAGGGCATGGCAACCCACTCCAGTATTCTTGCCTGGAGAACCCCCATGGACAGAGGAGGCTGGCAGGCTGCAGGTCACAGAGTCAGACACGAGTAAAACAACTTAGCACATGCCTATCTGATGAGCCCATGTGAATGTCTCTCACAGACCTTAACTATGTGTCCCAAGCAGAACTCAAGTGCTTTCAAATCTGAGTTTCCATCGAGTTTCCATCTTGGGAACTGGCATCACCATTTACCGTGTTCAAGACTGGAACCTCAGAGTGGTTCTTGACATCTCCCTTTCTCTCACTGCCTCTCTTCCCCAATCATATCCCCTGTCAAGCTCTGTTTCTTCAATTTCCATGATGCTTAAAATTCACTTTTCCATCTCTATTTCTGCTATCCTGACTTGGGCTGCAAATCATCATAGCCTGGGCACCCACTACCTCTGAACCACCTTGAAAAGCTAACTTCTTTCCACTTCCACTTAATTTTCCACAGGCTGGAAGAGTTGTTTTTGGAAGATGTGAAACAATGCTGCCCTGCTTGTTCACTTTTTAGATCTTTTTAAATTTCCTCATAGCATTTCACATCATTTATTGATCTGTTTGTGCTGGTTGTGTTTGCCTCTATCACTAAGTTCCATGAAAGCAGGAGCCATGTTTCTCTCTCTAACCATACAGAATACAGCAGCACTGGGACTCAAACAATCATTTATTAAGTATCAGATATTTGGGCAAAATGAGAAAACAAGTAAAATATAAATCGTGTTAGATGCCGGTGAGTCCTAAGAAATATAAAGAAGGGAAGAGGATATGAAGAGTTGAGGAAAAGAAGCTTGTAATTTTTAAACAGGGGAGCTGGGTGACACTGAAATAAAAACACGAAGGACGCAAAGGAACAAAAATACCATCTAGAGAAAGGCATATTAGGACATGCCAAGGCCCTAAGGAGGGAGCATGCCCTACACGTTTGAGCAAATCAAGTGTGGAGGCGGCTCAGGGACTAAGGAGAGAAAGAGTGAGATGGCTTGGGGGTGGGTTCAGATCATGCTGGGGCTTGGCGCCACAGTCAGGGACATGTTGGCTTTTAATCTGGGACTAGCAGTGACTGGAAAACTTTATGAGGATACACATAACGTGACTTATGTCTTCACTAGCTGTTTGGCTGGTGTGCTCAGGATAGTCCAGCCAATACATGATGAGACTCTGGCTCAGGGTGTTAGCAGTGGAGACTGTAGATTAAAATATTCCTTAAAAGCTGGTACAGAAAAAGTAGAGTTGACATCAATGATGAAATAAAAATTTACATTTTAAAGCAAAACAAGAAACACTTTAACACAGAACTTCTCTGCATTCTGGCATCCCCCCACCCCTCTGGGGCGCGCTGTGCGTCTGCACTGTGTTCACCAGACCTCTCCAGCAGCAGCAGTGCTTGCTCAAACATAAAGATCACTTTCTCTCCTTCTGGCCTCTACTTAGAATAGCGTTCCTTTCTCGATTCTGAAAGGGGTCATGACGACCCACCACTTGACTTGTAAGTGCAGACATCTCTGGTGAGCTTTACTGTAGTGTTCATCACCAAGTCGTGTCTGACTCTTCGCGACCCCATGGACTGCAGCACACCAGGCCTCCCTGTCTCTCACCATCTTCTGAAGTTTGCCCAAGTTCATGTCCATTGCTGAGCTTTATGTACAATGCCAACGTTATCACTCCCCTTAAAGATGGTGACTGGAGCTGAAGAGTGGTCAGACCTGGGGAGATGCTGGGCTGTAACGAAGTTCAAACTTAAATACTTACCTTAGTAATGTTACTAACTATATTACTTGCACTCATGCCTGTTTATGGTTATTGGTTCTGGCACTACCAAATGTGTCCGAATCTCCGATAAAACTAATGATTAGGCCACTTGAAATGATCGACCCAAAGACTATACTTTTAGGGATCATTTCTACAGTTCGTTACTAGAGAAGTTTCTCTGAACGTGTAGAAATGATTGACCCAATATATAGTTATATAAGATCCAAGACTGTAACAGTGTAACTTTTTCTTCCTGGGAAGAAGCAACAAGAGGGAACCATTTCCTGGACATAAGACAGAGGCCCAGAGGCTTTAGGTTACTGTTGACAGGGCTTAGTTCAGTAACAGTACATTGAATGGCTAAACTTGAAAATCCTCATCTGACCTGAGAACAAGCATTCCTAGTCCCGTGGGACAAATTGGTCGCAAAATGCTTCCCAAACTTTGGTCTAAATTAAGAGTGAAAGGGAAAGGATTGTAAAATAACAAATACTGCCCATCCAGTTCTTTGAGAATTAAGTCACTAGCCACTGTGGGTGCTGACCTACAATACACCCTGGAAGGAATTCGGGGGGGTGGGGGGCGCGGGGCACACTCTGCGAAAATTGGCAAAACTGGCCTTCAGACAGTCTGCTGTTTTCAGGAGGAATTTTTTATGAACCTGGATTCTTGCATCTTTCCATACTTAGAAACTCACTCAATTCACACCTGTTCCTTGTGACTAGCGATCTTCTACCGAGTACTTGACTGCATCTGCCTCCTTAGCTAGAATCACATATACACCGGCTTCCCCTGTCTCTCTTCAGGACAGTGCTCAGAGCTCTTTGAGAGGCTGTTTCCTAGGCTATTATTCTCAGTTTGTCTTGAATAAAATTTTCCATCTCTTTCTTAGATTGACTGCTATTTGTCACTGACACCAACAACTAAGAGAAGTCTTAAATTAGGTTATAATACACAGAATTAATCTTTAAAATAGTTCCTATATTTCAGAGTAAGAAATACTCCAGAGAAATACATAAAAGTAAGGAATCTCTATTAGTATTAAGATGTCTATACGTGGTTTGGTAGACAAATTATGGAAATAACCTAAATTTCTAACGGATGAGAAATGTAGTGTAATAGTCTAGTAACATTAAAAATAACTATATGGACTATGCTAGTATGGGAAAGTGAACAAAAATATTGAGTGAACATACAGAAATTAAACATATACTGAATACAATTTGTTTAATTATATAAAAATATTTCCACACAAAAAGCCCAAATTGCCATGGTCTTGTCATAACTTTTGTGAAACAGTTGTTTCTCAGTAAAAATAGTCCCTTGGGTTTTATTAACGTCAAACCTGAAAGTTCAACTTTTTTACAAAGTGCTTAGTTAAGTATTTACTTTTGGGTCTTTCAGCTTATAGTACTTTCCTGATGTCATAATAAGAATATGACATCAAAAAACATACAAAGCATTTTCCCTGAAAACTTTGTTGGCTAAGTGTTCAACTTTAAAGTAGAACAAAGTCGAACCAACTCAATCCTTTAATTCAGGAAGCTAGTTAAATGCTAATAAAATTCTACACCTGGTCCTTAAGGTAGACCTAACTAAGTTCAGTATTTGAACAGATCAGATTTCGGGAATAAAGTTATCTTACTTTCCGGAAATGGATGACTGCCTGCAAAACAGTGCTCTCCGAAGCTGCTATAGTAATATATTTTATTTTCTCAGTCCTACCTCCACCAGTAGCATGCTCTGAAAGACCGAGAACAACCAGAAGCCACACATCGGTTCTGCTATGGGTTCATGACTTGTTTTTCAGGATATCAAGCCTGGAGCATCCGGGTAAAAACAGGCTACCTTAGATGGACAGGACGGTAGAAGAAAGGGTAGGAGGCTGATGGTGCGGGACCCTCTTACCTCCAGTTTCTGTAATTCCCACACGCAGAGGGGAACCGCAACCACTATGGACAACAGGTAAAGAACCACCGCTAAAGGTCGAATCCACTGTCTCCAGTTCCTCCAGGTACAAGTGCAAGGCATGTTTCCGCATAAATCAGCTCCGAGTAGGAAGGAAAAGAAGCTCGAAGTAGATGGTAACGCGGAGCCCTGTTCTTGGGCTGTTTTTTCGTCTCGCATATTACGGTAAAAGAGCCGACGAGCGACTCTACCAGCAGCTTGAACCGCCTCCTCGGCCCACGCTGTGCTCACTGTTGCTGCTGGCACAAACGCGGCCGCTCAAGGGGCTACCGGGGAGCAGTGCGGGCAACATTCTTTCTTCCCCACAAAGCATCGACCCAGTTCTTCCGCGGTGGAATCCCCGGCAGAGCCGCTGCCCTCACCTGGGGATTGCCCAGAGCTCCGCCGGCACCATGGCCTCGAGGGGAGCGGCGCCGAACGGGACCAGCCTGTAAAGACCCCGCACTCAGTTCGTTTCTGCCCCGCGGCTGCCGGCCTGCTCGCTCTTTTCTTGGGTGGTGGCGTCCCTTCCCTGCGGCGGCTGCAGGTGTCACTGGACGATTCCGCGAATAGATAACAGACGAGAACACCAATCCACCAGCCTTAGGATTTCTTCACTTGTTCTTTCGGGACAGTCCGCCAAGGCGGAACCCAAGGCCAAACCAGGGCTTCCGTTTCCGCCCTCGCTGTCTGAGGTTGGTGATTCGAGGACTGAGCAAGATAGGCCCGCCCCATCCGGCTCACTTCTCGCTCTGTGATTGGTCATTTTTCGGGGGCGGGGCTTCTAGGTCCGTTCCAAGCTACCAGGGTGGAAGAAGTCGAAATGTTCGCAAGTTGTGGAGTTGCTCCCGGCTGGCTCAGTGGCCCAGGAAGATTCTGCAAGCTGTACAAGTCTTTTGAAAACATTTGAGGAACTCCTACTACACTGTTTTGCTGACTGTATTCCACCTTTAAGAAAAGCTGTGTAAGAAGCCATTATCTTAGAGCGGAACGTTTCTCTGACCCAAAGATCTGCGATTCTGCCTGGGAGTGGATAGGGGAGTCCGCTGGAATAAGAGGAAATGGGAAACGTCCGCCTAGTTTTGTGTCAATTGCTAAAATCTAGGGGTGGAGCCACTTAGTTATTTCGGGATGCTCCGAAAGAACATTCTAGGGATAGCTTAATTTTAAAGCAGTACTGAATATCTTTTCCGCATTTGGAACTTGTTAAAAACTGGCATATATTTAAGTTTCAAAAGGTTTACGTTGCCACTAACAAAGAAGTTTTACGTGCTCAAAGCTTTTGAGGCAAACAATGGTGGTATCTTAAAGCCTTTTTAAACCAATAAAGCAAACAAATTATCTACTTCTCAATTGATAAATATGTATTGTATCTGTTATTTTCTGAAGGTCCGGCACTGTACTAAGCGCTTTACTTACATTGTATCAGTTGATCTGTGCAAAATTCCTAAAAGGTAGGCAGTTTTCCATGTCACAGAGGAGAAAACAGATTCAGGTATTTAAGGATAAAGTTTGAGGAGCTCGTTGAACTTGTTACTGGTAGAGCCCGGATTCTAACCTTGGTATCTGACTCAAGCATTGGATCTGTCCGTACCTACCACCTGAGAATTTCTGATTATGACCATCTATGGACAAGAAGGCCTACAGTATTGAATGTACCCAGCCTAGGATTCTGACAGAGGCACTGACAGAATGTCGTCTTCCCTAGTGTCATCTGTCCCAGCTAGAGCCTACAGCTTGATAACATCTCCTTTATACAACCTGGCCTCTTTTAATACAGACTGCTTTTTTAAGGGGAAAAAGGGCCTTTGGTTGTTCTTTCTAAGCTAACCTATAAAATTGAAATCATTATTTTTAAATTTTCTGATCATTAAATTAATGCATGCTCCATTGTTAAATTTTGGAAAATAGAAAAATAAAGAAAAGTCACCTTTATTCTACAACCAAGTATAATCACTACTTACTTTTTTGGTACACAGTATGGTTGCCTTAGAGACAGATTGTCCTTGTGCCTTTCAGCTACAGTCATTGGCATCCGTAGTAATCTTCCCCATTCTCTCTTTTGGACAAATCTTTTTCACATAATTTGTGGAACTTTCCTTGGTACCCCCTTGCTCCCCATATGCTTATAGCACTTGTTGTGTGTTATAAATCATTTCCTTATTTGTCTTTTAGATTGAATTTCTAGGAGCATGCTGACGTTCTAGAACTATTAGAATAAAGCAAGGGAAGGGAGGGACTGGAATGTCAGATGCACAGGTGGTTTCCCACCCCAGTATGTGAACTGAGGTTCATCCACAGTGAAGTTTCTGCAGGTCAGCAGAGAAATGAGAAAAAAAAAAAATTATGTAGTTTTTAATTTAGTCTAATCTATTCTTTCTAAGTGATTATGCTTTATTTTTAAATTGTTCATTCTATTTTTCTTTCATGTGAGGATAATAATAAAATAGTTGCTTTCTAAATATTTTTACTTTGGAAAATATGATTTAGCCTAAGTTTGAGGGTGAATCTGAACTTGATCGTGTTTGAGAAGTAAATGGTTATGACTAGCAGGTGGTTCTAGTGTCAAAAGCAAGCTGTTAGTCATTCTTGATGCGGTGTACATAGAGAAAATAAATTTCTGCTGATATGTTACTGTGTCATATGAGAATGCTATGCTATGCTAAGTCACTTCAGTCGTGTCCGACTCTGTGTGACCCCATAGACGGCAGCCCACCAGGCTCCCCCATCCCTAGGATTCTCCAGGCAAGAACACTGGAGTGGGTTGCCATTTCCTTCTCCAATGCATGAAAGTGAAAAGAGAAAGTGAAGTCGCTCAGTCGTGTCTGACTCTTAGCCACCCCATGGACTGCAGCCTACCAGTCTCCTCCGTCCGTGGGATTTTCCAGGCAAGAGTACTGGAATGGGGTGCCATTGCCTTCTCCTCATATGAGAATAAGTAGGTGAAATTTTGCCATCCATGGAGGGTATGTTTGGATTAGTCTGACTTAATAGGTTAACAAAATTGGCTTTGAGGAATTCTGAGAGGTGCACATTGTTAAGCCCTTGGGCTGTATCCTCCCATTTCTCTATGTAAATATGTCTGTGATGGTACATACCTCAACATAATAAAAGCTATATATGACAAACCCACAGCAAACATTATCCTCAATGGTGAAAAACTGAAAGCATTTCCTCTAAAGTCAGGAACAAGACAAGGATGCCCACTTTCACCATTACTATTCAACATTGTTCTGGAAGTTTTGGCCACAGCAATCAGAGCAGAAAAAGAAATAAAAGGAATCCAAATTGGAAAAGAAGAAGTAAAACTCTCACTGTTTGCAGATGACATGATCCTCTACGTAGAAAACCCTAAAGACTCCACCAGAAAATTACTAGAACTAATCAATGAATATAGTAAAGTTGCAGGATATAAAATTAACACACAGAAATCCCTTGCATTCCTGTACACCAATAACGAGAAAATAGAAAGAGAAATTAAGGAAACAATTCCATTCACCATTGCAATGAAAACAATAAAATACTTAGGAATATATCTTCCTAAAGAATCTAAAGACTTATATATAGAAAACTATAAAACACTGGTGAAAGAAATCAAAGAGGACACTAATAGATGGAGAAATATATCATGTTCGTGGATTGGTAGAATCAATATAGTGAAAATGAGTATACTACCCAAAGCAATTTATAGATTCAATGCAATCCCCATCAAGCTACCAACGGTATTCTTCACAGAGCTAGAACAAATAATTTCTCAATTTGTATGGAAATACAAAAAACCTCGAATAGCCAAAGCTATCTTGAGAAAGAAGAACGGAACTGGAGAAATCAACCTGCCTGACTTCAGGCTCTACTATAAAGCCACAGTCATCAAGACAGTATGGTACTGGCACAAAGACAGAAATATAGATCAATGGAACAAAATAGAAAGTCCAGAGATAAATCCACGCACATATGGTCACCTTATCTTTGACAAAGGAGGCAAGAATATACAATGGATTAAAGACAATCTCTTTAACAAGTGGTGCTGGGAAAACTGGTTGAACACTTGTAAAAGAATGAAACTAGAACACTTTCTAACACCATACACAAAAATAAACTCAAAATGGATTAAAGAGCTAAATGTAAGACCAGAAACCATAAAACTCCTAGAGGAAAACATAGGCAAAACACTCTCTGACTTACATCACAGTAGGATCCTCTATGACCCACCTCCCAGAATATCGGAAATAAAATCAAAAATGAACAAATGGGACCTAATCAAACTTAAAAGCTTCTGCACAACAAAGGAAACTATAGGCAAGCTGAAAAGACAGCCTACAGAATGGGAGAAAATAATAGCAAATGAAGCAACAGACAAACAACTAATCTCAAAAATATACAAGCAACTTCTACAGCTCAATTCCAGAAAAATAAACGACCCAATCAAAAAATGGGCCAAAGAACTAAATAGACATTTCTCCAGAGAAGATATACAGATGGCTAACAAACACATGAAAAGATGCTCAACATCACTCATCATCAGAGAAATGCAAATCAAAACCACTATGAGGTACCATTACACGCCAGTCAGAATGGCTGCGATCCAAAAGACCACAAGCAATAAATGCTGGAGAGGGTGTGGAGAGAAGGGAACCCTCTTACACTGTTGGTGGGAATGCAAACTAGTACAGCCACTGTGGAAAACAGTATGGAGATTCCTCAAAAAACTGGGAATAGAACTGCCTTACGATCCAGCAATCCCACTGCTGGGCATCCACACTGAGAAAACCAGAATTGAAAGAGACACGTGTACCCCAATGTTCATAGCAGCACTGTTTACAATAGCCAGGACGTGGAAGCAACCTAGATGTCCATCCACAGATGAATGGATAAGCAAGATGTGGTACATATACACAATGGAGTATTACTCAGCCATTAAAAAGAATACATTTGAATCAGTTCTAAGGAGGTGGATGGAACTGGAGCCTATTATACAGAGTGAAGTAAGCCAGAAAGAAAAACACAAATACAGTATACTGACACATATATATGGAATTTAGAAAGATGGTAAAAATAACCCTATTTACGAGACAGCAAAAGAGACACTGATGTATAGACCAGACTTTTGGACTCTGGGACCGGGAGAGGGTGGGATGATTGGGGAGAATAGCATTGAAATATGTATAATATCATATCTGAAACGAGTCAGTCCAGGTACGATGCCCTATAACAGATGCCTGGGACTGGAGCACTGGGATGACCTGGAGGGATGGTGTGGGAAGGGGGGAGGGAGGAGGGTTCAGGATGGGGAACACGTGTATACTGGTGGCGGATCCATCTCGATGTATAGTAAAAGCAATACAATATTGTAAAGTTAAGCAAAAAATAAAATAAAATATTAAAAAAAATATGTCTGTGATGGTTTTAAAATGTAGCTGCAATTTCTTTACTTGTCCCATAAAGATATAGACTCTGTATCCCCTCCCTTAAATATAGGTGGGGCATGGCTGATTGGACCACTAGAGTATAGTGAAAGGTGATCATAGTTACCATTTGACTTCAGAGGCTAGGTCATTCCACCTTGTGTGTTGGAACAGCTTGCTTTCCAAACTCTCAGCCATCATGTAGAAGTCTGACTGCCAGAGGCTGATGTGCTCTGAAGAGCCAAATATACATCAGAAGGTCCCTTGAAGGTATGCTGAGTGACAGTCACAGCTGAGCCCAACCCTCCAGGTAGCTAGCCCAGGTGCCTGCCATGCGAGTGGAGAAGCTGATTCTGGCTCCCAGAACTGGAGTCACCTATCAGCCTTTTGCATCTTTCAAGCTGAGGCGCTAAACCTGTGGATCAGAGGAAGCCAATCAGCTCTGCCTTACCCTGATTCCTGGCCTGAAGAACCCATGAGCTCAAGAGAACTAGGAGAAAGGCACAGACTGGGAGAAACATTTAGAAAAGTCACATCTGTTAAAAGGACTGTGATCCAAAAATGTACAAAGAACTCTTAAAATGCAGCAGTAAGGAAACAAAAGCTTAATTAAAACATGGGCCAACCACCTTAACAGAACTCACCCAAGATGATATCCAGATGTCAGATAAGCGTAGTGGGAAGATGCTCTACATCATATGTTATCTGAAAAATGCAAGCTAAAACAACAATGACATACCACCATATCCCTATTAAAGTGGCCAGAATCTGGAACTGACCAACACCAGTTGCTGGTGAGATTTCACCAGTGTGTGAACTCTCACGCACTGCTAGTGGGAGTGAGGAGCGGTACAGCTACTTTGGAAGATAGTTTGGCGGTTTCTCACAAAATGAAATACACTCTTACTGTACGATCCACCAATCAGACTCCTTATTGGTTATCCAAAGATAGTTGAAACCTTATGTCCACACACAAAAAAATCTGCACATGGATGTTTATAGCACCTTTGTTCATAATTGCCCAAATTTGGAAGCAACCAAGATGTCTTTCAGTAGATAAACAGGTTAATAAACAGTGATACATTCAGACAATGGAATATTATTCAGCACTAAAATTGAACTATCAAGCAATGAAAAGACATGGAGGAATCTTAAATTTATATTTCCAAGTGAAAGAAGCCAATCTGAAAAGCCTACATACTATATGATTCCAAGTGTATGACATTCTGCAGAAGGCAAAACTATGGAAACAATAAAAAGATGAATAATGGTCAGATGGGATCAGTAATTGCCAGATGAATAGACAGAGCCCAGAGGGTTTTTAGGGCAGTGAAAATATTCTATATTATATGATAATGATGAATATATGTCTTTATAATTTTTATCAAAACCCAGAATGTACAAAAACTCAAGAGTGAACCCTAAGGTAAACTGTGGACTCTGGATGGTTAACTATTGTCTTTGGGTGGTTATAATGTATCAGTTTAGATTCATCCTTGATGAAAAATGTACCATTCAGGTGAAGGATGCTGATGATGGGGGGAGGCCATGCATGTGTGGGAGTGGAGGGGATGTGGGAATTCTCTCTGTACATTTCTTTCCATTTTATTGTAAACCTAAAACTGCTCTAAAAAAATGAAGTTAAAAAAAAGTCCATGAGTAAAATGAAATGGTTTTCCCACACTAAGTTTAGGGTTCTTTGTTGGATTTGTTCCAGTGAATCAATAACTGAAACAATATCTTTTGTTGATGTATGTGTATACTCTCTGCTGCTGCTGCTAAGTCACTTCAGTCGTGTCCGACTCTGTGTGACCCCATGGACAGCAGCCCACCAGGCTCCCCCATCCCTGGGATTCTCCAGGCAAGAACACTGGAATGGGTTGCCATTTCCTTCTCCAATGCATGAAAGTGAAAAGTGAAAGTGAAGTCGCTCAGTCATGTCTGACTCTCAGCAACCCCATGGACTGCAGCCTACCAGGCTCCTCCGTCCATGGGATTTTCTACCTAGTCTGAAAGTGATTATTGATTTTTTTTTTTTTTGGCTTTGAGCTGACTTGAAGACTAGAGAAATTGCCTCAGGCTTTTCTCCTTTAGGAATATGTTGCCTTCACAGTCTGAGATTGTGCCAACCAATCAAAGAATTAAGTGAGTTTTAGGTTTAAATGTTGCAAAAATGCAGGGGGGTGCTGGGGCAGATCTCTGGCAGTGTGCTTAATTTTGTAATGTGTCACTCCAATCCCGCCCCCTCCCCCCAAACCCCTCCCCTGCCCCAGCCAGATGGAAGGAAAATGGTTTACTCTACACCAGGTGCGTGGGGAAGAAGGTAAAAGTGGCTATAATACCAGACTTTGAAATCTGAACTTTGAGACTGGATATTTTCATCCATTGTTTCAGTTTTACCCACCACATCTTTCAGGCTAAGTTTTACGCTTTGTTGCAGACACCATGATTAATTCATCTCTACCTCTCCTGTACCTCCCTACATCTCTTAACAGGTGAAGCTGTGGATACTTGTGTGTATCACCCTGTCTTTACATATAATCTGCTGCTGCTGCTGCTAAGTCACTTCAGTCGTGTCCGACTCTGTGTGACCCCATAGACAGCAGCCCACCAGGCTCCCCCATCCCTGGGATTCTCTAGGCAAGAATACTGGAGTGGGTTACCATTTCCTTCTCCAATGCATGAAAGTGAAAAGTGAAAGTGAAGTTGCTCAGTCATGTCCGACCCTCGGCAACCCCATGGACTGCAGCCCACCAGGCTCCTCTGTCATATAGTCTACCTCATCTTAAAGAGACTCAAGTATTTTTTGATCCGTAAATACTGTAGCTGCATTTATAAATTTTGGTAAGTACACCAAGTATATTAAGTATGAAATCGTAACATGTTCACGTTGAAATAAAAATGAATTATAATTTAAAAAATTATTTTATGTCATTTTGTTCATTTCATTGAGTGGCTTCATTTCATTCAATGACTTAGTGTAAAGTATAGCATTGCGACCCAGTTGCGGCCAGCAGTCTGCTTCTGTATGACTCTGACCTAGAACAGTTTTTACGTTTCTTTTTTTTTTTTATTATGGTAAAATACACATAACATAAAATGTACCATTTTGACTCTTTTTAAGTGGCTACAATTCAGTGGTGATAAGTACATTCACACTGTTGTGCAGCGGTCACCACTGCCCACCTCTGGGACTTTTTCATCATGCAGCTGAAGTTCTGTGCTCATTAAACACTAAGTCTCCATTCCCCTTTGCCCCAGACCCTGTGCTACTAATAGTGACCACTATTCTACCTTCTGCCTCTTTGAATTTGACTCCTCTAGGTATTGATACTGATAGAAGTGGAGGCATAGAATATTTGTCCTTTCGTGTCTGACTGACTTCACTTAGCATAATGTTTTCAGAGTTCATCCGTGTTGTAGTACCCATCAGGATTTCCATCGTTTTTAAGTCTGATATTCCATTTCCCAATGTTCACAGAAGCATTATTCACAACAAGTAAAAAGTGGAAACCAATGTTCACAGCCACATTATTCAAAATCGGCAAAAAATGGAAAGAATCCAATTGTCCATCAGCAGATGAATGGATAAACTGTGGTTTATACATACAAAGGAATATTGGTTTTGTTCTCAAAGAGTTGGAAACGGCTGAGCAGCTGAGCACTTTTGCAGTATTGCACTGTATGTATAAAACACATTTTGTATATCCATCCGTTTGTCGAAGGACAATGGGGTTCTTTCCGTTTTTTGCCCATTTTGAATAATGCTGCTGTGAACACTGGTATATGTACCTGGAGGAGGAGGTATCGATATGACCCTTCTCTGCTGCTTTTGACCTTGATCAGAGACTCCTCCTCCCTATCCACTAAGTGCCCAATACTGCTTATACATTGGGGTACAGGGAAAATGGGGGATTGTCAGTTCAGTGGGACAGAATTTCAGTTTTGCAAGATGTAAAGCGATCTGGAGATTGGCTGGATAATGTGAATATACTCCTTTTTGGCTTTTACATTTTTAAAGTTGTTAAAGAAAAATAAAATATTTAGAAATATTTACTATATGGCCTTTTATAGTAATAGTCTTCCAACTCCTAATTTAGAATAAATTTCAAAAAGTTTATAATGCACTGTTATGAAGTTGTTGAATGAATCTCAACATAAAGTTCTGCCATTTCTTCACGAGGAGTATATTTAAATTTCAGCAGAGTTTCTCACACTTAATATTTAGGGAACTCTATAGTTCTGTCTCCAAATCAACATTGGAAAATCATGTTTGTTTTTTTTTTTTGTTCTTGTTGTTATCAGGATTTGTTTTTGTGTCTGAGTAAGTCCAGGACACAAGGTTTTGGTTTTTTTTTTTTTTTTTTTTTTGCCACACCATGTGGCTTGTGAGATCTTAAGCCACAAGATCTCACAAGTGATTGTGAGTTCCCCAACAGGGATAGAATCTGGGCCCCTGCAGTGGAAGTGGAAGTCCTAACCCTGGACTCCCAGGAAGTCCCAAAGATCCTTTTGTTTAGAGTCGGGTCATATGAAAGAAAAAGCCCCACAATGTATAATTAGGTAGAAACTAACCCTGTCCCTAAGCCTGAGACTGGATGGTGGATACTTTTCTGATTCTACTCTGAGCAGGCTCTCAATGTCCTTTAAACCTCAGTTTGTCCCTAAATCTTGTTTCATTGCACCCTTAGAACTTAGTCATTTTTTTATATATATAATTCTGTTTAGACATCTACTTTTTAAACTATGTTCTTAGTAATTTTTTCATGGTGTTCTTACGGCCAATGAAATTTCAAATAGCTCCATTTATTAAGGAATTAAAGTCCAAACAACCTAATTGTAGACATTCATATAGTGTCTGACCAGATTAAACTCTCCCATCACTCTCCCAACTTTTTATTTTTGTACTTGTTGTTGTTTTTTGTTTTGCTCTGTGGTCACCCAGCATTAGGCAAGGTCCCTGATCAGGGATTGAACCTGTGCCCTCTGCAGAGCAGGTGTGGCGTCTTAACCACTAGACTGCCAGGGACGTCCCTAATTTTCATCTTCTTGATTCAGGTTTATTCTACCAGTACACTAACTTGTATGTTGGCTTTTCTTTATAAAGGCTCTTTATTTAAACTACTGAAATATTTAAAGAGCACATTTGCTGCCTTCTTCAAAAGCATGTTACTGGAATTACCGAACTAATGACTGTCAGGATCTCCAGTTACCTCACAAGAAAGGTGATAAAGTATCTTAAGCCACCTGATAATCCTTAGCGTGGTATATGTTGTTTGTTGCTCAAGCGAAGAAGACGCTGTAAATGGTGCAAACGACTTGCTTGGTAAATAATACATTACCTTATCTATAAATTATTACTCATGAGATGAACTTTCCAGTAGCTCTATCTGATGGGGGAAGTTTTCTTTTTTAATTGATTTTTAATTTTCAGACTGGTTTAAGTGACACTTGGATATCAAGTCACAGGCTAAAAGCAGTGTGAAAAGTTTTAACAATTTTGAGATTCACAGCTAGATAATTTAGGAGATTAGGGAGGAGAAAAGGTTTGGTTAGGAAGAAGATTCTGTGCATTAGAGAAAAACATTTTTTTTTATGGAGACAGATTCTTTTAGAATTTAAGCCAAAATCCCCGTGTCATTTAGTGTACTTTAGATGCCCGACTGTGGTGATCCTCACAGAAAGAAGGCTTTCTTTGTGAGGTAAGGAGAATGCATGGGAGGATTTTGCCCTAGGGTGGGAGAAGTTTCCTTTTTCACACGTGAGCAGAGCTGTCTGTGGAGCTTGTTTTACCTCTTACTTTTTCATGCATTTCAGGCTATATTGGTTGCCCTGAGTAAACTCATGAGCACATGTTCTACATGGTTTTATGTGGGTTGAGCATAGGGGTGGGGTGAGGATTGATTCCTCTCCTGCCCTGTAGAGTGATACTCTGTGCGTACTAGTCACTCAGTCGTGTCCAACTCTTTGAGACCCCACGGACTGTAGCCCGCCAGACTTACTGGAGTGGGTAGTCATTCCCTTCTCCAGAGGATCTTCCCAACCCAGGAATCGCACCTGGGTGTCCCGTGGTGCAGGCCAACTCCTTACCATCTAAGCCACCAGGGAAGCCCTTATTCTGTGCATGCATAGCTCTGTGTGGAGTTCACCAGGCTAGGGCCTGTGTAACTGGTGCTTCTATTGATATTTTTGTATCCTCTTTGGGGGTGTAGAACTAGACTTTTTTTCTTTTATTCCTAGAGTGTAAACCTTATGATGTGTACTTTTCAATTTTCTCACTTGAAGAGGAGAGGAAAACAGGGGCGCAGTGTCTGTTTTCTTCCTTCTTCCTAGACACTCTTCCTTGGATCCTTGCTAAGTCAGGATATAAGAATCAAGCAAGGGTCCCAGAACTAACCTTTTCAACTTTCCTTATTCTCAGGAACCCTGGGTGTGTGGTCAGTGCCCTCAGGAAGAAAGACTTAGTACAAAAATACCTTGCCTGACATATTTTCTGTTGCTGCCATAACAAATGACAACAAAATTAGTGACTGATGTAGAAACACATGGCTTCAGGATGCTGGGTCATCAGGTTAGGAGTCCTTTGACTGTTAATAACTGTGAAGGGTCTGAGATTTGTACCCATTTGCAAGTGAACAGGTCTGCCTGCTACGGTTTCATCAGTCAGTTTAGTTCAGTTCAGTCGCTCAGTCATGTCCGACTCTTTGCAACCCCATGAATCACAGCACGCCAGGCCTCCCTGTCCATCACCAACTCCTGGAGTTCACTCAGACTCACGTCCATCGAGTCAGTGATGTCATCCAGTCATCTCATCCTCTGTTGTCCCCTTCTCCTCCTGCCCCCAATCCCTCCCAGCATCACAGTTTCATAGATACTGACAAAACCTGAGACATCTGGACCAGAGACAAAGGACTTTTCTAGGAAGAGCACAGCAGGCGGTAAAAGCTTCATGTTTCATTGGTTCCTCTTGCCTCCCAAGTCACCCAGATGCATGCTATACATCTGGAAGGAGTTTGCAGCTGAGGAACTCAGAGCTTAGTAAACCCCAATCTTTTATAATGACCTGAAAGTAAACCTGTCAACCTTTGTCCTGGAGAAGGACATTGTCTTTATCCTCCTAGTCGGGAAACACCTGTGTTCTTTGCCCTAAAAGGGAATGCTATCTTCTACCCTAGTGACTCAGACAGTAAAGTGTCTGCCTACAATGCGGGAGACCTGGTTTCAATCCCTGGGTGGGGAAGATCCCCTGAAGAAGGAAATGGCACCCCACTCCAGTACTCTAGCCTGGAAAATACCATGGATGGAGGAGTCTAGTAGGCTACAGTCCATGGGGTCGCAAAGAGTTGGACACGACTGAGTGACTTCACTTTTACTTTCACAAGGCTGTTTCAAAGTAGAAGTGTTAATTGCTCAGTCATGTCTGACTCTTTGCAACCCCATGGACTTACAGGAGACTGTAGCCTGCCAGTCTCCTCTGTCCATGAGATTTTCCAGGCAAGAATACTGGGTTGTCATTCCCTTCTCCAGGGGATCTTCCAATCCCAGGGACCAAACCTGGGTCTCCGGCATTGCAGGTAGATTCTTTACTGTTTGAGCTACCAAGAAAGAAAAAAAAATGTATATATATCTGTTCAGTTCAGTTCAGTCACTCAGTCATGTCCAGCTCTTTGCAACCCCATGAATCGCAGCACACCAGGCCTCCCTGTCCATCACCAACTCCCAGAGGTCACTCAGACTCACATCCATCGAGTCAGTGATGCCATCCAGCCATCTCATCCTCTGGCGTCCCCTTCTCCTCTTGCCCCCAATCCCTCCCAGCATCAGAGTCTTCTCCAATGAGTCAACTCTTCGCATGAGGTGGCCAAAGTACTGGAGTTTCAGCTTTAGCATCATTCCTTCCAAAGAAATCCCAGGGCTGATCTCCTTCAGAATGGACTGGTTGGATCTCCCTGCAGTCCAAGGGACTCTCAAGAGTCTTCTCCAACACCACAGTTCAAAAGCATCAATTGTTCTGTTCTCAGCTTTCTTCACAGTCCAACTCTCACATCCATACATGACCACAGGAAAAACCATAGCCTTGACTAGACAGACCTTTGTTGGCAAAGTAATGTCTCTGCTTTTGAATATGCTATCTAAGTTGGTCATAACTTTCCTTCCAAGGAGTAAGCATCTTTTAATTTCATGGCTGCAATCACCATCTGCAGTGATTTTGGAGCCCAGAAAAATAAAGTCTGACACTGTTTCCACTGTTTCCCAATCTATTTCCCATGAAGTGATGGGACCAGATGCCATGAACTTTGTTTCCTGAATGTTGAGCTTTAAGCCTACTTTTTCACTTTCTACTTCATCAAGAGGCTTTTTAGTTCCTCTTCACTTTCTGCCATAAGGGTGGTGTCATCTGCATATCTGAGGTTATTGATATTTCTCCCGGCGATCTTGATTCCAGCTTGTGTTTCTTCCAGCCCAGCGTTTCTCATGATGTACTCTGCATAGAATTTAAATAAACAGGGTGACAATATACAGCCTTGACGTACTCCTTTTCCAATTTGGAAGCAGTCTGTTGTTCCATGTCCAGTTCTAACTGTTGCTTCCTGACCTGCATATAGGTTTCTCAGGAGGCAGGTCAGGTGGTCTGGTATTCCCATCTCTTTCAGAATTTCCCACACTTTATTGTGATCCACACAGTCAAAGGCTTTGGCATAGTCAGTAAAGCAGAAATAGATGTTTTTATGGAACTCTCTTGCTTTTTCCATGATCCAGCGGATGTTGGCAATTTGATGTCTGGTTCCTCTGCCTTTTCTAAAACCAGCTTGAACATCTGGAAGTTTACGGTTCACATATTGCTGAAGCCTGGCTTGGAGAATTTTGAGCACTAATTTGCTAGCATGTGAAATGAGTGCAATTGTGTGGTAGTTTGAGCATTCTTTGGCATTGCCTTTCTTTGGGATTGGAATGAAAACTGACCTTTTCCAGTCCTGCGGCCACTGCTGAGTTTTCCAAATTTGCTGGCATATTGAGTGCAGCACTTTCACAGCATCATCTTTCAGGATTTGAAATAGCTCAACTGGAATTCCATCACCTCCACTAGCTTTGTTTGTAGTGATGCTTCCTAAGGCCCACTCCACTTCATATTCCAGGATGTCTGGTTATAGGTGAGTAATCACACCATCGTGATTATCTGGGTCGTGAAGATCTTTTTGTACAGTTATTCTGTGTATTCTTGCCACCACTTCTTAATATCTTCTGCTTCTGTTAGGTCCATACCATTTCTGTCCTTTATTGAGCCCATCTTAGCATGAAATGTTCCCTTGATATCTCTGATTTTCTTGAAGAGATCTCTGCTGCTGCTGTTAAGTCACTTCAGTCGTGTCCAACTCTGTGTGACCGCATAGATGGCAGCCCACCAGGCTCTGCCATCCCTGGGATTCTGCAGGCAGGAACACTGGAGTGGGTTGCCATTTCCTTCTCCAATGCATGAAAGTGAAAAGAAAAAGTGAGTTCGCTCAGTCATGTCTGACTTTTCGCAACCCCATGGACTGAAGCCTACCAGGCTCCTCTGTCCATGGGATTTTCCATGCAAGAGAACTGGAGTGGGGTGCTATTGCCTTCTCCAGAAGAAATCTCCTGTTTTTCCCATTCTGTTGTTTTCCTCTATTTCTTTGCATTGATCTCTGAGGAAGGCTTTCTGATCTCTTCTTTCTATTCTTTGGAACTCTGCATTCAGATGCTTATATCTTTCCTTTTCTCCTTTGCTTTTTGCTTCTCTTCTTTTCACAGTTATTTGTAAGGCCTCCTCAGACAGCCATTTTGCTTTTTTGCATTTCTTTTCCATGGGGATGGTCTTGATCCCTGTCTCCTGTACAGTGTCACGAACCTCATTCCATAGCTCATCAGGCACTCTATCTATCAGATCTAGTCCCTTAAATCTATTTCTCACTTCTACTGTATAATCATAAGGGATTTGATTTAGGTCATACCTGAATGGTTTAGTGGTTTTCCCTACTTTCTTCAATTTAAGTCTGAATTTGGCAATAAGGAGTTCATGATGTGAGCCACAGTCAGCTCCTGGTCTTGTTTTTGTTGACTACATAGAGGTTCTCCATCTTTGGCTGCAAAGAATATAATCAATCTAATTTCGGTGTTGTCCATGTGTAGAATCTTCTCTTGTGTTGTTGGAAGAGGGTGTTTGCTATGAGTGGAGAGTGAAAAGGTTGGCTTAAAGCTCAACATTGAGAAAACGAAGATCATGGCATCTGGTCCCATCACTTCATGGGAAATAGATGGAGAAACAGTGGAAACAGTGTCAGACTTTATTTTTCTGGGCTCCAAAATCACTGCAGATGGTGACTGCAGCCATGAAATTAAAAGACGCTTACTCCTTGGAAGGAAAGTTGTGACCAACCTAGATAGCATATTCAAAAGCAGAGACATCACTTTGCCAACAAAGGTTCACCTAGTCAAGGCTATGGTCTTTCCTGTGGTCATGTATAGATGTGAGAGTTGGACTGTGAAGAAGGCTGAGCGCTGAAGAATTGATACTTTTGAAGTGTGGTGTTGGAGAAGACTCTTGAGAGTCCCTTGGACTGCAAGGAGATCCAACCAGTCCATTCTGAAGGAGATGAGCCCTGGGATTTCTTTGGAAGGAATGATGCTAAAGCTGAAACTCCAGTATTTTGGCCACCTCATATGAAGAGGTAACTCATTGGAGAAGACTCTGATGCTGGGAGGGATTGGGGGCAGGAGGAGAAGGGGACGACAGAGGATGAGATGGCTGGATGGCATCACTGACTCGATAGATGTGAGTCTGAGTGACCTCTGGGAGTTGGTGATGGACAGGGAGGCCTGGCATGCTGCGATTCATGGGGTCACAAAGAGTCGGACACGACTGAGCGACTGATCTGATCTGATCTGAGAACCATTTTAATAAAAGTGAGGCCACATACCCCCAAGGAAAGTCTGAGATAATATTGAAGATACATTCCATGAATCTTGTCTCAGATTTATCCATGGAAGTATACACAAAGTAGAGGGAAACAGCCACACCTTTTATTATTATCAAACAATTGTTTTGAATTAACACTAGTTGGCAGATAATTCTAAATAATGATTACCATTGTGCAATTTAGTCATGTTGGTCAAACTAGGTGATTTGAAGAATGTTCAATGGAGGGACTTAAAAAAATTTTTTATTGGAGTATAGTTGATTTTTATGGATGTCCCTGGTGTCTCAGATGGTAAAGTGTCTGACTATAATGTGAGAGACCTGGGTTCGATCCCTGGGTTGGGAAGATCCTCTGGAGAAGGAAATGGCAACCCACTTGAGTACTCTTGCCTGGAAAATCCCATGGACGGAGGAGCGTGGTAGGTACAGTCCAGGATCGCAAAGAGTCGGACACGACTGAGCGACTTCACTTTCACTTTATAGTTGATTTACAGTGTTGTGTTAGTTTCAGGTGTATAGCAAGGTGAATCAGTTATGCGTATTATATATTCAGTCTTTTTTAGATTCTTTTCCCATGTAAGCTGTTACAGAGTATTGAGTTCCTTGTGCTATACAGTGGGTCCATATTAGTTGTCTGTTACATATATAGCACTGTGTATATGACAGTCCCAATCTCCTGTTGCGTCCCTCCCCTTCTCTCATCCTTTGATAACCATAAGTTTGTTTTCTACATTTGTTACTCCGTTCCTGCTTTGTAGGTAAGGTCATTTGACCCTGTTTTGTAGATTCCACATCTAAGTGGTATCATATGGTACTTGTCTTTCTGTGTCTCACTTACTTCACTCAGCGTGACAATCACTAGGTCCATGTTGCTGCAAACGGCATTATTTCATTTTTTTTATAGCCCTAGTGTGTGCTCAGTCATGTCTGACTCTTTGCAACCCTGTGGACTGTAGCCTTTCAGGCTCCTCTGCTTATGGGATTTTCCAGGCAAGAATATTGGAGTGGGTTGCCATTTCCTCCTCCAGGGGATCTTCCTGACCCAGGGATCAGACTCCCATCTCCTGTGTCTCCTGTGTTGCAGACAGATTCTTTACCACTTGAGCCACTGGGGAAGCCAGGCCAGATTACTAGAGTCAGTTGCCATTCCCTTCTCCAGGGGATCTTTCCAACCCAGGAATCAAACCCAGTTCTCCCATATTGGAGGTGGATTCTTTACCAGCTGAGACACCAGAGAAGCTCAAGAATACTAGAGTGGGTAGCCTATCCCTTCTCCATCAGATCTTCCTGATCCAGGAATCAAACTAGGGTCTTCTGTATTACAGGCAGATTCTTTACCACATGAGCTACTAGGGAAGCCCTTCTTTTTTATAGCTGAGTATTATTCCATTGTATACATGTTCCACATCTTTTTTATCCGTTCCCACTCCAGGGACTATTTACAAAGATTTGTTCAAGGAGCATAGAAACCACTTGAGATGGTGCAGTAATAGCAAAGAGGAAGATGCAGTTACTGGGACACAAAGGTGGGGAGGCTGTGTGGAAGGAACGGGTCATCTAAAAAGAGCCATGAGATATGTATGATATACATCTGTATATCTAACTGAAGGACTTTGCTGTACAACTGAAGCTAACATAACATTGTAAATCAACTATAAATCACTTAAAAAAAGGTTGACCAAAAAAGATATGACAATAATGAAGTGAATCAGCTGTGGCTCTCATAATATCACTTTTGGAGTATAAAATAATTCAATTATTTTGAAAAAGTAGTTGTTCCTTCTAAAATTACTTACAAGGTTTTACTTCCTTATAAAACTATAACCCAGCAAATATTAGGATTTTATCCAAGAACAAAGAAGACATATTCACAAAGAAACACAAACATATGTTGGCAGATACATAGATAAATGATTGTGATATACTAGGAATACTACGTAGAATAAAAGAGCAGATTCCGAATCCACCTTAAACGAATCTCAAAAATGCTGTCCTAGTGAGACTGGATTGGGCAGGACACAATCTTTAAAAGAATGACATAGCCCCAGGACATGACGTAAACTGATTAGAACCAATTAGGTCCAATGTGGTGAATTCAGTTTCCACTTGACCGCGAGCCTCAGTATACGCTCACTATAATACATCCCAGGTGCCATGATTCTAGTTGTTGTTGTTCAGTTGCTAAGTCATATGCAACCCCCTGGACTGTTTCACGCCAGGCTCCTCTGTCCTCTATTATCTCCTGGATTTTTCTCAAATTCATGTCCTTTGAGACAGTGATGCTATCTAATCATCTCATCCTCTCCCACCCCCTTCTCCTTTTGCCTTCAATCTTTCCCAGCATCAGAGTCTTTTCCGATGAGTCAGCTCTTCACATCAGGTGGCCAGAGTATTGGAGCTTCAGCATCAGTCCTTCCAATGACTATTCGGGGTTGATTTCCTTTAGGATTGACTGGTTTGATCTTCTTACAGTCTAAGAAAGCATCAGTTCTTCAGTGCTCAGCTTTCTTTATGGACCAACTCTCACATCTGTATATGACTACTGGAAAAACCATAGCTTTGACTATATGGACAATGACCACAAAGGGTCATAAAGTGATCCCATGGTAGGGGGCCCAATTCCTGGAAATCCCCACCCCATCCCCAAAATAGCTAGAATACTCCTTCTGCTCATTAGCCTAATTAATTACCCACGTCCATAAAATCTGACAACCACATACCCCAGGGCCTCTTTCCTTCCAAGATGGCCCACACTCTGTCTATGGAGTGTGTTTCCTTCCTGAATTAACCTTCCTTCTCTTTACTATGGCTTGCTGTTGAATTCTTCCCTGTGCAAAGCCAAAAACCCACACTTAGAGGGTGTCCTAGAGACTTGGACATTACCTGGGGTCGGACCATCCTCTTGCATCTCACTCTTTTTCCTGTAACATCAAAAGGAGGTTAGCATCTGAATGATAAGAGTTATGGCTATCCCAAACCTGCTCCTCCATAAAAGTGATAAAAACACTGGCCAACACTTTCCAAAATTACCTTTTCAGAATTCTGGATATTAACTAAAGGCTTGCAACAATATTAGGAGTGTTTATTCAAGTAAAAATGTCAGAATCTTGCTAAGGATTAAAAAAAAAAAAAAAGTTATGACTGTCTGTGGAGGGATGGTCCCTCCAAGGGGAGCAGAAACCATTAGTGCTGGACCCCACCCTCCTGCCTTCCCTGATCTTGCATTCATGTCCCTTATTGACCCAACCCAACTGAGAACCAGAGGACAAAGGAGCCTGTTGATGTAGTCCAAGCACATGAGCCTCCCAGGGCAGAGAATGCAGCAAAGAAGGTTAGGGGATGGATTTGGAGTGACACAGCCAACCCAGTGTAACATAACCTGGGGTCTCCAGCTTCCAGGATCTAATGCCTGATGATCTGAGGTGGAGCTGATGTAATAATAATAGAAGTAGAGTCCACAATAAGGGTGACACGCTTGAATCATCCTGAAACCATCGCCTCTCCTCCCTGGTCCGCTGAAAAGTTGTCTTCCACGACACTGGTGCCAAAAATGTTGAGGACTGCAGCAGAGAAGGCATGTGAAATAATAGCTTAAAATATCCTGACTCCCCAACACTTCCATTACTTGACTAACTTTTTTATTATGAAAGGGAATGAACTGGAAATCAGGTGTTTGGGACACAAGTCTGCCTATGTTTCTTTGATAATAGACAGTGTTGTTTATTTTCATTCGGCTCCTATGTAAGTGCATCGTTTACATCATTTTACGTGCTAGTGTCCTTCCGAAATGGGCTGATACTTCACCAGCATCACTCCTCTTTTACCTGCAGAGAGAGATTTGTTATTATTGTTTAATATGCCCTCAATTTTATGTGACCACTGAATTGGCCTGCTGCAGGGTTGACCCAATTATTTCAGCCTTCTTCACGTTTGATTCTCATCACTGCAGGTTGAATGGACTGTGTGGCCATCTATATCGATAACGAAGGGACTTGCACGCAAATGATAGGATCATTGGTGCCATAGCCTGGTCGTGCTGCACGGAAACAGTCTTCTCAAAAACCAGTTTTAAAAAATCAGCAGAAGGAAAGATGCTGATCCTCTCCAATTTTTTTCCATTTGAATTTTCAGCTACACTGTCACCAGCATTTTTTTTTTACAGCTAATACGGTAGGACAGGTGTCCTGAAATAAGTGCCTGTCTTTGGGAAGAGCAAATGGGTGACAATATCTAGATCTGAAGTTTACAGCAACACTGAACTGACCATACTGGTTATCCTCAGGGAGCCCAGAACTACATGACATATATCTTCTGAAAATAAGTTGAAATCAAGCAGAGTGAGAGCAAAATTTGCAAATGAAGACTAGTTAAAATTTTATGCAAAAACATATAATACCGAAATCAGGCGTGGTGGTTTGTTTTTTTTTAACAATTATAGTTAACCCTTAAAATCTCTAGTAAAGAACTATCATGGTATATTACAACAGTTATATCTTTGTCATCATCACTAATAGCCTTATAAAAAATTTCAAATTTAAGGGGGTAGCTATAGAGAAGGCAATGGCACCCCACTCCAGTACTCTTGCTTGGAAAATCCCATGGATGGAGAAGCCTGTTAGGCTGCAATCCATGGGGTCGCTAAGAGTCAGATACAACTGAGTGACTTCACTTTCACTTTTCACTCTCATGCATTGGATAAGGAAATGGCAACCCACTCCAGTATTCTTGCCTGGAGAATCCCAGGGACGGGGGAGCCTGGTGGGCTGCCGTCTATGGGGTCGCACAGAGTCAGACACGACTGAAGTGACTTAGCATAGCATAGCATAGTTTCTTAATCAGATTATTTTGATTTTAGGAGATTTGTGTGTGTGTGTGTGTGTGTGTGTGTGTATGTGTGTGTACAGTTACAAATTGTTATATAGAGCAGGATTTTATTTTTGGTTTTTCCCCAAAGATGGTTTGTAAAGCTAGACACTGTCCTATGGAAACCTACCAATATGAACTCATGTTTCTAATATTCATATTATTTATTTATTGCAAATATGTTATATATTGTTGTTGTTTAGTTTCGAAGTCATGTCCAACTCTTTTGAGACCCCATGGACTATAGCCCGCTTTTGTCCATGGAGCTCTTTGGATAAGAACCCTGGAGTGGGTTGCCATTTCCTTCTCCAGGGGGTCTTCCTGACCCAGCAATCAAACCTGCATCTCTTGGATTGGCAGGCGGTTCTTTACCACTGAGCCACCTGGGAAATTCTCGTATTATGTATTCAGTTCAGTTCAGTTGCTCAGTCATGTCCGACTCTTTGCAACCCCATGAATCGCAGCACACCAGGCCTCCTTGTCCATCACCAACTCCTGGAGGTCACTCAGACTCACATCCATCGAGTCGGTGATGCCATCCAGCCATCTCATCCTCTGTCGTCCCCTTCTCCTCTGCCCCCAATTCCTCCCAGCATCAGAGTCTTTCCCAATGAGTCAACTCTTCGCATGAGGTGGCCAAAGTACTGGAGTTTCAGCTTTAGCATCATTCCTTCCAAAGAAATCCCAGGGCTCATCTCCTTCAGAATGGACTGGTTGGATCTCCTTGCAGTCCAAGGGACTCTCAAGAGTCTTCTCCAACACCACAGTTCAAAAGCATCAATTCTTTGGTGCTCAGCCTTCTTCACAGTCCAACTCTCACATCCATACATGACCACAGGAAAAACCATAGCCTTGACTAGACGGACCTTTGTTGGCAAAGTAATGTCTCTGATTTTGCATATGCTATCTAGGTTGGTCATAACTTTCCTTCCAAGGAGTAAGCATCTTTTAATTTCATGGCTGCAGTCACCATCTGCAGTGATTTTGGAGCCCAGAAAAATAAAGTCTGACACTGTTTCCACTGTTTCCCCATCTATTTCCCATGTGATGGGACCAGATGCCATGATCTTCGTTTTCTGAATGTTGAGCCTTAAGCCAACCTTTTCACTCTCCACTTTCACTTTCATCAAGAGGCTTTTTTCTTCACTTTCTGCCATAAGGGTGGTGTCATCTGCATATCTGAGGTTATTGATATTTCTCCTGGCATTCTTGATTCCAGCTTGTGTTTCTTCCAGTCCAGCGTTTCTCATGATATACTCTGCATAGAAATTAAATAAGCAGGGTGACAATATACAGCCTTGACGAACTCCTTTTCCTATTTGGAACCAGTCTGTTGTTCCATGTCCAGTTCTAACTGTTGCTTCCTGACCTACATACAGATTTCTCAAGAGGCAGATCAGGTGGTCTGGTATTCCCATCTCTTTCAGAATTTTCCACAGTTTATTGGAAAGATTCACACAGTCAAAGGCTTTGGCATAGTCAATAAAGCAGAAATAGATGTTTTTCTGGAACTCTCTTGCTTTTTTGATGATCCAGCGGATGTTGGCAATTTGATCTCTGGTTCCTCTGCCTTTTCTAAAACCAGCTTGCACATCAGGAAGTTCACGGTTCACATATTGCTGAAGCCTGGGTTGGAGAATTTTGAGCATTACTTTACTAGCGTGTGAGATGAGTGCGTAAGTAATATTGAATAATATTTATTGAGGAGGCCACATCATCCAGTTTAGTGTTGACTGAAAAAAAAGGATTTCTTTGGTCTTAACTGGCAACACTTTCAAGATGAGTAATCAGTGTTACAACTTATTACCTCTCTGCTGCTTTTCTCATTACTTTTTTTTTTTTTTTAACTTTTGTTCAAGGTTAGCTAATTTAGGCCCAAGTCATTTTGTGATCTAAGACAATTCTTGCCATTGTAGAAGAAAAGACCTTAGGAATTAAAAGATTTTAAGGGAACCAAAGAAAGTAAAAACAAACAGTTGATAGCAGGCTAGGGAGACAACTGTACCAGGAGACAGTATATCAGTTGTAAAGACTCCCAATTCTGTTGCAAAGTGGAGATTGGCATGGGGCACTTTCTTGAGCTGTTTCGTAGAATTCAAACCTCTCAACCACCAGATTAACTGGAACCTAAGGGATGATGCTGCTGACCTTTCTGACCCTCGAGACTCCAGTGAACCCACGCCTGGACTCTGTCAACCTGTTACCCTAGTTCTCTACCGAATTCTCCTCTGCTTAAGCCCCTTGATGAATATGCATATGTAACCCACATGCCCTCATGAATATTCATGTATCCTTAGCTTAAAACCTCCTTCTAAATCTTGTAAGAGATTATGATGACCCATAACTAGATTGTATAAACTGTGAATAATACATCTTTTAGAATATTTATTAATTGAAGAATAATTGCTTTACAGAATTTTGTTGTTTTTTGTCAAACATCAGCATGAATCAGCCATAGGTATATGTATATTCCCTCCTTTTGGAACCACCCTCCCATCTACCTCCCCATCCCACCCTTCTAGGTTGATCAGAGATCAGATCAGATCAGTCGCTCAGTCGTGTTCGACTCTTTGTGACCCCATGAACTGCAGCACGCCAGGCCTCCCTGTCCATCACCAACTCCTGGAGGTCACTCAGACTCACATCCATCGAGTCAGTGATGCCATCCAGCCATCTCATCCTCTGTTGTCCCCTTCTCCTCCTGCCCCCAATCCCTCCCAGCATCAGAGTCTTCTCCAATGAGTCAACTCTTCGCATGAGGTGGCCAAAATACTGGAGTTTCAGCTTTAGCATCATTCCTTCCAAAGAAATCCCAGGGCTCATCTCCTTCAGAATGGACTGGTTGGATCTCCTTGCAGTCCAAGGGACTCTCAAGAGTCTTCTCCAACACCACAGTTCAAAAGCATCAATTCTTCGGCGCTCAGCCTTCTTCACAGTCCAGCTCTCACATCCATACATGACCACAGGAAAGACCATAGCCTTGACTAGGCGAACCTTTGTTGGCAAAGTGATGTCTGCTTTTGAATATGCTATCTAGGTTGGTCACAACTTTCCTTCCAAGAAGTAAGCATCTTTTAATTTCATGGCTGCAGTCACCATCTGCAGTGATTTTGGAGCCCAGAAAAACAAAGTCTGACACTGTTTCCACTGTTTCTCCATCTATTTCCCATGTAGTGATGGGACCAGATGCCATGATCTTCGTTTTCTGAATGTTGAGCCTTAAGCCAACCTTTTCACTCTCCACTTTCACTTTCATCAAGAGGCTTTTTAGTTCCTCTTCACTTTCTGCCATAAGAGTGGTGTCATCTGCATATCTGAGGTTATTGATATTTCTCCCGGCAATCTTGATTCCAGCTTGTGTTTCTTCCAGCCCAGCGTTTCTCATGATGTACTCTGCATAGAAGTTAAATAAACAGGGTGACAATATACAGCCTTGACATACTCCTTTTCCTATTTGGAACCAGTCTGTTGTTCCATGACCAGTTCTAACTGTTGCTTCCTGACCTGCATATTGCTTCCTGACCTGCATACGGATTTCTCAAGAGGCAGATCAGGTGGTCTGGTATTCCCATCTCTTTCAGAATTTTCCACAGTTTATTGTGATCCACACAGTCAAAGGCTTTGGCATAGTCAATAAACAGAAATAGATGTTTTCCTGGAACTCTCTTGCTTTTCCATGATCCCTCGGATGTTGGCAATTTGATCTCTGGTTCCTCTGCCTTTTCTAAAACCAGCTTGAACATCAGGAAGTTCACTGTTCACATATTGCTGAAGCCTGGCTTGGAGAATTTTGAGCATTACTTTACTAGCGTGTGAGATGAGTGCAATTGTTCGGTAGTTTGAGCACTCCTTGGCATTGCCTTTCTTTGGGATTGGGATGAAAACTGACCTTTTCCAGTCCCGTGGCCACTGCTGAGTTTTCCAAATTTGCTGGCATATTGAGTGCAGCACTTTCACAGCATCATCTTTCAGGATTTGGAATAGCTCCACTGGAATTCCATCACCTCCACTAGCTTTGTTTTTAGTGATGCTTTCTAAATCCCACTTGACTTCACATTCCAGGATGTCTGGCTCTAGGTCAGTGATCACACCGTCTGATTATCTGGGTCGTGAAACTCTTTTTTGTACAGTTCTTCTGTGTATTCTTGCCACCTCTTCTTAATATCTTCTGCTTGTGTTAGGTCCATACCATTTCTGTCCTTTATCGCGACCATCTTTGCATGAAATGCAAAGGTTGATAGAGAGCCCTTGTTTGAGTTTCTTTAGGAAACTTTTAAGACGTTTTAAAAGATGACTATATCTTTTAATGTACAGCACTCTGTCTCAAAAACGTATATAATTGCTTTGACCTCTGATGGACAGAGGCTTTTTCCAGATTATAATCCTCAAATTCGTTCAAATAAAATTTTCCATCTCTTTCCTCAATCAACTGATTAATTTTTGTTGACAAGTGGAATAAAATCTTTTATGATTCTCTGATACCTCTTATCCAGTCTGTACACTGTTGCTGTTTACTCTTATTGAAGTATAGTTGATTTACAGTGTTGTGTTAGTTATAGGTATACAGCAAAGGAATTCAGATATACATAGTATCTTTATTTTTTTTGGCATGTAGCATAGAGTTCCCTGACCAGGAGCTGAACCTGTACCCACTGCATTGGAAATGTGGAATCCTAACCACTGGGCCACCAGGGAAGTCCCTATAGTATCTTTCCTGACTGTTTGGGCCTCATCGATTATTCTTTATTCTGTATCTTTCATTTAGTAGTTAGAATATGCTGTCATAAAGAGTTGCTTATATTCTGTGTTTGTATTCTAAACAATCAAATTTTAAAAGGCCAGGACTGTGTTTTATACACTGACTTTTTCTATTATGCCTGGTACAGTGCCTTATAATAGCATGCTCAATAGATACTAGTTGTTGTTGAAATTCTGGAAGGAAAAGGAACAATAAACTTCCAAGCCATTGTTCCACTTTGCTTTGACCTTTCTTTCTAGTTGAAGGTTCTTAAGTCTGAAGCAGTGTCAATAGCAGTTTGCATGATTTTATCAAGTGTGGGTGCTTGTTTTGATTTATTGCTGTTGTTTACTCGCTAAGTCATGTTCAACTCTTTTGGTGACCCAATGGATGGTAGCCTGTCAGGCTCCTCCATCCATGGGATTTCCCAGGCAAAAATACTGGAGTGGGTTGCCATTTCTTTCTCCAGTGGATCTTCCCAATTTGGGGATTGAACCCACATCTCCCACATTGCAGGCAAATTCTTTATCACTTGCTAATCCAAATGTACTTGAGAGTGAACACAGACTCTTGCTACGTGTAAGAAATTAGAAGGAGCTTTGATTATATTTACTGCAGTGGATGATCAAGGGCCAGTATTGAACCGGGAGGGGAGCTCTGCACCAGGAGTCAGGGTGGGCTCTTCTCCAGATGTGTAGACTGGGTCATCATTTTGTGTATTTTCTAAGGTCTAGTCATTTAGGACATGCCAAGGCATCCCTCTTAAGGTGAAGGGCAAGTTGTTGCATCTACTCTGTATCTGTTTTCTGTTGCTAGGTAACACATTACCAGAACCTTAGTGGCTTACAACAATCCAGACTGATTATCTCATGATTGACATTAAAACTCAGCCACTGTGACCAACACTGAATTGAATCTGGGAGCCAGAGTTTGGGTGAAGTAGAAAAGAACGGGTGTACTGCTTTGCCAGACAAAGGGGAGCACAGTGGGCTAATGTCCTCAAATAAATACATGTGTCCCACCATGGAGGCAGGTGAGGGGGCTTGATGAGGCGTTTTATAAATATGGTTCAAGGGGAGGGGAGGTTGCTGATAAGGATAAGGGTGTGTGCAGGGCTAGCACTCCTTTAATCTGGCCTCAGATGGTCTGATAAGCTTCTGTGATTCTCAAGGTTATCAAACTGTGACCTTGTGTCTGGAATGAAGAATGCTTCATCATGTTAATGTTTCCAATTTGTTGAGGGTTTTTAGTTCTTCAGGCTTCCCTGGTGGCTCAGAGGTTAAAGCGTCTGCCTCCAATGAGGGAGACCCGGGTAAGATTCCTGGGTCGGGAAGATCCGCTGGAGAAGGAAATGGTAACCCACTCCAGTATTCTTGCCTGGAGAATCCCATGGACAGAGAAGCTTGGTAGGCTACAGTCCATGGGGTTGCAAAGAGTCGGACACGACTGAGCGACTTCACTTTCACTTTAGGTCTGCAGAAGGCTTCCCTGGTAGCTCAGAGGTTAAAGCGTCTGCCTGCAATGCGGGAGACCTGGGTTCGATCCCTGGGTTGGGAAGATTCCCTGGAGAAGGAAATGGAAACCCACTCCAGTATTCTTGCCTGGAGAATCCTGTGGATGGAGGAGCCTGGTGGGCTGCAGTCCGTGGGGTCGCAAAGAGTCAGACACGACTTCACTTTCACTTTCACTTAGTTCTCAGAAGAGCTCAAAGACACTGTTCTGTGTATCCCTTGCCAGGGAACCAGAACCCTGCCCAAAGGCTGCTCTATTGTTTCTTGGCTGCTCCTCCCTAGTCTCTGCATCTCCTCCCTTCCCTGATTAGCAACTGTTTAAACTTTCCCTTTGGAACTCAGGGAAGGTCATGGAGGCTGAAGCCTATTTATTCCCTACACACAAGAAATGGCCAGGGGTGGGAGAGGGATGATGGAGACATAGAAAGGCTTCAGTGCACAGGAGCCCCACAGGGTCCTGCTGGGTTTCATGGTTTCAGTAGGTCAGGTGGCAGTTTCTCTGCTGAGCATTCACTGGGATGAAATCAAAGTCTGGCTCGGACTTCACTTGTCATCTGGACCTCTTTATTTGCTGCTCTCCTCTTTTTGGAGGTCCTTCTTTGTTACTGGCCACATAAGGGAGGGTGTGCTCCTAGGGCCAATTTTAGATTTTTTTTTTTTTTTTTTTAAGTAAATCAAATAAACTGGATGTGGGAGGCAGAGAGAGGGGAGGACTGGGTGGCCAAGTGTCAGGAGAGTGTGTAATTTCCTTGGTTCTGTCTCGTGGCAGCAAAGATTTGAAATGGCAGACCAGTGTTACAGTTCAGTTACAGCCCAGAGTTTTATTTGGCAAACAAAGGATAGTACACCCTCGAGGCGTGAGGGCAGACTGACCCCAAAGGAGAGGCCTCAGTCTGTCTTGGCTTCCTCTTTTTATACGTTTTGTCTCCTCCCCACTGATCTTGCCCTATGCAAAGTGGGCTAGCCAAGAAGGGGGCGTGTTTGTTTCACCTGAGGTTCTCACACTAGTCTGTGGATTTTCTTTTGTTCCACTTTTGCAGGCTTTTCCCTTTCTTTGTCTTTTAACCACCGCCATTTTGGACTCCTTTTATCCTATTCTAACTACCAAACACAGGAAGGTAAAATGATTTTTAACATTGTGTGGGCTGTTGGTGCAGACAGGATGCATTTTAATAAACAGCTAATAAAATTCAGTTCAGTTCAGTCAGTCGTGTCTGACTCTTTGTGACCCTGTGGACTGCAGCAAGCCAGGTTTCCCTGTCCTTCACCAACTCCCAGAGCTTGCTCAAACTCATGTCCATCCAACCATCTCATCCTCTGTTGTCCCCTTCTCCTCCTGCCTTCAATGTTTCCCATCATCAGGGTCTTTTCCAATGAGTCAGTTCTTCACATCAGGTGCCCTAAGTATTGGAGTTTCAGTTTCAGCATCAGTCTTTCTATGACTATTCAGGACTGATTTCCTTTAGGATGGACTGGTTGGATCACCTTGCAGTCCAAGGAACTCTTAAGAGTCTTCTCCAGCACCACAGTTCAAAAACATCAATTCTTTAGTGCTCAACTTTCTTTATAGTCCAACTCTCACATCCATTCATGACTACTGAAAAAACCATAGCTTTGACTATACAGACCTTTGTTGGCAAATTAATGTCTCTGTTTTTTAATATGCTGTCTAGGTTGGTCATAGCTTTGCTTCCAAGGAGCAAGCATCTTTTAATTTCATGGCTGCAGTCATCATCTGCAGTGATTTTGGAGCCCAAGGAAATAAAATCTGTCAGTGTTTCCATTGTTTCCCCATCTATTTGCCATGAAGTGATGGGACTGGATGCCATGATCTTAGTTTTCTGAATGTTGAGTTTTGAACCAACTTTTTCACTCTCCTCTTTCACTTTCATCAAGAGACTGTTTAGCTCTTTTTCACTTTCTGCCATAAGAGGGGTGTCACCTGCATATCTGAAGTTATTGATATTCCTCCTGGTAATCTTGATTCCAGCCTGTGCTTCATCCAGCCTGGCATTTCGCATGATGTACTGTGCATATAAGTTAAATAAGCAGGGTGACAATATATACAGCTTTAACATACTCCTTTCCCAATTTGGAACCAGGTGTTACACATGCTTATTTTTGGAGTTTTGCTGTTCAGTTGCTAAGTCACGTCTGACTCTTTGTGACCTCATGGACTGCAGCATGGCAGGCTTCCCAGTTCTACACTATCTCCAGAATTTGCTCAGCTTCCTGTCTGCTGAGTCAGTGATGCTATCTAACCAGAGCCTTGCCTCACATTGGATCATTCATAATGAAGTGAATATTTCATGTGAGAATCAATGGATTTTATGTATATGATATATATATTTGCTGTGGGCATTTTTGAATTAAATCCTCTTTTATAATTTAGTTTTTGAAAAGATTTATAAGTAATTCACTTCAATTGATTTTTTAATTTGAGAGGGTGAGGGGGCCATGAACTTTGATGAGAATAAATTTTTATTTTCATTAATTTCATAGTGACTGAAATTTGGTATTTTCATACTTATGGATATAAGTCAGATATTAACATTAACTGTATCTCTGTTAACAATAGAAATCAAAGATATATTGGAATCATAAGTGTTGCAGGTATCTCAAAATATCATTCATACTCATTGTTGGTTTAAGAATAGTTATTAAATCTACTGCTACATCTCATTTAATACATTAATAAATGAGCACATACGTTGCAAATTAGTTTTTTAAAAAATATTTTGAAAACTTTATTTTTAAAACGTTGACACCCTTGTAATATATTTTAAAAGATTTTTTTGTAATGGTTTCTAGAAACTTCACCAGACGTCCAAAGGGATCTATGGCATAAAAGTTGTAAAGATGCCCTGAATTTGCCTCATGGGTGGCACAGCCTCGACTTGAGGCACAGGTGACTCCTGCCTGATTTTACTTCTTTGTTCTTTTACGGAAACTAAGGGACACTTGGCAGGCTCAGAAGAGTATAACTGTGAGCAGAAGCAAGAGAAAGTCAAAGTGTGTGAGGAAAACTGTCTTCTCTTTTAGGGAAAAAAATATCAAAAAATTTCTTTTTAAGAATGGAGATGAACTTAACTAACTCAATTTTTGTTAGCTGAAATTTCAAGGCTGGAGAAAAAGTCTTATGACAAATGGATCTTTTTTTTTCTTCTAAACGTGCTTATTGTATCCAAGGCACAAAGGGGAGAAGAATCCTCAAAAGGCTGATAAACTATTTAATTTACTTTCCTTTACCACTCATTGAAGATATTTAGCCTCTTAAATGCTTTTGAAGTGTTGGTCATATAATTTCAAAAATGATGAGGATTATTGTGAACATAAAAGTGTGTTAAATTTTGGGTCACTCATCCGCAACCTTATAAACTACTTAAAAGGTATATTATATTAAAAAAATAAAAAGCTCTAGTCATAATTATGATTTAAGAGGCCCATTCCACTGTTCTTTTTCTTTGTAGTTTATTTTCTAAAAGCCTAGATATAAGGTATTTTAAAATATCTGTTCGTAATTTTGGCCGTTCACAGGCGTAAAGCGTGGTAATAATGATAATCACCACCAGGTTGCGCTGTAGTTCCACAATGAAAGCAGTCTGTGGTCTGAGGATTTCTCGAGCTCTTCTTTAAACCGTATTATTTCTGTTTTTTGAAGCAAAGAAGGGTAGAGAGAAATACTTAAAATGAAAAAGAAAAGATTTTGCTGAAAATAAAGAATTCCAAATTCACCCCGATTGAAAACTGTGGTATTCAACAACAACAACAAAAAAAGAAAGTTCTGAAGACATTGTTATAACCCTTTTTAGAAAAGATTGAATTCAACTCAGTTTTATTAGTTAAAACAATTTTCCTGATGGCAAACAAAGCAAAGCAAAACAAAACAAAATTCTGTCAAAAGTTTTGTTTTCTATTTTCTCTAGTTGGTGATGGATAAGACTATTTTTTAACATACCAAGATAAGGTATACCTAATTTAAAATCATAGTGATATCTTGGATATAAATCAGGCTTTGGAAAATATATGAACATTCCAACTTGAAACAACTTAAAAAAAAAAAAAAAAAAAAAAAAAAAAAGCACCTCCTCCTCCTCCTTTTTTTCTTTTTTGCTCTTGTTTTTCCCAAATGTCAATATTTATGAGTCAGGGGTTATGGGAACGCTACCTAGAGCTGCAAGGGGCCAGAGCTTGCCCTCTTGTTTCCCCCGGGGACTTGAGTATGAGTGCGAGAGGGCAACGTTTGGCTGGAAGGACCCAGTCTTTTCTTTCTTTGCGCCCTGTGGTATGTCCTTTGAAGTGACGGAAAATTCTGTACTCAGCTGTGCTTCGTAAGATGTCAACTCAAGCTGAGCAATGCATACAGGTTTCTGTACAGCCTTTTGGTATAAAACAGATGCAGACTTACTGAAAACAAAAAAGCCAGAATTATGCAAGCAATTTTGAGATTTTTGCGAACTCCTCAGATAACATATTTACAAGTCTAAATTTCTGAATATTGCTTGTCAAATTTATTCAGCTAAAAAAAAATTTTTTTTCTGGATAAGATGTTTTTTGCCCTGTCACTGTCAAAACATCAGTCACTTTAGGTTTAACTCCTTTTAGGATTTGGGTGGCGTTAGTTTTAGACAGAAGGCAATGACAATGAAATCCTCACAGAAACAAGAATCTCAGAAAACATTAGGAAACCGGAGCTTATATTTATTTTAAAGTTGAGTTGCCATCCATCAAGATGATGAAAACAATTCGTTATTTAGTCCAATGCCTTCTTCTAGTTTGCTTCCTTTCAAATTGTCAGTCATGAGGGGCTGAACAAGAAACTAAAGCTGAAAGTGAACAAGCTTAGTAGGCAGGAGAAACTGGGGAGTAAGCTGGAAAATTGGGGTCATTGACAAATGAAAAAAAAAATCAGAAACATTTTAAAAACAAAAAAGTCACCAGTAAAATATGTCTCTAAGGTCAGTTGAAATGCCCTGACATTGATTCCCAACTTCCTCTTTGTTTTATTTGAAGGGTCATCTCTTTATTTATTTTTTCTCTAATTTAAATCTTTAACCTGTACTTCCATAGGTGGTTAAGTCTCTTAATATCTTTTAACTAGGGTTCATTTTTTCCCCCCTTTAATCTATTATTTCAACAGTTCTTTATTTAGCTTGCTTTATTTTTCTATGTCCCACCCAAACTCTTAACTGGTTCAAGCACTTAACTGGTATCCAAAGACTCCTGTATAAATAACAAGATAAAAATTCATAGTACGTTTTATTTTCCCAGATTGGGAGATAGTTGCACTTTCATTTTGGGGAAAATTATGGCCAAAAGAATATTGAGATTAATGAAAAAAATCGTTAGGGGATATGCTAACATCAGTTTTTTTCGGGAAAAAAATGGCTCTCTGTGGGAAGATAATTGCATTTCATTTTCCAAAAGTCTTTGACTTTTTTCTCAGTGATTAGGTAATTCTGAATGCATTGTCCCCACCTGCCAGTGGTGTGCCAATGTCCTGTTGTTTAAATTTCCCATATCTCAGTTTCTTCATCCATGAATGAGGATGAGCTGTTTAGCTCAGAGATGTTGAAAGAATTAAAACAGTACCCTGTTCAGTTTTTCGTGCACAGTGGGAGCCCAGTGTGTGATGGCTTCCCTTTGCCTTTCATCATCAACAGGAACACAAAGAGCAGAACACGTTTATCCGCATATTGAACATCTCTAAGGGGGTCAAATACAAAACTTATTTACACTAATTTGCACGGTACCTGACATTCCAGGATGTGCCGTTCTGCAATCCAGTCATAGACATGTTTAAAATTAGCTTTGGAAACAGGACTTTGAAACCAAAAGTATAAATTCTAGTAGGTAGATTTAGTATTTTAACATTTTGTTAATATTTATATGTATATAAGCCCAGCGGGCTGCTGTCTATGGGGTTGCATAGAGTCAGACACGACTGAAGCGACTTAGCAGCAGCATAGCATATGTTTATCTGTTGTGCATAGTATTCATGTTACTGAACCTAGGTTTGGCTGCTCATTGGTCAAAAGCCAGTACTAGAGCGATAAGTGCTGGTAGGCATGGAAAGTTTGCTTTGTTCAGGAGGCTGGCAACCTCAGTGTGAGGAGAAAGGCAGGTCCTAACTGGAGTCCCAAAGCTGCTTCAGGCAATAGCAAAGTCCTTGGAATATTGCTACCTATTTGAGGGGAAAGCATTTATTTGTATGGATAAATTCAGGAGTGTTAAAATCCAGTGGCCTTGTCTGTAGTCAAGTCTTTTGAATGTAAATATATATGGACTCAAACAGGGATCATTTAGGGTTAATGGACCTTGCATAGACAAATGCTATTATTTAAAAAGGAAGCATCGTGGATTTTTAACCAGAGTCCATGTTCAGCTGTAGACTTCAGAGGCTTCTGAAAAGGGGAGTAATATAAAGGCTTTTGTGCCCAGTCTAGCGTACGGTCTTCCTTTTACCCTCATGTGGATTTGTTTATCGAGTTGCTGAAGCTCTGTGTATATGATTAAATCTAAGCTGGTCACCAGGGAATAAAATGATGAAGATGTGTGGTCCATATTTTGAAACGGAAGCTGAAAAACAACTTGAACTCATTTTAGAATGACTCTAGACTTTAGTCTTAGCAAAAATATTAATAGTAACAGGATAGAAAGACTAAAAATATTTACAATTCCTTTGTGTTTGTTTATTAATAAAAATGCGAGATGGGTAAAAAAAAAAAAAGGAAGAGCTGAAAAGGAAAAGTGAAGCTTCAGCGTAAGTACTTAGGAAAGTCAGATCGTATAAACCTGGAGAGTCTACAGCACATAAAATACATACCTCAGGCTGAAGCACTTGAGGGGGACCTCCAGTGTTTGGAAGTTTTCATTTTTTAAAAAAGTATTTATTTATGTTAAAATTTTGCCAGCACCTTGCAGCCCTATCAGGGATTGAACCTGGGCCCCTAGGAGTGGAAGCTCGGAGTTCTAACCACTGGACAGTCGGGGAATTCTCAGGTTTAGACATTTGGAACCGACTTCCCTAGTGGCCCGGTGGTTAAGACTGAGCCTTTGCTGCAGGGGGCAGGGGTTCAACCCTTGCTCGCACGCTGCCCTGTGTGGCCAAAACAAAGAAAAGCATCAGGGGACACAGATGTTTGGAAGTGGTCCCTTGTGCCCTTCTGGCTGTCATTTTCAGACCTTTCAGACTGAAGCCTGCTGAGTTGCTCCTTTCCCACAAGCAGGCTTGCAGCCTGGACTGGCTATCTGAGCGGGACAGTCCCTGTAAAGCTGTCTTTTCTCAGTTACCCACACGGCAGAAACCAGCATCTCGGCAAACCTGGGGTCCTTCCACAGCTCCGTAGTTGCGCTGTGCGCTCTGGGGGTGGAGAAAGCCCATAAACAGTATACCTTGCTGCCAGACACATGCTTGCTTTTATTTTCCTCAAGACCTACAGTGCCGGGGGACAACATTTTTTTGCCCCTCAGGGATGAATGACCTTCTGACTCCATGGTCCTGCCAGGTCACTTTCAGGCAAGGAATAGGCTGATGGGGTGGGCTTGGAGTTGGGGAGTGGGCCCCCTGAAGCGTCTTCGCATTTGCCACCCTGTCCCGATGCCTCCGACCCCCATGGAAAGAAAGAATGAATAACATGAAGCAGAATGTCTAGGACACAGCATCACAGATGAGTTTCTCAAATCTTAGTAAAACAACTAAATAGGGAGTTAAAGTGATTTTAAAGATACTTCAAAGTGAGAAATATCACAAAAGATATTCTCCTTTCTCTTATTTTTCACCTTCCCTTAGTGAAGGAGGGAAGCCAGACTCAAAAGGCCACATAGTGTGTACGTCCATTTGTATGAACTATCCGAAAAGGCAACTCCACAGACAGAAAGCAGTTTGGAGGTTGCCAGGGACTGGGGGCTGGGGGGGGGTGGGGTGGGCGCTGACTGCTCAAGGGGTATGGGGTTTCCTTTCTGAAAAAGTTCTGGCACTAGATAGTGGTAATGGTTGTGCAACATTGTGGAGGTACTGAGTGTGAATCCCACTGAACTCTACGTTTTAAAAGGGTTAAAATGGCAAATTTTGTGCTCTATGTATCTTATCACGATAACATTTTTTTCTTCCTTAATTAAAGGTCAGGTCCAAGGCACTAGTGAGGATAATTGCTAAGTCATTTGGACTCACCAATGTCTTTGTAGTAATTTTTAAAGCAATCAAAGCAGTGTCTTAGAAAGATTCTGATTATTGGACAAAATCAGAAAATTGTGATCAACAGCTGAGCTGAGCTGAGGATTAAACATGTAAGCAAAAAACAAGAAAGTGGGTCAAGGAAGATTCCACTTGATGTAATGGTCAGTTTGATGTGTCAGAGTGACCAGACTGTGAGGTACCCAGATACTTGGTTAACTATTATTTTGGGGTGTGTCTGTGAGGATGTTTCTGAAGCAGATTAATGTTTGAATCAGTAGGCTGAGTAAAGCAGATTGCTCTCTCCTGCCCACGCCCCTATGAATGGCCTCATCCACCCACTGAAGGCCTGAATAGAATAAGAAGGCTGAGTAAAATAGAATTCTCTCTGCCTGACTATCTTTAGCTGGGACATAGGTCTTCTCCTGCCTTTGAACTTGGACTCCAATGGCTTTCATGGGCCTACAGCTTGCTGACTATAGATTTAGACAGCCTCCATAACTGTGTGAGTCAATGCTTTATTATATGTATATATACATATATACACATAAGATATATATATATATCCTATTCCATTTCTCTGGAGAACTCAGATCAAGTGAGATTTTGGTACCAGTACTGAGAAGTGGGGTGCTTTTGTAAGAAAAATCTAAAAATGTGGAACTGGGTGATGGGCAGAGGCTGTAAGGCTGGAGTGCATGCTGGAAATGTGGACATTAAGGGCAATTCTGGTGACATCTCAGATGGAAATGCGGAACATATTATTAGAAACTGGAGGGAAGGTGATCTTGGTTATAAAGTGACAAAGAACTTGACTTGAACGGTGTTCTGGTGTTTTGTGGAAGGTAGACTTTGTGACTGATGAAACTGGATGTTTAGCTGAGGAGATGTCTAAGCAAAGTGTTGAAGGAGTGTCTTGATTCCTTCTGACTGAGGAAGAGAGAAGAGAGAGAGGAACTGAGGAAGAAATTGTTGAGTAAAAAGGGACCTGAACTTGAAGACTTGGAAAATTCTCATCCTGCCCATATTGAAAAGGGAGAAAGCTTGTCCTGAAGAGAACGCCAAGGGTGTGGTTGCCCTACCATTCAGTAGAGGAAATGTGTGGGATTACAGGAGCAGGGACAGTGCCAGCTGAGCTGAAGGGGACAGGGATGGGACAAAATGAAGGAAGGCTACTGGGCTTCTTGGATTCCACAGGACAGGACCATGGACCTACAGGGCTGTGAGCTCGTACTGTTCCTAAAGGAAATGAAAGAATGATACCAAATGGGATTCTGAGTTCTTGAGGACTGCTCCCACTCCTGGGGGCAAGGCTGTTTCTTCCTCAGTTACCAAGGGTAGGACCACCTCTCCTGTTTCTGCGGGTCAGGAAGGTCTCACCCGGTGCCTTAGGAGTAGAGTTGCCTGGTGGAAGCTTAGGGGCTAAGTTTCCTAGAGCCTTGAGGGCGTAACTCCTGTCTGTCAAGGTATTGGAGCTGGAACCCCAGCAGGTCTCGAAGGCAGAGCATCAAACCACAGAGGATGTTTCTCAAGCTCTAATATCTGATGGAGTCTGCCTTGCTGGATTTTGGACTTGCTTAGGACCTGCTGCCTTTTCCTTTTTTCCTGTCTCTCCCTCACAGAGGGCTTCCCTCATAGCTCACTCGGTAAAGAGTCTGACTGCAATGCAGGAGACCTGGGTTTGATCCCTGGGTCAGGAAGATCCCCTGAAGAAGGAAATGACAAACTACTCTAGTATTTTTGCCTGGAGTATCCCATAGACAGAGGAGCATAGCAGGCTATAGTCTATGGGGTTGTAAGAATTGGATATGACTGAGCAACTAAGCACACACTTCCAGAATGGGATTTCTGTCTTCTGTTTGTCCTACCATTGTATCTTGGTAGCACATGATTTTTCTGTTTTTGTAGGTTCATAGCTGAAGAGGCAATGGCACCCCACTCCAGTACTCTTGCCTGAAAAATCCCATGGGCAGAGGAGCCTGGTAGGCTTCTCTGCTAAGTCCAGTTGCTAAGAGTCCGACACGACTGAGCGACTTCACTTTCACTTTTCACTTTCATGCATTGGAGAAGGACATGGCAACCCACTCCACTGTTCTTGCCTGGAGAATCCCAGGGACGAGGGAGCCTGGTGGGCTGCCATCTGTGGGGTCACACAGAGTCGGACAATTTAGCAGCAGCTGAAGAGGAATTTGCCTCAGGACAAATCATCTCTCAAGCTTTACCTGTATCTGATTTAGATGATGTTTAAATGAGCCTTTGACTTTTAGAGTTAATATTGGAATGACTTAGGACTGACAGGATTTTTTGGATAGAATGAAAGCATTTTGCATGTGAAAAGGACATGAATTAGTGGGGCGTGGCCAGGGGCAGAATGTTATAGTCTAAATGTTTGTCCCTCCCATTCATATGTTAAAGCCTTAACCTCCAGTGTGATGGTATTTGGAGATGAGGTGGTTGGGAGGCAGTTAAGATTAGATAAAGTCATGAGGGTGGGGCCTTCATGATGGGCTTAGTGCCCTTAGAAAGGGAGAGGAGAGAGAGAGAACAACAGACAGTGACTCTCTCTCTGTGCAAGCACAGAGGAAAGGCCATATGAAGATGCAGCAGAGGCAGCTGTCTGCAACCCAGAGAGAGAACTATCCCCAGACAGTGACCCTGCTGGCACCTTGATCCTGGCTTTCCAGCCTCCAGAACTGTGAGAAGGTTAAGCCATTCAGTCTTATTTGGTTATGGCAGCCTGGCCTGCCTAAGACACTCAGTGAGTCTCACTGGAAAAGAAAAAGGCCAAAAATAAGGTGGGAGCATGCTGAAGGTAGACCTGCTCTACTGTGTGTTCGAGGCTGGTCGCACCTTGGAGCAGGAGATCTTAGATTCAGGCAACTGGGTGAGCTTTTCAAAACAGCAGTCCTTACTAGCCTTGTTCTCATCATAAATTCTCCAGGCTTGGGTGCCGGCTGTTAAACAAGGTGCCTGAATTACTACCTGTCCATGTGTCCTTCAGGAGACCAAAATCAAAGTGAACATGTACTTGAAATTCTTTGATGGAGAACGGTCATTTTCTTTGACCCAAATTCCCAAGTCATGAGCACTCCATAAAATATTTGGAGTTACTGCAACTATGCATGTTTACTTCGACTGATGATTGCTCAATGACTTCTTGATGATGGAGGGAGGGTGGGGCGTAGGGAGGGAAAGATCATCACCCGCATATATTTGCATGGAGAAAAACAAAGCTCTCAACTACACATCATTTTTCATAGTTGTACTTCTCAGCAAACACGAAGGTCCAATGACTTCTTGGTATTGTGTATGGGGAAACGCTTTTAGTTTGAATAAGTACCTGAAAGGGGAAGCTTCCAAAGTCACATCTCCATGTTTTGTTGGATTATAAAGAAGCTGATCTGAGGGAGGTCTCCTTTTGTGAGCTCCCTGGCAGTGCGGAGGCAGTTTGGCCCTTGCAGTCTGGTTTTCACTTATCTTTAAAGACTTACTTTCTCATAAGGCTCAGTGGTAAAGAATCTGCCTGCCAATGCAGGAGACATGGGTTCGATCCCTGGGTCAGGAAGATTATCTGGAGAAGGAAATGGCAACCCATTCTAGTATTCTTGCCTGGGAAATCCCTTGGACAGAGGAGCCTGGCGGGCTACAGTCCATGGGGTAGTAAAGAATCGGACATGATTGAGCGACTAAATGATAACAACAAATCTCCCTTTCTTTCCCCCTACCCCATACTGCTCCTTGCTGCAGCCACACTGAACTGCTTGCTTGCATGTCCAGAGCACTGGGAACCTTGAAAAGTCCATGCTTTGCATATGCATATCCTTGGCCTCTTGCCTTCTTTGTTTGGTGCAAATCCTCCAACCTCCAAACATCCCATGATATTTTATGAGCTATGAGAAACCTTAGATATCACATCACACTGGCCTGCAATTAAATGTTAGAAACAACTCTTGGGAGAATCCAATCTGGCTTTCCTCTTGTGTCTTTTCTTTTAGATATAAAAGATACCATCTGAATTCTTAACTGAACTCGGTAGAAAAATCTACATGAAAGCATTTTGTAAGAGCAGATATTCCCTGAGGGTGGTTGACCTTGAGGACTCTTGGTCTGTTGTGTGAAATGCAGGAGAAGAATCGAGAACTCCCGAGTCTTTGCCATATGGGGCCTGAGTCATCTACAAAGAGATCCTCAGGGTGAGCTTTCTCCTGACCCAGCTGGGAAAGAGAAATGTGGAGAAGAAAAAAATTAATTACAGGCGCTATTATTCATCTACCTCTGGGTTAAACTGAACAGTGAGATCAAAATGGTTTGTTTGTTCAATTTGTTTTTTAGTGAAGTACTTGTTTGTTTTGTTTTGGGGTAGTTTCTTTGGGGGGATTTAGGGCAAAGCAGAGTGGAAATGACTTGTTTCTTCCATGTAATCCTGTAATAACTACAAGTTTGTTATAGTCTTTTGGTTCCCACAAAGAGGTCTGTATTCTGTGTGTGTGTATATGTTGGGAGTAGGGAGACAGGAAGTGAAGACAGGGGAACTGAGCCTTGAGAAAGTGCGAGAAGGAAAACAAGGCATGCTGTGGTGGAAAGTGAAATAGAGAGAAATAAATATAGCAGAACCTGGGAAAGGGACAAGGAGCTCACAAAGGACAGTGGGAAGAAAGCATAAAGGTATGTAACACAGTCAATCAGAAGGAGTTAGAGCTGAGCTCTGAGCTCAGTCTTCAAAAATATCAAATCTGTCCCCTTTGTTTCAAAGATGAGGGAACGAAGTCCAGGGAAGCTATGTGAATTAGTAAATTGTTAAGGTCAGAGCTAAAACCAGTACCTTGGTCTCCTGTCCTATAAAGTACATGGCTATGGGCAATGAGTGGAGGTCAGGGGATGGGGGAGAGTTCTGAGCTAAGACAGGACAGGGATATGATTTTCCTGTTCACTATTGTTAGAGAATAGTATTTTTAAGTGGCAAAATCATGCCTCTGATACAAATATAAGATGAATATGCATCACTGATTTTAACTCTTTAATGGTTGAGGGAACCAGCAGAATGTTATAGGTTGAAAGAATTCAAAGTAACACACACATATATATGTATAACATACATACACAGACAAGGAATCCTGAAATGAATTAAATAAATGCAACATGACATAGATTTTATTGAACTCATTAATTATTAAGGGAACTTGATAGGAAGTTACAACTGGTTGAAAGGAGAATTCAAAGAACCATACACTTACATAGGGACATAAGGAATGCTGAAATGAATTTTAACATTAAAAGCACATGCAATATGAATCTATCCACAGGCAATAATCAATTGCTTCTATCTGACAGATCAGATCAGATCAGATCAGTAGCTCAGTTGTGTCCGACCCTTTGCGACCCCGTGAATCACAGCACGCCAGGCCTCCCTATCCATCACCAACTCCCAGAGTTCACCCAGACTCAGTCCATTGAGTCAGTGATGCCATCCAGCCATCTCATCCTCTGTTATCCCCTTCTTCTCTTGCCCCCAATCCCTCCCAGCATCAGAGTCTTTTCCAATGAGTCAACTCTTTGCACTAATTTGCATTTGTATGGATAAGAATCATGTGCATTGTTTTCAGCTGTCTACAAATTATAGCATTGTAAAATAGCTCAGAAACAATAAAGGGCAGATACGATCAGGAAGGGTATGCTGAAGAGGATACACAATAATCTTATTTATTTTCTAGTCCAAAAAGTCTTGCATAATTTCTCCCAATGGAAGTGCATAATTGGAGCTGAAAAAGACACTCCTTCATTTCTTTTGGTTCACGAAAGGGATGAAACACAGCTGATGAAATGCGAGGAGTCGGTGGCACAGTGAAGGGCCTCCTGCAGGCACCTGTGGCCAGGGTGCTGCTTGCTGCCACCCCCTCTGACAGACACGTGTCCCCAGCATTGCTCTAAGTCCCATATTGGGCTACCCCCTCCCTATTCAAAGTCTAGGGCAGGGGCACCAAGTTGGCCCAAGTCCCATACTCTCAGTCCAGCTGTCTTGGGCTGGGAAAAAGGACTATCTGGTCATTTGGTTTTACTCTGGCAAGCCAAGACTCACACTTTGGGGCTCCAATTAGGAAGGATATGTGGTATGTTGAGTAGTAAAAAGAAAGGCAAATATTTACTGCTGTTACTTTACTAGGGATACACAAAACAATTGAAGAGGCACTAAGCTTTTCCTGGAGAAAGATAACACAACGAAGTGGCAAGAGTAAGGGCATTAGACCCAGATGCACCTTCAGTCTATGCTGAGCACCACCATTTACTAGCTAAGTTGTTGTGAAAAATTACCAACCACTCTGAATTCCAGCTCTTTCATTTACATTACTGTTACTATATTCAAGACTCTGCAGGATCTGGTCCGTTGCTTCCATGACCTTATCTGCTACTGCTCTTCCCTTGTTTACTCTGCTCCAGCCCTCCTGGCTTCCTTGTTCTTTGAGTACACAAACAGCGTCCTGCCTCAGGTCCTTTGCACATGCTGACTTAAGATGTTGTATTTCCTGTTAAAGACGCTCATCATTTCTTTGCTCACCTCTTCACTCAGCACTATTCTCAGATGTCACCTTGGCTTTGGTCACGTCTTTTCTGACGACACTATTGAAAATTATAAGTCCTTCCACCTAGTACTACCTCTCCCTTTTTCCTGCTTCCTTTTTCTCCATAACATTTGTTACTTGTCTGTCTCCCTTCTCTAAACTGTAAGATCTGCAAGAGCAGGAAGACAAGTCTGTGTTTACACAGCCCTATCCCCAGCACCTGGAGCAACGTCTGGCATGTAAAAAAGGGCTCAGTGTACTTCCCTGGAGGTCCAGTGGTTAAGAGTCCACCTGCCAATGCAGGGGACACGGGTTCAATCCCTGCTGGACGATTCCACATCCTGCAGAGCAAGTAAACCTGCCAGCCAAAACTACTGCGCCCGTGCACCTAGAGCCTGGGCTCTACAGCTAAAGAAGCCACCACAATGAGAAGCCCGAGACTAAAATGAACGGGAGCTCCCACTAGAGAGAGCCCATGCAACACAGAAGACCCAGAGCAGCCAACAATTAAGAAGTTAAAAAACATTAAAAAGTTATTTTAAAAGTGCTTAGTAATATCCGTTGGATGTATGAATGATTGCAAAGCACGTGACATATCAGATCAGATCAGTCGCTCAGTCGTGTCCGACTCTTTGCGACCCCATGAACTGCAGCACGCCAGGCCTCCCTATCCATCACCAGCTCTCGGAGGTCACTCAGACTCACATCCATCGAGTCAGTGATGCCATCCAGCCATCTCATCCTCTGTCGTCCCCTTCTCCTCCTGCCCCCAATCCCTCCCAGCATCAGAGTCTTCTCCAATGAGTCAACTCTTCACATGAGGTGGCCAAAATACTGGAGTTTCAGCTTTAGCATCATTCCTTCCAAAGAAATCCCAGGGCTCATCTCCTTCAAAATGGACCGGTTGGATCTCCTTGCAGTCCAAGGGACTCTCAAGAGTCTTCTCCAACACCACAGTTCAAAAGCATCAATTCTTCGGCGCTCAGCCTTCTTCACAGTCCAGCTCTCACATCCATACATGACCACAGGAAAGACCATAGCCTTGACTAGGCGAACCTTTGTTGGCAAAGTGATGTCTCTGCTTTTGAATATGCTATCTAGGTTGGTCATAACTTTCCTTCCAAGAAGTAAGCGTCTTTTAATTTCATGGCTGCAGTCACCATCTGCAGTGATTTTGGAGCCCAGAAAAATAAAGTCTGACACTGTTTCCACTGTTTCTCCATCTATTTCCCATGTAGTGATGGGACCAGATGCCATGATCTTTGTTTTCTGAATGTTGAGCTTTAAGCCAACCTTTTCACTCTCCACTTTCACTTTTATCAAGAGGCTTTTTAGTTCTTCACTTTCTGCCATAAGGGTGGTGTCATCTGCATATCTGAGGTTATTGATATTTCTCCCAGCAATCTTGATTCCAGCTTGTGTTTCTTCCAGTCCAGCATTTCTCATGATGTACTCTGCATAGAAGTTAAATAAACATGGTGACAATATACAGCCTTGATGTACTCCTTTTCCTATTTGGAACCAGTCTGTTGTTCCATGTCCAGTTCTAACTGTTGCTTTCTGACCTGCATACAGATTTCTCAAGAGGTGGATCAGGTGGTCTGGTATTCCCATCTCTCTCAGAATTTTCCATAGTTTATTGTGATCTACACACTCAAAGGCTTTGGCATAGTCAATAAAGCAGAAATAGATGTTTTTCTGGAACTCTCTTGCTTTTTCCATGATCCAGCAGATGTTGGCAATTTGATCTCTGGTTCCTCTGCCTTTTCTAAAACCAGCTTGAACATCAGGAAGTTCATGGTTCACATATTGCTGAAGCCTGGCTTGGAGAATTTTGAGCATTACTTTACTAGCGTGTGAGATGAGTGCAATTGTGTGGTAGTTTGAGCACTCTTTGGCATTAGTAGGCACCAAATAAATGCTAGTTATCGCTAGTTTTTAGTCAGGCTTCTCTTTTCTCTTTCCCTGGCCAGCTCCCCGCAAGCTGACCTGCTTTTCCAGAGGACTTTTGATCTAATAGCATTTTTACCAGTCCAGAAACTTAACCTCCAAATTTCCCAGCTAATCAACAGATATAATCCCACCCCAAATATTATAGTTCTCATGTTAAGAGTGACATTTGGTAGTTCATATTTACTCTGCTTCTTTGTCCATTAATGTATCTCAACTATGGTGTGGGGGTACCAGATGGTTTCTATGGAAGCTGGGCAAAAGCTTGCAGAATTACCTAGAAAGCATGTTTTGAGGCACCAGAGAAATATAACATCTGGATATTAGGAAAGCTCCCTTTTTAGGATTTCCCAGAGAAACAGATTATTTACGTGTTTATTATATGGAATCGGTTCACATGTTTATGGAGGCTGATGAATCCCCATATCTGCAGGGTGAGTTGACAATGGGGAGGCCTAGGAGAGCCAATGGTGTGGTTTTCTAGTCTGAGGGCTGGCAGGCTGGAGACCCAGACAGGCTGATGTTTAAGTTGAAGTCTACAGGCAGGAAAAAAGGCAATGTGTGCGCTAAAAGGCTTCAGACAGGGATTCTTTTCTTACTTGGGATATGGTCAGCCTTTTTGGTCTATTCAGACGTTCAACTGATTGGGTAAGGCCCACCCACACTAGGGACACCCACACGAGGGAGGACCATATATTCTATTCGGCCTACTGGTCTAAATGTTCATCTCATCCACAGCCCTCCCACAGAAACCTCAAGAATAATGTTTGACCAAATATCAGGGCACCCTAGAGCCCAATCAGGTTGACATAATATTAGCCATCAAAGTCACTCTTTTATATCCACCATTAATTCTTTTCTGTTGTAAAGAAAATAGTGGGCAACAAAATCTTGAGTAAAAACAGATGTAGGTCAGCTACTTTATAAAAAAGAAAATTAATCACTCAGTCGTGTCCAACTCTCCGCGGCCCCAAGGACTGTAACCTACCAGGCTCCTCTTCCATGGAATTGTCCAGGCAAGAATACTGGAGTGGGTAGCCATTCCCTTCTCCAAGGGATCTTCCCAACCCAGGGATCAAACCCAAGTCTCCTGCATTGCAAGCAGATTCTTTACCATCTGAGCCACCAGGGAAGCCCATTTTATGTAGACAAATCCTATTTAGTGTATGTGTGAAGGCTCAGCACTGAAATTAGCAAGAGAGACTATAAGCAAAATAAAATCAAGACTGTGAAACTGCATTCTAGTTACTAATTAGAGATTTGGTCTTTAGCAATTTATTTTATCTTTTGAGAATTTGCTGTTTTCTTTTGAAAGCTGGATGATTTTTATTTTTTTTAATTCCCATTTTATCAATTTATTTTTTATTTAAAATTATTTTTTCATTTTTTATTGAAGTATAGTTGATTTACAATATTGTGTAAGTTTCATGTACAATTCAGTTATATATATGTATATATATTCATATATATTCTTTTTCCTTTATAGATTATTACATAATATTCAGTAGAGGTCCTTGTGCTATGCAGTAGGTCCTTATTGGCTATCCACGCATAGTAGTGAGTATGTGTTAATCCCATCCTCCTAATTTATCCCTCCCTTCAAGCCCATGGTCTTCTGTGGTGGTACAGTGATAAAGAATCCACCCGCCAATGCAGGAGATGCAGGAAATGTGGGCTGGATCCCTGGGTTGGGAAGATCCCTTGGAGAAGGAAATGGTGACCTTCTCTAGTCCTCTTGCCCGGGAAATCCTATAGGCAGAGAAGCCTGGCGGGCTACAGTCCATTATGTTACAAAAGAGTCGGACGCGACTTAGCGACTAAACCACAATAACCCAAGCCCCTCGATAATTTAAAAAAATCACTGGCCGCCCCAGGATCTTGGGTTCTTGATGAATGAATAAACTGCAAGGGAAGTCCTGTGTGCCAGCCGACAGTGTCACCTACACACCCTCAAAGCTGTGTGTGTGGTATTGCCCATGTTTGTAACCCAATGACAAAAATAGTTCCTCCTGACCTTTATTTGCTCCCAGTGGAAAGTAAACAGAGTTTATTCTAGGAAATATCACGTCTTCTTCATGAATGTCCTCACGCCAACTCTCTTCCTGCCCAGGTTAATCTGCCCGCATCTGAAATGGCTTCACACCTCACCTGATTAGCTTTGATTCAAGCAAATTATGTCACAGTATTACCTCAGCCAGACTATGGGAATTTAATCTTGACATTTCCTTTTTTGAAGACTCAGCCCTGGTCTTTAAAAGAAATGCCAGTATTAGCAAACTGGTGAGAAAATGTGGAACACTGGAGTCTCCAAAATTCACATTTTATTGAAATCAGTGGATTAAGAAGACCTGAATACCGGTTTTACGTTGCAGAATGAGAATAAGGAAGGTCAGAAGGAAAAGAGCATAGCTTTCCCCCTGCTTTCCGCAGCCCCACAGTGAGGCTGGGATCGGGTGGGTGAGGAGCCAGGTCCAGACTGCTGGTGGGAACACCAGAGCACCACCTGCAGGCCCCGGGGAGCCACGCCCCAGGGGGGAGCCACACCCGGCCGGGGGCGGGGAAGAGCCACACCCCGCGGGGGGGAGAGCCACGCCCCGGGTGGGGGGAGCCACGGGGCAAGTGAACCTCCTCTTTTAACCGACTGTATCCTCCCCCACTAACTCGATGGGTGTGTCTGAGTGACCTCCGAGAGCTGGTGATGGACAGGGAGGCCTGGCGTGCTGCAGTTCATGGGGTCGCAAAGAGTCGGACACGACTGAGCGACTGATCTGATCTGATCTGATCTGATCCTCCCCTGCCTCTCCCCAAGGTCCTCAGATATGCTTTGTGTTTTCTGATAGAACAACATTCCTTTAGTTTGAATTTTAGATGCGAAATTAACTTAAAAAAATAGATCCATGGCTCTCCTATATTATTAAACCACTGCCGCACGGTTGTGTCATTGGAATGAATTCCCTTTATGAGGAAAGATGTTTGTGCCCATATATAGAAAGTCAGTGCTGCTAAATCTGCTAAAGGAAGCCTGATTGCCAAAAGGAGTCAGAGTTCAGAAAAGAATATTGAATTTATTGAAAAGTTTAAAAATGGACCAAAAAGTTTACACACAGTGTATTAGTAATGGTTGTCTTTGAAATTTTACTTTTCATCTACATTTATCTGCTCCCCCCCAATAATGAGCAAGTGTTATTTTTGTAAACAGGAAAAAAACAATATTAAAACATTTACAAAACAAGCCATTTTATTTTAAGCAAATGCACATTGGTGAACACCAGCACAGTGAAATCTTCTGGGAAACAAAATCAAAGCAAGTTTCAGCTGAGAAGATATTGAGTGTCTGTTTTCACAGAACTTCAGCCCAAGAATTGCAGAAAATTCTGCCTCCTTAGGTAAAGCTTACATCTCACTCCATTGTTGAATAAGAGATTTCCTTATCACAGAGTGTTACTAATTTTATTACTTTGTTTTGCTTTCCATAACTTCTTATAAGCTAAATATTGTATTAAGTGAGACTTGGTTTGCAAATTATTTACCTTATTAGAAAGACCCAATTTCCTTGAATAATACAGTGATTATCAGGAAAAAGCAGTATATATTATTGCCCTCATTACTGTGACATAATCTTCCTTGCCTTGGCCCATCTATTGTAGAATTGTCTAGGTGCCCAGGATTTCTGGTAAGCTCAGTTTTACTGTATACCAAATTTATGAAGATGATAATGATAATACTAACAACAGTGACATGTGATTACAACAGCAGTAACATGTGCTTAGCGTTTTACAATTTACAGAGCACTTGTGTACATATTCTCAAATGATCCACAAGAGCTTTATGTCCACATAAGGCAACTGATTCTGAATGATCAAAAGGTCAGCCCAGAGTCAGCAACACATGATGGACTCAAAAAAGATCCTACACGTTAGAATTAGACAGACTTGGATTCAAAACCAAGGCCAGGTATGTACTAACTGGTAAACAACCATTTCTGCACTTAGAGACCCATTTTCTCCCCCTTTCCTAAGGATGTCTTGAGATAATGAATGTTAAGTGCTACAGTAGATTGCCAGGTACAGAGTGGGTTCTCCTCCTCCTCTCCTTCTACCACCTGTATCCTGGTTTCCAAGCATCATTTGGGAAATGGAGCTCTTGGTCATGGCCTGTGTGGCCTCTCTGTGCTTTCTTGCTAATCATACTGATGAACTCTTGGGCACCTTCACAGTCTGGTAGACCAGGACCCCAGGAGAACCAGGGTGCTCACTGTTGGCACCTTGCACAGTGCCTAGCCCATAGGTCCGTGATACACATTTGTTACATGAGTTATTGAGCCAATGCACATTTGGTTCCTGGACACAGTACTTGGAACATCTTAGGGTGCCTGACCCATGGAGGAGTTTGCTCTGGTTGGTTAGTTGCTCAATGGCCCGTGAAGCACCCCTACTCGCTTTCTGCCTGCTTTCTGCTTTTCCAGTAGACATCAGATTTCCCTTTCTATTAATTGAATGTCTGATGCTGGTGACAACAGCCCTCTTTCCCATACCCCAGGAGTGGTAGCCCCTTGACATGGTGGCAGAGGTGGGATAGATACGAACGTCCTCCATTTGAACAGCCATGAGCAGGATCTGAAAGAGGAGGGGTTTCTGAGGCTATGTTTCTTCATCCAGGCTTGTTGCCCTTTGTGAGCCCTGAGGAAAGGAGAATGTTTTTTTATTTTTTTTTTCTAGTTCATTCATTTTTAAATTTTTTAAAAATTCATTTGCCAGTAATTGCTTCCCATTTTCCACTTCTGGACCATTTTCATCAGTTTTGAGACCTCTAATTGAATTGAGTCTGCTTTTAGCACAGGGCAAACAAGAATTAGCACAAATACTGATGAAGTTGTGACAGGGACAGCCTAAGAGATCGACCGCTAAAGAAGACAGGCTTTATATCATTTGTTGCAAGATCCTTCTGTCGATGTCTTGAATCCTGCTTCTCTATTTTAAAAAATTTACTGGCTCTTTAAAAAAAATATTTATTTTATTGATTTACTTGACTGTTCTGGGTCTTAACGATAGTTACTTGACCTGCCACTAGATCTTATTATTTAATGTGCTAATACAGAAGACATATATTTCCATTTCACAAACTCATTTTTAAAAATTATTCTTTTTTTCTGAGTATCTTTATTTTAAAAAAACTATTAAAAATTTTTAATTGGAGTATAGGAGCCTGGGATTGACATATATACATTACTATATATAAAATACATAACTAATATACTACTATATATAAAGTAGATAACTAGTTACTAGTAGTTATCTACAGCATAGCACAGGGAAGTATACTCAATATCCTACAATGGCCTATATGGGAGAAGAATCCTAAAAAGAGTGGATATATATATATAAAACATATGTATAACATTCACTTGGCTGTACACCTGAAATGAACACAACATTGTAAATTAATTAAACATTCTGGGGCTTTCCTGGTGGCCCAGGGGTAGAGAATCCACTTGCCAGTGCAGGAGACACAGATTCAATCCCTGGTCCAGGAAGATCCCACATGCCCTGGAGTAGCTAAGCTCGTGCACCACAACCATTGAGAGTGTGTTCTAGAGCCCAGGAACTGCAACCGCTGAGCCCACACAGCCTAGAGGCTGTGCTCAGCAACAAGAGAAGCCACCACAAGGAGCCCGTGGCCAAAGCTAGAGAAAGCCCACATGCGGCACAGACAAAAATAAATAAATAAAATTAAAAAAAAATGTTCCGATAAATGTATTCTAATGTAATTGGTATTCTTATACTATGGTATACTACATATTATATGTATTGGTATTCTATGTATTATATGTAATTGGTATTCTATGTATTATACTATTGTTTTTCTTTTTTTTTTAGAGAGTGCAGAGTTGATCCCTAAAGCAGAATTCTACCCCCAAGTAATGTTTACTGTCATATATGTAGGTGAGGATATACGTGTGCATACAGACACACAGGCATGTCTATTGGAGTTTTTATATTTTACCTAGAAATATTCCATACATTTTCAAAAATACATTTAAGAATACTCTTCACTGGCCTTCCAAAAGGCTCTTAAAAAATTAAGAGCCTCTGCTGAAATCTGAAAGTTTGTCTGGCCCTCCAAATTCCTGTGTTGAAGTCCTAAACCCCAATGTGATGGCCTTTGGAGGTACAGCCTTTGGGAGGTAACTAGGTTTAGAGGAGGCATGGAGAGTCCAGCCCCCGTGATGGAATTAATGCATTTACAAGAAAAGGAGGATGGCTCTCTCTCTCTCCCCCAGGTGAGGAAACAGCAAGCAGATGGATGGTCATCAGCAAACCGGGAAGTGACTCTTACCAGACACCCAGTCTGCAAGTACCTTGATCTTAGCCTTCTCAGCTCTAGAACAATGAGAAATAGTTGTTATTTTTTTTTTTTTTAGCCATTAAGCCTATGGTATCCTGTAGGAGTTCAGAGAGAGACAGCCTCTAGTACCAAGAACTAGTCAAGTTGGAGCTGTTGGCACAGTGTCCATTGGGTGAAATATCCCGTATTCAGTTCTCACAAAAATGTTTGTAATACCACTTAGCAATATTTTGATATTAAAGTTGTTTCCAACTAGCTATTTGCCCTATATCAGACTCAGCAAGTTCTAAGATATGAAAATTAATACGTTAAACTCTTAAACTATTTCGGACAACAAACTGAAGTGCTTTCTTGGGAGCAGGACTTCAGAAAAACTTAGCTGACCTGTTGTTGCCTCACAGGCCTTGGCGTCTCGACAGATAATTCCCCCCTTTGGTAAAGACTCTAAAGACGCGTCGAAAGGCTTAGTGTCTCACTTTTTTTTTTTAATGTCCTGTGGGTTTGTGTGGAGGGTTGTTTCTTCCTTTAAATGTCATTTTATTTATTTTTTCTCCACATATAAACATTTCTCCTTGGAGAGATCAAAAGATATAAATTGTTATTGATTTATTTATCTTGAATGCTTTTATTTGGCCTTGTATGCATGCTGAGTGCTCACAGAAGGTATTAGATTAATGAGTCTGGAGACTGAAGTCTTCTGTTTATCTACTTATTTGGGAAACTGAAGATCTCTAAGTCTTTTAGTGTAAACTTGCCTGCACTATGTAGCTAATTGCCTCAAACTTGACCCAGGAAACTCTAGAGCTTCATCTATGAGTCCATGTTAAGGCCATAAAATCACTAGCTACTACTCTAAATCACTGTATAAAGATCTATCCTTTTCTCTTCATCTTTTTACCCTCTCTCCTGGTATTTCCAGGAGGCCACAGATTGGTTATTTTGTGACTTTCCATCTTCTAAATACTGAAGATAGCCATAACCATCTCCTCTCCGGCCCTTCAAAAATTCACATTTTTCTTCCTTTACCTCTTAGCCCTTATGTACCTATTTTCTCTGTGTTCCTGGTACTTATCAATTACTTCCTGAATTAAACAGAAAAGAAGATAAGGAGATTTCTAGTAATATTCTGTGAAGCTCCTATCCTTAAAATAGGAAGGGGAGACCTTGGTCCTTCTGGCTCCATTTCTACAAGAGAAGCTTTTATCCATTATATTTTTGTCTGAACACTTCTAGTATAACTTCACTTGAACAAAGAGTTCTGTGGGTAAAGGAGTTTAAAAACTGTTGAACTAGAGAAAGTTCTTGCTCTGTCCATTGAAAATAGTGTTATTTCTAGAAAAAATTGGATACTATTATGTCTTGCTTCCCTTGTCAATTTTCATTTCTGAATTTGCCAGAAAAAAAGCTTGGGAAATCAGTGGCTTGTTTGAAAAGTCACAGAGTAGGAGTGACTTTAAATAATGGCTCTCATGTCATGTTTCATTAGTCAAATCCACTTCTCACTAATTGACACAGTAGACCAAGAGAGAACTAAATATAGTTGTCCTTCACAAAAGAAAATTCTCAGAAAAAAATATGTTCAAGAAAGTCCTAGGACTCTGAACACCTTCTGATAAGTCATTTCAATAAAATTGCTGCGTATGTTAGAGAAACAAATGAAAGTCTCTTCTCCCTTAAGGGCTTTGTTTTTTGTTCAGTAGCTTCAGTCATGTCTGACTCTTGCAACCCCATGGACTGTAGCCCACCAGGCTCCTCTGTCCATGGGATTTCCTAGACAAGAATACTGGAGTAGATTGCCATTCTCTTCTCCAGGGGGTCTGCCTGACCCAGGGATCGAACCTAAGTCTCTGACATTGACAGATGATTTCTTTACCACTTAAGGGCTTTACCAGGTAATAAAGTATCACCTAAACTTTTTGTCTTTTTGATGGAGGTGGAGTTTATGAAGATGTACAGATAGAAAGCAAAAAACAATAAGCTAAATTAGAAAATTACTTTCTCCCCGCCTCAGATTTATAGTGTTAATTTATCTTTCACTATATAAACCACATCCTTTAGCTCAAGAAAAATAGACCTTAAAAATAGTTGACTTTCCTGGTAAGTGATGTTCATTTGTGCAATGGGAAACTTCACTAACTCTGAAGACTGAGAACTTAATTGATACCAAAGTTTGTTTTTAAAATAAGTTCACATAAGAAATATTGTGGAATATTAAAGGAGAAGTTCACAAGTGCCCCAGAAATGTATTATTTTAGTGTTTAACTTAAGCTCTGGGAGCTAGAAGGTAAACAAAATAGCAGACTGGGTTGTTTTGAAGTCAGTATACTCCTCACAGGGTTTCCCTGGTGGCTCAGAAGATAAAGAATCTGCCTGCAATGCAGGAGACCTGGGTTTGATCCCTGGGTCAAGAACACCCCCTGGAGAAGGAAATGGCAACATGCTCCAGTATTCTTACCTGGAAGATCCCATGGAGAGAGGAGCCTGGTGAGCTACAGTCCATGGGGTCACAGAGCTGGAAGGACGGAGCCACTAACACTTTCACTTTCATACAGCTCACATATTTTATTTACACATTTGTGATTAAAATAAACCAGATTTTGGCTCAAATAGACATCTATTTCCTCTTCTTCTCAAAGTCCCAAAATAATAAAAAATACATTTTATAAAAGAATAAGACCAAAAGAAAAAAATCACTGGAAGGTGAAGAGGACTATCAGCAGCAAACCAAAAGATCTGGAGAGTTTCAGATTGATAGAAAGCAGAAGGCATAGTATTGATGGAAAAAGCACAGCAGTAGAAAAACATAAGAATGTAATGGCAAGGAATTTAAGGATATTTAATGGCACCCCACTCCAGTACTCTTGCCTGGAAAGTCCCATGGATGGAGGAACCTGGAAGGCTGCAGTCCATGGGGTTGCTGAGGGTCAGACACGACTGAGCGACTTCACTTTTACTTTTCACTTTCATGCATTGGAGAAGGAAATGGCAACCCATTCCAGTGTTCTTGCCTGGAGAATCCCAGGGATGGGGGAACCTGGTGGGCTGCCTTCTATGAGGTCGCACAGAGTTGGACATGACTGAATCGACTTAGCAGCAGCATTAGTAGAAAAGGGCTTCGTTTGTGACTCAGCTGGTAAAGAATCTGCCTGCAATGCGGGAGACCTGGGTTAGATCCCTGGGCTGGGAAGATCCTCCAGAGAAGGAAAAGGATACCCACTCCAGTATTCTGGCCTGGAGAATTCCATGGACTGTATAGTCCGTGAGGTTCCAAAGAGTCAGACACAACTGAGTGACTTTCACTTTCACTTTCATTAGTAGAAAAACGTGCTGAAATGCCCAATGGGAAGCCAGGGCTGTTTCCATGGGTATGTGATCTGTATAGTGGCGAAGTCCCTTTGCTTAGAAGCAGCCTCAACTTGGTTTAATGCTCTGTTGTCATCTTGAAATTCTTAATTTTAAAATGAAGAAGCTTGCATTTTTATTTTGCACCAAGACCTGCAAATTATATACTGGGTCCTACCAGTATTCTTCTTCTACCCCTAAATTGGGGCAGTGAGGAACAGTCATTTTACTCTTAGGCCCACAGTAACTGTTTTTAGTCAACAACGGGCTTGCACAAGGATCCTGGAGAGATTACTCTGAACAGAAAAGTAGCACAGGATTTAAGATAATTGTCGACTTCTAAAACAAAACAAAACAAAATGAAGAAGAAGGAGGAGGAGAAGAAGAAGAGAAGAAGGGGAGGAAGGAGTGGGGAGGGGAGGAGGGAGGAGGAGGGAGGAGGAGGGAGGAGGAGAGGGAATGGAAGGAAGAGGAAGAAGGAGGGAAGTTTTCCAGGGGGTAGAATGCACTAAGTCCTTCATAATTTGATATTTGAAAGAGTTCTTGGCTCCTCACCCATACTGGCTGCCGGGAAACACACTGCTGTCCACTTACCCACTGTCAGATTTCAAGGGAGAGCCCACTGGAGAAAGGAACCCACACAACTAGAGAGAAAAACTGTCTCAGTTATACTGTGTTAACTAGTATTGTCCATCATTGACAGATATGAACAGATAGCAGCTTAGTAGACACAGGAGGAGAGCAGACAGTGAGAAATGGAAGACTAAAGTAGAATCAATAATCAATCCTGGACAAAAGAGATAATTCAGAGAATAGAAGAGAATTTCTAAAATTCTGAAGACTATCCTAAGAGATATTTAAGAAAGTATTATGTCCATCAAAAACCAGGCTGTTATATAAAGGGAGAAAGTGGATTTCAAGAAAGAATACACAGAAATTTAAGAAGGAATGGTAAAATTTTAAAAACTCGTACAGACGAGCTGAGTTATAAAATTAATGGGGAAAAAGATCACTTTGATAATTTAAGGATAAAATGAGATAATCTCTTAGAATTTAGAGCCAAAAAGACAAAAGAGATGAAAAAAACATGAGATATCTTTTCCTTATACCTTGCTTCCTTGAGTAAAATAAAAATACGATAATAATTAATACAGTTCCCTGAATCTTAAGGCCTTTGACTGTGAGGATCACAATAAACTGTGGAAAATTCTGAAAGAGATGGGAATACCAGACCACCTGACCTGAGAAACCTGTATGCAGGTCAGGAAGCAACAGTTAGAACTGGACATGGAACAACAGACTGGTTCCAAATAGGAAAAGGAGTATGTCAAGCCTGTATATTGTCACCATGTTTATTTAACTTCTATGCAGAATACATCATGAGAAATGCTGGGCTGGAAGAAGTACAAGCTGGAATCAAGATTGCTGGGAGAAATATCAACCTCAGATATGCAGATGACACCACCCTAATGGCAGAAAATGAAGAGGAACTAAAAAGCCTCTTGATGAAAGTGAAAGTGGAGAGTGAAAAAGTTGGCTTAAAGCTCAACATTCCGAAAACTAAGATCATGGCATCTGGTCTCATCACTTCATGGGAAATAGATGGGGAAACAGTGTCAGACTTTATTTTTTTCGGCTCCAAAATCACTGCAGATGGTGGTTGCAGCCATGAAATTAAAAGACGCTTACTCCTTGGTTGGACTGCAAGGAGATCCAACCAGTCCATTCTAAAGGAGATCAGTCCTGGGTGTTCTTTGGAAGGAATGATGCTAAAGCTGAAACTCCAGTACTTTGGCCACCTCATGTGAAGAGTTGACTCACTGGAAAAGACTCTGATGCTGGGAGGGATTGGGGGCAAGAGGAGAAGGGGACGACAGAGGATGAGATGGCTGGATGGCATCACTGACTCGATGGATGTGAGTTTGAGTGAACTCCGGGAGTTGGTGATGGACAGGGAGGTGTGGCGTGCTGCAATTCATGGGGTCGCAAAGAGTCGGATACGACTGAGAGACTGAATTGAACTGAACTGAATCTTAAAATGGAAAGGGCTCACTGAGGTCTAAGAAAATAACAATAAAAACTAAAACAAAACAGAAAAGAGCATTAATTAATTTTGTTCACAGCTCTGCCACTTGCACTTATATCACTTGTTCAGTAAAAACTTGCTGAATGAACAAATGAACAGATGAAAATATTCCCATGAAGCCTCAAAACCAAGGAAAAAGAAAAATCTCAAATGTGACCAGAGAGAACAAAAGAACAGTGTGCTTCAAAAGAATAAGCATTTGATTGTTAGTAAATGTCTATTTCCTGGTGGCTCAGATGGTAAAGATCTGCCCACAGTGCAGGAGACCTGGGTTCAATCCATGTGCGGGGAAAATCACTGGAGAAGGATATGACTGCCCACTTCAGTATTCCTGCCTGGAGAATCTTGTGGACAGAGGATCCTGGTGAGCTAAGTCCTTGAGGGTTGCAAGGAGTCGGACACGACTAAGTGATTATATTGATGGAAATTGAAATGTCTGTTCAACATCTGTGGATCCTGATGACACAAGCAATACCTTCAAAATTTTAAGGGAAAATGATTTTGTACCTTGTTCATTATGCAGCAAAATTATAATTTCCATTTAAAGAAAAAAAGAATAAAAGCATTTCCAATACTTTCAAAAGGAAGACATTTTCTCCCGTCTGAAAAAATTACCTAAGGATATTCACCAGGAAAAAAAAACAAAACAAAACACAAAACCCCCACAAAAAACCTTAAGAGGATGACACTGAATCCAGAGGCAGTACCAGCCAGAAGTTCAATGCAAAGTGGCTGCAGCATGGCAGTTCTATAGAGGCTCAGAAAGCAACACTCATAATAGAACAGGAAGACAGCGTCTCTGTAAAGAGTGTCTTTAAGAAGCAAACTATTTCCAACCACAGCTGGTGTGATTAAGAACACAGAGCATCTTCATATCATGAAAGCATATTTCTCTTCAGTTGTCAAAATAATAAATGGAAGACAACAAGTAAAATGCTTTATCCCATACATAGCCCCAGATCAGATCAGATCAGTCGCTCAGTCGTGTCCGACTCTTTGCGACCCCATGAACCGCAGCACGCCAGGCCTCCCTGTCCATCACCAGCTCCCGGAGGTCACTCAGACTCGCATCCATCGAGTCAGTGATGCCATCCAGCCATCTCATCCTCTGTCGTCCCCTTCTCCTCCTGTCCCCAATCCCTCCCAGCATCAGAGTCTTCTCCAATGAGTCAACTCTTCGCATGAGGTGGCCAAAATACTGGAGTTTCAGCTTTAGCATCATTCCTTCTAAAGAAATTCCAGGATTGATCTCCTTCAGAATGGACTGGTTGGATCTTCTTGCAGTCCAAGGGACTCTCAAGAGTCTTCTCCAACACCACAGTTCAAAAGCATCAATTCTTTGGCGCTCAGCCTTCCTCACAGTCCAGCTCTCACATCCATACATGACCACAGGTAAGACCATAGCCTTGACTAGGCGAACCTTTGTTGGCAAAGTAATGTCTCTGCTTTTGAATATGCTATCTAGGTTGGTCATAACTTTCCTTCCAAGGAGTAAGCGTCTTTTAATTTCATGGCTGCAGTCACCATCTGCAGTGATTTTGGAGCCCAGAAAAACAAAGTCTGACGACACTGTTTCCACTGTTTCCCCATCTATTTCCCATGTAGTGATGGGGCCAGATGCCATGATCTTCGTTTTCTGAATGTTGAGCTTTAAGCCAACCTTTTCACTCTCCACTTTCACTTTCATCAAGAGGCTTTTTGGCCCCTCTTCACTTTCTGCCATAAGAGTGGTGTCATCTGCATATCTGAGGTTATTGATATTTCTCCCGGCAATCTTGATTCCAACTTGTGTTTCTTCCAGTCCAGCATTTCTCATGATGTACTCTGCATATAAGTTAAATAAACATGGTGACAATATGCAGCCTTGACGTACTCCTTTTCCTATTTGGAACCAGTCTGTTGTTCCATGACCAGTTCTAACTGTTGCTTCCTGAGCTGCATACAGATTTCTTAAGAGGCAGATCAGGTGGTCTGGTATTCCCATCTCTTTAAGAATTTTCCATAGTTTATTGTGATCCACACAGTCAAAGGCTTTGGCATAGTCAATAAAGCAGAAATAGATGTTTTTCTGGAACTCTCTTGCTTTTTCCATGATCCAGCGAATGTTGGCAATTTGATCTCTGGTTCCTCTGCCTTTTCTAAAACCAGCTTGCACATCAGGAAGTTCACGGTTCACATATTGCTGAAGCCTGGCTTGGAGAATTTTGAGCATTACTTTACTAGCGTGTGAGATGAGTGCAATTGTTCGGTAGTTTGAGCACTCCTTGGCATTGCCTTTCTTTGGGATTGGGATGAAAACTGACCTTTTCCAGTCCTGTGGCCACTGCTGAGTTTTCCAAATTTGCTGGCATATTGAGTGCAGCACTTTCACAGCATCATCTTTCAGGACTTGGAATAGTTCCACTGGAATTCCATCACCTCCACTAGCTTTGTTCGTAGTGATGCTTTCTAAGGCCCATTTGACTTCACATTCCAAGATGTCTGGCTCTAGGTCAGTGATCACATCATTATGATTGTCTAGGTCTTGAAGCTCTTTTTTGTACAGTTCTTCTGTGTATTCTTGCCACCTCTTCTTAATATCTTCTGCTTCTGTTAGGTCCACACCATCTCTGTCCTTTAACGTGCCCATCTTTGCATGAAATGTTCCTTTGGTATCTCTGATTTTCTTGAAGAGATCCCTAGTCTTTCCCATTCTGTTGTTTTCCTCTATTTCTTTGCATTGATCACTGAAGAAGGCTTTCTTATCTCTTCTTGCTATTCTTTGGAACTCTGCATTTAGATGTTTATATCTTTCCTTTTCTCCTTTGCTTTTCGCTTCTCTTCTTTTCACAGCTATTTGTAAGGCCTCCCCAGACAGCCATTTTGCTTTTTTGCATTTCTTTTCCATGGGGATGGTCTTGATCCCTGTCTCCTGTACAATGTCACGAACCTCATTCCATAGTTCATCAGGCACTCTATCTATCAGATCTAGGCCCTTAAATCTATTTCTCACTTCCACTGTATAATCATAAGGGATTTGATTTAGGTCATACCTGAATGGTCTAGTAGTTTTCCCTACTTTCTTCAATTTCAGTCTGAATTTGGCAATAAGGAGTTCATGGTCCGAGCCACAGTCAGCTCCTGGTCTTGTTTTTGCTGATTGTATAGAGCTTCTCCATCTTTGGCTGCAAAGAATATAATCGATCTGATTTCGGTGTTGACCATCTGGTGATGTCCATGTATAGAGTCTTCTCTTGTGTTGTTGGAAGAGGGTATTTGCTATGACCAGTGCATTTTCTTGGCAAAACTCTATTAGTCTTTGCCCTGCTTCATTCCGTATTCCAAGGCCAAATTTGCCTGTTACTCCAGGTGTTTCTTGACTTCCTACTTTTGCATTCCAGTCCCCTATAATGAAAAGGACATCTTTTTTGGGTGTTAGTTCTAAAAGGTCTTGTAGGTCTTCATAGAACTGTTCAACTTCAGCTTCTTCGGCGTTACTGGTTGGGGCATAGACTTGGATTACTGTGACATTGAATGGTTTGCCTTGAATACGAACAGAGATCATTCTGTCATTTTTGAGATTGCATCCAAGTACTGCATTTCGGACTCTTTTGTTGACCATGATGGCCACTCCATTTCTTCTGAGGGATTCCTGCCCACAGTAGTAGATATAATGGTCATCCGAGTTAAATTCACCCATTCCTGTCCATTTTAGTTCGCTAATTCCTAGAATGTCGACATTCACTCTTGCCATCTCTTGTTTGACCACTTCCAATTTGCCTTGATTCATGGACCTGACATTCCAGGGAATACATCATGAGAAATGCTGGACTGGAAGAAACACAAGTTGGAATCAAGATTGCCGGGAGAAATATCAATAACCTCAGATATGCAGATGACACCACTCTTATGGCAGAAAGTGAAGAGGGGCCAAAAAGCCTCTTGATGAAAGTGAAAGTGGAGAGTGAAAAGGTTGGCTTAAAGCTCAACATTCAGAAAACGAAGATCATGGCATCTGGCCCCATCACTACATGGGAAATAGATGGGGAAACAGTGGAAACAGTGTCGTCAGACTTTGTTTTTCTGGGCTCCAAAATCACTGCAGATGGTGACTGCAGCCATGAAATTAAAAGACGCTTACTCCTTGGAAGGAAAGTTATGACCAACCTAGATAGCATATTCAAAAGCAGAGACATTACTTTACCAACAAAGGTTCGCCTAGTCAAGGCTATGGTCTTTCCTGTGGTCATGTATGGATGTGAGAGCTGGACTGTGAGGAAGGCTGAGCGCCAAAGAATTGATGCTTTTGAACTGTGGTGTTGGAGAAGACTCTTGAGAGTCCCTTGGACTGCAAGAAGATCCAACCAGTCCATTCTGAAGGAGATCAATCCTGGAATTTCTTTAGAAGGAATGATGCTAAAGCTGAAACTCCAGTATTTTGGCCACCTCATGCGAAGAGTTGACTCATTGGAGAAGACTCTGATGCTGGGAGGGATTGAGGGCAGGAGGAGAAGGGGACGACAGAGGATGAGATGGCTGGATGGCATCACTGACTCGATGGATGCGAGTCTGAGTGACCTCCGGGAGCTGGTGATGGACAGGGAGGCCTGGCGTGCTGCGGTTCATGGGGTCGCAAAGAGTCGGACACGACTGAGTGACTGATCTGATGCAATATTGCTCTTTACAGCATCAGACTTTGCTTCTTTCACCAGACACATCCACAGCTGGGTATTCTTTTTGTTTTGGCTCCATCCTTTCATTCTTTCTGGAGTTATTTCTCCACTGATCTCCAGTAGCATATTGGGCCCTTACTGACCTGGGGAGTTTCTCTTTCAGTATCCTATCATTTTGTCTTTTCATACTGTTCATGGGGTTCTCAAGGCAAGAATACTGAAGTGGTTTGCCATTCCCTTCTCCAGCGGACCACACCCTGTCATATCTCTCCACCATGACCCGCCCATCCCAGGTTTCCCCTCGGGCATGGCTTAATTTCATTGAGTTAGACAAGAGTGTGGTCCTTGTGTGATTAGATTGACTAGTTTTCTGTGAGAATGGTTTTAGTGTATTTGCCCTCTGATGCCCTCTTTCAAGACCTACTGTCTTACTTGGGTTTCTCTTACCTCGGGCATGGGGTATCTCATCCCGGCTGCTCCTGGCTGCTCCCGGCCAGGGAAGCACAGCCATCGCACCTTACCTTGGACGAGGGGTCTCTCCTCACCGCCGCCCTTCCTGACCTCGGTCGTGGGGTAGCTCTTCTCCGCCCTGCTTAGTGCGCTAGCCCTCACCGCTGTCCTTCCTCCGTCGTGGGGTAGCTCCTCTCGGCCATGCTCTTAGTGCGCGACGCAGCCGGCGGGGCGCTCTTAGTGCGCGACGCAGCCCCAATACATACCAAAGCAAATTTTACTTCTCTTTTGGTTTGTAGAGCAATTTCTAGGTAGTTCTGCCTGGTCCCATCTTGGCTGGAAGATGAGGCTTTCTCATTATGTTACTGCCATTCCACAAAGTGTTGAAGTCTCCAAAGGTTGATGAGTATTATTGCAACTGGATACTCATTGATGATGAGTGGAGAATCCTCCTTGGTTCACAGCCTAAGTGAATTGATTTTGCTACTATTTGTTGAAAAGTTTTGTGTCTATAGTCATCAGGAATATTGACCTGTAGCTTTCTTTTCTTGTAGTGTCCTTGTCTAGTGTTGGTATCAAAGTTTTGCTGGCCTCATAAAGTGAGTTTGGAAGTTTTCCCCACTATTCAAATTTTTTGGAGGAGTTTGAGAAGAAATAGTGTTGATTCCTTAAATGTTTAGTAGAATTTTACCAGTGAAACCATCTGATCCTGAGTTTTCCATTGTTAGTAGGTTTTTGATTATTGATTGAAGATCCTTACACAGTATTGATCTGTTCAAATTTCCTATTTCTTCATGTTTCATTCATGGTAAGTTGTATGTTTCTAGGAATTTATTCATTTCTTCTAGGTTATCCAGTTTCTTGGTATAACAATCTTCATATTCATCTTTGATGATCCCTCACAGTACTGTTGTATTGGTTGTGATGTCTCCTCTTCCATTTCTGATTTTATCTATTTGAATCTGCCAAAGCTCACTCTCAAAACATGCTCACCACGTTGTGAGCATGCAAGGCAGCTGGTCAGGGGTGGAGCGTGTGTGGGTGAGGCGTGTGGCATGGGGCATACTGGGGGTGTCTGAGGGCTGCTTGGGGACATCTGAGGCAAGTTGTCCCCAGGGCCTTGTGAATGGGCTGTTCGAAGGAAAGCTGTGACATGTGCAGTTGGATCTGCTTCCCTTTCATGCCCTCTGAGAGTCTTATCTGCCTCTCTCTCCATCATTCTCTACTGCCCCAGTCTTGCCTCTGAAGATTCAGTACTCTGTTGGTGTGGGAGGGAAGTGGGCCTTTTTGGTAGCATCCTGCATAGCTGGAGAAGCCAGGTGCTCACTCACATGTTCCCTCTCCCTGCACCATCCATCACCTCCCTCACTGGGAGGAGTCACAGCTGAGAAGGGCTCTCCTGGCCCTAGGCTCTGCTGTCTCAGGAAGGGGTTGTGTAGTTAAAGTCAGTCTATTCCATTTACTCTCTCCCATGTGTCCAGACATGGATTTTTTTTTTTTTTCCTTCAGGGATGTGCTAGAACTTCTCTGCTGAAAACTTGGACTTCCATGAGCACTCTGCCATCCGTGGATGGCATGGGGTCATCACTGTCTAAGACAGTGTTCCCTAGGGGCTCCCAGTCCATGGCTGAGAGTAATTGGAGCTGGTTCATGGGCCACTTCAGGTCCAAGATCTGCAAGCCTATTACCCAATGCACAGAGTGGGAGGCAGGCCAAGACATTTCCTGGGTCTCTCGGCATGTGATACAGAACCCCACGGCTCCCACAAAGGCCCTTTTGTCTGTGGGTGAATGCCACATTGTCTTTGAGGGAGGCAGTATGAGTGGGGGATGTCTTATTTGGCCCTCCTGCTGATGTCACTCCTAGTATGAATCATTTTGGAGAGCTCTGAAACTTAGGGGCTGTTCCGAGTTGTTTGGTACTTGGTTCTTGGGTGATTAGAGCAAGGGATTAGTATTCCTGAGTGTGAAAGCCAAGTAAAGATGATGTAGGCTTTAGGTTAGTTGGTTTACATGTGAAAGGTGAGCTTTGCAGGTCAGCTGTTTTCTGTCTTAGGAATTAGCTAATCCTAAAAAGGGGCAGTTGGGGCTTCATTGGTGGATAAGTGGTAAAGAATCTACCTGCAATGCAGGAGACGTGAGTTCAGTCCCCACGTCAGAAAGATCTCCTGGAGGAGGAAATGGCTACCCACTCCAGTATTCTTGCCTGGAGAATGTTATGGACAGAGGAGCCTGGAGGGCTACAGTCCATGGGGTCATGAAAGGGTTGGACATGACTTAGTGATTAAACAACAACAAAAGCGGCAGTAGGAGAAGAATAAAAAAGTATTTCTTTTATTTTACCTAATGGGGTTCATCCTGTTTAGTAAACTGATGCATTCATATGGTGTCACTTGAGTAATGTGCCTGAGTTGCAGAGGAAAGATAGACTTTAATTTTTCCTTTTATACTTTTATAATTATTATCATGTTCATGTATTCCTTTCTAAATTAACAAGTATCATTTCAAGGAAAAGATAATCTTGCAAATGAAAAAAAAAGAACAAAGAAAAAGTTTGTAGAATCCATATTTTTGGGTTTTTCAATGCAAAAGACTTCATAAAAATTGCTACTGTGTGTCTTTGAGGAAAACTTTGCATCTGATCTTTTGATGCTGTTAAGCATTGATCAAGCTCTCAGAGTGAGAACAAGTCCCTTCCTTCCTTTCTCTCTTTCCCTCTCTCTATCCTCCCTCCCTCCTTCCTTAAATTCTTTGCTGTTTTTCCCTTAAGCAGATTTTCAGTGACCTGAGTACCATTGGAAGTAGATCTAGCATAACTACAGTGATAACTAGGGTTGTCATCTTAAGCAGGACACATTTATTTGAACGTTAAAATGAGCACTATTAATTAATAATTATCCTGGGACAACAGGCATAAACTGGAATAGTTTTGGTTGAACGGGGGCATCCGTTCACTCTAAACAAAGCTCTTCTTCACTGAATTGCCCTTAGCTGAAGAATAAATGTTAAACTCTTCGAAAGACACACAGCCCAGTGTGATAGCCCAGGTAGGGCGCCCTCTTGGGTCACCCCATGTTTCTAGTGCCTGCTGCTGCTGCTGCTAAGTCGCTTCAGTTGTGTCCGACTCTGTGCGATCCCATAGACAGCAGCCCACCAGGCTCCTCCATCCCCTGGATTCTCCAGGCAAGAATACTGGAGTGGGTTGCCATTTCCTTCTCCAGTGCATGAAGGTGAAAAGTGAAAGTGAAGTCGCTCAGTCGTGTCCGACTCTTAGAGACCCCATGGACTGGAGCCCACCAGGCTCCTCTGTCCATGGGATTTTCCAGGCAAGAGTACTGGGGTGGGGTGCCATTGCCTTCCCCCTTCTAGTGCCTACTTGGGCATCATGTAACTGCTCATAGAGCCATCCCTGACCGTGTACCGGCCCCACTTGCAAGCTGTACTCAACCCAGTGCTTGCTTTGGGGCTGCCCATGCTCCTCCCTTCCTGGAATGACCTCTTTCCACCCAACAATGATGCCTTTTCCTACTTTGAGATTGTGTTGAGACTTCCCTGGTGGTCCAGTGTTAAGACTCCATGCTCCCAATGCAGGGATCACAGGTTTGTTTTCTGTTCAGGGTACTAAGATCTCCCATGCCATAGGGCTCAGCCTGGAAAAACAAAAATGTTAATTTCCTTCATAGAGGCCTTGGGTGCCCTCCTGTGTAACCCTATGCTACACTGTGCTTATTTTTTGTAACTTTTCATTTAGTTTTGGCAGTCACTTAACAATGTTGTGATAGTTTCAGTTTCGGGTGAACAGCCCACATATACATGTATCTATTCTCCCCCACTCCCCTCCCATGCAGGCTGCCACGTAAGTACAGGGTGCTTATTATTCTTATTCTTCTCTGCCACATTGTTTATACTTGTCTATCTAAATCTTTGTCCCTCCACTAGCGTATGAGGTCTTCCAAGGCAATAAGCTGACTGTTGAATGAATGAGTGAATAATACACCTCAGATACACTTTCTTAAAAGCACAGAGAGTCTTTAAAAGGCAGCATGAGTTATTCTTGCCCAGAAATCCATGGGTGTATCCATCTAGAACATCCTTTCTATTTTTCTTTAGATATTAAAGATGTCATTAATATAAACATGCTGCTGCTACTGCTAAGTCACTTCAGTCGTATCCGACTCTGTGTGACCCCATAGATGGCAGCCCATCAGGCTCCTCTGTCCCTGGGATTCTCCAGGCAAGAACACTGGAGTGGGTTGCATTTCCTTCTCCAATGCATGAAAGTGGAAAGTGAAAGTGAAGTCGCTCAGTCGTGTCTGACTCTTAGCAACCCCATGGACTGCAGCCTTCCAGGCTCCTCCGTCCATGGGATTTTCCAGGCAAGAGCACTGGAGTGGGGTGCCGTTGCCTTCTCCGATAAACATGCTAATCAGATTAAATAATTATTTGGGGAGGATGGGTATTGGAAACACTGATATTTGAGATCTAGTTTTCAAGATCAGTTCTTTCCTGGTTTCATTCTTTTTCTGAAACCCCTTCAAATGGAGGGTGACTCTGGGCTCAGGTTTTGAGTTTTAATTATTGTGCTTTTTTCCAGACATCTAACAGTTCGAGTTGCAATCTGCTAGCCAGAAGCTGAGCTAGTTATACATATATATACATTTCCTGGATTTAAAAGGATTAATGATTCTATAATTGTGGAAGATATCTAGATAAGAAAGGAATTATTGTAAGAAGTATAGAAGTAAGGGCCTTCAGTTTAGAGTAGGGTGAATATTGTCATATTTCCCAGCCTCTGATTTTGTAACTCAAAGGGAACTTAAAATTCTGATCTGTTAGAGTATGTTGTCTCTAGAAAGAGAAATAACTTAAATATCCATCAGTAAATTGCTAGCTAACTAACTTTTAGTAAATCCACATAGTGGAATATTATGCAGTCACTTAAATTAGTAAGCTATATCTTTAAGTGCTAGATTGGAAATAGGTATAAAATATATTAAATGGGAAAATGTAGATGATATGTAAAGTATGATGTGATTTTTGTTAAAAATATATAAATGTGACAAGATATAAACATTCAAACTTGTTATTTTTTAAGCTTTTCATTTTTAGATAACTGTAGAGTCTCATGCAGTTGTAAAAAACAGTGACCTCCTACATCCTTCCTTCTGTCTCCCCCAATGGTAACAGGCTGTATAACTATAGCACAATGTTGAAACCATGACATTGACATCAATACAGTATATTGACCTTATTCAGAGCAAACTAACGTTAAAATTTTATTTATTTATTTATTTTTGGCTGTGCTTGGTCTCCGTGGCTGTGCCTGGGCTTCCTCTGGTTTCAGCGAGTGGGGGCTGCTCTTCCTTGCGACACACACGCTTCTCATCACGGTGGCTTCTCTTGTGGAGCTCTCTTACTGTGGGCTTCAGCAGTCGTGGTGCACAGGCTTGGTTGCCCCTAGGCATGTGGAATCTTCCCAGACCAGGGATCGAACTTGTGTCCCTTGCATTGGCAGGCAGATTCTTAACCACTGGACCACCAGGAAAGTCGCCAAAGTATTTCAAATTAATTTCTGTTTTAATGAAAATGACTCATGTACATTTAAAAGATTAGTACTAAAAACGTACTACTCTTAAGTATCAATACGAAAAGACTTAGCTTCTAGTTATCTGTTGATGTACAACAAAGTACTCCAATATGTAAATGGTTAAACCAACTGTGATTTTACTGTCTCATGATTTGCAGATGAGGAATTCAAGCAGGGCTTTGCTGGGTGATCCTTCAGTTCCACATGGTATTGACTGGTGGTGATCAGCCTGTATCTGATCCGGTCTGGCTGTTTGAAGACAGTTTTGTTCAGATGTCTGGTGTCTTGGTGGAGTGACTAGAAGGTTGGGCTTGGCTGGTTATTTCTCTCTCAGTGCTGTCTCAGGGCCTCTCTGTGCGGTCTCTTGAGGGAGGTGTTGGTCTTTTTCCATGTTGGTTCAGGGATTCATGAGCCCACACTGGAACCTTGTAATCTTAAACGCCAGGACTGGAAATGGTAGTGTCAGGTCCATTACTGGGAAGCAGTTACAGGCCAGTCTGAATTCATTCATGGGGAGGCAAAATATATCCCAGCCCTCCGTGGGAAGAATGTCAATGACTTTGTGATGATCTTTAATACACCGCAGCTAATAACAAAGAAAGGAAGCCCCCTGGCCCTCCTTTTCCTCTCCTGAGACCTCCTCCCCAGGTGTTAAGTTGCTGAGTCCTGCCCAGTTCTTTGTGACCCCATGGACTGCAGCACACCAGGCTTCCCTGTCTTTTCACGGTCTCCGGGAGTTTGCTCAAACTCATGTCCATTGAGTCAGTGATTCCATCTAACCATCTTATCCTCTGTTGTCCCCTTCTCCTCCTGCCTTCAATCTTTCCTGGCATCAGGGTTTTTTCCAATGAGTCGGCTCTTTGCATCAGGTGGGCTTAGTATTGGAGCTTCAGCTTCAGCATCAGTCCTTCCAATGAATATTCAGAGTTGATTTCCTTTAGGATTGACTGGTTTGATCTCCTTGCTGTCAAGGGATTCTCAAGAGTCTTCTCCAGCACCATAGTTTGCAACCACTTTCAACTTTTCAAGTGTTTTTTACTAGTATTTAACTCCGTATTTTTGAACAATGGTTACATTGCATTTCTGTGGATTTGTCGAATTTATGCATTACTTTTTGGCTTCTTTTCAGAGTAAATGAGATCTTACCTCAGTCAATCCCACTGCCCCTTCTGTCTTACACACAGACACACAGACACACAGACACACAGACACACACACACACACACACACACACACACACACACACAATTTCCTTTCTCTAATTACCCCAATGGAGCAAAGTCATAATTTGGACAATATTAGATCATCTACTAATTTTGTCTTTCTTTTCTCTGAAGACAAGACCCCCTTTCCAGAACTTTCTGTCCTCCTGCTCCCATCTGGACTAATTGCTCTAGGCCAGCTGCTGCTCAGCTGTCACCCTGGGACTTCTCTTCACTCTTATTCTGGGAAGTTTCTTTGCCTCTCTCCTGTGTTGAAGCCTCTGTTTCTTCTGAATCTCACATTTTCTCTTTTTTTGGTTAACCCTCTTGTTTTACTAGAGTAAAACTCTTTGTCCACCAAACTCTCTCAGGTCTATCTTTTCTTTTTGGTATTAATAGAAATCATTTTTCTTACTGGGGATGGAGAATGTTTGGGTGACCTTCTGAAGCATGGGAAGCAAAGCTTCTCTTTCCTTCCAGGAATGGGAGATCTGGAAATAATGCTTCTGGAGAAAACACTTCCTATTCCTGAACAGAAGAAATGGATGCTGTGGCATCCAGGTTTACCAGATGGTCACAGCTCTAGCTGTTAGTCATTAATAGCCACTATGTTAGAAAAAGAGTAACCAGGCAACAGAAGAAGAAGGTTTAATTAGAAGGTTTAATTGGAAGAGGTTGGTTTAATTGGAAGAGGCTGAGGAAGGGAGAAGGTTTAATTGGAAGAGGCTGAGGAAGGGAGAAGTGGTGTATACTAGGGTGTGGAGGTGAACACAGGGCTTGGAGGGAAGCATCACTGCCTGGGAAGTTCAAGGTTATGCCAGCGATGTTGCTGATCTTTACTGGGAATTTCATTTTGCCGGCCTCAAGTGTCCTGCCCATAACTGATACAGCCACTGTGGGTGTGGAAGCAATGCCTACCTGGCTCTGCTCTCCTTGACCCTATAGCACATAGAGGAAGCTACTCTCTCATTGGTACCCTACCTCTGCCTCCAGGACAACTAAAGATTAAGGAGATCCTTGGACACCTGATGAGATTTGTGAGTTGAACTCAGCATGCTTGAGCATCTCAGTTTGGAACATTGGAAGCAGACACTTGTGCTGTATGTACAGAGTACGATGAAGCCAGGATCAATCTAAAGTGACTATAAGATAAGTTTAACTTCTCTGTTTCTATACTTCTTCCTCTGCACCTACATAAATTTCTGGTGATTGTAGAAAGTAATTTTTTAAAGCTCATGATTAACAGGCAATTTAGCTTATTCCAGTTTAATAGGTTCATTTGTGTGGGTGTCTATATACTCATATTCAAGCAATGAAAAATTCCAACTTCTTACCAGGGTTGTTGGGGCTTCCCAGGTGGCACTAGTGGTAAAGTACCTGCCTGACAATGCAGGAGATGGAAGAGACTCAGGTTCAATCTCTGGGTCTGGAAGATCCCCTGGAGGAGGCCGTGGAAACCCACTCTAGTAGTCTTGCCTGGAGAATTCCCTGGACAGCAGAGCCTGGCAGACTACAGTCCATAGGGTTGCAAAGAGTTGGACATGACTGAAGTACCTAGCATGCACGCACCAGAGTTGTTTCTCTTCTGAAGAGTTTCCTTTCCTCCTCCTTATGCCTAAGTTGGTGTCTGGGTGCAAAAGGGAGCTTATGTAATAATATCTGTTGCTCACCGGTCAAGATACACCCTCCCATCTGCAGGGAGTGACCTGTTCTTGTTGTATCCACTGCTGAAATGTCCAGCCTTGTCCTCTCCGGGCTCTCTGACCTCCCCTGTCTCCCCTATGGATTTCAGTGTCATCACAGCTCTCTCTCTAATGATCCAAAGGCAAGCTCCCTGGATTTGACTCTTGGTAAGCTTCCGTGACCGTGACCTTCTCTGGGAGCAATTGGAACTTCTGTATCCTTCTACATGGGAGACTTGAGGATAGTTAGCACAATCCTCTCTCTCTCGTCACTCATACTTATTTGTCTTTAGCTGCAGACAACCACATTGGTTTAGGTCAGCCAAGGTGGTCTGCTCATGTGTTCTAAATAGGAACTATAGTGCACGGGGCCTTTTCCTACAAAGGGTGCAATTCACCATCCCGAGCCTTCCATCTTGTCTTTCTTAGCTTGATTTCTGTCTCCACAATCAACCAGCACCTCAACTGGCCAAATCTTAGGAGTGTAGGTAGGAGTCATGAAACCCTAAAGAATCCAGGTGGAATGTGCATGGTATTCCCCACGAGGTTGTCCCACTGCTCATCAGAAGAGCGTGTGTTCTTTCCATTCTGGTGGATTCTGGCGGATACTTCTCTCATCATGTCTTCCTCTGTGGATTTTTGTTCTAGGTGGTATCTGCCATCCCATTCCCTCAGGTGGTTAAGTGATGGATGAATCTTCAGAGAAAAAAAAATCTGGAATATTGCAAAGGAAAATGTTCTGGGAAGCATTGACAGTGATTTTTCTTATTGTTCAGTCACTAAGTAGTGTCTGACTCTTTGCGATCCCATGAACTGATTTCTCTTATTACCTCTTTTATTTGATTTAAAAATTATTTACTTGTGGCTGTGCCACAAGTATGTGGGATCCTAGTTCCCTGACCAGGGATTGAACCTGTACCCTTTGCAGTGGAAGCATGAAGTCTTAACACATTGGACCACCAGGGAAGTCCCTTTCATTACCTCCTTTAAACCCACTCTGTAGGTTCAGTCTTATACCTGTTCTGTTGAATTCTTGGGCCAAGTCCATAATTTTTTGGGTCACTCTTCGTTTCAAATTAAAAGGTATCTGATCTGATCAATAGTTATAAAGCTTTTGTCCACAATAAGAGTCTCATATCAAAGTAAAAACATACAGGCTGGTGTAATAATCAAAACCCTGTACTCTTATCTAACTGTCATTATATACATTTTAACTAAAAAGTTGTCATCCCAGAATGACCTTCTCTGACCATCCTATATTAAAAGTATCCTCCATGTAGCCTCCTAGCCATTTTTATTGTTACCTTGATTTAATTCATTTAACATATACATACTGGGGGTTCCTCTGTGCCATTCAGAATTATTCTAGCGTGCATGTGTGCTCAGTCAGTGTCGTGTCTGACTCTTTGAGACCCCATGGACTGTAACCTGTCAGGCACCTCTGTCCATGAGATTCTCCAGGCAAAAATACTGGAGTGGGTTGTCATTTCCTCCTCCAGGGAAATCTTCCCAACACAGGGATTGAACCCCTGTCTCCTGCATTGGCAGGCAGATTCTTTACCACTGAGCCACCTGTGAAGCCCAGAATTATTCCCCAGGCACTGGGAATAATATTACAATAAACAAGATAGACCAGGTCCTTTATTGAGTGGAAGGGAGCCAACAGTAGGCCAGTTTAAATGAGCATGAAAAATGTCATGTAACCATGTGTGCTATGCAGAGAATTAAAACAGAGTGAAATGATAGACTGAATGGGTGACTCATTTACATTATGTGGTCAGGAGAGGTCCTTCAGAGGAAGTGACCTTTAAGCTGAAATCAGAATGACAACCATTTACGTGTTGCGCACTGTCTGATCCACAGAGTCAAGAGCTTGTAAGATCATATGTCATATAGTATAAATTTCGGATGAGAGTATTCAGCTGTGACCACACAGCGTTCCCTGGAGTATTGGGACAACCTGGTGGAGTGATGAGTGATCCCCAGCATGGTCAGAAGTTACGTCATTATTTTGCCTGAATTAATTCATGGTTCAGTAGAATACAAAGTTCCCATGACCTTGCTGCTTTCTGATTGGAAGAGACCCTGGGATGCTGGACTGATTGCAAGTGTGTGGCTGCACCAAGTAACCAAGGCCTAAGAACTGTGCAATTTACAGTATAATACAATTGCCGAATACCTGAAAATGATGTGGAGTGTGAGAAATGGAGGGTCCATAGTGGAGTACAACTCACGCTCCTTCTGCCTGATGAATTTTGGAAATGGAGCCCTCAGTGAAGAGGGAGGAGTTAGAAAATGGTCTAGCATGTTATAGATTCTCTACGGATACACAGAGGAAGGGGAGGGAAGCATGTTGGACCACTTCAGGGCTTTATCTCCACCAGTTGTCCTGACTGATAGATTTGGAAGACTGACAAAGATTCTTTAGCATGGAATGGCTATGAGAGTAGGAGATGTTTGTAAAATAAAGGCTTTAAGGCATAGTTATGTGGATAGTATTATTATCCAGCTTTATGAAAATTTATTTTCCCTGATAGATTCTCCAAGGAAGCATATCACGAAATGGTTTTGATTTATCTTGAGTATTTGTTACATCACTATGATGATTAACTTTATGTGCTATTTTTATTTTTACTTGATTTGGACTAGGGATGCTCAGATAGTTGGTAAGATGTTATTTCTTGTTTAAAAAATGTTTATTTTCTTTATTTGGCTTTGCTTGGTCTTTGTTGCAGCATGCGAGATCTTCAGTTGTGGCATGTGGGATCTAGTTCTCTGACCAGGGACTGAATCTAGTCTGCATTGGGAGCATGGAGTCTTAGTGAGTGAACTACCAGGGACATTCCTAAAGTGTTATTTGTGGGTGTGTCTGTAAGAGTGTCTCTGGGAGGGGGGACTGGCATTTGATAGACTGAATAAAGATTGCTCTCACCAATGCAGGAGAGCATCATCCAAGCATGCAAGCTAATTCCTGTAATAAATCTCTTATGTCATGTTTAGCTACTAAGTTGTGTCTGACTCTTTGTGACCCAGTGGACTGTAGCCTACCAGGCTCCTCTGCCCATGAGATTTCCCAGGCAAGAAAACTGAAGTGGGTTGCCTTTTTCTTCTCTAGAAGATCTCCCTGACCCAGGTGGTTGAACCTGTGTTTCTCCTGCTTTACAGGTGGATCCTTTATCGCTGAGCCATCTGGGAAGCCCAAATCTCTTATATGTAGCTATATATGTCTATTCTGTTGGTTCTCTTTCTCTGAAGAACCTTGACTAACACAATTGGTAAACTGAAGAAACTTTAACACTATCATCGCCAAAAATTAGATAAACTTTCTTTTTCTATGTATGCTGTTTACAGATTAATACACATTCATTATAGGAAAGTCATACGGTTATGTTTCCCTGGCATCTCTGGACAGCTTTGAGTGTGGAGGGGAACCTCCGACTCTACCTGTGGGTCTGTCTTCCCTGAGTCCCTCCAGTGAGGAGTTGAAGAGTTCATTCAGATTATACTTGTGTGGGTATCTTTCCAGGAAATTCCTGAGGGTATGATTTTGAAAGGGCACTCTTATACCTATAGTAGAAACGGGACTGTTCTTATCATTAATATAGACAGAGGACATTCATGAGTAGAAATAGGAAATCACATGCCTAAAGAAAAAGATTCGTGACAATGTATAGGAGGTACCTGAAGAAACAGAGGTTTGTGACACTGTACAGGAGGTAGTGATCAAGATCATCCCCAAGGAAAACAAATGCAAAAAGATAAAATGGTTGTCTGAGGAGGCCTTACAAATAGCTGAGAAAAGAAGAGAAGCTAAAGGCAAAGGAGAAAAGGAAAGATAGAAGCATCTGAATGCAGAGTTCCAAAGAATAGCAAGGAGAGATAAGAAAGCCTTCCTCAGTGATCAATGCAAAGGAATAGAGGAAAACAACAGAATGGGAAAGACTAGAGATCTCTTCAAGAAAATTAGAGATACCAAGGGAACATTTCATGCAAAGATGGGCTCGATAAAGGACAGAAATGGTATGGACCTAACAGAAGGAGAAGATATTAAGAAGAGGTGGCAAGAATACACTGATCAGATCAGATCAGTCGCTCAGTCGTGTCCGACTCTTTGCGACCCCATGAACTGCAGCACGCCAGGCCTCCCTATCCATCACCAGCTCTTGGAGGTCACTCAGACTCACATTCATCGAGTCAGTGATGCCATCCAGCCATCTCATCCTCTGTCGTCCCCTTCTCCTCTTGCCCTCAATCCCTCCCAGCATCAGAGTCTTCTCCAATGAGTCAACTCTTCGAATGAGGTGGCCAAAATACTGGAGTTTCAGCTTGAGCATCATTCCCTCCAAAGAAATCCCAGGTCTGATCTCCTTCAGAATGGACAGGTTGGATCTCCTTGCAGTCCAAAGGACTCTCAAGAGTCTTCTCCAACACCACAGTTCAAAAGCATCAATTCTTTGGCACTCAGCCTTCTTCACAGTCCAGCTCTCACATCCATACATGACCACAGGAAAGACCATAGCCTTGACTAGGCGAACCTTTGTTGGCAAAGTAATGTCTCTGCTTTTGAATATGCTATCTAAGTTGGTCATAACCTTCCTTCCAAGGAGCAAGCGTCTTTTAATTTCATGGCTGAAGAACTGTACAAAAAAGACCTTCATGACCCAGATAACCACAAAGGTATGATCACTCACCTAGAGCCAGACCTCCTGCAGGGCAAAGTCAAGTGGGCCTTAGGAAGCATCACTATGAACAAAGCTAGTAGAGGTGATGGAATTCCAGTTGAGCTATTTCAAATCCTAGAAGAAGATGCTGTGAAAGTGCTGCACTCAATGTGCCAGCAAATTTGGAAAACTCAGCAGTAGCCACAGGACTGGAAAAGGTCAGTTTTCATTCCAATCCCAAAGAAAGGCAATGCCAAAGAATGTTCAAACTACTGCACGATTGCACTCATTTCACACACTAGCAAAGTCATGCTCAAAATTCTCCAAGCCAGGCTTCAACAGTATGTGAACTGTGAACTTGAAAATGTTCAAGCTAGAATTAGAAAAGGCAGAGGAACCAGAGATCAATTGCCAACATCCACTGGATCATCGAGAAAGCAAGAGAGTTTCAGAAAAACATTTACTTCTGCTTTATTGACTATGCCAAAATCTTTGACTGTGTGGATCACAATAAACTGTGGAAAATTCTTCAAGAGATAGGAATACCAGATCACCTCACCTGCCTCCTGAAAAGTCTGTATGCAGGTCACGAAGCAACAGTTAGAACCGGACATGGAACAACACACTGGTTCCAAATTGGGAATATGTTAAGCTTATTTAACTTATATGCAGAGTACATCGTGCAAAATGCCAGTCTGGATGAAGCACAAGCTGGAATCAAGATAACTGGGAGAAATATCAATAATGTTAGATTTGCAGATGATACCACTCTTATGTCAGAAATCAAAGGAGAACTAAAGAGCCTCTTGATGAAAGCGGAAGAGGAGAGAGAAAAAGTTTGCTTAAAATTCAACATTCAGGAAACTAAGATCATGGCATCTGGTCCCATCACTTCATGGCAAATAGATGGAGAAACAATGGAAACACTGAGAGACTTTATTTTTTGGGGCTCCAAAATAACTGAAGATGGTGACCTCAGCCATGAAATTAAAAGATGCTTGCTCCTTGGAAGAAAAGCTATGACCAACTTAGACAGCATATTCAAAAGCAGAGACATTACTTTGCCAACAAAGTTCTGTCTAGTCAAAGCTATGGTTTTTCCAGTAGTCATGTATGGATGTGAGAGTTGGACTAAAGAAAGCTGAGCACCAAAGAATTGATGCTTTTAAACTGTGGTGTTGGAGAAGACTCTTGAGAGTTTTCTCAAGGAGATCCAACCAGTCAATCCTAAAGGAAATCAGTTCTGAATATTCATTGGAAGGACTGATGTTGAAGCTGAAGCTATAATACTTTAGCCACCTGATGCAAAGAACTAACTCATTTGAAAAGACCCTGTTGTTGGGAAAGATTGAAGGCAGGAGGAGAAGGGGACAACAGAGGATGAGATGGTTTGATGGCATCACCAGTTCGATGGACATGAGTTTGAGTAAGGTAAGTTCTAGGAGTTGGTGATGGACAGGGAAGCCTGGCATGCTGCAGTCCATGGAGGTACAAAGAGTCTGACTGAGCAACTGAACTGAAAGAAACAGACGTTGTTGATTACTGACCTTGATTCCTCACTGACTAGTGAAGAAGAATACTTCTTCTTTTCCAAGTCTGCCATTTGTATCTCCTTTTGTCTCATATGGGAGTTTGATCCATCAATTATTTTCTTCTTTTTTTCATCCATGCATGATTTTGTCCTATCACTGGCCTAATTCTTCTGTTTTAAAATTGCTGAGGTTGTTTTTCTCTTTCTTTTAAAAAAAGTATTTATGTTTTTGGCTGCAGTGGGTCTTAGTTGTCTTAGTTGAGGCATGCAGGATCTTTAGTTGCAGCATGTGAACTCTTAGTTAAAGTATGTGGGATCTAGTTCCCTGATCAGGGATTGAGCCCCAATCCCCCACATTGGGAGTGTGGAGTCTTAGCCACTGGACCGCCAGGGAAGTCCCTGGTTTTCTTTCTCTTGAAGGGATAAAAACCTTATTTTGACCTTGCCTTCCTCACCTTGTCATCTTGGTTCTTAGTACACTCGTGGGCAAACCCTTTGAAAGAGGGAACTGTGCTTGTGGCCAGCACTTCCCAACGGACAACTGACTAATCTGGCTTGCCTTCTCATTGATTTCTAGCTTCATACATTTCTAGCTTCATACACAAATGACCTACACCTTCATTTGGCAGCTCCTTTGGAGAGACATGTCCTCCTAAGAGAAATTGTAGTTGAATTCTTATATGAGGACTGTTTGGATATACAGAAAAACTTAACTGCCATCTCCAAGGAGCCTGTAATGGAGGTCCCAGAGTGGTTAAGTGGGTCTTCAAAGCCAATAGGACTGTGGCTGAGGAAGGTTGAATTGTTAGTTAGCAGAGAGCTCTCATGCATACTCCGATGCCTCAGAGAAAAATCAAAAGTGGCTTCAAATACCAGTTACCATTTAGTATGCTAAAACTCTGAGAACCCCAGAACAGAGAAAAGACAAAAGAAGGAACGAGAGAACCCCAGTCAGTAGGGGCCAAAGCACGAGACAGGGAGAAAAACAGAAAGAAGAAAGGAGGAGCAACAAAGAAACCCAGGGGAGCGGAAGAAGAAAGTCCGAGCGAGAGAAAGGAACGAAGCAAAGAAAGGAAGAACAGAGAGGAAGGAAGGACAAGAAAGACAAGGAGAAGGGAAACGAGACCAACACACGGAACCAGAAGAAAGGAGGCACAGACAAGAGCAAGACGAGCAAAACCGCGACACAGGGCCGCCGCCCAGAGCAAGGGAGGAGGGAGGAGGGGGGAGGGGCCCGGAGGCAGAGCAGCGGGCGGAAGGAGGACGGCGGGCGACGAGGGAGGAGGAGAGGAGGGGAGAGGGGAGAAGGGACCGAGGGGAGGGGGAAAGGGGCGAGGACGCCAGGGGAGAGGGGGAAGAGAGGGGAGGGGAGGGCGAGCGCAGAGGGGGCAAGAAGAAGGGGGAGGGCGAGGGGGCGGGCGGGGGGACCGGGAGGGAGGGACGGGAGGACGGGGGAGAGGAGTGGAGAGGTGAAAGGAGGACTGGAATGGGAGAGTGAGATTGAATATGAGATGGTGAGAGAGAGAGGAAGGATAGGAAAGCTAAGGGTTGTGATGTATGGATGGAGAGCTGAGGAAGGGAGGTGGGAGAGAGAGCGAGAAAGTTGGGAGTATGTGGGGTGAGAAGGAGAGGAGAAGATGATGTGGGAGGGAGAGGGGGAGGAGAGGGGAGAAGGAGATGGGGGTGGAGTGGTGAGGAGGTAGGAGGGAGGGGGGGATGGGGTCGAGAGGGAGCGATGACTATATCTGATCTGATGCTAAAGAATCTGACATGTTCAGTGTCTTGCAATTTTCCATTTAAGTTCAGCAGTGAGATAGAAATGTGCGCTGTCTTTGGTCAGATTCTTCTAGAAGACCTCGAGGCAGGTGTCTCGGTGTCCGTGGTTTGTTAAGGCACAGTCCCGCAGCAGAAACCAGTGAGGGAAAGGGAAGATGCTCCCTCATCTTTATTAAGGTGATGTTTCAGGTGAGGCTGCAGACTCAGCCTGTTCTCTGGGGGTGCTTGCTGTTTACCACCCTCCAGAGGCACAAGAGCTGGGCTTTTACACTCCCACACTGGCCAGTCCTTGAGCATAGGTCATGGTGGCGATGCAGGAGGGTGTAAAATCCCCAGGCTCCTCCTCTTCTCCTTTCATGCTAGAGGGCTCCAGTGTTCAAGGGCTGGCTGCTGACAGGTGCAGGCGGAGATAGTAGCAAAAACACTGAAACTGGAGATGGGTGAACAGAGCTAGTACAAAGGATCCGAGAGGATCTGGTCAGGTGTCCAACTGTCTGCTACAGAGACCCAACAGCAGGGTCCCCCAGTGTGATGGCACCCACATAAAGAGGAGCAATTGCAAGGCACTGAGAGCCCTGAAATCTTTAATAATGGATCACCCAGGACTGGTGGCCATTCTGGAGATAGTTTGGCAGGATGTATGAATCGACTGCAATCCTGCTCCTCTAGGAAATTACCTAGAGAAATCACATGTATCTCCATGGCTGCTGCTGGGATGGAGCTAAGTCACTTCAGTCGTGTCCAACTCTGTGCAACCCCATAGATGGCAGCCCACCAGGCTCCCCCACCCCTGGGGTTCTCTAGGCAAGAACACTGGAGTGGGTTGCCATTTCCTTCTCCTATGCATGAAAGTGAAAAGTGAAAGTGAATTTGCTCAGTTGTGTCCGACTCTTCAAAACCCCATGGACTGCAGCCCATCAGGCTCCTCTGTCCATGGGATTTTCCAGGCAAGAGTACTAGAGTAGGGTGCCATTGCCTTCTCCAGTATCTTCATGGAGACTCATACAAAGATGTACAGTCAATGTACAGCTTGTTTGTGATAACAAAGGAACTGGATAAATTAAATGCAAGATATCAAAGAATAATGCATTATATATATTATATTGCATACATATTATATATTAAAGTGAAGTCGCTCAGTCGTGTCCAACTCTTTGCGACCCCACGGACTGTAGCCCACCAGGCTCCTCCATCCATGGGATTCTCCAGGCAAGAATACTACAGTGGGTTGCCATTTTCTTCTCCAGGGGATCTTCCTGACCCAGGGATGGAACTTATGTACATATAAAATGCCCCAGGTAGAGGAATTTCCTCTCTTTGCATACATGGATCATTCATTCATTCATTATTGTTTTGTTTGTACTGGTTTAAATATATCCTATAGCTATTTTATTTTTTATAATTTGAAGAGGAAAATTTACTTTTAAAGAAATAATAAAAATTGAATTAACTGAGGGAAAAATGTGAAAAAGTAGCAGAAAATAGGAGTGGGATATATCCTTATAGATGGAGAAATCTGCTTAAAGTTGGAGTGGAGAAGTGGCTCAGCTATTCTCTCCCTTTCTAAGGCGATGTGGGTTTTCCTTTGAGACGTTACTCCCTGCACCCCCTGCTCCCCACCTCCAATTCCAGGAGTTTGCCCATCTTGGCCTAAGCTGGTCCACAGACTTCTACCCCTCCATCACAGTCTTGATTGAGAGCGAGTGATCCAGGCTGAACCCCACTGGGTTGCATAATATAGACAAAAGCCTGGACCTGAAAGATTAAATTTTCATTCAGATCAGATCAGTCGCTCAGTCGTGTCCGACTCTTTGCGACCCCATGAACCGCAGCACGCCAGGCCTCCCTGTCCATCACCAGCTCCCGGAGGTCACTCAGACTCGCATCCATCGAGTCAGTGATGCCATCCAGCCATCTCATCCTCTGTCGTCCCCTTCTTCTCCTGCCCTCAATCCCTCCCAGCATCAGAGTCTTCTCCAATGAGTCAACTCTTCGCATGAGGTGGCCAAAGTACTGGAGTTTCAGCTTCAGCATCATTCCTTCCTAAAGAAATTCGAAGGGCTGATCTCCTTCAGAATGGACTGGTTGGATCTTCTTGCAGTCCAAGGGACTCTCAAGAGTCTTCTCCAACACCACAGTTCAAAAGCATCAATTCTTCGGCACTCAGCCTTCTTCACAGTCCAGCTCTCACATCCATACATGACCACAGGAAAGACCATAGCCTTGACTAGGCGAACCTTTGTTGGCAAAGTAATGTCTCTGCTTTTGAATATGCTATCTAGGTTGGTCATAACTTTCCTTCCAAGGAGCAAGCATGAATATTTGCCCTGAAAAGCTAAAAGGTACATATGTTCCCCTTACTTGATCACGTTTAGCAGATTTTCTCATTTCAGGATATTTTAAAAATACAAGAATTTAACTGTAGTTAGACAGACTTGTTACACTCTGAGAGAAATAGGTATAGTTCATGAAGAAATATGTTATTCTGTAAAAACGCGTGTTGATGAAGGGAGATAGGCTATGCCCGGGGCCTGTGGTTTGGCCGATCATGTGATTCTGTGTGGTCTGGACAGCATCTCTTACCCTCTCCCATCTGGGACAAATCTGCCACATGACACCAAGTACACAATTGCCTCCACCGTCATGGAATCAAATTCAAGTAAAAGATGATCAGGTCCATGTACATAAATTAGGTAAGGGGACTGTGAATGAGGACCAAAAAGGAAAAAATCTGTGGAATTCTCTATGTCCCCTTAGGAAGATTCCATGACTCTTCTGATTCTATCTAAGTTGGCATTGCTGTTCCTGATTTATTACCTCCCAGGAAGAAATAGAAAGTCAACTGAATAATGTCGATGCTAAAGGCTTGGGAAACCATAAGATATTAGGATTTCTGACTTCATCCAATCAAGTGACCTTTGCTAGCATACTTCATAGGGAAAGCTGACTTTGTAGTTACAGCTTCCAGTACTTCCTCATTCCCTGATTCTTAGGACCGTGGCTTGTCTCCTTTCAGTTTTAGAAACCAAAAAGCAGACATATCAGTGCTGACCAAATATAGGTTCCAGTTTGTTTTTGTGACTACTTATGGAAGAGAGTGACAGTATCTTCTCTAGTGAAGGATTGATAAAAACCCCTGAGGTTTTTCAGTGTGAAGACTCCATCGGAATTTTAGAAACGTTCAACTGCATATGGTCAACTTGTGCCTTGACTTAACTCTGCTTGTTTGAAGTATGGAGAAAAGTCAGTAAATTCAGCATGGTGCTAGGTTATGTTTCAAACACAGGAATCAAAATTTCAGGCCTGGGAAGGTTTTGGAAGACTGACAGTGTCTTTTCTTCACTCTGCACATACATGGTGTTTAATACACTCTCGTGGACTGACAATACCATTGAAAATAACAATAGAGGTAATAATGAAAAATTCAAATTTGTGTTGGCTATTTCCTGGACTTAATCTCTATATTTGTTTTGCTCCCATAATAACTTGAATTATCCTGGGTAGGTTTATTTTTGGATGGAGAATAATGTACATTTGCAGATATTTATTTTTACTTATTTTTTCTGGGGGGGCTATGCCACTTTCCAGGTCTTAGGTCTCTGACCAGGGGATGGAACCTAGGCCCTTGTGTCCTTGGCAGTGAAAGTGAGGCCCCTAAGCACTGGACCACCATGGAGTTCCCTTTACAGACCTTTAAAATCTTCTAATGTGTCCAGTAAAGGTCTGTAAAGGGAATTCCATGGTGCTTGGGGCTGGTGCACTGGGACGACCCAGAGGGATGGAATGGGGAGGGAGGATGGAGGAGGGTTCAGGATGGGGAACGCATGTATACCTGTGGCAGATTCATTTTGATATATGGCAAAACCAATACAATATTGTAAAGTTGAATAAAATAAAATAAAATAAATGAATTAAAAATAAAAAGCTTCTAATGTAGAGACAATGCTATATTACTCTGTGTTATGTAATTCTGTAGCAGTGACATGATTATACTCACCAAAACAAGGATTTCAGGGAATTCCCTGGCAGTACCATGGTTAGGACTAGTGCTTTCACTGCTGGGGCCCAGGTTTAATGCCTTGTTGGGGAAAAAAGATCCTGCAAGCCATGTGGATAGTGAATTATTTTTAAAGTTGTAAAAAGAAGAATTATAGAAGAGCCCTCACGCTGTATTCACTGATGTCACCAGCTGAAGTTTCAAGAATTTGGACTGCTCTTGCCTTTGTGCTATTACTGTCCTGATGCTGACAGCTACCAAGTTTCCACGAAGCACTTCAGTGCATGTATTTATTTGTGTGTCCGATCTCACGTTCGCGGCGACTAGCACAAGGTAATATGGTGGGTGTTTACTACATCTGTGTTGAGTGAAAAGCTAAATCAAGAGGGAGAGGAGGAGGGGAGGAAAGGTGGAGCACAGAGGGGCTTCAGGGCAGTGAAACTCTTTTGAAAGATACCACAATGGTAGATAACTGTGACTCTCCATTTGTCAAAAGCCATTGAACGTACAACACAAAAGAGCGAACCCTAATGTAAATTATGGGCTTTAGTTAACAATATTTCAGTATTGGTTCATTATATACACCCCACTAACACAAGAAGTAGATAATAGCGGGGAGCTGTTTATGAGAAATCTGGGAGAAGCAGGCACAGAGAGCTCTCTGGATTTGCCAATCAATTTCTTTTTGAGGAGGGGGTAAAACTAAAGCTACTCTAAAATACATGGTCTCTTAATTTAAAAACAGCACTAAGAAAAGATAAATCAGCTGAGATGTTCTTAGAATATGTGTATTGTAAGCAAGAGAAAACTAAATGTAAATAGTGAGGGACAAAGGTAAATATGTGAGTTTGCTTGCTCAAGCTATGGGAAAGCATCAGGGAAAACCAGAGCCAGGACTTAAAATGCTCTTTTTCATCTTTGTTACACTCTAGACTAACCTTCTTCAGAACACCCACACCAGCTGTGGCTCGCACTTTCTAGACTCACAACCTTCCAGGCTTGTGCTAGTGGGATTTTTCTTACTTTAGCTGTTATTAGAAAACTCCCCATTGCTGGTTTGCCTACCTTGGAAATGTCAGCACCTTTAGACCACTATGGGGGTTGAGACATAGGCTCCCGTTAGAGTATGATGTTTCCAAGGCTGGAAAAAAGTAGGCATTTGGGATCCAATTGCAGTTATCCTGGCAAGAGATCAGGAGATAGTGGTGGTTCAGAAAAGGGAGGTGGAGAGAGAGACAGAAAAGGGAGGTGGAGAGAGAGAGTCAGATTCTAGAGATAATCTGAGGATGGGTTTGGGTATAAGCGCTGAGAGAAAGAAATGGGACATGACTCTGTTGTGACAACTCAAGGGATGGGGCTCTTTGAGCTGTGATGGTGCATCTTTGGTGTTGCTTGGCTGGGGGGCTAAGGGACAACCAGATAGCTAGGAAGATATGATCTCTGGGTGTATCTGTGAGAGTGTTTCCGGAAGAGATCAGTGCTTGAATCAGGAGACTGACTAGAGGAGATCTGTTCTCACCAGTGGGGACAGGCATCAGGAATCAGGAGAGCATCTGGAAAGAACGATAAGGAGGATGCAGAATGAATTCCTCCGTCTCTCCTTGGTGTGGGACAGTCATCTTCTGCTCATGACACTGGTGTTCCTGGATCTCTGGCTTCTGGATGCTGGGACTTATGCGAGCAGTCCATGGTTCTCAGGGTTTTGGCCTCAGACTGGGAGTTGTACCATCAGCTCCTGTGTTCTTCAGGCCTTAGGATTTGGACTGAATTATGCTTTTGAATTTCCTGTTTCTTCAGCTTGTAGACAGCACAGCATAGCATACATATCTTAGCGGCCACAGAATCTTTTCTCTATCCATCTATCATTTATCTATCCTATTGGTTCTATTTCTCTGGAGAATTTTGAGTAATACATGAGCAGAGGAATAATACGGCAGCACAGGTTAGAAAGCTATCAAGAGCTTAGTTTTAGATGTAGTATATCTATGTGTGATGTGTGCTAAGTCGCTTCAGTCGTGTCCAACTCTTTGCAACCCTATGGACTGTAGCCTGCTACGTTCCCCCACCCATGGGATTCTCCAGGCAAGAATACTAGAGTGGGTTGCCATGCCCTCCTCCAGGGGATCGTCCTGAGCTGGGTATCAAACCTGCATCTCCTGCATCTCTTGCATTGGCAGATGGGTTCTTTACCACTGGTGCCACCTGGGAAGCCCCATTGACTAGCTCCTAGTTGAAAATGTCAAATAACCAGTTATATATACATGAGTCCAGGTATCCACCTGACATATTGTTTATTGACGATAGTTTTTTATTTTCTAGCTTCTTATAGGATGCAAGCTCCATGAGAGCAGGCACTTGGCCTGTTTTGTTCCCTGCTATACCCCTGGTCCGGAGAAGGCAATGGCACCCCACTCCAGTACTCTTGCCTAGAAAATCTCATGGACAGAGGAGCCTGGTAGGCTGCAGTCCATGAGGTCGCTAAGAGTTGGACATGACAGTGACTGACTTCACTTTTCACTTTCATGCATTGGAGAAGGAAATGGCAACCCACTCCAGTGTTCTTGCCTGGAGAATCCCAGGGACAGGGGAGCCTGGTGGCCTGCTGTCTATGGGGCTGCACAGAGTCGGACACGACTGAAGTGACTTAGCAGCAGCAGCAGCAACATACCCCTGGTCGCTAGAAGAACTCCTGGTGCATAGTAGGTGCTCAGTAAAATTTACAGGAAAGGTGAATGAAGGATTGAATGGGAGCATTAAGTGCTCAATACAACAAAGTTGGTTGAGAATACAGTACAGTCAGGAATTATCTGTTTGAAAACCACTCACCTGGCTATTACTCGGGAGAGGTTTGCAACCACTGTGTAGCAAACATTTCCTAGATAGAACTACGTATTCATACAAATGAAGAGACACTCACAAGGGTTCTGTAAACTTTTATTTTGTACTTATGGGCCACTACCAGTGCAGGGCCGTGGCTTCTGGCTCATTTCTACAGATTTACTTGGAAAGATGTGATAAACATAGAAACTGGAAATAGTCCTACTTATCAACCACAGTCACTTACTGGTCCATAAACAAAATGCACAAGGAAGCCCGTGTGGTTATTCAGAAATCTATGACTTTCTGAACTTGTAAAATGCATTTTTGATATGCAAGAGACAAAGCATCTTAAAGAAAAAGACCACTGTCTAAACACAATGGTGTGAACCTATGGCTTATATTATGGGCTATATCACTGCCTGTGACGCACCAGTGGACTAATGGGATTTGACTGCTAACACACAAAGGAGCCCTGCAATTGGGTGCCTACTGGCACCTGATATCATTTTATACATGACTCTTCTGAAATAGCCCAAGGAATCAGCTGAGCTAATCATCAGACATTTCTTTGGTGAAATCTGATAGAAGCATTTGCCCACTTGTCTCATCACTATATTGAGGACTGGGACAATACAATACTTCAGACTTGAATGAATTTTGCTCCAGCACAGGAAAAGATACAACCCCCAACACTGCTTTTTTCAACTAACCAACCAACCAAAAAACCAAAATCCATTGTCAACCCATGGCTCATCCTTTTTCATGAGGCTTCTCACATTCCATTTGTAATGGTAACATGGTCACGAGATTTATGAACATGGATAGATTAGAATTGACAGATTGGTTGTTGTGAGGGACAACCACCTAGATTCCATCTGGAGTGTGTGCTTTGGCACAACTGCAAGGCGTTAATATTAGGTTACATGAAATCCATACATACCATCTGACCACATGCATATACCACACACACGGATACACTCCACAGAGACGATCATAGAAAAATTGGCTAAAAGAAATTTACGGTTGTTTATCTACACATATATTTATATACACACAGTAAAAGATTTGCTGCTGTAATCACAGTTTGTAAACATTGTGGAAAACACCCAGCAGAAGTCACTGCGGGCCTTTTGAAATGGTGACCACGTGAGGAGTGTGGGTAGGGAAGGCATTTAGGTTCATACTGAAAACCCAGGGACATGAAGAACCTTAAGTTCATGGTGGCATCTGGGAGTAATTATATTTCATTGACACAATAAACTCAGCTGGCCACTTTGAAATTATGTTTTCCATATTCCTACGTGGAAAAGGAATGACCAAAAACATCTCACTGCCAGTTAACATTTTAAAAGAAAGCAAAGGAATATATACATACATGTATATATGTATATGCATGTATATATATACATGATACATATGTGTATATTTGCACACACACATATACATGTTACTAATACCAAAAATAAACCTCAATGAGAATTTCCAAATCTAAAAATACACAATCCTTTTTTTCTAGCTTCGTTTTGGACTTCTATGCATTTCACTGAAAGTCTTGGGCATAGTTAAATGATACAAACATTTAAATTTTAGTAAATGGTATTTTGATTTTACATAAAATGCTTCTATTAAAAAACCAGGCTTGTGAAAAATAGAACTGTTTGATTCAAGCATTATTTTTCAATTTAACAGAAGAATAGGCACAAGATCTCCTAAAATGAAACCCCATTAAAAAAGAAAATCATATAGGTTCTTAAAAAGTTTGCATAGCAGCTATTAAACTGCCATATATGGATATCAGTCTGTGCTTTAAAATCCTGTAAGCTCCTGAAGCTTGAGAATTTATGTTTTAAAAAATAAGCCAGTGACATGAGAAATACTAACCTAACTTTTCACCTGAATTCCGTTTTATTTCTTTTTGGGGGCAAAAATATGTGTAAATGAGCTCAAATCATCATCTGTAGGCTACTATGCAGTTAAAAAATACTGGCACTGAATGACATTTCAAATAAAGGAGACTTCAACCCATACTGTGTTTGGCCAAAAAAACCACAATTACTTAAAAAAAAAAAAAAGAAAATCTTGTTACAATCTCTATAACTTTTTCACGGTGACTGGTCTTATTGAACATTCTATAGAACCACCATGAAAGTTTGCCATGTACTCGAAAAAATCTATTTTCATGCAAAGGTGGTAAATATCCTCCTGGTTTAACTGAACAATCTCCTTTCCCCATGCCAACTCCCACCATTTTTTAGGGCTGAAAATAACATGCAGAATAGGTAAATCAGATAAATCAAAGAAGTAAGATTCGTTGAATTTGTGGGTATAAACCAGTCAACCCTTCAACGTTTTGGAAAACATTTTTCCAGGGGGTGGGGCTGAGTCATGAGAGAAGGATGGAACAGATTCCTGGAGACACAGTGCTGTGTTGAATTTTTCCTCCAGTCGGGCTTGAAGTACACTGGTAACTGTTCAGTTTAGTTGATACTGTCCTTGTGGCTGCTCCTCTCTGTGTTATGGTTGTTTTGTTCATGGTTCTTCCACTGGATGCTGGTGCCATTCATGGGCACTGAGGTCATCAGGCTCTTGGACTGGTAACAGCAGCAGCAGAGGCAAGACTGGGAGAAGGAACAGACTCAGATTAAGAGGGGGCCACCAACTGTTCCCAGCAGAAACAAGGCTCACCAACAAGGGATGAATGTCCAGAGGCGTTTGAGGACAGAGTGTGGGCCTTGCCAATAATCTGGAGTAGGGAGTTTGTAACCTCTAGGGAGAAGTTAAATGGTTTCAGTTCAGTTCAGTTGCTCAGTCATGTCTGACTCTTTGTGACCCCATGAATCGCAGCATGCCAGGCCTCCCTGTCCATCACCAATTCCTGGAGTTCACTCAAACTCACGTCCATCGAGTCAGTGATGCCATCCAGCCATCTCATCCTCTGTCGTCCCCTTCTCCTCCTGCCCACAGTCCCTCCCAGCATCAGGGTCTTTTCCAATGAGTCAACTCTTCGCATGATGTAGCCAAAGTATTGGAATTTCAGCTTTAGCATCAGTCCTTCCAATGAACACCCAGGACTGATCTCCTTTAGAATGGACTGGTTGGATGTCCTTGCAGTCCAAGGGACTCTCAAGAGTCGTCTCCAAGTTAAATGGTTTATTCTAGTGCGAAATGACAGATCCTGTGTTTCTTGTTTTAATTGATTCACCAAGTCAAAGAGGAAAGGAAGGCAGTGTTGGTGGGGGGAACTGCTCTATGACTTGGGGTGGGCGAAGGTGGGAGGGACTGGGAAGGGCCTGGCTGCCTTCACTGCACCGCGTGCGTGCCTCTCTTACTTGGGCACCTCACCTGAGGCTCTTAAACAGCCCTCTGGGGTAGGTGCTATTTTCCTCCTGAATGAGAACAGGGAGGCTTAGAGAAGAGGCAGACCTGAACTCAGAACCCAGGAACTCTCTCTGTTGGACTCTTTCCCCTGGGTATGCTGCCTTTTTATGAATATCAGTCAAAACTGTGTTTAATTTTTGAGAGTTCGTACCTGGATTTTTTTCCCCACTTACCCTCTGGGGGTATATGTAAACTAATTTTATATGTAATATAAAGTTACATGTTACATATAATTTTAATTTATATTTAAATATGTAAACTAATTAGCAACTGATTTTACTCCAGATTACATAAATGTATTTGTTATGACCTGTATTTTAGTCAATCTTTCTTACAGCAGAATCTTTCTTAGAGCATTTCGTGACTTGTAAACATGACCCCAAAGACTGCCAAAGTGTGGCAGTAAGAACTTCCAGACCAAGTTTTATTGATGCCCGTGATTCTCTGGTTAATATCTGTCTGTCTCCTTTTAGACTGCAGGAGTCACAAAGGTAGTCACTTGTGTTTTTCCTCTCTTCTTTCCCTAATACTGATTAACTCATACCGAGCACTTTCTGTTGTCTCAAGCACCGAACCCACTTATTCCACCTTATGAGATAGATACAGTATCTGATACAGATACAGATACAGCATCTGATTTACTGATGGACAAACTGAGGAAGCAGGAGTGGCCCCCCTTGGACCTGGTTTTACATAGCTAGTGCAGAGCTGGGATGTAAATCAAGACTGTTCACTTCTAGATCCTGCACCCTTTAACTCTATGCTGCTGCTGCTGCTAAGTCGCTTCAGTCGTGTCCGACCCTGTGCGACCCCATAGACAGCAACCCACCAGGCTCCCATCCCTGAGATTCTCCAGGCAAGAACACTGGAGTGGGTTGCCACTGCCTTCTCCAATGCATGAAAGTGAAAAGTGAAAGTGAAGTCGCCCAGTCATATCCGACTCTTCGAGACCCCATGGACTGCAGCCTACTAGGCTCCTCCGTCCATGGGATTTTCCAGGCAAGAGTACTGGAGTGGGGTGCCATGGCCTTCTCTGGAACTCTATGCTACTCTTCCTAATATGTACCATAAAATGAAGTTAAACATCCTGGCCAAAATTAGCGGATTTCAATTAGGACTAATTCTATGCTAAAATCACTCTAGGAACTGGAAAAATAATACCTCAGTGAGAAGAGCTTGGAACTTCTGGAGAACACGTGTCGGCTTAGCTACAAGGAGGTCTGAAGAATGGAAGGAAACTGATTTTGAATTAAATTCCATTAGTTCAGATTTCCAGAGCCATAAACATTTACATTTCTTGAAAAGACTATTATGAAGTATACTATTAAGTAGCATTTAGCAAGAGCTTTCTTAACAATGAGTTTATGTTTTGTTGAGACCATGGTTAAAAGTCTAAGGCTACGTAAGGCATGAATAAGTTTAATCTATTCTGTTGGCCTTGGAGCTCAACTTGGAATATTTCTTTTCAAAGCATGATACTAAATTGGCATGCTACTAAATTAGTTCTTTTTATTTTAACTTTTGAGTATGTTGTTTGAATATATATTGCTTTTCTGTTATGCTGACAATTTGACACTCTTTCTAGGTAACAAAATGTAATATTCACTTCTTGTCTGAAAAGTTCAGCTGATGAAAGTACCATTGTGATTTTCACTTCTCGTCTGAAAAGTTCAGCTGATGAAAGTGGAATGAGCCATGCCTGTTGGATATTTAATACACACAGTTGGCTGTTCTTAAAAAAGACTTGCTTACAAAGCAGAAATAGAGACATAGATGTAGAGAACAAACGTTAAGGATGCCAAGGGGGACAGGGAGGTGGTAGGATGAACTGCGAGATTGGGATTGGCATATATGTACCACGAATACCATGTATAAAATAGAGAACTAATGAGAATCTATGGGAACTCTCAGTGCTCTGTGGTGGCCTAAATAGGAAGTGTATATATATATATATATATATATATATATATATATATATGGGGATATATGTATATGTATTATTTATAATAGAGTATAATTGCTTCAGAATGCTTTATTAGTTTCTGTCCAGCAATGTGAATCAGCAATACATATACATATACCCCATTATAAAAAAAAAAAATTGGAGAAGGCAATGGTACCCCACTCCAGTACTCCTGCCTGGAAAATCCCATGGACAGAGGAGCCTGGTAGGCTACAGTCCATGGGGTCGCTGAGGGTCAGACACAACTGAGCGACTTCCCTTTCACTTTTCACTTTTATGCATTGGAGAAGGCAGTGGCAACCCACTCCGATATTCTTGCCTGGAGAATCCCAGGGACGGGGGAGCCTGGTGGGCTGCCGTCTCTGGGGTCACACAGAGTCGGACACGACTGAAGTGACTTAGCAGCACCAGCAGCAGAAATAAAAATAAAGAAAAGACAGAAGAGGAAAAAAAAATTCCAATTAAATGAAAACAATTGAATTTGCTATTATATACTATCGCATATGGGCAGCTCAGCAGTAAAGAATCTGCCTGCCAGGTAGGAATTTGCTGTGTGACACAGGGAGCTTAGCCCAGTGCTCAGTGGCAACCTAGAGAGACGGGATGGGGAGGGAGGTGGGAGGTGGTTCAGGAGGGCGGGGGCATATGGGTACCTGTGGCAGATGTATGGCAGAAACCAACACAATATTGTAAAGCAATGATCCTCCGATTAAAAAAAAAAAAAAAAAAATCCACCCGCCAATTTAGGAGATGCAATTTTGATCCCTAGGTTGGGAAGATCCCCTGGAGTAGGAAATAGTAATGCATTCCAGCATTCTTGCCTGGAAAAATCCCACAGACAGAGGAGCCTGGCAGGCTACAGTCCATGGGGTCACAAAAGAATTGGACATGACTGAGTGACTACTCAGAGACATTACTTTGCCAACCAAGTTTCATCTAGTCAAGGCTATGGTTTTTCCAGTGGTCATGTATGGATGTGAGAGTGGACTGTGAAGAAGGCTGAGCGCCGAAGAATTGATGCTTTTGAACTGTGGTGTTGGAGAAGACTCTTGAGAGTCCCTTAGACTGCAATGAGATCCAACCAGTCCATTCTAAAGGAGATCAGTCCTGGGTGTTCATTGGAAGAAATGATCCTAAAGCTGAAACTCCAGTACTTTGGCCACTTCATGTCAAGAGTTGACTCATTGGAAAAGACCCTGATGCTGGGAGGGATTGTGGGCAGGAGGATAAGGGGACAACAGGGAATGAGATGGCTGGATGGCATCACCGACTCGATGGATGTGACTTTGAGTGAACTCTGGGAGTTGGTGATGGACAGGGAGGCCTGGCGTGCTGCGATTCATGGGGTCACAAAAAGTTGGACACGACTGAGCAACTGAACTGAACTGAACTGAGTGACTACACAACAGCAACAACCATCACATATAATCAATCATTAGTGCCAATAATTATTATGAAAAAGATCTTATTGCTAAAAGAAATACTTACCTGGAAACAATTTTTAAATTTCTTGCTCACAAAATATAGAGCTATTGGGTTGATACATGAATTCATGGTTGCCAAGTTAATACCGATGTAATCCATGAGCAGCAAGAAACTTGAGCAAAAGGAAATAGAAGAGATAAATTAGAACATCATGTTTTAAAACCTAATTAGCATTTGTCTCTAGAACAAGCATTTTTCTTGTCCAGGAGACATTTCTCAGAGGTGGCAGTCAAAATTATTTTTAAAGCCCTTGTTTAAATGGCAGTTTCAGTTCTGCAGGACATGTGCCGATATATCACCACTTGCTTAACTGGGGAGGGAGCAGCAAAATTATTGACAGGGCTTGCACAAAATTTTGAGGTTGATTATGCGCTGTGACAGATAAAGAAAAACAATCAACTTAGAAGATTTAATTTTCAGGGCTAACGTGAGTATAGAACAGGTGATTTTGTAAAAGTCTTAGAAATGTGAGATCAGAGAAACTCCAGTTTCCTTCTGAGCACAAAGGATCATACCTAAGTAATTCACATCGGTTCGTGTCCATTTCATCATATACAGTTTTCTTCAAAATGCGGCTTAAATGAAGAGGGAACCAGCACAGAGCAAAAATTACAACCAAGCAGAAAACTGTTTTTGCCACTTCTCGTCGCTAAAGAAAAGTGAGAGAAAAAAATACAATAAGTTCAGTGTTTTTCTACTAGAGAAGGGAGATACACGAAAGGAAGTAGTATAATGTCAGGTTAGTTTCCACCTGACATTGTAAAGCAATTATACTCCAATTTAAAAAAAAGTAGTAGATTGGGACAGAGTACTCGAAGAAGAGCCATAGCAGCCCACCCCACCACCCTCTACTCGTCAAGATTTGGAGTCCAGGAAACTCCCTTGGTCCAGTGGTTAGGACTCTGAGCTTCTCCTCCAGGAAGAAGCATGAGTTCGATCCCTGGTTGGGGAATTAAGATCCCACATCAGCATGCTGCTGCTTTTCCTATATAAATTGCAGCATAGTGCGGCCAAATAAAAAAATAGATAAGGTTTGGAGTCCAATTGTCTTAAGCAAGGAGTTGTTAGATATTCTTTTGGGGCAGCTGCCAGGAAGCATGGTAGCCTCAGGCTGGTTATTAGGGCCAGGTCAAAGGTTCGATGGTAGGCAGAGGCGGGGATGGGCTGGGGTTAAGCCAACACTGTGACTGAGTCTGTATGTCTGTGTATTTGTATGTCTGTTGAACACGGGGTGGGGGGAAGGTTAGTTACAAGTCTCCATAGCAGGTAATTCACCTACATTAATGTTAGCATGGTAGTCAAGGTGACTGACCCTACCATAATAACAAAATGGGACAAACCTAGGAAATTCCCTGGTGGTCCAGTGGTTAGGATTCTTGGCTTTCATTGCTGAAGGTCTGGGTTCAATCTAGCCTGAAACCAGTTCCCCTGGGAACTAAGATGCTGTAAGCTGTATGGCATTGGTACCACCCCCAAAACAATGAATAAGTCTACAAAGATGTTTGGAAAACAAAATAGGAATAGGAAACAGAAAAAGAAAAAGAAGAACAACGTGTTTTCTCCATTTCTTGATCTTGGAGAAAGCTGGCGTTCGGATTTTTTTGCTTTTAAAATTCTTTCATTAATGACGGGTAGTTGGCACCCCACTCCAGTACTCTTGCCTGGAAAATCCCACGGATGGAGGAGCCTGGTAGGCTGCAGTCCATGGGGTCGCGAAGAGTCGGACGCAACTGAGTGACTTCACTTTCACTTTTCACCTTCATGCATTGGAGAAGGAAATGGCAACCCACTCCAGTGTTCTTGCCTGGAGAATCCCAGGGACGGGGGAGCCTGGTGGGCTGCCGTCTATGGGGTCGCACAGAGTTGGACGTGACTGAAGTGACTTAGCAGCAGCAGGAGTTTCCAAAGATACAGTGTTTGCAAATATAGAGTGCGTGCGTGCTAAGTCACTTCAGTCCTGGCTGACTCTGCAACCATATGCACCATGGCCCGCCAGGCTCCTCTGTCCATGGGATTCTCCAGGCAAGGATACTGGAGTGGGTTGCCATTTCCTTCTCCAGGGGGTCTTCTTGACCCAGGGATCAAACCTACGTCTCTTGTTGCCTACATTTGCAGGTGGGTTCTTGACCACTTAGCGCCACCTGAGGGTAAGGAATTATCACCACAGACAGTTGGAAAAACGGGGACATGCTGACTCTGGCCTGACTCCAGTGGCAGGTTTACATGCCTTGGGATCTGCACAGGATCAGTAAAACCATGTTAGGAATTATCTGCAGCCAGTCATTTGGGTGCCTGTATTTGAGTATTATAGGGAATGGCATTAGGAAGCCCAACTGGGAACATAAAATACAACTTGTCTGTAACCGGGATCACTTAATGTCAAAATAAAACTGATTGAAAACAGAGTTTGGAAGGGTAAGGCTGGTTCAATCCAAAGCATACAGCATTAAGTAGGGGAAGCCTGCAATAAACCCACGTGATTGATAGAACTATTTAAAAAGATCTCAGGGCAGTTGTCACAAATTGTGGCTTTAGCCCCAAGAACTGGGATTTCTTTAGTCTTTGAGTTAGCTAGCTAGCTGGCTATGGCTTCAGAGAATGTGTAAACTGACTGATGATTGAGAACAATGCAGGATTCCTTTATTTATTAATCTATAGGAATGGGGGATCATTTTAAAGGGCCATTTTGTGTACACAGAATGACAGTGTAGAAAGGAGTGTATCGGGGGAGAGGCTATCTTTTTGGAGCACATCCTCAAAGTGAGTAAACTTATTTATTTAGGTTATGCCACATGGCATGTGGAATCTTAGTTCCCTCAGCAGGGATTGAATCTGTGCCCCATGCCACTGAAGTGTGGCCTCTTAACCACTCGACCTCCAGGGAAGTCTGCAAGAGGATAATTTTTTAAAAGGCAATATTAATACTTTGCCACATGACAGTCAGCTATTTGGTTAATCAATATCCATCCTCCTGAGTTTTCCTTACTATCATTCAGATCCTTGACTTTGTCACGGCAGCAGAGGAGCCCGGCTTCCTCATGCACACAGATCTTGTCAATTACGCTAGATAGAAGCCGTTGTGTGGGGTTTCTGACAAGATCAGATGTGTTCAGAGTGGTATGGCCATAGACATGTGGGGTTTCTGGAAAAGCTACTTAAATGTGGGGGCTACTCCTTCGGTGCACACACGCTAATGTGATCTGTATCCTTCCCTTTCTGGCTGCCTGGAAAGGAGGTCTAAGGGCAGAGCTGTAGCTGCCATCTTCCAATAATAAAGGAAAGGCGAGCACAGCAGCAGAACCCTGGCTTCTGAGTCCCTTGACCACTGAGCCGATGACATCTGAGCTTTCTGCTACAGGAGACAGATAAGCACCTACCTGGCCTACTCCCTGTTATTTTGGGTTTTCTGTTCACAATTATGCTCCATCGCTCAGTTGTATATGACTCTTTGCCACCCCATAAACTGTAGCCTGCCAGGCTCCTCTGTCCATAAGATTCTCCAGGCAAGAATACTGGAGAGAGCTGCCATTTCCTCCTCCAGAAGATCCTGAACCAGGGATCAAACCCACTTCTGCATTGGTAGGCAGATTCTTTACCACTGAGCCACTCGGGAAAATTTTCTGCTACCAGCATCCAAACACAACCCCTAGCTGATAAAGGTGTTGTCGGTATAGTGAAGAGAAATTCTAGAAAAACATACCAGAAGCAGGATTAAGAGCCATGTTGGACTTGGATGGGGTGGTAGGGTTTTCACTCTAAGCTAGCTCCCCTGCCACCCTCCATCTGCAAAGGCCTCCCAGCTAGGCGTGCTCTCCTGCAGTCAGAACCTGCTCGATCTTTGAGTGGGACACAAGGGAATGTCTACTGCATGGGGACCAAGTTTTGGATTCTAATGTCCATTTGGTTGCGCTAGTCTCTTAAACACCTGTATAATAAGGGTACATGCCTGTCTAGCTTATCTCACAGCGTATTTGGAGGAATCAAATACCAAAATGACATGGAAATACTCTTTGGGAAAGCTTAAAAAATGCCATGAAAATGTGAAGCAGCAGCAGCATCTTATTGCTCCCAACCCCTATTTAATTATTTTCAGAGCAGGTGTCACTCATAGCTTGAATAGGCTCAACTGTGGTGCTAATGCAAAAATCGACATTCAAAACCACTGTTTTTCACAAATCTATTCTAATTAGTTGGAGAAGGCAATGGCAACCCACTTCAGTGTTCTTGCCTGGAGAAATCCCGGGGATGGAGGAGCCTGGTAGGCTGCAGTCCATGGGGTCGCTAAGAGTCAGACATGACTGAGCGCCTTCACTTTCACTTTTCACTTTCATCCATTGGAGAAGGAAATGGCAACCCACTCCAGGGTCTTTCCTGGAGAATCCCAGGGACGGGGGAGCCTGGTGGGCTGCCGTCTATGGGGTCGCACAGAGTTGGACACGACTGAAGCGACTTAGCAGAGCAGAGCATTCTAATTAGTTACCTCTATTGCAGGAATGTGGGGAAGGCTGGCACCCCACCCCAGTACTTTGCCTGGACAATCCCATGGACGGAGGATCTGGTAGGCTTGTCCATGGGGTCGCTAGAGTCGGACACGACTGAGCGACTTCACTTTCACTTTCACTTTCATGCATTGGGGAAGGAAATGGCAACCCACTCAATGTTCTTGCCGAGAATCCCAGGGACGGGGGAGCCGTGGGCCCAGGGGCGCACGAGGGACGGGCGACAGCAGCAGCAGCAGCATTGCAGGAATGAAAGGTAATAGCTTAATATGTTTCACACCTGGAGTACTCCGAACTTTCATGCCTGGATGATGTCATGCTAAAGTTTCTCAAGATAATTTTCCTGTTAAATTTTAATAAAGGATAATAGCTACCATTTGTATAACATGTTAGATTTTTATGAAGTATGTGAATGCATGTTAATTCCTTTGGTTCTTAATAATAATGCCGATTCATATATTATTATGTCCAGTTTAAGATACTGAATTGAGGCTCAAAAAAATCAGTACTCTGGTCAAAAAGAGTTGCCGATGAAGACTGGTGCTCATGTATGGCAATCACACAGGGCAGTTATCCAGGCTCCATCAACAACTCACATTGACTTTTCGTGTGGCTGGTCGTCTTTACATACTTGTCTGTTGAAACTGAACAGTTACCCACAGTCCTGGTTTTACTCTTGGAATTAATACTTATCAACAGTATCTGACTACTTAGTATCAGCTGGGTTCTATTAGACACCGTGCATGCATTACATAATCCCTTTGATGTACTATGATATACATTTTATTAAAAAATTTTAAGACTCAAAATTGAGTTAGTATTTGCACAGAAAAGTGCAGGTGGGACCTCCCTGGTGACCCAGTGGCTAAGACTCCTCACTCACAATACAGGGGGCCTGGGTTTGATCCCTGGTCAGGAAACCAGATCTCACAGTCAAATAAATAAATATTTAAAAGGGCAGATATTATTTTATACACTTTTCAAAAAACTAGAAGTTCAGAGAGAGAAAGTAATTGCCCAGTGTCACAGAGTCAGCAAACAGAAGCTTCACAACTTTATCTGTCCTGTTTGCTGCCTGGGAGAAACAGATAGGCTCCTACTGACAGGTTCAGAATTTTTCTACGACTTTAGGCGTTCCAAAATTTGACTTCTTATGTAACCAATCCCATTTCTTTCCATGAGTCATACCTTAGATGTTGCTCTCATGAGGTCTGTCTCCTTTTCCTACTCCTCAAATGCATGGTACTCATGTATGTTCTAGCTAGACCCCCATCAGGAACAGTTTAATCCTCCTTATGCATGAACAGTTTCTTCATGACTTTATCTCATATCCTCCTTGGCTTTCTATAGCACAGGCTACTTTTTACCACACCTTGTGATTCTGTTTTTCAATTATCTCATGTTTGTGTTTTATTTCCACAACAAGACTGTAAAACCTGCTGGGGAGAAAGTCATGTGCTTCTTTTTTTCCATATTCCTGGTACAATTCCAAGCCCAGTTCAATGTACTACTAATCACAAACACACATTTGATAGATACTCTTGGCAAAATTAACGAATAGTTCCTCTCTATTTGGGCCCTGCCCCCAGGGCCATCTGTTTCATAGGTCAGGTCCTGACTTCACTGGAGAAATGCTCAATACTCTAAAGAAAACAAGGCATACAGACAAGTAAGACAGTATTTTAATTTTTAGGAAATCAGGCTAAATCTGCAAAACACAGTATCCATAGTCCTTTCGTTGTCAAGGACAAACCAGTCTTGGCCAGATTGTCATGACCTTATCAGGTTTACCTGTTTCAGATGCTCACTGAGGGCAATTCTCAGGCTGCCGTTCCTTCGGTTTAACATCTCACAAGTCATGAGGGTATAGAAGATCGCAGTGCACACCAGGGGCATGCAGAAGTAGAACCCGAACAGCCACCAGTCCTTAACATCTTGATAGAACTGGAAAGAGGAGAGGAGGGAGAGAGGAGGAAGGGCGTTAGAAGGAGAGTTCGCTGCGCAGCGCCTCTGCTGGCTTCAACGTCTCCATGCTTACAGCTATGTTTGTATATTCATACTCTCTGCTGGCGGTAATGGGCTTGGAGGTTGTGCTCAAAACTCACCTAAACTGAAAAGTCCAAACACGTAGTTTCTGATTTAGCTGTGTGTTGTGTGTTGTTTATAACAGCACACAAAGAAATTGCATTAATATTATTCTGACAGTACTATTCACAATAGCCAAGACATAACAGCAACCTAAATGTCTATTGACAGACGAATGTGGTATACATATATATATACACACACACACCATATATATATATACACACCAAATATATAACAGTATACACCATATATATACATACACACTATGTATGTATATTATATTATATATAATATGTATATATACAGTGGAATATTACTCAGCCATAAAAGGAATAAAATAATGCCATTTGCAGCAACAAGATGGACCTAGAGATTATCATACCAAGTGAAGTAATTTAGAGACAGACAAATAACATATGATATCACTTTATGTGGAATCTAAAATATAGCACAAATGAACTTATCCATGAAACAGGAACAGATGCACAGACAGAGAGCAGACTTGTGGTTACCAAGTGGGAGGTCGGGTGGGAGAGGGATGGGTTGGAAGTCCTGGATTAACAGCTGCAAACTATTACATATAGAATGGATAAACAACAAGGTCCTACTCTATAGCACAGGGAACTATATTCAATATCCTTTCATAAGTCATAATGGAAAAGAATGTGAAAAAGAAAATATATAACAGAATAACTTTACTATATAGCAGAAATTAACACAACATTGTAAATCAGCTACAATAAGTTTAAAATTACCCAAATTATTAAACAACTTTAATAATTATTAACAGTTATTATTTTTAATAAACTGAAGTTGGTTTGAATTACACAGTGGAAGAACCCTCATCAATAAAAAGAATTCCCTTTCAAAGCTCACAAAACATGCTTTTGAGACATACAGAATCTGTATTGGTGATTCTCAACATTTTGCTAGTGCCTGGTTTACTTCTGACTGTTGTGGTGAAAGTGTTCTTAATGTGCCTGTCTTGTTTGGAAAGAGCGAAGGTTGTGAATGGCTTATCTGTGGAGCTCTGGTTGTTGGGAGTTAACCCTTTGTCTGGTATGTCTGCTATGCGACCTCAGCTAGCCAGTGTGAGCCATCAATAACCATGTCCTTCCTCTCGCTCTTAATACTTACCACCTGGAAACTATTGAGGCAGAGTAGCTTATCTGAAGGCATGTTGAACCTGATCTCCCTGTGGACAGGATTTGTAAATACCAGGATTACTCAGTTTTATGTCTTTTTAACGGAGAAAATGTAATACCCCATAAAAATGGAAATTAGAAAATTATAGCTAAATTCTTCCTCCCACTAAATTAATCACCAACTTGGGAAGAACGCTTTTCCTTTCCTAATGCTGTTTCTGCAGATAGTTTATTTACTAAGGATAATGCAGCCTCCTGCAATATCTCAGTTCCCACAGTAAAAAATAATCACACTGCTCTGTGAAAAACTGGAGAGTTTCTGAATATAGAAAGAGGCCCAGTAGGCTGCATTTATAACATGTCTATTAAAATATGCTATAAATGGTTCCTGAGGAAAAAAAAGTTCTGGGCAGGGGTTCATAACTATTTTTATGTCAGGGACCCCTTTGGATTTCTGGTGAAGACTATAATTCTTTCTGAGACTAATATTTTTTTTTAAAAATTTTATTTTATATTGGAGTATAGCTGATTAACAATTTTGTGATGGTTATAAGTGAACAATGAAGGGACTATGCCATACATATACATGTATCCATTCTCCCCCAAACTCCCCTCCCATCCAGGCTGCCACATAACATTGAACAGAGTTCTATGTGCTATACAGTAGGTCCTTGTTGGTTATCCATTTTAAATATAGCAATGTGTACATGTTGATCCCAAATTCCTTAACTATCTCTTTGCCATACTCTTCCCCCTCTGGCAACCATAAGTTTGTTGAGAATAATGCTTTTAAATGCATGAAATAAAATATGTACCAATACAATGGAAACAAATTACATCAAAACATAGCTAACAAAAATATGAAAAAGAAAATTCTAATATCACAATATATGGGTTTATTAACAAATTAAATGACAGATCTAATGAGTTCTATCAGAATGTGGAACCAATGAGAATGTAAATAACATTTCCAGATTATATGTTAGTGAAAAAAAACAACATGTTACTGTTAAACACTACTGTGATTTGTTGCCTACATCCACATTAATTAGAAGGAAATGATAAATTTAAGTTAGATAAATTAGAAGTTAGTGAAAATAAACATATAATTTCCTTTTCCTTCAAGTTCACAGACCACTGAATTGTAGCCTCAGGTTAAGTGCAGAGTCTCAAAGGAGTTGGCATATTCAAATCTGTTTATACAAATATTTTCCTATTCACGTCCCACTGTAGAAAGATCTTAGTACTGAATTTAAAACACAAACAAAAGAATCAGAAGAACTCTTCATTTAAGCACAATGCACACACTCCTTGAAGAAGCCCCTTCCTTTGCACTCCCTCCTTCTGGGTGCACTGAGGGTGGGGGTTTGGAGCCCAGAAGCAGCTGTGGGGGTCCTGGGAGTTGGCCCTTGCTGGAGGAGACTGGATGGAGTCCCCTGCCCCTTCTGTGGCCAGGCCAGTCCAGAATGGGGTCACACATTTCTTTTGAACTGATGTCATCAACAAGGGTACAGAGGGGCCTCCCTCCAGTCTGTGTGAGTCCTTAGCCACTGCAGTTGTGGACGACTCTTTGTGACTCCATGGACTGTAGCCTGTCAGGCTCCTCTGTCCATGGGGATTCTCCAGGCAAGAATCCTGGAGTGGTTGCCATGACCACTCCAGGGCATCTTTCCCACTCAGGGATTGAACCGGTGTCTCTTATGTCTCCTGCATTGGCAGATGGGTTCTTTACCACTACCACCACCTGGGAAGTCCCTCCCTCCAGTCTGCTGCTGCTGCTGCTGCTAAGTCGCTTCAGTCGTGTCTGACTCTGTGCGACCCCATAGACGGCAGCTCACCTGCTTCCCTGTCCCTGGGATTTTCAAGGCAAGAACACTGGAGTGGGTTGCCATTTTCTGCTCCAATGCATGAATGTGAAAAGTGAAAAGGAAGTCGCTCAGTCATGTCCGACTCTTAGTGACCCCATGGACTGCAGCCTACCAGGCTCCTCTGTCCATGGGATTTTCCAGGCAAGAGTACTGGAGTGGGGTGCCATTGCCTTCTCTGTCCCTCCAGTCTAGGTTAGAGCAAAGCTGAGGAGGAAAGACTAGAAGAAGAAGGGGAATCAAATTCGAAAAAGAGACTAGGGGGAAAGAGAAGCCTAAAACCTTAGACTTGAAAAGAAATCTACAAAATCATCAGTTCATGGGACTCCCTGGCAGTCCAGTGGCTAAGACTTGGTGCTTTTAATGCAGGGGGTGCTGATTGGATCTGTAATCAGGGAACTAAGATCCTGCAGGCTGAGCCATCAGCGAAGCCAGGTAGCACTGGGGGTAAAGAACTTGCCTGCCAAAGCAGTATCTGTAAGAGACGTGGGCTTGATCCCTTAGTTGGGTAGATCCCCTGGAGGAGGAAATGGCAACCCACTCCAGTACTCTTGCCTGGAGAATCCCAAGAACAAAGGGACCTGGCAAGTCCATAGGCTCACAAAGAGCTGGAAGTGACTGAAGCAACTTAGTATGCACGCATGTAAGATCTTGCATGCTGAGGGGTGTGACCAAAAAATGATCAGTTCAAACTCAGTACTGTTTATGCAACCCTCCAGGCACCCCCGCCCCTGCCTGAAGGGCAGCCACTCTTAGCTTCATTGCTAACAAGGAGATGCATTCTTGTGAAGAAACCCATTTCCTTTTACCCAGCAAGATCCATCAGTAAGTTCCTTATTACACCGAGCCTCTTTTCTAATGTTTTCAACAGAGGTATCCAGATCGCTCATTCACACTGCCCAAATTCTGAGAATACACAGAAGAACTACACAAAAAAGATCTTCATGACCCAGATAATCACAATGGTGTGATCACTGGACTAGAGCCAGACATCCTGGAATGCAAAGTCAAGTGGGCCTTAGGAAGCATCACACCACATAAAGCTAGTGGAGATGATAGAATTCCAGTTGAGCTATTTCAAATCCTGAAAGATGATGCTGTTAAAGTGCTGCACTCAATATGCCAGCAAATTTGGAAAACTCATCAGTGGCCATGAAACTGGAAAAGGTCAGTTTTCATTCCAATCCAAAGAAAGGGAATGCCAAAGAATGTTCAAACTACTGCACAATTGCACTCGTCTCACACACTAGCAAAGTGATACTCAAAATTGTAAAAGCCAGGCTTCAACAGTATGTGAACTGTGAACTTCCAGATGTTCAAGCTGGATTTAGAAAAGGCAGCAGAACCAGAGATCAAATTGCCAACATCCGTCGGATCATAGAGAAAGCAAGAGAGTTCCAGAGAAACATCTATTTCTGCTTTATTGACTACACCAAAGCCTTGACTGTGTGGATCACAACAAACTGTGGAAAATTCTGAAAGAGATGGGAATACCAGACCACCTGACCTGTCTCCTGAGAAATCTGTATGCAGGTCAAGAAGCAACAGTTAGAACTGGACATGGAACAATAGACTGGTTCCAAATTGGGAAAGGAGTACATCAGGGCTGTATATTGTGGCTCTGCTTATTTGACTTATATGTAGAGTACATCATGTGAAATGCTGGGCTGGATGAAGCACAAGCTGGAATCAAGATTAACAGGAGAAGTATCAATAACCTCAGATAGCAGATGATACCACCCTAATGGCAGAAAGCGAAGAACTAAAGAGCCTTTGTTGAAAGTGAAAGAGAAAAGTGAAAAAGTTGGCTTAAAGCTCAACATTCAGAAAACGAAGATCATGGCATCTGATCCCATCACTTCATGGCGAATAGATGGGGAAACACTGGAAACAGTGAGAGACTTTATTTTTGGGGGCTCCAAAATCACTGCAGATGGTGACTGCAGCCATGAAATTAAAAGATGTTTGCTCCTTGGAAGGAAAGCTATGACCAACCTAGACAGCATATTAAAAAGAGAGACATTAATTTGCCAACAAAGGTCCATCTAATCAAAGCTACGGTTTTTCCAGTGGTCATGTATGGATGTGAGTTGGAGTATAAAGAAAGCTTAGCACAAAAGAATTGATGCTATTGAACTATGGTATTGGAGAAGACTCTTGAGAATCCCTTGGAGTATAAGGAGATCCAACTAGTCCATCCTAAAGGAAATCAGTCCTGAATATTCATTGGAAGGATTGATGCTGAAGCTGAAACTCCAATACTTTGGGCACCTGATGTGAAGAACTGACTCATTGGAAAAGACCCAGATGCTGGAAGGCATCAGGAGGAGGAGAAGGCAGGAGGAGAAGGGGACAGTAGAGGATGAGATGGTTGGATGGCATCACCAACTCAATGGACATGAGTTTGAGCAAGCTCTGGGAGTTGGTGATGGACAGGGAAGCCTGGTGTGCTGCAGTCCACGGAGTCGCAAAAAGTCGGACATAACTGAGCGACTGAACTGAACTGAAATTCTGAGCACTTCTCCTACTTCATTTTTCACTGTGGATGTTGACTTAGTGAAAAAAGTCAGTAGCTCAGTAGAAAACTTTAATTTTAAGGTTGCCAACTTGGCTCTGTTCATGAACACTTTAAATTTTAAAACAAGAATTTCCAAGCAGGGTACCTTATCAACCATAAGACCACAAATTTTTGTGAATTTTCCAAGGTAGAAAACATACTGTAAATTGTCTGTAAATGATTAAAGGTGGAACCAGACTTTGTGAAACTTACATCAAAGCACTGAATTAGGCTGATTTAAGAGAAATTGAAATAGTTACTCTTAGTTTTTCTCCTTGGTCTACATGGGACTAGTTTTGTGAGGAAATATACATTTGAAATGCTTCCTTACATGGTAGGCTATGTAATTAAGCTGGTCATAAAAATTAATGTGGTCAGGTATAATAAATAGCAACTGAATTTGTTACACTAAAATGCTTTTTAAAAAAAGTTCTGCAAATTTATATTATATCATATTAGGATCTGAACTAAGCACACATGAGAATGACTTCTACTTTTAATTAGTAGGAGATCCAACCAGTCCATCCTGAAGGAGATCAGCCCTGGGATTTCTTTGGAAGGAATGATGCTAAAGCTGAAACTCCAGTATTTTGGCCACCTCATGTGAAGAGTTGACTCATTGGAGAAGACTCTGATGCTGGGAGGGATTGGGGGCAGGAGGAGAAGGGGACCCAGAGGATGAGATGGCTGGATGGCATCACTGACTCGATGGATGTGAGTCTGAGTGACCTCCGGGAGTTGGTGATGGACAGGGAGGCCTGGCATGCTGCAGTTCATGGGGTCGCAAAGAGTCGGTCATGACTGAGCGACTGATCTGATCTGATCTGATCTTTAAAAAATGTGTGAGAAACATGCATTTCCCAAAGGAGCATCAAAGAAGTGTCAGCGTGTCTGTCAGAGGGAAATCGTTGTGCTGTGTTCCTTATTCTCAAAACAAATAGCACTCCTTGCATATACATCAATCTCTCTCAGCTTCAGAATTCTGAGTTGTTAGGCACAGAGCAGAGTGGTGTCTACAGTTACAAAAGAGAAAACAAGAGTAGTTGTTCTAGTCCAGAAGCTAAGCCCTGGCTTAACATCTACTTTTCATGCCACTGAATAATACAGTAAGTCTCCTACAGATGAGTGAATTACGTTCTACAAGAGCGTTCATAAATCCAATTTGTTCCTAAGCCCGACAAAGTCAGCCTAGGTACCGAACTAACACAGTAAGTTATGTAGTGCTGGACTGTAACAGGTTTATTGTACTTTTCACACAAATAAGATATAAAAAAAACAAATGATATACAAAAAACAAAATACAAAGAAAATATTTTTAATCTTAGAGTGTAGTATAGTATCTTGAAAAAGCACAGTGGTACAGTATGCCAGCGGGCATACAGGCACATGTGCACATCTCTGAAAGTTCACAACTTGAGGGCTCATTTGTAGGGGACTTACGGTATTTGACACAACCAACAGAGTAAGCCAGGCTTCCCTGGTGGCTCAGACGGTAAAGATTCCACCTGCAGTGCGGGAGACCTGGGTTCGATCCCTGGGTTGGGAAGATTCCATAGAGAAGGGAACAGTACCCACTCCAGTATTCTTGCATGGAAAATCCCACGGGTGAGCCTGGCAGGCTACAGTCCATGGGGTTGCAAAGAGTCGGCTGTGACTGAGCGACTGGGCGCACACACAGCACACAGCATCGTAAATCACACTGGGCAGTGCAGTGGTATCAAGTCTTGGTGATGGTAAATGAAGACCTCTCCCACTCCCTAATTAATTTCCTTTAGACTATTCATACCTCCATGAATTTTGACGTGGCGTTGAGCATACAGGTTCTGTGCTGTGCACCCTTGTATTCAAAAGGTACCATGACAAAGCCAATGGCTTCAGGGATGGCCAGGATAAAAGAAAGGATCCAGATGGAGACAATCTCAATGGCTGTGACCAGGGGAATCCCAATTCCCTGAACACGACTCCAGGAGGCAACTGCTCTGTACCTGGGGGGAAAAAAAACAAAAACAAAAAAAAAAAGAAAAGAGGAGAGTGATGGAACCAACTTGTTAGGAAATTTTGTTATTTCAACTCAATAAAACTTCTATTAATAAATGCTGGAAAATCCTTCCATTGGCCACTGACCAACCATGGCTTTTTAGGAATTATCTGTGTGTGAAAAACAGTTGGGGCCATTAAAAGTTCCACCTGTTTGGGGTTCAACTAGCTGGCAGGCTTGAGTCTGAGATCTTCACTTGGGGGTTTAGTAAAATCTTGAGAGAGTTTAGGATGTGGCCACTAAGACAGGTGTGCTATGCTTTTTAAGCTATGGGAAAAATTGGGTAGTGAAAACTGCTGGTATTTATTATGGTAATATCTTATTTCTGTTTCTATATTAAAAAAACTTGGAATATTATATATCAAGTGGATCTAGATATCTTTAAGTGAATCATGACCATAGATAGTCCATTGTTTTCTCCCTTCTTTGATCCTCAAATTATGGTTACAGTGGGTGGCCATTTTAGTAAATAAATATTTTTAATCATTACACTTTAGTGTAGTCAATGAAACAGAAGTAGATGTTTTTTTCTGGAATTCTCTTGCTTTTTCGATGAGACAACAGATGTTGGCAATTTGATCTCTGGTTCCTCTGCCTTTTCTAAATCTAGTTTGAACACCTGGAAGTTCTTAGTTCATGTACTGTTGAAGCCTAGCTTGGAGAATTTTGAGCATTACTTTGCTAGCATGTGAAATGAGTGCAATTGTGTGGTAGTTTGAACCTTCTTTGCCTTTCTCTGGGATTGGAATGAAAACTGACCTTTTCCAGTCCTGTGGCCACTGCTGAGTTTTCCAAATTTGCTGGCATACTGAGTGCAGCGCTTTAACAGCATCATCTTTTAGGATTTGAAATATCTCAGCTGGAATTCCATCACCTCCACTAGCTTTGTTTGTAGTGATGCTTCCTAAGGCCTACTTGACTTTGCACTCCAAGATGTCTGGCTCCAGGTAGGTGATCACACTGTCGTGGCTATCTAGTTCATAAAGATCTTTTTTGTACAGCTCTTCTGGGTATTCTTGTCAATTCTTCTTAACATTTTCTGCTTCTGTTAGGTCCATACCATTTCTTTTATTGTGCCCATCTTTGCATGAAATATTCCCTTGATATCTCTAATTTTCTTGAAGAGCTCTCTAGTCTTCCCCATTCTATTGTTTTCCTCTATTTCTTGCATTGCCCACTTTGGAAGACTTTCTTATCTCTCCTTGCTATTTTTGGAACTTTTGGAACTGGTTCAAAATTGGGAAAGGAGTACATCAAGGCTCCATATTGTCACCCTGCTTATTTAACTTCTGTGCAGAGTACATCATGCGAAATGCTGGGCTGAATGAAACACAAGCTGGAATCAAGATTGCCGGAAGAAATATCAATAACCTCAGCTATGCAGATGACACCTCCGTTATGGCAGAAAGCAAAGAGAACTAAAGAGCCTCTTGATGAAGGTGAAAGAGGAGAGTGAAAAAGCTGGCTTAAAACTCAACATTCAAAAAACTAAGATCATGGCATCTGATCCCATCACTACATGGCAAATAGATGGGAAAACAATGGAAACAGTGACAGACTTTATTTTCTTGGGCTCCAAAATCACTGCAGATGGTGACTACAGCCAAAAAATTAAAAGATGCTTTCTCTTAGGAAGAAAAGCTATGACAAACCCAGACAGCATAGTAAAAATCAGAAACATCATTTTGCTGACAAAGGTGCATATCGTGAAAGCTATGTTTTAATACCAGACCACCTGATCTGCCTCTTAAGAAATCTGTATGCAGGTCAGGAAGCAACAGTTAGAACTGGTCATGGAACAACAGACTGGTTCCAAATAGAAAAAGGAGTACGTCAAGGCTGCATATTGTCACCATGTTTATTTAACTTATATGCAGAGTACATCATGAGAAATGCTGGACTGGAAGAAACACAAGTTGGAATCAAGATTGCCGGGAGAAATATCAATAACCTCAGATATGCAGATGACACCACTCTTATGGCAGAAAGTGAAGAGGGGCTAAAAGCCTCTTGATGAAAGTGAAAGTGGAGAGTGAAAAGGTTGGCTTAAAGCTCAACATTCAGAAAACGAAGATCATGGCATCTGGTCCCATCACTGCATGGGAAATAGATGGGGAAACAGTGGAAACAGTGTCAGACTTTGTTTTTCTGGGCTCCAAAATCACTGCAGATGGTGACTGCAGCCATGAAATTAAAAGACACTTGCTCCTTGGAAGGAAAGTTATGACCAACCTAGATAGCATATTCAAAAGCAGAGACATTACTTTACCAACAAAGGTTCGCCTAGTCAAGGCTATGGTCTTTCCTGTGGTCATGTATGGATGTGAGAGCTGGACTGTGAAGAAGGCTGAGCGCCGAAGAATTGATGCTTTTGAACTGTGGTGTTGGAGAAGACTCTTGAGAGTCCCTTGGACTGCAAGAAGATCCAACCAGTCCATTCTGAAGGAGATCAATCCTGGAATTTCTTTGGAAGGAATGATGCTAAAGCTGAAACTCCAGTATTTTGGCCACCTCATGCGAAGAGTTGACTCATTGGAGAAGACTCTGATGCTGGGAGGGATTGAGGGCAGGAGGAGAAGGGGACGACAGAGGATGAGATGGCTGGATGGCATCACTGACTCGATGGATGCGAGTCTGAGTGACCTCCGGGAGCTGGTGATGGACAGGGAGGCCTGGCGTGCTGCGGTTCATGGGGTCGCAAAGAGTCGGACACGACTGAGCGACTGATCTGATCTGATGTTTTTCCAGTAGTCATGTATGGATGTGAGCGTTGAACCATAAAGTGGACTGAGCACCGAAGAATTGATGTTTTTGAACAGTGATGCTGGAGAAGACTCTTGAGAGTCCCTTGGACTGCAGGGAGATCCAACCAGTCAATCCTAAAGGAAATCAATCCTGATTTTCATTAGAAGGACTGATGCTGAAACTGAAGCTCAATACTTTGGCCACCTGATGCGAAGAACTGACTCATTAGAAAAGACCTTGACGCTGGGAAAGATTGAAGGCAGGAGGAGAAGGGGACGACAGAGGACAAGATGGTTGGATGGCTGACTCAATGGAGATGAGTTTGAGCAAACTCTGGGAGATAATGAAGGACAGGGAAGCCTGGCGTGCTACAGTCCATGGAGCTGCAAAGAGTTGGACATGGTTGAGCAACTGAACAATAACAAAATCATAATACTTAAAAATGTAAAAGAATAACTATAGCTCTCCCATGTGGCCTGGTGCCAGACTATGTAAAACTGAACTAAATATACTTTGGTTCCTAATCTTTAGGGTTTATAATTTAATATAAAAAAGATGGTTCATCCAGAAGCGCAGGATATAAATGTAACTGAACAATTTTGCCAATCAAAACACCAACTGGCATTAAGAAATTGTGTTCACCTTACTTCTTACCTTAATATTTTATCATAATAATCACATTTAAATGTTAAGTCTAAAGAAAGTTTGGTTTCAGAAACTCTGTGCTCTTTGACCTGATGTGATGGTCTGGTGCTAACTGCTTTCAGATTTTGCTGTTAAGAAAGGACCTGGGATGTGGTACAGTATTTTTGTGGCTTCATTCTCGAAATTTTTGCTGCTGATGTAATGGAAAGGAAACATTTTCTTTTTATAGCTTTCATTAGAGAGTGCCAGAAGAAGGCCATAAAACAGACCAAGGCACTGGAGACAGGTGCATGTGGGTTTGCAGGCCGGGCAACTGGACGGGAACGAGAGTCAGCAATACCAAGGCAAGATACAAAATACCCATCGCCACTGAAATGAGCCCTTGATCACTTACAGTTAGTGTTCTGTCTCAGTGCATCTAAAAAGTGCATGTGTGAAAACACAACTCCTAGGAATTATGCTACCTTGTTCTTCACTGTAGGTTAGAACCTAGAGTTTGGTACACACAATGATGCCACTTGGCATATATATAGCTCAATTTGCTGGAGAAATGTTTTGCAAAAGATTTTTAGGGTAAATAAGATTGGTGTACAATGAGAATCTCTGAAAAGTCCAGACTAGTCCAGAATGGGATAAAATACAGCTATGCAAACAGACCAAGAAAATCCTTTTACGATATAGCCAACATTGCATTTTAAAATTTATGGTTATTACCAGTGGAATAAAGACTGCAATATATTTTGCTTTCTACTTCTGTTGACTTTGCTGCCTTATTAGACTGGCAGGCTGATGTCCAGTAAAAGCTAAAAGGAATGGAGACGGGATGTCTATATCTTGAGGCTGCTGATAAATTTTATCTATTTCTTCTCCCCTTTTCTTATCAGGAAAGGTGATGTAAATACAACACTTTATCTTTTAAGAGAGCCAGAAAGCCAGATTTCTTAGGCAGGATTGGAGATAGAAGGTGGTTTAGTAAGAAAATGTGGTCTATATGTTCTAATGATGAATATATGCACAGAGAAGCTTCATTCTGTAATGTGCCAATGAGTTGTCAGAATATTACATATCTATAATCCAATATAAATTCAACATTTAAAAATAAGTAGAAGTAATTTTTCATATCTAGTTGAGCAAATGATTCATAATCAGTCTGCTCCTTCCTTAACCCTCAGGACTAAGAATGTTTTCCATTTTTAATCACACTGATCTTGTTTCTTGAGAAAACAAAAGCAATTACAAATAATCACTTGTGATGACAAAGGTGGAGAAAGATGTGGAGAATAAGAAATACTGGATGTTCCAAAAATGATTTCTCTCTGGAGAGAAAAACATAACACATAACACTTAATATGTTCTTATTCAGATCAGATCAGATCAGTCACTCAGTCGTGTCCGACTCTTTGCGACCCCATGAACCGCAGCACGCCAGGCCTCCCTGTCCATCACCAGCTCCCGGAGGTCACTCAGGTTCTTATTAGGTGTGACTATAAATGACCTTCAATCTAGTTGGTGTGTTTATATATGATATATGACACTGTCATTGAAAATCTGCAAGTGTGGAGCCAACTGCAAACAAATAATATTCTGGAAATAATTCCTTCTCTTTGAAATGCTTTCTTCACTTGGTTTAGACCATCTTCTGCTTGTTTTCCTCCTGCTGATGGGATTGGTCACTTCATCTCATCTCCTTGGCTGGACCATGCCCATGCCTCAGATTCTTAGTACTGGATTTCTCTGTAGCCCTTGGACCCTCTTTCTATCTAGCTGCTCTCTCCTAGTAATCTCAACTATTATCAGGGCTTTAGTATCATTTAAACTACCTAGATAGCATATTAAAAAGCAGAGACATCACTTTGCCAACAAAGGTTCGCCTAGTCAAGGCTATGGTTTTTCCTGTGGTCATGTATGGATGTGAGAGTTGGATTGTGAAGAAGGCTGAGTGCCGAAGAATTGATGCTTTTGAACTGTGGTGTTGGAGAAGACTCTTGAGAGTCCCTTGGACTGCAAGGAGATCCAACCAGTCCATTCTAAAGGAGCTCAGTCCTGGGTGTTCATTGGAAGGAATGATGCTAAAGCTGAAACTCCAGTACTTTGGCTACCTCATGCGAAGAGTTGACTCGTTGGAAAAGACTCTGATGCTGGGAGGGATTGAGGGCAGGAGGAGAAGGGGACGACAGAGGATGAGATGGCTGGATGGCATCACTGACTCGATGGATGTGAGTCTGAGTGACCTCCAGGAGTTGGTGATGGACATGGAGGCCTGGCGTGCTGCGATTCATGGGGTCGCAAAGAGTCGGACACGACTGAATGACTGAACTGAAAGGAACTGAATGAATACACGTGGAATCTAGCTGCAGCTATTTGGACACTTCTTTGGTTGGGTGTGTCATCTGGGCTGGCCTGTGGCTGCTTTGACCAGTTGAGCACAGCTGGAATCATGCTTTATCAGTTTCACACCTGTCCTCTCCACTGAACAGCAGGTGCTACCCTGGAGCTCCGAGCCGGCTGGAGCAGTGTTGGGCAGCCCTGGGCTCCTGGAAAGGGAGACGTGCTCCGCTGAGCTCACATGTCTAGTTGTTCCTATCAAAGGGCCAGTCATGTGAGTTTTGGAACCATGAAACAAGCTCAGGAGCCACCTGAAATCCTGAAGGAGACCCCAGTCAGAGTAATAAGGAGTGGAAGAATTTCCCCAACTTCTGCCCTACAACATGGTCAGACTGTAAGAAAATGATGATTGTTCTAAACCACTCAGTTTGGGGTAGTTTCTTACTAAAGAAAAATGAGGCAGCAAAAACCAGTCACCTGATCTTGACAAGAGAATTAAAAGAGTGAAAAACTTTGCAATGGGGAACAGACTCCAAAATGAGATCCTGAGTTGCACTACACACAGTTTTTATGGTTTAGTCGTTTAGTCCCTAAGTTGTGTTTAACTCTTGCAACCCCATAAACTGTAGCCGGCCAGGCTCCTCTGTCCATGGGATTTCCCAGGCAAGAATACTAGAGAGGGTTGCCATTTCCTTCTCCAGGAGACATTCTTGACCCAAGAACCAAACCTACATCTCCTGCACTGGTAGGCGGATTCTTTACCACTTCCTAGGAGCCACGAGGGAAACCCATTACATGCAAGGTGAAAGAAAAATCAAAACACAGGAGAAAAAAAGAGAAACCAAGACCAAGTCTAAGTAAAAATGAAGTGTTTTAGAAAATCACTTCCATGCTTCTTGAGTCACGGTCAATTTTTGAGACTATCACGGAAACCACCGAGTAACTACTTGAAATGAGGGATGAGGAACTGATGCAAATCAATCAAAGCTGCCTTATTAATGGATCCTTGCAACTTTCCCAGGTATCTAATTACACATCATCTGGAGTAGTTGTTAAAGGAGTTTTATCTTTTTATAGCTTCCTTTCCCAGGCAGCTTTTAACTACAGTTTGGAGCTGTAACCAGACCTCTTTACTGGTCTGACCCCCATCATTTCCCACTTTAAACACCCCCGTTAACCTTAAAAAGAATAGCATTTAATTCCTTTTTCCAATCCCTGCCCCTCCTTTTTTCCATGAAGCAAAGTACCATAGAGTGCTTGCCACTTAAAGCATGTGAGAATACTTAATCAAATTATTGGTAATGGCTGGTATAAGTGATCAGCTTTTTCTGTTTTGTTTACCTTATTTAGATTAAAAAAACCTCTAGGGAGGGGGCTTCCCTCGTGGTCTAGTAGCTGAGACTGTGCTCCAAATGCAAGGGGCCCGGTTTTGATCCCTCATCCATCCCACATGCAGCAACTAAGACCTGGGCAGCCAAATAAATAAACAAATATTAAAAAAAAAACAACAACCCCAAAACCAAACACCTAGACTGAGAAGGGTAGGTTTTTTTTTTTTTTTGATCCTACAATATTAGTATTCACTAAGTAATCAATGAAGTAATAAATCGTATAGAGCTTGGATGAATTTTTTTTTAGTTGATAAATTGTGTCCAGCTCCTTGCAATTCCATGGACTGTAGCTCTCCAGGCTCTTCTGTTCGTGGGATTATCCTGGAAAGTACACTGGAGTGGATTGTTGTTTCCTTCTCCAGGGGATCTTCCTGACCCAGGGATCAAACCCACATCTGCTTTGTCAGGTGGATTCTTTACTACTGAGTCCAGTTACTCCCATTATTTTCCCTCAAAAGCAACATATATATATATGTGTATGTATATATATATACACATGTATATATATATACATACACACACATATATATATATATATAAAATCACAGATTCTTCCTGGGCCATAATTTGATTCAGCTCATAAAAGGAAAGCAGAGATTCCTAAATTGCAAATTGTTTCGTAACAGAATACAATTTCCGTCCTTTTACTCCTTGCTTTTTTATTTTTTTTTCCTTGCTTTTTTTTTAAAAAAGGAAGAAATTTTCTTATTTTTAGTAGAATATAATGCAACCAAATCAAGATGCAAAGCAAATGGTATCTAATTTTCAGGAATGAAGTGTGAATGATTCATTTTACAGTGTGAAAGCTTTTGAAATAGAAATGTCAAAAAAGATTCCTTCCATACAGATCTCAAAGTTGAGTCAGTACCAAGGGAAATGCAACAATTTATAAAGAAAGGACTGAGGGAACACAGGATGGTGAATTGATTACTAGGGAAAAACCTGGATTAAGGCAGATTTTTGAGAAAGTGGAATTTTAAAATGGTTCATCTCCTTGATCTAAAACTGAGACTAGGGACTTCCCTGGTGGTCCAGTGGATAAGACACCATGCCCCCAGTGCAGGGGGTCCTGGTTGGACCCTGGTCAGGGAGTTGAATCCCACATGCCACAGTCAAGTGTTCCCATGCTGAAACCAAAGATCCCCCATGTTGCAAATAAGATCTGATGAAGCCAATCAAAGAAAAAAACGAACAACTGAGAGCAAGTCTTAATGAAAGAGATGCTTGGCATTCTGTTTTATTTCTTTTTTCAAACCAAGGACATTTTATCTGTTGATAACTGATTGAACCATTGATTGAACCATTGAGTTAATTTTTCTCCCTGCATGAGATAGGGGAGGAAAGGGTGTGGTTGAGGTGCACCTACACCAGAACTAGGAGTCTATAACCCAGTCCTTCCATTTCCTCCCCCCATCATCTCCTGCCAGCTCCCTTCTTCCTCCTCTCTACAGGTAGGGTATCTTTCTTTTTTACAGGTAGGGTTTATACTGGGGATGCTGAAGCAATATTGTCCCCTGAGAGAGAGCAGAATAAGATGAAATAAGGAAGGAGTTGGAAGCTTTTGATGACATAGGACTTTTGGGAATCTCATTGCATGAATATCTCCCTTGAGCATTTCATTCTTCCTGGTTCCCATGTCCATATGTTCACAACCACTGAAACTCCGAAGAACAGCAGCCAGGCCTGATTCTTCATGTCTGTACCTCATACTCTTCTCTCCAGTTGATCTGTTGAACTAAATGATGACTTATGCTTCTCAATCTAGGGATAATTCATGATATAGTATACCACCGAGGAATATGTGCCCTAAAATATTTTTCAATTAAGAAAAAAATTAATTTTTTATACTTTTTTTTTGGCTGTGACACATGGCATGTGGGATCTTAGTTCCCTGACCAGGAATTGAACCCAACTGCCAAGGAAGTCCCAAGAAAAAAAAATGTATATTTTCTATATTAAAATTCATATGAACCACAAAAGGGACCACTAAACTATAGCACATAACACTATTTAGAGCACATATTGTAAATTTTGTAACACGAAAATATACTGTAGAGATGAAAAGTTGCCTCTATTTCTTATCAAACCTAGAAAATTCTTTCCTCTCCTTGGTCTCTCTCTTCATCAATGCCTCTCTTCTCCGAGGACTATGCCCAGCTGCCTTAAAAAGGTTTTACTATTTATAGGAGCCAAGCATCTTTCTTGTCTTCTTTCTCCTGTTTCTCATTCTTGGGTCGTAGGCTGTTCTTTTCTGGATTTGGTTAGATGTTTCCTCAGAGGTGCAGCCACACTGAGTGGTTCTTTCCTAAAACTTGTTATCATGCTAGTTTTTAAAACAAAGTTTGGGAAATTTTCTAAATAAAAAGTAAGTTTTAAAATAAAATGCTATTTTCCCAAATTTGATGGTGCTTTTGTAAAGGCAAGTGTAGGCGTAGAAATACCTCTGAGCTGAGTATGTACATGTATTTCTCCACACGAGGCCTATATACATTTGTATTTTAGAGCTAGAGTCATAGGAAATAAGTGTTAATATAAAATAAAAGTCATAGGAATGAGCTGGGCAAATGAGAAAAATTAAATGTAAAGAATAGCATGAAGTCGGGGAAGGCAATGGCACCCCACCCCAGTACTTTTGCCTGGAAAATCCCATGGACAGAGGATCTTGGTAGGCTCCAGTCCATGGGGTCGCTGAGAATCGGACACGACTGAGCGACTTCACTTTCACTTTTCACTTTCATGCATTGGAGAAGGAAATGGCAACCCACTCCAGTGTTCTTGCCTGGAGAATCCCAGGGACGGGGGAGCCTGGTGAGCTTCCGTCTATGGGGTCGCACAGAGTCGGACACGACTGAAGCAACTTAGCAGCAGCAGCAGCAGCATGAAGTAAATAAGGAAATCTGGTCACAGATAATAAAACTAAATAAACTTGCAGAAATTTTTTCTGCTTGTATTAATAGAACAACTACTAATAATATGAAAACCCATTATTCTATCCCTTGACATAACTACTAATACTGATCATATTGCTTTCAAGGAATTTTATATTCATAAACCTACACATTTAAACTGCATGGAGAAGACAATGGCACCCCACTCCAGTACTCTTGCCTGGAAAATCCCATGGACGGAGGAGCCTGGTAGGCTGCAGTCCATGAAGTTGCTAAGAGTTGGACACGATTGAGTGACTTCACTTTCACTTTTCACTTTATGCACTGGAGAAGGAAATGGCAACCCACTCCAGTGTTCTTGCCAGGAGAATCCCAGGGACGGGGGAGCCTGGTGGGCTGCCGTCTATGGGGTCACACAGAGTAGGACACGACTGAAGCAACTTAGCAGCAGCAGCAGCAGCAGCAGCAGCAGCAGCAGCAATATCCCTATCCTTTTCCCTAAAATGTTGCTTTCAACATTTTCTGTAAATTATCTCGTTTATGTACCTAATTTCTTTGTTCAAATTTTAGATCATTTCCATAGGATTTATTCTAAAAATTGTAATTATTGGGTCAGAAGGCAAAAGCAGGGTTTCCCTAATGGCTCAGTGCATGAGAAACCATTAGCAGCAACTAAGCCTGTGAGCCACAACTATTGAGCCTGTACTCTAGAGTCTGGGAATTGCAACTAGGGAAGTCTGAGTGCCCTAGGGCCTGTACTCAGCAATAAGAGAGGCCTGCACACAGCAACAAAGACCTAGTGCAGTCAATAAATACATAAATTAAAAAAAGAACACAAAAGCACTTGTAGGACTACTTTCTGGAGGGGCTGTTCAAGTTTCTATCATTACCACAGAAGTATGCTTTTTAATGAGAATTTCTCTGATTATATGAACATTAGTCATGTATAGCCATTTTGATTTTTTCTTTGGTGATTTTTATACTCATGCCTTTTAATATGAAAGTATTATGATTTTAACTACTAATTGTATGGCTTCTTTAAATAGAAAGAATATTAACATGCAGTTTTGCTGCAAATATATTCCCCAGATTATTGCTTTATTTGGTTTTTAATTTTATGAATGTTTGATCTTCTTTTAAAATTTTATGTCCTAAATGCATTTATAGTTTTACTCAGATTTTCTGCCATCCTTTTTAGGTTTAAAAAGTCTTCCTTTTCTAGAGACCAAAAAGATACTGGTTTATTTCCTTCTACTCCCTGACGGTTTGAGTTTCTGCATGCTTAAGCATAGTGTTTAAGAACACACACTTTTATTTGGCTCCAAAATTTAGTAGTTGAGTGACCTTGATTAAGCTCTTTCAACTTCAGCTTCCTCATCTGTAAAATAGGGATAATTTTAGCACCATCACAGGTGTTATAAGGATTAAATAAAATAATTTCTGGAAAGTTTTTAACAGGACCTGGTACATACTAATACTTAATAAATGGTAATAATTGTAACAACAGACTGGTTCCAAATAGGAAAAGGAGTATGTCAAGGCTGTATATTGTCACCCTGCATGTTTAACTTATATGCAGGGTACATCATGAGAAACGCTGGGCTGGAAGAAGCACAAGCTGGAATCAAGATTGCCGGGAGAAATATCACTAACCTCAGATATGCAGATGACACTACTCTATGGCAGAAAGTGAAGAAGAACTAAAGAGCCTCTTGATGAAAGAGAAAGAGGAGAGTGAAAAAGTTGGCTTAAAACTCAACATTCAGAAAACGAAGATCATGGCATCTGGTTCCATCACTTCATGGCAAATAGATGGGGAAACAGTGGAAACAGTGGCAGACTTTATTTTTGGGGGCTCCAAAATCACTGCAGATGGTGACTGCAGTCATGAAATAAAAAGACATTTCCTTCTTGGAAGGAAAGTTATGACCAACCTAGATAGCACATTCAAAAGCAGAGACATTACTTGGCCCACAAAGGTCCATCTAGTCAAGGCTATGGCTTTTCCAGTGGTTATGTATGGATGTGAGAGTTGGACTGTGAAGAAAGCTGAGTGCCGAAGAATTGATGCTTTTGAACTGTGGTGTTGGAGAAGACTCTTGAGAGTCCCTTGGACTGCAAGGAGATCCAATCTGCCCATTCTAAAGGAGATCAGTCCTGGGTGTTCATTGAAAGGACTGATGTTGAAGCTGAAACTCCAATATTTTGGCCACCTGATGTGAAGAGCTGACTCATAGGAAAAGACCCTGATGCTGGGAAAGACTGAGGGCAGGAGGAGAAGGGGATGACAAAGGATAAGATGGTTGGATGGCCTCACCGACTCAATAGACATGAGTTTGAGTAAACTCTGGAAGTTGGTGATGGACAGGGAAGCCTGTCATGCTACAGTCCATGGGGTCACAAAGAGTTGGACACGACTGAGCGACTGAACTGAACTGAGTAATTGTAACATTATTGATATGTATTACAAGATAAGCCTTTAACATGTTTTTCCCCCAGATAGTACATAGCATTATTTGTTGATGAATCTTCCCTTTTTCCGTTACAATCAAAGTGATTACAGCCTCTATTATATTCTTGTACAGTTTGAAACCTGTTTCTATTTCTCCTGTTGATTTGTCAATATATTTATGGGTGTATACCACATTGTTTATATCTTTTCTTTTCTCCTTTGTTTTTCGCTTCTCTTCTTTTCACAGCTATTTGTAAGGCCTCCCCAGACAGTCATTTTGCTTTTTTGCATTTCTTTTCCATGGAGATGGTCTTGGTCCCTGTCTCCTGTACAATGTCACGAACCTCATTCCATCATTCATCAGGCACTCTGTCTATCAGATCTAGGCCCTTAAATGTATTTCTCACTTCCACTGTATAATCATAAGGGATTTGATTTAGGTCATACCTGAATGGTCTAGTGGTTTTCCATACTTTCTTCAATTTCAGTCTGAATTTGGCAATAAGGAGTTCATGGTCTGAGCCACAGTCAGCTCCTGGTCTTGTTTTTGCTGACTGTATAGAGCTTCTCCATCTTTGGCTGCAAAGAATATAATCGATCTGATTTTGGTGTTGACCATCTGGTGATGTCCATGTATCGAGTCTTCTCTTGTGTTGTTGGGAGAGGGTGTTTGTTATGACTAGTGCATTTTCTTGGCAAAACTCTATTAGTCTTTGCCCTGCTTCATTCCATATTCGAAGGCCAAATTTGCCTGTTACTCCAGGTGTTTCTTGACTTCCTACTTTTGCATTCCAGTCCCCTATAATGAAAAGGACATCTTTTTTGGGTGTTAGTTCTAAAAGGTCTTGTAGGTCTTCATAGAACCATTAAACTTCAGCTTCTTCAGCATTACTGGTTGGGGCATAGACTTGGATTACTGTGACACTGAATGGTTTGCCTTGGAAAAGAACAGAGATCATTCTGTCATTTTTGAGATTGCATCCAAGTACTGCATTTCAGACTCTTTTGTTGACCATGATGGCCACTCCATTTCTTCTGAGGGTTTCCTTCCCGCAGTAATAGATATAATGGTCATCTGAGTTAAACTCACCCATTCAGTCCATTTGAGTTCGCTGATTCCTAGAATGTCGACATTCACTCTTGCCATCTCTTGTTTGACCACTTCCAATGTGCCTTGATTCATGGACCTGACATTCCAGGTTCCTATGCAATATTGCTCTTTACAGCATTGGACCTTGCTTCTATCAACACTCACATCCACAGCTTGGTATTCTTTTTGCTTTGGCTCCATCCCTTCATTCTTTCTGGAGTTATTTCTCCATTGATCTCCAGTAGCATATTGGGCACCTACTGACCTGGGGAGTTTCTCTTTCAGTATCCTATCATTTTGCATTTTCATATTGTTCATGGGGTTCTCAAGGCAAGAACACTGAAGTGGTTTACCATTCCCTTCTCCAGTGGACCACATTCTGTCAGATCTCTCCACCATGACCTGCCCATCTTGGATTGCCCCCCAGGCATGGCTTAGTTTCATTGAGTTAGACAAGGCTGTGGTCCTAGTGTGATTAGATTGACTAGTTTTCTGTGAGTATGGTTTCAGTGTGTTTGCCCTCTGATGCCCTCTTGCAACACCTACCGTCTTACTTAGGTTTCTCTTACCTTGGGCGTGCGGTATCTCTTCATGGCTGCTCCAGCAAAGCACAGCCATTGAGAATAACAAGAAGAGATAAGAAAGCCTTCTTCAGCGATCAATGCAAAGAAATAGAGGAAAACAACAGAATGGGAAAGACTAGGGATCTCTTCAAGAAAATCAGAGATACCAAATGAACATTTCATGCAAAGATGGGCACAATAAAGGACAGAAATGGTATGGACCTAACAGAAGCAGAAGATATTAAGAAGAAGTGGCAAGAATACACAGAAGAACTGTACAAAAAAGAGCTTCACTACCCAGATAATCATGATAGTGTGATCACTGACCTAGAGCCAGACATTCTGGAATGTGAAGTCAAGTGGGCCTTAGAAAGCATCACTATGAACAAAGCTAGTGGAGGTGATGGCATTCCAGTGGAGCTATTCCAAATCCTGAAAGATGATGCTGTGAAAGTGCTGCACTCAGTGTGCCAGCAAATTTGGAAAACTCAGCAGTGGCCACAGGACTGGAAAAGGTCAGTTTTCATTCCAATCCCAAAGAAAGGCAATGCCAAAGAGTGCTTAAACTACTGCACAATTGCATTCATCTCACACGCTAGTAAAGTAATGCTCAAAATTCTCCAAGCCAGGCTTCGGTAATACATGAACCATGAACTTCCAAATGTTCAAGCTGGTTTTAGAAAAGGCAGAGGAACCAGAGATCAAATTGCCAACATCCGCTGGATCATGGAAAAAGCAAGAGAGTTCCAAAAAAACACCTATTTCTGCTTTATTGACTATGCCAAAGCCTTTGACTGTGTGGATCACAATAAACTGTGGAAAATTCTGAAAGAGATGGGAATACCAGTTTCACCTGATCTGCTTCTTGAGAAATTTGTATGCAGGTCAGGAAGCAACAGTTAGAACTGGACATGGAACAACAGACTGGTTTCAAATAGGAAAAGGAGTACGGCAAGGCTGTATATTGTCACTCTGTTTATTTAACTTCTATGCAGAGTACATCATGAGAAACGCTGGACTGGAAGAAACACAAGTTGGAATCAAGATTGCTGGGAGAAATATCAATAACCTCAGATATGCAGATGACACCACCCTTATGGCAGAAAGTGAAGAGGAACTCAGAAGCCTCTTGATGAAGGTGAAAGTGGAGAGTGAAAAAGTTGGCTTAAAGCTCAACATTCAGAAAACGAAGATCATGGCATCCGGTCCCATCACTTCATGGGAAATAGATGGGGAAACAGTGGAAACAGTGACTTTATTTTTCTGGGCTCCAAAATCACCACAGATGGTGACCGCAGTCATGAAATTAAAAGACGCTTGCTCCTTGGAAGGAAAGTTATGACCAACCTAGATAGCACATTCAAAAGCAGAGACATTACTTTGCCAACAAAGGTTCATCTAGTCAAGGCTATGGTTTTTCTTGTGGTCATGTATGGATGTGAGAGTTGGACTTGAAGAAACCTGAGCGCTGAAGAACTGATGCTTTTGAAGTGTGGTGTTGGAGAAGACTCTTGAGAGTCCCTTGGACTGCAATGAGATCCAACCAGTCCATTCTGAAGGATATCAGCCCTGGGATTTCTTTGCAAGGCATGATGCTAAAGCTGAAACTCCAGTATTTTGGCCACCTCATGCGAAGAGTTGACTCATTGGAGAAGACTCTGATGCTGGGAGGGATTGGGGGCAGGAGGAGAAGGGGACAATAGAGGGTGAGATGGCTGGATGACATCACTGACTCGATGGATGTGAGAGTGAGTGAACTCCGGGAGTTGGTGATGGACAGGGAGGCCTGGTGTGCTGCGATTCATGGGGTTGCAAAGAGTCGGACACGACTGAGTGACTGATCTGATATGATCTGATACCACATTGTTTCACAATTGTAGCTTTATAACACTTAAGAATTCAGGAATAATTTGCATATAGGAAACACAATTTTAAAAAATGTCATGATTATTTTACATATCATAAGTATTATATTATCTAAAAATGATGTTATTGGGGTGCTAGGAGTGGGAACAGCAGTGTGAGAATTCTCTAGTGAATAAAATCCAGATTATTTGCTCATATTTTGAGACATTGTCACGAGTAACAATTATTTGTTAAGTGGAAGTGATACAGTGGCTACTTATGGTCCGTAAATATTTGTATGCAACAGCTTTTAACATTTGATGTGATGCAGAAGAAACCTATGTAGACCTCAGGTTTTTCTAAGAATCACTGTGAATCCTAATTATTTATGATTTTATTTATGATCTTTGTTTTTAGCATTGCTGTGTTTATCATTTTTGTCAATAACTTACTGCAACTTAAATGCTAATGAAATGTTCTTTGTTTTGATTTTAGCAATAAATTTATTTTTAATAATACCACTAAACATTTTGTTTAGTGTTTCACAATTACTATAACCATACATTTATAATAAGGATATCATTATAGTTTTCTACTACCAATGGAAGGAGTATCTTTATGGTTTAACAATAAAAGTTTTGGTCCTGAAAATTAATTGTAAATGATAAATAACAGAATATCTGTAAACACTTACATTGTTCTTTAAGAAAGTGGGCCTTTTATTTCTGTGTTGATGGAACTTGGGTGCTCTGATAAAGTGATTGTTAAAGTGTGAAAGGAAAAATGAAGACCTTCTAAATTGTAGGTAAACTACTTAAATAGGCCATTAAACAGCATTTGCTAAGGATTATGCATACATGCTAAGTTGCTTCAGTCGTCTGTGTGATCCTATGGACCATAGCTCACCAGGCGCCTCTGTCCATGGGATTCTCCAGGCAAGAATATCGGAGTGGGTTGCCATGTCCTCCTCCAGAGGATCTTCTTGCTCCAGGGTTTGAACCTGTATTTCTTATGTCTCCTGCGTTGGCAGGCAGGTTCTTTACCACTAGAACTACCTGGAAAGCCCTCAAAGGACTGTATTCAATATAAAAGAGCACCAGAGTTCCTAATTTCATTTTTTAAATAAAACTCCCACTATGAAAATTAGAAGATATATAAAATACCTTCTAGAAATTCATGGAATTGAGAAAGAGCTTTTTAAAGAAGTCTTGACATCCATGTTTGAGAATTTTGGAAACACTTTGAGACACTTGATGGGTTTTTCAGAGCTGGATGAAAGGGCATTTCTATTGTCCTCTTTTTAGGAAGCCTTTCAAGCATAGATTAGAATACAAATCTGAGTACTCATTATTCAGTTCAAGGAATCAAGCTTTAGAAATGTAATTGAGCCATATCTTCTTTTTTTTTTTTCCCAATGAGAAATCTACCACTGAAAATATAGAGTTTGGATGTCCTAGAATTTCCTTTTCCAAAGTTCATTCCATCTAACATATTCCTTGGGCTTCCCTGATAGCTCATTGCCATAAGGATGTCAAATGGATATAGTTGGCAAAATGCTCTAGGTGCAAGTTTGCCTAAACCAAAATGGCTATTAACAGCAACTGTGGAAAGTAATTCTGAACAGTACAGCAAGATTGATAATAGTTTAATTCCTGGGAACAACTGAACCACTGTCCTGGGCATCCGCTCTCAAAACTCCTTGAGTTCTCTTCTTTCTGAGAAAAATACTTTTCTAAACCCAACAAAAGAGTGAGGAGAAAGAGCCACATTACCTGTCAACGCTTAGGGCGCAGAGATTAAGGACGGTGATCCCCACTGAGGACTTCTGCAAAAAGGGGAACAACTTGCAGAGGAAAACGCCAAAGTCATTTTGTTCAAAAGGCCAGCGCCCAGCCAGCAGCTGAAAAAGGGAAAGAGCATGTAAGACAAATGGCAGAGCCAGCATGGAACATTTGGACACACATTTCTAATCACACTTCTGAACTTCTAAATTTTATCATTTGTGATGCTTTTCAGTCGGAGTGATAGCAGGAGATTATCATTGTCATTATCTTTTCATATTTTAATGCTTCAGCAAGTTTTTCTAACCCTGAAAGATGCAGAGAATGATAAATATAATAACAAGAGATAAATCTTTGATCTTATAGGAAGTGGTCACACGGCCCACTTTTCAGAGGAGCAAAAGTTGGGGGTTTGGATGATAGTTTAACCAAGAAGCAGGAAGTCATCTTTGATCAGTTCTTACAAAGTCATGAGTTAAATGAGTCATTTTCAACCAGTGGTATTGGGAGATTATATTCACTCCTGACAAGCAGCCAAAGCTCTGAACAAGATGTTATGGAGAATACTGGGAAAATGAAGTGGTTTAGGATATACTGGCTTTGCTAACTGGCTAACACCTAAAATCACTTGGAACTCACGCTTTCCTCCGTGCTTAACAGGCTGCCTTGCTTTAGCAGGGATGACACCAGTGACCTTTGTTGAGGCTCAGATTTCTCTTTATCACACAGGAAAATGTGGTTACTGTGACCTGTTTGTAGCGTTTGCAGGAATGTCTATTCTTCCATGTTGACAATTTGAAATCTTTGAAATTCTAAGGAGAGGATGATGACCCTCTAGTGGCTGTGATAAGTAGCAAGAACACAAGTCCTCTGTGAGTTGCTGGTATTCATCTACTTAGGTATTGTACTAGAAGCATGGGCTTAAAGAACAGCGCAGCTATGTAAATAGAGGGAGGAAGTCCGAACTGAATATATGATGCCTTTTCAAGAGTAAAAATGGCATTGATTTCCTTTCTAATGTTTGCTTGGTGACTCAGAACTTAAACTTACTCTACTCAATAGGAAATAATGCCATGCTAATTTGACAAAATTTTCTTGTTTTTCAAAGCACCCATTGCCATACTAACTCTAAGTTGACCTTCCAATGTTGTTCTACCATGTCTAAAATATTGAGGATTAATTTCATGGCTGGTGTGGTCATTAATATGAGTCCATGGAAAGAGGCTGGGAAACTGTTACTCCAGAAATACAAAATCAGAATGTATGCATTTTGAAAATTTAACAACATAGGGCTCTCTATAATTATAGTCTTTATGGCTAAGACCCTGTATGACTTTTAAACATATTTCCCCCCTTTTCTGTATTGTTTTCTGAAAGGCCTTTTCCTTCAATCCAGTCCTGTCTCAGGGATCTTTTCCCTCTCATTCTTACTGGTTTTGCTTGGTGTCTTCTTAGAATTTTCATATAAACTCTTGTCCAAGGACAACCAGTGAACTCTTTACAGAAACACTTCCCTAAACACTTTCAGTTCTCATGAAGCTAAAAAATAATTATACCATTGCTGATTGCTAGTTATTAGGGCCTGATGCAAGTAAAGACACAAAACCTTATTTCTGGGATGAATCACCCCCTAAAAAGAAGACCTGAAAATTACTTTTTATAGAATGAGAGTTTAGTATTTTGTTCCACAACAGTAATTCTCCAGTAAAGACTAGACAGATGTAATTCAAACATGTAGGGTTATCGTTACCATCTTTCTAAATTTCATATACATGCATTGGTATACTGTATTGGTGTTTTTCTTTCTGGCTTACTTCAATTAAAATAAATAAATTTAAATTAAACATGTAGGAATTGTTATAGGATAAGGTTTGAAACAATTGAACTGTTATGGTTGGATGGTTGGTTCATTCCTGGAGACAGAGGATCCTGAAATCCATGTGAACAAATTTTCCAATTCATACATCTAACAACAAAAGAAAAGCATGTTTCTGGCTTTAACAAGGGAGACTCTGAAATCCTGTGAAAGTCTAAGTAACAAGGGCTAAGGAAAATGATCTGGAAACTCCACAGTGCATGGTTTCAGGCTTTTCCAGTCTCAACTGAAAAAGATTTTGGGCTTCCCAGGTGGGGCTGATGGTAAAGAATCTGCCTGCCAACGCAAGAGACATAGGAGAGTTGGGTTTGATCCCTGGGTTAGGAAGATTCCCCAGGTAAAGGGAATGGCTATCCACTCCAGTACTCCCTGGTGGCTCAGACGGTAAAGCGTCGTCTGCCTACAATGCGGGAGACCTAGGTTCGATGCCTGGGTTGGGAAGATCCCTTGGAGAAGGAAATGGCAATCCACTCCAATACTATTGCCTGGAAAATCCCATGGACAGAGGAGCCTGGTAGGCTATAGTCCATGGGGTCGCAAAGAGTCGGACACGACTGAGCGACTTCACGTTCCAGTACTCTTGCCTGGAAAATTCTATGGGCTGAAGAGCCTGGAGGGCTACAGTCCATAGGGTTGCGAAGAGTCAGACACACTGAGCACAACAACACAAGACAACAACAGTGCTTAAACTCTTAAATAGGATTAGGAGTAAAGGAAGAGCTCAAGAGGAAGGTACCAGTTCAGTCTAGTCTCTCAGTCGTGTCTGACCTTTTGCGACCCCATGAACCGCAGCACGTCAGGCCTCCCTGTCCATCACCAAGTCCCGGAGTTCACCCAAACCCATGTCCATTGAGTCAGGGATGCCATCCAGCCATCTCATCCTCTGTCGTCCCGTTCTCCTCCTGCCCTCAATCTTTCCCAGCATCAGGGTCTTTTCAAATGAGTCAGTTCTTCGCATCAGGTGGCCAAAGTATTGGAGTTTCAGCTTCAACATCAGTCCTTCCAATGAACACTCAGGACTGATCTCCTTTAGGATGGACTGGTTGGATCTCCTTACAGTACAAGGGACTCTCAAGAGTCTTCTCCAACACCATGGAACTGTTATTGTTTAGTCGCTAAGTTGTGTCTGACTCTTCTGAGAGCCCATGGACTGTAGCCCTCCAGGCTCCTCCGTCCATGGGGTTCTCCAGGCAAGAATACTGGAGTGGGTTGCCATTTCCTTCTTCAGGGGACTTTCCTGACCCAGGGATTGAACCCGCATCTCCCACATTGCAGGTGAATTCTTTACTGCTGAGCCACCATCGATGGGCACTAAAGAGATCACAGAACTGTTTTTCTTTGACACAAATAGGTGTTTGGTTATTTTTGTTCTTTTTTTTTTTTCTTTGCCAGCATTGATTCTTCTTGGGAATTATAGACAGAGGTGAATGAAAGAAATAATTGGAAAAAAATTTTAGGTCCAATCACAGTATAGACATCCCTGATGTACATCCACATTTTATTCTCAAGGGATGTATGGACAGTGACTATTCTAATGCTGCCAACAGGAAATTAGGTCCCTGCCTGCAGGCAACTTCTTTTTCTGGTTAAAGCGGCTTTCTTAAGCGGGCCTTGATTAACTGTACTGTGCTATGCTGAGTTGCTTCAGTCGTGTCCGACTCTTTGCAACCCTACAGATTGTAGCCCACCAGGTTCCTCTGTCCAGGGTCCTCTGTCCACTCCAGGCAAGAATACTGGAGTGGGTTGCCATGACCTTACCTACTCAACCTCAAGTAGGATCTGCCTGTTAACCTCTTTCATGGAACCAATGTTGGAGTAATTTTATACTCGAAGACTCCTTTCAGAACACTCTGCCTTAGCAAGAAAACATATACAAAAGGAAGGCAAAGAGACATAGCGTGTAGCCCACCTATTTTCCTCTTATTTAGAGGAGTCATTTTGGAGCTTAAGAAAGGTTACTGGAAATGCACACTTTCTGTTATTTACTAGCATATAAAATGGAAAATACAGTATTTAAAATTGCAAAAGTTAAGCTGTATAAAAACTTATATAATGAAAAGGAAGTCACTCTTCTATTCAAGAACTCTAAATTCTCTGCCCAAAGGCAATCACAGTTAATTATAAAGTGTGTTTTCTTCCAGAAAACTCCCTCTGTACATAAAAGCATGTGCCATTTTAAAAAAAGTGAGAGCATATGGAAATAATACCTTTCAGCAGTCTTTTATGATCTTTTTTTCCTAGAGCAGATTTCTGAGAACTGGTTCTATTACTTAATTAAAAGGTTCTGATTTTTAAAAGCACGTTGAGGAAAACAATTTAGACTAGACTAGGAAAAGATAAAGAACTGCTTAGGATAAACAGACCATGGTAAAAGAACTAGTTGATTTCATTACCATTAACGAGTTATGAACAATTTAATGAAAGAGAAACCAAACCAGTCTGACAAACTAACAAGTCTGATTGGTTCAAGGGTTAATCTGGCACCTTGGAGCAGTCATAGCTTATTTTTGCATAAAAGGGTCTGTGCTTTTATGTAACTCTCATATTTATAACTTCCAAGAGCATCACACAGTACCTAGTACGCTGTAGGTGTTGAAGCAATAAATGATTTCAATTCACTATTCAGGAAAATAACTTTCACATTTTGAAATCTGACAGTACCAATTTGCCTCAGAAAATGCAATCATCTTATAGCTTACTATTTAAACGTTGTTTAACAGTATCTGGAAGTCGTATTTCCACTCTTTATGTGGAAACAAACAAGACGCCGTTTCAACTAGTTGTTGGAGGAGGCGGGAGATCAGAGCTCTGCTGAAAAGTCCGCAGCGGCGAGGAGCTGCCAGTTTCTGCGTGGGGAGCCCTCCCCTTGCACTGAGACTGTCTAGCTGGATGAGAGACACAGCGCAGCACCTGAGAGGACGCCTGTCCTGTGGTCCAATCGAGTACTCAAGTGGGCTGCAGAGTAAGAGTCTAGGACCACTGAGGCAGCAGAGGGCAATCTTCCGAGTATGGATTTCGTTTTAGGACCCCTGCTGTGGTTCTAGTACAGGGGAATTTTCTTCAGTCAAAAAGTAGTTAAAGTCCTGATCTCCACCTGAAAATGTGGTCATGTATGGATGTGAAAGTTGGACCGTGAAGAAGGCTGAGCGCCGAAGAATTGATGCTTTTGAACTGTGGTGTTGGAGAAGACTCTTGAGAGTCCCTTGGACTGCAAGGAGATCCAACCAGTTCATTCTGAAGGAGATCAGCCCTGGGATTTCTTTGGAGGGAATGATGCTGAAGCTCAAACTCCAGTACTTTGGCCACCTCATGCGAAAAGTTGACTCATTGGAAAAGACTCTGATGCTGGGAGGAATTGGGGGCAAGAAGAGAAGGGGACAACAGAGGATGAGATGGCTGGATGGCATCACTGACTCGATGGACGTGAGTCTGAGTGACCTCCGGGAGTTGGGGATGGACAAGGAGGCCTGGCGTGCTGTGATTCATGGGGTCGCAAAGAGTCAGACACGACTGAGTGACTGAAATGAACTGAACTGAAACAGCGCAGTTAGTGTAGAAGTTCTGTATTTGTGTGGCTGATTTGGATGGTGTCAAAATCAACATTATGAAATTGACAGGCTGCACGACATGGATGGAACTAAAGATTGTCGAACCGAGTGAAAAAAGTGAGATGGAGAAGAACTATCATATGACATCCCTTATGTGCCAAATCTAAAAAGAAATGATACAAACGAATTTATTTACAAAACAGAAAGAGACTCATAGACTTAGAAAATGACCACAGAGGAAGGATGGGGGAAGGGATATTTAGAGAGTTTGGGATCGACATGTACACACTACTATATTTAAAATGGATAACCAGCAAGGACCTACTATATAGCGCAGGGAACTCTGCTCAATGTTATGTGATGGGATGGGGAGGAGGAGTCTGGAGGAGAATGGATACATGTATATTCATGTAAAGGATCCAAAGGCTGAGTCCCTTTGCTGTCCACCTAAAACTATCATGACATTGCTAACTGGCTATACTCCAGTATAAAATAAAAAGTTTTAAAAATAAATGCAATAAATTTTTCTCTGCTGCTGCTAAATCGCTTCAGTTGTGTCCGACTCTGAGCGACCCCATAGATGGCAGCCCACCAGGCTCCCCATCCCTGGGATTCTCTAGGCAAGAACACTGGAGTGGGTTGCCATTTCCTTCTCCAATGCATGAAAGTGAAAAGTGAAAGTGAAGTCGCTCAGTTGTGTGTGACTCTTTGCGACCCCATGGACTTCAGCCTACCAGGCTCCTCTGCCCATGGGAATTTCCAGGCAAGAGTACTAGAGTAGGTTGCCATTGCCTTCTCTGGGATTTTTTTCTATTTTCCTCTATTTCCAGAGAAGTAATTTTTTCCTTTTATAAGTGCCCTATAAATACTCAATATCTTCTATAAAGTATACCCACTTGAAATACAATGTCTGCATTAGAAATACATCAAAAAAGCAATTGACAGGCTGCATTTTTTTAACCCGTTGACACAGATTTACCTAACTACTTGTACCACATGATCCACTGATAAGTACCCTGTTTTTAGAATGAGTAGGTTCCAAAGCAGGCTGTCCAGCCACTACTATACTTAGCACAAAGCAATTTCTACGTGATTGTGACCTTTTAGATAAATGCAGGATACCTGTTTATGTCAGTTTTCTGGAACATACCTGACAACCAGAAGGTAAGCAAAAATGTAAGGTGCCAAATGCTTGCTGTGAAATTTATGCCCTAAAGCCCTTGTCCTTTACTTATGGGCAGACTGCCTGAGTCTTCCACACAAGTTGATTTATTTTTACTTTACACACAATTTTATTGTTCCATTATTCATCATTGCACACACAAAGCCACTTATTAATACGAACCCTCCTGATGAATGGTTCTTAGTCTTGGCTGTACGTCAGAATGACTGAAGGAGCTTTTAAAAATCCCAGTGTCTAAGCTATGCCCTTAGACAACTGCTCTTCATCCTGGGGTGATCTTGTCCTTCAGGGGACATTTGACAATATCTTGTGACATTTTTGGTTTTTACAGCTTGTTGGGAGGCTATTAACATCTAGGGGCAGAGGCCAAGGATACCGCTAAACATCCAATCCTCAGGTCAGGCACTCCAATGAACAATTATCTAGCCCAGAATGTCTATGGTGCTTAGGTTGAAAATCCTGTCCTAGGCCAATGAAATCAGAATCTCTGGCGTGTTCAGTCACTTCACTCATGTACAACTCTTTGCGACCCCATGGGCCATAACCCATCAGGCTCCTCTGTCCATGGGATTCTCCAGGCAAGAATATTGGAGTGAGTTGCTGAGCCCTTTCTCCAGGGGATCTTCCCCACCCAGGGATCGAACTCACCTCTCCTGCATTGCAGGTGAATTCTTTATTGCTGAGCCACCGGGGGAAGCCCCATAGTCTCTTGAGTTGGGACACAAGGCCAGCAGTTTTCCTTTTTTTTTTTTTTTCAAATGGAACTTGCTTTTATGTGATAAAGATATGCACTTGAGCATGGGTGGTCGGGAGTTTTCATTTGTGTTTTGACATCCCCAAATAATGAATTAATGAACACGATAAACTATTATTGCGGGCAGTGGCTTTACCCCAAGTGGCCAAGCAGCACTGTCTGACTCACGACTCTGAGCCCGTGGTGGGTCACCCCAACCCTCGCCCCAACCCTCAGTGACCTCCTCCTCTTCCATCTTACTTGCCGCTTTCTCTCCTCCATGTCTAGGAGTTTTTAAAGCTTCCAGGTGGTTCCAGTGTACAGCCAAGGTTGAGACTCACTGCTTTAGTGTACTTGTTCTCAAGCTTTGGCTGCCATCGGAATCATCTGGAGGGCCGGAACTTCACACATGGAATGTACACTGCACAGATGTTAGTTATTCTGAACTGCTACAGTTTGTAATTATAAACCGAAACATACCAATTATTCATGACCATGAAGAAAAGGATAATAAAAATGAATTTATCCCCCCTTTTAAAATCCATTCCAGATGTTAATGCCACTATTCAGACATTATCTTTGTTATTGTCATGACATCTTATTAATGGGATAAGTAAAACCAGGGGTGTCTTTTTCTTTGTGCTAATTTCCCTTCCAGCCCATCCAGTGAGGCTGATGGCTTCTCCTCCTTCCCTTCATCCCACTCCACCCATCCTAGGGAGGAATGAGAGATTTATGAGTACAGTTTGTAATAGTTGGAAACCTCAAAGTAAATAAAATGTTTTCTTCCCCTCAACATGGATTATGCAGGTCACTTGAAGTTGGACATGGTGAACCAGGTATAGTCTTTAAAAAGTAGGGTTCTGAGGTTTTTCCTTTCTGGGAGTGGGGCTGGGAGGTATTCTAGAAGTTGGTACATCATCGAACCAGCAGTAAAGATGTTCTGCATCTTCTGACACTGTAGACTGGCATGGTGATAAAGCTTGTGAGGCCGAGGCCTTTTATGAGAACATGTTTTCGGGCTGTTCAAATCTCAAATTGGTTGTAAGAAAATAAATCACTGTGCGTGACTGAGAATGAATTTTGCTCTTCCCTGGGGCTTTAATTGCTTCAGGATTGAGGCAGAATTTTCACAGACGTCAAATGAAATCAAATCAAATCAATAAAGCAAAACCAATGGCTTCTGCCCTACTCCTACGATTTTTCCTTTGACAGGGTTCTCATACCTCCTGGCCAGCCCTAGAATTTGGAGAGCATGACAGACGCAGAGCAGAAACTCCATAAAAGTTCCCGACTTTGGTGCTGGGTGCTGTCTGTGATGAGGGCTGGGGGTGGGAAGCACTCCTTTGAATGAGAGTAAGCAGCTTAGCATTATAAAGAGTGTGGGCCCTGAAGGTCAACTTCCTGGGTTGGACCAAATCCCAGCTCCTCTATATTCCAGATCGCATGACCTTGGCACGCTGGTTAACCTCACACTTCTCAGTTTCTTCCTCTAGAAAACGGAAATGGTGAAGGCAGCTACCTTGCCAGTTTACTGTGGGTGACAGAAGAGACGATCCAGAGAAAGTGCTTAGCAGAAGTAAGTATCTGGCAATGGGAGCTATTTGCACAGCCTATCCTTATCAGTCTCTGCTTTGTGTCTGCTTTTTCCAGTGAGACTGTGAAGGAGGGTCATCCCGGTTACCAGGTGCAGGGTGGTGGCAGACCCCACGGGCACAAAGGGCCCCACTGACCAGGAGTTGTCTACCCAGAAGAGGAACAGATGCGATGGTCCCTAAGGAAGCTGCACGCGGCATCCTGTAGCAGCTCAGCAGATGAAGGCCTTGGACCTACGTGACTCATTCGATAGGAGTGTTTCTCAGTGAAAACCAGAGATGAAAGAGAACCTGCGCCATATATGGTTGATGTGGGTAGGAAATGGGCAGAGCTCCTTAGAACAGGGCCTGACTCATGGAAGATCGTAACTGGGAGTGCCTGTAAACATGGATTTTGAGGAACTGCTCCAGCTACTCTGCACTTAGATCAGAAACTTGAAGTTGTTGCTACTACCTGCTATCCATCTGTTTATTCAATATTCAGTGTTTTGGTTTTGGCTGAGGTCTTCACTTGTTAGAATCTGAAATACATAGATGTTAATAACCAGGTGAAAGAGAGAATAAAAAAGAGGAAAAAATATTTTTAAAACCAAATTCCTAACCCAGGAAGGTTATTCCATTAGAGGAAAGATGGTTCACCCAAGATATGGGCTTAGTATCTCCAAGAATCTCAGTCACCCAAGAGTTTCATTCTCAGAGGCTGGGGATGAAAAGAAATATCTCTCTTTGATAACTCTGCTATAAGGATGCCAATCTAGAATTAATAGACTTCAGACTTCTACTTTTTCAGTATCAGTTCAGTTCAGTTCAGTCGCTCAGTCGTGTCTGACTCTTTGTGACCCCGTGAATCGCAGCACGCCAGGCCTCCCTGTCCATCACCAACTCCCGGAGGTCACTCAGACTCACGTCCATCGAGTCAGTGATGCCATCCAGCCATCTCATCCTCTATCGTCCCCTTCTCCTCTTGCCCTCAATTCCTCCCACCATCAGAGTCTTTTCCAATGAGTCAACTCTTTGCATGAGGTGGCCAAAGTACTGGAGTTTCAGCTTTAGCATCATTCCTTCCAAAGAAATCCCAGGGCCGATCTCCTTCAGAATGGACTGGTTGGATCTCCTTGCAGTCCAAGGGACTCTCAAGAGTCTTCTCCAACACCACACTTCAAAAGCATCAATTCTTTGGTGCTCAGCCTTCTTCACAGTCCAACTCTTACATCCATACATGCCCACAGGAAAAACCATAGCCTTGACTAGATGGACCTTTGTTGGCAAAGTCATGTCTCTGCTTTTCAATATGCTATCTAGGTTGGTTATAACTTTCCTTCCAAGGAGTAAGCGTCTTTTAATTTCATGGCTGCAGTCACCATCTGCAGTGATTTTGGGCCCCCGAAATAAAGTCTGACACTTTTCCACTGTTTGCCCATCTATTTGCCATGAAGTGATGGGACCAAATGCCATGATCTTTGTTTTCTGAATGTTGAGCTTTAAGCCAATTTTTTCACTCTCCACTTTCACTTTCATCAAGAGGCTTTTTAGTTCCACTTCACTTTCTGACATAAGAGTGGTGTCATCTGCATATCTGAGGTTATTGATATTTCTCCCAGCAATCTTGATTCCAGCTTATGCTTCTTCCAGCCCAGTGTTTCTCATGATGTACTCTGCATATAAGTTAAATAAGCAGGGTGACAACATACAGCCTTGATGTATTCCTTTTTCTATTTGGAACCAGTCTGTTGTTCCATGTCCAGTTCTAACTGTTGCTTCAGTATACCTAAAACCAAAGGATCATTGGATGGAGAAGAATTAAACTTCTCTAAAAAAGAAAAGTGAGAAGTACTCCATATCAAGATTGTACAGCTTACTGTCAGTACTTTATGATTTAATTCATAATGGAGAGAAGCTTTACATTGGAAAGAATGAAGTTAATTTTTCCTGAATGGAGAAAATATAATTATAGACATTATAGAATTATAGTTAATTATAGAAAATAAGTGCTCTGACATGGACACACAGTAAGACTCAAAACTTATTGAAAAAATCTTATTGTTTATCTTAAGCACTCTCTATGGTAGTACATGTTGCTGCTGCTGCTAAGTCGCTTCAGTCATGTCAGACTCTCTGCGACCCCATAGACAGCAGCCCACCAGGCTCCCCTGTCCCTGGGATTCTCCAGGCAAGAACACTGGAGTGGGTTGCCATTTCCTTCTCCAGTGCATGAAAGTGAAAGTGAAAGTGAAGTCGCTCAGTCGTGTCTGACTCTTAGTGACCCCATGGACTGCAGCCCACCAGGCTCCTCCATCCATGGGATTTTCCAGGCAAGAGTACTGGAGTGGGGTGCCATTTTAGTACTTACTTAAAAGAAACATGAAGGTGAAAATGAAACAGAACAAAACAAAATGAAATAACCAGCATAGATTTCTACATGTAGGTTTAGGTAGTAGACCCAAAAAACTTATCAGGAAGGTGGTAATAAGTAGGAAAAAGCAAAAACCAATGGCATATTTTAGAGCATGCAGCATATTGAATGATGTAATGTGTAAAATCTTAAGAACTGGGATTTGTTCTTCATTGTAAAGTATGTCACATGTTCACAATTACCCTGTGTCGATGGAAACGATGACCCAACTAAGATATGGTATGTGGTGTGAAGAAATTGATACCATATGTGTCTTGTGGAGAACAAAGAATATGGTTGATGCTTGAGGTGATGTATTACAGTAAACAAGGTTGAGGTGATTTTGAATACTTAATAACAGAAATTCATTGGCAAGTAAGACTTCACAATTTGCAATAGCTGAGGCATAAAGTGAATTAGGAAGACATGTTCAAGATGTCTGAGTTACCAGCCATGTAACTGTCATGCTTCCCTTAAGAATGGTGTGCATCTTTACCCACTAAAGTATTAGAAGAGGGAAAGATGCGCCATACTGCAGGGCAGGAGAAATTCTGCTTCCAGCTCTATGCTATGCTATGCTAAGTCACTTCAGTCGTGTCCGACTCTGTGTGACCCCATAGACAGCAGCCCACCAGGCTTCCCCGTCCCTGGGATTCTCCAGGCAAGAACACTGGAGTGGGTTGCCATTTCCTTCTCCAATGCATGAAAGTGAAAAGAGAAAGTGAAGTCGCTCAGTCATGTCCGACTCTTAGCGACCCCATGGACTGCAGCCTACCAGGCTCCTCCATCCATGGGATTTTCCAGGCAAGAGTACTGGAGTGGGGTACCATTGCCTTCTCTGGCTTCCAGCTCTAGCCCTGTAGAAAATCTCTGGGCTGTGGTTTCCTCCTCTGCTGTATAATCTTCTGGTCCAATATTTCTTATCTCTAAATTCTCTGCCAGCTCTTAGATTGCATGATTAAAAAAAAAAAAATCACAACTCCAATATGTAACTGGTTTCTCTGAAACTATTATCAGCTCCATTTATCCCTGACCCAGTCTAACCCCAATCCCTCCCTTCACTTTATATATATATATATATATATATATATACATACATATATACATATATACATATTTATATATTTATATATTTATGGCTGCACCATGCAGCAAGTGGGATCTAGTCTCCCGACCAGGGGTCAAACCTGTGCTCCTTGCAGTGGAAACGTGGATTCTCAACTTCTAGACCAATAAGGAAGTCTCTCCCTTAATATTATATGGTTAATTTTGTTTTCCCAATTTCTCTTTTATTCTTCCCAACCATGAATATTTTAGTCCTTTTTGCCTTTTTCTTTTTAGTCCTTTCTGCCTTTTTCTTTAGTTCTTTTTGCTTTTTTGGTCCTTTTTCCATGCCAAAGGATGAAGGATGTCAGATATTATGGAATCCCATAGATGAAGCCCAGAGACTATTTGCCTTGACTATATAAATAGTATTTTATTACTTTCCAGGGAGAAGTTAAAATACATGGAAAATTTGCCCAGTGAATAGAATAGGCACCATACTGTAAAATGTAGGAAAAAATAGTAGGTAAATGGCTATTTGAAGCTTCTAGTTAAGGGCTTGTTATAAATCATAGTGTAAAATTAAGGATTTAAAAAAACCTTGAAAATTAGCTTGATCCTACTTTGTCTTTTTTCCAAACATTTGGAAATGAGACAATACTAAACTGTATCTGTCAAGATTAACAGAGTTTAACCTAGTTTTACTTCTCAGTCTTGATATTTGACACATGCTATATTTCCACTATAAGCATTTTGTTTATTTTTAGTGCTACCTAGAACAGAAAACATACAAATTTGGGGTCTAATGTAATTAACCTACAGTGACATTGGATTTCCTTTCATAGACACTTAAGTACTGAGAGAGGCGTGTGCTATTTTTTTGAGATTTAGGGCCAAAGTTCTATTTCCTTTTAATCTCTCTCAAAAGACTGGGCACATTTTTCTACATGCAGCAATTGTCTAAGGATATTGACTCATGAAAATCAGTGACTTAAGCAAATGTTATTGCAAGTTTGGTAAATGATATTTATCTTAGATCTGAAAAACAATAGCATTTTAGACTTGGACAGGTGCTTAGAGATCATCTACATCAGTGGTTCTCTAAGCGCTGTCCTTGGAGCCCTGGACATTCCCTTTCAAGGTTCAGGCGAACCTTCTATAGCATTTGCAAGATCAGAAAAACAGAGATGACTGCCTTTTCCACCGGTTGACTTGTGCACTGTTAGTGCAAAAGTGACAGTGAGTAAAACTGTTGGTGCTTTAGCATGTATTGAGCAGTGGCACCAAACTGTTCTCACACTGGTTGCATTCTTACCCATCGCACACTAGCGGGGAAAACAGCTTATGCTGCAAGAGGAATGGTGAAGACTCCAGCCAGGTCCTAGGCCACAATGGCAATAGACAAATATTTGTTGCATTTTCATATGTACAACCAATTTATTTTTCTAGAAATGAAAAATACAAAAATGAAATTGAGACAATTCCATTCAAAACTGCATCAAAAAAGAAGAAAATACTTAGAATATAGGGAATAAATTTAACTAAAGAAGTATAAGACACATATGCTGAAAGCTGCCAAATACTAGACAAATAAAAGGTCCAAATAAATGTTTATTATTATATGGATTGGAAGGATCAGCATTGTTAAGATGGCAATACTCTCTCAATTCATTCAAAGAGTCAATACAATTCCTATGTAAATTCAAAGAAATTAGCAAGTTGATCTTAAAATTTGTATAGAAATGTAAAGGCCCTAGAATAGCCAAAAATTTTTTTGGAGGAAAAAAAGAAAAAGTAGGACTTATAGTGCAGAAGGCAATGGCACCCCACTCCAGTACTGTTGCCTAGAAAATCCCATGGATGGAGGAGCCTGGTAGGCTGCAGTCCATGGCATCACAGAGAGTCGGACATGACTGAAGCGACTTAGCAGCAGCAGCAGCAGGACTTATAGCACCCGTTTAAAAACTTACTATAAACTACAGTAATCAAGACAGGATGGCACAACAGTAGACACACAGGTCACTGGACTAAGAAAGAAAAGACAAATAAACCCTTGTATTTATTATTAATTGAATTTTAACAAAGGTGCCAAGGTAATTCAGTAAGGAAAGGACAGTCTTGTTAGCAAATGGCATTGGAACAACTGGATATGCCTATGCAAAAAAATGAACTTAGATGCTTACCTTACATACTGCAAAAACATTAATTGTGATTACAGATCTAAATTAAGTGCTAAAATTGTAATATTGTCAGAAAAAAAATTAAAAGATTTTTTTGTGATCTGGGCTGAGGCAAAGATTTCATAGACATGACACCAAACATGTGATCCATAAAGGAAACATTTGATAAATTGGATTTAATAAAAATTTAAAAATTTTGCTCTTCAAAAGCTACATTTATAAAGTGAAAAGAAAAGCCACAGAGTGGGAAAATATTTGCAAATCATATATCTGATGAAGGACTTCTGTCCAGGATAAATATTATCTATTAAAATATAAATACTATGTATTTTTAATCTATGATGTTTCATATAAACAACATTTTGTCCATTGTCAGACATGTGTGTGATAAATCAACTTCACTCTATTAAAAAAGAAGCAAAACAACAATAACATGAAAACTCCTACAGTTAAAAAAGATAAAGAACTCCTATAATTAAAAAATATCATAGTTAAAATGAGTAAAAGGCCTAAACAGACATTTCACCAGAGTAGAAATACAAATAGCTAGGTACATGAAAATAAAAAATGCTCAACATCATTCATCATTGAAGGAAATGTACATTAAAGCCATAGTGAGGTACCCTACACATCATTGCTGCTGCGTCACTTCAGTCGTGTCCGACTCTGTGCGACCCCATAGACGGCAGCCCATCAGGCTCCCCCGTCCCTGGGATTCTCCAGGCAAGAACACTGGAGTGGGTTGCCATTTCCTTCTCCAGTGCATGAAAGTGAAAAGTGAAAGTGAAGTCGCTCAGTTGTGTCCGACTCTTCACGACCCCATGGACTGCAGCCTACCAGGCTCCTCCATCCATGGGATTTTCCAGGCAAGAGTACTGGAGTGGGTTGCCATTGCCTTCTCCATTAGAATGGCTATAATAAGAAAGACTGACAATCATAATTGTTGGTGAGGATGTGGAGAAATTGGAACCCTCATATAATGCTGGTGGGAATGTAAACTGGTACAACCATTTTTTGACATTGATGTGATCCAGTGATATTCAGATGTCTCCATTGTACTCATTTGTTGGTATTTATGCAATTTTATTACAGGCATAGTTTTGTGAATTGACCTCCAGTCAAGATATGGAACAAATTCATGACCACAAGGATCCCTGCTAATGACCTCATAAGTGTGATTATAAAAATCACACTCCTTTGCCCTCTCTCTTGAACTCCCTCATCCCTGGCAACCATTAATCTGCCCTCCATCTCAATAATTCTGTCAGTTCAAGATGAATGGAATTAAATGGAATCATAGTATGTAATATTTTGAAGTTGGCTTTTTTCCCCTCACTCAGGATGATTCCCTTGAGATTTATCCAAGTTGCTGGGTGTATCAATAGCCTGTTCTTTTTTTAATCCCTGAGTCGTACTCTATGGGATGGATGTACCATAGTCTGCTTAATCACTTACCCATTGAAAAACATTTGGGTTGTTTTGGGATTCAGGATATTACAAATAAAGCTACCATGAACATGCCTGAACAAGTTTTTGTATGAACATAATTTTCATTTCTTTGGGATAAATGCCCAAGAAAGCAATTTCTGAGTCTTATGGTAATTGCATGTTCAGTCTTATAACAAACTTTCAAACTCTTTCAAACTCTTTCAAACTCTAGAGTGCTTCTAGAATTTCTCATTCTTACCAACAAGGTATGAATGACCCAATTTTCCCTCATCTTTGCTACTATTAAGGGTTTTCATTTTATGCATTCTCTTAGGTGTGTAGTGATATCTCACTGTGGTTTCAATTTTGCATTTCCTTAACCCTTATGGCAGAAAGTGAAGAGGAACTGAAAAGCCTCTTGTTGAAAGTGAAAGAGGAAAGTGAAAAAGTTGGCTTAAAGCTCAACATTCAGAAAATTAAGATCATGGCATTTGGTCCCATCACTTCATGGCAAATAGATGGGCAAACAGTGGAAACAGTGGCTGACTTAATTTTTCTGGGCTCCAAAATCACTGCAGATGGTGATTGCAGCCACAAAATAAAAAGACGCTTACTCCTTGGAAGGAAAGTTATGACCAACCTAGATAGCACATTCAAAAGCAGAGACATTAATTTGCCAACAAAGGTCCATCTAGTCAAGGCTACGGTTTTTCCTTTGGTTATGTATGGATGTGAGAGTTGGACTGTGAAGAAAGCTGAGCACCAAAGAATTGATGCTTTTGAACTGTGGTGTTGGAGAAGACTCTTGAGAGTCCCTTGGACTGCAAGGAGATCCAACCAGTCCATTCTGAAGGAGATCAGTCCTGGGTGTTCATTGGAAGGAATGATCCTAAAGCTGAAACTCCAATACTTTGGCCACTTCATGTCAAGAGTTGACTCATTGGAAAAGACCCTGATGCTGGGAGGGATTGGGGGCAGGAGGAGAAGGGGATGACAGAGGATGAGATGGCTGGGTGGCATCACTGACTCAATGGACATGAGTTTGAGTAAACTCCTGGAGTTGGTGATGGACAGGGAGGCCTGGCGTGCTGAGATTCATGGGGTCGCAAAGAGTCGGACACGACTGAGCGACTGAAGTGAACTGAACTGAATGGCTAATAATGTTGAACATCTTTTCATGTCTTTATTGACCATCTTCATATCCTCTTCAGTAAAATTTCTGTTCTTTTTTTTTTTTTTTTGCCCATTTTCTGCCTGGATTTTAAAAAATATTAATCTTTAAAAAATTATTTATTTATTTTGCTATGTTGGGTCTTAGTTGTGATACATGGGTTTTCTCTAGTTGTGGTGCACAGGCTCAGGAATCGTGGCTCATGGGCTTAGTTTATCTGCTGCCTGTGGGATCTTAGTTCCCTGACCAGGGATTCAAACCTTGTCCCCTGCATTGGAAAATAGATTCTTAACCACTGGATCACCAGGGAAGTCCCTGTTTGAAGGTTTTTTTTGTTGTTGTTGTTGAATTTAGACAGTTAATAAATTCTAGAAACTACTCCTTTGATTAGACATGCTGATTGAAAGATTTTCTCCCAATCTGTAGTTTGTTTTTTCATCCTGTTGATGATTTTTCCATCCTCTTAAGAAGGTCTTTTGCTGAGTAAATGTTTTAAATTTTGATGGGGTCTTATTTGTCTGTTTTCTAGATTGTGCTTTTGGTGTCAAGTGTAAGAACTCTTTGCTGTGCGTGTTTAGTCTCTCAGTTGTGTCTGACTATTTGTGACCTTGTGGACTGCAGCCCACCAGGCTCCTCTGTCCATGGGATTTTTTTCAGGTGAGAATACTGGAGTGGGTTGCAGGGGATCTTTCTTGACAACTGCTCCCCCGTTTGGTTCTCATTTCTCCTAAGTCTCCTGCATTGCAGGCAGATTCTTTACCCACTCAGCCACCCGGGAAGCCCCAAATGACCGATGTTAAGTCCTAAAGCACCTGCTTCCCTCCAGTCTCTAGCTAAGAAATAACACTTTATTAGACATGTTCAATTCTAGTACCAGCTTTTTCTTCTGGGCCATTTCCACAAACTAAATATTTATCACTTCATCAGAGATCATCACAGTTACTGCAAACAAGTAAAAAATTTCAAAACCACAGTAGAGGTAGAATTGGGCCCATCAGGTGAGAGACTGCCTATATTCTATCGCCTGCTGGATTAGTGTCTGTAAAATTATAAGTAGCTCCAAGTTCTGGTTCACATAATTGGAACTACAAACGTTGACTCCTCACATTCTGAGACTCTAGGCTCCCTCCCTCTTTTTTTCTTCCTTCCTTCACTTTCCCCCTTTCTTAAACATATCTGAAAGTCTTAGTGTGACTGCTTAATTACACAGTGGCTAAAAGTGGAGTCTCAAGGATGAATCTCCATCACCCAACTCTGTCTTCTTCCTCCCATCCCCTGTAGCTCCCTCTTCCTTCCCCAATAATTTTTAAAGGTTGTTGTATACAGATAATACCTGTGCCACAAAATCACATAGATACATACATAGTTTTAAAAAAGAAGGAACATGGAGTAGGTCTTACATGTTTCCCCAGCTTCCCCTTTGTCTGTGACAAGGCCTTTCTGTCTGTTGTTTTTGTTCAGCTGTTTCCGACTCTCTGTGACCCCATGGACTGCAGCACGCCAGGCCTCCCTGCCCCTCACCATCTCCTGAAGTTTGCCCAAGTTCATGTTCATTGCATGAGTGATGCCATCCAGCCATCTCATCCTCTGATGCCCTCTTCTCCTTCTGCCCTCAAATCTTTCCCAGCACCAGGGACTTTTCCAATGAGTCAGCTATTCAAATCAGATGACCAAAAAACTGGAGTTTCAGCTTCAGCATCAGTCCTTCTGATAAGTATTCAAGGTTGATGTCCCTTAAGATTGACTGGTTTGATTTCCTTGCAGTCCAAGAAATTCTCAGGAGTCTTCTCTAGCACCACACTTTGAAAGCATCAATTCTTCGGCACTCTGCCTTCTTAATGGTCCAGTTCTCAAAACTGTATGTGACTACTGGGAAGACCATAGCCTTGACTATACGAACTTTTGTTGGAGGAGTAATGTCTCTGCTTTTCAACACACTGTCTAGGTTTGTCATAGCTTTCCTGCCAAGAAGCAAACGTCTTCTGATTTCATGGCTGCAGTCACCATCCGTGGTGCTTTTAGAGCCCAAGAAGAGGCAATCTGTCACTATTTCCACCTTTCCCCTCTATTTGCCAAGAAGTAGCGGATTGGAGAAGGCAATGGCACCCCACTCCAGTACTCTTGCCTGGAAAATCCCACAGACGGAGGAGCCTGGAAGGCTGTAGTCCATGGGGTCGCTAAGAGTCGGACACGACTGAGCGACTTCACTTTCACTTTTCACTTTCATGCATTGGAGAAGGAAATGGCAACCCACTCCAGTATTCTTGCCTGGAGAATCCCAGGGATGGGGGAGCCTGGTGGGCTGCAGTCTCTGGGGTCACACAGAGTCGGACATGACTGAAGCGATTTAACAGCAGCAGCAGCAGCAGTGGAGCTGGATACCATAATCTTACTTTTTTTAATATTTGGTTTTAAGCTGGCTCTTTCACTCTCCTCCTTCACCCTCATCAAGAGGTTCTTTAGTTCCTCTTTGGTTTCTGCCATAGAGTGGTATCATCCACGTATCTGAGGTTGTTGATGTTTCTCCTGCCTATCTTGATTCCAGCTTGTAACTCATCCAGCCCGGCATTTCTCATGATGTGCTCAGTGTATACATTAAACAAACAGAGTGATAGCAGACAACCCGGTCGTACTCCTTTCTCAATCTTGAACCAATCAATTGTTCCTAACAAGGTTCTAACTGTTGTTTCTTGATCTGCACACAGGTTTCTCAGGAGACAGGTAAGATGGTCTGGTATTCCCATCTCTTTAAGAGCTTCCCCAGTTTATTATGATCCACACAGTCAAAGGCTTTGGCATAGGTGATGAAACAGAGGTCGAGATATTTTTCTGGCATTCCCTTGTTTTCTCCATGATCCAGCGACTGTTGGCAATTTGATCTCTGGTTTCTCTTTCTTTCTAAACCCAGCTTGGACATCTGGAAGTTCTTGGTTTTCACAATGCTGAAGCCTAGCATGCAAGACTTTAAGCATGACCTTCCTAGCATGGGAGTGCAATTGTCTGATGGTTAGCACATTTGTTAGTACTATGCTTCTTGAGGATTCAGATGTTGACCTTTTCTAGTCCTGTAAGTACTGCTGGGTCTTCTGGATTTGCTGACATATTGAATGCAACACCTTGATGGCATCATCTTTTAGAGTTTGGAATAGTTCTACTGGAATAGTTCTGCCCATTACCAAATAAATATTCCTTGAATTTTATAGCCCAGAGATAAAAATTTATCTATGTTTAATTATGACCATAAAGTTTAATTGGTCTATCAAAGAAATATAAAATGCAGTGATTTTTCAGATCAAATAACTTTAAGTATGTAAAGCTTTTATCTTTAAGATCTCTGGAGAGTACCTCTCTTTTTTTCTTCTGTGTGAAATTTCCCTGAAATAAATGGAAACTATGTCTTTGTTTTGTTCTTTTTCTTTTTTAACTGCAACATGAATTGCTGCTTAAAGATTAAGCCCCTTGGTTCAGAGCTGCGACCTATTGCTTGAAAGACAATGGAATGAATGTCTCTAAGTGTGTGACAAAGAATTGAAAACTTCTTCAATTTTGATCAGAAAACATACAGTTTTGTCCAACAGGTTTGATGGATACCCAGTTGCTAAGACCTTCCAGGAAACTAAGTTTGGAAGTCTGCTAACATAAATGGGGAAGACAGAGGGAAGGTAATAGCCCTGGGTTGTTCAACTCATTTATATCAGCAGTTACCTCAAGAACAGGCTGACTATGTGTCACTGTCCTTAATGGGATTCCATGAGATGGCCCATCTTTATTTCTTCCTACAAAGATGATGACTTGAAGGAACTTCCCTGGTTGTCCAGTGGTTAAGATTTTGCCTTCTAATGCAAGGGATGTGGGTTCAGTTCCTGGCTGGGGAGCTAAAATCCCATGTGCTTCGTGGTCAAAAAATGAAAACAGAAGCAATACTGTAACAAAATGCAATAAAGGCTTTAAAAGTGGTCCATATTAAGGAAAAAAAATCTTGAAAAAAAGATAGTGATTTGAAAGATCAGTGATTTATTTCAGATCAGTCACAACACTATTTTAAAAAAGAAACATACTTTGATCTCTTGGGATTATGCCATCTACTATTTTGGTGGTTGTGGGCATCAGTCACTTAAGAATAGCGAAGGTTATGAAGGCTTACTCATATTTTGAGGTTCAGATCTTGAGCTCTGACCTGCTATGGGACAAAATGGGGGAGGATGAGAGACAGAGATGAAAGGCCGGGCCAGGGCAGTTGGCGAGATGCTGCAGGGGTGGATAAACTTTTCTGTAAATGATTCCATTCAGTTCAGTCGTTCAGTTGTGTCCAACTCTTTGCGACCCCATGAATCGCAGCACTCCAGGCCTCCCTGTCCATCACCAACTCCCTGAGTTCACCCAGACTCACATCCATCGAGTCAGTGATGCCATCCAGCCATCTCATCCTCTGTCGTTCCCTTGTCCTCTTGCCCTCAATCCCTCCCAGCATCAGAGTCTTCTCCAATGAGTCAACTCTTTGCATGAGGTGGCCAAAATACTGGAGTTTCAGCTTTAGCATCATTCCTTCCAAAGAAATCCCAGGGCTGATCTCCTTCAGAATGGACTGCTTGGATCTCCTTGCAGTCCAAGGGACTCTCAAGAGTCTTCTCCAACACCACAGTTCAAAAGCATTTTGTTAGATAGTAAATATTTTAGGCTTTGCAGATCCTCTGGTATCTGTTGAAACCATTTATGTAAGCAATGGATATGGCTGTGTTCCAGTAAAATTTCATTTACAAAAATAGGCTTTGGGCCAGATTTGGTTCATGGCTGTAGTTTGCCCATCCCTGGGTCAGAGAATCAGACAGGATTAAGCTGAAGTGGTGAGCACTCACTGCTTGCAAGTTAGGCCCTGGAATATCACCTTCATGCTTCCAGACTTCCTGTGATTTACTTCCCTCCTTTATGGTAATCCAGGAGCTGGAAGCAATTTTAAGGTTACACCATAAAACCAATAAAAATATTACTGTGTGGCTAACTATTTCCTCAGACCAAAAAGCAGGAAAAGTCTCAACTAATCATCTATGTTTAAAGTTAAAAGCATGATCATAAGACTGCAAAACCCAGTGTTCACGCAGTTCTGAATACCTTCTTGGGAGGATGTATTAAGTGCCTTGTAAGACCACTGCTGTGTTCCATTTAAAATCTAGTCAGTGGTTTTGATAAATAAAATTTTTCTCTAGGGATGTTGCAATGCAAATTTGGGTGTTGATATTAGGAAGATTTTCTTTTATTAATAGATCTGTCTTCATATGCTATAATTTGGTAAATTTCTGTAACAACCCTCTCTTACCAATCTTGTCTTAGAATAATATAGCAACCCGATTATAACTAAACCTCCAAGTTTTACCAAGCAACTGGCTTACCCCAAATATGTCATTTAACAAAAATAATCTCAGAGAGATTGTCTGGAAAATTTAATCAATCCAACTTAAACTCTCATAACATTTACTGTCTGAAATCAGTGCTTTTTAATCTGTGTTTCATGGGGCGTTGTAAAGTTTTAAAATAAATGACCATTAGCTGTAGCATTAATGGAAAAGTCTTGAAGCCTAATTTTATCTTTGTGTCTCTGGGGAGTAATTTGATTGATTTTGGTATAGCTGTATATATTACTTTAGGAGAAGGAGAAATGACAGTTTCTCTATTTTTAAAGAAAATGTTAATAGATGTTTTACATTCAAAATGTAATTTTTTTCCCCCAGTAAAATTGTGTTCAGTGATCCTCCAAATTTTAACAAAACAGTGGAATATAAAATTCCCCCGGCAGTCAGGCTAATTTGATGAAATATATGTTTGTATCCTGGAGAAGGCAATGGCACCCCACTCCAGTACTCTTGCCTGGCAAATCCCACGGACAGAGGAGCCTGGTAGCTGCAGTCTATGGGGTCGCTAAGAGTCAGACATGACTGAGCAACATCACTTTCTCTTTTCACTTTCATGCATTGGAGAAGGAAATGGCAACCCACTCCAGTGTTCTTGCCTGGAGAATCCCAGGAACGGTGGAGCCTGGTGGGCTTCCGTCTATGGGGTCACACAGAGTTGGACACGACTGAAGTGACTTAGCATAGCATAGCATGTTTGTATCCTCAACATGGAATGCCAGCCACTCAAAGGCTTGTCTGTCCCAGATTTCTTTGTGTTTTTTGTAGACACTTAGTAAATGTGTGAATTGATTTGAGGATTATCCAATATGAAGGCAGATAGTGGATTTGCCTGAAATGCCAAGAAGAATTATAATGAACAAAGTTCAGACATAAGCCACACGAGTCTTTAAAGTATTTAGAAAAGAATTCTGCCTAGGAAATTCTGCCTAGTTCCCTGTGCATGCCCTGGTGGCTCCCTAAAATTCTGATCAAAATATAAAAGGATTATGCTCAAGATTTATATTTAAAGCATATTTAGTGTACAGATATATATGTTGATGTTTGCTGCTAAGTCACTTCAGTCGTGTCCAACTCTGTGCGACCCCATAGACGGCAGTCCAGCAGGCTCCTGCATCCCTGGGATTCTCCAGGTAAGAACATTGGAGTGGGTTGCCATTTCCTTCTCCAATGCATGAAAGTGAAAAGAGAAAGTGATGTTGCTCAGTCATGTCTGACTCTTAGCGACCCCATGGACTGCAGCTACCAGGCTCCTCTGTCCGTGGGATTTGCCAGGCAAGAGTACTGGAGTGGGGTGCCACTGCCTTCTCCAATGTTGATGTTTAAGTATATACAAATGTATAAGATGTTGTCTTTATCTATATATATTTCAGCAGTATATATGTACACACTATTCATATGAGCTCAAAATCGGAAGCTATTTAAATGCCTACCTACGTAGAATGAATAAATAAATTGTGATATATTCATACAGTGAAGTGCTATACAGTAACGAGAATGAATGAGCTACAACTAAACCCAGCATGGATTACTCTCACAAACATCATGTTGATCAAAGGAAGCCAGACAGAAAAGAATATTTACTGTATGGTTCCATTTATATAAAACACAAAAGTAGGAAAACAAATTCATGCTGTTAGACGTCAGGAAAGTGGTTGCCTTGGGAGTTTGGATAGTTAGTGACCGAGGGACTTCTGGGTGCAGGTAATGTTCCAATTCTTGATTTTGGGTAAACAGGATCAAGTTCATTTGGTGAAAATTCACAGAGCTGACACTTACGTGCATTTTTTTCCTGCATGTATGTTATACTTCAATAAAATGTCAAAAAGTTTATAAAGTATTATGGCTCTTAAATGATATAACACTACCTTAATTTTCATAGGTTTAGCTTTTATCAGATCAGATCAGATCAGTCGCTCAGTCGTGTCCGACTCTTTGCAACCCCATGAACCGCAGCACGCCAGGCCTCCCTATCCATCACCAGCTCTCGGAGGTCACTCAGACTCACATTCATCGAGTCAGTGATGCCATCCAGCCATCTCATCCTCTGGCGTCCCCTTTTCCTCCTGCCCTCAATCCCTCCCAGCATCAGAGTCTTCTCCAATGAGTCAACTCTTCGCATGAGGTGGCCAAAATACTGGAGTTTCAGCTTTAGCATCATTCCTTCCAAAGAAATCCCAGGGCTGATCTCCTTCAGAATGGACCGGTTGGATCTCCTTGCAGTCCAAGGGACTCTCAAGAGTCTTCTCCAACACCACAGTTCAAAAGCATCAATTCTTTGGCGCTCAGCCTTCTTCACAGTCCAGCTCTCACATCCACACATGACCACAGGAAAGACCATAGCCTTGACTAGGCGAACCTTTGTTGGCAAAGTAATGTCTCTGCTTTTGAATATGCTATCTAGGTTGGCCATAACTTTCCTTCCAAGAACATTAAATTTGTGGGAATGAAGGAAATAGGCAGAGACACACAGCATTTGTGATATACATGACACAAAATTAGAGATTCTGGAGTATTCTAGACATTTTTGTTTTTGAAACTAAGTTAAAAGTTCTCATATTCTTTTTAAGGCAGATATTCTATAGAATTGCTTTATGTGACATAAAACTCATGCGGGATCGGTACATAATACATTATTCAATATTTGGCAAAGACATATGCGCCATTACTTTTTATATTTTGAAATGAATGATTCTGGATATTTTGGACATGCTCACGATTGTTAGCTTTACTTGTTGCTTTTAAAGTTAGGGATATTAGAGATGATCATACTAAGTCAAGTAAGCCAGACAAAGACAAATACCATATGATACATGTGGAATCCAAAAAAATGATTCAAGTGAACTTATTTACAAAACAGAAATAGACTCACAGACATAGACAATAAATTTATGGTTACCATAGGGAAGCAGGGGGAGGGGTAAATTAGGAGTTGGAGATTAAAATATATATACCACTATATATAAAACATATAACCAACAAAGACCTACTGTATAGCACAGGAAACTATACTCAATATCTTGTAATAATCTATAATGGAAGAGAATGTAAAAAAGACCTGAATCACTTTGCTGTACACCTGAATATTATGTCAATTATATTTCAATAAAAATTAAAAAAAAAACAAATTTAGGGATATTAATAAAGTTCCTATTCAAATAGCTTCAGATTTAATGAAATCATTTCATTAAATTTCATATGTAAATTTTTAAAAATTGAGAATTTCCAGCTTATTTTTATTTTATATTGAAGTATAGTTGGTTTACAATACCATATTAGTTTCAGGTGCACAGCATAGTGATTCAGTGTTTTTATAGATTATACTCCATGGGAAATAGATGGGGAAACAGTGGAAACAGTGTCAGACTTTATTTTTTGTGGGCTCCAAAATCACTGCAGATGGTGACTGCAGCCATGAAATTAAAAGATGCTTACTCCTTGGAAGGAAAGTTATGACCAACCTAGATAGCATATTCAAAAGCAGAGACATTACTTTGCCAACAAAGGTTTGCCTAGTCAAGGCTATGGTCTTTCCTGTGGTCATGTATGGATGTGAGAGCTGGACTGTGAAGAAGGCTGAGCACCGAAGAACTGATGTTTTTGAACTGTGGTGTTGGAGAAGACTCTTGAGAGTCCCTTGGACTGCAAGGAGATCCAACCAGTCCATTCTGAAGGAGATCGGCTCTGGGATTAATTTGGAGGGAATGATGCTAAAGCTAAAACTCCAGTACTTTGGCTACCTCATGCGAAGAGTTGACTCATTGGAGAAGACTCTGATGCTGGGAGGGATTGGGGGCAAGAGGAGAAGGGGACGACAGAGGATGAGATGGCTGGATGGCATCACTGACTCGATGGATATGAGTCTCAGTGAACTCCGGGAGTTGGTGATGGACAGGGAGGCCTGGCATGCTGTGATTCATGGGGTCGCAAAGAGTCAGATACGACTGTGCGACTGATATGATCTGAAAGTTACTACAAAATAGTGGCTATAATTCCATGTGCTGTACAATATATACTTCTTTATTTTATATACAGTAGTGTGTATCTCTTAATCTCCTACACTAACTCCCCTAAACCAATGGTAACCTCTAGTTTATTTTCTATATCCGTGAGCCTTTTTCTGTTTTGCAATACACATCCATTTGCTTTATTTTTTAGATTCCTCAAATAAATTATGTCATATAGGATTTGCCTTTCTCTGTCTGACTTACTTCATAAAGCATAATATTCTTTAGGTCCACCATGTTGCTGCACATGGCAGAATTTCATTCTTTATTCATAGCTGGGTAATATTCCATTGTAGGAATATACCACATCTTTGTACATTCATCTACTTCTACATATTGGCTATTGTAAATAATGCTGCTATGAACAATGGGGTTGCATGTATCTTTTCAAATTAGTATTTTCATTTTTTCCTAGATATATACCCAAGAATGCATTATTTGATATTTCTATTTTTGGTTTTTTGAGGAACTTTCACATTGCTTTCCACAGTGGCTACACCAATTCACATTCCCACCAGCAGTGTACAAGCATTCCCTTTCTTCCATATCCTTGCTATGTTATTTGTCGACTTTTTGATGATAGCTATTCTGACAGGTGTGGGGTGATATCTCACTATTATTTGGATTTGCCGTTCTCTAATAATTAGGCAAGTTATTGTTTTATGTGCCTGTTAGCCATATGTATGTTGTCTTTGGAAAAATGTATATTCCGGCCATTTTTTGATTGGGTTGTTTAATTTTCTTTGATATTGATTCTGCTGCTGCTGCTGCTAAGTCGCTTCAGTCGTGTCCAACTCTGTGTGACCCCATAGACAGCAGCCCACCAGGCTCCCCCATCCCTGGGATTCTCCAGGCAAGAACACTGGAGTGGGTTGCCATTTCCTTCTCCAGTGCATGCAAGTGAAAAGTCAAAGTGAAGTCGCTCAGTCGTGTCCGACTCTTAGCGACCCCATGGTCTGCAGCCTACCAGGCTCCTCCATCCATGGAATTTTCCAGGCAAGAGTACTGGAGTGGGTTACCATTTCTTTCTCCAGATATTGATTCTACAAACTGTTTATTTTTAATATTAAGCCCTGTTAGTCATATCATTTACAATAATATTGTCCTATTTTGTAGGTTGTCTTTTTGGTTTGTCAATGGTTTCCTCTGCTATGCAAAAGCTTTTAAATTTATTTAGGTCTCACTTATTCATCTTTGTTTTTATTTCCTTTGCCTTATGAGACAGATCCAAAGACATATTGTTATGATTTTTGTTCAAGAGTGTTCTATGTTCTCTTCTGGTAACTTTATGGTTTCTGGTCTTCCATTTAGGTCTTTAATCCATTTGGAGTGATTTTTCTTTTTTATATATGGTATAAGGAAGTGTCGCCATCCAGTTCTCAGCACTGCTTATTGAAGAGAGTGTCTTTTCTCCACTGTATATTCTTGCCTTCTTTGTTGCAGATTACTTGACCATAGGTGCATGGGTTTATTTCTTGTATCCCTATTCTGTTCCATTGATCAATGACATGGCTGCTTTTGCACCAGGACCATGTATTTTGTTTACTGTAAGATTATATATAGTCTGTGCAGTAGTTTGAGCATTCTTTGGCATTGCCTTTCTTTGGGATTGGAAAGAAACCTGACCTTTTCCAGTCCCGTGGCCACTGCTGTTTCCCAAATTTGCTGACATACTGAAAGCAGCACTTTCACAGCATCATCTTTTAGAATTTGAAATAGCTCAACTGAAATTCCATCACCTCCACTAGCTTTGTTTGTAGTGATGCTTCCTAAGGCCCATTAGACTTCACAGGATGTCTGGCTCTAGGTGAGTGATCACACCATCGTGATTATCTGGGTCGTGAAGATCTTTTTTCTACAGTTCTTCTGTGTATTCTTGCCACCTCTTCTTAATATCTTCTGCTTCTGTTAGGTCCATACCATTTCTAATGTTTATTGTGCCCATTTTGGCATGAAATGTTCTCTTGGTATCTCTAATTTTCTTGAAAAGATCTCGTCTTTCCCATTCTATTGTTTTCCTCTATTTCTTTGCATTGATCACTGAGGAAGGCTTCCTTATCTCTCCTTGCTATTCTTTGGAACTCTGCATTCAAATGCTTAAAATTCTCCAAGTAATGCTCAAAATTCTCCAAGCCAGGCTTCAACAGTATGTGAACCATGAACTTCCAGATGTTCAAGCTGGTTTTAGAAAAGGCAGAGGAACCAGACATCAAATTGCCAACATCCACTGGATCATGGAAAAAGCAAGAGAGTTCCAGAAAAACATCTACGTCTGCTTTATTGACTACGCCAAAGCCTTTGATGGTGTGGATCACAATAAACTGTGGAAAATTCTTCAAGAGATGGGAATACCAGACCACCTGACCTGCCTCTTAAGAAATCTGTATGCAGGTCAGGAAGCAACAGTTAGAACTGGACATGGAACAACAGACTGGTTCCAAATCTGGAAAGGTGAACATCAAGACTATATATTGTCACTCTGCTTATTTAACTTCTATGCAGAGTACATCATGAGAAACGCTGGACTCGATGAAGCACAAGCTGGAATCAAGATTTCTGGGAGAAATATCAATAACCTCAGATATGCATATGACACCACCCTTATGGCAGAAAACAAAGAAGAACTAAAGAGCCTCTTGATGAAAGTGAAAGAGGAGAGTGAAAAAGTTGGCCTAAAACTCAACATTCAGAAAACTAAGATCATGGCACCTGGTTCCATCACTTCATGGCAAATAGATGGGCAACAGTGAAAGACTTTATTTTTGGGGCTCCAAAATCATTGCAGATGGTGACACAGCTGTGAAATTAAAAGACACTTGCTCCTTGGAAGCAAAGCTATGACCAATCTAGACAGCATATTAAAAAGCAGAGATATTACTTTGCCAACAAAGGTCCATCTAGTCAAAGCTATGGTTTTTCTAGTAGTCATGTATGGATGTGAGAGTTGGACTATAAAGAAAGCTGAGTGCTGAAGAATTGATGCTTTTAAATTGTGTGTTGGAGAAGACTCTTGAGAGTCCCTTGGACTGCAAGGAGATCCAACTAATCCATCTTAAAGGAAATCAGTCCTGAATATTCATTGGAAGGACTGATGCTGAAGCTGAAACTCCAATACTTTGGCCACCTGATTAGAAGAACTGACTCATTGGAAAAGACCCTGATGCTGGGAAAGACTTAAGGCAGGAGGAGAAGGGGATGACAGAGGATGAGATGGTTGGATGGCATCACTGACTCGATGGACATGAGTTTGAGTAAACTCTGGGAGTTGGTGATGGACAGGGAGGCCTGGTGTGCTGCAGTCCATGGGGTGGCAAAGAGTCAGAAATGACTGAGCGACTGAACTGAACTGATAGTATAGTCTGCAGTCAGGAAGGGTGGTACTTCCAGTTTTGCTCTTTTTTCTAAGATGGCTTTGGCAATTTGGGTCTTTTGTGGTTCCATATAAATTTTAGAATTATTTGTTTCAGTTAAGTTCAGTTCAGTTGCTCAGTCGTGTCCAACTCTGCGACCCCATGAATCGCAGCACGCCAGGCCTCCCTGTCCATCACCAACTCCCGGAGTTCACTCAGACTCACGTCCATCGAGTCATTGATGCCATCCAGCCATCTCATCCTCTGTCGTCCCCTTCTCCTCTTGCCCCCAATCCCTCCCAGCATCAGAGTCTTTTCCAATGAGTTAACTCTTCGCATGAGGTGGCCAAAGTACTGGAGTTTCAGCTTTAGCATCATTCCTTCCAAAGAAATCCCAGGGCTGATCTCCTTTAGTTCTGTGAAAAATGTCATGGGTATTTTGATAAGAATTACACTAAATCTGGAGAATGCTTTGTGTAGTATGGCCATTTTAAAAATATTAATTCTTCCAATCCAAGAGCATGGAGTATCTTTACATTTCTTTGTATCATCTTCAATTTCCTTCATCACTGTTTCACAGTTTTCAGAGTATAGGTCTTTTACCCCCTTGGTTAAGTTTATTCCTAGGCATTTTATTTCTAGCTTCTTTCTAAATATAATTTGAGACATACCCTCAAATATCATTCATTATTTTTTCATATTCCCTGTTTAATTCCTATGCATTTGGTAAACTCCTGGAGAGGAAGGTCTAGAAATGCAACATTTAGTTTTATCAATAAAATCAGGTGTTCATATCCCACCTAGAACTGTGGGATAGCCATAGACACTCAGGTTTCTGTCTCTTGCCTACAAATTGCCTAGCCTTTCCTATAATAACTGGATGAGACATCAGTTTGGCAAAAAATGTTCCTCTGAGCAGATATATATGTCTAAGCAATCAGATCACCAAAGGACTTAACCTTTTTTTTTTTTACAGTTTGTTTATTTTTATTTTCTGGCTTCCTTCTGTCAGTTGATCTCACCAACATGACAATGAGTATAGAATATAAAAATCTGTTTGCCAGATGTTCCAATGCAATCTGCAAGACTTAGAACACAAATGCTATTCTGGAGAGTAATCTCTGTTTTGTATACATCCTTCCTTTGTAGTGTGTGACTTCTGCCCTAAATAAACAACTAAAGAAATATTGGATTTAATGCAGGAAAGAAAGGGGGATGACTATTTTTGTACAGTCTTTGAAAATTTATTTTTGTACTAGGGCTGACATCTGGATGACTATCAAGTTTGCCTTATGAGGCATATGGAAGAGAAGCAGAGTGGTGGCTTAGCTAAGAGCATGGCCTCTGTGATCAGACTGGATCCTGATCTTGGCTCTGCAACTTGCTGGCTGTGTGACTTTGAGAACATTCTTAAACACTGTGCCTCAGTCTCTTCATTTCCAGGCAATAGCAGTGTAATAAGTTCGCTGTGAGGATTCAATGAGTTAGCTTGGTACAGAGTAAACACTAATTAAGCTTTAGGGGGCAGTGTTCTCCCGTTTTAAATTGGTATGCTGGTGCTGGTTTAGTTGCTCAATTGTGTCCAACTCTGTGAACCGTGGACTGTGACCCACCAGACTCCTCTGTCCATGGGATTTTCCAGACAAGAATATTGGAGCAGGTTGCCATTTTATTCTCCAGGGGATCTTCCCCGACCCAGGGGTCAAACCCACTTCTCTGGCATCGCAGGCAGCTTCTTTGCTAACTGGACCACCAGGGGAACCCTATAAACTGGCACACATAATGCATTTTCAGTGTATATTTTTCCTTCATCGATTTACAAAATGCTTCTCAACCCAGTAGCCAGCAAATTCTTGTTAAAATGTAAAATAGATCATGTCACTCATCTGTTCATAACCTTCTAAAAGTTTCCTATCTCACAGAAAGAAGCTAAAGGTTTTATAAAGGTGTATAGGTAGGGTGATTAGGCTTCCTACTTTTCTCAGGACAGTCTTGGTTTATGCCTATTTTCCAGATGCAATTATTGATAGTGTCTCCTCTTACCCTCAAAGCATCTTTGTTTGGACAATAAATTAAATGGTCATCTATTGCTAGGCTCTATGTTATCTGTTTCCCTGCATCGCATACCCTACCCCAGTATTTCTGTGACATCATGTGTTACTATTTTCTCCCTTCCAATCAGCCACCATGGCTTCCTTGCTGCTCCATTGACCCTCTGGGCACATTCTTGCCCCAGGGCCTTTGCACTTGCCATTTCCACTGGCTGGATGCTCTTTCTTTATAGACAGTGGCATGGTTTGCTCCTTTAAGTTTTAGCTTTTATTCAGCATCGCCTTCTACTGAGTTCTTTACTCACTTCTCCCCCTCCTTTTATTCCTGTTCTCTGTTTTGCTTTTCTCCTTAGCTGCTATTTCACATAATTCACTTGATCATTGTCTTGTTCTTCTACTAGAATGTAAACTCCTTGAGGACAAGGATTGTTTTTGTTCACTGCTATTTCCCCAATAACTGACATATAGGAGGAGCTCAATAAATATTTATGAATGAATAGATAAAGGATATTTAGAAGAGAGAGATCTGATGTAACCGAGTAACCAAATGGCCAACAGTTGCCCACCTCCATTACTTTCTAGTATAAAACTCGATCTAAAATTATAGGACTCTCATGTTTAAGTGTTATGAGAAGCATGATTTGAGTAGCTTCTATTGTCTATCCTATTTGCCAAGTAAGTCATGATGGCAAATGATGCTGATGAAACTTTTAGAGAAGTTTAAATTCTAAATTCTCTAAATTTTAGAGAAATTTAAATTTGCACATTCACAAAAATAATACTAAATCTGAGGGCACACTTGATTTTTGCTTCTTGAGTTCAGGAACATGAAGACGTCAAACCTCCCAAATTTAAATAAACATTTTAGAGCATGTGGTTTTGTAAAATTTGATGTTCAAATTTGAAAATAAGGCTATCAAATAGTAACACTGAATGAGACTTATGTTCAGTTCTATTACAGTTTAATATCAACTATTACCTTTATAATGTAGGAAAGTTTTTCCAAGAAAAACTAGACCTAGTTAAAAATAAAATGGTAGCGATAGAAAGCAATAATTCCAGCTCTCAAGAGATTATGGTAGATCCAGAAAGCAGTTGTAGAACTTCTGGCTGTGTATCAAATTTATTTTGACAGAGTTTCTTAAGAACATTCCTTATTTAACCACTCTAGCCTTCAAATCAGCTTCAGAGGCAGAAACTTCATACCCCATCCTCTTTCATTTTAGTTCATATACTCTATATACAAACTATGTAAATTTTGTATAATAATAAAGAAATGACACTCCCATGCTAGCAACTCATGGGACAAAGACACTATAGAAATATTTCAGAGTACAATAGTCTGGACATCTGCTTTTACTGCACAGAATGATGGAATTACTGCAGCACACACACACAGTGTGTATGAGAAAATTCTTTTCTCAAAAGTAAAGCATTTATGCATCACTATTTCAGTTTAGAACACAGCAACCTCTTCTGTGATCTGTCCTGTTTGATGGAGAAGTATCAGTCACAATGTTCTGTACATCCCGACACCTTCCCAGTAAGAGGGGGACTGAGAGCATCTCTCAGCCCTGGGAACAATCCTGCCGTGATGCATGGTTTCCAACCCCCTTCACTGAAACGGGAATAACTGTGCTGTGAGCCAAATGCTGAGGGTTAGCTGAGTAACCTCACATGAAAATAATTACTTAACAGGACCATGAGAGAAAGCAATGAGATTCCCAGACACAGGAAACGAAAAGTCAGAAGGGGAGGTAGAGTTGGAGAGGGTTCTGAAGCCTTTTCAGATGGCAACTTCCTTATAATAAACAGCAAATTGGGTAATAAATTTATCACTCTGTCATTTAATATGTACATATATCCTTAGGTCCGCTAGATAGCATAATGAACTTTTACAATCTTCCTGTGTCTCAGCCATGCCAGAAAATCAATCTGTTTCCTGTTCTTTAAAGAGCAAATAAAATGTTTGATGATATGAATGTTCATTTTGATATTCCAAACCACTTGTAGGTTGAACATTTCAGTCGAAACCACAATTACAACTATGCTGAAGGACTGTGTATTGCACAGAAATCTTGAAACGAGATTCTTTAATTGGTTACACCACTCAAGAGAGAGGAAATTAAACAGTATAATGCCAGAACCATAGAAAAAGAACTCTTGACCTCTAAAGACAAAGGGAAAACAATCTTGTGATAGTGCATATATTTCTCTCCTGGATTTATGGACTTTGAGCTATCCTGGTTTGCAGGGGAATTGAAAAAGCAAGCCTGTCTTTAGATCTGGAATTGCATGGGAGAAAAACATTCTTATAGAGACAAATACAGTACATTTTTCTTATTTTGCTCATTCGTCAAGTAGTTTTGAAACTGGGCACACTGTTGGATGTGGAGAAACCGTGATAAACGAGAATGATGGCAGCATGCCTCAGGGGACCTGCAGTCTAGGCGGGGCAGACAGGCAAGGGAACTGACAGACAAAAGAGTGTGTTCCGTGCTCTTCCAGGGTTAACAGAGAGTGTCCTGGGAGCCCGGGAGAAAGGCCCTGACCCAGTCTAGGTCAGGCATGCTTGCCACACAAAGAGATGCTGCAGCTGGGATCTGAAGAATACAGTGAAATAAACCAGAGGACGCATGAGGGAGAATACTTCAGGTAGAAGGATCATGTTGCTTAGCTTGGTTAGCTGAATAAAGAGGAGATGAGACACATGAAGAGATGAGGCTGAGTTAGAGACACCTAACATGATATGATGAGCTGGGGTATGGGGTACCAACAAGGTACCCCAAAGCTTTGGGGTACCCCAAAGCTCAGTGAAGGGACACGTTCTCTTTCTGAAAATTTAGGGAATACCTAGTTTTATGATTATAGTGCTATTACTGGAATATATGAGATAGGCCTGTTTTTATCTGCTTGATGATGAGTAAAGGCAAACATCATGATTATATACGCAGTGGTGGGTAATTTGATCAGCTTGGGAGACTAGTATGTGCAGGCCATAGAGAATACACTGTGCCTTGTTTGTAAATGAAGACTCCCTCTGACAGATCAACATCAGTGTCTTTATCATCATCAATATTTTAATTTGAAGGTCTCAGAAAAATCAGATTAGAAGTGTGTTTTGGTGCTCATTTCCGCAGCACATATACTAAAACTGGAATGATACAGATATTAGCATGGCCCCCGGGCAAGAATGACATGCAAATCTGTGAAGTGTTCCTGTATTTTTTACTTATCTATGAAAGAGAAAGAGACCCACAGACATAGAGGATAGACTTGCGGTTGCCAAGGGGGAGGTAGGGTGGGAGAGGAAGGGTTGGGAGTTTGGGATTAGGAGATGCAAACTCTTATCGATAGGATGGATAAACAACAAGGCCCTACTGTATAGCAGAGGGACCTAGATTCAATATCCCGTGAAAAACCATAATGGGAAAGAATATGAAAAAGGATACATCTGTATGACTGAATCACTTTGCTGTACAGCAGAAATTAACACAACTTTGTCAATCAACTCTACTTCAGTTGGAAAAAAAAGAAGTTAATTTTAATCACATCATTTTGACATGGTTTTGATAAATCGTATTAAAAAGCACTTATTGAACAGGTTCTATGTTTGAGGCATATGCTTTATATGCTGGGGCAATTTGTTTCCAACACAGATATTGCCCTGGTGATTTGATGTGTCCGGAAACAGCTCTTGTATGGCTGCCCAAACAAGATGGATTCCAGTTGCACAAGATGTCAAAGTCTGTGTGAATATGGAGATAAACTGGCTTTGTGTGAACGTCTCTGGTTTCCACATTGCTCAGATCCTCTGCCAGAGCAACATATTGGGAACCTTGGAGTTTCATTGCAAAATATCCTTGATAATTTCATACAGAAATTGTATTTGTTTATTTTTCATTGCTATCCTCAGGAAGAGGTGGTTGCTTGGAGTGGACTCAATTAGTCGCCAGCTAATTACTGGATGTGTTACTGGCTGCTTAGCTTGTTCTCAGAGATCTGCTTTACCCTACACGCTAAGTGGAGCCGTTATTCACCTACTGTATTGTCTAGGACGCCACTGGTTCCAGCTCCCCCTGTGATGACATTTCCATGCCAAGTCACCGGGCTCAGCTGCTTCCCTCTTCCCATGGCTGCTCTTCTCATCTTCTCCATTCTGCTTCCTTCTGACATATATTTCCCCACACTCCTGTTTCTATGTAAGAGGCTGAGGTGCAATGGCTTATGGGCTTATCTGTGTGCACCCCTGAGTTAGCTGTTATCCTGAAAGCACATGGCATCACCGACTCGATGGGCATGGGTTTGAGTAAGCTCTGGGAGCTGGTGATGGACAGGGAAGCCTGGCGTGCTGCAGTCCATGGGGTCACAAAGAGTCAGACACGACTGAGCGACTGAACTGAACTGAGAGCACATGATACCAAGCTTTGGCCCACCCATGCACCAACATCACTTTTAGGGTTTCCACTCTATTCAAGTTTAAAACCTCTCTCCCTAAAGTTGACATAAATTAGTCATTAAAAATATATATAATTATTAAATTCTATACTTCTAATCTACATTGTCATTGAGTCATTTCAGGGTATTTTTGGATTCGAAACACAGATACAAAGCTTTGTTTGGTTACTTTAATGAATGTAAATATTTTATATATGCAGAGTGATCTATTTTGCTACGTGTTTGCCTTCCTTGAAAATTCAGGATATCAGATAGTGTAATTCTTGACAGATTGAATCCATCATCAGTTTGGTTATAAGTGTGACTATTTGAAAGGGTCTACTAACTCCTTTTCTCTCCTTTCTATTTTTGTCAGTCTCCTCATGAAGCTAATGATATATATATATATTTTTTGTACAATTCAAAATTAGAGTAATCCCTTAATAAACAATAGCGTTTTTTCAACATTGCCATTTGAAAGGCAACAAGGTAATTGGCATTTATTTGTGTCCTTTGGTTCTTTCTACTTTATAGTTTATTGTCTCAGACTGTCTGATTTTTTACTATCAGATAATATGTGTGTGTGTGCCTACCGCGACGAGCGCAATAAAAGCGCCACCCCGGCCCGACCCGCGCACTAAGAGCGCCCTCCCTGGCTGCGCGGCGCACTAAGAGTGCGGCCGAGAGGAGCTACCCCACGACTGAGGAGGGACGGCGGTGAGGACCGGCACATAAGCACGGCCGAGAGGAGCTACCCCACAACCGAGGTCAGGAAGGGTGGCAGTGAGGAAAGACCCCTCGTCCAAGGTAAGGTGCGATGGCTGTGCTTTGCTGGAGCAGCAGGGAAGAGATACCCCACGCCCAAGGTAAGAAAAACCCAAGTAAGACGGTAGGTCTTGCAAGAGGGCATCAGAGGGCAAATACACTGAAACCATACTCACAGAAAACTAGTCAATCTAATCACACTAGGACCACAGACTTCACACTAGGACCACAGCCTTGTCTAACTCAATGCGTTTAAGCCATGCCCGTGGGGCAACCTGGGATGGGCGGGTCATGGTAGAGAGATCTGACAGGATGTGGTCCGCTGGAGAAGGGAATGGCAAACCACTTCAGTATTCTTGTCTTGAGAACCCCATGAACAGTATGAAAAGGCAAAATGATAGGATACTGAAAGAGAAACTCCCCAGGTCAGTAGGGGCCCAATATGCTACTGGAGATCAGTGGAGAAATAACTCCAGAGATAATGAAGGGATGGAGCCAAAGCAAAAAGAATACCCAGCTGTGGATGTGTCTGGTGATAGAAGCAAAGTCTGATGCTGTAAAGAGCAATATTGCATAGGAACCTGGAATGTCAGGTCCATGAATCAAGGCACATTGGAAGTGGTCAAACAAGAGATGGCAAGAGTGAATGTCAACATTCTAGGAATTAGCGAACTAAAATGGACTGGAATGGGTGAATTTAACTCAGAGGACCATTATATCTGCTACTGCGGGCAGGAATCCCTCAGAAGAAATGGAGTGGCCATCATGGTCAACAAAAGAGTCCGAAATGCAGTACTTGGATGCAATCTCAAAAACGACAGAATGATCTCTGTTCATTTCCAAGGCAAACCATTCAATGTCACAGTAATCCAAGTCTATGCCCCAACCAGTAATGCTGGAGAAGCTGAAGTTTAACGGTTCTATGAAGACCTACGAGACCTTTTAGAACTAACACCCAAAAAAGATGTCCTTTTCATTATAGGGGACTGGAATGCAAAAGTAGGAAGTCAAGAAACCCCTGGACTAACAGGCAAAGTTGGCCTTGGAATACGGAATGAAGCAGGGCAAAGACTAACAGAGTTTTGCCAAGAAAATGCACTGGTCATAGCAAATACCCTCTTCCAACAACACAAGAGAAGACTCTATACATGGACATCACCAGATGGTCAACACTGAAATCAGATCGATTATATTCTTTGCAGCCAAAGATGGAGAAGCTCTATACAGTCAGCAAAAACAAGACCAGGAGCTGACTGTGGCTCAGACCATGAACTCCTTATTGCCAAATTCAGACTTAAATTGAAGAAAGTAGGGAAAACCACTAGACCATTCAAGTATGACCTAAATCAAATCCCTTATGATTACACAGTGGAAGTGAGAAATAGATTTAAGGGCCTAGATCTGATAGATAGAGTGCCTGATGAACTATGGAATGAGGTTCGTGACATTGTACAGGAGACAGGGATCAAGACCATCCCCATGGAAAAGAAATGCAAAAAAGCAAAATGGCTGTCTGGGGAGGCCTTACAAATAGCTGTGAAAAGAAGAGAAGCGAAAAGCAAAGGAGAAAAGGAAAGATATAAACATCTGAATGCAGAGTTCCAAAGAATAGCAAGAAGAGATAAGAAAGCCTTCTTCAGTGATCAATGCAAAGAAATAGAGGAAAACAACAGAATGGGAAAGACTAGGGATCTCTTCAAGAAAATCAGAGATACCAAAGGAACATTTCATGCAAAGATGGGCACGATAAAGGACAAAAATGGTATGGACCTAACAGAAGCAGAAGATATTAAGAAGAGGTGGCAAGAATACACAGAAGAACTGTGCAAAAAAGAGCTTCAGGACCCAGATAATCACGATGGTGTGATCACTGACCTAGAGCCAGACATCCTGGAATGTGAAACCAAGTGGGCCTTAGAAAGCATCACTACAAACAAAGCTAGTGGAGGTGATGGAATTCCAGTGGAGCTATTCCAAATCCTGAAAGATGATGCTGTGAAAGTGCTGCACTCAATATGCCAGCAAATTTGGAAAACTCAGCAGTGACCACAAGATTGGAAAAGGTCAGTTTTCATCCCAATCCCAAAGAAAGGCAATGCCAAAGAATGCTCAAACTACTGCACAATTGCACTCATCTCACATGCTAGTAATTCTCCAAGCCAGGCTTCAGCAATATGTGAACCGTGAACTTCCTGATGTTCAAGCTGGTTTTAGAAAAGGCAGAGGAACCAGAGATCAAATTGCCAACATCTGCTGGATCATGGAAAAAGCAAGAGAATTCCAGAAAAACATCTATTTCTGCTTTCTTGACTATGCCAAAGCCTTTGACTGTGTAGATCACAATAAACTGTGGAAAATTCTGAAAGAGATGGGAATACCAGACCACCTGATCTGCCTCTTGAGAAATTTGTATGCAGGTCAGGAAGCAACAGTTAGAACTGGACATGGAACAACAGACTGGTTCCAAATAGGAAAAGGAGTACGTCAAGGCTGTATATTGTCACCATGTTTATTTAACTTATATGCAGAGTACATCATGAGAAATGCTGGACTGGAAGAAACACAAGTTGGAATCAAGATTGCTGGGAGAAATATCAATAACCTCAGATATGCAGATGACACGACTCTTATGGCAGAAAATGAAGAGGGGCTAAAAAGCCTCTTGATGAAAGTGAAAGTGGAGAGTGAAAAGGTTGGCCTAAAGCTCAACATTCAGAAAACGAAGATCATGGCATCTGGTTCCATCACTACATGGCAAATAGATGGAGAAACAGTGGAAACAATGTCAGGCTTTATTTTTCTGGGCTCCAAAATCACTGCAGATGGTGACTGTAGCCATGAAATTAAAAGATGCTTACTCCTTGGAAGGAAAGTTATGACCAACCTAGATAGCATATTCAAAAGCAGAGACATTACTTTGCCAACAAAGGTTCGCCTAGTCAAGGCTATCGTCTTTCCTGTGGTCATGTATGGATGTGAGAGCTGGACTGTGAAGAAGGCTGAGCGCCGAAGAATTGATGCTTTTGAACTGTGGTGTTGGAGAAGACTCTTGAGAGTCCCTTGGACTGCAAGGAGATCCAACCAGTCCATTCTGAAGGAGATCAGCCTTGGGATTTCTTTGGAAGGAATGATGCTAAAGCTGAAACTCCAGTATTTTGGCCACCTCATGTGAAGAGTTGACTCATTGGAGAAGACTCTGATGCTGGGAGGGATTAGGGGCAGGAGGAGAAGGGGACGACAGAGGATGAGATGGCTGGATGGCATCACTGACTCGATGGATGTGAGTCTGAGTGCATTTCGGGAGTTGGTGATGGACAGGGAGGCCTGGTGTGCTGCGATTCATGGGGTCGCAAAGAGTCGGACACGACTGAGCAACTGATCTGATCTGATCTGAATATGTGTGTGTGTGTGTGTGTGTGTACTCGCATGAGTGTAAACAAGGCCAGAGGAATTTCTCTTCACTTTTTGGGTTATTTCTTCTCCATGCAATGTATATAACTTAAGACCTAACTCATTTTTAAATTCATGATTTGTACATGCTTCAGCAGAGGCAATTCGGTGACTATGTCCAGCCTCAGGGTGGAGAACGTTACTTAGGGGGAGTGAGGCATTTGGACAAGAGCTGCACATGCGTGTTATGAAGAAGCAGGAGCTCTTGGGGGTGTCCGAGCAGAGAAGCACGTGATAAGCGCAAGCAACATCCATTACAGCCTGGAGGAAGAAATCCTGACATGACAGACATCACAAGGAAACCTGGAAATTCAGATGTGTAGTGAACGCCTGTTTCATGCCCACAGAGCATCCCAAGCCACCCAACACCAGCTGCATGGGATGATGACTGAACAGAAACAGCCTAGTCATCTGAGATTGGCTGCACTGCTCTCCCAGCACATTAATACGTGGAACAGTTTCAGTGCAACCTCTGTCAAAGTGAAAGAAATATAAAATGTGAATAGAAAGAACACTATGTCATGCACTCTCCTTTTTATTGTAATAGTCTAATCAGCAGGTCTAGCTTGCCGCCTGTACACTGCTTTCACTTATTCTGATTCTAACCCAACTCAACGCAATGTTTGCCCTCTGGAGACACCTTAGAACTGAGTCTAAAAAGCAACTGGTGGAACTCTTAAACACAATGACCTGTGTGAGATTTGAAAACTTATCTTTCTTTGAAGAACAGGCACGTCCTTTCAACCGTTCTTCTTTCAACCTAATTCTAAGAGTAGGGGAGATAAAGAAGCTTCATGCATCCCTTTAACAGAATGTTCTTCAAGTCTGTGCACTTTTCACTGGTACCTAAACATAATGGTACAGTGAGATTGGATGGCTACTATTTTGCCCTGAAATACAGACACAGCTCGACACAGTCAGAGGAATCCATAGGTCTGACGTGTGAGACTTCAAGGCATCAGACTCTTACAGCAGGAGGCAGCTTGCTTAGAAGGAATTCTCTTGACTCTCTCAGGCAGAAGTCAGAGAAACAGTAACATTTTATGGTTTCCTAACCTAGACAAGAGGACTGCCAGGAGGAAGTAGAAATAACTCTTGAATACTGTGAGACTTTTATGCTCACTCCAGTGCTTTTCTCTTTTCCCCCGAAAGAAGACTGAAATGACTACAGTAATTTTTTTTTTAACCCCAAAGGTTTACTTGTTAAAATAACCGTTGGTTAAATGACTCATTACATGAGTTTTAGAAAAACAGGGATTATACAAAAGTACTCCCACAACAAAGAAACACATCAAACTGTCCATGGTTGAAAACGGCAGTATAAGGTACTGGATTTCCAAGATGGAGGACTTATAAGGTCCAATAAGGAAGTGCTAGTTTTCATGCATTGCTATATGAATGTAAAGCAAAACTTTATTTGAATTTTCACCAAATTTGGAGATATTCCATGTGATCTGACTTAAAATGTTATTATGGAATAGAAATGAAGTTTAGTCTGGTGAGTGGCAGGCAGCACCTCAAAGAGATAAGTCTCCTTCTCAGCCGATACTGATGTGCCAAAAAGCTGCTTCTGCACATGGTCAGATAGGGGTTATTAATTCAGAGACAGTTCTGTTGTTTTCCTGAGCCATAATGGGTTGGTTAACTAGCTGTATAAATGTGAATAATCAATGTTTATTTAATAATCCACACCATGATTGTGAATAAGTCATGTCAACATTTTTCTAATCTCTTACTAAAGAGATGTCTTGAGGAAGCTAGGTTGAGTACATATACTATTTCACAAAGAGAAAATAAAAAAACTTTTGAAAAGAAAAAAATAAAGTTCTATAGCATATGCTAAATAGTTTAAATTATTTACACATTTGCCTCCTATTTATAATTTTGCCTCCTAATTTGGTTCTGAAATTCTGCTTTAAGTTCAAATAGAAAACACATGTGTTCATGCCCTTCTGTGGAAAGAGATGGTACATGATTTTTAACTTTTTGTTGTCTAATTCCCCCAATTTGGCAAACAGTGTATAGGAATAATTGTGAGATGACTTATTTCCTTGTAATGTTCAAAGTTTTCAACTTGTTTTCATGTCTGTTGTCAGACCACTGCTTTTTCTAGTAGGCTAGAGTCATTTCACCACGGTTGGAGTCTATCTACTTAAAACCAAGAGGCTATTATTTCTTGTAAAACTAATCATGTCTGTAACTGACAAAACTTTCCACTTTCAGTCATATTTCAGAGTATTCTTGCTCAGAATAGTTTTGTTTCTTCAGATAATACATAGAAGAAAAAAAAAAAAAAAAAAAAAAAGAAGGCTGAGGAACGTGCTTTCCCTGGGCTAGGAATAAAGACATTCCAAAACATCTGGCAAAGATCATGAAATTTCATTTGAATTTTAGCTCATTTGAATTCTTGCAGCAGTTTTCCCCTCACAACCACTAAACCAAATATGGAATGACTAATTCCTTTTGGCTGTAGTTGTTTTGGTACTAACTAGTCCTGAGAGCAAGGTGATCACACCAACAATGGGTGAGTTATCATTTTCTCCCACCCAGGCACTAACTTGGGTCCTACTACCTAGCTCTGGACAGTGGGTGCACGCAGGCACCCACACAGTGGGTGCTCCATAAATGTAAGCCGAAACAAGGAAGGAGGCAGCAGTAAACCGATGCCTGTTTTAAATGGTTTTAGCAACACTGCTCAGCGTGGTCACCACTGGCTTACCATCATGTGCACCCTGTTATCTCTAAGTCACCCAGATAACCGCAGAAGCCAGCATGACCTTTGACTTCAATGAGCCAGACAGTCAAAATAAAACAAGCCCTCTCATTTCAAGTCATACTGTGGCTATCTGGCTCCCAGACAGCATCACGCTGAAAAGGTAACTAAAACTGAAGATATATTTATTTTAAATACTTGTTGGGCTCAGTAGGTCTCACCCCAAAAATGGAATCTCAAAAACATCCACTGTTCTTTTCCCATATTGCCCATCCACTCAGCCAGCTTAGGACTGGCATGAGAACCCCATTCATGGAAGACCGTAACTTTGAAGAGTCATCCCTGAGATATTCTTTTGTTAATAAATAAGTCAGAAAATCAGTGTCACATTGAAGAAATAATAAAAATTATAAATGTCACCCAGTTTCAAGACAGCAGAAATGGCTCTCAGTAAAAGCACAGACTGAAATTCCAAAGGACAGAGAGGTCTGTAGCACCTCTCTCAACTGTGGAACCAGAGCATGCATTCCAACCTGCAAACGCACGTGTGGTGATTTCCTACCTTAAATACATTGATAGGGAGATCAATGACCACATAGATAAGGTCTCCAAGGGCAAGGCTGGCTATCAGCGCGTTGGGGCCATTCCTCATGCACTTGTTCTGGTAAATGATCCTGAGCAGGGTTGCATTCCCCACCATTCCCACGATGAAAATAGTACATGATATCACAGTGTTAATGTATTTGAAAGCTGAAGTAATCTTAGTCTGTTGTGGGCAATAGTTGTGCATTGAGCCATTGCTGGGGAGGGCCAAATTCGTGGGTTGATGTGTGGTAACCACGAAGCTGAGTTCTGTCCCATGGAAAGTGGTGACACTGTCCACATGGATGCTTAGGTTTGTGCTGTAGCTTTCAGGGTTATCACTGATGACACCTCCAACCAGCGCCACCCAGAAGGATACCCTGAGCCAAAAGGTTTCCATTTTGATGCAAATTTCAGGAAATGTCACTTAATCTGTTGATTTGACACCCTTTTTTTTTTTTCCTTTCTCCACCTGGAAAAAGAAAAGAGAAAAAATGATTTTGGTTACAAATCCAGCTGCCAGTAAGACGGCAGTCGATGATAATTTACTGCTTCAATTAAAAAGCAGGATTTATTTGGTAAGTAGATAAGATAACATCTGTGTCAGGTTACCCCATGGCAGAACAAAAGCAGACAAGATCAAAGCTCTCTCTTAGGGCAAGTTATATCTCTGTATCTCTGCCTCTGTCTCTGTCTCTCTCACCCTTCTCCATAGCTATACCTACATCTGGGGCTTCCTGGGTGGCTCAGTGGTAAAGAGTCCGCCTGCAATACAGAAGATGAAGGAGATGCCTCAGGTTCAATCCTTGGGTTGGGAAGATCCCCTGGAGGAGGCATGGCAAACCACTCCAGTATTCTTGCCTGGGAAGTCCTATGGACAGAGGAGCCTGGCAGGCTACAGTCCATAGGGTCGCACAGAGTCGGACTGAAGCAACTGAACACGCACGCACACATCTACATCTAGATTATAATATGAATGAAGACTTGACAATTTTCCCTTTAAGTAGTGCAGAAGTTACTTTCTTTTCTCCCTTACACTTAGGCTGATAGCCTGAAGTACGGAAAATCTTCAAGAGTTGAGATAACAATATTTTATTTACTAGTGGAAAAGACATTACATACTGAGTGAAAGCCATATAGTAGTAAGGCATAAAATCACCAAATTTTATAATTAACAATCTAGTATTTCAAACATGTGTGTGTTTATTTCTATGATGAACACAGAAATAAAATGCATGTGTGTGTGTTTAATAAAATAGAAATAAAATGCAGCTCAGGTGCTATTAAGTATTATGTTCACTGAAAATCAGAACTGTGATTAAACCATCAATACATTTAACAATCTTAGTCAATTAAAAATAAGATAGTTGATAAAGACAGAATATTTATTTTATAAAAAACCTGGATGAATGATGTGTACAGTCTACATCTTTTTTGGGGGGTGGGCATTGCACAGCATGTGGGATCTTAGTTCCCTGACCAGGGATTGAATACACGTCCCCTGCTTTGGAAGCGTGGAGTCTTAACCATAGGAAGTAAGTCTTAACCACAGGTCTTAATCTTCAGGGAAGTCCAATCTACATCCTCTGACAGGAGTTTTTTGCTCTTCCATTTGTCAGAAATTACTATAAGAATATTTGTCAAAGAGTAGAACTAGGAGTAATGGACTTTCCCAGAACAGGTGTACTATTTGATTTTCCAAATATCCTTTATACATTCTTTAAACATCCTTTATAGCTACATTGATTCTGACCAGCCATTCACCACGTTGAGCACTTCACACGTGTGATGTCATCTCATCCATACAATGATCTTGAGAACTATGCATCTGTTTCCATTATAAACACAGGGAAACAGGCCCAGGAAGGTCAGGTAGCTTGTCAAGGCCATAGTTGATGTGGCCCTTCTATGACACCAAGGCAGGTGAGTCTGCCTTTGAGTCTGAGCTCCTAACTGCTAGACTATACACTCACTTAGCACTTAAAATGTTCAACAGTGTTTCAAGCATTCTGAAGACGCAATAGGCATTGCAGGGTGCTTAGATATGATTTCAAAAGACCATTTCATTGTTTTGTTTTAGTCACTCGCAGAGAGCAAGTGGTCCTTCTTGTTCAGGAAGTCTAGATTTCTACTTCAATGCTTAAAGAAAAGATGCTGGGACAATGAGGGAGGTTGGTGATTACACAACAAACATATAAAAATGGCTCTTCCCATTTTGATCTTTTGGATATTTTCTGTGAGTTTTTGTGAATCTTTCATTTACGATGTAGTGTGTGTATATGATGAACACACCCAGGTTACAATTTAAGTTTTAAGAATTGTGTCCTTTTGAGTCTATCCATCGTTGATATCAACCATTTTTAGGAGTTTGACAGTTATCTTGGTTATTAATAAAGCTTAGGGCTTAGTCAATATATGAATAAATAAGATTTATTCAAAATGTACAAAAGGTCTAAAGTAAATGTAAGGTGCAATACTGTATACTTCTGTCTTCCCCAGAGATTTTTTCCCCAGGAACCTGAATTAATAATAACATTTGGGACTTCCCTGGTGGTCCAGTGGTTAAGACCCTGTGATTTCACTGAAGGGAGTACGGGTTCCATCCCTGGTCAGGAAACTATGCCATGAGGCCAAAAAAAAAGTTTACGTATTATGGTAATCTATTATACATCTATTTGTTATTTGAATTGAGCTTTACAATTCTAGGTAGGCAGGGAGACTATCATGAGGAAACAGCCTTGAAGAAGTTACATTTTTGTGACCAAGAAGTGGTAGGACAGGTATAACCCTTCACTCTAATTAATCATAGGACTTGACTCAGTCTGATTAAATGATTCAGATATCAATTTTTCTAAGCTACGAGCATACTGGGCATACGGTTCTGCCTAGACAATTGTGAGTATTGGGTTGGCCAAAAAGTTCATTTGGGTTTTCTGTACCAGCTTATGGAAAAGCCCAAATGAACTTTTTGACCAAGTCAAATAGTATGCAGTTTTTTTTTTTCCCCCTTGCTTCTTACAGTTTGGAGTATCTGACAAAATATTGATAGGCCTATGAAACGCTGCTATTTCAGTTACACAGTGGTGATCAGGACTCCACTCCACACCTCTCCAAGAATAAAGCACATTGTCACCCTCCTCTTCAGATCAGAGATGGAAAAAAGGAAATTCTTCAATATATCTTACACTATTTAATGACTAATGCCTTCCAGTTTCCCAATGGGAATGAACCTTAATGAGTTTTCTTCAAAGTAAGAGACAAGAAGTCCTTTCTCAGAAATGGAATGGCTCTTTGCCCATCATAGTCTGCTAGGAGGATATTTTGTGAATGGACCTGGCTAGGTGGTTCACAAAAGTAGCACTGCTGTTCGAACTCTGGTTTGCTTGGTGAGCTGATTTCGGCAAGAGTTGAGGAGTCTTATCAAAGCTGTGAGTTCTTATCAAAGTGTGAGCCAGCTACCATAAAAACGACTTGCCTCCCTCCTCCAACAGTGACACCACCATTTCTGAAGTCATCTTGCTCAGCCCTGTCTGTGCACACATGGAGCTGCAGAACTAAGGTATACTTGTCAGAGGCATGTGGCTGCCAAATCATCATTGGGTGAAAGACACAAAACCAAAGGGAAAAAGCTCTCTGAGCTGCGTGTTCCTCCAAGGATGAGTCTTAGCTCATCTCCATGGACCTAGTCACCCTGGCTTCAGATCATCACTCATCATCAGTCATAGCTCTGATGAAGCCTCTCAGGTTCAGACCTGAGGAACCTGGTTTACAGATTCAGCATTCTTCATATTTAGGGTCTAAGGATTTGCTGGAGTTCAAAAGCTATTATGAAGCAAGAGGACTCTCTCCTGATGCTTAAACCTTTTCACATCTCGGGACTCTCCGGATCAAAGTTCACCAAAATAGTGATTTGGAAATTCCAACCTTACCCACATGGCATGAGTTTAGAGCAGGTAATTTACATGAAATGATTGCCAAGGTATTTCTCAATTAGTTAACACAAAACGGAGGGTGGGGGCGAGGGAGCCATAAATAATCTACAAAGAGAAACACACACACACACACACACACACACACACACACACACACCACACAGATAAACTAGGAACTTTTAAATAAGTTTCCCCCCCAACTTTGGTGGGTTTTGCTCACTGAGTAAGAAATTAGTAACTCTCTTGACTGACAACGCCTGTCTTTAATATGCCTCCCAGCCCACCCCCTCTGCCGCCAAGTACCCGGAACGCCATTAGGACGGCGTAAACAGAGGCTGATTATGTGGGAACGGCCCTTGTTTTCCGCACGTGAAGGGCGACAAGTGTCCTTTAAAGTAGGACACAGAACAAAATGCCCAGACCTCCACAGGCAGGTTTCCAAAGTAGCTGCCCTGGAGGATCTCCAAAAACATCTTTCCCAAACACATCTGCCCCTCACACCCGGTGCCCTGGGCTATCCTTGGCACGTCCCGGGGAGTGCGGAGGCAGTGGGCTGCGGGGCAAACTTGACAAGCGGGCTTTGGAGCCAGCGACACGGGCGTGATGGTCCACAAAGTTCTCGCACGCCTGGAAATGGGAGATCCATGTTTTCTTTTGACGAAAACTCTGCCGCCCGCCCGGGAAGGCTGAGGGGCTTTGGATCAGTTTCCCAAACCCCAAACTTTCCCGGGCGCGCACCCGCCCAGGAAGGCGCCCGCGCAGCCACGCGCCCCCGCGGGCAGGTGATGCCAGCCCCGGTGCAGGAGGTGCCGGCGCCGGGCGACAACGCTCGGAGGTCGCCTCTCCTCCCTACGCAGGGGCCCACCAGCGTCTCCCTCACCCGACTCGGGACCCCGAGAGGAAAGAATTGCACAGACCGTGGAGCTCCGCGGGCTCAGACGGCTGCCCGGTCCGTGTGTGGTTCCCCGGGCGAGTTGAAGCCGAGCCGGCGAGGGTGAATGGCGAGTGTCCCGGGACCCGGCGCGGCGGCGGCCCGGGTTGCACCGTTGCCTCCGCTTCGGAAAACTTCCTGGGCACGGCTTCTCTGGGGAGATCCTCCCCGAGCCGCCAGGCTTCAGCCACCGGGGGGGATGGAGCTTCTCCACCTCTGGTCCGCAATCGCCAGACCAAAGGGCTGGCTGTGTGCGCGCGCGCGGGTTCGCAAGAAAAAGAAAACTCCGAAGGAACGCGCCTCGCGTCTGTCCTCCCCTTCTCCTCCCAAAGCTCCCAGATTTACTCCACTCTGGGGCGGCGAGAATGTCTCAGCCTTCCAGACCTCCAGGGATGCAGGCACTATAAAGCACTAGGCGGCCGCCCCCTCCCAGGCCCTGAGGGGCAGTAGTCTTTTTAACTATTTCCTTACTGAAATGAAAGTGGTGGTGGTGAGGGGGCGGTCGTCGAGGAGGAGGGTAGTTTAACAAACGAGACCCAGAACTAAGGAAGGGCTTGCTGAGAAACCTTTTCCTTCCCAGTGGCAGGCAGATTTGATCTGCATGGAGCAGCTGCAGAGAGTCAGGGTCCGGAACCAGCGGTTTATGCTCTGCGTTCCCTGCCCCTTTGCTTGGCTTCTAAGCTCCCTCTTAAGTTTATAGCAAGTTAAAGTGCTGGGAAAGATTGAAGGCAAAAGGAGAAGGGGGCGGCAGAGGATGGGATGGTTGGGTTACATCACCCATTCAGTGGACATCAATTTGAGCAAACTCCAAGAGACAGTGAAGGACAGGGAAGCCTGGTGTGCTGCAGTCCATGGGTGGCAGAGTCCAGCAGAACTTTGCAACTGAACAGCAACAACCAATAGCCCGTGTGCACAGCAGCTGACTGTTTCAAGGACGTTTTGTGTCTATGTTGTCCCTTGAAGGCTATATACTACTGGCCCAGGGTAAAATAGGAGCTCCTGAAGAGGCTGTGGAAGGGTCCAGTGGGTGGCTCTGAGAAACCTGATTCCTCAAGAAATCCAATCAGGGAGGGTGCAGATGCTGCCGAAGGTGGGTTTCAACAGTTTTATCTTAAATGGGAATATGGGAGAGGAGATGAGGCAGATGAGGAAAAGAAATCAAAACTCCTTAAAAAGGAAACCCTTATACACTCTTGATGGGCATGTAAATTGGTGCAGCCACTGTGGAACACAGTAGGGAGATTTCTTGAAAAACTAAAAATAGGGCTACCATATGATCCAGCAATTCCACTCGTAGGTATATCTCTGAAGAAAACTGAAAACACTAATTCAAAAAGTTACATGCACCCCAGTGCATTATTTACAATCACCAAAATTTGGAAGCACCCCAAGTATGCATCAATAGATGAATGGATAAAGAAGTTGTTGTTGTTCAGTCACTTAGTCATGTTTGACTCTTTGTGAGCCTATGGACTGCAGCACACCAGGCTCCCCGGTCCTTCACCATCTCCTGGAGCTTGCTCAAACTCATGTCCATTGAGTCGGTGATGCCATCCAACCATCTTGTCCTCTGTCATCCCCTTCTCCTCCTGACTTCAATCTTTCCTGGCATCAGGCTTTTTTCTAATGAGTCAGCTCTTTGCATCAGGTGGCCAAAGTATTGGAGCTTCAGCTTCAGCATCAGTCCTTCTAATGAATATTCAGGATTGATTTCCTTTAGGATTGACTGGTCTGATCTCCTTGCAGACCAAGGGACTCTCAAGAGTCTTCTCCAACACCATAGTTCAAAAGCATCAGTTCTTCGGTGCTCAGCCTTCCTTATGTTCCAACTCTCACATTCATACATGATCTATTGGAAAAACCATACCTTTGACTAGATGGACCTTTGTTGGCAAAGTAACGTCTCTGCTTTTTAATAAAGTACATATATATATATATATATATATATATATATATATATAAATGGAATACTACTAAGCCATAAAACCCCCCAAATTTTCCCATTTGCAACATAGATGGATTCAAAGGATATTATGTTTAGTGAAATAAGGCAGAGAAAGACAAGTACTGTATGTGATAACTTATATGTGGGATCTAAAGAATAAAACAAACTAATAAATATAAGAAGGAAATGACAAGCCACTCCAGTAATCTTGCCTGGAAAATTCCATGGACAGAGGAGCCTTGGTGGGCTATAATCCATGGTGTCACAAAGAGTCAGACATGACTGAGTGACTAAACAACAATAAATATAACAAAAAGAAACACACAGATATAGAAAATGAATTAGTGGTTCCCAGTGGGGAGAGAGAGGGGAGAGATAAGACAGGAGTTGGGGATTAAGAAGTATAAGTTGCTATGTATAAAATAATCTACAAAGATATATAGCACAGGGAATATAGGTAATATAATAACTTTAAATGGAATATAATCTGTAAAAATTGTGAATCACTATGTTATATACTTGTAACTTACGTAATATTGTAAATCAACTACACCTTGATAAAAAGCATGAGAGAATATTTAATAATCTGATTGTTTAATATCAAGTAAATAATCAAAATAAAACATTCTATGGAAAAAAAAATTAATCAAGGGCTCCTTAGGGAAGACCTCGCCCGGGAGTCCTTCAGTGCCTGTTGGTGTGAGGCATATTGTGGAAATGTGAGTTTGGAGCACAGGTCACATTATATTCCAGACTGTTCTGATTATCAGCTGCAACTAAAGAAAAATCACCCTAAAATGGTAGTGGTTTAAAACAACATACCTTACTCATCAATCTGCAATTTGGGCAGGGTTTGGCTGGGACAGATCATCCTCTTTATTGGGGCTGGAGGCTCCACTTGCAAGACAGTTTGCTTTCTTGGTAATGAGTGTTGGGTTTTCTCCATGTGTGTCTCCCTACAAAGTGGTTTATGTTTCCTCACAGTGTGGTGGCTGGGTTCCAAGAAGGCGTGTCCCAAGAGACAGGAAACGGTAGCTGCCAGTTTCTTAAAGTCTGGGTCTAGAAACTGATGCAGCGTTACTCCTGCAGAATTCCCTTTCCTATTCCAGTTATTCCTATTAGTGAAGCAGTCATGGATCCTAGATTCAAGGTAGGGTTATCCACTTCACCTGTCAAGGCAAAGCATGTCAAAGGATTCAAGTTCATTTTGTAATACTATCGAAGAGATCCACAGAATACCACCATTGGAAAGGACCTTAATAGTCATCTAGTCCAATAGACTGGATATTAGCCTGTGCATTAATCTGTTCTAGCTACAGCTTCCTCATGATGAAGAGTCAGTCAGTCAGAATACTTAATAGCTTTTATAAGTGCCTTTGTTTGCATTATAAAAGGTGCCACTTCAGGCACATGGCTTAGCAAGCTGACAATATTTTCAGGGAAAAAAATGTCCTATCCCAGGGTTCAAACCTTGGTGTGTGAAACATGTGTTGATTTTCAGCCTTTATTTACCTTGTGACCAGATGCACTCGGATGTCTGCACGGCCTGCACAACCGAACATGTCAGTCTCTTCAGTCTCTGGTAGAGCACATCCGTCAGTCCTACCTTTTGGGACGGCTCATCCTGCTGTGCTACAGGTCTAATTATTCAAAGTTTTTTCTTTTTTTGTCAGATAAAATATTTTTATTCTGAAACTTTCATCCAGGGAAATTCATACCTAAACTTTTTTCTTTTCTTTTCTTTTATTTAACTTTACAATATTGTATTGGTTTTGCCATATATCAAAATGAATCTGCCACAGGTATACATGTGTTCCCCATCCTGAACCCTCCTCCCTCCTCCCTCCCCATACCATCCCTCTGGGTCATCCCAGTGCACCAGCCCCAGGCATCCAGTATCGTGCATCGAACCTGGACTGGTGACTCATTTCATATATGATATTATACATATTTCAATGCCATTCTCCCAAATTGTCCCACCCTCTCCCTCTCCCAGAGTCCAAAAGACTGTTCTATACATCAGTGTCTCTTTTGCTAGCTCGTATACAGGGTTATTGTTACCATCTTTCTAAATTTCATATATATGCATTAGTATACTGTATTTGTGTTTTTCTTTCTGGCTTACTTCACTCTGTATAATAGGCTCCAGTTCCATCCACCTCATTAGAACTGATTCAAATCTATTCTTTTTAATGGCTGAGTAATACTCCATGGTGTATATGTACCACTGCTTTCTTTATCCATTCATCTGCTGATGGACATCTAGGTTGTTTCCATGTCCTGGCTATTGTAAACAGTGCTGCGATGAACATTGGGGTACACGTGTCTCTTTCAGTTCTGGTTTTCTCAGTGTGTATGCCCAGCAGTGGGATTGCTGGATCATAAGGCAGTTCTATTCCCAGTTTTTTAAGGAATCTCCACACTGTTCTCCATAGTGGCTGTACTAGTTTGCATTCCCACCAACAATGTAAGAGGGTTCCCTTTTCTCCACACCCTCTCCAGCATTTATTGCTTGTGGACTTTTGGATCGCAGCCATTCTGACTGGTGTGAAATGGTACCTCATAGTGGTTTTGATTTGCATTTCTCTGATAATGAGTGATGTTGAGCATCTTTTCATGTGTTTGTTAGCCATCTGTATGTCTTCTTTGGAGAAATGTCTATTTAATTCTTTGGCCCATTTTTTGATTGGGTCATTTATTTTTCTGGAATTGAGCTGTAGGAGTTGCTTGTATATTTTTGAGATTAATTCTTTGTCTGTTGCTTCACTTGCTATTATTTTCTCCCATTCTGAAGGCTGTCTTTTCACCTTGCTTATAGTTTCCTTTGTTGTGCAGAAGCTTTTAAGTTTGATTAGGTCCCATTTGTTTATTTTTGATTTTATTTCCAATATTATGGGAGGTTGAGTCATAGAGGATCCTGCTGTGATGTATGTCAGAGAGTGTTTTGCCTATGTTCTCCTCTAGGAGTTTTATAGTTTCTGGTCTTACTTTTAGATCTTTAATCCATTTTGAGTTTATTTTTGTGTATGGTGTTAGAAAGTGTTCTAGTTTCATTCTTTTACAAGTGTTTGACCAGTTTTCCAAGCACCACTTGTTAAAGAGATTGTCTTTAATCCATTGTATATTCTTGCCTCCTTTGTCAAAGATAAGTTGTCCATATGTGCGTGGATTTATCTCTGGGCTTTCTATTTTGTTCCATTGATCTATATTTCTGTCTTTGTGCCAGTACCATACTGTCTTGATGACTGTGGCTTTGTAGTAGAGCCTGAAGTCAGGCAGGTTGATTCCTCCAGTTCCATTCTTCTTTCTCAGGATAGCTTTGGCTATTTGAGGTTTTTTGTATTTCCATACAAATTGAGAAATTATTTGTTCTAGCTCTGTGAAGAATACCGTTGGTAGCTTGATGGGGACTGCATTGAATCTATAAATTGCTTTGGGTAGTATATTCATTTTCACTATATTGATTCTGCCAATCCATGAACATGGTATATTTCTCCATCTATTAGTGTCCTCTTTGATTTCTTTCACCAGTGTTTTATAGTTTTCTATATATAGGTCTTTAGTTTCTTTAGGTAGATATATTCCTAAGTATTTTATTCTTTTCATTGCAATGGTGAATGGAATTGTTTCCTTAATTTCTCTATTTTCTCATTATTAGTGTATAGGAATGCAAGGGATTTCTGTGTGTTGATTTTATATCCTGCATCTTTACTATATTCATTGATTAGTACTAGTAATTTTCTGGTGGAGTCTTTAGGGTTTTCTATGTAGAGGATCATGTCCTCTGCAAACAGTGAGAGTTTTACTTCTTCTTTTCCAATTTGGATTCCTTTTATTTCTTTTTCTGCTCTGATTGCTGTGGCCAAAACTTCCAAAACTAAGTTGAATAGTAATGGTGAAAGTGGGCACCCTTGTCTTGTTCCTGACTTTAGAGGAAATGCTTTCAGTTTTTCACCATTGAGGATAATGTTTGCTGTGGGTTTGTCATATATAGCTTTTATTATGTTGAGGTATGTTCCTTCTATTCCTGCTTTCTGGAGAGTTTTTATCATAAATGGATGTTGAATTTTGTCAAAGGCTTTCTCTGCATCTATTGAGATAATCATATGGTTTTTATTTTTCAATTTGTTAATATGGTGTATTACATTGATTGATTTGTGGATATTGAAGAATCCTTGCATTCTTGGGAAAAAGCCCACTTGGTCATGGTGTATGATCTTTTTAATGTGTTGTTGGATTTCGATTGCTAGAACTTTGTGAAGGATTTTTGCATCTATGTTCATCAGTGATATTGGCCTGTAGTTTTCTTTTTTTGTGGGATCTTTGTCAGGTTTTGGTATTAGGGTGATGGTGGCCTCATAGAATGAGTTTGGAAGTTTACCTTCCTCTGCAATTTTCTGGAACAGTTTGAGTAGGATAAGTGTTAGTTTTTCTCTAAATTTTTGGTAGAATTCAGCTGTGAAGCCATCTGGACCTGGGCTTTTGTTTGCTGGAAGATTTCTGAATACAGTTTCAATTTCCGTGCTTGTGATGGGTCTGTTAAGATTTTCTATTTCTTCCTGATCCAGCTTTGGAAAGTTGTACTTTTCTAAGAATTTGTCCATTTCTTCCACGTTGTCCATTTTATTGCCATTTAATTGTTGATAGTAGTCTCTTATGATCCTTTGTATTTCTGTGTTGTCTGATGTGATCTCTCCATTTTCATTTCTAATTTTATTGATTTGATTTTTCTCCTTTTGTTTCTTGATGAGTCTGGCTAATGGTTTGTCAATTTTATTTATCCTTTCAAAGAACCAGCTTTTGGCTTTGTTGATTTTTGCTATGGTTTCTTTTGTTTCTTTAGCATTTATTTCTGCCCTAATTTTTAAGATTTCTTTCCTTCTACTAACCCTGGGGTTCTTCATTTCTTCCTTTTCTAGTTGCTTTAGGTGTAGAGTTATATTATTTATTTGACTTTTTTCTTGTTTCTTGAGGTATGACTGTATTGCTATGAACTTTCCCCTTAGGACTGCTTTTACAGTGTCCCACAGGTTTTGGGTTGTTGTGTTTTCATTTTCATTCATTTCTATGAAAATTTTTATTTCTTTTTTGATTTCTTCTGTGATTTGTTGGTTATTCAGCTGCGTGTTGTTCAGCCTCCATATGTTGGAATTTTTAATAGTTTTTCTCCTGTAATTGAATCTAATCTTACTGCATTGTGGTCAGAAAAGATGCTTGGAATGATTTCAATTTTTCTGAATTTACCAAGGCTAGATTTATGGCCTAGTATGTGATCTATCCTGGAGACGGTTCCATGTGTGCTTGAGAAAAAGGTGAAATTCATTGTTTTGGGATGAAATGTCCTATAGATATCAATTAGGTCTAACTGGTCTATTGTATCATTTAAAGTTTGTGTTTCCTTGTTAATTTTCTGTTTAGTTGTTCTATCCATCTACTATTACTTTACTAGTAAAGTAATGCTCAAAATTCTCCAAGCCAGGCTTCAGCAATATGTGAACCGTGAACTTCCTGATGTTCAAGCTGGATTTAGAAAAGGCAGAGGAACCAGACATCAAATTGCCAACATCTGCTGGATCATGGAAAAAGCAAGAGAGTTCCAGAAAAGCATCTATTTCTGCTTTCTTGACTATGCCAAAGCCTTTGACTGTGTAGATCACAATAAACTGTGGAAAATTCTGAAAGAGATGGGAATACCAGACCACCTGATCTGCCTCTTGAGAAATCTGTATACAGGTCAGAAAGGAACAGTTAGAACTGGACATGGAAAAACAGACTGTTTCCAAATAGGAAAAGGAGAACGTCAAGGCTGTATATTGTCACCATGTTTATTTAACTTCTATGCAGAGTACATCATGAGAAACGCTGGACTGGAAGGAACAGAAGTTGGAATCAAGATTGCTGGGAGAAATATCAATAACCTCAGATATGCAGATGACACCACCCTTATGGCAGAAAGTGAAGAGGACCTAAAAAGCCTCTTGATGACAGTGAAAGTGGATAGTGAAAAGGTTGGCTTAAGGCTCAACATTCAGAAAACGAAGATCATGGCATCTGGTCCCATCACTACATGGCAAATAGATGGGGAAACAGTGGAAACAGTGTCAGACTTTATTTTTCTGGGCTCCAAAATCACTGCAGATGGTGACTGCAGTCATGAAATTAAAAGACACTTACTCCTTGGAAGGAAAGTTATGACCAACCTAGATAGCATATTCAAAAGCAGAGACATTACTTTGCCAACAAAGGTTCGCCTCAGATCAGATCAGATCAGTCGCTCAGTTGTGTCTGACTCTTTGCGACGCCATGAACCACAGCACGAGAGGCCTCCCTGTCCATCACCAAATCCTGGAGGTCACTCAGACTCACATCCATCGAGTCAGTGATGCCATCCAGCCATCTCATCCTATGTCGTCCCCTTCTCCTCCTGCCCTCAATCCCTCCCAGCATCAGAGTCTTCTCCAATGAGTCAACTCTTCGCATGAGGTGGCCAAAATACTGGAGTTTCAGCTTTAGCATCATTCCTTCCAAAGAAATCCCAGGGCTCATCTCCTTCAGAATGGACTGGTTGGATCTCCTTGCAGTCCAAGGAACTCTCAAGAGTCTTCTCCAACACCACAGTTCAAAAGCATCAATTCTTGAACGCTCAGCTTTCTTCACAGTCCAGCTCTCACATCCATACATGACCACAGGAAAGACCATAGCCTTGACTAGGCGAACCTTTGTTGGCAAAGTAATGTCTCTGCTTCTGAATATGCTATCTAGGTTGGTCATAACTTTCCTTCCAAGGAGTAAGCGTCTTTTAATTTCATGGCTGCACTCACCATCTGCAGTGATTTTGGAGCCCAGAAAAATAAAGTCTGACACTGTTTCCACTGTTTCTCCATCTATTTCCCATGTAGTGATGGGACCAGATGCCATGATCTTTGTTTTCTGAATGTTGAGCTTTAAGCCAACTTTTTCACTCTCCACTTTCACTTTCATCAAGAGGCTTTTGAGTTCCTCTTCACTTTCTGCCATAAGAGTGGTGTCATCTGCATATCTGAGATTATTGATATTTCTCTCAGCAATCTTGACTCCAACTTGTGTTTCTTCCAGTCCAGCGTTTCTCATGATGTACTCTGCATAGAAGTTAAATAAACATGGTGACAATATACAGCCTTGACGTTCTCCTTTTCCTATTTGGAAACAGTCTGTTGTTCCATGTCCAGTTCTAACTGTTGCTTCCTGACCTGCATACAGATTTCTCAAGAGGCAGATCAGGTGGTCTGGTATTCCCATCTCTTTCAGAATTTTCCACAGTTTATTGTGATCTACACAGTCAAAGGCTTTGGCATAGTCAAGAAAGCAGAAATAGATGCTTTTCTGGAACTCTCTTGCTTTTTCCATGATACAGCGGATGTTGGCAATTTGATGTCTGGTTCCTCTGCCTTTTCTAAATCCAGCTTGAACATCAGGAAGTTCACGGTTCACATATTGCTGAAGCCTGGCTTGGAGAATTTTGAGCATTACTTTACAAGCATGTGAGATGAGTGCAACTGTGCGGTAGTTTGAGCATTCTTTGGCATTGCCTTTCTTTGGGATTGGGATGAAAACTGACCTTTTCCAATCTTGTGGCCACTGCTGAGTTTTCCAAATTTGCTGGCATATTGAGTGCAGCACTTTCACAGCATCCTCTTTCAGGATTTGGAATAGCTCCACTGGAATTCCATCACCTCCACTAGCTTTGTTCGTAGTGATGCTTTCTAAGGCCCACTTGACTTCACATTCCAGGATGTCTGGCTCTAGGTCAGTGGTCACACCATCGTGATTATCTGGGTTGTGAAGCTCTTTTTTGTACAGTTCTTCTGTGTATTCTTGCCACCTCTTCATAATATCTTTTGCTTCTGTTAGGTCCATACCATTTCTGTCCTTTATCGAGCCCATCTTTGCATGAAATGTTCGTTTGGTATCTCTGATTTTCTTGAATAGATTCCTAGTCTTTCCCATTGTGTTGTTTTCCTCTATTTCTTTGCATTGATCGCTGAAGAAGGCTTTCTTATCTCTTCTTGCTATTCTTTGGAACTCTGCATTCAGATGTTTATATCTTTCCTTTTCTCCTTTGCTTTTCGGTTTTCTTCTTTTCACAGCTATTTGTAAGTCCTCCCCAGACAGCCATTTTGCTTTTTTGCATTTCTTTTCCATGGGGATGGTCTTGATCCCTGTCTCCTGTACAATGTCACGAACCTCATTCCATAGTTCATCAGGCACTCTTTCAGATCTAGGCCCTTAAATCTATTTCTCACTTCCACTGTATAATCTTAAGGGATTTGATTTAAGTCATACCTGAATGGTCTAGTGGTTTTCCCTACTTTCTTCAATTTCTGTCTGAATTTGGCAATAAGGAGTTCATGGTCTGAGCCACAGTCAGCTCCTGGTCTTGTTTTTGCTGATTGTATAGAGCTTCTCCATCTTAGGCTGCAAAGAATATAATCGATCTGATTTCAGTGTTGACCATCTGGTGATGTCCAGGTATAGAGTCTTCTCTTGTGTTGTTGGAAGAGGGTATTTGCTATGACCAGTGCATTTTCTTGGCAAAACTCTGTTAGTCTTTGCCCTGCTTCATTCCGTATTCCAAGGCCAACTTTGCCTGGTAGTCCAGGGGTTTCTTGACTTCCTACTTTTGCATTCCAGTCCCCTATGATGAAAAGGACATCTTTTTTGGGTGTTAGTTCTAAAAGGTCTTGTAGGTCTTCGTAGAACCATTAGACTTTAGCTTCTTCAGCGTTACTGGTTGGGGCATAGACTTGGATTACTGTGACATTGAATGGTTTGCCTTGGAAACGAACAGAGATCATTCTGTTGTTTTTGAGATTGCATCCAAGTACTGCATTTTGGACTCTTTTGTTGACCATGATGGCCACTCCATTTCTTCTGAGGGATTCCTGCCCACAGTAGTAGATATAATGGTCCTCGGAGTTAAATTCACCCATTCCAGTCCATTTTAGTTTGCTAATTCCTAGAAGTTCTTACTGTATCTTAAATAGCTTGGGTCTGCAGTTCATTATCTTAGAGCATTTTGTCTCTATTTAAAACATTTGTGGCTGAATATCAACAGAGAGTGTTGGTTATTTTCACACATGACATCTAGCAAGATGACGAAAACTTCAAAAAGTGCCATAAGAATACCTTCATGTCACTCTTATCAATGCTACCTTCACCTCAACCTTCAGCCCAGATATCCTAGGGCCCCTCCAGGCTATACTTATGGTAGCACCAAGCTGCCCCTATTACTGTTGTAGTCTATCTGGAATGCAGTCTGGCTGGTCTGTCCATTCCTACTTCCACTCCAGAGTGGAAAGTACAGCATGAATCACAGTTTGAACAGGTTCAGAGCAAACTGAATCCAGTACCATATGAAAAAAAAATAGCCTACTACAATCAGGTGGGGTTTATCCTAGAAAAGCTTGAGTAATTCAATGTATGAAAATAAATCAATATAATATATCACATTAATGGAATGAGGGGAAAATCTACATCACCATTTCAATGATGCTTCAAAGACATTTAAAAAAATTCAGCATCCTTTCATGATGAAAAAGACAACACTCAATAATCCAGGAAGAGGAAAACTTTCTCAACAAGAGAAAGGCAATATATGAAAAACCCAAAGGCAGTTCAATCCCTGGTTCAGGAAGATCCCCTGGAGATGGGAACAGCAACCTACTCCAGTATTCTTGCTTGGAAAATTCCATGGACAGAGAAGTCTGGCAGGCTACAGTCCATGGGGTTGCAAAGAGTCGAACACAGCTGAGTGACTGACACACACGCACAGCACCACACTACATGGCAAAAGACTGGAAGCTTTCATTCTCCTCAAACGAGGCACAAGACGAGGATGCCCGTTTCACCACTTTCATTCAACGCTGAGCTATAATTTTTAGCCATAGCAATTAGCCAAGAAAAAAATGTCATCAATATTAGGAAGAAAAAGTAAAGCTAGCTCTATTCATAGATGATATGATTCTATATATAGAAAATCCTAAAGGATCTACAAAAAGACTTTTAACCAATACATAAATTTACCAAAGTTGTAAGAAATAAGATCAGCACACAAAATTCAGCTGTATTTCTATATGCTAGCAATGAACAATCCAAAAAAATTAAGAAAATAAAATTTACAATAGTGTTAGAAAGATTATAATATCTAGGAAAACATTTAATGAAAGAGGTAAAAGATTCATACACTAAATCTAAAAAATATAGTAGCAAGGTATTAAAGAAGATAGAAATGAATGGAAACACATCCTATGTCTGTGAATTAGAAGACTTAATATTGTTAAAATGGCATCACTCCCAAAGTGATCTATAGGTTTGATGTTGTCCTTTTCAAATACCCAGTGGCCATTTTGCAGAAATGGAAAAGCTAATCCTAGAATTCCTATGGCATTTCAAAGGACATCAAACCACCAAAGCAACCTTAAAGAACAAAGTTGGAGGACTCACATTTCCTGATTTTCAAATTTTCTACAAGATGACAGTAATCAAAACAGTGTGATACTGGCATAAAGACAGAGATATTAGTGAATGGAAGAGAACAGAACACTCAGAAATACCCATACATCAATGACCACATGATTTTTGGCAAGGATGCCAAGGAAATTCAGTAGGGGAGAGCAGTGTCCAGTGTTGTACTTGTGCGTGCAAATGAGTATGCTGGCCCTTTATTTCACATCATATTCAAAAATCAACCCCAAATAAATCATATAACTAAACTTTAGAACCATAAATCTCTTAGAAGAAAAAAAGGACAAACCTTCATGTCCTTGAATTTGGCAATGGTATCTTAAATGTGGCACCTAAAGCACAAAACAACAAAATATAAACTGGGACTTTATAAATTTAAAAATTTCTTACATCATAGGACATGATCAAGCAATTGAAGGGACTACCCATTAAGTGGGAGAAAGTATTAGTAAATAATATCTCTGATAAGGGTCTAGTAGCTGCAATATGTAAAAAAACAAAACAAAACAAAACAAAAAACTGTTACGACTCAATAACAAAACCACAAATAACCCAGTTAATATATGGGCGAAGAACTTGAACAGATACTTCTCCCAAAATAATAGGCATATGACCAAGAAGAACATGAAAACATGCTCAATATTATTATTCTTTAGAGAAGTGCAAATCAAAGCCCCAATGAGATGCCAATTCAAATCCATTAGGTTTATAATAATTCAAAAGCAGGAAAATAATGACAGGTGTGGAGAGAAGTTGGAAGTCTCCAAACATTGCTGGAGGAAATTTAAAGTGCTTCAGCCTTCACAAGAAATAATTTACTGGTTCTCCCATAAATAAAACAAAGAAGTGCTACATGATTCAGCAATAGTACTCCTATGCATACTCTCAAATAAGAGAAACAGGTATTCAAACAAAAACTTGTACACAAATATTTGTAGTATATATAGTTGCAATGTCCAAAAGGTGGAAATAGTCTAAAGGCCCATCAATGGACCGAATAAGCAAAATGCAGTTTTTAGCTATTGAAAGGAATGAAACACTGATACATGCTACAACATAGATGAATCTGGCAAACATGCTTATAAAAGAAGTCAGACACAGAGGGCCCATATTTTATTGACATGAAATACCCAGAATAGGCAAGTTCACCATGAGAGCAGATTAGCAGATGCCAGAGACTGTGGGGAAGAGGGAATGGGGAATGACTGCTTTGATGGGCATGAGGTTTTCATTTGAAACAATGGAAAAGTTCTGGAACTTAGTCTGGTGACGATCATCTACCATTGTGAATGTATATATGGTCACCGAACTGCAGACTTAAAAAAGGTCCAAAAGGTGAATTGCATGTTGTATGTATTTTGCTTACATGTGTGCATGCTCAGTCGAATCCAACTCTTTGCAATCCCATGGACTCTCACCCATCAGGCTCCTCTGTCCATGAAATTCTCCAGGCAAGAATATTGGAGTGGATTGCCATTTCTTACTCCAAGGGATCTTCCTGAAACAGGGATGAAGTTTGCCTCTCCTGAATCTCCTGCATTGGCAGGAAGATTCTTTACCACTAAGCCACCTGGGAAATTATGTGTATTTTGTGTATGTGGTGTGAAAAGTCACTCAGTTGTGTCCTCCCCTCCATTCATATGTTAAAGACTTAGCCTCCAGCGTGCCAGTATTTGAAGATGGGGCTTTGAACTTCCTGATGTTCAAGCTGGTTTTAGAAAAGGCAGAGGAACCAGAGATCAAATTGCCAACATCTGCTGGATCATGGAAAAAGCAAGAGAGTTCCAGAAAAACATCTATTTCTGCTTTCTTGACTATGCCAAAGCCTTTGACTGTGTAGATCACAATAAACTGTGGAAAATTCTGAAAGAGATGGGAATACCAGACCACCTGATCCGCCTCTTGAGAAATTTGTATGCAGGTCAGGAAGCAACAGTTAGAACTGGACATGGAACAACAGACTGGTTCCAAATAGGAAAAGGAGTACGTCAAGGCTGTATATTGTCACCATGTTTATTTAACTTATATGCAGAGTACATCATGAGAAATGCTGGACTGGAAGAAACACAAGTTGGAATCAAGATTGCTGGGAGAAATATCAATAACCTCAGATATGCAGATGACACCACCCTTATGGCAGAAAGTGAAGAGGAACTAAAAAGCCTCTTGATGAAAGTGAAAGTGGAGAGTGAAAGGTTGGCTTAAAGCTCAACATTCAGAAAACGAAGATCATGGCATCTGGTCCCATCACTTCATGGGAAATAGATGGGGAAACAGTGGAAACAGTGTCAGACTTTATTTTTCTGGGCTCCAAAATCACTGCAGATGGTGACTGCAGCCATGAAATTAAAAGACGCTTACTCCTTGGAAGGAAAGTTATGACCAACCTAGATAGCATATTCAGAAGCAGAGACATTACTTTGCCAACAAAGGTTCGCCTAGTCAAGGCTATGGTCTTTCCTGTGGTCATGTATGGATGTGAGAGCTGGACTGTGAAGAAGGCTGAGTGCCGAAGAATTGATGCTTTTGAACTGTGGTGTTGGAGAAGACTCTTGAGAGTTCCTTGGACTGCAAGGAGATCCAACCAGTCCATTCTGAAGGAGATGAGCCCTGGGATTTCTTTGGAAGGAATGATGCTAAAGCTGAAACTCCAGTATTTTGGCCACCTCATGCGAAGTGTTGACTCATTGGAGAAGACTCTGATGCTGGGAGGGACTGGGGGCAGGAGGAGAAGGGGACGACAGAGGATGAGATGGCTGGATGGCATCACTGACTCGATGGATGTGAGTCTGAGTGACCTCCGGGAGTTGGTGATGGACAGGGAGGCCTGGCGTGCTGCAGTTCATGGGGTCACAAAGAGTCAGACACAACTGAGCGACTGATCTGATCTGAAGAACTTCTAGTTTCAGTTCAGACTCCATGCCTAAGCATCCAGAAAATACAATCCAAGAGCAGAGGAAATTAAACATAAAGCAAATATAAGCAAGTAAATAATAAGGATTAGAGCAGGAATCAATGAATTTAAACCAGGAAAACAAAAGAGGAAAATCAAAATCAAGAAAGTTAATATTCTTCTAGACAGTTTGACCAAGAAAAAAAGAGAAGACACAAATTATATTAGAGAAATGACAGAAAGAGAACATAACAAATGATTCCCAAAACAATTAAATACTAGTAAGAGATGGACAGGGAGGCCTGGCGTGCTGTGATTCATGGGGTCACAAAGAGTCGGACACAACTGAGTGACTGAACTGAACTGAACTGAACTGGAGAGGAGGATACAGACATTCAGTTCATATCACTCCACACCAAAATTCATGTCCTTCTCACATGCAGAATACATTCGTTGGTCTTCCCCGGTGGTGCAGTGGTTAGGACTCTGCGTGCTCGCTGCCAAGGGCCCAGGTTCAGTCCCTGGTTGGGAAATTAAGACCCCACAGGCCACACAGCATGGCCAATGAATAAATAGACAAATTAATAAAAACTCCCAAAATACATTCATTCTGGTCCAACAGCTCCCAAATCTTACCTCATTCCAGCGCCAATTCTTAAGTCTAATGTCCAAAAGTTTCACTTAAACATTATCTAAATAAGATACAAGTAGACTCAAGGTATGATTCACCCTGAGACAAAATTTCTCTCCTGCTGTGAACCTGTGAAAGCAGTCAAGATATATGCTTAAAAAAACAATGGTGGGATAGTCATAGGATAGACAGTTTCCTCATATGTAACGGGAAGTTGTAAAATCATATTAACATTAGGCTTTTTTTATGATTTATAATTCTACAATTCCTTTTGCATGGAGCTTATCATATAAGCTCCTTGGCTTTAGGATCAAAATGGATATTTTGAATATAAAAATAGATATTCAGGAGATAAAATGGATTTTGTGTTTAGGAAAAAGATGTCATTTATCATTGATCAGGATATGTGAAAGAAAAGTTTTAGGAAGATTAATTTGGCAAATGTGCTTTACATGTCTTAATAGTAACTAGGGGCAAGAAGACAGGTTAGGTTGGTGTATCTTAGTATGAAGCATGGAGGTAGAGAATAAAGTGGTAATGGACACTGCTTTCGTGGTTTGGAGGTAATGTTTAAGGCAAAAGTCCTGGAGACATTTAAAATGAAGAAGACTGGTGTAGCAGCTAGCTTACGCTGCTTATGCTGTATAAACAAATCCTTCCCCCTCGCCCCACCAAAGACACATTGGCTGAAAGCAACAATGCTTTCCTAGCTCAAGATTTTGTACATCAGAAATGTGGGCTCAGTCATCTGGGTGGTTCTTTTTGTTGGTCTTGCCTAGGCTCCTTCCGGGGAAGGCCATGGCACCCCACCCCAGTACTTTTGCCTGGAAAATCCCATGGACGGAGGAGCCTGGTAGGCTCCAGTCCGTGGGGTCGGTAAGAGTCGGACACGACTGAGCGACTTCACTTTGACTTTTCACTTTCATGCATTGGAGAAGGAAATGGCAACCCATTCCAGTGTTCTTGCCTGGAGAATCCCAGGGACAGGGGAGCCTGGTGAGCTTCCGTCTATGGGGTCGCACAGAGTCGGACACGACTGAAGCGACTTAGTAGCAGCAGGCTCCTTCATGCAGTGGAGTGTGCTCACATATCTGCCGTCAGCTAGCATTAGATGGCCTTGCTCACATATTTGGCTCTTGGCTGGAGTAAGGGGTTAGTTATCAGGGTCATGTGTCTTTAATCATCCAGCAGGCTTTCCTGGCCCGTTCATCTAGTGGTATCAGGGTTCCCAGGGCAGCTAGGAAGGGCAAGCCCCAGTGAATAAATACTTTTAAAGAACTTCATATTTGTTATTAATCTATTGGCCAAAGCAAGTGACACAAGCCCCAGAGTCAGTATTGAAGAAGACTAGACAATGACATGAAAAAAGAGAAAAGAAATTACATGAGTCATTTGTGCAAACCAGCTAATGCAACCCAGAATTATTTATTTATTTATTTTTTTGATGAGGGAGTGCAGAGAGGATCTATGGGATGAAGTGAGAATGAGTCTAAAAAATGACCCTAAAATTTCCTGGAGGGACTTCAGAACTGTTCATCAATATTTATTGAGCAAAAACTGTATTAGGTTCAGCTAGGAACAGAGATTTGAAAAAGTAACAGCAAATAAGATAGGACCCTCTCCTAAAGAAGTCTTGAGTCTAATGTGGAAGTTACACAATCGGCTGAAAAACAATCCAGTAAGTGTTAGGATTAGACCTATCTGGGTCTTAGATATCCTTAGATAAGGGGCTGGGAAACATTCTCTGTAAAGTGATGTCTAGTAAATAGTTTGGTCTCTGTGAACCCAATAGCCTCTATCACAACCACTGAACTCTGCTGTGATCACTTGAAAGGAGCCCTAGAATACATGTAAGCAAAGTGACCAGGTGAAAAAGATGGACAGTGAATCCATTAGGGTGCCTGGAAAGGGAAACCAGGTTTGATGGGGCAAGTGGAGTTTATGTGGGAAGAAGAGAAATTCAGTTTTTAAACAGCTTGAATCTAAGGGCATATGAGAGCCTCAGGCTTCAAATAAAACTATAGTAATCAGTAACTGAAGCCAAAAGTTGGATGCATTTCACTTTGAGAATGTGTAAAATAAAAGGGCAAAGAAACAAGGATGAGCTTCATACCAAGCATTCAGTAAGAAGCTTGTCAAACGGAAAGAATATCTGAGAAAGAACCAGAGAAGGGTAGTGTTGGTGGCACAGAGAAAGAAGAGAGTTTCTGGAATGAATGAGTGGTCAAGAGAGGTCAAAGGGAGTGAAGAGTGGAGACGGGTCACGGAGATGGGCAATAAGGGGGATATTGTTCTAAGGCTGCCAAGTTGAGCCTTTAGGGAAACTTTTCTGCTTTACACACATTCAAAATAGCTTAGTAATTAGAAACAGTGCAGAAAGACATGCGAAAACATTGCTAAGCAGCGAATATAACTCTTTTTGTTAAGTTTATTTTTGTAATAGGTGGAAGAAAAATCAACACCATCTACAATTAGCATGTGCTACATTAAGCTTTTTTTCAAGACCGCTTGGTAACTTTTGGAAAATAATTTTCTTGGGAAATAGTTCCATTTCTACTTTTATATGGAGGGGAACAAGTGACAAGGAAGTCTGCATGTAAAGTAAAGCTTGAAGCAAAGTATTTTCCTAATTTCTAATTTACATTTTTAAAAAATGAAGATGTTTTCCGTGGCTTTATCTGAATGCGGAGTTAAAGCAACCTAAATGTCCATTGACAGATGAATGGATGAAGAAGATGTGGTGTGTATTTATATGTATTATATATGTATGATACACACACACACACACAATGGAATATTAGTCATTAAAACAAATGAAATAGTGCCGTTTTCAGCAACACAGATGGACCTAAAGTTTATCATAGCAAGTGAAGTATGGCAGAGAAAGACAGCATGTGTGTGGAATCTAAAAAAAAAAAAAAACCGGATACACATGAACGTATCTACACAACAGAGCACAGACTAAGAAAACAAATTCATGGTTACCAAAGGGGAGAGGTTGTGGGGAGGGATAAATCAGGAGTTTGGCATGAACATGTACACACTATTATATATAAAATAGATCATCACAAGGCCCTGTTGTATAGCACAGGGAACCCTACTGAATATTCTATATAACCTAAGTGGGAAAAGAATTTAAAAAAGAATAGATACATTCTTGTTGCTTGTTTAACAATCACTTTACTGTACACTTGAAACTAACACAACATAGTAAATCAATCATGTTGTTGTTGGATAGTTGCTAAGTAGTGTTGGTTTCTTTTGCAACCCCATTGACTGTAGCCTGTCAGGCTCCTCTGTCCATGGGATTTCCCAGGCAAGAATACTGGAGTGGGTTGCCATTTCCTCCTGCAGGGGATCTTCCTGATCCAGGGATCAAATGTGAGTCTTCTGCAACTCAGGTAGATTCTTTACCACTGAGCTACCAGGGAAGCCCATAAATCAATGACACCCCAAGATAAAATTTAAAAACGTAAAAAAAGGAAAGAAGCATTCATGGAGAGAGGTAGGAGGCGAGTGGTCTTCCCAAGTGGCACTGGTGGTAAAGAACCCGCCTGCCAATGCAGGAGATGTCAAAGACCCAGGTTTGATCCCTGGGTCGGGAAGGTCTCCTGGAAAAGGAAATGGCTACCCCGTCCAGTATCCTTGCCTGGGGAACCTCATAGACAGGCGAGCCTGGAGGGCTACAGTCCATAAGGTTACAAAGAGTTGGACACGACTGAAGCGACTTAACACGCATGCACAGGAAGTGAGCAGGTTAGGGCAGGAGAAGCAAGCGATCAGTAAAGTATGGGGATACTGGGGCACAGCAGGGATACTTGGAGCTGAAGAGGACACACGGCTCAGGGACCGCACCGGCTTCCAGGCACCAGAGTCACGCCTGCGCAGTTGAGCAGGAAGCGGCTCTCCCTCGGCTCCTTCCCTAGACACGGTCTCAGGGTTTCTTCGCAGTCCCTCGTTTCTCCTCCCTGCCGCCTCTCGCCGTCTTCTCTGAGGGGTGTTGGCGGTCCTGTCTTGCCTGCCGTTGTGCTGGACCCTGCACATTTCAGAGGTCTAGAAATTTCCTGCCCACCATCAGCCAAGAGGAAATGGCCAGGTCGGGACCCGGGCTCAGGTAGGAATCCTTCCCCACGCGGGTGGCTCCAGATCTTCAAGCTTGTGACCTCTAGTTCAGGGCCCACTGGGGTACCAAGGTGAATGACTTTGCCTAGCTGCAAACTAGAGTAGGAAGACAGGTACTGATTTTTGAGAACCTAAGTTATATGGTGAGGGCTGAGACCTTCCAGAAAAGCAGGTAGGAGAACTTGCTCACCGCCCCCTGCCCCACCAACCCCCCTTCCCCTACCTGTGTTTGATTCCTTGGTTGGGTTTTGATTCTTGCTCTCTTGTGAAGCAGCTTAGTGCCACCAGACCTCACCAAGGTTCACAGTTTCAGGCTCTAGTTAACAATTAGAAAGGCAGTTGAGATAAGACATTTTTTGATGAAATGGATGCTGAATCTGACTCTGGTACCCTGACACAGAATGAAACCTCAGAGACAGAGTTTTGAGTGAAGTAGAAAAGAATAACTTTTTTTATTTTTTGCTTTGCCACACAAAATGGGCCACAGCGGGTTAACGCTGTCAAGACTGTGTGTCCCCACCTGGAAGGGGTAGTGAGGAGCCTTTATTGTAATGGATCAAAGAAGGTGTGATTGAGACCAGCTCCTGGACCTTCTCATTGGTTGGTGGTTGGTAAATGGGAGTTAGCCTCATCAACCTCTGGTTTCAACTGGTCTGGGGTCTCTGTGCTTGTGGGTGGCACACAGTTAACTTTTCCCACCTGGTGACGGAGTGCGGTTTCAGTATCTGCAAAACAGCTCGAAGGTAGAGTTCTGTGTACCCTTTGAGGGGGACTCAGGGCCTTGCCCCAAGCCTGACCTATTGTTTCTTCCTTTATTCTTTGCTGCTCTGGGTCTTTGTTGCCACGCTCAGGCTGTCTCTAGTTGTGGTGGTCAGGTTTCTCGTTGCAGTGGGTTCTCTTGTTGCAGAGCATGGCCTCTAGTGTGGGCTCAGTAGTTAGAGTGCAGGGACTTAGTTGCTCCGAGGAATGTGGAATCTGCCCGGAGCAGGGATGGAACTCATGTCCTCTGCGTTGGCAGGTGAATTCTTTACTTCTGAGCCACCAAGGAAGTCCTGCACCATTGTTTCTTGATTGTTCCTCCCTTGTCTCCTCATCACCTCGCTTCCCTGATTACCAACTGTTTGAACCTGCTCACTGGAACTCAGGGAAGGTCATGGAGGCTGCTGCTGCTGCTGCTGCTGCTAAGTCGCTTCAGTCGTGTCCGACTCTGTGCGACCCCACAGACGGCAGCCCACCGTCCCTGGGATTCTCTAGGTAAGCTGGAGTGGGTTGCCATTTCCTTCTCCAATTCATGAAAGTGAAAAGTGAAAGTGAAGTCGCTCAGTCATGTCCGACTCTTTGCGACCCCATGGACTGCAGCCCACCAGGCTCCTCCGTCCATTGTATTTTCCAGGCAAGAGTACTGGAGTGGGGTGCCATTTCCTTCTCCACATGGAGGTTGAAGGACGCCTATTTCCTATAATCAAGAAAATGAGTATACTACCCAAAGCAATTTATAGATTCAATGCAATCCCCATCAAGCTACCAACGGTATTCTTCACAGAGCTAGAACAAATAATTTCTCAATTTGTATGGAAATACAAAAAACCTCAAATAGCCAAAGCTATCTTGAGAAAGAAGAATGGAACTGGAGGAATCAACCTGCCTGACTTCAGGCTCTACTACAAAGCCACAGTCATCAAGACAGTATGGTACTGGCACAAAGACAGAAATATAGATCAATGGAACAAAATAGAAAGCCCAGAGATAAATCCACGCACCTATGGACACCTTATCTTTGACAAAGGAGGCAAGAATATACAATGGATTAAAGACAATCTCTTTAATAAGTGGTGCTGGGAAAACTGGTCAAACACTTGTAAAAGAATGAAACTAGAACACTTTCTAACACCATACACAAAAATAAACTCAAAATGGATTAAAGATCTAAATGTAAGACCAGAAACCATAAAACTCCTAGAGGAGAACATAGGCAAAACACTCTCTAACATACATCACAGCAGGATCCTCTATGACCCACCTCCCAGAATATTGGAAATAAAATCAAAAATAAATAAATGGGACCTAATCAAACTTAAAAGCTTCTGCACAACAAAGGAAACTATAAGCAAGGTGAAAAGACAGCCTTCAGAATGGGAGAAAATAATAACAAATGAAGCAACAAACAACTAATCTCAAAAATATACAAGCAACTCCTACAGCTCAATTCCAGAAAAATAAATGACCTAATCAAAAAATGGGCCAAAGAACTAAATAGACATTTCTCCAAAGAAGACATACAGATGGCTAACAAACACATGAAAAGATGCTCAACATCCCTCATTATCAGAGAAATGCAAATCAAAACCACTATGAGGTACCATTTCACGCCAGTCAGAATGGCTGCGATCCAAAAGTCCACAAGCAATAAATGCTGGAGAGGGTGTGGAGGAAAGGGAACCCTCTTACACTGTTGGTGGGAATGCAAACTAGTACAGCCACTATGGAGAACAGTATGGAGATTCCTCAAAAAACTGGGAATAGAACTGCCTTATGATCCAGCAATCCCACTGCTGGGCATACACACTGAGAAAACCAGAATTGAAAGAGACACGTGTACCCCAGTGTTCATAGCAGCACTGTTTACAATAGCCAGGACTTGGAAGCAACCTTTAGATGTCTATCCGCAGATGAATGGATAAGAAAGCTGTGGTACACTGAGAAAACCAGAATTGAAAGAGACACGTGTACCCCAATGTTCATAGCAGCACTGTTTACAATAGCCAGGACGTGGAAGCAACTTAGATGTCCATCCACAGATGAATGGATAAGAAAGCTGTGGTTCATATACACCATGGAGTATTACTCAGCCATTAAAAAGAATACATTTGAATCAGTTCTAAGGAGGTGGATGGAACTGGAGCCTATTATACAGAGTGAAGTAAGCCAGAAAGAAAAACACAAATATAGTATACTAACGCATATATATGGAATTTAGAAAGATGGTAAAAATAACCCTATTTACGAGACAGCAAAAGAGACACTGATGTATAGAACAGACTTTTGGACTCTGGGACCGGGAGAGGGTAGGATGATTGGGGAGAATAGCATTGAAATATGTATAATATCATATCTGAAACGAGTCGCCAGTCCAGGTACGATGCCTGATAACGGATGCCTGGGGCTGGTGCACTGGGATGACCCAGAGGGATGGTATGGGGAGGGAGGAGGGAGGAGGGTTCAGGATGGGGAACACATGTATACTTGTGGCGGATCCATCTTGAGGTATGGCAAAAGCAATACAATATTGTAAAGTTAAGCAAAATAAAATTTAAAAAAAAAAAAAAAAGAAATTGGAGGGAATTCTCTGGTGGACCAGTGGTTAGGACTTGGTGCTTTCACTGCAGAGCCTGAGTTCAATACCTGGTTGGGGAACTAAGATCCTGTAAGCTGCACAGTGTGTCTAAAAAAGAAATAAGGGACACAGAAAGACCTTTGTGCCCAGCAGCCCCACGTGTCTGCCTTGGTTTCAAAATAAGGGAAGAGGAGCTTTTAGGTGGGGCAGGGAGTTGGGTTATGGAGTGTTAATGGCTGGATCACATAGATGTGGGAGAGTTACCAGTCAACAGAACATAGAATCCAGAAATAAACTGCTGTGTATGTATAAGTGCTTAATATAATCATAGTAGCTCCTGTCTGTTGAGGGCTTACATGTCAACTACTGGAACCCTTTCTCAGATTATTTTTTTTGACTCTCCGATAAGCTCAATTACTATCTTGACTTTACAGTGTTACCTAAAGCCATCACTGGTAAGTGTTTAAGCCAGGCAGTCTGACTCCAGAAGTCTCAGTGGTATCAATAAACTGTTACAAATCATTGGTCAGTGGGAAAAAGACTGAGGAATGACTAAACATTAGGGACGGGCTTTACTTCTGTTTCATGTGTTAAATATATACCAGATGAATCAAGAATTTAAATGTAAAGAATGAAACAAAAAAAACCCAAGAAAACAAATCAAGACTTCTGGCTTTTCATGTGTATTTATTGATGATTTTAAGTAATGTTTAGTGCAGAGTTCTGTAACATAGCTTTCCAATGTTTTTCATATTAATTTGTCAACCAGGGCTTTAGGACTACAACTTAGATGTCCAAAACTGATGACGGGTTTTGTGCTTTTAGAGCTTAAAATACAGAGTTCAGAATTTTCTCAATGTGCCATTACCAACAGCTCAGCCATCTTCCATGAATGAGGTCTCCTTCCCAGGCACTTTTTATCCCTCAACTGGAAGACTTAGAGGTGGCTTTGCCTAAAGGAGAATGGGTGGATTAGACAGCATCTCAAGGACGTTTGTTGACAGCTCTCTGATTTGAATATTTTTAGGCAGACACCTGTATTCATTTGCTAGGGGTGCTGTAACAAAATACCGCAGACTGAGTGACTTCAGCAACAGAAATTGATTTCTCACAGTTCTGGGAGCTGTAAGTCTGAGATCAAGGTGTTAGTAGGTTTGGTTTGCTCTGAGATTTCCTCTCTCTTTGCCTTGTAGATGGCAGCCTTCTTGCTGTGTCTTCATACGGTCTTTGCTTATGCGAGTTCATGTTTGTTTTTAGTCTTAACGTTCTACAAGGACACTAATTCTATTTGTTTAGGGCCCACCACATGATCTCGTTTTGCCTTAATTAGCACTTTAAAAGCCCTGTTCCCGAATGCAGTTATTGGGGTTAGGAGTTTAACATAGGCATTTTAGAGGAGATACAATTCCCCTATGACTACAACTTTGGAGATCCAACCAGTCCATTCTGAAGATCAGCCCTGGGATATCTTTGGAAGGAATGATGCTAAAGCTGAAACTCCAGTATTTTGGCCACCTCATGCGAAGGGTTGACTAATTGGAGAAGACTCTGATGCTGGGAGGGATTGGGGGCAGGAGGAGAAGGGGACGACAGAGGATGAGATGGCTGGATGGCATCACTGACTCGATGGATGTGAGTCTGAGTGACCTCCGGGAGTTGGTGATGGACAGGGAGGCCTGGCGTGCTGCGATTCATGGGGTCGCAAGGGGTCGGACACGACTGAGCGACTGATCTGATCTGATCTCTGAATTTTTTAAAAAATTAGAGGATAATTACTTTACAATATTGGAGAAGGCAATGGCACCCCACTCCAGTACTCTTGCCTGGAGAATCCCATGGATGGAGGAGCCTGGTGGGCTGCAGTCCCTGGGGTTGCTAGGAGTCGGACACGACTGAGTGACTTCACTTTCACTTTTCACTTTCATGCATTGGAGAAGGAAATGGCAACCCACTCCAGTACTCTTGCCTGGAGAATCCCATGGACGAAGGAGCCTGGTAGGCTGCAGTCCATGGGATCACTAAGAGTCGGACATGACTGAGCGACTTCACTTTCACACATGAATCGGCCCCACAACACACAGCAAGCTCCCCGGGTTCCTACTTTACATATAGTAATGTATATGTTTCAGTGCTATGCTCTCATATCATCCCACCCTCTCCTTCCCCCACTGTGTCCAAGATGTGTTTCCTTTGCTGCCTGGCAAGTGAGATCATCAGTACTCTCTTTCTAGATGCCATATATATGCATTAATATACGATATTTGCCATGACTGCATCTAACATGTGCACTGTGGGTCTCAATGGCAGCATGGAAGCCCCGCACCCCAGGGTCTGCTCCTACCTGCTGCTTCATGTACTGCCCTTTGCTTTACGTGCTTCACAGGTGTATGTGCTTCTGTGGAAATATTTTAAAGTAAATCACAGACATTATAAGCTTCATGTCTAAATATTTGATTATTTCTCAACTATAAGAACTTTTTCTTCTTTTAAAGATTTTTTTGATGGGGACCATTTTAAAAATCCTCATTGAATTTGTTACAGTATTGCTTTTGTTTTATGTTTTTGGGTTGTTTTTTGCCCTGAGGTATGTGGGATATACCCCCTGCAGTGGAAGGCACAGTCTCAACCACAAGCCCACCAGGGAAGTCCCATAAGAATCTTTTTGTATTGAATTCATTTGTGATTTTATTAAATGTTTCTTTTCAAATGTATGAATTCAATCTTGAGATCTTCCTGAAGCACTTATTTTTTTGCTGTCCCCTTTTAGTCAAGTGTGCAGACCATCTTCTAGGCTGGTGTTTCATCAACATTTTATCATTGACAAAGTGTTCTGTGGTTAAGTAATGTTAGGAAATGCTGGTATTAGCTGAGTCTCGAGGATGTGGTGATGTTATTCACCATCTTAGCTGTATTGTGTTGCTGTTAGTCACTACAGGGAAACTTTATTCATGCTCTAGTTTTGTGATTTCTGTCCACATTAGATTAAAAAAAAAATCATGCCTCTAGGATATTACATTTTAGACAATTAAAAAAAAAAAGCATTTTAAGCTCTTTTATGTTGAGCCATTGCCTACTTTATCATTGGAGATGTTCTTTTTCTCGTTTTGGGAACATGGTAATATTTCCCCAAAACATTAAAAAAAATTTTTTTTTGATACCTGGTAGGAACTAACTTGGGAGAAGGCAATGGCACCCACTCCAGTACTGTTGCCCGAAAAATCCCATGGATGGAAGAGCCTGGTGGGCTGCAGTCCATGGGGTCGCTAAGAGTCAGACATGACTGAGCGACTTCACTTTCACTTTCCACTTTCATGCATTGGAGAGGGAAATGGCAACCCACGCCAGTGTTCTTGCCTGGAGAATCCCATGGACGGAGAAGCCTGGTGGGCTGCCGTCTGTGGGGTTGCACAGAGTCGGCCACGACTGGAGTGACTCGGCAGCAGCCGCAGCAGCAGCAGCAGCAGCAGTGTGTATATGTTACTCCCTAAGTCCTAATGTATTTTCCTCCACTTGCCCCCTATTTCCTCTTTGGTAATCATAAGTTTGTTTTCTGTGTCTGTGGGTCTATTTGTTTCATAAATAAGTTCATTTGTATCATTTTAAAAATTCACGTATAAGTGATATCATGATATTTGTCTTTGACTTATTTCACTTAATGTGTTACTCCATAGGCACTAACTTTAGAGCCTAACTAACATGTTCTCTGAATTTAGTTGGACAAATATATTTGACAACTCTCCAGCAAGGCTCTCCAGTTCCACCCTGTCCTGATGTCTAGCCTTGGCACTTGCCACCCACCATGACCAGAGCACCCCCGCCAGGCCCTTTTCAGAAACACATTCATTCTTCCATCACAACCTCTGACTCACCTCACCTGTGAGCTCTTTCCAGATGTGGCTGTCTGAGTTCATTTATACTTATCACTCCAGGAGTTAGAATGTGTCCACTTCCTCTGTCTTCTAGATTACTTAAATGCTTATTAAATTATATTCCTTCCCCCCTTATTTAGGCTTTATAATGGAAAAGAATATAATAGTCGCTAGTTTTGCAAATTTTATGAGCTAAAAGGAGCTTATAGAGCAATGTAGAGCAATCATTCTGCCTACCTTAGGATGGAATATTTCCAGGGTACGGAGTGAAATTTTTTGAAGGGGGTAATAGCTTGCATTTAATTCACTTAACTTTTTCAAATTGCATGTATAGCCAACATTTTTGAAGCCTCATAGCATCCCTATAAGAAAAGTGGGGCAGTAATAGGGAAATCTTATTTTCTTATCAGAGTATCTCAGGAAACTGCACCATAAGGTCAATCATTGTAAGGATATCCTGTTCCCCCCAAATAGAAAAAGTTAACCTTTGAGGTTACTTACCTTACTGAAGACTTCCACTTACCTTAGAGCTAGTCTAGAAGCAGTATAGTAGATTCTCAATAGAAAACCTGACAAAATGCTTTCGTATTTTTTCTCACTGAATTGTTCTTAAAAATAACACCCAATGACTTTCACCTTTACTCGCTTCAACATCCTCAATTTATTCAAAGTTATAAATGTGGTTGCTTGATACCAGACGGATGGAGTCATCCATTCATTGAAAGACACTGGGCCTCCAAATACATTGTCAATAGCTATCAGATATCAAGTATCCTCACACTTTATTGATATCTATAAATAATATTACCAGGCTATAAAATCAGATATAAAAAATGTAGCATTTTCACAATAGTTCTACAACTGGAATAAGGTAGTATCTTGATTAAAGTATTGCATATACTTTGGATGGTGGCAAATATGAATTATTAAAGGCTGAAAATTAATGTGTGTGCTACCTCTCATTATATGAGTGTTGGGAGGGATCACCCACTCTAATAAGAGGAAAGGATGAGTGTAGAGGTGCAGCCACATGAATGCTGGTAGAATTTGTAATAGAAAGATGAGAAAGGTACTTTAAAATGGCCTCTATTTTATCAGTAAAATAGGAAGTAAAGCTATTAGTTGAATGGAGAATGATGGAGATTTGAGGGAAAGACAAGGGATGAAACTGTTGTTTCTGGTCCTCGACTCTGGGCGAGTGACCCATGAGGGTGCAGTGTCAGAAGTCCAGTAATACCAAGGGAGGGTCAGAGATGAGTGTCAACAATACTCATGCAATGACGCCAAACCCACTGGGGGTGTTCTTCAGACCCTGAGGAGGCAGAGACTCGATTTCAATTGTTCAAAGTAGTGGTCCTCAACTGGAGGTAATTTTGCCCCCAAGGGGACATTTGATGGTGTCTGGAGACCTTTTTGGCAGAAAGTGAAGAGGAACTAAAAAGCCTCTTGATGAAAGTGAAAGTGGAGAGTGAAAAAGTTGGCTTAAAGCTCAACATTCAGAAAATGAAGATCATGGCATCCGGTCCCATCACTTCATGGGAAATAGATGGGGAAACAGTGGAAACAGTGTCAGACTTTCTTTTTCTGGGCTCCAAAATCACTGCAGATGGTGACTGCAGCCATGAAATTAAAAGACGCTTACTCCTTGGAAGGAAAGTTATGACCAACCTAGATGGCATATTCAAAAGCAGAGACATTACTTTGCCAACAAAGGTTCATCTAGTCAAGGCTATGGTTTTTCCTGTGGTCATGTATGGATGTGAGAGCTGGACTGTGAAGAAGGCTGAGCGCCGAAGAATTGATGCTTTTGAGCTGTGGTGTTGGAGAAGACTCTTGAGAGTCCCTTGGACTGCAAGGAGATCCAACCAGTCCATTCTGAAGGAGATGAGCCCTGGGATTTCTTTGGAAGGAATGATGCTAAAGCTGAAACTCCAGTACTTTGGCCACCTCATGTGAAGAGTTGACTCATTGGAGAAGACTCTGATGCTGGGAGGGATTGGGGGCAAGAGGAGAAGGGGACTACAGAGGCTGAGATGGCTGGATGGCATCACTGACTTGATGGATGTGGGTCTCAGTGACCTCCGGGAGTTGGTGATGGACAGGGAGGCCTGGTGTGCTGCGATTCATGGGGTCGCAAAGAGTTGGACACGACCAAGCGACTGAACTGAATGGGAAGTCATTGGGGAATTTTGAATGAGGGAGAAAGGTGCTCTGATGTATTTATAAAAAATATTTTTCTGGCCTGGGTAGAAGCCAGGGATGCTGCTAAACATCCTAAAATCCTAAAATGCACAGGGACATGCCCACAACCGAGGATTAGACGCCGCAGATTTCCGTAATGTCAGCTGAGAAACCTTGGTCCACATGTTTTCAAGTACAAGTGTTTTCTTCTGCTGCTGCTGCTGCTAAGTCGCTTTAGTCATGTCTGACTCTGTGCGACCCCAGAGACGGCAGCCCATCAGGCTCCCCCGTCCCTGGGATTCTCCAGGCAAGAACACTGGAGTGGGTTGCTATTTCCTCCTCCAGGGGATCTTCCTGACCCAGGGGTTGAACCTGGGTCTCCTGCATTGGCAGGCTTCTTTACTACTGTGTCATCTCCACATATTTTTATTATGAATTCTGTTTTAGTTCATATTTTATAGTTCATTTTATTATTTTCTAGGGAAAAATGTCTCAATTGTTATTTTCAATGTTAAGCTCTTTTTCTGGTCACATTTACAAATAAACTTTGAAATCAACTCTTCAAGTTCCATTAAAAATAGTTTGGATTTTTATCAGTCACATGGAATTTGTAGCTATTGATTTGCCAAAAATCGATACATTTACTAGTAGGATAGTCCTATGTATAAAAGAATAATGATATAGTTATTTATGCATTTTGAAATTTATTCAGACTTTTGAAAAAGTTTCTCAGAAATATTTAAACATTTTCTTACACCTTTTGGTTTTTCTTAAATATATGAATATTTAAATTACTATAAATATGACTTTTACATTTCATTTAATGGTATTGTTGCTTTATGGTAATGTAATAATTTGAGGTATCTTACATCTTGATCCTTCAGGAAACTCTCTATTAGTTCCAATAATTTTCAATTGATTATCTTGAACTATAACTATTCATAGACTTGTCTATTTTCTTTCTAATATTTATGCTTCATTTCCTTTCTTGTCTAGTAACTTCAAGATAAGTTTGAGTAATAGTGATGATTTGTCTTTTTCTTAATTCTTTCTTATCTTTTACCCTTAAGAATGTTGTTTGCCCCATGTTTCAGATACATTCTTTTTATCAATTTAATGGTTTTCAAATAGTTTCCTTCTATTCTTAACTTACTAAGAATTATGAAAGAGTCAGGAATGGATATAAAGTGTTCAAGTTTGTGTGTGTGCATCCATCCATCAAATGGTTCTTTATTATGTTAACAGTGAGTTCTGTGAATTAAGTTTCCAATGATAAATGAGGCCTTGTAAAGCTGTATTTAGTTACAAGGCTCTATTCTTTTTACTCTAGTAAAAGAATTAAGATAGTCTTAATTTGCTAATATTTTAGAAAGAATTTAAAATTACCGTGCACACGTGAAATTAGTTTATGGTAAGAACTATAAACTCAGATGCCTAGAGGAGCTAATTTGTCTAAAAAGTTTAAGTAGAGTAGATGAAGCTCACAAAGAGAAGTGGAGAGTGTGGTAATAGAATGGATATTGGGTCTCTTAATATGTATGCTCAGTCAGGTCCGACTCTTTGCGATGCCATGGAATGTAACCTACCAGGCTTCTCCATCCATGGGATTTTCCAGGCAAGGGTACTGGAGTAGGTTGCCATTTCCTTCTCCTATAACATGTATATTCAGCATTAAAAATGCTAAGTATGATCATTGGCAAGATAGGCATGGCCCAGAGAACCCAGCTAGTAGCATTTAGTATATTTGTGTATGTATTTGTGCCAGCCTCACAGAATGAGTTAGGAGGCTATTCTCTTTTTAAATGTCAAGGGACAATTTAAATAAAATAGAATTTATTGGTTGGTTTTGTGTGTGTGTGACAAATTCACCCATAAAGTGATTTGGACCCAGTACCCTTTTGGGATCACACATATGTACTTAAGTTGCCCCCAAATTATTATCTAGTTTGGGTTTACAATTTCTTCTGGAGCTGTGTATATTTATGTTTTCTAGGAGCATAGCATTTCATTGAGAATTTTAAAATTTCTGTGTAAGCAGACATGCTTTCTTCTAGACTACATACTGGGAGCAGCTGTTCAGGCTGAGACCCCAGGGTTTCCAGTGCAAGAAATATTTGGGTGTGGAAATTGCTTCCTTTCATGTGCGTGTGTGTGTGTGTGTCCATTGTGGGTGTCTGGAGTTACCTCTGGGCTTCCCTAGTGGCTCGGGCTATAAAGAATCTGCCTGCACTGCAGGGACCCAGGTTCGATCCCTCGATCAGGAAGATCCACTGGGGAAGAGAATGGCAACCCAGCCTTGGCTATTCTTCCATTTCATGCCCTGTGCTGGGAGCCCTTCTCAGTCAGATCCTGTGGAAGCAATACCCAGCCAGAAAATTTCCATAGATAGGGAGCTTCAGGGCCACTCCTGGCTCACCTGTTCTATCGGTGTTTCTTTGGTTGCTTATCTTGATAATCTCCTCGTCATCCACTCTGCCCCTCTCATTTATGGCTTCAGAACTTGCAGTTTCTCTGTGACAAGTCCTTAGAGCTGGATGTCTCACGGCTGTCTTTCCCACACCTACTGTGTGTTGCAGTTTTCTCTGGTTTGGATTTTCCATCAGTCTGATCTCATCTGCTTTTTATTTCCTCAAAGTTGCTGGTCTACTGATTATATTATTTCTTGTTTCCATTGCTGTTAGGGGTTTATTCTTTAAAAAGAACTTCTTTTGTTTCTTGATGAGTCTGACTTATGGCTTGTCAATTTTATTTATCCTTTTAAAGAACCAGCTTTTGGCTTTGTTGATTTTTGCTATGGTCTCCTTTGTTTCTTTTGCGTTTATTTCTGCCCTAATTTTTAAGATTTCTTTCCTTCTACTAACCCTGAGGTTCTTCATTTCTTCCTTTTCTAGTTGCTTTAGGTGTAGAGTTAGATTATTTATTTGATTTTTTTCTTGTTTCTTGAGGTATGCCTGTATTGCTATGAACTTTCCCCTTAGCACTGTTTTTAAGTCTCCCATAGGTTTTGGGTTGTTGTGTTTTCATTTTCATTCGTTTCTATGCATATTTTTATTTCTTTTTTGATTTCTTCTGTGATTTGTTGGTTATTCAGCAGCGTGTTGTTCAGCCTCCATATGTTGGAATTTTTAATAGTTTTTCTCCTGTAATTGAGATCTAATCTTACTGCATTGTGGTCAGAAAAGATGCTTGGAATGATTTCAATTTTTTTGAATTTACCAAGGCTAGATTTATGGCCCAGGATGTGATCTATCCTGGAGAAGGTTCCATGTGCGCTTGAGAAAAAGGTGAAATTCATTGTTTTGGGGTGAAATGTCCTGTTTGGGAAGGAATGAAAAGTAAACATATGTGTTTCTTCTGCCACCTTGATCTGAAAACTTTGTGAGCTCTGTATAGCAATTGTTTATGACTTTATTAGACCTTGTTCAGTCTCCTTTTAAACAAACGTACACTTTTTCCTTCTCTCTTTCTAATTGTTGAGGAGTTAATATTAGAGTTTAAAAAAATTATTTAACATTATAGTATGAATGCAGTATTAACTAGAAATATTTATTTTAATCACTTCTGAATCTTTAGACTCCTTATTATGTTTGACCCATCAACTTATTTGAGCATTACAAGCTTTGTGGCTGAAATTGTTTTAAACTATAGACGCTATAATCTTTATAGTAATCTATTCAGAAAGGCCCGTATGGAAATCAGTCACTAAATCAGCTGAGAAATGGTTGTTATGAAACCTGTTGGAAATAGGGACTGTACTGGTAGATTCACTGTCTTCTCAGATACTCAAACAAGACATAAATGATGTCATGAAAAGCTGTGGGGTTGGAGTTTGAAGTCATATAATTGTGTTTTGCCTTTAGCGTTCCAAGCTTTGGGACCTCGAGTAAGTCCCTTAAATTTCTGAACCTCAGTTTACCCATTTGCAAAATGGTAATGATAATGCCTGCCCATCTCTATTGTATTGCATAGGTTGTGAGAGAATGAATGTGAAGTTCCTTTAAGAAATCAAAGCTAAATAAATGTGTCAGTTGTTAATGTCCTCATACCTTACCAATGATATCTCTTCAAAGATGGATTTTTAAGATCGATAGAATTCATGGTTTTCTTCAAGTGGAGGACAACTTGAACTCAAGTATTTATTATTTTTTGATTATGAAAATGAGACCATTTGTGTAGGAGGAAAAATGCAGAATAATAAGTTCTCTGTTTAATAAAGTTGAACAGTTCCTTAGATCTGTTGAAAAATGGACATTTGTTTTCATCAGTGTTTCAAAATTATGCTTCCCAAAAGGAACCAATTTGGAGATGTTTTCATAGAAACATCTGGATAGTGGGTTAGAAATGTTTAGAATGTGCCTTGTCTAAATGTACTTAATTTATTTTGGCTGGCTAAGTCTTTTCTCTAGAACAGATATTTAGGACTCACCTTTCCGTGGTTAGTTCTTTACAATAACTAGCATCGGCTGAAGAGACTCATTCTCTTAATCAGAACGCCCAATCTGGCCATCTGTGTGAGTCAGTCTTCGACCTGAGAATCCTGCCAGGCAGAGAATTGTAAAAGAAAAAAAAAATTGAAGTCAGGCCATGAAAATTCAGGATTCATTTGTGCCCAGCTAATTCACCAAGGAAAATAACCTTGGGGTATATTTATTGTAGAAGAAAATCAAGCATTCTAATGGATCAGGGTTAAGCCTTTGGAAAAAGAGAAGGATTCGTTAACAACAAGTCCCTCTCTTCTGTCCAACCTTCCTGTGACCTGAAGTTATGGAAACAAAATGCTCCAAAGAACAAATACTGTTGAAAGTTTGTTTGTGGTGGTTGAAGGGGAATGGCATTCCACAGAAATGGAACAGAATAACAGATGCCTTCTGGAAAGCCCAAGACTGTCCTCTTTCTCAGTGGTTAAAATGTTAAAAGCTTAAAAACTGATTTTATTGGTCTAAATAAACTGCTTAATTTGCCATACTCTTTGCGATAATAAATAGATCACATATGTGCACATTCAAATATAGATGATAATTATTAAGATGTGAATTAACTTAGAACACCTTTGAGCATCACATGCTCTCAATTATTTTTCTTTGTGATACTTTTCGTGTATTGGGAAAATATTTTTTTAAGAGTAGTTAGAAAGGAGGATTGCTTTATTGACGACTCAGAAAGAATGCAATAATCCTTCTTGACTTCACTACCCCATTCCCCCCTGTACTAGTCTGACCACATCATGGTCCTAAATCCCTGTTTCATTTACAAAATGTCTTGAAAGAATTGTCTGTACTTACTGTCTCTAGTTTCTATTTTCCCTTGTTCTCTCTTGAATCCACAGAATATGAACTAGCCCGGACTAATTGGTTATGTATGATTATTCTGTTCCTTTGGGTAGAGCCATCAAGAGAGGCCAGAAAGGTTTTGCCATTTCTTCACCACCTCACTACCAGATTACAGTGAAAGCAAGTTTTGGAACACATCTGAACACATGTGCAACATTTACTAGCAAGCAGGCACAAAAGGGTACACGAATCTCAAATCTTTGTCCACTTTTAGGCATTCTGATCACAGCTTGTTTGGAAATATCATTAAGGCAAACATGACAATATTCTAGAGGCATCATTCAGCCAGCCCAAATCCTCTGAATTCAAAGCTGGACACAATTAGAGATCTCAGCAAGGGTGCTATCCTGAAGTGTACAGGCTACAGGGTATGCCAGACTTTCAGACCATCTTCAAGCAGAGGGGGAGCAAAGTATTTTAGGTAATCTGTATTATCACAACTGTCCCTATGAAAACCTATCCAAACCTTCAGACTGATGGTGAGAAGGGTGATCTATCACACTTCTGTCAGAGTGATCGTGAAAATGTAGGGTAAAGGATGGGAAAGCAGACAAGAGGATCAAAGACTAAGCCTTGGGGAATAGAAACACGGTGTGTCAGAGACAAAAGTAATGCAATGAAGAACTGAGTTGTGTAGGAAAATCAGAGACTTCAGGGAAATTATCAATTTAGTTCATCCTTGTCTTTGTAAAATCAACTCTCCAAATTTGTCAGGATGACACCATATTCCTATTTGTCCAGGTTGAATTCAGAGCCATCTTTGGGTCTCTATTTTCTCTGACCCCTTAGGCTCATCCAGTGACCAAGATCTGACACTTTTTGCTGTAAAGTTTCTCATTCATTTCTTTCTTCTCATTACTGCTTGTCCAAGTCTTTATACCTGCAAACCTGGCTTATAATGAAGGGCTGTCAACCAGTCCTTTAGCTGTTTGAATCCATCTAGCACATTATTGTCAGAGTCATCTTCCTAAAATGTCATTTTGGTTTTTCAGTTTCTTGGTCAAAAGTCTCAGAGGTTTTGTTGTTGTTAATAACAACTCTCCAATCATATTTCTCCACTTTGGTGGACTGAGTTTTCTCACCTTTTTGATTTTGCACATACTTTCCCCCTTGAGTCTCCTTCTCATTTAGTGAAATCTTATCAGTCCTTCAAGACCGAGATCAAACCTTACTTCGTTTGGGTTTACACTGGGAAGCCAGAATGTGTGGATTCAAGTCTCAGCTCTGCTGCTGCTGCTGCTGCTAAGTCACATCAATCGTGTCCAACTCTGTGCGACCCCATAGATGGCAGCCTACCAGGCTCCCCCGTCCCTGGGATTCTCCAGGCAAGAACACCAGAGTGGGTTGCCATTTCCTTCTCCAATGTGTGAGAGTAAAAAGTGAAAGTGCAGTCACTCAGTCGTGTCCGACTCTGGTACTTACTAATTGTGTGATCTTGGACAAATCACTTAACCTTTCTGAGCTTCAGTTTCCTCATCTGTACGTGAAGATAATATCACTGATCTCATAAGTTGTAACAATTAAATGAGGTAGTGTGCATAAAGTACTTAAACTAGCCAGTGGCACATGATAAGCAATTTTCATGTTAGATACATAGTGATGATGGTGATTTGGATAATGATGATGATGACATGATGAGAAAGTCGGTCTTCTTTGAGCATCTTACCCCTCTCAACTCAGCATTTATTGACTAAATTATGCATTTAATAATTACTCATTTAGTAATTGGGCTTCCCAAGTGGCTCAGTGGTAAATAATCCATCTGCCAATGCAGGAGCTGCAGGAGACATGGGTTCAGTCCCTGGGTTGGGAAGACCCTCTGGAGGAGGAGATGGCGACCTGTTCCAGAATTCTTGCCTGGGAAGTCCTATGGACAGAGAAGCCTTGAGGGCTTCAGTCCGTGGAGTCACAGTCAGACATGACTGCAGTGACTGAGCATACACACACATTTAGTAACTGACAGAATGATGTCTTTTCTTGTGTTGGTAATTACCTTTGTTTTTAGAACTCAATAAAAATTTTAATATGTTTACCAACTTGTGGGATCATCTTTTAAACTTTTTAAGTATCATCTCCCCTTTTAGATGCTAAGCTTCTTCAGGAAATGAGGGGATCTGCCTAATACTTTTCTGTAAAGATGTAAGAGTCTAAAAATGTAGCTGATGTCTGGTCACTGAAAGGAGATTGATAGTGGTCACCAAGTGAAATCTGATTAAAAGGTGGAACCAAGTCCCTCTGCCATTTTCCTAAGATGAACTCAACCTGAGTAGATCCTGGGGCATATGCTGATGTCAAAAATAAGCATAAACCAAAATCCCATTCCAATGAGTATTTTTTTAGTGACTTTTTAGTTTGGACTTTGAAACAATGAAAGAAAGAACCGAAACATGTTCCTATATTCCCTACAAGTATTCAACAATAGGCTTCATTGGCTGGGATATATAATTTTCTTTCAAAACAAAAGGTTTTTTTTTAATCTTTCAGAAATACACTTTCTAGCTACAATTTAAAAATAACAACCAAGGATACAGGCCACTGAAAAGGATCTCTGTTGTTATAGCTGCTAGGATTTGGCTAGAATAAGGGAGAAGGTATCAAGGGGCACTGGCTGCCAAGAACTAATGATTCTCGTATTAATTGACATGTCTGGACTAAATTGTCTTCAGAGACAGTGGTTACAGTAACAAAGAGGTAATAATTATTTACTCCAAAGAGCAACATGCTCAGTCTTGGCGGTCTTACAATGAATAAAATGTACAATAGGTTCTTTAGATTTATACTTACATAGAATCTGAGACACTATTCATTAAATTTAGGAGAATGTCTTCAAGTGACTAGGACAAAAGCAAGTAAAAAAATTCAGGCAATAAATTTTGGAAATGTAGGTCAGCCAGGGCTATGCTCATCCCCTGTTTATGATTGTAAATAATCACCCAATCTTGCCTGACATTAATTTTCTAAAATGAGTATAATAGATTTTTTTCCCCAAGATAAGAGATCTATTGCAAACTTACAGTGAGAGCTTGAGATAGAACCACTTTGGGCATCAGTTTAACTATCTGTGGGCTTCCATGGTGGCTCAGCTGGTAAAGAATCTGCTTGCCATGTGGGAGACCTGAGTTCGATCCCTGGGTTGGGAAGATCTCCTGGTGAAGGGAATGGTTACCCACTCCAGTATTCTGGCTGGAGAATTCCGTGGACTGTATAGTCCGTGGGGTCACACAGAGTTGGACACGACTTAACTATCTATGAAATTGGAGTTGAACTCGGTCATCTCTGAGGCACCTTGCTTGCTCAGTCACTTCAGTCGTGTCTGACTCTATGTGACCCCGTGGACTATGGTCTCTGAGGCATAGCTACTCCAATATACTCCATCCAGTAGTGTATAACAGCATAGGCTTTCTTTGCTATTTTACTTGGCTGTCTGTATTTCTTTCCAGGCTCCCTGAGTAGAGATTCTTCTCTTTCTTTGCTTTTTCCTCTTCCCCCTCCTTTCTTTCTCTCTTTCTCCCTTCCTGCCCCCTTTCCTTCCTCCCTCCATGTTTTTCTTTCCTCTTTCCCTCCTTTCCTTCCATCCTTCGTTTCTTCCTCTAGGTCTCCTTCCTTTCCCCTCCTTCCTTCCCTCTCTACTCCCTCTCTCATCATTCCCTTTTCTCTCCTCCATCCTTCCTTTTTTACCTCTCACTCTTTCTCTGTCCCTCAGCTCCAGTCCCTGTAAATGCCTCAGTAGTGGCGGAGAAGGCAGTGGCACCCCACTCCAATGTTCTTGCCTGGAGAATCCCAGGGACGGGGGAGCCTGGTGGGCTGCTGACTATGGGGTCGCACAGAATCGGACACAACTGAAATGACTTAGCAGCAACAGCAGTCTTTGTGGAGGGCGCTATGCTCGGTATTTTTTGTATGATGCCACTTACCTTGCCTGATAACTCTGTTCTTATCCTTATTTTTATGAATGAAGAATGCGACGCTTGGAGAAGTTTTGTAACTTGACTCATATGACAGGACAGTGATGGTAAAAGAGAGGTCACATCCAAGTGTGTCCAGCTCCCAGTCCAGCCTCTTTCTACCAGCCCTTCTATGCTGCTGCTCTGTAGGTCGTCTTTCTCTCTTATTTCTGTACCGAATCTCCTATCCTGTCTACCCTCTTCTTTCCACTTTGTTCAGTTCTGCTAGAAATAGTCACAGGCTTTAAATCCCCATGTGGATGTGATTATTTCTTGTCTTACACTTGATATATATTCTAGAATAAGACCCCTTGAACTCTTAGGTAACCCCTTGGATCTCCAAAATGTCTATAGTCTTTACAAGTTTTTCTTCCTATTAGTTCATGAGTTCTGCTTTTAAAGCAAATTTTCAGTGACTTTCAGTCCTTTCTAAAGTTTCTCTATTCCTTGAAAAGCCACCTGCAAGGGTTTCTTGTGTCCTTCATAGCTGACACTCTTTCCCTTGATATTTGACCTTCCTGTTTTGTCTCTTGTTTTGAAACTTTGTTTTTCACTTCTTAATCTTTTCTATAACTCTTTTCCATGTGTCAGTGTTATGCTTTGGTGAAGACACTTGTCTTCGTCATTGCAAGGCAGAAGCAGAAAACCTTTCTGCCACTTCTGATATCAAAATGAGAACAAACCCACTGTACTCAAAAAACCTCTGGACTATAGTAAAATATACAAGCTATTTAAAAATCCCATTGGGACTAGAATGCTCACTCACTTATGAAGCTAGAGATGGTACCTTGTATTTCTTAGTAGATTTGAAGATTAAAACCAATTCTACTGGATGCCACCATGGACTGGCATTTGGCTTTGATTGAAATGGTAAAGTTTGCTAATTAAAAAAACTGAGAGAGACTTTTAACATATTGTCCATGATCTTAGACACTTTTGTATAGGTATACAATTAATTGTAGCATTAGTCACAGACATATTAACCTCTCATAAGTAAGAGATGAATTATACATTTATGCCACAATAAAAAAATAGCTCTCTTTCAGAAATACAAATGCAAGCTCCTTCTGTAAGACCTCAACTGTTATCAATTATTGTTTAATTTAGTGATGAATGCTTTTTGGAAAATTTATTACCAGAAACAAAGGTTTTCTCCCTTGAAGCATTTGTATGCTTTCCTTCATTGGCACTGTATAACTCACTGTGTTTTCCTTTTGGTCTTGTCTGCCAAGAAGCTTGGGGCCAGGCGTGGAGTTCAGTCACAATAACCGTATTATCCTTTGTGGTTAGGATATTTGTTTCTTACTCCTTTTCTGGTTTTAATTTCTCTTCAAACAATATTTATGCCTGACTTTAGCAAAAAGCTATATGAAATCCCCCTACCTCTTTTAATTAAGCAAGAAGTCATAATACATAAATAATAATGGATTTACTTCTTCAGATAAAATACAGTTCTTTTGGATTTTTCCTCAGAGTCAAAACTAGGCTTCTAAGTTCTGCTTATCTGACAGTCATTTAGAACTTGATTTAAGTTTGCAGTAGAACATACATGTGCACACACTCTATAGCAATGCTGTAACCAAGTCTTAAATTTCTTCCTCTACATCAGGAAAGGAGGAAGTGGTTTTTCTGTTTGGTTCTTTGAATTACTCATGGTCTCCAGCTCTCCAGGGGCCCCTCTACTGAGTCCTTTTCTTTCCCGCTTCACTTCCTAGTGGCTGACATCTGGGAACTGTGAGTGTGGGAGGGAGTGAGGACAGCTCCCACTTTGAGTCTTCCCCTGTAGCTTCTTGGACCAGCCAGGAGAAAATTCCCGTATCAGCACAGCCATTCATTCCTCTCGAAATTTATTTATTTTTTAAAGTTAATTTTGATTGGAGTATAGTTGCTTTACAGTGTTGTGCAAGTTTCTATTTTATACATAGTATAAGTACAGTCTATATATGTCAATCCCAATCTCCCAATTCATCCAACCCACCCGCCTTTCTATCCCCTTTGGTATCCCTATGTTTGATCTCCACCTAAGTGTTTCTATGCTGCTTTGCAAGTAAGATCATCTATACCATTTTTCTAGATTCCACATATATGCATTAATATACAATATTTGTTTCTCCTTTTATGACTTACTTCACTCTGTATGACAGGCTCTGGATCCATCTACATCTCTGCAAATGGCCCAACTTCGTTCCTTTTTATGGCTGAGTAATCTTCCGTTGTACACATGTACCACATCATCTTGATCCATTCCTTTGTTGATGGACATTTAAAATTTGTTTGTTTAGCTAAATTGTTATTCTGTTTAGCCTAGTGAACCCAAAGTTCACAACCTGCTTAAGATTTCTGAGTCTTTGCCAGTATCTTAAAGGAAAGTATATATGCATGTAAGTGAGTGTTAATCGCTCAGTCATGCCCAACTCTTTGTGATCCCATGGACTGCAGCCCACAAGGCTCCTCTGTCCATGAGATTTTTCCAGGCAAGGGTACTAGAGTGGGTTGTCATTTCCTTTTCCAGGGGATCTTCCCAACCCAGGGATCGAACCCAGGTCTCCTGCACTCCAGGAAGATTCTTTACCAACTGAGCTACAAGGGAAGCCATGTAGCATGTGCATGTGTATATATATACGTCTGTGTGTGTGTGTGTATGTGTATATGCATGTGTATATAGGTATATATGTATGTATATATGTGTGTGTGTGTATATATGTGTGTGTGTGTATATACACATACACTTTTATAATTTCAAATTCTTTTTGCATATCTTAAACCTACTGAAGCAAGATGGAATAATATTTAAAATAAATTTATAAATTAGTAGTCATACAACCTATGTTAAAATGTAAAATCTTTTTATGATGAGCAGATGTTCATATTTATAGATTTGCTTATTTTCTATCTCCATTTTAAATTATCTCTTTCCATCATCTTGGTTTGCTTTTTTCCTCTCATTACTAGATGTATCTTTTGCATTAGTTCAGTGTTAACTTAATATGTTAATGTTGGCTTCATACCAAATGTCAAAGAGTCAAAAAGTTTTCTTGAAGAAACTTGCTCTGAGTTGTGGACCATCTTTTCTATCCAGCCTATCATTAATATATAACCATGGGTGTTGGGTTAATTGCCATAAAATGTCACAACATTGAATTCGGCATCCTTGTCAGCAACTCTTGTCCATGAGAAGTGGCTACTTCAGCCTGTGGCTGAATGTCATGGACTTTAGTCAAGGAGGTATTTGCACTGTCTCTGAAGACCGGATGTCTCTAGTTTGCATATTTTCAGGGCTCAAAGGATCCTGACTTTTCCTTTCTCATCCTTTCCTAGCTGTACCTATGACTCCTGAGTGGGTCACAAGCACCCTCTCATCCCAGCCTGCCAGCAGGAATAGAGTCCTTTCCTTGAACTTGACTTGAATTACTGCTTCTCTTTGAAGGGTTTATCTTAACTGAATAGAACAAAGTTTATGTTGCTGGAGGAAGATTCTGCTTCTGAACTTCCTGCAGCCTCAGGGCTCACCCTCTTCCCTCCTCACCTTGCCTTGCCTGAGCCCCTGCTTCCACAGCTGGAACTGCTTGCTACTCTTCCCTCTGCAACCCCCAAAGGTTCAATTGTAGTCAAGGCTTGGAAATCTTATTCCTACAAAGTGGGAGGGTAGACGGCAACTCCAGCTCTCAAATGGATAAAAAAGACCTGGCTGACAGTCCCAGCTCTGCCATAAACTGCTTATGGGACCTCAGGAAAATGACTGAATCTCCGTGATTCTCTTTCTTCATCTATAAAATGAGGAGAACTGCCCTCGCAAGGTACAAGGGAATGGAACGTGGAAGTATGTACGGAGAAGCTTTAAATGCACTTACTCTGTTATTGTGGTCTGTGGTGTTGGGGTGGCGGCAGGGAGTCATAGTTCACCTTGATGGGGGAAGATTCAGTGGCAGAGTTGGGAGATTCTTCTTGCAAGAAGACGGAATTTCTGGAAGAGTGAGTACATCTTGAGTTTTGCTAAAGTATCCCCTTTACTGGACACTCTGTCCTTTTCTACTTCTCTGTGTCAGCTTCTCTAAGGACATTTTGTCCCCTGTTTTTAGGGTCCCAGGGCCTAAAGACATTGTATTATATTACAGAATTCCTGGACCTTCAGAAAAGCTGTTTTGGCAACTTAACCTGGTCCTGCAAAGCTATCCCTTAGAACTACTTACATTCCTTTCTCTCCCATTCGGTTTAAATAAACACACCATTTATTTGGGCATATGGTTGTGTTAAATGCTAGAAAAATGATACACAGTAAATTTTTGAATCAGAGCTCACAATAATGAAAAAGATACGTGAGGAACCCCAATGTGAAATGTTTGAAGGCTTTAATTCTGGTGAAGGCAGTGCGTTCTGAGAGTATGGAGGTGGAGAGGTTAAATTCTCAGTGCTTCGAGAAGTGGACTAGAAGGCTTATGAAAGATGTGAGATTTGAATGGTAAGTACCTAGCAGATGGGATTTTTTTAAAAAAAACTAACTTTGCTTTACGATGTTGTGTTAGATTCTATTGTACAGCAAAATGAACCACCCACACATATATCCCCTCCCTTTTGGACTTCCTCATTCAGGCCACCACAGAGCATTCAGCCAAGTTCCTTGTGCTATATATTAGGTTCTCATTAGTTATCTGTTTTATGTGTGTGTTTAGTCGCTCAGTTGTGCTCGACTCTTTGCAACTCTCTGGACGCTAACCTGCCAGGCTCCTCTGTCCATGAAGTTTTTCAGGCAGGAATCCTGGAGCAGGTTGCCATTTCCTCCTCTAGGTGATCTGCCCAACCCAGGGATTGAACTTGCATCTCCCGTGTTTCCTGCATTGCAGGTGGATTCTGTACTTGCTGGGCCATTGGGGAGGCCCCTGTCTATTTTATACATAGTATTAATAGTGTATATGTGTCAATCCTAACCTCCCAATTCCTACCCCCGCTTCTCCCCTTGGTATCCATACATTTGTTCTCTACATCTTTGTCTCTCTTTCTGCTTTGCAAATAAGATCAACTATACTGCTTTTTCTAAGTTCTTCAAATGAGACTTTTGATGAGTCTAATAAATGGGAATAGATTAGATTAATTCAAAGGGAAGGATGAATTTGAGAAGGTGGGATTTAAGACAGGGTAGGTAAGGGTAGAAAGAGGTAACTCTAGAGTATGGAAAGGTGGGTAGAAGACCAAGTTGTAGAAGGGACAAATTCTCACTCTAATTTTTCATCCCATATGAATGAATTTACTAGTTCCTTGAACTTATATTGACTGTGGAAACCAAGTCCCTTTAATCATATAGAATCCTTCTGCTGCTGCTGCTGCTAAGTCTCTTCAGTTGTGTCCGACTCTGTGCGATCCCATAGACGGCAGCCCACCAGGCTCCCCTGTCCCTGGGATTCTCCACAGGCAAGAACACTGGAGTGAGTTGCCATTTCCTTGTCCAATGCACGAAAGTGCAAAGTGAAAGTGAAGTCACTCAGTCGTATCTGACTCTTCGCGACCCCATGGACTGCAGCCCACCAGGCTCCTCCACCCGTGGGATTTTCTACTTCCTATGAAACCCAATTATGGTGGCATTTGGTCCATGGAATCTTTCAAAGTCTGCATGGAGTGGAAATAAATCAATACTTTTATGGATTTAAATTATTGTGTTTTTGCTAATCTTTTCTCACCAACAACTGAGAGAAACTGGTAATCATAGATTTTAGTGGTGTCTTGTGGAATAAGCAGCTGCAGATAATGTGGCCTGTGATATTCCAAGGGGGCTCTGTCTCTGACCAAAATGCTTGGGTAAAAAAATACCCCAAGGATTATGCCAAGGCAATGGCAGAGAGCTACAGTTGGATTCCAAGTTGTATAGTTGGATATTAGTACCTGTGATTGACAAAGTTTATGATTAGAGTTTTAAATAAGTACTAAAAGAAATCAATCCATAAACCTTCTCCCTCAATATTTAATATCATTTGTAAGGAGGAAGGCTTTCTATACATTTATAACTTAATTTCTTCTCATTCAGATAACACCACTACAGGCTATATATTCATCAGTTCTGAATAGAAAATTAGGAATAATGAAAGGCAGAAGGAACTTTCTAGTGGGAGTATAAACTGATAATCTTTCATAGACCATGAAATCCATGGTCTGAAAGAATTTTTTTTCCTTTTCCTAGAAGATGAGCAAATTACCTTCTCTACCTACCAAATCCAGGGAAAAATTCAAGTTGTGTTTAGCAGATAAGAAAGGCTCTTTTAATGAAAGCCCCTTTTCCCTTTGAGCCATGCATGTTTTTTGAAATATTCAGCATAGTTGACAAACATCTCATTTATTTTCCAGATTTCCCAAGTGATCATATAATAAGTGACATGCAATTTCAATCTTCAGTATCTTAGGTGGGCCTTGGCAAGGGAGAGTTTGGGGAAAAGAGAAATGACAACGCTTTCCACTCTTCCCTTGTCCTGGAACAATTTCAGAGTTGACATCAGGTGTCCCATTCTGAAGGCTAATGGTGACTTTGTCAGCAAACTTAAGTGGGACTGGTGATAGGTGGTCCTCATAGCTCAGATCAGATCAGTCGCTCAGTTGTGTCCAACTCTTTGAGACCCCATGAATCACAGCACACCAGGCCCCCCTGTCCATCACCAGCTCCTGGAGTTCACCCAGACTCATGTCCATCAAGTCAGTGATGCCATCCAGCCATCTCATCCTCTGTCGTCCCCTTCTCCTCCTGCCCCCAATCCCTCCCAGCATCAGAGTCTTCTCCAATGAGTCAACTCTTCGCATGAGGTGGCCAAAATACTGGAGCTTCAGCTTCAGCATCATTCCTTCCAAAGAAATCCCAGGGCTGATCTCCTTCAGAATGGACTGGTTGGATCTCCTTGCAGTCCAGGGGATTCTCAAGAGTCTTCTCCAACACCACAGTTCAAAAGCATCAATTCTTTGGCGCTCAACCTTCTTCACAGTCCAACTCTCACATCCATACGTGACCACAGGAAAAACCATAGCCTTGACTAGATGGACCTTTGTTGGCAAAATAATGTCTCTGCTTTTGAATATGCTATCTAGGTTGGTCATAACTTTCCTTCCAAGGAGTAAGCGTCTTTTAATTTCATGGCTGCAGTCACCATCTGCAGTGATTTTGGAGCCCAGAAAAATAAAGTCTGACACTGTTTCCACTGTTTTCTCCATCTATTTCCCATGAAGTGATGGGACTGGATGACATGATCTTTGTTTCCTGAATGTTGAGCTTTAAGCCAACTTTTTCACTCTCCACTTTCACTTTCGTCAAGAGGCTTTTTAGTTCCTCTTCACTTTCTGCCATAAGGGTGGTGTCATCTGCATATCTGCCTTACAGCTCAGCCTGCTTTTATTACAACATCAATATCATTATAGTTTCCACTGATATGGCTGCTGAGTTGGAGGAAAGAAGCAAGGAAAGGATCTGGGTAGAAAGTGAAGTGAAAGTCACTCAGCTATGTCCCACTCTTTGCCACCCCATGGACTATACATACTCCATGGAATTCTCCAGGCCAGAAAACTGGAGTATGTAGCTGTTCCCTTCTCCAGGGGATCTTTCCAACCCAGGTCTCCCATACTGCAGGCAGATTCTTTACCAGCTGAGCCATCAGGGACTCTGGGTAGGTAGCCTTTAAATACTAGGCACCTGGAGCCAAAGATTTTATCACCTCTGTGCTCCTGTAATGGTTAATTTCCTTTGTTAACTAGGCTGTGATGCCCAACTATTGGGTCAAACACCAGTCTAGATATTTCTGTGAAGGTATTTTTTAGATGGGACATTTAAATCAGCAGCTTTTGAGTCAAGTAGATGTTTCCTCTATGTGGGCAGGCCTCATCCAGTAAGTTGAAGGTCTTACATGAGAAGCTGAGGCCTGACAAAGAAGAAGGAATTTGGCCTTCAGACTGTCTGCAAACTCAAAAGTACAATTATCAGCTTTCCCTGGGGTTCCAGTCTGCGGGCTTGCCTTGTGGATTCAGATGTGCCAGTCCTCACAATCTCATGTCCCTACTCCTTAAAAGAAATCCTCTCTCTCTAACAAAAAATTATAATATAAAATTAAAATTATATATAATTCTATCTATATCAATCTTTTTATCTTTATATCTGTCTGCCTATTTGTCTCCTTTGGGTTCTGTTTTTCTGGAGAACCTGACTAATACATTCTTTTTTTCTTTTTTTGGCTGTTGTTGCTTGTGTAAGAGTTGAGTGTTCCAGAGAGAGCCAGACATAGAATGATGCTCCCCATTACCTAGACACTTTCTCACTGGTATTAGTTTCCTCATCAGGTCACGAGATAGACTGATAACAGTTAAGAATGACTTTGGAATGAAGCATGCAAAGTCTGGGGCATGTTCTGTTTAGCTTCAGTTGCTCTCTGTTACCCATCTCTCTCTTTTAGCCCATTAATGTCAGGTTCCATTTGAGGCTGAGCTGTTCTGCTCTTTGCTGGGAAGAAGGAATGTAAGCTGCCTTTATTAATGGGTTTCATGTTGTCCTGATCCATGCTTGTTTTTTTACCCCTGAGCAAAGGTGGCTGGAATTTTACAGATTACTGTAAGATTTTGCTTTTTGTTTTAAAGTGGAGTAAACTTGATAGTTTATTCTTTAAATTCATGCTTGGTAACTAAACCATCTCACTGCTCCATAGAGCTTCCTGTGGTAATGGAAATGTACTTCCATGCTGTCCAATATGGTGGCCACTAGACACATGTGGCTGTTAAGCACTTAAATATGTGGCTAACATAGCTGAGAAACTAAATTTTAAATTTTATTTCATCTAAAGTCATTTACACTTAAAATGCAATAGCCACACAAGACTAGAATTTACCATATTGCATAGTACAGATCCAGCTGTTTCCATGTATCAATTTCTGTGGGTTTTTTTTTTTTTTTTTTGAGTAGGAATTGGAAATTTTTATGTGAGCCAAATTTGAGGATTATAACTGGGGAAGAGCATCTGAGAAATCCAGTTTATTTATTTATTTTTTTACTTATATTTTTTATTGCAGTATAGTTGATTTATAATGTGTTAGTTTCTGCTGTACAGCAAAGTGAGTCAGTTACGCATACAAGATCCAGTTTGTTTTTACTTCAGTGTTTTAGTTAGGGTTCTCCAGAGAAATAGAACCAATAGGAGATATAGATATAGATGAAAGTGAAAGTGGAGAGTGAAAAGGTTGGCTTAAAGCTCAACATTCAGAAAACGAAGATCATGGCATCTGGTCCCATCACTGCATGGGAAATAGATGGGGAAACAGTGGAAACAGTGTCAGACTTTCTTTTTCTGGGCTCCAAAATCACTGCAGATGGTGACTGCAGCCATGAAATTAAAAGACGCTTACTCCTTGGAAGGAAAGTTATGACCAACCTAGATAGCATATTCAAAAGCAGAGACATTACTTTACCAACAAAGGTTCGCCTAGTCAAGGCTATGGTCTTTCCTGTGGTCACGTATGGATGTGAGAGCTGGACTGTGAAGAAGGCTGAGCGCTGAAGAATTGATGCTTTTGAACTGTGGTGTTGGAGAAGACTCTTGAGAGTCCCTTGGACTGCAAGAAGATCCAACCAGTCCATTCTGAAGGAGATCAATCCTGGAATTTCTTTAGAAGGAATGATGCTAAAGCTGAAACTCCAGTATTTTGGCCACCTCATGCGAAGAGTTGACTCATTGGAGAAGACTCTGATGCTGGGGGGGATTGAGGGCAGGAGGAGAAGGGGACGACAGAGGATGAGATGGCTGGATGGCATCACTGACTTGATGGGTATGAGTCTGGGTGACCTCCGGGAGCAGGTGATGGACAGGGAGGCCTGGCGTGCTGTGGTTCATGGGGTCGCAAAGAGTCGGACACGACTGAGCGACTGATCTGATCTGATCTGATCTGATACAGACTGAGGTAGAAGTAGAGATAGAGACGCACAGAGATAGAGAGAGATAGAGATAGAGATAGTCAAAGCTATGATTTTTCCAGTGGTCATGCTGGAGAAGGCAATGGCACCCCACTCCAGTACTCTTGCCTGGAAAATCCCACGGACGGAGGAGCCTGTCGCTGAGTCAGACATGACTGAGCGACCTCACTTTCTCTTTTCATTTTCATGCATTGGAGAAGGAAATGGCAACCCACTCCCGTGTTCTTGCCTAGAGAATCCCAGGGACGGGGAAGCCTGGTGGGCTGCTGTCTATGGGGTCACACAGAGTCAGACACGACTGAAGTGACTTAGCATAGCATACGTACAGATGTGAGAGTTGGACAATAAAGAAAGCTGAGCACTGAAGAATTGATGCTTTTGAACTGTGGTGTTGGAGAAGACTCTTGAGAGTCCCTTGGACTGCAAGGAGATTCACCCAGTCCATCCTAAAGGAAATCAACCTGAAATATTCATTGGAAGGACTGATGCTGAAGCTCCAATACTTTGGTCACCTGATGCAAAGAGCTGATTCATTGGAAAAGACCCTGATGCTGGGAAAGATTGAGGGCAGGAGAAGGGGGCGACAGAGAGTGAGATAGTTGGATGGCATCACTGACTCAATGGACATGACTTTGAGCAAACTCTGGGAGATGGTGGAGGACAGGGAAGCCTGGCATGCTGTATGTAGTCCATGGGGTCACAAAGAGCTGAATAAGACTTATCAACTGAACAACAACAATAAGAAGTAGAGATTAGAGATGGAGATAAATAGAGATAGAGAAAAGAAAGATAGAGATGGAGTTAAGAGCTTGAGATAGAAGTAAGAGAGAGAAATACAGATAAGACAGATAAGAGAAGATTCTTGTAGGAATTGGCTCATGCAGTTAGGGAGGCTGTCTCATGATCTGCAAGCTGGAGAACCAGGAAAGCCAATGTTGGAATCCAGTCTGAGACCAAAGCCTCAGGAATCTGGAGGCTGATGTTAGAGGGCAGGAGAAGATGAATGTCTTGACATAAGCAGAGCAAGTTTGTCCTTCCACCACCTTTCTGTTCTATCCAGGCGCTCAACAGATTGGGCAGTGGTCACTTGCAGGGGTGAGAGGTGATTGTCACTCAGTTTTACTGATTCAGATGATAATCCTTGCTGGAAAAAGTGCTCACAGACACACCCCAGAGTAATGTTTTTCTAGCTCTTTACACATCCCTTTGGGCTTCCCAGGTGGCTCACTGATAAAGGATCCACCTGCCAATGTAGGAGGTGCACATTTGATCCCCAGGTTGGGAAGATCCCCTGGAGGAGGAAAAGGCAATCCAGTCCAGTGTTCTTGTGTGGGAAAGCCCATGGACAGAGGAGCCTGATGGGCTATATATAGTCCATGGGCTCACAAAGAATCTGACACAACTGAGATGTGTTGTGAGCAACACATCTGCTCTAAACTCATTTTTTTTCTTGCTCTCTTGGCATAAGAGGGTACCGTGTTTGAATCTTAGGACTTTATCTTAAAGTGAAAAATCTTTGCTTCCAAGTAAGTACCTACTTGTGCTCTGTGATATGCAGTATAGTTCATTGATAACTCTTCAAAGTACAAATGAACATCTGCATTTGTTTTCTGTTTCCTATCAATTAAGTCAGTTTTTAAGATATTATTAATATCTTCAGTTCAGTCGCTCAGTTGTGTCCGACTCTTGGGAACCCCATGAATCGCAGCACACCAGGCCTCCCTGTCCATCACCAACTCCCAGAGTTCACTCAGACTTGCGTCCATCGAGTCAGTGATGCCATCCAGCCATCTCATCCTCTGTCATCCTCTTCTCCTCCTGCCCCCAATCCCTCCCAGCATCAGAGTCTTTTCCAATGAGTCAACTCCTCGCATGAGGTGGCCAAAGTACTGGAGCTTCAGCTTCAGCATCATTCCTTCCAAAGAAATCCCAGGGCTGATCTCCTTCAGAATGGACTGGTTGGATCTCCTTGCAGTCCAAGGGACTCTCAAGAGTCTTCTCCCACACCACAGTTCAAAAGCATCAATTCTTCGGCGCTCAGCCTTCTTCACAGTCCAGCTCTCACATCCATACATGACCACAGTAAAAACCATAGCCTTGACTCAACGGACCTTTGTTGGCAAAATAATGTCTCTGCTTTTCAATATGCTATCTAGGTTGGTCATAACTTTTCTTCCAAGGAGTAAGCGTCTTTTAATTTCATGGCTGCAGTCACCATCTGCAAACACCATAAAGGTTGAATGCTCTGTGTTTATGACTGCTGTATACTGTTCTATCATTGTTCTAGAAAGCACAGTTCTATCATTATTTTGGGGAATGAAAGTTGTAGCATATGATAGAGGCTGTAGGTGGTGAATTTAACATATACCCGATTTTAAATTAAATCTTTATCCCCTGTAGGCACTGGTAACCACAACCTGTATGACGGAGAAGTTGGAACGCTGGTGTTATGAGTCCCTCACTGTCTTTTGATCCGCAATCCATGGTAATGTCTTAGTTTCTAAAAGCAATTCCAAACTATTAAACTTTTCTGACCTGTGATGAGTGTTCACGTAAAGCAACTTATACCAAAGCTGACCTGTCTTCTTAGGATGTAACTAGGTACTAGGTGGTAAATCACGTGACTTGGAGTTTTATTGGCAGGACTCTAAAATGCCATGTAAGTTTACAAAAGAATGAACGCTCAAGCACATAGAAGGACATTGTGTTCTGTGACTTTGTCTTAGCATCAGTCTTGGCACCTGTTTGTGCCCCTGTCTGCGTTCACTTTTCTTTATCATCTACTTCTAATTCATTTTATTGTGCTACACTTTATGCATTTTTTAAGCTGTGTTTTGGTAATGAAGTGGGGCTAAAAATTAACAAATAATAGTTTGGACTACAAGTCAAGATTTAGTTAATTTGGATCAAACTTAGGAATTGCCATCAGACCCATGAGTTCATCCACTCCATTAAGTTAAGCCCACACTGTATGCCTGTATTCGTACAGTGCTTACCTTCCATGATCTTAATAGGAAGCAGATGGGGAGAAGATTGAAAGCCCAGGTTAAAATTTATCCTGGGCTTTGCAGTCTGACAATTTGAATCCTGGCTTGTTCATTTATTTGTATGGATGAGATAACAACACTGACTCAGAGGTAACTCTCTGTCTTTCTGAAAGGATCTGAGGTCTCCTCTGCTCCTCCTACAAGGTGGCTTGGCAGATTAGAAGTACTCACAATGGAAGATTCTGATTACTGTGGCTTCATTCAAGATGTGATGTTATAATTTGGGATGATCTGTTGAAGAAAGCTGAGTGCTGAAGAATTGATGCTTTTGAACTGTGGTGTTGGAGAAGACTCTTGAGAGTTCCTTGGACTGCAAGGAGATTCAACCAGTCCACCCTAGACGAGATTGGTCCTGGGTGTTCATTGGAAGGACTGATGCTGAAGCTGAAACTCTAGTACTTTGGCTACCTCATGCGAAGAGTTGACTCACTGGAAAAGACCCTGATGCTGGGAGGGATTGGGGGCAGGAGGAGAAGGGGATGACAAAGGACGAGATGGCTGGATGGCATCACCAACTTGATGGACATGAGTTTGGGTAAACTCCGGGAGCTGGTGATAGACAGGGAGGCCTGGCATGCTGCGATTCATGGGGTCGCAAAGAGTTGGACACGACTGAGCAACTGGACTGAACTGAACTGGTGCACATATCAGTGGCAGGTGCTATGGGTGCTATTCTTTTACAGGTGCAATTCCAAAATGACTTACAAGCCAAAGCAGCTTCAGAAGACCCTTCTGGGCTCTGACTGGGGATCCAGTGTGTATCTGACTCCCCTGAAATACCTGCAGCTTTGTGAGTTCCCTTTCTTGAGAATTTCAGTGTGTAGGTTCTCTAACTGTACCGTGGCTCTACTCATGCACACAAAGTTTCTCCCAGCCCTTGCCCCTGTGGTGGTCTTCCATGTGCCAGGATTCAAATGTGCAGTGGCTGCCCAGACCTACAACGGGCCCAGAGAGCCTGATTTTGAATGTAAGTAATCTCTGTGCCTTTTAGTATCCACTGCTTTCAACATGAGCTTATCATGGGTGCTTGACAGCTCTGCAGCAGAAAATTGAAGTTATCTATCAGAGATAATGCTTTAAATTTTGTGTATTTAATTTCAAAGGTCTTTTGGGGAGGGCATTTACACATGCATATACACATATTCACTTCCATGTGAATTATATTGATATTTACCAGTATTCTACTCTTTAATATGATAAGTAAAACAATATGGGATAATGAATGTTATCAAATATTTTCTGAAAACAAGACTTTTAATGGCTATATTCTTTCCTATTAGATGAATGTTGCATTACCTTTTGAGCCATTGTCTTATCTTCAGACAGGGTTTTTTTTTTTTTTTTTCAATTTGTTGCCTTTTAAGTAGGATTTCATTGCTACTGTTTCATGTGATACGAATTATTTCTTGATACATATTGCTAAATTTAATTCCAGAAAGGTTCTGTCAATAATGTTCCCAGTGACAGCAGTTGAAGATAGCATCCAGAACCCTAGCATGCACTTAGAATTGACATTTAAAAATGCCCATTTGGGGAAAAAAAGATTAGTTAATTATTGTAACTGATGAATTACTTTGATTGTTTTAGTTTGTACCATATTTTCTTTTTTAAAAATGAAGTATAGTTGATATATGACATTATATTGGTTTCAGGTGTATAGTATAATGATTCCATATTTGTATATATTGCAAAGAGTTCACCAAAATAAGTCTGGTTAACATCTGGCACCAGACATAGGTACAAAACTGTTTGTGTTTCTTTACATGGTCATGGGGGACTTGATAGTTATTCTGTGAATTTGTAAATCTCTTATTTTTAAATATTGCAGTATTGCATTTTTTGTTTAAAAAGAATTGTCTGTTGCCTATAATCAGAGTTATAAATTTTTACTTCAGAAAATCAGAAAATACAGAAAACAGTATAGAAGAAAATAAGTCACTCAGAAGCCACTGAGCAGTCACTGCTGTTGACACTGATGTTTAGAAGTTCTTTTGTATTCTTTTCTGCGCCTATGTAAATCCACGCCACGACCACCCACCCTTTCTTTTCTGTTACCAAAATGGAAGCCCCTATTGTTTTTGTAATCTGATCTTTCTCACAGAAAAACACCTCGTGGAAAGAACAGCATGCTGTGGTTAGGGACCTGGCCTTGGGCATTTGGGTTTGCATCTCAGCTTTGCCACTTGTTAGCTCTTTGACCTTCAGCAAGTTGTTTAATTACTTTGAATCTATTTCCTTATTTTTAAGGAAATGAGGACCTGAAATAATTGAGAATAATAATCAATGAGAATAATTTACAGTCTATCCACAGAGTTGTCATGAACAGCAAATGAAATAGAGAAGGTAAAAAACTCCAAGAATAATGCCTGACACATAGTAACACCCAGCAAAAGTGAGCTTTCATTATCTTCTCAACAATAGATTTCTATGGCTAGGAGCATAACTACCTTCCATTCTATCAAGAGTGATACTTTCTTGTATAATCTCTTGTATCTGTATCATACATTACTGAAACAACCCTCTTTTGCAGTACTTCAGTTGTAATTTCTCATTTTTAAACTTTACTAAATTGAGTGATGAGAGGATCAGTACAGAGTGAAAGAATGCTGACTTTTAAAATTAAAATTACTATGTCCCTGACTTCCCTGGCAGTCCAGTGGTTAGATTCTGCCTTTTGAATGCAGGGGATGTGGACTTGATACCTGGTTGAGGTACTAAGATCTTGGGTGCTTCATGGTGTGGCCAAAACCCGCCACCCCCCCACCCCCCCCCCCCCGCCAAAATGAGTTACTATGTCTCTGTGAAGCCTGGCCGTGCCACATACTAGACAAATTACTAAGTCTTAGATTCTTCAGGTATAAACTAGAAAGAACAAATTCTCATAAGGTGACTAGTTGTCTGTTTCTGCAGAACAAACTATCCCCAAGCTTGGTGATTTGAAACAAGCATTTTATTTGCTCATGAATGTATGTGTTCTGGGCTCAGCTTGGTGGATCTTTGGCTTCTCTCACCTGGGGTCCCTTAACGTGGCTAAAGTCACGTGAGTGCTCACCAGAAGCTGGATGGTCTCAACTGACTTCTCTCCCATGTCTGGTGCTTGGTGGTGGCTGTGGGCTGACCTTGAATCATCAGTGGCTGAGAATTTTTTTAACATTGAGGCAAGATTTCAAAAGCAGAAAGAGAGGGGGAGATTCTCTATTTGCAGTGTGTGCTTTATATCTTGTTGGCTCAAACAAGGGTGATGGCCAAACCCAGAGTCACTTTGGGAGGGGCTATGCCAGGCCATAGACATAGGGAGGCATGACTAGTGGAACAGCAATTGTTGTAATGAATAATCTAGCAAGGTTACACTTTAGGCTTCTCTTCCTTGAAATGTAGATGATCATAAGAGTATCTGCTTTGTAGAACTATCATCAGAGGGCAGTGGCAACCCACTCCAGTACTCTTGCCTGGAGAATCCCAGGGACGGGGGAGCCTGGTGGGCTGCCGTCTATGGGGTTGCACAGAGTCACACACGACTGCAGCGACTTAGCAGCAGCAGCAGCATCAAATGATCCCATGCTTATGTACTATTGTTCACAGTGTCTGGCACATTGTTAGTGTTCAATTAATATTATTTATTATATTGAGTACCTGCTTTTTTCCTTGGGGAATGAATTGAGATATGTATTTGATAAAGACATTAAATTCTATTGGCAAATTACATATTTTTGGTATTGAATTTTTTCCTTAAAAAGATTTGTATGCTTCTCATAATCAGAATTATACATTTTCATTGCAGAAAATCAGAAAATGCAAAAACTGTGTAGAGGGAGAAATAAGTCACTCATAATCCACTCACTGTTTTTTGTGGGGGGGGAGAAGCTTTTATTTTATTTTTTTTATTAAATCTTATTTTGCTTAACTTTACAATATTGTATTGCTTTTGCCATACAGCAAAATAAATCCGCCACAAGTATATATGTGTTCCCCATCCTGAACCCTCCTCCCTCTCCATACAGAGTGAAGTAAGCCAGAAAGAAAAACACAAATACCGTATACTAATCCACTCACTTTTAAGGAACTTTAGGTATTATTCTTTTTGAAAATCATCGTCATTCTGATGGGTGAAAACTCATTATTATCATTTAAATGTCTTTGATTATCTGTATTTTTTTGTACATAATTTTCATAGTTTTTTTTTAAAGACTTTTTAAAAATGTGGACCATTTTAAAAGTCTTTATTGAATTTGTTACAATATTGCTTCTGCTTCATGTCTTGGTTTTTTGGCTACGAGCCACATGAGGTCTTAACTCCCCAACCAGGGATTGAACTGGTACTACCTACACTGAAAGAAGTCTTAACCCCTGGAACACCAGAGAAGTCCCCATAGATTTCTGATCATATGTATTTCTTTAGTGATTTGCCTATTCATTCTCCTGTCCATTTAGAGGAAAATAGACGTTTATTTTGGAACAATTTTGCATTTACAGAAAAGTTGCAAAGGTGGTACAGAAAATTCCTGTGTCTCCCATATAACATTTTGCCTCATTGTGATCCATGTGTAACAACTAAGAAACTAACATTAGGACATCACTGTCAGCTAAACTTCAGACTTTATTTAGATTTCACTAGTTTTTCCACAATGTCCTCTTTCTGTTTTGGGATCCAGTCCAGGGTATCACATTGCATTTAATCTTCCTGTATCTTTAGTTGCCTGTAATATGTAGCAGTTTTTCAGTCTTATTTTTTTCACGACCATGACATTTTCAAGAGTACTGGTCAGACATTTTGTGGAATATCTCCCACTTTGGGTTTGTCTAATGTTTTCTCACAGTTCGATTGGGAAGGTGGGTGTTTGGGAAGAATACCACGGAGGCCAGATGCCTTTTTCATCACATCCTATCATGAGGCACATGCCTGTCAGCATGACTTAGCGCTGGGATATTAACCTTGATCTTTGTGTTCTGGTGGCGATTGCCAGGTTTTTCGGCAGTGAAATTATTATTTTTTCACTTTCCATACTCTGTTCTTCAGGAACAAGTCACTCATGCAGCCCACTCTTATGGTGGAGGTTGGGGAATTTAATGCCACCTCTGAAAGGAGAGGTGCATTTGCTCAGGCTGCCAAGAAGTTTTCTTGGTTGAGGTGGCATTTGAATAAAGACCTGAATGAAGAGAGGAAACAAGCCGTGAGGATAGCTGAGGGATAGAGCAGTCTAGACAGAAGAAATAGGAAGTGCAAAGGCACTGCTGTGAGTGCATGCTGGCTGTATTGTAATGATTGCTACTCGAGCAGAGTGAATGAGGTAAGCAGTAATAAAGATGACATCATAGGTTGCAAGGGCCAAATCATCATGCAGATGATGATAAATACTTGGGCTTTTCTTCTGAAAGTAATGGGAAGCCATGGTGAGTGGGGGGGGGTTCTAAACAGGTGTGACATGATAAGATTTATATTTTAAAAATTATACCTCTGGCTACTGTATGACCAAGCAGCTTGAAGGGGTTATGAGTGAAGGCAGAAATCCCAGTTAAGAGACTGTGGCAGTGACCCACAGGAGAGGTGGTGTGGCTTGGGCTGGGCTCATAGTGGTGCAGATAGAAGTAGTTGGATTCAGGATACGTTTTCAAGCAGAAACAACAGAATTTGTTGATGGACTAGATGTGAGGTGAAAGAAGGAATGGAATCAAGAATAACTTGAAGATTGTACCTTAGCCTTTAAGTTAATTAAAGATTTTTATTGAAAAAGAAAGCTCTGAAGAGGATCAGGTTTTGCAGAGGGATCCAGAATTGTTTTTTGACATTGGATGCCTAGTGACATCATAGAGGAGATATCCAGTTGGCAAATGGACAGATGAGTCTTGCATTGAAGGGCAAGGTGCTGGAAGTCATTCATAGGTACATATACACATACATGGGCTTCCAACATGGTGCTAGTGGTAAAGAACACACCTGCCCATGTAGGAGATGTAAGAGGCACAGGTTCAATCCCTGGGTCAAGAAGATCCCCTGGAGGAGGACATGTATCCTTGCCCTCCAGTACCCTTGCTTGGAGAATCCCATGGACAGAGAAGCTTGGCAGTTTACAGTCCATAGAGTTGCAGAGTCAGACACGACTAAAGCGACTTAGCACGTTCACACACACACACACACACACACACACACACACACAGAGTTTTCTAGATTAAATGTGGTTTTAACATGCACATTTAATTTATGTGTAATATTATTCACTATTTCTGAAGCTAACAACAGTTGGGCATTTTTAGCTTATTATTTTAACTTCCCAAACATACTACTGTAATTTTTCTGTTCAACTTTAGAACTGCTAGTCCGTGAAAAATAATGATTCTCTATTTTGTAAGAGAAAGTTACTATTGCATACTTTTCTACTTTCTCAACAGTTAAAAACAAATGAAAAGGTCTTAGAAGGAGACTTTGGTATCAATGACATTATAATGTATTTTAGGACTGAATTAATACATTGCAAGTGAAAGACAATTCTGTACAGAAACCAAATATACAAGGGGGCACTTTTGGTTTATTTAACTGGTAACTTCAAGTGGTAGGTCTGGTTTCAGACATAGCTGAATCCGGGGGTTCAAACCAACTCATTAGCTCTCTGTCTGTTGCTGTTTCTGTCACAGTCTCTGTTTGTCTGTCTCACGTCTCTCAGTGATAAGTATTACTTTTCACTGCTCTGTTTTATTCTTAGGCTTTCTCTATGGTAACACATCCCCAGTGGCCACGCGCATTCTTACAGCTTGGGATCAAAGTGCAACAGAGACATTCATGTCAATCTGTCAGAAAGGACTTGGGTGAACCCTTCTTGGGCTGTTCAGCAGTGAGGAAGATACATTTTTCTGGATTGGTCATCTTGGGTGATACGTCTACCATCTACGGCAGGGGATGTAGAGCTTTTTGATGGATGGACTCAACAGAATCACTTGGAGAGCCAGAGGAAATTTACCACAAAAAACCATGCCACACTGCCAGCCTGCCTGCAGCTGTGACAGTGATTCCGCTAAAGAGACTGGGTGGTATCTGTAATGTAGATGGTGAGCCTCATCTGTAATGTGAGGCTGTGATATAGATATGTAATATAGCAGTGAGATCACTTTTACATCCCCAAGAATGACTCTAAACTCTCAGGATTTTTCAGGATTAAATCACTGGTTTAGTAATAAGTATTTTCATGCCCAGATAAAATTTTTTTATTAAAGTATGATTGCTTTGCAATGTGTTAGTTTCTGCTGTATAGCAAAATGAATCAGCTATATGTATACACATATCCCCTCCCTCTTGAGAAGATAAATTCTTTTGTCTTCATCTCCATGAAGTAAATGTGAACATGCATTCAGAGGTAAACTCACAGAAACAGGGATTTAATGAAGACCAAGGAGGCAGTTAGGGACAGAGGTAGGATCAGAAAACGGCTTATTCCTGGCTCTTTCCCCTATCAGCTAGAGGAGAGCTTTTCCTGAGGACCAGGGAGTGTTCAAACACTGGGTAGGAAACTCCCTCATGAGTCAAAGCCTCTGGGACTGTACAGATGGCTTCAGGAGTGAAGCCTCTGTGCTTGAGTAAGGTGTGTCTGTAGGGAGGCAGAAGGGAGTGGGAAGGGACCAAAGCTGGTTTCTCAGCATTTCACTCTCCCCAGAAGTACCTCATAGAGGCCGTGTTGGTACAGAAATTAGGTGGACATGGAGTTTATCATGGACACAATGTTCAGTGCAGTGTACTGGTTAAGCGGGTAGTCTTTGGGTCACAGCAATTTTGTTCATTTGCTACATTTACTAGCTCTGGGATCATTGACTAATTATTAATCTCATAAAGCCTTAGTTGCTTTACATTCAAATGGCAGACAATAATCAAGTTGACCTCAGAAGGTTATGGAGAGGATTATATGAGATAACACACATCAAGTGTGTAATACAGTGCCTGGAACATAGTAAGTGCTCAGTAAATGTTGGCATTTTTGTTACCATCATTCTTTTTTTAATATTTATTTGGCTGCATTGGGTGCTGGTTGTGGCACATGGGATCTTTGTTGCATCGTGTAGGACTTTTTATTGTGATGCAACCAACTCCCTAGTTTTGGTGCATGAACTCTAGTGGTGGTGCGCAGGCTCTGGAGGGTGTGTGCTGAGTAGTTGTGGAGCAGGGGCTTAGTTCCTTTGTGGCATGTGGGATCTTCGTTCACCGAGCAGGAGTCAAACCCATGTCCCTTGCATTGCAAGGTGGATTCCTAACCACTGGCTCTCCAGAGAAGTCCCCATCATTATTATTGCTGCTACTGTGTTACAGTTCTACCCTGTCATTACTGCCGCCACATTTGGGCCATCTATGCCTCGATATATCCCAGAATTTAAGCATTTCTTCCAAGCAGACTCAAAGTCTATGGCCTTGAAATTTTCTGGGGAATGGAAGTGTGACACTCTTAAGCAAGTATTTGGATTTCTTGCATCTGATAGACTGACCTTGGTGTAGCTCTGAGCTCTGCTATTTCCTGGGCTTCCCTGGTAGCTCAGATGGTAAAGACCACCTGCGATACAGGAGACCTGGGTTTGATTCCTGGGTTGAGAAGATCCCCTAGAGGAGGATATGGCAACACACTCCAGTATTCTTGCCTGGAGAATCTCATGGACAGACACTCTCGGGCAAGTATTTTGGATTTCTTGCATCTGATAGACTGACCTTGGTGTATAGCTCTGAGCTATCCTGTTTCCTGGCTGAATGTAGGTTATGGTCATGAAGATGGCTCCAAAGTTGGAAAGATGTCCCATGGACAGTCAGATCTCTAGTCTCAGGGGTCAGTGCCTTTTACTTACCAGCTGACTGTCAGGAAAGACTGGCTCATATCAGTTCAGTTCAGTTAAGTTGCTCACTCGTGTCCAACTCCTTGCGAGCCCATGGACTACAGCACTCCAGGCCTCCTTGTCCATCACCAACTCCCAGAGTTTACCCAGACTCATCTCCATTGAGTCAGTAATGCCATCCAACCATCTCATCTTCTGTCATCCCCTTCTCCTCCCACCTTCAAATCTTTCCCAGCATCAGGGCTCATATAACTCATGAAAATTAAGAAATTTCCCAGTATTGCAGATGAACACTTTCCAGCTTTGATATATTTTCAGGAAGGGACTGTGTAGTTCCCTACCCTCTCTTTGGATCATGCCCATTGTGAATTTTAGTAATCACACCAAGGCAAAGGTGTACACAGCAACGGACTTTCAAAAGAACTTGGGGGAAATTGTAGCCTGTGATGATTAAGAACCAGAATTGTCAAGGTCCTGTGATGGCATGATACTGGGGCTCAAGGGCCTCTGTTTTCTCAGGACATCTGAAGACACTTGTCCCTCTGACATAGAGTTCATGCCCAGAGGAAACACTGCCAGGCCACAAAGAGCCTTGTATGTTACAATTTCAGGGGAGATACAGGTACCCAAAGTGCCCTGAATTTGCAGAGTTCCAGCTTTCCATGTCTCTCCTCTGTCTGGATCACTCCAGTCCAGAACATGTCTTAGCACTCAGGGTGCCTGCAGAAATCTTCTGGGGGACAGGAAGTTAAGGGCTCTGGAGAAAGTGGCTTCCCGTGTCGTATTAGTAAGGAACTACTTCTGGTCAGTTCTTTCAGAAAATGATGGGCCCCTATGGGTTCCAGGGAATTTGCCCGATTAATCAAAGTGACTATTAGTCGGGCCCTCCCTCCTCCCCATCCTGGCTTCAACTCAACATTAATATTTGGACTATAGGATGAGCCATCTCTTTATTCTCTTACTCTCTCCTCTCTCTTTTAAAATGTTTTTTTCAAATTTAATTATAGACTCAGGGATGAATTGCAAAGTGATTACAGAGATTTCTCATAGTTTTCACCTGATTTCCTGTAATGTTAAGAATAAACATAACTGAGGTGTAACTGGCAAAGCTAAGAAATGACACTGATACACTATTCTTAACTAAGCTAAAGACTTTATTCATATTTCTTCAGTTTTCCACCGATGTCTTTTTCTGTTTTCAGACCCAACCTAGGATCATACGTTTACATGTCCTTCCTCCTTAGTCTTCTCAAGTCTGTGGCAACTCCTCTGTCTTTTGTCACCTTGAAACTTTTCAAGGGTACTGGTATTTTGTAGGGGGAAGGCAATGGCACCCCACCCCAGTACTTTTGCCTGGAAAATCCCATGGACAGAGGAGCCTGGTAGGCTCCAGTCCATGGGGTCGCTAAGAGTTGGACACGACTGAGCGGTTTCACTTTCACTTTTCGCTTTCATGCATTGGAGAAGGAAATGGCAGCCCACTCCAGTGCCTCAGTTTGTTTTTTTCTGATGTTTCTTCATGGTTAGATTGAGGTTATGGATATTTCGTTTTCTCTTTGAACAGTTTGTTTTCCTTCTTCCCTTTTCTTTCGGAAATATGGATATTGGATGTTGTAGAATCATTGTATCTCCATCAGATCAGATCAGATCAGATCAGTCGCTCAGTCGTGTCCGACTCTTTGCGACCCCATGAACCACAGCACGCCAGGCCTCCCTGTCCATCACCAGCTCCCGGAGGTCACTCAGACTCGCATCCATCGAGTCAGTGATGCCATCCAGCCATCTCATCCTCTGTCGTCCCCTTCTCCTCCTGCCCTCAATCCCTCCCAGCATCAGAGTCTTCTCCAATGAGTCAACTCTTCGCATGAGGTGGCCAAAATACTGGAGTTTCAGCTTTAGCATCATTCCTTCCAAAGAAATTCCAGGATTGATCTCCTTCAGAATGGACTGGTTGGATCTCCTTGCAGTCCAAGGGACTCTCAAGAGTCTTCTCCAACACCACAGTTCAAAAGCATCAATTCTTCGGCGTTCAGCCTTCTTCACAGTCCAGCTCTCACATCCATACATGACCACAGGAAAGACCATAGCCTTGACTAGGCAAACCTTTGTTGGCAAAGTAATGTCTCTGCTTTTGAATATGCTATCTAGGTTGCTCATAACTTTCCTTCCAAGGAGTAAGCGTCTTTTAATTTCATGGCTGCAGTCACCATCTGCAGTGATTTTGGAGCCCAGAAAAACAAAGTCTGACACTGTTTCCACTGTTTCCCCATCTATTTCCCATGCAGTGATGGGACCAGATGCCATGATCTTCGTTTTCTGAATGTTGAGCTTTAAGCCAACCCTTTCACTCTCCACTTTCACTTTCATCAAGAGGCTTTTTAGCCCCTCTTCACTTTCTGCCATAAGAGTGGTGTCATCTGCATATCTGAGGTTATTGATATTTCTCCCGGCAATCTTGATTCCAACTTGTGTTTCTTCCAGTCCAGCATTTCTCATGATGTACTCTGCATATAAGTTAAATAAACATGGTGACAATATGCAGCCTTGATGTACTCCTTTTCCTATTTGGAACCAGTCTGTTGTTCCATGACCAGTTCTAACTGTTGCTTCCTGACCTGCATACAGATTTCTCAACAGGCAGATCAGGTGGTCTGGTATTCCCATCTCTTTCAGAATTTTCCATAGTTTATTGTGATCTACACAGTCAAAGGCTTTGGCATAGTCAATAAAGCAGAAATAGATGTTTTTCTGGAACTCTCTTGCTTTTTCCATGATCCAGCGGATGTTGGCAATTTGATCTCTGGTTCCTCTGCCTTTTCTAAAACCAGCTTGAACATCAGGAAGTTCACGGTTCACATATTGCTGAAGCCTGGCTTGGAGAATTTTGAGCATTACTTTACTAGCGTGTGAGATGAGTGCAATTGTTTGGTAGTGTGAGCACTCCTTGGCATTGCCTTTCTTTGGGATTGGGATGAAAACTGACCTTTTCCAATCTTGTGGCCACTGCTGAGTTTTCCAAATTTGCTGGCATATTGAGTGTAGCACTTTCACAGCATCATCTTTCAGGACTTGGAATAGTTCCACTGGAATTCCATCACCTCCACTAGCTTTGTTCGTAGTGATGCTTTCTAAGGCCCATTTGACTTCACATTCCAGAATGTCTGGCTCTAGGTCAGTGATCACATCATCATGATTGTCTAGGTCTTGAAGCTCTTTTTTGTACAGTTCTTCTGTGTATTCTTGCCACTTCTTCTTAATATCTTCTGCTTCTGTTAGGTCCACACCATCTCTGTCCTTTATCGTGCCCATCTTTGCATGAAATGTTCCTTTGGTATCTCTGATTTTCTTGAAGAGATCCCTAGTCTTTCCCATTCTGTTGTTTTCCTCTATTTCTTTGCATTGATCACTGAAGAAGGCTTTCTTATCTCTTCTTGCTATTCTTTGGAACTCTGCATTTAGATGTTTATATCTTTCCTTTTCTCCTTTGCTTTTCGCTTCTCTTCTTTTCACAGCTATTTGTAAGGCCTCCCCAGACAGCCATTTTGCTTTTTTGCATTTCTTTTCCATGGGGATGGTCTTGATCCCTGTCTCCTGTACAATGTCACGAACCTCATTCCATAGTTCATCAGGCACTCTATCTATCAGATCTAGGCCCTTAAATGTATTTCTCACTTCCACTGTATAATCATAAGGGATTTGATTTAGGTCATACCTGAATGGTCATGAACAGTATCTCCATCAGTGAGTGAAAAGGACATTGCAATTGTATCCCCCTGCAGGAGGAGAATAGATTGGACTGAAGAAAAACTAAATGCCCTTTGAAAAAAATAACTTAAATGAATAGAAAGCTCTCCTCAAGGATAATCAGCAGTTACCTTTAGGGCAGGATGTAATCGTGAAGCTGTTTTGGATGTTCTCCTCTGTAAGAATATTTGGTTATCAAAGTGTTGGGTTGGCTTGTAAGAAATGGAGGTTTAATTGCCATTGCAAACAAAGATAGCCCAGGAAAAGGAAGTTTATAAAGTTATTATGCTTGAGGTTTTTCAGAAAGTGTACATAAATATTGGATTAAAAGCAGGAGTATTATGACATCTGTTATTTCTATTTAAGGCAACATTAAGTTTATTCAACAGATATTTATTACCCATTTTTCTTCACCTAGGTATTGTGTTAAGTCTAGCTCATGATGCATTTAATATGATATTTGTAGAAAGCATGAGCGAATCCTATCTTCAGTTGGTTCTCATTATTCGTGGTAATTATGGTTTTTATAAGGTTGCTGTGAACAGTAAATTCACAAATACCACAGCATTGCTCCTATGGGGAACTACAAGGTTAGGTTCCTAGGAAGCTCTGGTCATACATTTTTTGTCAACTGATTGCCACATATAGAGTGGCTCAGTCAGCAAAAAATCTGCCTGTAATGCAGGAGATGTGGGTTTGATCCCTGGGTTAAGAAGATCCCCTGGAGAAGGAAATGGCAACCCACTCCACTCTTCTTGCCTGGACAATTCAATGGACAGAGGAGTCTGGCAGGCTATAGTCCATGAAGTTGCAGTGAGGACTGGGTGACTAACATTAGCAACAGCACTGCTTCTAGGGGAGATACAAGGTTAGGTTCCTGGAAGCCTCTGGTCATGCAGTTTTTGGTCAATTAATCAATACATGTCATCTTGTTTTATATGAGTTTCTGTCTAAAAACACCTTATTTAACATATATTGTTGAGGCATTAACATTCACAGCCAGCACCACTGTAACTCATGTCTCCATGAAACTTATCTAACACATGTATTTTTCCCTTAAGGCACATCACAGCCTTCTTGCACTTACGGACACTAGGTGACACTTCAGCACTACACTAGCTGGCCATTTAATTTAATTAAATTAATTCATTATTTTTATTTAACTATGATGTAAAATATTGTATTTTTAATTTAACTATAGCTGATGTACAGTATTGTGTTAGGTTTGGGTGTACAGCTTTAGATCTGTACAAGATGATTATAAGATATTGAATACAGTTTCCTGTGTTGTACAGTGAATGCTTATTTATATAATAAAAACCATATGATTATCTCAATACATACAGAGAAAGCCTTTGACAAAATTCAACATCCATTTATGATAAAAACCCTCCAGAAAGCAGGGATAGAAGGAACATGCCTCAACATAATAAAAGCTATATATGACAAACCCACAGCAAACATTATCCTCAATGGTGAAAAATTGAAAGCATTTCCCCTAAAGTCAGGAATAAGACAAGGGTGCCCACTCTCACCACTACTATTCAACATAGTTTTGGAAGTTTTGGCCATAGCAGTCAGAGCAGAAAAAGAAATAAAAGGAATCCAGATTGAAAAAGAAGAAGTAAAACTCTCACTGTTTGCAGAGGACATGATACATAGAAAACCCTAAAGACTCCACCAGAAAATTACTAGAGCTAATCAATGAATATAGTAAATTTGCAGGATATAAAATCAACACGCAGAAATCTCTTGGCATTCCTATATACTAACAATGAGAAAACAGAAAGAGAAATTAAGAAAACAATTCCATTCACCATTGCAATGAAAAGAATAAAATACTTAGGAATATATCTACCTAAAGAAACAAAAGACCTATATATAGAAAACTATAAAACACTGGTGAAAGAAATCAAAGAGGATACAAATAGATGGAGAAATATACCGTGTTCATGGATCGGAAGAAGCAATATAGTGAAAATGAGTATACTACCCAAAGCAATTTATAGATTCAGTGCAATGCCTATCAAGCTACCAATGGTATTTTTCACAGAGCTAGAACAAATAATTTCACAATTTGTATGGAAACACAAAAAACCTCAAATAGCCAAAGCAATCTTGAGAAAGAAGAATGGAACTGGGAATCAACCTGCCTGACTTCAGTCTCTACTACAAAGCCATAGTCATCAAGACAGTATGGTACTGGCACAAAGACAGAAATATAGATCAGTGGAACAAAATAGAAAGCCCAGAGATAAATCCATGCGCCTATGGACACCTTATCTTTGACAAAGGAGGCAAGAATATACAATGGAGAAAAGACAATCTCTTTAACAAGTGGTGCTGGGAAAACTGGTCAACCATTTGTAAAAGAATGAAACTAGAACACTTTCTAACACCATACACAAAAATAAACTCAAAATGGATTAAAGATCTAAACATAAGACCAGAAACTATAAAACTCCTAGAGGAGAACATAGATAAAACATTCTCTGACATAAACCACAGCAGGATCTTCTATGACCCACCTCACAGAATATTGGAAATAAAAAACAAAAATAAACAAATGGGACCTAATTAAAATTAAAAGCTTCTGCACAACAAAGGAAACTATAAGCAAGGTGAAAAGACAGCCTTCAGAATGGGAGAAAATAATAGCAAATGAAGCAACTGACAAAGAATTAGTCTCAAAAATATACAAGCAATTCCAGAAAAATAAATGACCCAATCAAAAAATGGGCCAAAGAACTAAACAGACATTTCTTCAAAGAAAACATACAGATGGCTAACAAACACATAAAAAGATGCTCAACATCACTCGTTATAAGAGAAATGCAAATCAAAACCACTATGAGGTACCATTTCACACCAGTCACAATGGCTGCGATCCAAAAGTCCACAAGCAATAAATGCTGGAGAGGGTGTGGAGAAAAGGGAACCCTCTTACATTGTTGGTGGGAATGCAAACTAGTACAGCCACTATGGAGAACAGTGTGGAGATTCTTTTAAAAACTGGGAATAGAACTGCCTTATGACCCAGTAATCTCACTGCTGGGCATACACACCGAAGAACCAGAATTGAAAGAGACACGTGTACCCCAATGTTCATCACAGCACTGTTTATGATAGCCAGGACATGGAAGCAACCTAGATGTCCATCAGCAGATGAATGGATAAGCAAGCTGTGGTACATATACACAATGGAGTATTACTCAGCCATTAAAAAGAATAGATTTGAATCAGTTCTAATGAGGTGGATGAAACTGGAGCCTATTATACAGAGTGAAGTAAGCCAGAAAGAAAAACACCAATATAGTATACTGATGCTTATATATGGAATTTAGGAAGATGGTAACAACCCTGTATCCGAGACAGCAAAAGAGACACAGATGTATACAATAGTCTTTTGGACTCTGGGAGAGGGAGAGGGTGGGATGATTTGGGAGAATGGCATTGAAACATGTATATAATGGATTGCCAGTCCAGGTTCGATGCATGAGACAAGGTGCTCGGGGCTGGTGCACTGGGATGACCCAGAGGGATGGGATGGGGAGGGAGGTGGGAGGGGGGTTCAGGATGGGGAACACATGTACACCCGTGGTGGATTCATGTCAATGTTTGGCAAAACCCATACAATATTGTAAAGTAATTAGCCTCCAAAATAAATAAATAGATAAATTAAAAAAAAATAAATAGTAGTTTGTATCTGGCGTGCTGTGATTCATGGGGTTGCAAAGAGTCGGACACGACTGAGCGACTGATCTGATCTGATCTGTTAATTTCATGCTAATTTATTTCCCCCCTTTCCCCTTTGGTAACCATAAGTTTGTTTTCTATATCTGTGACTCTGTTTCTGTTTTGTAAATAAGTTGATTTTTTTTTTTTTTTAGATTCCACAGGTAAATAATATATGGTATTTGTGTTTCTCAATTGACTTCACTTAGTATAATAATCTCTAGGTCCATCCCTGTGGCGCAAATGGCAATATTTTGTTCTTTTTTATGGCTGAGCAATATTCCACTGTGTATGGAATCTTATCCATTCATCTGTTGATGGACACTTTGGTGGCTTTGATGTCTTGGTTATTGTTAATAGTGTTGCTGTGAACGTTGGGTCACAGTTTTTCCACTTATATGTTCAAAATACATCATTTTGAGTTAGTGTGTTCATCTTTTGAGGATATAAACTCAGTAGCTGGATCCTTTGGCTACTGTATTTTTAGTTTTTGAAGGAAACTGTATTGTTCTCCATAGTGGCTGTTCTTCAATTTCTATTCTAGGTGGCCAGTTTAAATGGTGAAATTACTAACAAAGAGCACAAAAATGTGAAAAGCATGGCCTTAAATAGACCATGGAAAAGACATTTGTTCACAGTCTTAGTTACTTATTCCATCTTAGCCTGAATGTGTGGGTTGTACCTCAAATTGTTTCCTGCTTAGGGCATATTCACAAATGATCAGGAAAAGTCATGTGAGTATTGTTTTGAGGTTCCAAATAAATTTTAGCTGGCAGGGAAATCACAAATAGGGAATTATGGACAATAAGAATCCACTGATTTCTTTATTTAGAATGTGTGAAGTAGGAGTTATCTTTATTTCACTAATTAAAAAAATCTCTGAGGTTTAAGGTTGATGAGTCATTTCTATAAACCTAGCCAGCTAGTCAGTGGGGTGGGTAGACTGTGAACAACATTACTCTAATTCCAAAGGCAGTGTTTCCATCTTTACACTTTGTACGTCACTTCACTGGAGAAAGTTGAGCTAATTCTAGACAAATTCTGAAGTCAGCCAGGTGCTATTATCTTCCGTACGTAGAGTTGTGGTGAGATATCTCCCCTTAGATGTTTATCCCTAGACCAACCTCAAGTGGGATTTAAAGTCTGTTAAATCAAATACATCTCTTCTGAAATGTATATTCCATTTCAAACAGTCTCGGTGCATGAACTTTTCTTATCTGTAACTTCTTATAACGCTCTTTGCTATTGTTTTCGTTGCTGAGTCATGTCTGACGCTTTTCTGACCCCATGGGCTGTAGCCCACCAGACTTCTCTGTCCGTGGAATTCTCCAGGCAGCAATACTGGAGTGGGTTGCCCTTTTCTTCTCCGGGGGATCTTCCTGGCTCAGAGACTGAACCTCTGTCTCCTGTACTGCCAGGTGGATTCTTCACTGCTGAGCCACTTGGGAAGTTCCTTTATAATTTTCTTACATGTAACATAGAACTTACTGGAGTTACAAGTTCTAGGAGAATAGTTACTATATTATCTTTATTTATATGGCCTCTCTCTTTTCTCAGAAGTTTTTAAAACTTTTTCCTAAAAAGTTTATTTCCTCCTATTGGCACCCTACTCCAGTACTCTTGCCTGGAAAATCCCATGGACAGAGGAGCCTGGAGGGCTGCGGTCCATGGGGTCGCTAGGAGTCAGACACGACTGAGCGACCTCACTTTCACTTTTCGCTTTCATGCATTGGAGAAGGAAATGGCAACCCACTCCAGTGTTCTTGCCTGGAGAGTCCCAGGGATGGCGGAGCCGGGTGGGCTGCTGTCTCTGGGGTCGCATAGAGTCAGACACGACTGAAGTGACCTAGCAGCAGCAGCATTATAATAGTAATCCATGATGTTTCAGTGTATTTCAAAAATATAGAAAAACCCTAAGAGTAAAATACAAGTCATCCATTTTTCTTACACCAAGAAAGACTTTTTATCAGTATTGGGTGTGACTTTTTCCCATATTCCCTCTCTTGTTTTCTATTTGTCTGTTCAAATATACATACATATATTAAGAATTGGGGTCTTAATCTACTTGTTCTTTTTAACTTTTTTGTGTAAGAATGTATTTTGGAGATTTTATTTATTTATTTGTTTTTTGGATCTCCACCACTGTTGGGATCTTAATTCCTCCATCGGGGATTAAACCGGGTCCCCTGCAATGGAAGCACAGAATTCTAACCATGGGACTGCCAGGGAATTCCTGATATTTGGGAGATTTTATAGGGTCATTATATGGATATGCCATAGTTTATCGAACTATTTAGATTACTTTCACATTTCAAGCTATTTCAAATCGAGCTTTGTTTAAGAAGAATATTAGTATATATTCCTATTCTGTGGAAATAGAATTGTTGCATCAAAATGTACAGACATTGTAACAGAATTTCTTTTTAAGATTTATTTTTGATGTGCACCATTTTGTTAAAGCCTTTATTGAACCTGTTACAACACTGCCTCTGTTTTATGCTTTAGTCTTTTGGTCCCAAGCCATGTAGGATTCCAGTCCTGGACCAGGGATCCAGCCCGTACTCCCCACATTGGAAGGTGAAGTCCTAACCACTCGACCCCCAGGGAAATCCTTGTAATGGCTTTTTGATAATTATTGTAAATTGCTTTCAAGATGGTTATAGTAGTTTAATTTTCCTGCTAGCTATGTCTAGCAGGCTTGTGTCCCAGCCTTCTTGTAAATGACACATGATCTAGAGCTTTACGTTAAGCTGCTTTATTGGAGGCATACAAGTACCTTTGAAAAATACATGAGCTCCTACTTTATTTTAAAAAAAGGAAGATTATAATTTTAGAGTTCTCTATCTATGAAATGTGTTACTCAGATGCCATTCCTCCCAGTAGTAGGAATATGTGCCCTGCGATTATATGTACCACGAGCCTTCCTAGGTGGCGCAGTGGTAAAGAATCCATGTGGCAGGAGATTTAGGCGACACAAGTTTGATCCCAGGTTCTGGAAGGTCCCTGGAGCAGGAAATGGCAACCCACTCCAGTATTCTTCTGTGGAGAATCTCATGGACAGAGGGGACTGGTGGACTCTGATGGATTACAGTCCATGGGGTCGCAAAGAGTTGGACATGACTGAGTGTGTGTGCATGCACACACATGACACAACTCATGCACACTGCGAAGAGGTGGGCCAGAGGTGGATATCTCGGGAGACACAACAGTATGAGTAGGGAAGCCAGGAGGATGCACCCAGAGAGGAGGAGACAGAGGAGCAGAAAGATGTCAGGAGAGCCTGGGGAGCAGGATGCCACCAGGACTGGAATGAGGCACTTGCCAGAAAGCTGTCAAGTTTCCATTACATAACAGTGTAAGTGCTTCAGAAAGTATTCAAAGAGTCAAGGAAGACTAGAGCTTAAAAAGTGTCCAAGAGCAAAAAGGGAGGACAAGAAGTCTGGCCGACTGTGGGCTGAGGAGGTGCATGCGTCAGCGACCTGTTTTTCCCATGGGCCTGTTTCTGTTTAGTTCCTGTCTGATTTTTTTCGAGTGTGTGTGTGGGGAGTGAATGTACAAACATGGATTATTCTGGAAACAGCTGGCACAGTTTGCTTCAGGCCACCTGCTTTGGGGGGAAGAGCAATTCCATAAATGCAAAGAAGCAAATAATTGCAGATACTATCGGCCTGCTTTTGAATCACCATAAAAGACCAATTCCAATTTTGTTCTAAAAATGGGCAAAAGTTTTCAACAGACCCATCTTGCATAAGGTATTTTAAAGAAGACTTTTCATCCGTTCACTAGCAATGGAAACCCTTAACAGGAAGGAGTTGATTTTCCTCGCAGTGAGGTGCTGGTCTTTCATTTTAGTCCCACCCCTGACCTGTGACAACAATTGAAATGGCATTTTTTGTTGCTGTGAAGGGCATAAATCCACATTTGGGGTAGAACCCTGTCTTCATAAGTCCTTTTAGAAAGAACTATAAGGACTCATACTTTTGGCAGCGATAGAACAGACTTTATTAAAGTTGAGAGCAATGCACTGAATCCTACTGCCTCCTTTGATGCTTCCTAATGGCAGGGACATCCAAGAGAAAGGAACACTTTACATTCCAGAGTGTCTCTTGGGACTAACTGGGAAGAGCTAACTTAGATCTTAGAGTTCTTCCCATTCTGAGCTTTCTCTGACTTTGCTTAGGAAGAGAATGTGAACTAATGGAACAATAATAATGACAGTGCTGCTATTCATAGCGAATGCTCACTGAGCCATCCCACTGTTCCAGGCTATGTGCAGAGCCCTGGACAATGGTATGTAATGCAGTCCTCATCATGGTCTTTAGGAGACTTGAGCCATTACATTTTTACAGATATGCTTCCCTGGTGGCTCAGATGGTGAAGAATCTGCCTGCAAGGTGGGAGACCTGAGTTTGACTCCTGGGTCAGGAAGATCCCCTGGAAGAGTGCATGGCAACCCACTCCAGTATTCTTGCTTGGAAAATCCCAGGGACAGAGGAGCCTGGTGGGCTACAGTCCATGAGGTCGCAAAGAACTGGACACGACTGTGACTAGCATACAAAGCGAGATGCGGAGTAGTTAGGTACCTCGCCTGGAGTTGCTCAGGTGATGAGAGTTGAAGCTGAGTGTCACACCTTGGTCTCCCTGACTCCCCTGCCCTCCTCAAATCCAGTTGCTACTACTGTGTCTGTAAAATGCCTGATAAAGTGCCTGGCACATAGATGCTCACTGGATAGTCCTTTGTTTCTGGATGGTGATGGGCTGGAAGGGCAAGACTGCTCTTTTTTAAAAAATTTTATTGGAATATGATTGCTTTACCATGTTGTGTTAATTTCTGCTGTATAATACAGTGAGTTGGCTACATGCATACATATACCCTCTCCCTTGTGAGCCTCCCTCCCACTTCCCACATCCCACCCTCTAGGTCATCACAGAGCACCCAGCCGAGCTCCCTGTGTTGTACGGCAGCTTCCCACTACTCTCTAGTTTACACATGGCAGTGTGTATACATGTCTATGGTACTTTCAAAGCCTCCTCTCTCTTGTCTGGTGGGATGGCCACACACCACGAATAGCGCCTGGACACTGGTCATTTGGACTGGAATGATAAGCATGAGGAGGGCAAAGGTTGCAGAGCTCTCTGAACCCTCTGGGGGATTCTAGAACATTATATAACCTTCTGAGTCACTCTTTGTCATATTGTGGTATTTCTTGATCACATCCTTAGCAGCAGTTGATGATTTTTGTTACTAACTCTTACATTTTTTTGAAAACCTAGTTTTTCTTAACCAATTGAAGACTGATTGCTATGGTTTGGGTAGAATGAGGAGGTGTTTGAAAAGAATGTTCTTTTTACCTGAAATTCTGCATGTGCTATGAGGTCAGGGAGAGGAGGGTCTTTCTTTCAGTTTGGAGCTGAATTGGGAACTGCCAATGAAGCTAAGTGTTCCAAAGGCAGAGGAGAAAGGGACTCTTTTCCCCTCTGCACAGAGACAAGGAATGAATTTGCTTCCAGTGTTCAGAGGCCTGGGGGAAGATGGAGTAAGTCTAACTAGGAAAGCTAAAGGTTATAGTTTCTTACTGCCCTGCTCAGATTTTGCCTCTGTTCATGGGGCGAGGGGAGGCGAGGTTGGTGGGGACATTCAGTGTCAGAGCTGTCCTTACTGGGTGGTGGAGTGGAATGGCGCCTCCTACAGGTAGGAGGTAGCAGCATTACGATAGCAGAAAGCCACTTGGGCTACCTAGGGCCTGACCAGCAGGCTCTCTCATGACCCATCTGGGGCTGCCCAGGTGGCTCAGCGGGAAAGAGTCTGCCTGCCAGTGCAGGAGACACAGGTTCGATCCCTGGAGAAGGAAATGGCAACGCACTCCAGTATTCTTTGCCTGGGAAATCCTGTGGACGGAGGAATTTGGTGGGCTACAGTCCATGGCATCGCAAAGAACTAGACCTGACTGAGCACGCATTACCCACCCAGCAGGGATGAAGGGTGTTTGACCCTTACTAAAAGTGGAAGTGCATTCAGGGTCACATATAGTGACAGTCATTAATAAAAAAGAAAACACAAAACTTTTAATTTTATATTGGAGTAGAGCCAACGAACAGTGTCCTGATAGTTTCAAGTGGACAGCAAAGGGACTCAGCCATGCATATACGTGTATCCATCCTCCCCTAAACTCCCCTCCCGTCCAGGCTGCCATGTAGCATTGAGCAGAGCTCCTTGTGCTGTACAGTAGGTCCTTGTTGGTAATCCATTTTAAATATAGCAGTGTACACATGTTGATCCCAAACTTCAAAACTATCCCTTCCCCTCAATCTTCCCCCCACCCCCTGTAGCCATAAGTTATTTCTAAGTCCGAGAGTCTGTTTTGTAAATAAATTCACTTAACAACAGTCCTTTAAAAACAAAGACCTAAAAGCCTAATCACACATTTATATTTTAAACACAGCATGAGTGCCTGAATTTGAATTCTATATTGTAATTAAATCACCTTTACCAGCTTTATATCCATCTATAAGGCCTTGGGGCTTCAACTACTTTGGGGCACAGCTGGCAACATAAGAATAAAATAGACTCTACTGTCAGACCGCGTGGGTTTGAGTCACAGCTTCGGGATTTACTGGTTATAGAGCTTGGACAAGTCACTTGAGGTCTTAGTGCCCCAGGTGCCTCATCTGTAAACTGGAGCAAATAGTAGTACCCACCTCATGGAGTTGTGCCCCACAACAAGAAAAGCCACTGCAAGGAGAAGCCTGGACACTGCAAATCGAGAGTATCCCCGCTTGCCTCAACTAGAGAAAAGCCTACACAGTAACAAAGACCCAGCACAGCCAAATAAAGAAAGAAAGAAATGTCAAAATATGATATATACATAAAGTATCACTCAGTCTTAATATTTCGGACAATATGACTTCCTGGGTGACTCAGTGGTAAGGAATCTGCCTGCAGTGTAGGAGACATAGCAGATGCAGTTTTGATCTCTGGGTTGGGAAGATTCCCTGGAGAAGGAGATGACAACCCACTCCGGTATTCTTGCCCGGGAGGTCCCATGGACATAGGAGCCTGGTGGGCTACATTCCACGGGGTTGCAAAGAGTTGGACATGACTGAGCGAGTAAAACACACACACACACAAGCTTTATACCAAAACAATGGAAAGTCCACAATGAGATATTGCTTCACATTGACTTGTATAGCTATAATTAAAAGCAGAAACCAAAAGCAAGATGAAAAATAACAAGTGTTGGCGAGGATGTGGAAAAGTTGAAACCCTCTTAACTTTTGTTGGTGAGAACGCAAAGTGGTTCCACTGCCATGGGAAATAGTTTGTCCGTTTCTAAAAAGATTCAACAGAAAATAACTGTATGACCCAACAACCCTACTACTAGTTATGTATCCAAAAGACGTAAAAACAGTTAAACAAATATTTGTATGTTAACATTCACAGAAGCATTATTCACAATAGTCCAAAGATGAAAACAAATATTCATCAAATATCCACCCCTTCTAAACCAGTGTGTTGTGTAAAACCGTAACACAAGTGGTGATCTAAATGATGGGATTTTTGTGATGACTGATCATAAAGTTGACTTGCTAGTGAGGAAAAGCAGCTGTCAGTTACTCTCTTCTTTTTTGAACACTGAATTAAGTGAACTTGGATTAAATTCCAAAGAATACACTTTCATAATGTATGGAAAAATGGATGTGAACCCCATAAGCTGTATGCATTTTAACTTTAGACCTGTGCTCTCCCTTTAAAAATAATTTTAAAATATATATGATGTAAAACTGGGAGTTGGTGATGGACAGGGAGGCCTGGCGTGCTGCGATTCACGGGGTCACAAAGAGTCAGACACGACTGAGTGACCGAACTGAACTGAAAACTGGGGGGCCTGAGGTTCGGTCCCTGGTCAGGGAACTAAGATCCCACATGCTATGTGATGTGTGGCCAAACCAAACCAAGCCTTTTTCCTTGGACATTTATTTATTGTGTTTTAATTCTATAGCTGTTTTTAACCATGTTCTCTTCTTCCAGGTAAAAACCTGTAGTAAACGCTGAGTCATGACATTAACAAAGAGCTAACAAAGTCTTATTTGCAAAAAAAGAAAAAAAATCAGTCACTTGAAATATGTTAATGTATTTTAAGCACTTTAATGTTAATTAAAGTGATAGCCAACGATTTCCAGATTAGTATCAACCTCAATGAAATTGAAATTATCCAAGAAAGTTGATTCTATTTGGAGAGGAATTCTGGTTGCTCTCTTTAGAGACTAAACAACCAGAGAAGTTACTATCTTAGACAGTCTCCCTTAGACTAGAGTCAAAAGTAGTTCCAAGGTTTTTGATTCTATGATGTTCCTGTTTAGTGTCTAACTCCATTTAATATCTCAGACAAGCATTTATCAAATTAATCCTTTTCTATTCTGTGTGAAAGAGAAGGCATTATGGACTTACATGGTGGTGGAAATTTCATTATTGCCAAAGTAATCTCCATTTGCCATGGTGTTAGACTGATATGATAATGATCTACACAATCTTAGATGTGTGGATGTTGGTTGCAACTTTGAAGAAAAATAGGAACCTACGGTTTCACTGTTGAAGGTAACTGTCATCCTGTATCTTTGTAATACAGCTAAAAAAACGAAGTATAGTTTATTTACAATATTGTGTTAGTTCCGGCTGTACAGCAAAATGATTGGTATATATATATATATATACACACACACACATGTACACACATGTTGTCTTCCCTCGTGGCTCAGCGGTAAAGAATCTGCCTGCCAGTGCAGGAGACATGGATTTGATTCCTTGGTTGATAAGAACCTCTGGAGAAGGAAATGGCAACCCACTCCAGGTATTCTTGCCTGGGAAAGCCCTTGGAGAGAGGAGCCTGATGGGTCATAAGAGTTGGACATGACTTAGTGAATAAACAACATACGTATACTTTTCCGTTATTTGATTGTGCCTGACTCTTTGTGACCCCATGGGCTGTAGCCTGCCAGGCTCCTCTGTCCAAGGTATTTTTCAGGCACGAGTGCTGGAGAGGATTACCTTTTCTTCCTCCAGGGAATCTTCCCGATCTAAGGATCAAACACTTATTTCCTGTGTCTCCTGCATTGGCAGACAGATTCTTTACAACTGAGCCACCTGTGAGAGTATGTAAATAAATATATATATGTGTATATATGTATATATATGTGTACGTGTGTGTATACACACATGTATGTATGCATAATATATACACACATATATTCATACTATATATATGTAGGTATATATATACCTACATATATATAGTATGTAGGTATATATCAGATCAGATCAGACAGATTCTTTACAACTGAGCCACCTGTGAGAGTATGAAAATAAATATATATATGTGTATATATGTATATATATATGTGTACGTGTGTGTATACACACATGTATGTATGCATAATATACACACACATATATTCATACTATATATATGTAGGTATATATATATACCTACATATATATAGTATGTAGGTATATATCAGATAAGATCAGATCAGTTGCTCAGTCGTGTCCGACTCTTTGCGACCCCATGAACCGCAGCACGCCAGGTCTCCCTGTCCATCATCAACTCCCGGAGGTCACTCAGACTCACATCCATTGAGTCAGTGATGCCATCCAGCCATCTCATCCTCTGTCGTCCCCTTCTCCTCTTGCCCCCAATCCCTCCCAGCATCAGAGTCTTCTCCAATGAGTCAACTCTTCGCATGAGGTGGCCAAAATACTGGAGTTTCAGCTTTAGCATCATTCCTTCCAAAGAAATCCCAGGGCTGATCTCCTTCAGAATGGACTGGTTGGATCTCCTTGCAGTCCAAGGGACTCTCAAGAGTCTTCTCCAACACCACAGTTCAAAAGCATCAATTCTTCGGCGCTCAGCCTTCTTCACAGTCCAACTCTCACATCCATATATGACCACAAGAAAAACCATAGCCTTGACTAGGCGAACCTTTGTTGGCAAAGTGATGTCTCTGCTTTTGAATATGCTATCTAGGTTGGTCATAACTTTCCTTCCAAGGGGTAAGCGTCTTTTAATTTCATGGCTGCAGTCACCATCTGCAGTGATTTGGGAGCCCAGATAAACAAAGTCTGACACTATTTCCACTGTTTCCCCATCTATTTCCCATGTAGTGATGGGACCAGATGCCATGATCTTCGTTTTCTGAATGTTGAGCTTTAAGCCAACCTTTTCACTCTCCACTTTCACCTTCATCAAGAGGCTTTTTAGTTCCTCTTCACTTTCTGACGTAAGGGTGGTATCATCTGCATATCTGAGGTTATTGATATTTCTCCCAGCAATCTTGATTCCAGCTTGTGTTTCTTCCAGTCCAGCATTTCTCATGATGTACTCTGCATATAAGTTAAATAAACATGGTGACAATATACAGCCTTGACGTTCTCCTTTTCCTATTTGGAAACAGTCTGTTGTTCCATGACCAGTTCTAACTGTTGCTTCCTGACCTGCATACAGATTTCTCAAGAGGCAGATCAGGTGGTCTGGTATTCCCATCTCTTTCAGAATTTTCCACAGTTTATTGTGATCTACACAGTCAAAGGCTTTGGCGTAGTCAATAAAGTGGAAATAGATGTTTTTCTGGAACTCTCTTGCTTTTTCCATGATCCAGCGAATGTTGGCAATTTGATCTCTGGTTCCTTTGCCTTTTCTAAATCCAGCTTGAACATCAGGAAGTTCACGGTTCACATATTTCTGAAACCTGGCTTGGAGAATTTTGAGCATTACTTTACTAGCGTGTGAGATGAGTGCAACTGTGCGGTAGTTTGAGCACTCTTTGGCATTGCCTTTCTTTGGGATTGGGATGAAAACTGACCTTTTCCAATCTTGTGGCCACTGCTGAGTTTTCCAAATTTGCTGGCATATTGAGTGCAGCACTTTCACAGCATCATCTTTCAGGATTTGGAATAGCTCCACTGGAATTCCATCACTTCCACTAGCTTTGTTCATAGTGATGCTTTCTAAGGCCCACTTGACTACCTACATATATAGTCTTTCTCAGATTCTTTTCCCTTATAGGTTATTATAAGATTCTGAATATACTTCCCTGTTCAGTTCAGTTCAGTCACTCAGTCATGTCCAACTCTTTGCAACCACATGAACCGCAGCACGCCAGGCCTTCCTGTCCATCACCAACTCCCAGAGTTCACCCATACCCATGTCCATTGAGTCGGTGATGCCATCCAACCATCTCATCCTCTGTTGTCCCCTTCTCCTCCTGCCCTCAATCTTTCCCAGCATCAGGGTCTTTTCAAATGAGTCAGCTCTTCACATCAGGTGGCCAAAGTATTGGAGTTTCAGCTTCAACATCAGTCCTACCAATGAACACCCAGGCCTGATCTCCTTCAGAATGGACTGGTTGGATCTCCTTGCAGTCCAAGGGACTTGCAAGAGTCTTGTCCAACACCACAGTTCAAAAGCATCAATTCTCGGCACTCAGCTTTCTTCACAGTCCAACTCTCACATCCATACATGATCTCTGGAAAAACCATAGCCTTGACTAGACGGACCTTTGTTGGCAAAGTAATGTCTCTGTTTTTCAATATGCTGTCTAGGTTGGTCATAAATTTTCCTTCCAAGGAGTAAGCATTTTTTAATTTCATGGCTGCAATCACCATCTGCAGTGATTTTGGAGCCCAGAAAAATAGTCAGCCACTGTTTCCCCATCTATTTGCTGTGAAGTGATGGGATCAAATGCCATCATCTTTGTTTTCTGAATGTTGAGCTTTAAACCAACTTTTCACTCTCCTCTTTTACCTTCATCAAGAGGCTCTTTAGTTCTTCTTCACTTTCTGCCATAAGGGTGTTGTCATCTGCATACTGAGGTTATTGATATTTCTCCTGGCAGACTTGATTCCAGCCTGTGCTTCCTCCAGCCCAGCGTTTCTCATGATGTACTCTGCATATAAGTTAAACAAGCAGGGTGACAGTATACAGCCTTGACGTACTCCTTTTCCTATTTGGAACCAGTCTGTTGTTCCATGTCCAGTTCTAACTGTTGCTTCCTGACCTGCATACAGATTTCTCAAGAGGCAGGTCAGGTGGTCTGGTGCTGTGCAGTAAATCCTTGTTTATTTTATATATAGTAGTGTGTATCTGTTAATTTCATATTCCTAATTTATCCCTCCCTCACCTTTCCCCTTCAGTAACCTTAAGTTTATTTTCTATGTCTGTAGGTCTGTTTCTGTTTTGTAAAAAGTTCACTTGTATTATTTTTTTTAGATTTCATATGTAAGTAATATGCAGTGTTTGTCTGACTTACTTCACTTGGTATGATCATCTCTGGGTTCATTCCTATTGTTGCAAATGACATTATTTCATCTTTATGACCGAGTAAACACATGCATATTTTATTGTATATGAGTATATACATAATGAAATGTATATAGCTATCCATACCTTCTTTATCCATTTGCTGGTGGACTTTTAGGTTGCTTCAACGTCTTGGCTCCTGTAAATAGTGCTGCTATGAATATTGGGGTGTGCGAATCTTTTTGAATCAGAGTTTTCGGTTTTTCTGGATATATTTCCAGGAATAGAATTGCTGGATCATACGGTAGCCCTATTTTTAGTTTTTTAAGGGACCTCCACTTTCCATCGTGACTGCACCAATTTACATTCCCACCAACAGGATAGGAGCATTCTCTTTTTTTCCATGCCCTCTCCAGTGTTTATTTTCTGTAGATTCTTTGATGATAGCTACTCTGAAAGTCCCTTGGACTGCAAGGAGATCCAACCAGTCCATTTTAAAGGAGATCAGCCCTGGGTGTTCTTTGGAAGGAATGATGCGGAAGCTGAAACTCCCGTACTTTGGCCACCTCATGCGAAGAGTTTACTCATTGGAAAAGACTCTGATGCTGGGAGGGATTGGGGGCAGGAGGAGAAGGGGACGACAGAGGATGAGATGGCTGGATGGCATCACTGACTCAATGGACATGAGTTTGAGTGAACTCTGGGAATTGGTGATGGACAGGGAGGCCTGGTGTGCTGCAATTCATGGGGTTGCAAAGAGTCGGACACGACTGAGCGACTGAACTGAACTGTACTGAACTCTGACCAATGTGAGGTGATATCTCATTAGAGTTTTGATTTGCATTCTTTAATCGTTAGTGACGTTGAGCATCTTTTCATGTGCCTTTGACCATCTGTATATCTTCTTTGGAGAAATGCCTGTTTAGGTTTTCTACCCATACAGTACAATTTTTCAAGCAACAGAAACTACCCATGTACTTTTGAGATTAAGTTGAGAGGGTCATTTTGCCTTCCAATGATTAAGGATATTGGAAGATCAATTTGAGTCAACAAATTACCTCATACGTTTATCTGAATATAAACTCAGAGGTAGGTTAAGGATTTAGCCTATAAATGGGAAGGCATGGAGAAATCCATGGAGAATGCAGAAATCTATTCCATAGAGGAAAATGCTAGTTAATGAAAATATTGACCCCTTACCCATAATATAATTTTTTTTTAAAAATGTGTTTCTTGACTAAATTTTTTCCGTGAGGCAATTTGTCAAATTTCCAATGTGAAGACATTTACATCAGTAGAAACTACTTCTCTTTTATTTAATCACTGTTATTACTGTTCGTTAAATGCTAGTCATTAATTTCTGAATGTTTTAAATTCGAAATAAAGGAAATTTAAAATTTCAGATGATCACTTTTATTGTATGTGAATAGGCACTTTACTTTATTATTTATTTACTGTTTTTGTCAGTGCTGGGTCTTCATTGCTGTGCAGGCTTTGCTGTGGTTGTGGCAAGTGAGGGCTACTCTCTGATTGCAGCAGCTTCTCTTGTGGTGGTGCATGGGCTCGAGGGAGTGGAGGCTTCAGTAGTCGCTGCTCCCGGGCTGTAGAGCACAGGCCCAATAGTTGTATCACATGCGCTTGGTTCCTCCATGGCATTTGGGATGCTCCTGTATCAGGGATCAGAGCTGTGTCTCCTGCATTGACTGGCAAATTCTTTACCCCTGAGCCACCAGGGGGAGAAGGCAGTGGCACCCCACTCCAGTCCTCCTGCCTGGAAAATCCCATGGACAGAGGAACCTGTAAGGCTGCAGTCCATGGGGTCGCTGAGGGTCGGACACGACTGAGCGACTTCCCTTTCACTTTTCACTTTCATGCATTGGAGAAGGAAATGGCAACCCACTCCAGTGTTCTTGCCTGAAGAATCCCAGGGACGGGGGAGCCTGGTGGGCTGCCATCTATGGGGTCGCACAGAGTCGGACACGACTGAAGCGACTTAGCAGCAGCAGCAGCAGAGCCACTAGGGAGGCCCAGGCATTTTAGATAAATAGCAAATATTTAAATTTCCATCTTCATAAATTAGTAACATTTATTATATACATGCAGAGAAGGCAATGGCACCCTACTCCAGTACTCTTGCCTGGAAAATCCCATGGACGGATGAGCCTGGTGCGCTGCAATCCATGGGGTCTCTAAGAGTTGGACACGACTGAGCGACTTCACTTTCACTTTTCACTTTCATGCATTGGAGAAGGAAATGGCAACCCACTCCAGTGTTCTTGCCTGGAGAATCCCAGGGACGGGGGAGCCTGGTGGGCTGCCGTCTATGGGGTCGCACAGAGTCGGACACGACTGCAGTGACTTAGCAGCAGCAGCAGCAGCAGCAATGAGCAGCAGCAGCAGCAGCAGCAGCATTATATACATGAACACAACATTTTGAATGGTACTGATTTTCAAGAAGAATGACATTTAGCTTTAAATAGGACAGAATATGTTTTGGATTATTGCATTTTTATATGTGGTATTCAATAGAATAAAAATAATTTTGCCTCCATAAATTAAAAAGTTAGGCAGTCATTATGAGTGGCTTTCCTTTGAAACAAAAAGATATGTTTCTAGTTCAAACATTTTGTTATATAACATGCTTGTTTTCTTTGTCTTTCTGGTTGGGGCCATGATTCATGATATGCCCATTATGTGGCCCACAAATTCTTATCTGTATTTTAAAGTTAGGCATATATTGAGAGGAGAGAGAGAGAGAGAGAGAGAGAGAGAAGAGAGAGAGAGAGAGAAAATGCAACGGAAATCTTCAGAAATTAATCAGGATTAAGTAGAACCAAAGAGTGTAAAGTGTATACATTCAATATTTGTGAATAGCGAACTGTAAAAATAGTCTCTGGAATACATTAAATTGAGAAAACTAAGAATTGCTTGTTTATGTTGTGGACGGAGAAAAGTTCGTTGTTTCTGTATTATGTATTTCTATTTGTTGGCTTCTCTTCAGGAATGTCGTCTCTTGGCACAAAGAGGGAAATGTAGATGTGGCAATATAAAGAAGAATTTTCTCCCTTTTTCATTAGTTGGAGTTTGGCTAAACATAAGGATGGATATCAAGAATAGAAACCTGTTCCCAGAGTTATTCATCTCTGCTGTAGAGGACTGCTGGTTTACCATCAGTCCTGGATATGTTTAGAATCAGGGACTTTGCTACAACTTTCCTAGAAACCATTCCTTCCTACCTTCCTTCATACAGTTATTTATTCATTGATTCATTCAAACAGCAAATATTTATTGAAAACTGTGCAGTAGGCAGATATTCAATTCTCTGGAGATATGTTGGTGGATAAGACAAACAAGGTCCCTGCTCTTGGGGTTCCTGTATTATTCAGGAGACAGAGACAAAAACAGCAGAACAAACAAATGAACAAGATATTTCCAATAGGGAAAAGTGCCATGAAGTAAACATGGGGAGGGAGGAGGGAGGAGAGTTCAGGATGGGGAACACGTGTATACCTGTGGCGGATGCATGTTGATATATGGCAAAACCAATACAATACTGTAAAGTTAAAAAATAAAATAAAATTAAATTAAAAAAAGAAAAGAAAACACAGCTGCAAAGAGAGAGGGGTTGATGATTATGAAGGGAATGTACCATTTAGGAGAGGACCTGGGAAAGCGTCTCTGAGGAGGTGATATATCAGCTGAGTCATAAATGACAAGTTAAAGCAAGTCGAACACCCTGGGAACAGGGTGTTCTGAGCAGAGGTAGCTGTGCAGTGCAGTGGCCCCAATAGGAACAAGCTCGGTTTATCTGAGGAACAGAAAGAAGGCTGGTGTGCACGGAGAAGACTCAGAAGAGTGTTGAGGGAAGCCCAAAGGTGGTGTGACTTTATCACACAGTGTCTTGGAGGTTGTGTTTTATCTGATGTAGGACACACACCCAAACTCCTTTGTGTTTTTGCCCATATAGCATCAACACACACAGTTGTAGAGTGAAAAAAACCTGCTCTCTTTGTGGTTTCTTTCATTCAAGGAGAAAGAATCAGGTTATTTTTCTCACATTGAATTGATTTAAAAAAATCCCAGTTATTTATGCTTCAGATCAACAAAGCCTGAAGAGCATAAGAAAAAAGTGAAGAGCACAAGTATTTTAACACTTCATGTATCACCATGAAGACATTCAGAGGCTACAGGTGGTACTTCTTTAGCTCCCTTGAACTTGAGGTGTGCCTTTGGCCAAGTCCACATGGGCCAACTGTGACATAAGGCTTAGCATATCTTGCTCAAGAATGTTGGAGAATCTATAACTCAACGTGTGTGATTCATGTTCTTCTGATGAAATTGCCATTGAACGTTGATGCTGGTAAAACGTGGCCAAAAGCCCAAGAAAGTTCAAGTGTGGGCTTGTCCCATGAAGGCAGGTTCTGGCTCCTCGCATACAGGGGAGTTCAGAGGAGGAGTTGAGGTCATCCCCTCGGCTGGGTGTTCAGTTAACAGTACAAGTTCAAGGCTGCTCAGGGGTCATCTTCTGGGGATAGAGGAAGTATCTCCTTTTTATATAGAATCTTTTTTTTTTTTTTTTTGGTGCACCGTGTGGCTTGTGGAACCTTAGTTCCTTGGCCAGGAATTGAACCCATGCATCCTGCACTGTAAGCTTGGAGTCTTAACCACTCAACCTACAGGAAGTCCCTAGAATTGTTTTGACCACAACACTTGGAGAGCAACCTGTGAGTGTGATGTGAAGTTTGACCTTCATTTTCCTCAGAGTAGCTCTATACTCATCTCTTTTCTTTTTCGTTGATTATTTGTGAAAGATACAGGAGTCTGGGGTTTAGTAAAAGGATTATTTTCAACTTTGAAACAATCCAAAGTAGTCTTTCGTCAATACCCTTTCACTTGTTCCATGTCATATTCCAATAGCTTGGTCAGCAAATATTTATTTATAGTAACAAACTTGATGACAAAATCCACCTCCAAGATCACTGCCTTCATGAAGCATTGCTTCACATTGTGTGGGCAAAGGGCTCTCAGAATTACAGTCCAACACAGCCCATTGCTTGATGGCTGTGTTCCAACCACAAGAAGTTTAGGTTGATTCCATATGGTAGGAGGGCATGGAGTGGTGGCAAATACATAGGCCTTGTTTTCAGACAAGTTCATTATACGTGCTGAGACACTCCTGCTTTTTAAAATTAATTTTTAAATCATTTAAAAAAATTGGAGTATAACTGAAGGGCAGAGAAGCCTAATGTGCTGCAGTCCATGGGGGTGCAAAGAGTCGAACATGACTTAGTGACTGAACAACAGCAACAACAAATAGTTGCTTTACAGTGTTGTGTCAGTTTCAGGCGTCCACCAAAGTAATTCAGTTATACATCCATAGATATCCTTTTTTTCTCATATTCTTTTCCTTACAGGTTATTGCAAAATGCTGAGTATAGTTCCTGAGAAGTCCCCTGTTTTGACATTGGTAAAATGGCAATAATACCAACCTGAGGGGTTTTGTGAGTCTAAAGTAGGTTATGCGCTGGGCTCCAAAATCACTGCAGATGGTGACTGCAGCCATGAAATTAAAAGACTCTTACTACTTGGAAGGAAAGTTATGACCAACCTAGATGGCATATTCAAAAGCAGAGACATTACTTTGCCAACAAAGGTTCATCTAGTCAAGGCTATGGTTTTTCCTGTGGTCATGTATGGATGTGAGAGTTGGACTGTGAAGAAAGCTAAGTGCTGAAGAATTGATGCTTTTGAACTGTGGTGTTGGAGAAGACTCTTGAGAGTCCCTTGGACTGCAAGGAGATCCAACCAGTCCATTCTGAAGGAGATCAGCCCTGGGATTTCTTTGGAAGGAATGATGCTGAAGCTAAAACTCCAGTACTTTCGCCACTCATGCGAAGAGTTGACTCATTGGAAAAGACTCTGATGCTGGGAGGGATTGGGGGCAAGAGGAGAAGGGGACAACAGAGGATGACATGGCTGGATGGCATCACTGACTCGATGGACATGAGTCTGAGTGAACTCTGGGAGCTGGTGATGGACAGGGAGGCCTGGCGTGCTGCAGTTCATGGGGTCATAAAGTGTTGGACACGACTGAGCTACTGATCTGATCTGATCTGATGCGTTGTGTATAGTGCCTGGTAAATAGAAACCACTAGAAAAAAGGCAGCCATTATTTTATTTTTGGTAGGGAAAGATAGTTTTTCTCTCTCTGATGTTTTCTTTTTCTATGTTAATATTTCTTATCTACTACTACCACTAATCCAGAATACTATTACTCTTTTTTTTTTAAATTGAGGTCTGGTTGATTTACAATGTCATGCTGAAAAACTTCACATATACAGCAAAGTGATTCAGTTATATGTATATATTTGCAGATTCTTTTCCATTCTAGGTTATTATAAGATATTTGATATAGTTTCCCATGGTATACAATAGGCCCCGTTGTTTATTTATTTTATATATAGCAGTGTGTATATGTTAATCCCAAACTCCTAATTTATCTGTGTCCCCCTCCCCCCACCACCTTGGCTAAGGGCTTCCCTGGTAGCTCAGTTGGTAAAGAATCTGCCTGCAATGCAGGAGACACCAGATTGAGTCCTGGGCCGAGAAGATCCCCTGGAGAAGGGATAGGCTGCCCACTCCAGTATTCTTGGGCTTCCCTGGTAGCTCAGATGGTAAAGAATCCTCCTGCAATGAGGGAGACCTGGGTTCAGTCCCTGGGTTGGGAAGATTCCCCTGCAGGTGGGCATGGCAGCCCATTCTAGTATTCTTTCTTGGAGAATCCCCATGGACAGAGGAGCCTGGCAGGCTATCGTCCACGGGGAATCGGACATGACTGAGCAGCTAAGCATGCAGTGCACACACCTTGGTTATCCCCTTTGGAAACCATGAGATTGTTTTCTATCTTTGTGAGTCTGTTTTGTAAATAAATTCGTTTCATTTTTTTTTAAGATTCCACATATAAGAGATTTATATGATACTTATCTCTGACTTACTCCACTTAATATTATAATCTCTAGGTTCATCTGTGTTGCTGCAAATGGCATTATTTCATTCTTTTTATGGCTGAGTAATATTCCATTGTATCTCATTCAATCCATTCCTTAGCCTCTGGACTTTTCTATCTTTTCTGTCACTCTAGCTTCAGAATATTCCAGTCAGATATGCACATTGTAGTCCTGTGATCTTTACAAAAGGCAAATATGATCATACTATTCAAACCTTATTACGACCCTTTAAAGCTCTGTCATTGAGTTCCTAGGCTCCTTGGATAAAGTGAGAAACTCTCTAAAAAAGCCTATACAGTAATGGATGCTACATCTCTCCTAACTTCATCTTGCTTTGGGACCTCTTTCATTTTTTAATCCAGTCACACTGACTTTCTTCACATTCATAAAATAGTCTCAGCTCCCTCCCTTTACATGTGAACATCCTCCTGGAAATTACACCAGCTGATCTGTGCCCTTAATTTTTTTTTTTTTTTCCTGATCATTGTTCGGAATTAAGTTTAAGTGATCTCTCTTTTGAGGTGAAATTCCTGTAATAGCAGAGTGTGCCTCTTTCCTTCCTTGCACTTTTTTTCTATTTTAATTTCACACTTACCTGTATGGCTTGCATATTTTATATTCTCCTCTATACACTAAGCACCTAAACAGCATGAGTTTGCTCACCATGTATCCACAGCACCTATCTCAGTGCTGGGCACATGAAAGTTACTCAATAAATAGCTATTTTAACATTATAACCTTTACGAGGGCAGACAAAATGCTTGTATTGTTCACATGTGTATATCCAATGCAATAACTGTTTCTTGGATGACTTTATATGTTTTCAAAGCACTTTCCCAACCACCTTGAAATTAAGATGTAAGTGAACAACTCAAGTTTGCACTTCTCATAATTTGTGGCACTTGATCTTGAATGCAATACTTCTCTAAACCCATTTCTTATTTTTTTAAATTGGAGTATAATGGCAAATAGATGGGGAAACAGTAGAAACAGTGGCTGACTTTATTTTTCTGGGCTCCTAAATCACTGCAGATGGTGACTGCAGCCATGAAATTAAAAGAGGCTTACTCCTTGGAAGAAAAGTTATGACCAACCTAGATGGCATATTAAAAAGCAGAGACATTACTCTGCCAACAAAAGTCCGTCTAGTCAAGGCTATGGTTTTTCCAGTGGTCATATATGGATGTGAGAGTTGGACTGTGAAGAAAGCTGAGCACTGAAGAGTTGATGCTTTTGAACTGTGGTGTTGGAGAAGACTCTTGAGGGTCCCTTGGACTGCAAGGAGATCCAACCAGTCCATCCTAAAGGAGATCCATCCTGGGTGGTCATTGGTAGGACTGATGTTGAAGCTGAAACTCCAATACTTTGGCCACCTGATGTGAAGAGCTGACTCACTGGAAAAGACCCTGATGCTGGGAAAGATTGAGGGCAGGAGGAGAAGGGGATGACAGAGAATGAAATGGTTGGATAGCATCACTGACTCGATGGACATGGGTTTGGGTGAACTCCGGGAGTTGGTGATGCACAGGGAGGCCCGGCATGCTGCAGTTCATGGGGTCTCAAAGAGTTGGACATGACTGATCTGGTTCCATCACTTCATGGGAAATAGATGGGGAAACAGTGGAAACAGTGTCAGACTTTATATTTTGGGGCTCCAAAATCACTGCAGATGGTGATTGCAGCCATGAAATCAAAAGATGCTTACTCCTTGGAAGGAAAGTTATGACCCATCTAGATAGTATATTCAAAAGCAGAGACATTACTTTGCCAACAAAGGTGCATCTAGTCAAGGCTATGGTTTTTTCCAGTGGTCATGTATGGATGTGAGAGTTGAAGAAAGCTGAGTGCCGAAGAATTAATGCTTTTGAACTGTGGTGTTGGAGAAGATTCTTGAGAGTCCCTTGGACTGCAAGGAGATCCAACCAGTCCATTCTAAAGGAGATCCATCCTGGGTGTTCTTTGGAAGGAATGATGCTGAAGCTGAAACTCCAGTACTTTGGCCACCTCATGCAAAGAGTTGACTCATTTGAAAAGACCCTGATGCTGGGAGGGATTGGGGGCAAGAGGAGAAGGGGACGACAGAGGATGAGATGGCTGGATGGCATCACTGACTCGATGGACGTGAGTCTGAGTGAACTCCGGGAGTTGGTGATGGACAGGGAGGCCTGTTGTGCTGCGATTCATGGGGCCGCAAAGAGTCGGATACTACTGAGCGACTGAACTGAACTGAACTGAGTTGCTTTACAATGTTGTGTTAGTTTCTGCTATTCAGCAAAGTGAATCATGTATACATACACATATATACCTTTTCTTTTGGATTTCGTTCCATCTAGGTTGCCATAGAGCATTGAGTAGAATCCTTTGTGCTGTATAGTCAATTTTCAATAGTTTTCTATTTTATACATAGTATCAATAGTGTTTATGTGTCAATCCCAGTTTCCTGATTCACCGTCCCTTCTCCTCTTGAAAGTAAAGTCGCTCAGTCATGTCTGACTCTTTGCAACCCCATGGACTGTAGCCTACCAGGTTCCACTATCCATGGGATTTTCCAGGCAAGAATACTTGAGTGGGTTGCCGTTTCCTTCTCCAGGAGATCTTCCCGACCCAGGGATTGAACCTGGGTCTCCCATATGGTAGGCATTGTAGGCAGATGCTTTACCGTCTGAGCCACCAGGGAAGATTTTCTTTGTGTCTCTATTTCAGCTTTGGCAATAAGATCATCTATACCATTTTTCTAGGTTCCACATATCCACTTATTTTTTAATACATTGTTCTTATCAAAGTTTTTCCAGCTTTCAATTCATTCTGCTGGATCTGAGTTTCATAAGGCTATATATGAGTATATGCATTGTAAAATGTAGATAAAGATCCCACATCTCATAAAGCAACTGGAGATCTACATCATTCGTTCTTATTAAGAGTCTGTTCATAGTGGATACACTCACCAGAATGTTTACTTAGCTGATGAAAGCTTTGCAACACACATGACAGAACGTCTATAATATTGTCTGTATAACTCACCAAACCACATGGCCATCTCATTGTCACTAAGACCACAGTTTTAGCTGCTTGCTCATTAGACAAATTAACATATAGAATTGCTGTCATCTTCCAAAGTGAAGGAAGGTCTTCTCACATCTGACTGCAAAAATTAACTACAGGCCCAAAGAGAAAAATGTATCCAGATTCTTCTGCATTGTTTTAGATGTAAGGGAAGAAGTATTTGAGCCTTAGCGGTCTTCAGTTACCAAATGAAGATATTAATATCCATCTCGTAGGGTTACTAGGAGGATTAAAATTAACAAAATTAAGTATGTGAGAAGATTTTACTAATCACAGTTTATAAATATAAACTATTATTTCATGGGTATGTATGAAGATTAGCTACAGTTTGTTCAGTTCAGTTCAGTCGCTTAGTCATGTCTGACTCTTTGTGACCCCATGAACCACAGCACGCCAGGCCTCCCTGTCCATCACCAACTCCTGGAGTTCACCCAAACCCATGTCCATTGCATTGGTGATGCCATCCAATCATCTCATCCTCTGTCATCCCCTTCTCCTCCTGCCCCCAATCTTTCCCAGCATCAGGGTCTTTTCAAATGAGTCAGCTCTTCACATCAGTTAGCCAAAGTATTGGAGTTTCAGCTTCAACATCAGTCCTTCCAATGACCACCCAGGATGGATCTCCTTTAGGATGGACTGATTGGATCTCCTTGCAGTCCAAGGGACTCTCAAGAGTCTTCTCCAACACCACAGTTCAAAAGCATCAATTCTTCGGTGCTCAGCTTTCTTTATACTCTAACTCTCACATCCATACATGACCACTGGAAAAACCATAGCCTTGACTAGATGGACCTTTGTTGGCAAAGTAATGTCTCTGCTTTTTAATAATGTCTAGGTTAGTCATAACTTTCCTTCCAAGGAGTAAGCATCTTTTAATTTCATGGCTGCAATCACCATCTGCAGTGATTTAGGAGCCCAGAAAAATAAAGTCATCCACTGTTTCCACTGTTTCTCCATCTATTTGCTATGAAGTGATGGGACCGGATGCCACAGTCTTAGTTTTCTGAATGTTGAGCTTTAAGCCAACTTTTTCACTCTCCTCTTTCACTTTCATCAAGAGGCTCTTTAGTTCTTCTTCACTGTCTGCCGTAAGGGTGGTGTTATCTGCATATCTGAGGTTATTGATATTTCTCCTGGCAATCTTGATTCCAGCATGTGCTTTATCCAGCCAGGCATTTCACATAATGTACTCTGCATGTAAATTAAATAAGCAGGGTGACAATATACAGCCTTGATGTACTCCTTTCCCAATTTGGAACCTGTCTGTTGTTCCAACCTGTCTGTTGTCCAGTTCTAACTGTTACTTCTTGACCTGCATACAAATTTCTCAAGAGGCAGATAAGGTGGTCTGGCATTCCCATCTCTTAAAGAATTTTCCAGTTTGTTGTGATCCACAGAGTCAAAGGCTTTGGCGTAGTCAATGAAGAAGAACTAGATGTTTTTCTGGAACTCTTGCTTTTTCAATGATCCAGCAGATGTTGGCAATTTGACCTCTGGTTCCTCTGCCTTTTCTAAAACCAGCTTGAACATCAGGAAGTTCAAGGCTCACATAGTGCTGAAGCCTGGCTTGGAGAATTTTAAACATTACTTTACTAGCATGTGAGATGAGTGCAATTGTGTGGTAGTTTGAGCATTCTTTGGCATTGCCTTTCTTTGGGATTGGAATGAAAATTGACCTTTTCCAGTCCTGTGGCCACTGCTGAGTTTTCCAAATTTGCTGGCATATTGAGTGCAGCACTTTCACAGCATCATCTTTCAGGATTTGAAACAGCTCAACTGGAATTCCATCACCTCCACTAGCTTTGTTTATAGTGATGCTTTCTAAGGCCCACTTGACTTCACATTCCAGGATGTCTGGCTCTAGGTGAGTGATCCCACCTTAGTGATTATCTGGGTTGTGAAGATCTTTTTTGTACAGTTCTGTGTATTCTTGCCACCTCTTCTTAATATCTTCTGCTTCTGTTAGGTCCATACCATTTCTGTCCATTATTGTGCCCATCTTTGCATGAGATGTTCCTTTGGTATCTCTCATTTTCTTGAAGAGATCTCTAGTCTTTCCCATTCTATTGTTTTCCTCTATTTCTTTGCAATGATCCCTGAGGAAGGCTTTCTTATCTCTCCTTGCTATTCTTTGGAACTCTGCATTCAAATGGAAATATCATTCCTTTTCTCCTTTGCTTTCCTCTTCCCTTCTTTTCACAGCTATTTGTAAGGCCTCCTCAGGCAGCCGTTTTGCTTTTTTTCCTTTCTTTTTCTTGGGAATGGTCTTGATTCCTGTCTCCTGTACACTGTTATGAACTTCCACCCATATTTCATCAGGCACTCTGTCTATCAGATCTAGTCCCTTAAATATATTTCTCACTTCCACTGTATAGTCATAAGGGATTTGATTTAGGTCATACCTGAATGGTCTAGTGGTTTTCTCAACTTTCTTCAATTTCAGTCTGAATTTGACAATAAGAAGTTCATGATCCGAGCCACAGTCACCTCCCGGTTTTGTTTTTACTGACTGTATAGAGGTCTGACAGAATGTGGTCCACTGGAGAAGGGAATGGCAAACCACTTCAGTATTCTTGCCTTGAGAACCCCATGAACAGTATGAAAAGGCAAAAAGATAGGACACTGAAAGATGAACTCCCCAGGTCAGTAGGTGCCCAAAATGCTGCTGGAGATCAGTGGAGAAATAACTACAGAAAGAATGAAGGGATGGGGGCAAAGCAAAAACAACACCCAGTTGTGAATGGGACTGGTGATGGAAGCAGGGTGCGATGCTGTAAAGAACAATACTGTGTTGGAACCTAGAATGTTAGGTCCATGAATCAAGGTAAATTGGAAGTGGTTGAACAGGAGATGGCAAGAGTGAATATTGATATTCTAGGAATCAGAGAACTAAAATGGACTGGAATGGGTGAATTTAACTCAGATGACCATTATATCTACTACTGTGGGCAGGAATCCCTTAGAAGAAATGAAGTAGATATCATAGTCAACAAAAGAGTCCAAAATGCAATACTTGGATGCAATCTCAGAAACAACAAAATGATCTCTGTTCGTTTCAAAGGCAAACCATTCAATATCACGGTAATCCAAGTCTATGCCCCGACCAGTAACGCTGAAGAAGCTGAATAGTTCTATGACGACCTACAAGACCTTCTAGAACTAAAACCCAAAAAAGATGTCCTTTTCATTATAGGGGACTGGAAAGCAAAAGTAGGAAGTCAAGAAACACCTGGAGTAACAGGCAAATTTGGCCTTGCAGTACAGAATGAAGCAGGGCAAAGACTAATAGAGTTCTGCCAAGAGATTCCGCTGGTCATAGGAAACACCCTCTTCCAACAACACAAGAGAAGACTCTACATATGGCCATCAGCAGATGGTTGACACCAAAATCAGATTGATTATTTTCTTTGCAGCCAAAGATGGAGAAGCTCTATACAGTCGGCAAAAACAAGACTTTGAGCTAACTGTGGCTCAGATCATGAACTCCTTATTTCCAAATTCAGACTGAAATTGAAGAAAGTAGAGAAAACCACTAGAACATTCAGGTATGACCTAAATCAAATCCCTTATGACTATACAGTGGAAAGTTTGTTAGGTAAGTCATTATGAAGTTGAGGATCATTTCAAACCACTTCCAGATTTTTGTCTTTTCTCTCTCTCCTTTCTTTTTTTAATTCTTGTCAGCACCCAGTGCTGCCTTCTTGGCTGATTTCCATAACTTTATAACTCTACCCACTAAAATTTCTGTCCTTTTCTCTCTGATATATTCTTCTTTCTATGTCCGAAGTAATGTCTCTGAAATGTTTTATGCTTTTCTTGTTTTAAACCTTCTTCAACACCAGTGATGTGATTTTGTCTTATTCTTTTTTTTTTGCATCCATCCCTAGACCCTGGAATAAAGTAAGTGCTAAACAAGGTTTTAGTATGTTTAAACAACAAAATTTGGTGGCCCAGAGCACAGTCTGTTCTCCAAATTTGGACTCATCATCCCAGGAAATTCTTAAGATGATCCATTGGGAGATAGAAAGAAACTATTAGGACTTAATTCCTAATTAGTTTTCAGATTATACTGTTCAAAGCTTTAATTTATATTTATATTTTATGCACATTTTGTCATGGTCCATGTATGTACATCCAAATAAATAGGTCTATGTGTATGGGGAATGTATGCTCAAAAGTTTTTCTGATTGTATTGAATTGTTTTTTGCTGCAATAATGCCGCAGTACACATGATCCCACAATCTATGTGGTTTTCAGTAATAAACATTTACTACTAACTAGGTTGGCTGGAATTAGCTATGGGGCCCTCTGGTTGGTTGTGACTTGTCTGAGGAGCTGGTTTGGATTTCTGCATTGGATTTAAGGCTGCTAGATGTCTTGTCTTATTCTAGGACTATTAGTTACTCAGGGAAACTCTTTTCGTGGCAAAGCGCATAACTGTAAACAGCCTGGCAGAATCTCTCCCTGCCTCCTCAGTCCTCACCCGAGACTAGCTCTGTTTCTTCTGCCCATGGTTGACTGATAAAAGCAAAACGCAAGCCTAAGCCCCCTGTTAGCGAGGATAGGCTCATGTATTCTTGCCTGGAAGGAGAGGAGAGGGTAATCATTTGCTGAACAACAATCCAGTTTACTGCATTTATGAAAAGCATGCAATAAAAGATATGTGTCCACTGGCTTTGCACTAGAACAGCAGTCCCCCGCCTTTTTGGCACCAGGGACCGATTTCGTGGAAGACAGTTTTTCTATGGACCCAGTGGTGGAATGGTTTTAGGATGATTCAAGTGCATTACAGTTATTGTGTATTTTATTATTATTACATTGTGGTATATAATGAAATAATGATACAGCTTATCGTAATGGTGCCACTGATCCAACTTGAGGTGGAGGAGCTCAGGCAGAAATGTAAGCAATAGGGAGCAGCTGTAAATACAGATGAAGATTTGCTTGCTGCCACTCACCTCCTGCTGTGAAGCCTGATTCCTAACAGCCCATGGACTGGTACCTGTCCATGGCCCAGGCACTGGGGACCCCTGCCCTAGAGGATGAAGTCCAAGTGTTATATGGTGGCATTCTGGGATGAAGTCTGCCTTTCCAGTGCTTTTCATCTGCAGTGCTTCTCTTCGCACACAGCGATCTTAGCTGTCTATGCCAGTTGGGTGCTATCCTCCATATGTGCTGTGAAAGTTGCCACCTCTACCTTTTATGGACAGTAGCCTTGACTATGAAGCAGGTTGCTGCTGGTGGAGTTGAATGAGTTCAAGTCACCACATCCCCATCCAGCAAGGGACAGTGTTGCTTGGGCCATAGTCAGGATCCTGGAGGTCAGCTTGACCTGAGAGCATTCATGAGAGTACTTAGGAAGCAGCAGCTCTCAGTTTCAATAGAAACTCAGTGTCAGTAGTTTGTGTCACTGGTCAAAGGAGTCCAGAGCCTTGATGCAAGGGGTTCAGGCCAAGCTTGGAGCTGGGTACTTGGTATGTGGGAGGCACTCAGGAAATGTTTGTTAAGAGATGTATAAATTCATGTATGAGCAACTCAGACCATCTCCACTGCTGCCGTTCTGGTCTGAGCCACTATTGTCTCCAGTCCAGGGTTTTGACATAGTGGTCTCTGTCTTCCTTTTCAGTGGGAGATAGCCCCCTCACAGCGGTCTACAAGGTCCTCCATGATCCAGCCCCTCATCTGATCTCTCTCCACATCTCCTACAACTTGGCTTCCTCCCTGCTCTAGCCGCACTAGCCTTCATGCTGTTCTCTGAACTTGTCATCCCTCCATCTCCTCAATTCTTGCTCTCTCTCCTAGGTGGTTGGCTTAACCTACATGATATTCACCAGTGTCACACAACTTACTCCTTGGCCTCCTTCAGGACGTCACTGAAATGTAGTCTTCCTATGGAGGCTTTTTCAACTGCCCTATCTAAAATTGCTCTTTTCCCACACAACTCCAGTCCTCTGCCATTATTTTTTTCCAGAGCACTTTGAAGTTTGAGAGATTTTTTTTTTTAACTTTAATTTTTTATTATGTTTTGTTTGGCTGCATCGGGTCTTAGTTACAGCATGTGGGATACAGTTCCCTGACCAGGAATCGAACCTGGGCCCCTTCCACTGGAGGCGTGGCATCTTAGCCACGGACCACCAAGTAAGTCCTGAGAGACATTTTATCTGTCTAAGAGACATTTTATCTGTCTATGATCTGCTTCCCTCCATGGAGGAAAGCTCATAAAGGTGTTTTTGCTATTTTGTTTGCATTAGTGCTAAGAATAGTTCTTGCCTGTCAGATCTGCAGTCATTTAGGTCAATCAATCAATGAGAATTTCACCATCCTTCCTAGTGAATTCTTCCTCTCTTATTTCCCCAAAGCACTTTCTCTATACCTAGTTGATAGTACATGATCGTTCTAGCAATAGAGAATTAATCTGTATGTTGCTTCCCTCTCCCACTAGAATGGGTATCCAGTGCTGAATTTTGCATGAGCTCGTTGTGTTACCCCTCCAATTTATGATGCTTTGTTAAAGCAAAACAGGAACGTAAGTGTAAAACTTTTCCACAGTCCTCTCTCAAGGCCACTAATGACATTCACCAGGAACTGCACTTTCACTCTAAAAGAATCCTGATAGGTGTCATTTGCTCATACAGGAAAAGTTCATCTTACCTTGGTGATGCTTTTTTATTTCACTTAAAAAAATTATTTTGGAGTATAGTAAATTTACAATGTTGTGTTAGTTTCAGGTAAACAGTAAAGTGAATCATATATATATATGTTTATATACCTCCACTCTTTTTTAGGCTCTTTTCCCTTATAGATCATTACAGAGTATTAGTAGAGTTCCCTTCATTGTACAGTAGATCCTTATTAGTTATCTGTTTTATATATAGTAGTGTGTTTATCAATTCCAATCTCCCAATTTATCTCTCCCCCTTCAGTAACCATAAGTTTTAACATGTTTTTTAAAAATGAATTGTATTTATGCTCTTAGAGACATTTTATTATCATTTATTTGCTCCTGCTTAACCACTATTGTTTCACATTCAAAATCAATCATTTCTTAAACACTAAGTAGTTCCATTCTAGCTGTTTGTGTGGATCACAACAAACTGGAAAATTCTTAAAGAGATGGGAATACCAGACCACCTGACTTGCCTCCTGAGAAACCTGTACACAGGTCAGAAAACAACAGAACTGGACATGGAACAATGGATTGGTTTCAAATTGGGAAAAGAGTACATCAAAGCTGTATACTGTCACCCTGCTTATTTAACTTCTATGCAGATTATATTATGTGAAATACTGAGCTGGATGAATCACAAGCTGGAATCAAGATTGCTGGGAGAAATATCAATAACCTCAGATATGCAGATGATATCACCTTAATTGCAGAAAGCAAAGAGAAACTAAACAGCCTCTTGATAAGGGTGAAAGAGGAGAGTGAAAAAATTGGCTTAAAAGTCAGCATTCAAAAAACTAAGATCATGGCGTCTGGTCTCATCACTTCATGGCAAATAGATGGGGAAACAATGGAAACAGTGACAGATTTTATTTTCTTGGACTCTAAAATCACTGCAGACAGTGACTGCAGCCATGAAATTAAAAGATGCTTGCTCCTTGGAAGGAAAGTTATGACCAACCTAGACAGCATATTAAAAAGCATGAAATGTCACTTTGCCAACTAAACATCCATATAGTCAAAGCTGTGGTTTTTCCTGTAGTCATGTGTGGATGTGAGAGTTGGACCATTAAAAAGGCTGAGCACCAAAGAATTAATGCTTTTGAACTGTGGTGTTGGAGAAGACTCTAAAGACTCTTCTTGGAGGAGAGTCAAACCAGTCAATTCTAAAGAAAATCAGTCCTGAATATTCATTGAAAGGACTGATGCTGAAGTTCCAGTACTTTGGCCACCTGATGTGAAGAGCCGACTCATTGGAAAAATCCCTGATTCGTGGAAAGATTGAGGGCAGGAAGAGAAGGGGGCAACAGAGGATGAGATGGTTGGATGGCAACACGAACTCAATGGATGCAAGTCTGAGCAAACTCTGAGAGATAGTGAATGACAGGGAGGCCCGGCATGCTGCAATCCAGGGGGGTCCCAAAAACAAATGAACAGCAACATTTTACTGTAATATATAATATGTGCTCAGTTTCTTAGTCATGTCCAACTCTTTTCGACCCCATGGACTGTAGCCCAGCAGGCTCCTCAGTCCATGGGATTTCTCAGGCAAGAGTACTAGAGTGGGGTGCCCATTTCCTCTTCCAGGGATCTTCTCTAAATGGGGATCAAACCCTACCCTCCTGCATTGTCAAGTGAATTCCTTACCACTGAGCCACCTGGGAAGCCCGATATATAGTAAGTAACCTTATACATTGTGGTACAATATAGTTTTTTCTTGTTGTTACTATGGAAATGTTGTTAACAAGTTTACTTAAGATTTAGAGACATAAAATATTATTTTCAAATGTTACAAAATTTTGAAAAAGATGTTCTTTTACCTCAGAAATTGAAAACAAAATTAAAACTTTTGGTTTAATAAAAGATTTTTTTTGGAAAATTGTTAGAAAAAAGAAAAGAGAAACTTTGGCTGGTTAAATAAATTTTCTGGAGAAATAGGTGGAATGACAGAACAAAAAAGAAAAGAATTTCGGAACTAGAATACTCAGCAGAATGCAGCACAGATGTGTCGTTAATGGAGCAGTGTGTTAATTTACCTTCCGCCTCAACGTCAACTCTAAAAGAAAAATTTGAAGAACAACTTGAAGTGGAGAAAACACTGAAGAATCTTTTAAGTTGAACATTCTATTTGCCATCCAGGTTCATGGCCATCTAATTTGAATATGAAACAAAAAAACATGCCATTTTTGTAGAACATTATCCAGTTTTTGTAGGAAAGTATAACATTCCCAAAGAAACTGTACGCAAGAATATTTCACATAATGATTATTCACAAATTGTCCCAAATGTTGAAACTGATTAGATTGTGGTTGTTTTTACCTCAAAAGATTCTATTTTTTGGTCTATATTTTAAGTACTTTGGGGACAGAAGAAGAGCCACCAATGACTGAGAAAGTCCTCAGTGGCTGTCAGCTTTAATTACAGATTTTTACTAAGCATTGAAAAAAAAATGAAATGCATGTCAACAGTAATGGAAGTATTCAAAATGGAAATTTTATATAGAAAAATTTTATAACTATCAATTCTACCAGAGATGATTTGAAAAAGAGAAAAATATTGGTGTACTATGGAGGCCTCTTAATATATATGATTCAGTTTTTGGCAAAGCTATGTTTTAACATTGAGAAGGTTTTTCAAGGAACTCTATGAATGAGATAATGCTAATTTGCTGTATTTTGCAGAAACTATCGCAGAATTTTATATTATGGAAGACATTTGCACAGAATAAAAATACTGGCAACATAACATACTTCTTAGGGGATGGAATGAAAAAAAACAAAATTGTAACAGAATAGTTTGGATCAAAACAAATATAAAACACAATTTAATCATTTTAGATAAAAATCTCTAATATAGGCCAGGTAAAGAGAAATTGTTGTTAGGTGGGTGGATTATAGAAGTGCATATATTTCCATATGTGAACTTTTGGATTGGAATTTCCCATGTAAATGAAATAAAGAAGACTTATGTACATTTCTTGTGGACTAAACCACTTGAAAATGCACTTAATAAATGTAAAAACAATTTGAGGGGCCAAGGCTGTAAGTATGTATAGAAGGCACAACAGATTACACAAAAGAGCCTTTAGCTCCTTATTTGTACATTCTTTACAGTTGATAGTTAACAGCACAGTTAAAAAAAATTTTTTGATAACAATAAATTTTCTGTCTTTCAAGAATTAACCCACTGGTTTTTTATTTCAGTTAAACAGTGAATTATATTTAAAACACATTTACTAAAAATTAAAAACTTAAAAACCTTTGTCAAATATGTGATTGGGAAGAAAATTGATAACATCACATCATTAAAAACTAAATTAGAGGAAGTGTGTTGTGCATTTTTAGAAATTGCCAACGGTGTTGCTGCTGCTGCTAAGTTGTTTCAGTCGTGTCTGACTCTGTGTGACCCCATAGACGGCAGCCCACCAGGTTCCCCCATCCCTGGGATTCTCCAGGCAAGAACACTGGAGTGGGTTTCCATTTCCTTCTCCAGTGCATGAAAGTGAAAAGTGAAAGTGAAGTCGCTCAGTCCTGTCCGACTCTTCGCGACCCTATGGACTGCAGCCTACCAGGCTCCTCCACCCATGGGATTTTCCTGGCAAGAGTACTGGAGTGGGGTGCCATTGGCTTCTCCAGCCAATGATGTTAAAGATACCTAAACATATAGATGGTGCTTCCCAGGTGCTTCCCACTAGTGATAAAGAACCTGCTTGCCAATGCAGGACATACGAGAGATGTGGTGTGGGGATCTTTGATCCCTGAGTGGGGAAAATCACCTGGTTAAGGGCATGGCAACCCAGTCCAGTATTCTTGCCTGGAAATCCCATGCTCAGAGGAGTCTGGTGGGCTATAGTCCATAGGGTCCACAGATTTTGGACATAACTGAGTGCACACATACAAGTAAACATATAGATATATTGATACTACTACTACTACTACTAAGTCACTTCAGCTGTGTCCGACTCTGTGTGACCCCCATAGACGGAAGCTCACCAGGCTCCCCCGTCCCTGGGATTCTCCAGGCAAGAACACTGGAGTGGGTTGCCATTTCCTTCTCCAATGCATGAAAGTGAAAAGTGAAAGTGAAGTTGCTCAGTCATGTCCGACTCTTAGCGACCCCATGGACTGGAGCCTACCAGGCTCCTCCATCCATGGGATTTTCCAGGCAAAAGTACTGGGGTGGGGTGCCATTGCCGATTGATAGTATAGATGAATAAAGAATAATAACATGCAATATGAGTATAGTAAATTATAATAATGCATATTATTAAATTCTAATAATGCAGAATAATAGTTTGTAGTAATGATATCTTAATCATTGCTAGTTCTACATAATAATAACTTATGCTTCTCATTTTAAAAAGTTTTCAGTATCAAAAGACTTTTCTTATCGTAGCCATCATCAAGTCATCGCTCAGGAGTTTGCAAAAGGGTTAGTCAGTAAACATTTTAGACTTTATGGGCCATTTGGTCTCTGTTCAGTTACTCAGCTCTACTGCTGCAGAGTAAAAGTTGCTATTTGTTGTTCAGTCACTAAGTTGTGTCCAACTCCTTGTGAGCCCATGGACTGCAGCACACCAGGTTTCCCTGTCTTTCGCCATCTTCTGGAATTTGCTCTAACTTACGTCCATTGAGTTAGTGATGCCATCCGACCATCTCATCCTCTGTCATCCCCTTCTCCTCCTGCCTTCAATCTTGCCCAGCATCAGGGTCTTTTCAAATGAGTCAGCTGTCTATATGAGGTGGCCAAAGTATTGGAGTTTCAGCTTCAGCATCAGTCCTTCCAATGAACACCTAGGACTGATCTCCTTTAGGATGGACTGGTTGGATCTCCTTGCAGTCCAAGGGACTCTCAAGAGTCTTCTCCAACACCACAGTTCAAAGGCATCAGTTCTTTGGTGCTCAGCCTTCTTTATGGTCCAGTTCTCACATGGGTATAAGACTATTGGAAAAACCATAAAAGTTGCTATAGACAATACAAAGCAAATGAGCAGGACTATGTTCCAGTAAAATTTTATTGGTGGGTGCTGATAGTCTAATTTCATAAAACTTTCAGGTGTCATGCAATACTGCTAACATTTTTTCTTATCATTTAAAAATGCAAAAACAATTCTTAACTTATGGACTGCATAAAACAGATGGGTGGGTCAGACTTGGCCCTGGAGCCATTGTTAGCAGACCTCTGTTCTAGATGACATATTTACTTTGAAATCTGTAGAAATGAGTTAATACAAATACCTAAAAATTTACAGCTGAAATTGAGTGATGAACATGCCAACCTACTGATGGGATATCATCACGCAGCATTAATTAATGCACACAGTTCCAGGTACATATCTGGCCCCAGTTTATGTTTATCTCTGTCAGTATTAGTGCCAGTGGAGAATTTATTATCATATTGAAAAAAATTTATTAAACATGCTTTAATGTCTACAACGGAGAAGGCAATGGCAACCCACTCCAGTACTCTTGCCTGGAAAATCCCATGGATGGAGGAGCCTGGGGTACAGTCCGGGGGAGCCTGGTGGGCTGCCGTCTATGGGGTTGCAAGGCACAGAGTTGGACACGACTGAAGTGACTTAGCAGCAGCAGCAGCAGGGTCTACAATATTACAACAAACTGTATTCTAGCTCAGCCACCATGTCTACAGAATGAGACATAGTTACAAATAAATATCAAAGTTGCTATAGCAAATTTCTTTGCCAGGGAAGAATGATGTATAATTGTTTTAGACAAATTACTACAGTAGAATTAATTGTAATTCTTTTTTTTTTTTACTGTGTTTCAATTTTGAATTTTGTACTTCATGTTCAGGAGTTTGACTTGTGAATTGGATAAAGAATGACTTCACACCTGCATTTGTTATAACAGAAGTGAACACTATGAAAAGAGAAAGTGTTAGTCGCTCAGTCGTGTCCAACTCTTGGAGACCCCATGGACTGTAGCCCACAAGGCTCCTCTGTCCATGGAATTCTCTAAGCAAGAATACTGGAGTGAGTAGCCATTCCCTTCTTGAGGGGATCTTCCCAACCCAGGGATCAAACCTGGGTTTCCTGAATTGCAGGCAGATTCTTTACCTTCTGAGTCACCAGGGAAGCCCAATAAACACTACACTACCTTTACAACTTCCACATGTCTTCTTTCTGAGGGAGAGATTAAAAAAAAAAAAAAAAGCCAGAAAGAAAGACACCAATACAGTATACTAACGCATATATATGTGGAATTTAGAAAGATGGTAACAATAACCCTTGTATGTGAGACAGCAAAAGAGACACAGATGTATAGAACAGTCTTTTGGACTCTGTGGGAGATGGAGGTGGGGGATGATTTGGGAGAATGGCATTGAAACATGTATAGTATCATATAGGAAACGAATTGCCAGTCCAAGTTCGATGCAGGATACAGGCTGCTTGGGGCTGGTGCACTGGGACAACCCAGAGGGATGGTACAGGGAGGGAGGAGGGAGGGGAGTTCAGGATTGGGAACATGTGTACACCCGTGGCGGATTCATGTTGATGTATGGCAAAACCAATACAATATTGTAAAGTAATTAACCTCCAATTAAAATAAATAAATAAAATCAAACAAAACAAACTTCTGTGGATCTCTTGTGTGGACCAATGGAAGCCAGTCCTTGGCAGGGATGGAGAGCTGCATCCAGAACGGTCCTAAAGGAGAGGTTTCACAAAGGTTCACAAGGCATGGCTCCTGGCCTTAGGACACTTCTGGGATAGTCTGAAGATGTATGTTTTGCAGCCCTAACATTTATTTTAAAGCATTCCTCCCTGTTACTTTCTTCCATTGTTGTACTGCAGTGCAGTCCAGGGTTTTACTTACAAACAAAAGCAGCTATGTAAAATTTACCCTACCTAAGAGCAATAAAGCAAAAATGGATGAAAAAATAGAAGCCACTCTGTCAGTACGCTGTGATGTGTAAAATTTTACATTGTGTGAGTTTTTATTGTTAATTCTACCTCCTGTCGTTAATCACACATGGTAGAGTCCAGAAGCTTCACAGACTGTGCTGGGATTAGCCTACTGTCTTAAGGACAAAGATTAGTTAGGTTGACAACTTGTTATTTTTGACAAGACCTGTCAGCTCTATGATCAATAAAAATGTAAACTGAAGAGGTATTCAGGTACAAAAAGAAATTCCTCAAAGCTAAAGCTCATTGACTTTTAGAAAAAAACACAAAATCCTCTAGCATTGTAGAGTCAAACAAAACTTTTAAAGAAATAATCCTTGAAACTCGTGGAGGCTGTTTGAAGATAAAAGAAGAGCTGTTTATGAGCCAATGATGAAAGTGTGTAAAGGGCCACAGGTATTTTGCAGTACACATCTGGAGATCTCATTAGAGTCTGAAAGCACCTTGGGGAAAAGTAGTTCTTTAAAGTAGGAAAGGTTGGCTGAGCTTGAGTGGGATGAGTCACACCTGGAAGCAAGGATCTGAGGGGAGTTCTTGCCCTGGTGGTAGTGCGTAGACCGATAGGAGTCAGTCTTACACGTCAGTGTAGTTATTGGTTCTTATTTTAAACCTTTTAAAATCATGACTATATAAAGGTAAAGACCCAGTGCAACCATGCCTTTTAAACCTTTTGTATGTTCTTGGCATTTCCCTGTCTATTTGGAAACTTTTTCTGTTTCAGAATTTGTATGATAAATAGTTCAGTGATACAGTATCCAGTCTGACAGTGTTTATTGATTTGTACATATCCTTTTTCTCCATTCTGGGTAAATTCATTTTCAATAATATGATGAACTCGTTGACCCTCACAGGACAAAAAGACAAAGCTATACGAAATATACTAGATGCTACCTGGCTTTCTTCCTACAGAAATGGCATAAGCCATTCTATAGAGGATAATTTCTATGATCCTCTATAGAAAATTCCATGTAATTGCAAAAGGAGATGCTGAAATAAAACTAAGAGCTGAAATAGCAAAAATGAAAAATTAATAAAACAGCATTTAAGGGACTTCCCTGGTTGTCCAGTGCTTAAGATTTCACCTTCACCTGCGGAGGTCTCGGGTTCGATCCCTGGTTGTGGAAATAAGATCCTGCATGTGTGTGAAAGTGAAAGCCACTCAGTCATGTCTGACTCTTTGTGACCCCATGGACTATACAGTCCCTGGAATTCTCTAGGCCAGAATACTGGGGTGGGTACCCTTTCCCTTCCCCATGGGATCTTCCCAACCCAGGGATTGAACCCAGGTCTCCCACATTGTGGGTGGATTCTTTACCAGCTGTGCTATAAGGGAAGTCCAAGAATACTGGAGTGGGTAGCCTATCCCGTCTCCAGCGGATCTTCCCGACCCAGGAATCAAATCAGGGTCTCCTGCATTGCAGGCAGTTTCTTTACCACATGAGTTATCAAGGAAGCCCTGCATGTGTGTGGCACATACAAAAGATGAAAAGCAAAAAAAGACATTCCCATTAAAAAAAAATCAACATTAAAATCAAAATTATTTCTTCAAAATAATGAATAAATTAGTAAACTACTGACATGATTTATTTAAAAAACTTGTTCAACTTGATAAGAAAGTAGTAAATTTAGTTAAAAATCAGGAATGCAAAAGATCATTGAGAACCTGTTTTAAATAATTTCTATTATTTAGCTACCAACGGTATTCTTCACAGAGCTAGAACAAATAATTTCTCAATTTGTATGGAAATACAAAAAACCTCGAATAGCCAAAGCTATCTTGAGAAAGAAGAACGGAACTGGAGGAATCAACCTGCCTGACTTCAGGCTCTACTACAAAGCCACAGTCATCAAGACAGTATGGTACTGGCACAAGGACAGAAATATAGATCAATGGAACAAAATAGAAAGCCCAGAGATAAATCCACGCACATATGGTCACCTTATCTTTGACAAAGGAGGCAAGAATATACAATGGATTAAAGACAATCTCTTTAACAAGTGGTGCTGGGAAAACTGGTCAAACACTTGTAAAAGAATGAAACTAGAACACTTTCTAACACCATACACAAAAATAAACTCAAAATGGATTAAAGAGCTAAATGTAAGACCAGAAACCATAAAACTCCTAGAGGAAAACATAGGCAAAACACTCTCTGACTTACATCACAGCAGGATCCTCTATGACCCACCTCCCAGAATATCGGAAATAAAATCAAAAATGAACAAATGGGACCTAATCAAACTTAAAAAGCTTCTGCACAACAAAGGAAACTATAAGCAAGGTGAAAAGACAGCCTTCAGAATGGGAGAAAATAATAGCAAATGAAGCAACTGACAAACAACTAATCTCAAAAATATACAAGCAACTTCTACAGCTCAATTCCAGAAAAATAAATGACCCAATCAAAAAATGGGCCAAAGAACTCAATAGACATTTCTCCAAAGAAGACATACAGATGGCTAACAAACACATGAAAAGATGCTCAACATCACTCATTATCAGAGAAATGCAAATCAAAACCACTATGAGATACCATTTCACGCCAATCAGAATGGCTGCTATCCAAAAGTCTACAAGCAATAAATGCTGGAGAGGGTGCGGAGAGAAGGGAACCCTCTTGCACTGTTGGTGGGAATGCAAACTAGTACAGCCACTATGGAGAACAGTATGGAGATTCCTCAAAAAACTGCGAATAGAACTGCCTTATGATCCAGCAATCCCACTGCTGGGCATATACACTGAGAAAACCAGAATTGAAAGAGACACATGTACCCCAATGTTCATAGCAGCACTGTTTGCAATAGCCAGAACGTGGAAGCAACCTAGATGTCCATCCACAGATGAATGGATAAGCAAGCTGTGGTACATATACACAATGGAGTATTACTCAGCCATTAAAAAGAATACATTTGAATCAGTTCTAAGGAGGTGGATGGAACTGGAGCCTATTATGCAGAGTGAAGTAAGCCAGAAACAAGAACACAAATACAGTATACTAACGCATATATATGGAATTTAGAAAGATGGTAAAAATAACCCTATTTATGAGACAACAAAAGAGACACTGATGTATAGACCAGACTTTTGGACTCTGGGACCAGGAGAGGGTGGGATGATTGGGGAGAATAGCATTGAAATATGTATAATATTATATCTGAAATGTATTAATTGTTCAAACTAAACACTATCATGTTACAATTTGTTCATACTAGATGTTTGTAATGTTTCTGATAATCAATAAAAGAGATTCTTGATCAGAAAAAAATAAAAAAATAAATAAATAATTTCTATTATTTCTAGTTCATACTAATATATTTGATAATCAAATGATTAATTATAAAAATAATGTAACTCAAATAAGCACTAGAAATAAGGAACATAAACTGACTATTCAAAGAGGAAGAAACAGAAAAATGTTACTATGTGATTTAAAATTGGTATTCCCAAAGGCTATGAAACTATGAAATTCCAAATTTCCAAAAATAGATTCTTTAGAAGATGTATTTTTCTAAAATATGTTGCCTAATTTATTTAATAGGGCAAATATAGTTTTGAATTTAAATGTAAGAATACTATAAACTGTAAAAGAAAAAGTAAACATAGGCAAATATTTCGGAGAAGGCAATGGCACCCCACTCCAGTACTCTTGCCTGGAAAATCCCATGGATGGAGGAGCCTGGTAGGCTGCAGTCCATGGGGTCGCTAGGAGTCAGACATGACTCAGCGACTTCACTTTCACTTTTCACTTTCATGCATTGGAGAAGGAAATGGCAACCCACTCCAGTGTTCTTGCCTGGAGAATCCCAGGGACGGGGGAACCTGGTGAGCTGCCGTCTATGGGGTCACACAGAGTCGGACACCACTGAAGCGACTTAGCAGCAGCAGCAGGCAAATATTAAAGATAAACTATAGGAAACTTAGCAAGTAAAATATAGTCATAGAGCAGATGAATAATATGTTCCAGTCAAAATGGGCTATTGCAACAAAGTGATGACTCTGTGTCACAAAGATACTGCTCATCAGATTAACAGGAAAGAAAACAAAAGCCCTCAATGTAAGCTAAATTGATTCTAAGAAGTTATTCAGTGAAATGTGCCATTTTTTCTTGATTCAGTCACATAACTAAACTGTTAAAAATTTTATTTATTTAAAGTCATTAAAATGGTTTTTAATACTATACATTTAGAATGAATATGTATTACATTCACTTATGGAATTCTAAAACTTGAACCAGGAATAGGATGAGGATCAGATCAGATCAGATCAGATCAGTCTCAGTCGTGTCCGACTCTTTGCGACCCCATGAACTGCAGCACGCCAGGCCTCCCTATTCATCACCAGCTCTCGGAGGTCACTCAGACTCACATTCATCGAGTCAGTGATGCCATCCAGCCATCTCATCCTCTGTCATCCCCTTCTCCTCCTGCCCTCAATCCCTCCCAGCATCAGAGTCCTCTCCAATGAGTCAACTCCTTCGCATGAGGTGGCCAAAGTACTGGAGTTTCAGCTTTAGCATCATTCCTTCCAAAGAAATCCCAGGTCTGATCTCCTTCAGAATGGACCGGTTGGATCTCCTTGCAGTCCAAGGGACTCTCAAGAGTCTTCTCCAACAGCACAGTTCAAAAGCATCAATTCTTCGGCGCTCAGCCTTCTTCACAGTCCAGCTCTCACATCCATACATGACCACAGGAAAGACCATAGCCTTGACTAGGCGAACCTTTGTTGGCAAAGTAATGTCTCTGCTTTTGAATATGCTATCTAGGTTGGTCATAACTTTCCTTCCAAGGAGTAAGCGTCTTTTAATTTCATGGCTGCAGTCACCATCTGCAGTGATTTTGGAGCCCAGGAAAAGAAAGTCTGACACTGTTTCCACTGTTTCTCCATCTATTTCCCATGTAGTGATGGGACCAGATGCCATGATCTTCGTTTTCTGAATGTTGAGCTTTAAGCCAACCTTTTCACTCTCCACTTTCACTTTCATCAAGAGGCTTTTTAGTTCCTCTTCACTTTCTGCCATAAGGGTGGTATCATCTGCATATCTGAGGTTATTGATACTTCTCCCGGCAATCTTGATTCCAGCTTGTGTTTCTTCCAGTCCAGCATTTCTCATGATGTACTCTGCAGAGAAGTTAAATAAACAGGGTGACAATATACAGCCTTGACGTACTCCTTTTCCTATTTGGAACCAGTCTGTTGTTCCATGACCAGTTCTAACTGTTGCTTCCTGACCTGCATACAGATTTCTCAAGAGGCAGATCAGGTGGTCTGGTATTCCCATCTCCCTCAGAATTTTCCACAGTTTATTGTGATCTACACAGTCAAAGGCTTTGGCATAGTCAATAAAGCAGAAATAGATGTTTTTCTGGAACTCTCTTGCTTTTTCGATGATCCAGCAGATATTGGCAATTTGATCTCTGGTTCCTCTGCCTTTTCTAAAACGAGCTTGAACATCAGGAAGTTCACGGTTCACATATTGCTGAAGCCTGGCTTGGAGAATTTTGAGCATTACTTTACTAGCGTGTGAGATGAGTGCATAGAGTGCTATTTAGCATAACACTTGAAATGCTGGTATTAGCTCTTTAAGATGAAAATGAAGTCAGACATATAAACAAAGACAAAAATATTCTAGGAATGATTTTTTTAAATGAAAGTAATAAATTACAAAAGTCAAAAAATTATGGAAATAACTGACACTATTAGAAGCTACAAATGAATTTAGCAAATTTTCAGAATATAAGAAAGCTCTAGTTATTATTTTATATAAAAACACATACATTCCATAATAAGGAAAAGATTTACTGGAGCCCCATCCCACCTGGATGAAGGGCATTTCTCCTATTCTAGCCCTTACAGCCTTTCTTTCTCCCGTCCTTATGTTGATATAAAGAAATACTTGAATAAATATGTAAATGGGGATAAAGAGACACATCTGTCTTGCACAGGAATTCCAAATAATTACTGTAGCTACTATATTTTCCAAGAAGAAATGCTTCTTCTTGGAAGAAGCATATGCATAGTGACTTCCTCCCCAAAACTACAGGATGGAAAGGGAGAAAGTAATAACTTATTTTAATTGGAAGATAATTACTTTAAAATATTGTGATGGTTTTTGCCAGACATCAGCATGAATCAGCCATGGGTATACATGTTTTCTGCCATCCTGAACTCCCCTCCTGTCTCCTTCCCCACCCTATCTCTTTGGGTTTCCCAGAGTACTGGCTTTGGGTGCCCTTCTTCATGCATCGAACTTGCACTGGTAATCTAGAAAATGATGATTTTAGTGTGGAGAATCTCTCTGACAAACACTGCCTTATCCAGGTGGTCACAGTCAGTGCAACCAGTGAGGTCTGGGTGATAGTTTGCACTCTTGACAGGATGTTGTGAAAATGGCATTTTACTTCTGTGGTCTGGTTCCCCCAAACCCAAAACATGAATGTAGTATGAGAAAAAAAAAATCAGAAAAATCCCAATTGACAGATGTATTCATCTGCCTGGGCTGCCCTAACAAAGTACCATAAACTGGGCAGCTGAAACAACAGGAATTGATTTTCTTATGTTCTGGAGGTTGGAGCCTGAGCTCGGGGTCCTGCATGGCCAGGTTCTGGGTGGGCTCTCTTCTCGGTTTGTAGACGGCACCTCCATGCTGTGTCCTCACACAGTGGAGAGAGCTCTGCTGTGTCTGTCCCTTTCTATGGGGTGTCAGCCCTGTTGGATTAGGACTCATACGACCTCATTTACCTTTTATTATCTCCTCCTCTTAGGTCACAGTCACAATTCAGGGTTAAGGCTTCAATACATGAGTTTTGGGAAGATGTCATCCAGTCCATTGCAAGGGACTATTCTACAAACTACCTGACCAGTACTTCTCAAAGGTATTAAGGCGATCAAAAATCAGGTCAGCCTGAGAAACTGTTACAGTCAAAAAGGAGTCTAAGGAGACATGATGGCAAATGCAGTCTGATGTCCTGGATGGGATCTTGCAACAGAAAAAGGACATCAGGTAAAACTTAGAGGTAAGTAAACTATGGACTTTGGTTGATAATAATGATTTGATCGTGGTTCATTATTTGCAACCAGTGTACCATGTTGATATATTAGAATAGGGGAATAGGCATATGGGAACTCTGTGCCATCTCTGTAGTTTCCTGGTAGAACATCTAAAACTGTTCTAAAAATAAACTTACTATGTTAATTATTATTATAATAAAAATTAAAGCCTATTATAATTTTCTGTTAGAACACCTAAAACTGCTCTAAAAATAAAGCTTATTATTAAAAAACTTTATGCCATTGGATTAAAAAGAGAAAACATAATTACATTGAAATTTTAGGGGAATTCACAAAATAAGAGAATGAAAGATTATATATCAGGAATACTAGAATAGTAGAGAATGGCATCACTAATCACTAAATGTAATACAGGGATAACTGGTGACTGGTATAGAGAAGAGCTGAATATTGACAAAGACACCAAATATTACAGTGAGAAACTCCAGATTTTATCACTGGGTAAGGCACTAAAGGCACTAAGGCACTTGGATAAAGAAGATCCTACTATATAGCATAGGGAACTATAGTCAATATTCTGTGATAAGCCATGATAGAAAAAGAATAGAAAAAAGAATGTATATATACATATATGTGTGTGTATGTGTATATACACACATGTATATATAAATATACATATATAACTGAATCACTTTATTGTATAGGGGAAATTAATACAGCATTGTAGATCAGCTATACTTCAATTTTAAAAAAGTAAGGCATTAAAAAGCAGAAAAGACAGGCGACACTTAACTCCCTTTAATTGTTGTTTTTTTAAAACTGATCCTGATTTACATGATATACTTTCCCTTCACCTAATATCCTAGTTCTGTTTATATTCTGACATTATTATATTATGTGTGTTCCAGTGTAAACTTCCTCTACCACCTTTGGGAACAAGCTAGGAAATTGATAATTGGATAATAAATCCCAGCTATTGAAGAAACAAGACTATCATGATAGATAAAATGAAAGATTCCAATGTGGGTCTGCCTTTTTTCTGACCTATTCCGAGCTTATTTTTCTGACAAACCACACAACAACCCACATAGACGTAAGAGCTAGGCACTGAGCAGTTCACTTCAGGCTGGTCCAGATCCGCTCTCAATATGATCCCCTTCTGATTCCTCCATAGCAATCTGACCTCAGTCAACCCAGCCGTCCCATTGTGTGCGCGGATTGGCCAGCTTCAGTGGCTCCCTCAGACTCTCTGTCATCATGAACTGTACATGTGCCTGCCCTATGGACAACCCTGTTGGCTATGATGAGCTCTGCCAGACTCTGCCTGTATCCCCAGACCTGGACCTTAGACAAGGAGATTTAAATATATAAAGCTAAAAAGTTCCTCTGTCCATGGAATTCTTCAGGCCAGATTACTAGAGTGGGTAGCCGTTCCCTTCTCAAGGGAATTGTCCCAACTCAGGGATTGAACCCAGGTCTCCAGCATTGCAGATGGATTCCTAATTGCCCGAGCCACCAGGGAAGCTGCTATATAATGATAATAGGATGAAATTTCAAATAAAACAACAGAATAACAATAGATAAATTTGTTAGAAAAATATATGTACTATGTATTTGTTGTTGTTCATTTGCTAAGTTGTGTCCAGCTGTTTGCAACTCCACAGACTGCAGCACCCCAGGCTGCCCTGTCCTTCATTATCTCATGGGGTTTGTTCAGACTCATGTCCATTGTGTCGATGATGCCATCCAGCCATCTCATCCGCTGTTACCCCCTTCTCCTCCTGCCTTCAATCTTTCCCAGCATCAGGGTCTTTTCCAATGAGTTGGCCTTTTGCATCAGGTGGGCAAAGTATTGGAGCTTCAGCTTTAGCATCAGTCCTTCCAGTGAATATTCAGGGTTGATTTCCTTTAGGGTTGACTGGCTCGATCTCCTTGCAGCCCAAGGGATTCTCAAGAGTCTTCTCCAGCACTATGGTTCAAAAGCATCAATTCTTCAGCACTTAGCCTTCTTTAAGGTCCAACTCTCATATCCATACATGTCAGTCAGTCAGTTCAGTTGCTCAGTTGTGTCTGACTCTTTTCGACCCCATGGATTGCAGAAAGCCAGACTTCCCTTCCCATCACCAACTCCCGGAGCTTACTCAAACTCATGTCCGTTGAATTGGTGATGCCATCCAACCATCTCATCCTCTGTCATCCCCTTCTCCTCCTGCCTTAAATCTTTTCCAGCATCAGAGTCTTTTCCAATAAGTCAGTTCTTCACATCAGGTGGCCAAGGAATTGGAGTTTCAGCTTCAGAGTCAGTCCTTCCAATGAATATTCAGGACTGATTTCCTATAGGATGGACTAGTTGGATCACTTTGCTGTCTAAGGGACTCTCAAGAGTCTTCAACATCACAGTTCAAAAGCATCAGTTCTTCAGTGCTCAGCTTTCTTTATAGTCCAACTCTCACTTCCATACATGACTACTGGAAGAACCATAGCTTTGACTAGACAGACCTTTGTTGGCAAAGTAACGTCTCTGCTTTTTAATATGCTGTCTAGGTTGGACAAAGCTTTTCTTCCAAGGAGCAAGCCTCTTTTAATTTCATGGCTGCAGTCACCATCTGCAGTGATTTTGGAGCCCAAGAAAATAGAGTCTCTCACTGTTTCCACCCTTTCCCCATCTATTTTCCATGAAATGATGATACTAGATGCCATGATCTTCATTTTTTGAATGTTGACTTTAAGCCAGCTTTTTCATTCTCTTCTTTCACCTTCATCAAGAGGCTTTTCAGTTCCTCTTTTACTTTCTGCCATTAGAGTGGTATCATCTGCATATCTGAGAGTCTTGAGGTTATTGATATTTCTTCTTGATTCCACCTTATGATTCACCCAGCCTAGCATTTCACATGATGTACTCTTCATGTAAATTAAATGAGTGGAGTGACAATATACAGTCTTGACATACTCCTTTCCCAATTTTGAACCAGTCTGTTTTTCCAAGTCTAGTTCTAACTATTGCTTCCTGACCTGCATACAGATTTCTCAGGAGGCAGTAAGGTGGTCTGGTACCCCCATCTCTTTAAGAATTTCCCACAGTTTGTTGTGATCCACACAGTGAAAGGCTTTAGCATAGTCAATGAAGCAGAAGTAGATATTTTTTGGAATTCCCTTGCTTTTCCTAAGATCCAACAGATATTGGCAATTAAAATATAATATGAAAGTTGTAGTGGTGCTATATAAATTTATATATAAATGTGTCATACCAATGTTGTTGTTGTCTAGTCACTAAGTCATGTCTGACTCTTTGTGACCCCATGGACCGTTTCTCTCCAGGCTCCTCTGAACATGGGATTTCCCAGGCAAGAATAATGGAGTCCGTTGCCATTTCCTTCTCAAAGGGATCTTCCTGACGCAGGGATCGAACCCATCTCTCCTGCATTGGGAGGTGGATTCTTTACTTCTGAGCCACCAGGGAAGCCCAGGTGCCATTATATACCTATTTAAATAACATAAATCAATAACAATAGCAGAAACCCGGTGGCAGTTGGTGGGCACAATCCTAAAGAACTACCAGCATTGTAAATTGCCTTAGTCTTTTTGGAGAATAGTCTGGCATACGTTGAAGAAAAAAAGCTTTAACACTATTTCTTTGTTTTCACGTTGCGGTTTTGCTTCTAGGACTCTGCCCATCGTGGTGATGTTCAGACCAGGCTCTGGGGAGTTCTAGAGGAAAAGAGGGTGGGGGAGCTTAGGGTTTAGAGATTTTCTTTTGCAACTGCTCATGTGTTGTGTGTGTGGGAGTGTTTTAAATTAAAATTTGGGTAAACAAAGTGTTTGGATGAAGCTAAAATTTAGTTGAAGCTAGTGCTCTATGGAAGTATCGCTCAAGAGAAAAATGTAAATTACATGACAATATTAAAAATAACTCAGTTTAAAATGGGAGAAAATAAGTGTGTGTTCAGTCACTCAGTCGTGTCTGACTCTTTGCAACTACATGGACTGTAACCCACCAGGTTCCTCTCTGTCTATGGGATTCTCCAGGCAAGAATAATGGAGTGGGTTGCCATTCCCTTCTCCAGAAGATCTTCCAGACCCAGGGATCGAACCTGGGTTTCCTGCATTGCAGGCAGACTCTTTACTGTATAAGCCAGCCAAAAAAAAAAAAAAAAAAAAGGCTAATAGCAATAGTATCACAAAGCAGCACCAAATAGTTATTCCAAGACACAAAAAAGGCAAGTATGGGCCCTATTTAGGCACAAAGGAATATTAAATAAAGTGAAGAAAAGTCAGAATACAAAACAATGCATGCATGATACAGTGACATAAAAATGTCCTTATGTATGAACAGTGACAGAAGTTGGAAGATAATATAGAGAAAATATAAATAGAGCTTTTAGTCCCCTTTTTCTATAAAATGATCCAGTGCAAACTTAAAAAATTATTCTTTATGTATATAGGAGAATATGGGATATTTCACCCAAACTTTCTTAGATGAGTGATCCAATTAAAATTATCATAATATACTTCTGTACAAGGGCAATATACCTGTTTCTGTACATTTCTGTAAAACTAATTAAGGATCTCGGAGCATGTTGGTTGAATCAGCTTGGCATTGTAAACCAGGTTCTCTGCACATTCACAAGAATTAACAACAAAGTGATGGATCTTTTCCATGTGGGAGCATTTTAGCATTTCAAAGTCAACATCCAATGAAAAAAACACACAGATGTATATGCAGCTGGAGAACAGTCCTGTTTTTCTTTTCTTGCTTTGGTAACGACATTTACATTCTCAGTTTTTGTCTGAATTGGGTTGTTGGTCTCCGTCATGGTCCTGATGAACCACAGTTTTAAGGTCTTCAGAAGAGGACACACGGTGACAAATTAATCTGACATTTGAAAATAATGAAATGCAGTGGGAAAAAAACACCCCACTCAAGATAAAATAGTGAACGCTGTGATGAGAGAGTAATGGTGATAGAGGGCAAGGTTCAGTGAGAAACCTTTTTTAAACTAAGAGTCTAAAAACTCCATAGGACAAGATGATTTGGCAAATGCTTGGTGAGGAGACAAATCTGGAAAGGCACTTCATAGAAAGGAACTGAGATGTAGTCTGAGGACTTCATTCCCAGATTTAAGGTGGCTTAGACAGTAAAGAATCTGCCTGCAATGCGGAAGACTGAGATTCGATCCCTGGATCAGGAAGATTCCCTGAAGAAGGGAATAGCAACCCACTCCAGTACTCTTGCCTGGAAAATTCCATGGACAGAGGAGCCTGGTGGGCTGCAGTCCATGGGGTCGCTAAGAGCAGACACTGAGCGACTTCCCTTTCACTTTTCACTTTCATGCATTGGAGAAGGAAATGGCAACCCATTCCAGGGTTCTTGCTTGGAGAATCCCAGGGATGGCAGAGCCTGGTGGGCTGCCGTCTATGGGGTCGCACAGAGTCAGACATGACTGATGTGACTTAGCAGCAGTAGCAGTAGATGGTAAAGAATCTGCCTGCAATGCGGAAGACCAGGTTCAATCCCTGGATCAGGAAGATTCCCTGAAGAAGGGAATAGCAACCCACTCCAGTATCCCTGAGTGAAGAATTCCATGGACAGAGGAGCCTGGCGGGCTATAGCAGGTGGGGTCGCAAAGAGTTGGACAGGACTGAGTGATTAACACAATAACAACATGGGTAAAAAAGGGAAGATTCAGGTGAAAGCTGCTGGCAGAGACTGTGGACTCTTGGAGAAGGAAGAAAGAAATGCTGTTCATTCGTTCACTTTCTGTCTCTAGGATCCGCAGTGAATTACCTAACTTCTCTGTGCTTTGGTTCTTTGTTTATAAATGGACAAAATGACTCTACCTATCTGACAGAGTTATGAGGATTAAATGAGGTTGTACAGTCCAGGCATGAAGTATGTTCTCAATAAGTGTTAGCTATTGTTACTTTTGGCAGAAATGGGGATTGCAGGAGTTTGCTAATGACTGAAAAATTCCATCATAAAATTTAGAGCTCTCCAGATAATCTGGGTTACAGAAAACCTCACAGTCTGCTGAATGGGGGCTACATTCCTACTTGTTAGGGCTTGCAAGAGATTGGTGGAACACAACCAAGCTGTTTAAATTGCAGAAGTCAAGTTCACTGAGATGCAAAGGCTGGCTACAGGCATAATTCTCTGTGTGTAGCATCTGAAGAGAGTCTCAGTTATGATTTATGAGGGTCCTGGTTAGGTCTTGGTTCTGACCACAGTGACTTGCAATAAAAATGAACCCAAAGCACATGGCTGGCCATTTGATCTGCTGATAATGTTGTTTTGCTAAAGCTAGGGAGGGGAGGGATATAGGAGGGGAAGGAAAGAGGATTGCTACCATTTTTTCCTTAACTTTGGAAAGAAAGCAAAGCAAAACAGAGAAATATATGTTCAAAGATTTTAAAAAATCCTTAAAAGAAAAAAATAGGAAATAATTTTTTGGCTGGCAGTTTTAATTCAACCCTAAAGTTCCTGCCCACATTCTAATCTTGGACAGTAAATTTGACAATTGGGAAACTCATCATGAGACCAGTGGTCAGACTTGACTGAGCCCATTAGAACCCTCCCATGACAACTGGATGACACCACTCTCATGGCAGAAAGTGAAGAGGGGCTAAAAAGCCTCTTGATGAAAGTGAAAGTGGAGAGTGAAAAGGTTGGCTTAAAGCTCAACATTCAGAAAACAAAGATCATGGCATCTGGTCCCATCACTACATGGGAAATAGATGGAGAAACAGTGGAAACAGTGTCAGACTTTCTTTTTCTGGGCTCCAAAATCACTGCAGATGGTGACTGCAGCCATGAAATTAAAAGACGCTTACTCCTTGGAAGGAAAGTTACGACCAACCTAGATAGCATATTCAAAAGCAGAGACATTACTTTGCCAACAAAGGTTCGCCTAGTCAAGGCTATGGTCTTTCCTGTGGTCATGTATGGATGTGAGAGCTGGACTGTGAAGAAGGCTGAGTGCCGAAGAGTTGATGCTTTTGAACTGTGGTGTTGGAGAAGACTCTTGAGAGTCCCTTGAGCTGCAAGAAGATCCAACCAGTCCATTCTGATGGAGATCAATCCTGGAATTTCTTTGGAAGGAATGATGCTAAAGCTGAAACTCCAGTATTTTGGCCACCTCATGCGAGGAGTTGACTCATTGGAGAGGACTCTGATGCTGGGAGGGATTGAGGGCAGGAGGAGAAAGGGATGACAGAGGATGAGATGGCTGGATGGCATCACTGACTTGATGGGTGTGAGTCTGGGTGACCTCCGGGAGCTGGTGATGGACAGGGAGGCCTGGCGTGCTGCGGTTCATGGGGTCGCAAAGAGTCAGACACGACTGAGCGACTGATCTGATCTGATGACGACTGGATTCTTTTTAGCATTTATTTTTTTTCTTCTTATGATCGTCTTTATCCAGAGTCCTTCATCTGGCAATGTCAAGCTTCTTTTTTTTAAAAAAAAAATATTATTTGTTTATTTGGCTGAGCCGGGCCTTAGTTGCCACATGTGGTTCCCTGACCAGGGATAGAACCCAAGCTGCTGGACCACCATCCAAGTCCCAAGCTGCTTTTTCATATGATTTTATTCATCCTATTTTTCGTAGCTCCATTAATCCTTTTCTGAGGCCCTATGTCCTAGTGACTCTTCAAAAATAATCATTCCTCTTATGTACATTGAAATGATTTACCTCGGTATCTTAAAAAAAATTTTTTTTTTTTTTCACTTCTAGAATATCCAGCTCCTCTGTCACATCCTGCAGTCCAAATACAAAGAGTCCCACAGATGTCACCTCCTCCATGGAACCTTTCACTCACCACCTCCTGACCCAGTGAAGGAATAGCTGGAATTCCCCAGAGAAGTGGTCCCCAACCTTTTTGATACAAGGGATCAATTTCGTGGAAGGTAGTTTTTTTGTGGACAGGGTGGAGGATGGTTTCAGGATGATTCAAGCAAATTGCATTTATAATTCAGTTTCTTTCTATTATTATTATATCAGATCCACCTCAGATCATCAGGCAATAGATTCTGGCGGTTGGGGACTCCTGTCCTAGAGCAATTAACACTAACTAGTTTTCTGACATTGACCTCCTCTTGTGTGTTTAAATTCTTTATGTTTATCTTCTCCATCCTACTACACTATTAAGCAGGCTGAGGGGTGAAAAAGAAAGAAAGAGCTAAGTTGTGTCCAGCTCTTGCAACCTATGGACTGTAGCCTGCCAGGATCTTCTGTCCATGGGATTTTCCAAGTAAGAATACTGGAATGGGTTGCTATTTCCTTATCCAGGGGATTTTCCTGACCCAAGAATTGATCCCAGGTCTCCAGCCTTGCAGGCAGATTCTTACTGACTGAGCTACATGGGAAGCTCCATGACTTAATTATCAATATTTGATGAATGAATAAATCTTTTACTTAAAACAATTCCTAACTTATATTTACTGTATAAGGTATCAAGCAAAGTAAAATAAAGGGACATGGTGTCATATGTGCAAATGTTATTGCCCCTTAAAAAGAAATCATCCATTGATTGTATACAGATGTCAAGATCTACTGAATAACAGAGATTTTATAAGTAAAAGGAAGTACAACTTTTATAGATTTTATTATTCTATGTGCAAATAATACTATGTTTCCACTTAGGTTTTCCATTTATAGTTTCTCTTTATTCAGAAAAAAGACTGGAAATCTGTAGCTTCATACTTCTGCCATTAACTTTTTGCATCATCCTGGGTAAATGATGATAGTGAAATATGTTTAGTATGGAGAATCCAGTCAATTCTCTCCACCCTTGCTGGTCTGAGCCACTGCCATCTTCTCATTCTGGAATGCTGCAGGCACCTGCTACTGGGCTCCACTGCCAGTGAAGAGCCTGCTGGGCTTTGTCCCTTCCTAACACAGTCGCTAGAGAGGTCCCTCTCCAGGGAGAATCAAGTCATGTCACCCTGTTGAGTCACTGCCATGACTCCTCATTTCACTCTAAGAAAAAACCAAGATCATGCTCATGTTTTTAGGGCTCCTCTTGATCTCTCTGGTCCCTGCTTCCCCTGAGACTTCATCTCCTGCTATTCTCCCCTTGAAGCTCCATCTGCATCGGCTCTCTGGCTCTTTCCCCAACTGGCCTTGCCTTTGCCCACCTTAGAGGCTGGGAGCTGGCTGTCCCTCTGTCCTCAAATGCTTTTCCCCAAACATATGAATGGTTAGTTTCCCCACTCCTTCAGGTCTTTGCTCCAAAGTCACCTTCTTATGAGGTTATTCTTTTTTAAAATTTTGTTTATATCTATTTGGCTGCACCAGGTCTTGTTTATGACACTTGGGATCTTCAGTCTTCATTGCGGCATGCGGGATCTTTGGTTATGGCATCTGAACTCAGCTGTGGCATGTGGGATCGAGTTCCCTGACAAGGGATTGAACTTGGGCCCCCTGCATGGGGAGCACGGAGTCTTAGCCACTGGACCACCAGAGAAATTGCTTATGTGGTCATTCTTGAACAACTTATTTGAAATCGCAAGCACGGCCCCTCTTTCCCTCCCAGCTGTCTGGGGGTCCCTTCCCCCCTTGCTCTATTTTATTCCCTAGCACGTGTCACTTATTATTTTTAAATGACTGTATCACTTATTTAGTATTTTATTGCTTCTTGTTTGTTTCTCCCTCTAATTCTAGTAAGCTCCATGTACGTTCACTGATACATCCCCACTGTCTACTGTGCTTGATGTAGAGCAAATGCTCCTAATATGTGTTAAAGGAAAAGAAGAACCCTTATAATGTGCCTCGCAGCAACTCTCTGATGTGAATATTTTTATAACCCCCATTTTAAGTTGAGGGAACTGAGGTTTTTAAGGGTTAAAATGCCCAAGGTCACATGGGTAGTCAGAGACAGAATTAGAATGCAAATCTAGGTGATCTGACTTCAGATACTATCCTGTCCCTGTCCTTAGCTCCACTGGGCCTCAGCCTCTTTGATGCTTATTTTAAAACTTGTTTCTTAAAATTTATTTTACTACTGACTCGATGAATGTGAGTCTGAGTGACCTCCGAGAGCTGGTGATGGATAGGGAGGCCTGGCGTGCTGCAGTTCATGGGGTCACAAAGAGTCGGACACGACTGAGCGACTGATCTGACCTGATCTGATCTGATAGTTGATTTACAGTGTTGTGTTAATTTCTGCTGTACAGCAAAGTGACTCAGTTATATATATATGTATCTCTTTTTCATATTCTTGTCCATTAGGGTTTATTACAGAATATGAACTATAGTTCTTTGTGTGATACAGTAGGACCTTATTGTTTATTCTCACATTCATTTTAATCAACATTATTATCACTCATAATTTTAAGAGTCAAAAAGCCCTACACAATCAGTAATGAAAAATGATTTCCTTGTTCCCTTTCCCTCCCCCTCCCCAGAAGCAAACACTGATAAGCCAAAGCTAATTTTTGGTTTTGGTATTTTCCTCCATATTCCTGAATAATATGCTACCATTTCTACTCTGATTTTTCCCTCCAGTTTTAGACATTATCTATTGACTTTTCATGTTGGAAGATGACGATTTTAGCCCTTTTCCCTCCCCTTCCTTCACATACACACGTACACACACATTATATATATATATATTTTTTTCCTAACCCCCTGACCTCCCAATATAGTTATATGATATATTTGGTTAGAATCAACAGGAAAGGTTATGTTGTTATTACCTCTGTAATTTATTCATAGATGAATTATATGCCTGTGCTGTGTTTTCCTTCTTTGCATATATTTCTGTAGTCCCTGGAGTTGTTTTGTTTGAAATTTGCTTTTTTAAAATAATAAATTGTACTTATCATGTTTGAACACCAAGGCCTTCACCACTTTAAAAAATGTTGAGTCCTTGAATATCTTTAATATTTGTATTCTGTCCTGACACTTGAATGATGATGTGGCTGCTAATAGAAATTTAGGCTGGAACTGATTTTCCCTCAGAATTTTGAAAGCATTACTCCATTAATTACTAGTGTTTGCCTGCTTTTATATCATTTGAGGCTGTTCTGCTCTGAGATTCCTTCATAGTTGACTTTTTTTTTCCTTTCTCTGAAACTGCGGTTGCTCTTCTCTTTATGCCCAGGGTTCTAAAACTGCTCAGTGATGTCCCTGGTGTGGCTCTATTTTCACTCAACATGCTGGACACTCAGACCCATGTTCTTCAACTCTAAGAGTTTTTCAATTGATTTTTCTCCCTTTATTTTTTCCCCCTTCTCTTTCAAGAAACCTAGTATTCTAATATTAGAGTTTCAGAATTTGCACCACTTCTCTTTTCTATTTTCCTTTTGCTGTACTTTCTAATGGTGTTTTCACCCTCTTTATCCAACTGGTAAACTATTGAGTTTTGTTTTAATTTGGCTGGGCCAGGTCTTAGGTGTGGCATGTAGGATCTGTGTCTCGGATGTGCAGTCTTTAGTTGTGGCACGCAGGATCTAGTTCCCTGTATCGGGATTGAAAGCTGAGCCCCTGCACTGGGAGTGCAGAATCTTAGCCCCTGGACCATCAGGAGAGTCCCTAACCTAGTGAGTTGATTTTCACTTACTCGTTCAGTTGTTGTGTCATGTCCGACTTTTGCAATCTCACGGACCACGGCACGCCAGGCCTCCCTGTCCTTCACCATCTCCCGCAGTCCACCCAAGTTCATGTCCATTGAGTCGGTGATGTCATCTAACCATTTCATCCTCTGCCGCCCTCTTCTCCTTTTGCCTTCAATCTTCCCACTCAGGTCAGAGTACAAATTCTCGCATTTGTACTCTGGTCAGAGTACAAATTCCTTCCCTGGGAGGGAAGTTGAGAATATTTTCCAAGAGGAAGTGGACTGTTGGCCTCCTGAAGGAAGCATTTGGACTTCTGTGTCTAGCTCGCACGTGGACCATAGCAGGATTGCAATAACACACAACGCAGGAGCTGTCCACAAGAGCCAGGTGAGTGAATACTATTCATCATACTGGAACTGGAAGCCAGGGCAGGTCTAGGAATAGATTCCCTAGCAGGCATATCTACTTGAGATGCTTAACTGGAGATCCTTCCATTTCTTCTGATTAATGATTGTATTAGATCCAGATTCTGGCAAAGGGTTTAACCTGAAAATACATCAAGAAGCCTTAACTTTGAGTATGGAGTTGCAAGAACTGGGAGCCTGAAGAGCATTGAATGTGAATGTAAAGTCGCTCAGTCGTGTCTGACTCTTTGCGACCCTATGGACTGTAGCCTACCAGGCTCCTCTGCCCATGGGATTTTCCAGGCAATAGTACTGGAGTGGATTGCCATTTCCTTCTCCAAGGGATCTTCCCAACCCAGGGATCGAACCCGGGTCTCCCGCATTGTAGACAGACGCTTTACCATCTGAGCCACCAGGGAAGAACATTAGCATGTTCATTTCTCTGACTTGGACACTGCACTTCAGAATGCTCCTCCCCACTCCCTTCTGGTTTCAGAGGCATTGATAGGATTACTGCTAAAAGTCATTAATGTGCTTTCCCAGTTATTTCAAGTGAGGTCTCTCCCCCACCTCCCTGTCCTGCTAATAAAATAGAGTGACTCTCTAAAATGATGGAGTTTGCTGCCAATAAAATGAAACAGGTTTGTAGACCTCAAGGAAGTCGCGAGGTAAATATTTACACATGCAACTGAATTTTCTGAGTGGTGTTGTGTCCTTGATCTTTGCGGAATGCTGCAACTTTTTGCTCACAGTTTAGTATATCGTGGAGATGTGAAAGTGGGCAGATGTTTGGTTCTTAAGAGAGGGCCTCACTGCTGGGCCTTATGCCAGTTGGCCTGGTGGGTTATGCCTCACTTGCTGGATTTCAGTCCCATGTCTCACTCTTATTATATTTTTTCATTCTGAAAGCCTTAGAGATTTGGATTGCTTCTATTCCTTGTTTTTTTTTTTTTTTCCTCCCAGGACTGGTTGCTGAGTAAGATGCTATCTTCCCATCTTGCTCTTTACTTACTGTCACCAAAAAAAAAGCACATGGATTCTTTTCATTTAAAAAATTTATGGCTGATCCCTTCTTGTTTGGGGGATGGGCCCACTCAGCCGATCTGTAATAAATTCAGTAGTTCATTTCTACTTGGAAGCTGAATAAGCATTATGTGGATTTGTGTTTGCTAAGTGAATGAAAATATTTGTAAAATTGATAATTGTCATCTGACATGTTGTCAGATGTCTATAGGTTCCCCTGGAGGCTTCCTGCCAGTTGCTTCTTCCATCTTTCCTTAAAATCTTTTTGACTTGGGCCCCTGAAAATTGTTGATTCTCTGGTTCACGTTTTCCTGTTTTTGTTTTTTTTTTTTTTTAAGTTTGCTGGTAACACTTTCTCTAGAGCAGTGCTTTTCAAACTTGAGCATGCAAAAAATTACCTGGAGAGCTGGTGGAATCACAAATTCCTGGAGCCAGTTCTGGGATGACCCTGATGCCACTGGGCCAAGGGCCACACTGGTCTATAGCATTAAGAATTGGTGCTGGACTTCCCTGGTGGTCCAGTGCTTAAGACTTTGCCTTCTTATGCAGGGGGTGTGGGTTTGATCTCTGATCAGGGAACTAAGGTACCACATGCCTCAGGGCCAAAAAACATAAAACAGAAGCAATATTGTAGCAAATTCCATAAAGACTTTAAAAATGGGCCACATCAAAACAAAAAAAAATTCAAAAAAGAGTTGAAGGATAATTGCTTTACAGAATTTTGCTCTTTTCTGTCAAACCTCAATATGAAACAGCCATAGGTATACATATATCCCCTCCCTTTTGAACCTCCCTCCCATCTTCCTCCCCATCCCATCCCTGTAGGCTGACACAGAGCCCCTGTTTCAGTTTCCTGAGCCATACAGCAAATTCCCGTTGGCTATCAATTTTACATATGATAGTGTAAGTTTTGATGTTACTCTTTCCATACATCTCACCCTCTCCACCCCTCAATAAAAAATAAATAAATCAGAAAAAGAGAAAGTTCGATGTATAAAAACACATTTAATAAATGATTCCTTGAGGAATTAAAAAAAAGAATTGAAAAATAATTGAGGTTCTGATGGTGGATAGACAGGCTTCTTCACCAATTTCCTAAGCTACTGTTTGGGCCTAAGCTTTGCAAAATCTTTGTGACAGAGGCCAAGTGGAGCTGATTTGTAATATAATGTTTCTCTCCAGCATTACAGCCAGGTTCCCTTCCCCTTGGCTAAGGAAAGGGAAGAGAACTCTGTTACAGAGGATATAATCTGTGTACACTCTGGGCTGGGTACTGTTAGATATTTCTTTGGATGTTCACAAGAACTTGTGGCATCGATATGGCTGGTCTCATTTCATAGAGAAGTTCAATAACTTACTTCTCTATCACCAAGCCAGGAATCAGGGAACCAAACTGTAACCCAGGCTGTGTACTAATCCCCAGAAAGCACTGTCCTCCTGACCCAAAACCACCTGCCTGTGTTGAACCTCTCCCTAAAGGTTCTCTTTCAATTCAGAGGAGCACCTTCAAGGAAACTAGTAACTGTTCAGCAAAGAACTTGTTCAGACAGAGCGCCTGCTCTCGTCCTAAGAGTCTCTGTGATTCACTCAGTTGCCCTCTGCCCCCATGAAAATGCTCTGCAGAATTACAGATTAGCAATGCCAGAAATAGCTCATTTCCAAAACATAGTTACAGACAGTTTCTACCGACATAAGAAAGTGATTTTCTAATACACCTACGGGAGAAATTAGGTTAAATCTAGTGAAAATCAGGAGATAGGTCTAATGAAATGTGTATTTTATGTCTTCCTTGCAATTCTTTCTTTATTTACTTTATATTAGATGATTCTATGAGGATAAATTTGCATTTACTCATAAAAGTGCATGTATTGCTATTACTATTTTGGTGAACGGAGTAGTATTCGGACAAAGATAAGAGATTGTTCCAACTCATTAAGGCTGTCACAAGTCATGATTTATTTGGAGCTTGTTTGTGTTCTGACATAGTAAGCTATGGGCTTTCTGTGTCCAGGGACTGAGTGTGAGGCAGTATTTTTCAGCTTCTTTAGCTTCCAGGAGGTCTTTTCTATTTTTGATTTAGGGAGATAGGTGATAATCTTCCCAATGTTCTCTGTTTCAATCACTGCAAGAATTGAGAAAAAAAGTTGCTGTTTGAGCCTCTCATTCTCTCCTCTCCCTTGCAAATCCCTTCCTTATTCTCCCTCCAGTTTTTGGGTCAAGTGTAAACTTCATAAGGCTCACAACATCATTGGAGGAGCCACTCCAGTATTCTCCATACAGCCCACTCCAGTATTCTTGCCTGGACAATCCCATGGGCAGAGGAGCCTGGTGGGCTGCAGTCCTTGGGATTGACAAGAGTAGGACACAGAGGAGTGCATGTGCATGCACGTCGCCAGCCTAAATTATTGCCTGGCCATGGAATTAGAGAAGGTCTAGTTTCAAGAGGCTGAGGATTTTGGCTCCCCAGGCCTAGTTTTGTCATATATTTATGAACTGGGGCAAGTTACTTCTCTTCACTGGGTCTTACTTTTGTTATCTGTAAAGTGAAGGGATTGTGCTAAAGATTTCTAATATTTAAAGGTACATGAAGCTAAAATTGCTATGCTATGCTATGCTAAGTCACTTCAGTCATGTCCGACTCTGTGTGACCCCACAGAGGGCAGCCAGCAGGCTCCCCTGTCCCTGGGATTCTCCAGGCAAGAACACTGGAGTGGGTTGCCATTTCCTTCTCCAATGCATGAAAGAGAAAAGTGAAAGCGAAGTCGCTCAGTCGTGTCCGACTTTTAACGACCCCATGGACTGCAGCCTACCAGGCTCCTCCGTCCATGGGATTTTCCAGGCAAGAGTACTGGAGTGGGGTGCCATCGCCAAAATTGCTATAGAGATGTTTAAATTTCATTTTGAATAAACCAGTCATTCACATTGTGACAACTTCCTGGTAAAAAATTTTTTTCAGACTATAGTGAGCTCATCAACTTCAAAATCAACTTAAAAACAAAAAAACAACCTAAACAGACATTTCTCCAAAGAAGACATACAGATGGCCAATAAACATGTGAAAAAATGCTCTATGTTGCTCATTATTAGAGAAATGAAAATCAAAACTACAAAAGTATCACCTCACACCAGTCAAAATAGCCATCATCAAAAAATCTACAAACAATAAATGCTGGAAGTGATGTGGAGAAAAGGGAATCCTCTTGCACAGTTGGTGGGAATGTAAACTAATAGAGCCATGGTGGAGAAGGGCATGGAGATTCCTTAAAGAGCTAGGAATACAACTACCATATGACCCAGCAATTCCACTGCTGGGCACATACCCTGAGAAAACCATAAGTCAAAAAGCCACATGTACCCCAGTGTTCGTTGCAATACTATTTACAATAGCCAGGACATGAAAGCAACGTAGATGTCCAACAACAGATGAATGGGTAAAGAATATACAATATACAGTGGAATATTACCCAGTCATAAAAAGGAATGAATTTGAGTCAGTTGTATTGAGGTAGGTGAACCTAGAGCCAGAAAGTAAGTCAGAAAGAGAAAAATAAATATTGTATATTGATGCATGTGAATATATAGAATCTAGAAAAATGGTTACTGGTGAACCAATTTGCAGGGCAGGAACAGAGTCACAGACATAGAGAGCAGATATGTGGACACAGTGGGGGAAGGAGAAGTTGGGATGAATTTAGAGAGTAGCATCGAAACATCTATTACCGTTGAAATAGATGGCTTGTGGGCAGTTGCTGTACAATGCAGGGAGCTCAACCCTGTGCTCTGTGATGACCTAGAGGGGTGGGCTGGGGTGGGGATAGGAGGGAGCTTCAAGAGGGAGGGGACATATGTATACCTGTGGCTGATTCGCATTGTTGTATAGCAGAAACCAACACAACAGGGTAAAGTAATTATCCTCCAATTAAAAATTTAAACATTAAAAAAAAACCCAGACCCTTTTAGGTAGTTTATTCAAGTATTCTAGTCTGTCTCTTAATTATTAAGTGTTTGGGGAGAATAATGGAATACTGGACAAATTGGTTCTTAAATTTCTCACTTAAAAGCATTGCTATCAGGATGTGAAAGCTTTGCCATTTGCCGGTGTCTAGAAAAAAGTTATCAGTGCTTTCAGGCAGTTTCTTCAAATCTGAATCTAAAGTGTCAGGGAATCAGACCACAGGACCATTTTGAGGTTCAGCTGTGCCTTTAGGCACCACTTTCAAAAGAGAACCTGTAGATGAAGGCAAAAGGAACTCTGAATGTAGGGTGGGGAAAATTGGGAAGAGCTGAACAACCTGCAGAAATCAAACATATGATTTCTGTCTTTCCATGAGATCAGATAAGCTCAGGACTTTTTCTAGGCCATTCCAAACTTGGACATTAAGTAAACGATGATTATTTGGAGAGGTGCTTCCAGGGCCTCTTTTAATATGATGGCTGGATGGGGGCCTTCCTGGTGCTGGGGACTAGATAGGATTCCAGTGAACTTCCCAGAGTTCCATCCTGTAACCTGCCTCCTGAAGGGGGACAGATTGGTCCAGTCTGCATGGAAAGCCCATTAGTATCCAGGTCAGTTTAGAGTTAAAAAAAAAAAGACTGGGTGCTCTACAACGTGAGTTTCTGAATATTTCATCACATTTCATTGAAGTCCATGTGATTGCTATTAGATCCAGCAAAGTCCTCTTGAGGAGCCTGGGCTGGCATCAGTGAGAACCTCTACCTTGGTCCTAACGTAACATCTCTGGAAGAAGACTGAGATTTGGGTTAGAAAATAGCAGACACTTGGCTGAGTCCAGGCGTGCCAGTCAAGAATGGCAGAACGTGCTCAGGTGTCAGACTTCCTATGAGATCCAGGAGGCAGGGCTTCAATCAGAGGACATTTTCAAAGGAGCGCTTGACGTTATTTTAAGGAGCGCCAGAAATTCAAAGCCAAGTTAGTGAACATATGGCGGAGCACAATCCAAGCTGATGGGATGAAAGGAGAGAAGGAAACAGAGATTGGTTAAGATTTAGTATCACTGACAAAGAAAGACGAAGAGAGGGTCAGGGAAAGGAGACCCACCCAAAGGCTGGCTGCTGTTCTGGTTGGATCTTATTCACCCACCCAGGCATTGGGCAGCTCTGGGAAACCACCTCTGAGAGGGTATTTTAAAAAATGTTTTATGGAGATATAATTCACATGCCATATCTTTTGTTGATTTAAAGTGTACAGTTCAATGATTTTTAAGTGATATTCACAGGGTTGGGCCACCATCAGCACAATCCAAGTTGAGAATATTCTCATCACCCAAAAAAGAAAGAAACCCCATATCCATAGCAATCACTTGCCCTTACCTTTCCCATCTCCACTCACCCCTAGCCCTGGACAAACCCTAATCTACCTTTTGTCTTTATAGATTTGCCTATTCTTCACATTTCATATAAATATGGTCTTTTGGTGACTAGCTTCTTTCACTGATGGGGTCCTTGAAATCCTACGTTCTCTTAAAATAAGTGTATGTATACCTATTACTGAATTTAGAGTACTTTTCCCACTTATAAAGTATGTATATATATATATGAAAGTTGCCTTGTTAAGACAATGCTATAGTAAATGGAGAATTATATTGATCTCTAGTTTAAAAAATTCTCAAATAAAGTATGTATGTGCATGCATGCATGCTAAGTCACTTCAGTCGTGTCTGACTCTATGCGACTCTATGGACTGTAGCCCACCAGGCTCCTCTGTCCATGGGGTTCTCCAGATAAGAATACTGGAGTGGGTTGTGATTCCCTTCTCCAGAGGATCTTCCTGACCCAGGGATCAAGCCCACGTCTTTTATGTCTCTTGTATTGGCAGATAGGTTCTTTACCACTAGCACCGCCTGGGAAGCCCAACAGTATGTACAAATAGCATTAAATGAATTTGTTCTTTTTTGGATGATTCCTATCACGAAGAGCTTCAATATAATTATGGTTGAACATACATGCCATTATTATCTGAAGGGTAGGAGATGTAGGTGATTAGTCCAACATGTACAGATCCTATGACCTACGCTAGGTAGAAGAACAACAAAAAAACCTCCAAGTCTCTGATATCCATTTGTTTATTTTGTCTCTTATTTTGTTCAGTTATCTGAACTTTTTGGTTGATTCCTGTTAAGAAGCTTTATAGTAAGTTAAGGGAGAAGCATCTGACAATAGTGTATAAAAGGAGAGATAAAAATATTGGCTTTTCTATCAACTGGGTCTTTGAGTGTGGATTTTTGAGCTGAGTGAATCCTATTTCCTGTTTCCTGTATCCATCTGCCTCCTCAAGCATAAATCGTATCTCAGTTGAATCTTTTCTTTTTTTGGAAATGGACAGGCAAAGGAAGGCAAGACTGGGAATTTGCTTCAGAAAAATTATTCTGCCTACTTAGAAATATGGCTTAACCCATGCAAACTTGATACACGTCCAAGAAAACAAATACACAATCAAACAAAGGACCTGGCAAAAATCTTGCTCTAGCAAAAAAAAAAAAAAAAAAAAAAATGTTTACTTTGTAAGTGAAGGCCATTTAATTAATGAACTGTTAGCTACAGGAAACACTAGCCTGAGAAAAGCAAAATATGAGGATAGTGATGAGGCATTTAACACCAGAACAGTCCTGAGATATGACTTGGTACCAGAGTGTAGAAGGGAGATTTAAATGCTGGGAAAGTCATTGTCCCCTGGGATCAACCCCATCTGTTTAAGCCATAACTTTCTCGGTTATGCCTTTCCTTCCTTTATATCCTTGAGAGATAAATCATGCCTTTGTTGTTAATGAGAACAGCTGGATGCCTGTGACTAAGGGGTCAGCCTGCAGGAAGCATTGTTGATATTGGATCATCATTTCCTGCAGAGAGAAGAGTGGCTTATGTGGAGAATCTTCTTTTCTACATACATTTGCTAAATGCCTGTTCATGTATTTTGCGAAGAGCTCCCACGAGAATCTTTTAATGTGGCATCTTGGGTTTCTCTGCTGATTCTGGCCATGCACCTTTGCATGTCCTCATATATTATTGATACATGCCAAGAGCAAGCTGCCTGACACAGAAGAGAACTAAGAACGAGTTCCAAATGGGTCGGGAATGACAGCACAGTCTGGAATTCACTGTTCTTAGTCTCACTAGCTTAATTTCCTCAAAGAGTGTTCAGTTCCTTTATGAGCAATGCTTAGAACCCAACTGCCATGGTCCAGGATGGAATCCTTGTGTTGTTTTTTTTTTTTTTACTGAAGATTCAGCGATGGAGCATCTCTGATTTCAGTGATGCTCTGAAGCAGAAAGCTTCTACTCTGAATGCTCTTGAATTCTCAGTCAGCTTTTTTCTCTATCTGCTTTGTTCACATTACGTCTACACATGATTACCATGTGTACAATCAGCTGCCAGATGCTGACTCGCCTAGGGTCCTGGGAACATACCCGCCTCGTTTTGATCTCTCTTTATTCACTGTTTGTACAATTTCCTTTCAGACTTGAGTTTAATGAACCTTTCCCTTTCCTGGCTTTATAATCTCCTTTCTTCCACCCTTCTCCCTCCCCCACTATTCTTGTCCTTCCCCCAGACCACTATCTAGCTGGAATTTGTTTGATTTCTCTTTCCCTTCCCCTTGTTCTATGTGAAAGCTCAAGGCTAGGCCCCCTTAATCATTTATGAACTTAGTTCATGTTCTCGAGTCCCTTTGGATAAGTCAAGCTTGACCCCATCACATATCGGTTAAATGAGACTTGCTTTGAGTACTTTGGGATCACGTGAATAATATACCCTTCAGATTGTAGGGCCATACATTACATTCAAGATGTAGAACAAAGAGACTTACATGTAGACCATATATTTCATGTTCAAAGTCAAAGAAGTAAAAGTATCAGGATATTCTAGGTGAGGACCATGCTCCAACTTCTACAGTGTATGTGACTTTGCTTATAATCTGCATCATTATTGATATTCTTACCACTTCTCACCCTTCAACCCAGAGAAGAATAGGAGGGGAGGAAGAAGTGAAAAAAAAAAAAAGAAAAATTGAAGGAAAACAGCTGTGGTGTTTCCTATTAAAATGCCATATGAACTTGAATTTGGAGTTTAATCAATAACTTCTAAGATATCATCTGCCTTTTATACTGCACATCTGATTCTAGTGTACACATCTAGTTGTACACTGTATTTATTTGGTCATGCACCTTGGTTTTCTTGAAACCTCCTGGTACTTATCTCTCTTGGAATATGTACTGTTCTTGGTGACTGGTCACAGTGTATCTTGGCAGTGGTCGGAGGTTCTTTGTTATGGATTCAGGTTTTTTTTTTTTTTTTTTTTAAACAGTTCAGACAATGAAGTATGAGCCTCCAGTGCTGCTAAGTATTTTAGGGGATAGGGTGGGGAGTGAAATGAATGAAAGAACAGCTAGACTTGCAGAGTGCAGAGGCAAGAAAGGAGAAGAAAGTTTCCTGTTTCATAGAGAAATTTTGGACAGAGTTTGAACACGGAATAAGCAAAAATAAGCAAATGTAACTTTATAGCCAACCTTCCATGTCTTCATGTCTGTAGGATAACAACATCTTTTCATTATATTTCCCTTGCAACTCAATTTGCTGATGTTCCAAGAGAAATAGAAGGAGGGGTGGGAAAATTCATTTTTATGATTGGAATACACAAGGTTTATTACGCTTTTTAAAATTGCAGTGCATTTACATGATAGTGATAGCCATTATATATATGAGCATGCTAAGTCGCTTCAGTTGTGTCTTACTCTTTGTGACCCTATGGACTGTAGCCTGCCAGGCTCCTCTGTTCATGGGATTCTCCAGGCAAGAAAACTGGAGTGGGTTGCCATGCCCTACTCCAGGGCATCTTCCTGACCCAGGGATTGAACCTGCATCTCTTAACATCTCCTGCACTGGTGTGCAGGTTATTTATATGTGCACATATTTGCATTTTGAAGTTTCATTCTTTCTTTTTTCATTGAATGAAAGATTCTTTAAATTCTTTAGTGTTTACAATTTTCAAAAGTTCATATCTATTAAAGTGTTTTTTGGCCACACCTCAAGGCATATGGGATCTAAGTCCCTGATCAGGCATCAAACTTGTGTTCTCTGCATTGAAAGCATGATGGAGTCTTAACCACTGGACCACTAGGGAAGTTCCCATTAGGATTTTTTGATGACATAATCTGGGCAACTGAAACATGCAGATCACAAGCAGAATTTCTACAGTGTATGTATGTGATAAACTGTATGGTACATCCAGCAAGCGTTTCTTTCACAGGATACCACCAGATGGGCACAGTGTTGTGGAATAATCTCCCTAAGTTAGGCTTACCTTCCTTGCTACTTCACTACCCCAAGAGACAGAGTAAGATAGCAGTGGGCAGAGAGAAGGCAAATTCAAGTATCTTGGCTATTAGAAATGAGTGAATGAGAATGAGCCTAAAAGTTGGCAAAGTGGCACCTTCTCATCAAATGCCACCTGCGTGCCACCCTCTTCTGCTGCTGCCTCTATATTCTGGCACCTCTTCCTCCCACAGTAGGGTTGGAATGAACTCAGGACTGTGACCACTGGCATGCTTTCCATATCACCCCAAGATAAGGCTCCCAGGCCTGCCCTAACTCCACGTTATCCACACTGCTAGTGATCAAGTTTTGTTAAGGTCAAATCAGGACATGAAACTGTGACAGATAAAACTGTGCTTGTTGGCAGCCAAAAAAGGGATTGAGGCAATTCAGAAATAGGATTAAATGCCAGTCTATAGTTTGACCATCAGACTCCCCTGCCTTCATTCCCTCTTCTGAACCTAGGACGCTGGCAGGACACTGGCAGGGGAAAGAGTTGTAGGCAATGGAGGTCCTAGACAACTGCCAGACATCCTATGGGGGTGCCCATCACTGGACAAACCACGCACATGGAGCTTCCAGTAAGGACTTGGCGGCTGACTTTTAAGTATAAGCGCTTCCCTGGTAGCTCAGCTGGTAAAGAATCTGCCTGCAATGTAGGAGACCCCGGTTAGATTCCTGGGTCAGGAAGATCCACTGAAGAAGGCATAGGCTACCCACTCCAGTATTCTTGGGCTTCCCTGGTGGCTCAGATGGTAAAGAATCCACCTGCAATGTGGGAGACGTGAGTTTGATCCCTGGGTTGGGAAGATTGCCTGGAGAAGGCAATGACTACCCACTCCAGTATTCTGGCCTGGAGAATTCCGTGGACAGAGGAGCCTGACAAGGACTTGATGGCTGACTTTTAAGTATAAAGACCTAAGCAAGAGGAAAGGCAATTTAAAGACAGAAACTCAAATAAATAAACAGAAAAATAAGTAAGGGGAAAAAGTTTGATACAAGGCTTACCAAAAAAAAAAAAAAAAAAGTAAAGGAAAAAAAGAGATTAATATCCTAGAAGATAATACCATTTATATACATAAAACAAAAATAAGAGCCTCTTAAAAAGCACTTACTGTATTAGGGAAAATAAAAGTAAAGCACATTAAAAACAATTCAATAGAAGATTTAGAGGATATATTTGAGGACTTCTAGAAGTAGGAACAAAAGCCAGGAGTGAAAAGTAGGAAGGAAAAATAAGGACAGTAGAAGGTAAAGAAGGTAGTGAAATCTAAATTTAAATAATAGGCATTCCTGAAAGAGGCCACAAGGAAGTGGGGGAAATATTATCGAAGACTTATACAAAAAATTTCAGAATTAAGGAATATGAGTTTTTTGATGCAAAAGGCCGCTAAATACCTCATATAATGATTGGAAAAAAAAGAATTATTCAGGAAATAAGAACATGAAATTTTAGTAATATAAAGATCACATATTTAAAACATTTTAAAGTTAATTTCTATTTATTTTTTTCTCTACTTTTTTGACCTCCTTCACCCTTATCTCTTACTTCCCAACCACCTCTGGCAACTACCAATCTGTTGTTCTCTGTATCTACAAGGGTGGGATTTTGTTATTTTTTCTGTGTTTGTTTTTGAGTTTTACATGCAAAGGTCATACAGTATTCATCCTTATCTACCTGATTTATTTCACCTAGCATAATGCTCTTGAGGTCCATTTGCATAAGTGCTAGGTTGCTTAGTCGTGTCCGACTCTTCGAGACCTCATGGACTGTAGCCTGCCTGGCTCCTCTGTTCCTGGGATTCTCCAGGCGAGAATACTGGAGTGGGTTGCCATGCCTTTCTCCAGAAGTCCATCTGTATTTATGTAAATGGAAAGATTACATTTGTTTTTATGGCTGAATAAAATTCTATTGTATGAATATATCACAGTTTCTTTATCCATTCATATATCGATAGACACTTGGGTTTTCTCCGTATTTTCAGTTCAGTTCAGTTCATTTCAGTTCAGGTGCTCAGTCATGTCTGACTCTTTGCGACCTCATGAATCGTAGCACACCAGGCCTCCCTGTCCATCACCAACTCCCGGAGTTCACTCAGACTCATGTCTATTGAGTTGGTGATGCCATCCAGCCATCTCATCCTCTGTCTTCCCCTTCTCCTCCTGCCCCCAATCCCTCCCAGCATCAGGGTCTTTCCCAATGAGTCAACTCTTTGCATGAGGTGGCCAAAGTACTGGAGTTTCAGCTTCAGCATCAGTCCTTCCAATGAACACCCAGGACTGATCTCCTTTAGGATGGACTGGTTGGATATCCTTGCAGTCCAAGGGACTCTTAAGAGTCTTCTCCAACACCACAGTTCAAAAGCATCAATTCTTTGGCGCTCAGCTTTCTTCACAGTCCAACTCTCACATCCATACATGACCACTGAAAAAATCATAGCCTGGACTAGACAGACCTTTGTTGGCAAAGTAATATCTCTGCGTTTTAATATGCTGTCTAGGTTGGTCATAACTTTCCTTCCAAGGAGTAAGCGTCTTTTAATTTCATGGCTGCAGTCACCATCTGCAGTGATTTTGGAGCCCAGAAAAAGAAAGTCTGACACTGTTTCCACTGTTTCCCCATCTATTTCCCATGAAGTGATGGGACCAGATGCCATGATCTTAGTTTTCTGAATGTTGAGCTTTAACCCAACTTTTTCACTCTCCTCTTTCACTTTCATCAAGAGGCTTTTTAGTTCCTCTTCACTTTCTGCCATAAGGGTAGTGTCATCTGCATATCTGAGGTTAGTGATATTTCTCCCGGCAATCTTGGTTCCAGCTTGTGCTTCTTCCAGCCCAGTGTTTCTCATGATGTACTCTGCATACAAGTTAAATAAGCAGGGTGACAATATACAGCCTTGACATACTCCTTTTCCTATTTGGAACCAGTCTATTGTTCCATGTCCAGTTCTAACTGTTGCTTCCTGACCTGCGTATAGGTTTCTCCAGAGGCAGGTCAGGTGGCCTGGTATTCCCATCTCTTTCAGAATTTTCCACAGTTTATTGTGATCCACACAGTCAAAGGTTTTGGCATAGTCAATAAAGCAGAAATAGATGCTTTTCTGGAACTCTCTTATTTTTTCCATGATCCAGCGGATGTTGGCAATTTGATCTCTGGTTCCTCTGCCTTTTCTAAAACCAGCTTGAACATCAGGAAGTTCACGGTTCACATATTGCTGAAGCCTGGCTTGGAGAATTTTGAGCATTACTTTACTAGCGTGTGAGATGAGTGCAATTGTGTGGTAGTTTGAGCATTCTTTGGCACTGCCTTTCTTTGGGATTGGAATGAAAACTGACCTTTCCCAGTCTGTGGCTCTGTATCTTAGCTGTTATAAATAGTGATGCAGTGAGGATGGGAGTGTGTATATATTTTGAAGTTAATGTTTTTGTTTTCTTTGGATAAATACCCTTAAGTTGAATTGCTGGATCACGTGATAATCCTATTTTCAATTTTCTGAGGAACCTGCGTAGTGGTTTCCATAGTGTTGACATCAATTTATAGTCATATCAAGAGTGCTCATGTGTTTCCTTTTCCCCACATCTTCCCCAACAATTGTTATTTCTTAATTTTTATAATGCCATTCTAATAGGTGTGAAACAATATTTCACTGTGGTTTTGATTTGCATTTCTCTGATGGTTAATTATGCTGAGCATCTTTTCATATACCTGTTGGTCATCTTCAGGAAAATGTCTATTCAGATCCTCTGTTCATTTTTAAATTGATTTTTTTTGGGGTGTTAAATTGTATGAGTTCTTTAAATAGTTTGCATATTAGCCCCTTATCAGATAGATCATTTGCAAATATTTCTCCCACTCAGTAGGTTGCTTTTCATTCTGTTGATAGTTTCCTGTGCTGTGCAGAAGCCTTTTAGAATGATGTAGTCATAGTTGTTTTTGTTGCTTTTGGTATCAGATTTAAAAATTATCACCACACAGGGACCTATATTCAATATCTTATATTAAGCTATGCTGCTGCTGCTAAGTCATGTCAGTCATGTCTGACTCTATGCGACCCCATAGATGGCAGCCCACCAGGCTCCCCCGTCCCTGGGATTCTCCAGGCAAGAACACTGGAGTGGGTTGTCATTTCCTTCTCCAATGCATGGAAGTGAATAGTGAAAGTGAAGTTGCTCAGTCATGTCTGACTCTTCGTGACCCCATGGACTGTGTAGCCTACCAGGCTCCTCCGTCCATGGGGTTTTCTAGGCAAGAGTACTGGAAAGTAATCTTAAAAAATATAATTGAATCACTTTGCTGTACCCTTGAAACTAACACAATATTGTAAATCAACTATCCTTCAAGTTATCACCAATACTTATATCAAGGACTTTACCATGTATTTTTTCTTCTAGGAATTTCAAGGGCTTCAGGTCTTACACTCAAGTTTTTAATTCATTTGAGTTAATTTTTGTGTATGGTGTAAAACAGTAGCAGGTTTTATTCTTTTGCCTAAGTCTGTCCAGTTTTTCCAACACCATTTATCGACTTAGTAGGTCTGGGGTGGGGCCTGAGAATTCTAACAAACTCTGAGAGAGATGCTGATGCTAGTATTCCACCAACCACACTGAAAGTACCATTGACGGAGCTCTTGGGAAAACAGTTTTAAGAGTTCTTTGGGCAGGATCCAATTCACTGCAGGATTTGACTTTTAGTAATACCTATCTATCTACACATATTTTTTCTTTCAAGATAGATAGATGGGATAACAGTTGGCTTTATTTATCAGCTTGACTGGACTAAGGGATGTCTGCATAGCTGGTAAAACATTATTTCTGAGTGTGTCTGTGAGGACTTTTCCAGAAAAAAATAGCATTTGAACGTGTAGACTGAATAAAGAAGGTTGTCTTCACCAATGTGGGTGGGCGTCATTCAATCCATTGCCAATCTAATAGAGCAAAAAGGTGGAGGTAAGGGCGAGTTTGCCTTTTTTTCGCTTGAGCTGGGACATCCGTCGTCTTCTTCCCTCAGCTCTTGGTTCTTGGGCCTCTGGATTCAGAGTGGGACTCAGGCCGTTATCACCTCTCTACCCCTGGCTCCACCCCATTCTTGCACCTCTAGCCTCAGACTGAATTGCACCGCCAGCTTTTCTGGTTCTCCAGCTTGAAGATGGCAGACTGTGGGACTTCTTTTCCTCTGCAACTTTGTAAGCCCATTACTTATAAATCTCTTATTATCTATCTGTGAATCTATCTATGTTGTATGTATCAATTTTCTTTCTTTTTAATGTATGTATCTGCCTCTAATCTATTAATATCTTTTGTATTTATCTGTTTCTTGGTAGAACCTTGACTAATACAGATAGATAGAGAGATGGATAGCTAGATAGATAAAACACTCTTTGGACAAAAAAAGAAAGGGAGGAAGGAAAAGAAGGAGTAGGGAAAGAGAAAGAAAAGGAAGGGAGAAGGAAGGGAAGGAAAGGAGGGAAAGAAGGAGCTCAGAACGCAGAATCTTTTCAGCCTTTGACTGTGTCATGCATGGTAAATACTGTTGACCATATTGCCACTGATGTCCTTCTTCAGGGTCCAGACCTATAGCATGACTCTTTTTGGCCATGAAGTTTGCAGGATCTCGGTTCCCTGACCAGAGATCGAACCCAAGCCCTCCACAGTGAAAGTGTGGAATCCTAACTACCAGACCACTAGGAAATTTCCCTAGAATAACTTTTTATTGCTCCTTTCCTGTAGATCATTTAATCTGATGATATCTCTGCCATTCCTGCAGGTGATCCCAGATATTTCTTATTTGACCCAAGGACCTTCAGCACTGTAGGTGGTCAGGAAATGTCTGTGGACGGAGGTGGAGCATGAGGAGCCTTCCACATAAGGTTTCTCAGCATCTCTGCCTCCCTCTGGTTGTTGCCCTTCAGCCCCGCCTGCCACACATGCAGACTAATTTCCAGAGAAACTTCTGGGAAGTTTTGGAGACAGAAGAAGGGAGACTGTAGGGACATTTGTTGCACCTGGTTTTATGGATTATCGGAAGTAGTTAGGATGAACTATCTCAGTGGCATTTTGTGAAAGTCCATCTTGAAGATTTCAGTTGCTTTTCAATTTTATTTTTTGGGTGGTGTTGGATGAATGTCCATATGAATCTGAGATCATGTCAACACTTACGTCCAAACAAGACTGTGCTTCCTTGTGGGAACTGTGAGTAAACAGGAAACAAGATTCGACTGTTTCACATTATGTAATGATGATTTTTTTGATTTGCTTGTCTTTTGGTTGTGGTTACTGGGCAGATCTGTGGAGAGATTGCTCTCAGATTAGAGAGTCATGTCAGTGTACCCGACATAGCTGGCTCTTGGTGTCCTCATGGTCGCTGCTGACTCAAAGGACACAGGATGATCAATACACATTATTTGTTTCTCACTGAACATGATTTCCAAGGAACCCTCCTCATTTTCACTATCTTTTTTTAGGAGGGTTCTTTTACCATAGACACTCACTTCTGTGGTTATGACTTGGACCTTGTCAACTCCAGAAATTGCAGCACCTATGAAATCTCAAACTTTATGTAATCTTTTATCCTCTTAGCTCATTCCCTCAAGAACCCCCTCAGCGGGGCATTTTTCTATCCGCAAATCCACCCGGTTCTCACAGGTCATGTCCCTGACCTGGCCACTCCTCCCTGTCTTCATGCTAACACACGAGTTGAAGCCACCATCATCTCTTGTTTATGTCTTGTATACTGGCTACTGGTCTCCCACTTCTATCCTTACTTCTCTAGAGTTTATTTCTTACAGTAGCCAAAGTCATCTTTTTCCAGTGTAAATCAGGTCACTTTACATGCTTATTTAAAAGTTTCCCACAGTTTTCTCAAGCCCTTGGAATTAATCCAAACCCCTTACAGTATATAGTTAACCACCAAAGATTCATGCTTCTTTTCCGCAGTGTAGAATTGTTTCTGGAAGTGGCTGCCCACGCCTGTATTTTCCAGCCTTCTTGTTTCTAGGTGAGAGCATTTGACCGGTTCTCACCAATGGAGTGGGAACACAGGGATGTAGGCGGTAAGACATCAGGATGCTCACTGCTCTCTCTCTCTTCCTCAGTAAACTTGGAGGTCATAGGTCATATAGCAGCATCACAAGGTAGCAGGACTTTGGATCCTTGAGTTACTCTTTGGAGGAAAGCTGCCAGACCAGAAATATTTACTTGTGATTTTAGCAATTTTTTTGTTTTTTTTTCAGTGTGACTCTGCTGCCAACAAATTCCCAACTGTGCTGGCTGTCTCCCTGCCAAATGAATGGTCTCAGACCAGCTAAACCACAAAAGAATCCCACTACTTTTGACTACTTACTAGGTTCCTGCTAGTTTTAAAGGTGACTATTTCACACTTCTTTCTCTTGTGTAGCCCTTTTAGCTGCAAATAACACTTTTTAGCTAATCAGCTAGACTTACACATGTTTGAGAAGATCAATCAGGAAAGACCTAATAATCTTTTTAAATTTAATTTTTATTGGAAATAATTGCTTTACAATGTTGTATTAGTTTCTGCTGTATAGTACAGTGAATTAGCTACATATACACATATCCCGTCTTTTTTGGATTTCCTTCCTGTTGCTGCTGCTGCTGCGAAGTCGCTTCAGTCATGTCCGACTCTGTGCGACCCCATAGATGGCAGCCCACCAGGCTCCCCTGTCCCTGGGATTCTCCAGGCAAGAACACTGGAGTGGGTTGCCATTTCCTTCTCCAGTGCATAAAAGTGAAAAGTGAAAGTGAAGTCGCTCAGTCGTGTCTGACTCTTAGCGACCCCATGGACTGCAGGCTCCTCTGCCCATGGGATTTTCCAGGCAAGAGTCCTGGAGTGGGGTGCCATTGCCTTCTCCGTTCCTTCCTATTAGGTCACCACAAAGAATTGAGCTATACAGTAGGTTCTCATTAGTTATCTATTGTATTCATAGTAGTGTATATATTATATATAGACATATATATATATACGTGTATATATATCTATCCCGGGGAAGGCAATGGCACCCCACCCCAGTACTCTTGCCTGGAAAATCCCATGGACAGAGGTCCCTGGTGGGCCTCTGTCCATGGGGTCGCTAAGAGTCAGACCCGACTGAGTGACTTCAGTTTCACTTTTCACTTTCATGCATTGGAGAAGGAAATGGCAACCCACTCCAGTGTTCTTGCCTGGAGAATCCCAGGGACGGGGGAGCCTGGTGGGCTGCCGTCTATGGGGTCGCACAGAGTCGGACACGACTGAAGCGACTTAGCAGCAGCAGCAGCATATCTATCCCAACCTCTCAGTACATCCGATCCCCCTTTGCCTTTACCTCCTGTTGTTGCCCATATGCTGGTTCTCTACATCTCTCTATTTTGCTTTGCAAATAAGATTATCTCTACCATTTTTCTCTGGAGAAGGCAATGGCAACCCACTCCAGCTAAGAGTCGGACACGACTGAGTGACTTCACTTTCACTTTTCACTTTCATGCATTGGGGAGGGAAATGGCAACCCACTCCAGTGTTCTTGCCTGGAGAATCCCAGGGACAGGGGAGCCTGGTGGGCTGCTGTCTCTGGGATCGCACAGAGTCGGACACGACTGAAGTGACTTAGCAGCAGCAGCATACCATTTTTCTAGATTCCACATATATGCATTAATATATATTTGCTTTTCTCTTTCTGACTTAGCCCTAATCTTCTTACCACCAAGCCCATAGACCCACCAGCATGTACACCCAATCACATCTTCTCTGTTCCCCTTGGATGAAACCGATAAGGTGTCATTATCCCATCAGTAGTCATACTTGTCCATGAGGTCTGGACCCTATCCTCTCTCAAGGACTTCCCTTCTTTATTTTCCTCTCTCCAGCATGATCAATATTTGCCTCACTCCCAGAAGCAAACAAACTGTGTATATATCAACCTAAAATATAAAACAAACAAGCAAAAGACCCCAAGTCCCCTCTCTATACTTCTGTCTCCTCTAGTTATGGTCTTGTTCCTCTGCCCGCCTTTACAAGCCATAAATAAAGTGATTTCCACATGGTTCCTCTACCTCCTCACTTCCCATTTGTCCTACAATCCTTTCCAATTTGGTTCTGATCCAGAAAACTTCACCTACATTGCTTTTTAAAAATGTCATCAGTAGCCTGTGCATTGTCAAATCCATTGAGATTAATATGTTCTCATTTTATTTGATCTTTTTTATTAAAAATTTTTTTCTTTTAAAATTTATATTTATTTATTTGACTGCACCAAGTCTTAGTTGCAGTATGTGAGCTCTTAATTGAGTTGTATCATATCAGATCTAGTTCCCTGACCAGGGATTGAGCCTGGGCCCCCTGCATTAGAAGCCCAGAGTCTTAGCCACTCAACCACCAGGGAAGTCACCTAATTAGATCTTTCAACTGTATATAGCCAGTTGTCTGCCTATGCTTTCTTAAAATTCTCTCATTTTTTGGTGTCTGTGACTTTACACCCCGGTGTTCCTCTATTTCTTTCTTAGTTTCCTTTATAAGTTCTTCTCTCTCTTCCTAATCTCTAATGTAGGGGCCCTCTAGGCTCAGGTCTTGGTCCTGTTTTCTCTCCCAGCCACATTCTCTAATTAAGGATTAATTTCCTTAATTAATATACAATATACAAACAGCTCATACAGCTTAATATAAAAAACAACTTAATTAAAAAATGGGAAGAAGACTTAAATAGATATTCTCTGGAGAAGGCACTCAGATGGCCAACAGGCACATGAAAAGATGCTCAATATTGCTATTAGAGAGATGTGAATCTAAACTACAATGAGGTATCACTTCATATCACTCAGAATGACCATCATTAAAAAGTCTACGGGCTTCTCTGGTGGCTTGGATGGTTAATAATCTGCCTGCAAAGCAGGAGACCTGGGTTCAATCCCTGGGTCAGGAAGATCCCCTGGAGAAGGGAATGGCTACCCACTCCAGTATTCTTGTCTGGGAAATCCCATTTTCCAGTAGTCATATATGGATGTGGTCCATAAAGAAAGCTGAGTGCTGAAGAATTGATGCTTCTGAACTGTGGTGTTGGAGAAGACTCTTGAGAGTCCTTGGACTGCAAGGAGATCAAACCAGTCAACAGATGACCAGTGCAGGTTCGATGCATGAAGCAGGGCACTCAAAGCTGGTGCCCTGGGACAACCAGAGGGATGGGATGGGGAGGGATGTGTGAGGGGACTTCTGGATAGTGGGACACATGTACACCCGTGGCTGATTCATGTTGATGTGTGGCAAAAACAACCGCAATATTGTAAAGTAATTAGCCTCCAATTAAATAAATTAATTAAAAAATAATCTGGAAAAAAAAGTCCTAAAGGAAGTCAGTCCTGAATGTTCATTGGAAAGACTGAAGCTGAAACTCTGATACTTTGGCCACCTGATGCGAAGAACTGATTCATTGGAAAAGACCCTGATGCTGGGAAAGATTGGAAGCATGAGGAGAAGGGGACGATGGAGGATGAGATCGTTGGATGGCATCACCAACTCAGTGGACATGAGTTTGAGCAAGCTCTGGGAGTTGGTGATGGACAGGGAAGCCTGGCTTTCTGTAGTCCATGGGGTCACAAAGAGTCAGACATGCCTGAGCGACTAAACTGAACTGAACTGAATAAGTATACAAATAATAAATGCTGGAGACGGTGTGGAGAAAGAAAACCCTCCTACACCACTGATAGGAATGTAAATTGGTGCAGCTACTATGGAGAACAGCATAGAGGTTCCTTAGAAAACTGAAAATACGGGACACATGTACACCCGTGGCTGATTCATGTTAATGTATGGCAAAAACCACCACAATATTGTAAAGTAATTAGCTTTCAACTAAAATAAATAAATGAATTAAAAAAAAAACAAACAGGCTAAAAATACAACTACTGTATGATCCCTCAATCCCACTCTTGGGCATATATCCAGAGGAAACTCTAATTAAAAAATATACATGCACCCCAATGTTCATTACAGCATTATTTACAGTAGCCAAGACATGGGAACAACCTAAATGTCCATTGACAGATGAATGGATAAAGAAGATGTGATATATTTATATAATATATTTATATAATGGAATATTGTTGTTGTTGTTTAGTCACTAAGTTGTGTCCAACTCTTTTGTGACCCCATGCTAGGCCCCTCTGTCCATGGGATTTCCAAGGCAAGAATATTGGAGTGAGTTGCCATTTCCTGGAAAATCCCATGGAATGAGGAGCCTGGTGGGCTGCAATCCATGGGATCGCTAGAGTTGGACACGACTGAACGACTTCACTTTCATGCATTGGTGAGGGAAATGGCAACCCACTCCAGTGTTCTTGCCTGGAGAAACCCAGGGACTGGAGAGCCTGGTGGGCTGCCATCTCTGGGGTCTCACAGAGTCGGACACGACTGAAGTGACTTAGCAGCAGCAGCCATTTCCTTGTCCAGGGGATCTTCCCAACCCAGGGACCAAACCCACATCTCCTGTATTGGCATGTGGATTTTTTACCACTGAGACACCAGGGAAGTCCATAATGAACTATTATTCAGCCATAAAAAAGAATGAAATAATACAATCTGTGGCACATGTATGGGTCTAGAGATGATTGTGTTGAGTAAGTCAGTCAATGACAAATATATGATATCACTAAGTGTGGAATCTAGAAAATAATACAAATGAACTTATCTACAAAACAGAAATAGGCTCACAGACAGAGAAACAAACTTATGGTTACCAGAGGGGATAGTGGTGGGGAAGGGGAGAGATAATTAGAAGTTTTGGATCAACATGTATATACTACTATATGTAAAATAGGTAAACAACAAGGACCTACTGTATAGTACCAGAAACTGTACTCAGTATCTTTTAACAACCAGTAGTGGAAAAGATATATCTACTACCATGGGCAGGAATCCCTTAGAAGAAATGGAGTAGCCATTATGGTCAACAAAAGAGTCCGAAATGCAGTACTTGGATGCAATCTCAAAGAAAACAGAATGATCTCTGTTTGTTTCCAAGGCAAACCATTCAATATCACGGTAATCCAAGTCTATGCCCCAACCAGTAACACTGAAGAAGCTGAATTTCTGCTTTATTGACTATGCCAAAGCCTTTGACTGTGTAGATCACAATAAACTGTGGAAAATTCTGAAAGAGATGGGAATACCAGACCACCTGATCTGCCTCTTGAGAAATCTGTATGCAGGTCAGGAAGCAACAGTTAGAACTGGTCATGGAACAACAGACTGGTTCCAAATAGGAAAAGGTGTACGTCAAGGCTGTATATTGTCACCATGTTTATTTAACTTATATGCAGAGTACATCATGAAAAATGCTGGACTGGAAGAAACACAAGTTGGAATCAAGATTGCTGGGAGAAAGATCAATAACCTCAGATATGCAGATGATACCACCCTTACATCAGAAAGTGAAGAGGAACTAAAAAGCCTCTTGATGAAAGTGAAAGTGGAGAGTGAAAAGGTTGGCTTAAAGCTCAACATTCAGAAAACAAAGATCATGGCATCTGGTCCCATCACTACATGGGAAATAGATGGAGAAACAGTGGAAACAGTGTCAGACTTTGTTTATCTGGGCTCCAAAATCACTGCAGATGGTGACTGCAGCCATGAAATTAAAAGACGCTTACTCCTTGGAAGGAAAGTTATGACTAACCTAGATAGCATATTCAAAAGCAGAGACATCACTTTGCCAACAAAGGTTTGCCTAGTCAAGGCTATGGTCTTTCCTGTGGTCATGTATGGATGTGAGAGCTGGACTGTGAAGAAGGCTGAGCACCGAAGAATTGATGCTTTTGAACTGTGGTGTTGGAGAAGACTCTTGAGAGTGCCTTGGACTGCAAGGAGATCCAACCAGTCCATTCTGAAGGGGATCAGCCCTGGGATTTCTTTGGAAGGAATGATGCTAAAGCTGAAACTCCAATATTTTGGCCACCTCATGCGAAGAGTTGACTCATTGGAGAAGACTCTGATGCTGGGAGGGATTGGGGGCAGGAGGAGAAGGGGACGACAGAGGATGAGATGGCTGGATGCAATCACTGACTCGATGGATGTGAGTCTGAGTGACCTCTGGGAGTTGGTGATGAACAGGGAGGCCTGGCGTGTTGCAGTTCATGGGGTTGCAAAGAGTCGGACATGACTGAGCGACTGATCTGATCTGATCTGATCTGATGAAGACCTATAAGACCTTTTAGAACTAACACCCAAAAAAGATGTCCTTTTCATTATAGGGGACTGGAATGCAAAAGTAGGACGTCAAGAAACACCTGGAGTAACAGGCAAATTTGGCCTTGGAATACTGAATGAAGCAGGGCAAAGGCTAATAGAATTTTGCCAAAAGATGCACCAGTCATAGCAAACACCCTCTTCCAACAACACAAGAGAAGACTCTACACATGGACATCACCAGATGGTCAACACCGAAATCAGATTGATTATATTCTTTGCTGCCAAAGATGGAGAAGCTCTATACAGTCAGCAAAAACAAGACTGAAAGCTGACTGTGGCTCAGAACATGAGCTCCTTATTGCCAAATTTAGACTTATATTGAAGAAAGTAGGTAAAACCACTAGAACCATTCACACACAGAACACAGCAGTCGCTCAGTCGTGTCTGACTCTTTGCGACCCCATGGATTGTAGCCCACCAGGCTCCTCAGTCCATGGGATTTTCCAGGCATGAATACTAGAGTGGGTTGCCATTTCCTTCTGAATGGTTTCCTTCTCTAGACCATTCAGGTATGACCTAAATCAAATCCCTTATGATTATACAGTGGAAGTGAGAAATAGATTTAAGGGCCTAGATCTGATAGATAGAGTGCCTGATGAACTATGGACTGAGGTTCGTGACATTGTACAGGAGACAGGGATCAAGACCATCCCCATGGAAAAGAAATGCAAAAAAGCAAAATGGCTGTCTGGGGAGGCCTTACAAATAGCTGTGAAAAGAAGAGAAGCGAAAAGCAAAGGAGATAAGGAAAGATATAAGCATCTGAATGCAGAGTTCCAAAGAATAGCAAGAAGAGATAAGAAAGCCTTCCTTAGCAACCAATGCAAAGAAATAGAGGAAAACAACAGAATGGGAAGGACTAGAGAGCTCTTCAAGAAAATGTTCCAAGGGAACATTTCATGCCAAGATGGGCTCAATGAAGGACAGAAATGGTATGGACCTAACAGAAGCAGAAGATATTAAGAAGAGGTGGCAAGAATACACAGAAGAACTGTACAAAAAAGATCTTCATGACCCAGATAATCACGATGGTGTGATCACTCACCTAGGGCCAGACATCCTGGAATGTGAAGTCAAGTGGGCCTTAGAAAGCATCACTATGAACAAAGCTAGTGGCGGTGATGGAATTCCAGTGGAGCTATTTCAAATCCTGAAAGATGATGCTGTGAAAGTGCTGCACTCAATATGCCAGCAAATTTGGAAAACTCAGCAGTGGCCACAGGAGTGGAAAAGGTCAATTTTCATTCCAATCCCAAAGAAAGGCAATGCCAAAGAATGCTAAAACTACGACACAATTGCAGTCATCTCACACGCTTGTAAATTAATGCTGAAAATTCTCCAAGCCAGGCTTCAGCAATACATGAACCGTGAACTTCCAGAGGGTTCAAGCTAGTTTTAGAAAAGGTAGAGGAACCAGAGATCAAATTGTCAACATCCGCTGGATCATGGAAAAAGCAAGAGAGTTCCAGAAAAACATCTATTTCTGCTTTATTGACTATGCCAAAGCCTTTGACTATGTGGATCAATAAACTGTGGAAAATTCTGAAAGAGATGGGAATACCAGACCACTTGACCTGCCTCTTGAGAAATCTGTATGCAGGTCAGGAAGCAACAGTTAGAACTGGACATGGAACAATAGACTGGTTCCAAATAGGAAAAGGAGTATGTCAAGGCTGTATATTGTAACCCTGCTTATTTAATTTATATGCAGAGTACATCATGAGAAATGCTGGGCTGGGAGAACACAAGCTGGAATCAAGATTGCTGGGAGAAATATCAATAACCTCAGATATGCAGATGACACCACCCTTATGGCAGAAAGTGAAGAGGAACTAAAAAGCCTCTTGATGAAAGTGAAAGAGGAGAGTGAAAAAGTTGGCTTAAAGCTCAATATTCAGAAAACAAAGATCATGGCATCTGGTCCCATCACTTCATGGGAAATAGATGAGGAAACAGTGGAAACAGTGTCAGACTTTATTTTTTGGGGCTCCAAAATCACTGCAGATGGTGACTGCAGCCATGAAATTAAAAGATCCTTACTCCTTGGAAGGAAAGTTATGACCAACCTAGATAGCATATTGAAAAGCAGAGACATTACTTTGCCAACAAAGGTTCGCTTAGTCAAGGCTATGGTTTTTCCAGTAGTCATGTATGGATGGGAGAGTTGGACTGTGAAGAAGGCTGAGCACTGAAGAATTGATATTTTTGAACTGTGGTGTTGGAGAAGACTCTTGAGACTCCCTTGGACTGCAAGGAGATCCAACTAGTCCATTCTAAAGGAGATCAGCCCTGGGTGTTCTTTGGAAGGAATGATGCTAAAGCTGAAGCTCCAGTACTTTGGCCACCTCATGCGAAGAGTTGACTCATTGGAAAAGACTCTGATGCTGGGAGGGATTGGGGGCAGGAGGAGAAGGGGAAGACAGAGGATGAGATGGCTGGATGGCATCACCTACTCGATGGACATGAGTTTGAGTGAACTCCAGGAGATGGTGTTGGACAGGGAGTCCTGGCATGCTGCGATTTATGGGGTCGCAAAGAGTCAGACATGACTGAGCGACTGAACTGAACTGAATGGAAAAGAATCTGAAAGGACTATATATATAGGTGTGTGTGTGTGTGTGTGTGTATAACAATCAGTTTGTTGTATACATGAAACTAATACAACATTGTAAGTTGACTGTACTTCAATAAAAAGGGGAAATAGATATATACTTTTAAAACTATGCTGCTGCTGCTGCTGCTAAGTCTCTTCAGTCGTGTCCGACTCTGTGCGACCCCATAGACGGCAGCCCACCAGGCTCCCCATCCCTGGGATTCTCCAGGCAAGAACACTGGAGTGGGTTGCCATTTTCTTCTCCAGTGCATAAAAGTGAAAAGTGAAAGTGAAGTCGCTGAGTCGTGTCCGACTCTTAGCGACCCCATGGACTGTGGCCCACCAGGGTCCTCTGTCCATGGGATTTTCCAGGCAAGAGTACTGGGGTGGGGTGCCAGTGCCTATATATATAAAATATATATATATTTAAAAGTATTTAAATATTTAATAGTATATATAAAAATATATATACTTTTAAAACTTTCAAATTTTTCCAGCTATCTGCTTTTCACACATGTACTTGGATGTACTCTTGTTTTCTCTTTCTTAACAATTATGTCATGAGTCCTGTCAGTTCTACATCCAAAACAAATCTTGAAGTCATCCTTTTCCCCAATTCTACTGCCAACACGCTAATCCACATCACCATCATCTCTGACTTGAATTATTAGAATAGACCCAGTTTTTGGTCTCTCCGTTTCTTTTCTTGGCACACCCTATGTTAATCTTATCTTCTACAGCAGTGATGGTCATGTACGTTAATGTCCATGCTTTCAGATATGTGTGCATTAAAAGAATAATATGCTTTTGTGAAAACAGGGTGCCCCAAATATATAGACATGGCAGCCATAGCATTCCAGGCTCACATCAGAAGACTTATCCTAATAATACAAAGTTTGATTAGAATATTTGAACTCAGGACTATCCTGGGAAATCTAAGTCAACACTTTCCTACTGTCATAAGCAAGAACTCTGTGTGCACTGGGCTGCTGCCAGGAATCTGGAACTTGAACTATAACTTTCTCCTTTAAAATGTCAGAATAAGAACACTTACTTCAGAGAAAAAAGTTCAAAGCCAATTCTACACAAGAGGTAAAAATGGAACTGGTCTAAGTCAAACGTGTCCGTTTGTCTATCCTCAGAATTCCTGAGAGGACTTCTGGAAATGCAGTGGGACAACTATAATTCTTCTGATTTTTCCATTTTATTCTGATGTTAAAGAGATTCTATACCTTGAATCTTATATCAGCCTTTGCCGTAGAACAGTCCACCCACATCTCGGTGGGTAAAACCACCGTGCGTTAACCTCACCATCCTGGAGGAAACCGATGTTGGTTGCTCAGGGTTGGGGCAGTTCTTCTGGCCTCTCCTGGGGTCATTCACGTGGTGGCCATTTTCTGACGTCCTGACTACAGCAGGATGATCTCCGCTGGTCTCACTCATGTGTCTGGAGATTAGAGCTGACCACCAGCTGGACCTCTTCTCTGCTTAACTTCTTATCCTCAAGAAGGCCAGCCTGTGCTTCTGCCTGTGGGGGCAGTCCTGAAACTAGAACCTGAGAACAGAAGCTGCCAGGCCTCTGGAAGCCCAGAGAAGTCACACACATGAGTGCCATTGGTCCGAGCCGGTCAAAGGGCCAACCCAGGTACAAGGGAAGGAGAAATTGACTCCATCTCTTGGTGAGGGTGGAAAGTCACTGCCAAGTGCTTGCAGACAGGGATGGGAGGAACTGTTGTGGCCAGCCTGTATGTACTTAGTCACTTAGTCGTGTCCAACTCTTTGCGACCCCATGGACTGTAGTACACTAGGCTCCTCTGTCCATGGAATTCTCCAGGCAAGAATACAGGAGTGGGTTGCCATTTCCTCCTCCAGGGGATCTTCTCTACCCAGAGATCAAACTTGGGTCTCCTGCATTGCAGGAAGATTCTTTACCATCTGAGCCACCAGGGAAGCCTGTCCACAACCTACACAGCCCCAGTATTTTACTTCCTTAGAAGAGCACTTTCTCGGAGTCACCTCCTGTGTATATATATTTTAGTATCTCTGAGGCTATGGTCTTTCCTGTGGTCATGTATGGATGTGAGAGCTGGACTGTGAAGAAGGCTGAGCGCCGAAGAATTGATGCTTTTGAATTGTGGTGTTGGAGAAGACTCTTGAGAGTCCCTTGGACTGCAAGGAGATCCAACCAGTCCATTCTGAAGGAGATCAGCCCTGGGATTTCTTTGGAAGGAATGATGCTAAAGCTGAAACTCCAGTGTTTTGGCCACCTCATGCGAAGAGTTGACTCATTAGAGAAGACTCTGATGCTGGGAGGGATTGAGGGCAGGAGGAGAAGGGGACGACAGAGGATGAGATGGCTGGATGGCATCACTGACTCGATGGACGTGAGTCTGAGTGAATTCCGGGAGCTGGTGATGGATAGGGAGGGCTGGCATGCTGCAGTTCATGGGGTCGCAAGGAGTCGAACACGACTGAGCGACTGATCTGATCTGATGTATGTCTTAGTGAGTTTGGGCTGCTGTGACAAAATGTGATAGACTGGGTGACTGATAAACACACAAATTTATTGATCACAATTTGGAGGAGGGAAGTCCGAGATCAGGGTGTCATCATGGTTGGGTTCTGATGAAGGTTCTCTTCTGGTTTACAGGTTACTGACTTCTTGTATCCTCATATGGTGGAAACAGGGCAAGAGAGCTCTGGGTGGTCTCTTTTATAAGGACGCTAATCTCATTCATGAGGGCTCCACCCTCACGACCTAATGACTTTCCAAAGGCCCCATGTTCTAATACATCACAGTGGGAGTTAGGATTTTATCATCATATGAATTTGGGGGGTGGGGCAGAAACATTTTGGGCTTCCCAGGTGGCTCAGTGATAAAGAATCCGCCTGCCAATGCAGGAGACATGGGTGGGGAAGATCCCCTGGAGAAGGAAATGGCAACCCACTCCAATGTTTTTGCCTGAAAAATTTCATGGACAGAAGAGCCTGGTAGGGTACAGTCCATCAAGCCACAAACAGTCAGATATGATTTAGCAACTAAATAACAACAACAACAACAGAAACATTGAGTCCATTGCAGTGTGTGTGAATATACATGTAGATATGACTGCTATAACTCGGAAATGTACATATATATATATATATATAACATACCTTTTGGAGAAGGGAATGGCAGTCCACTCCAGTATTCTTGCCTGGAGAATTCCATGGATTGGAGAAGCCTGGAGGGCTCCTAGTCCTTGGGGTCACAGAGTCGGACATGACTGAGCGACTAATACACACACACACACACACACACACAAAACATATCTATAAGGTCAATTCAGTTCAGTTCAGTCGCTCAGTCACGTCTGACTCTTTGTGACCCCATGAATTGCAGCACGCCAGGCCTCCCTGTCCATCACCAACTCCCAGAATTCACTCAGACTCACGTCCATCGAGTCAGTGATGCCATCCAGCCATCTCATCCTCTGTTGTCCCCTTCTCCTCCTGCCCACAAGGTACCCAGATATAATTTACTGATGTGTAGGTACATATAATGGAGCTATGGTAAAGAATATGCCTGCCAATGCAGGAGACATAAAGGATTCGGGTTTGATCCCTGGGTTGGGAAAGATCCCCTGGAGGAGGGCATGGCAAGCCACTCCAGTATTCTTGCCTGGAGAATCCCACAGAGAGAGGAGCCTACTGTCCATAGGGTCGCAAAGAGTTGGACGTGCACAGGTACATATAAACAACATTTGGACAGGAGTTGACTGTGGGTTGTTTATTATGTTGTCTAACATCATTTGTAAAAGGACTTCTTCCATAATACGTCTTAGAAGTTGCTTAACTCCTAAATACATAATATATTTCTTTTGTTAAAATAAGAAATGCATAATTCATCACTGACTTGTTTACTTTGGCTTCCAGAACATTCAGAATTGAACTTAAATGTCATCACTCGTTTTTTGTATTAGCTTAGACATGATTGTTTTCTACTTAGAATTAGTTTTCTTTTTCTTTTTAAACTTCCTTATTGTGCCCATGTATTACTTATAAGCTACTTCAGTCATATTTGAAATGAGACGAGGTGCAATCCAAACATTTAAAAATACATGAATGTGCTCTTTGTAGTTCCACTTGAGAGAGTGATGTTAATGCATTCTAGAAAGACTGAAGAACCATGTTAGGGTTATCTCACATTGTGAGAATTGTAAGGTTAGCTTATGCAATAAAATAGTTCAAATAATGGAGGCGAGTCCCCCAGAGAGCTGCTGAGCTCAAATGCCTATGGTTTAATGCATTCTTTTTCTCACTCTTCACAATCAATCATCTATGAGAGCTCATGGTGAGTCATCCTTAAAAAACAAACAGTCACAGACTTCATATCTCCATTTTCAATCTGTTCTCCAATTCACCTCTTTCTCCTTAACTCAGAAAGGAGTCTTCTTGGGGGGAAATCATTAATTTGGTTATTGGGCAATATTGGATTATTATCTTACATATAAACATTTCCTTAAGGAGAGGTATTATTTTCACTTTTGATCCTTGCCAGTACTTTCAGTTACGTTTTCTGAAATATTAACTCACATGCTAGGTCGCTTCAGTTGTGCCCAACTTTTTGCGACCCCATAGACTACAGCTCACCAAACTCCTCTGTCCATGGGATTTTATAGGCAAGAATACTGGAGTGGGTTGCCATTTACTCCTCCAGGGATCTTCCTGACTCAAGGATTAAACCTCTGTCTCCTGCAGCTCCTGCATTGGAGGTGGATTCTTTATCATTGAGCCATTAGGGAAGCACTGTTAACTCACAGTTAACTCACAGCTCATCCTTTTGGTGCATAATATTTTTCTTTAAGTGTGCATTCTCTTGGGGATTCCCTGGTGGTCCAGTGATTAAGATGTTGCATTCTCACTGCTGAGGGTCCCTGTTCAATTCCTGTTTGGGAACTAAGATCCCACAGGCCTCCTGGATTGGCTTTAAAAAAAAAAAAATAGTGCATTCTCTTGCTCCTTTTAGAATGGAAGTACACAGAACTCAAATGGGTATGGGGGTGGGGGGAATACTATTATGAACATTGGGGAGTATTTTTTCAAATCAAGAGTTTTCACCTTTTCTGGATACATGCCCAGGAATGGGATTGCCAGCTCATATAGTAGTTCTATTTTTAGTTTTTTAAAAGAACTTCCATATTGTTTTCCAATGTCCATCAACAGATGGATGAAGAATATGTGATATATATATATACATATACATGTATATACACAATAATATTACTTAGCCATAAAAAGTATGAAATATCGCCATTTGTAGCAACATGGATGAACTTAGAGTTTATCATACTAAATGAAGTAACAGAGGGAAACAAATATTATGTGACTTGTCACTTATATGTGGAATCTAAAAAATAATACAACTACATTTATTTACAAAACAGAAACAGACTCACAGACATAGAAAACAAACTTATGTTTACCAAAGGGGATAGTGATGGTGGCAGGAAAGATGAGTCAGGGATTAACAGTTATATACTGCTGCTGCTGCTGCTGCTGCGTCGCTTCAGTCGTGTCCGACTCTGTGCGACCCCACAGATGGCAGCCCACCAGGATCCCATCCCTGGGATTCTCCAGGCAAGAACACTGGAGTGGGTTGCCATTGCCTTCTCCAATGCATGAAAGTGAAAAGTGAAAGTAAAGTCGCTCAGTCGTGTCCGACTCTTAGCGACCCCATGGACTGCAGCCCACCAGGCTCCTCCATCCATGGGATTTTCCAGGCAAGAGTACTGGAGTGGGGTGCCATTGCCTTCTCCTACTGTACACAAATTAGGTACACCACAGGGGCCTACCGTATAGCACAAGGAGCTATAGTCAATATCTTACAATAACTTGTAGTGAAAAATATCCTTTTTCCATTAATGGAAAAATATCACTTTGCTGTGCAACAGAACCTAACACGATATTGTAAATCAACTATACTTCAATCAGATCAGATCAGATCAGTCGCTCAGTCGTGTCCGACTCTTTGCGACCCCATGAACCGCAGCACGCCAGGCCTCCCTGTCCATCACCAGCTCCTGGAGGTCACTCAGACTCGCATCCATCGAGTCAGTGATGCCATCCAGCCATCTCATCCTCTGTCGTCCCCTTCTTCTCCTGCCCTCAATCCCTCCCAGCATCAGAGTCTTCTCCAATGAGTCAACTCTTCGCATGAGGTGGCCAAAATACTGGAGTTTCAGCTTCAGCATCATTCCTTCCAAAGAAATTCCAGGATTGATCTCCTTCAGAATGGACTGGTTGGATCTTCTTGCAGTCCAAGGGACTCTCAAGAGTCTTCTCCAACACCACAGTTCAAAAGCATCAATTCTTCGGCGCTCAGCCTTCTTCACAGTCCAGCTCTCACATCCATACATGACCACAGGAAAGACCATAGCCTTGACTAGGCGAACCTTTGTTGGCAAAGTAATGTCTCTGCTTTTGAATATGCTATCTAGGTTGGTCATAACTTTCCTTCCAAGGAGTAAGCGTCTTTTAATTTCATGACTGCAGTCACCATCTGCAGTGATTTTGGAGCCCAGAAAAACAAAGTCTGACACTGTTTCCACTGTTTCCCCATCTATTTCCCATGCAGTGATGGGACCAGATGCCATGATCTTTGTTTTCTGAATGTTGAGCTTTAAGCCAACCTTTTCACTCTCCACTTTCACTTTCATCAAGAGGCTTTTTAGCCCCTCTTCACTTTCTGCCATAAGAGTGGTGTCATCTGCATATCTGAGGTTATTGATATTTCTCCCGGCAATCTTGATTCCAACTTGTGTTTCTTCCAGTCCAGCATTTCTCATGATGGACTCTGCATATAAGTTAAATAAACAGGGTGACAATATGCAGCCTTGACGTACTCCTTTTCCTATTTGGAACCAGTCTGTTGTTCCATGACCAGTTCTAACTGTTGCTTCCTGACCTGCATACAGATTTCTTAAGAGGCAGATCAGGTGGTCTGGTATCATAGATAACCTCGTAGTAGCTTTCATCTCCTAGGACAGCATTCCATTCTACCAAGGCACACAGTTTACTGTTCATTACTGTGGTCCTGAGTTGCCAGAGAATTGTTATGCTATACTCAAGTAGTCAGTTTAAAAAAGACATGGAAATGTTTCCATCAAATTGTTATTATTATTAGTCTCCGTGCCTTAAAAATCTCAAGTTCAGTTAGTGGGAAGATTTGCTGTGTTCTGTGGCTCAGTCGTCATCCTTTGCTCATGTTTTAATGATGCATCTGCTGTATGCCAGACACTGAGCTAGGAGCTATATCTTTAGTGGTGGACAAAACTCACACCACTGCTGTCTTGATGGAGCTTGCAGAATTGTACTAGAGACGTACAGTTAGTAAACAGGCAAAACCCCTAAACACATAATTTAACTCCTGTAAAAGGTTACAAGAGAAAAGAACGTGGGGTATATCAGAGAACCCCAAGCGTGGAAATGAGGAGGTTTAGAACATAATTATTTATTTACGGTCACCAGGGAGGGCCAGAGAATGCCACATACAGGAGGAAGGCAGGAATGTGGGCATGGGGAGGAAGCAGAAATGATGGGCAAGGGGTTTGAGAGAGAAGGAGGTTGGCAAGGTAGAAGAGCTGCAAAGAGGATGGTGTGGCTGCAGAAAGTCATACAGAACATCAGAGGAAGCATGGAACGACTTGGATGTGAAGAAGCAGCCAGATCATGGAGGGCTTTGCAGACCTTATGAGGAGTTCAGGTTTTATTCAAAGTATCATGGGAAGCGTTTGTAGGACTTCAAGCATAGCTGCTGGATAACTAGCTCTTCGTGTTTTACAATGTGTTAATTATTTTTGTTTCTCTTTGCTTTTGCTCATATTTGTAGAAATGATGAAAGGATAAATCCATGAAGGTGCAGTGCAGAAATGAGTCCAAATTTGGAGAGTTCCCAATCTTAAGCAGTTTGAGAGGCCCTCTTTGAGAAACAGAACTTAGAATTACAAATACAAAGTGAGGGACAGAGTTTTCCATTGACAGGCTGCACACAAGTGAAGGGTGGTGGAGATTAAGCTTCACTGTGTCTTGACATATCCACTCATTTTTCGTATCATGGAAAGGGTATTTATAGATATTCCTGGCTTTATGTGGTAACCAAAGTCAATTATCAAGTTCGAGAATGGCTCAAAGCACCATTCTTCAGAAGTCCTATCCTTTATTTTGTTCTTTTTTCCCCCTCTTTTGTTCCCCATCATCCAATGCCCTCTGACTCCAACAGGTCAGGTTAAAATTCTTACTTTTGTGGTTGTCTTAGAATTGATTTGGAATTTTTCGGTTGAACTATTTCATCCTTCCACATCTGTGTATACGTCCTTTGCAGCAGTATACTCTGAGGGTTAGCAGGAGTGTGTATCTGAAATGGTATGGGACTGAGAGATGGGATGGAAAAAGGATAATGAGATTCATGTATGTAAATAATCATGTGTTAGAGATTCCATGTTCTAGAAAAAAAATTTACTGGAAAAATTCCAGGAGCCTGTTACAGTGATGTTACAAAGCTTTTGTTTTTAAGATCAAAGGCCGTGGAAAGGTGCTTTATTGAGTCAGAGCCCCTGCCTTTTTCTGTCCCACATTCCAGTCTCCTTTGAAATCTTATTGAACACTGTTGCCTATCTCATACCCTATTTCTCAAGCAGTTTTACTGTAAGAATTGGGGTCTATTCCATGAAATGCTGTCACTACAGAAATAGTACTCCATTTATTTATTTATAAATAGAGGGAAAGATGAGCTGGCTAACTTACTCCATTCCAAAAGCTTTTGTAACAAAAGTTGAAATGAATGAAAATGATTGAGTTTGTAGGCCTGGTCTGCACATATGAAAAACTGCTGGAGACTGTTGAGTGTGGAATGGCTTTAATTTACAGCATGGATCTCGGCCCACAACACACCTGCTTTTGGTTAACTTTTACAGAAGAGAAAGACATACAGAGAGCAATAGCTTTCAGAAAGACTGTACTTGAAATGAATCAGTGCTTGAAACCTTAAGATGCTTATGCATTAAACAATGGGGTATTGTTCTGGAGGAGTGGATGAGAAGGGGGACAGCAGTGGAGTCTAACAGAGAGTTAGGCTGGCAGACCAGTTAGTGGGAACTCAGATAGAATCACCCCATCAAGATGACTGCCTCCATGGGCAGGAGTGCCTGGGGATGCCTGGGACCACCAGAGGTTGGACTTGGTGTGATGAATGAGGATATATGAGACTGCAGTGTCACTCTCTACTCTGAGAATACTGTTCCTAGATTTTTGCTATGTGACTTAAATATCAACGTATTTGATATTGATGGAACTAAAGAATGTTGGACGTTATTTATTCTTTTATGTTCTCCTCCAATGCTGCTGGTTCATTAAATGAATATAATGGGGTCCGATGGCGATATCCATCGATACAGGAGGAGAACATCCTTTAGTATACAGCTTCTTCCACTGAGAGAGAGACTGGCTCTTCCGTTTCCACATTTTGCTGAAATGATGCTGCCTAGCAGAGTGACCCCAGCCTCCAGGCAGAGTCCTGGAACAGGGCATCCAGGATGATTTATGGCAACACTGAGTCATCAGACATTTGGGTTGCACATCTTGTAAATACGGAGTGAAAGAAAGAGGTCCCTGCCCCCATCAAGTAGAGAGGACAGAACGGTTATTCACGTCTCATTATCGTGCCCTTCATCTTCCTTTGAAAAAAGTTTTTAAGGTAGTATTGAAACCATCTGGGTTGCTTTGAAGTCAGTTTATTTCACTAAATTAAACTTCCTCAGACTGGGCCCTTTTTCTTTAAGTAATACCATGTAACACGTGATTAACTCTGGCACAAGTACACCTGTGTTTATAAATCTGACAATTTAGACTGTAGATGAAGGAAGCTGGAGTTTCTTCCTGATATGGTTTTATATTAAAGTTTCCCTGTGCAGATAAATATCTTCCGCTTTAAGTTTCAGGTTACTTAAAGAGAAAGTATAGTATAGTGATCAAAAAACAGGGTTTAGAGTCAGAAAGAACCAGGTTCAAATATCAAGTTGACAGCTTACTCTGTGACTTTAGGAAAGTAACTTTACCTCTCTGGGCCCCTGTAGCCTCGGCTGTAAAATGACATCTGTGGTAGCCAGCCTCCAAGATGAGCTCAGCGATGCCTGCCTCCTGGTGTTCTTGCCTGCGTGGTCTCCTCCATGCTGAGTTGGATGGACTCATGTAACCAATAGGATATTGCGGAATTGATGGTATGTGACTTCCAAGGCTTCCACTGTGGCCTCTGCCTTGCCCCTTCTCTTGGATTCAGTTTGGGGTAAGCCAGGCACCATGCTGTAAGGGTGGTCAACAGTCTGAGGGAAGGGCCACTTGGCACGAATGGAAGTTTCCTGCCAGCAATCCATATTTATGGGTGAGCTGTCTTAGAAGCACATCTTCCAGCCCCAGTGGAGCCTCCAGTGGATGTCTTGACTGCAACCTCATGAGAGATCCTGAGTTGGAAAACAGTCAGGCTGCTCCCAAATTCCTGTCCCATAGGAACTGAGTGAGAGAATCAATGTTTATTGTTGTGTTGAGATGCAAAGTTCGGAATTAGTGATAGCGATTCTAATGCTCATTCCCCCTCAGAGGATTGTGAGGAGGAGTAAATGCTATAGTGTAAGGGCTTTGCACAGAGGCTGGAACATACTAAGTGTTATTCAGAAAGATGAAAGCATTGGTAATAGATGGAACTTGACACCAGATGACGGATTCTCTCCAGCACCTGGACTCCAAATGCTTCGCATGGGTGCTGCGTTTCATTGATGAATTCCAGATTTACAGTAGGATCCCCAGTGAATGGTAAACAGAGTGGCATATCTGGTATTTCTTGTGTCCCGCCTCAGAGACTCCTATCCCATGTTTTATTAATAATTTTAGCCTTGCTGTGACAACCAGCTGCAGGATGCTGTTAGCCTGATGGCTCCTGCCTCAGTTGCATGGGCACCTCTTGTGCAATCATGGGGCTGCCTCAAGGCTCAGCTGCATGGGACCTTGCAACCCCTGGGATGCATGTGAAAATCTGTGCCCATTAGGAGTGGGTCGTGGTGGGTGAATTCTCCCCTTTGTGATTCCTTGGCTGGATGATTCTAAGACACCATCTGCATGGCTCCTTGGAGATGTCCCCTGAGGGGATGGAGAGCTACTGCCCACAGCAGACATATGACCAATAGTGCATCTTCAGATTGGTTTTCTCTTTTGTCCCACTCTTCACACTCCCCCACTCCTGCTCCTTGGGCTCACTGCCTCAAATCAACTAAGAGCTTACCAGCCGTGCATGTCTCTGGCTCCTCTCCTTGGATGTAACCTTGGGCTGAGACAGCTGGCTCTAATAAGAGTTGGCTCAGTGTTGTTTTCTTGATGTGTGACCATGAAACCATGACTGTGATACCTGCTTCCCCCCTTGCACTGGTTTCCTGCTGTTCTGAGGACAAAACCTCAAATGTCTCATGTGGTGGCAGCGGCCTCCACAGACAGTCTTGTCCACACATGCAGCTTCCTCTTTCAGCTGGCTGCCCTGAGTCTTCTCCAGCTTGGCCTCACTGGACGTTGTTTAATTCCTTTTACTTGACACTTTCTCTGCAGTGTCTGAACCAAGTGCATAATGGTTTCTTATGTTGACTGGCCTGTTTTCACTCTTTGCTCAGGTCTCAACCTAAAAACCACATCCCCAGGAAGGCCTTGAAGATGTCACTGTAAACATCCTCATTGCAACCTGAACTTCTGTTTCCTTAACACTTTTTTCACTTGGAAGTATTGAGTTGGCTAGAAAGTTCTTTCGAGTTTTTCATAGTAGCTTATGGCTTCCCTGGTGGCTCAGATGGTAAAGAATCTGCCTGCCACGTGGGAGACCCTGGTTTGATCCCTGGGTTGGGAAAATGCCCTGCAGAAGGGAAGGGCTACCCTTTCCAACACTCTTGTTTGGAGAATTCCATGGACACAGGAGCCTGGCAGGCTATAGTCCATGGGGTTGCAAGAGTTGGACATGACTTACTCACACACACACACAGAAGAGCCTGAACAAATGTTTTGGCCAGCTCAGTATTTTCTTAGTGTTTATGTCCCCCTCTCGAGTGTTGACTCTATGACATTGGGATGGTGAGCATCATGTTCTTTATTGCTTAATGTTTGGCATAGAGAACATTTCAATACATCAAATAAAAGAATTTACCTGTGCAAAATTCACTTGGCTAAGGATTTTCTGTGTTACTTTTTTTTCAATGCCTTAATCTGTCCATTTAAAACATAAATCATTTCCAGGGACTTCCCTGGAAGTCCAGTGGTTAAGACTTCACCTGCCAGTGCAGGGGTTGTAGGTTCAGTCCCTGGCTGGGGAACTAAGATCACACATGCTTCATGATCAAAAAGCCAAAACATAAAACAGAAGCAATATTGTGACAAATTCAATAAAGACTTTAAAAGTGGTTCACATTAAACACACACACACAAAACATGGATCATTTCCAAAAGGGCCTCCTTGAACTGCTGAAAGAAAGCATTACTTTAATAACAGAAATGACAGATTTGTTGGTTATAGAAGAATTTACTTTCACATTTAGCTTTTTGTCACTTTGCTAAAGGCAGTATCATAGGCTTGCACCAACTGACGAACTGCCCTGGTAATGTGGATTATAATTTAGTTTACAAAAGGTGATTGACTGACAACTATTAGAGATCATCTCTTTTGCATAGTCTGCTGCTGCTAAGTCACTTCAGTCATGTCCAACTCTGTGCAACCCCATCGACAGCAGCCCACCAAGCTTCCCCGTCCCTGGGATTCTCCAGGCAAGAACACTGGAGTGGGTTGCCATTTCCTTCTCCAGTGCATGAAAGTGAAAAGTGAAAGTGAAGTCACTCAGTTGTGTCCAACCCCATGGACTGCAACCTACCAGGCTCCTCCGTCCATGGATTTTACAGGCAAGAGTACTGGAGTGGGGTGCCATTGCTTTCTCCTTTGCATAGTCTACCCCTGCTTAAGTAAAACTAGTTTCAGCTCTTGTAATCTAAGCTCTACTTGAATGAGAAAAGACTTCTGCTTCTAATATATGTTGAAAGGACACTCATTATTAATGAGTCTTGAGGAAACGGGGTGCCCATCTCAGGAAATCTTCTACCCATTTCAGACACAGCAGCACTATTTGGATGGCAGAGGGTGACATCAGAATTCTGCTTGAATATTTAAGGATGGAAAGTCATTTGTGAATGAAGTCATTATTCAAAATATGTAGGGTAAAGTCTAGGACCGTCTTGTATTGGCATCAAAAGGCCTAAGTTTGTTAACTAATACTGCAAATCTGGAACTGTATCATAATTGTATTATGGAATGGGCGCTTCTATATTTAATCTTATAATTAAATATAATAATATTTAAATTCTATATTTAAAACAAGGGTTTTTTTTTAATGAATATATTTGCAAAGGACTTCCCTCATAGCTCAGTTGGTACAGTGATCCCATGGATGGAGGAGCCTGGCAGGCTGCAGTCCGAGCCTACCAGGCTCCTCTGCCCATGGGATTTTCCAGGCAAGAGTACTGGAGTGGGGTGCCATTGCCTTCTCCTTTTATACATACTAGAGTATATAAATTCCAGTCTACTCTTCTCACACAAGCTAGTAAAGTAATACTCAAAATTCTCCAAGCCAGGCTTCAGCAATATGTGAACCATGAACTTCCAGATGTTCAAGCTGGTTTTAGAAAAGGCAGAGGAATCAGAGATCAAATTGGATCATCGAAAATGCAAGAGAGGTCCAGAAAAACATCTATTTCTGCTTTATTGACTATGCCAAAGCCTTTGACTATGTGGATCACAATAAACTGTGGAAAATTCTGAAGGAGATGGGAATACCAGACCACCTGACCTGCCTCTTGAGAAACCTGTATGCAGGTCAGGAAGCAACAGTTAGAACTGGACATGGAACAACAGACTGGTTCCAAACAGGAAAATGAGTACATCAAGGCTGTATATTGTCACCCTGCTTATTTAAATTTTATGCAGAGTACATCATGAGAAATGCTGGGCTGGAGGAAGCACAAGCTGAAATCAAGATTGCCGGGAGAAATATCAATAACCTCAGATATGCAGATAATACCACCCTTATGGCAGAAAGTGAAGAGGAACTAAAAAGCCTGTTGATGAAAGTGAAAGAGGGGGTGAAAAAGTTGGCTTAAAACTCAACATTCAGAAAACGAAGATCATGGCATCTGGTCCCATCACTTCATGGGAAATAGATGGGGAAACAGTGGAAACAGTGCCTGACTTTATTTTTGGGGCTTCAGAATCACTGCAGATGGTGACTGCAGCCATGAAATTAAAAGATGCTTACTTCTTGGAAGGAAAGCTATGACCAAGCTAGACAGTACATTAAAAAGCAGAGACATCACTTTGCCAACAAAGGGCCATCTAGTCAAGGCTATGGTTTTTCCAGTAGTCATGTATGGATGTGAGAGTTGGACTATAAAGAAAGCTGAGTGCTGAAGAATTGATGCTTTTGAACTGTGGTGTTGGAGAAGACTCTTGAGAGTCCTTGGCCTGCAAGGAGATCCAACCAGTCCATTCTGAAGGAGATCAATCCCGGGTGTTCATTGGTAGGACTGATGCTGAAGCTGAAACTCCAATACTTTGGCCACCTGATGTGAAGAGCTGAGTCATTTGAAAAGACCCTGATGCTGGGAAAGATTGAGGGCAGGAGGAGAAAGGGATGACAGAGGATGAGATGGTTGGATGGCATCACCAACTCAATGGACATGGGTTTGGGTGGACTCCAGGAGTTGGTGATGGACAGGGAGGCTTGGAGTGCTGCAGTTCACGGGGTCGCAAAGAGTCAGACACGACTGAGCAACTGGACTGAACTGAACTGAACCAATATTTTCATTTGTTGTTATCCAAGCATTGCAATTAGGACCTGAATTTGGATCCTTGCACCACTGACTATGGAGCGAGAGATCTTTAAATCTTAAAGGAATTTTTATTTTAAATGTATACCAATAGTATATGGAATCAGGTAAATCAGTGAGCAGTAGGGAGATGTGAATTGTGTGTCTAAGACTGCTACTGCCACTGGTTAAAGTCAATGGTTTGAATTGCTTGAATACAAAGAGAGTCTTAAAAGTTTTTGTTTTCTCTTCTTTGAATGTTACTCAAAGTTTACTAGATTATATAAATTCTTGTTTAGCCACTTTGCAAAGATTTCTATCCAAAAGATGGTGGCAGCGATTTTTCCTTTGGTACTTTCTCCTAGCATTCTGAAGTTGATGTATAAATTGTATGTTTTGTAGTACATCATTCTTTTCCAAATTTTTTTTGAGTTTTTCTTTACAAAAAGTCGTGGAAATTTACCAGACTGAATCATAAATCTTTGCTGCAATTGACTCCAACACACTTGAATTGCACAACAAAATGAACATACAATTAAAAATTTGGCAGATCTGGTCATTGTTTTAAGTATAGTTCACCCCCAAGGAAAAATGAAAACTAAGTTATAAGTTGAATTGTATATAGTGTAATAGAATGAAGCTTTGAAGTAAGAATAAAATTTAGAAGCTGTCACAATCCTTGCCTAAAGCAAATATATTCTCTTTTGCAGTGTTTTCTTGAATTAGAATTCTGTACTTACCAGCTGCTATAAATCACTTTTTCCTTTATTACAGAGTTGGACACTGTGATACCTTAAAGTGGGTGTTGCTTATCTTGGGAGTGGTGTGGAAGTTGAATGAGTAGGGGAAGGAATTATTGCTATTTAACAACTGTTTGCAAAGATCCCAGTGTTCTTGGGAGGGAGCAGGAAGTATTAATTTAAAAATAGTTCCTGAAGCCAAAAAGTTGAGGGAAGAATAAAGCATTTTATTTTTTCATCTGTTTGGATTACCTCTAAGGAGATGAGTAATGAATGAAATTCAGGATTAGTACACAGGAAGGGCCCCTGAGAGACCGTCTAGACTCTAAGCCATCTTCCTCTTTCACAGAACTCCTCCTGACATTTTTGGAGAGAAAGTCCTCTGCCATATTCTTAAGGACTCTGAAGGAAAGGGAATTAGGGAATTCTGAATAACCACTCCAGCATCTGATAAAAACTTCATCATCAAAAATTTTTTTAATGCTTTTTTTTTACCATCTCTAATTGAAATTTATATTTTCTTAGGACCTAGAAACTCAGTCCGGAGAGGGCAATGGCACCCCACGCCAGTACTCTTGCCTGGAAAATCCCACGGACGGAGGAGCCTGGTAGGCTGCAGTCCATGGGGTCACTAAGAGTCGGACTTGACTGAGCGACTTCACTTTCTCTTTTCACTTTTATGCATTGGAGAAGGAAATGGCAACCCACTCCAGTGTTCTTGCCTGGAGAATCCCAGGGACGGGGAGGCCTGGTGGGCTGCTGTCTATGGGGTCACACAGAGTTGGACACGACTGAAGTGACTTAGCATAGCATAGAAACTCAGTCATTTTATATCTTAGATTTATATAGTTTGTTTTTCCTGTTCATTAAAAAAAAATTGGTCAAAATTATTTTTAGTTCTAAAACACTTGGAAAAATCTCTGTCCTATGCCTTAAAATTTCAAGCTCTGTGTTCATTTACTGCTGGGATTTTTCTAAGTCAGCAACAGAGCTCCCTTTACTGTCACTGATGCATTTTACATTACTTTTGGGGAAAATTTCCTAGTAAAATTGTTTTGTGTCTTCCACACGTCTTTCATGGTAGTTATAAAAATTTCCAACATAGATTTCAGTTAAGTTGGCCCTGCAATGAAAAGGTGAATCTTCTTTTTATCTCCCCAACTCCAGTGTTATGTAACGGAAGGAAAATAGTTTTAAAAAAGACACTTGTAAATAATATAAATGCAAACATGACAGATCCTAGTGAGTACTTAGAAAAATTTCCTTATACTTCCATACTGGGATTAAAAACCCACTGCTTTTCCTTTTCTTTACTACTCCCAGCCTGCATAGGCTAGCTCACTCACTTTACTGCACTTCAACACTTTGGGATCACAGAATTTGTCACCGCCACTTGGCTCTTAAACTCACCCTACTTTGGAAGTCATTTCTTTTGTAGGAAATCAGATTTTCCTTTAGGAACATTTTTGCCTGACTATGGAGTAAGGTGAGAGCTCTCTGATTGGCTTCCATGGCTTTCCATGTTCCATTTTTCCATGACTTTCTTGTCTCCATTGAGGCAGACTGTGAGGCTTTCCCTGGAACCCTTATTTGTATCTCTTTGGAGTAGATTTGGAATTTATTGCTGCTCTTCTTTGCTCCTGTTCCATCTGCCTGTATTGCAGTTTCTCCCTGTGATAAAAGCTTTGTGTACTTTACACACAAATATTAAAATTGTTTAACAACTTACTACTCAAAAACGCTTATGTATTTGGGGATGGCTCTGTAAATTTTGGTATACATTTGTTGAAGAGTATGCAGCCAATAAAAATACAGAATTCATAGTGACTTGGAAAAATGCTTATGTTAATATGCCTATTAAGTGAGAAAAGTGGGATGCAAGATTGATATACACCATGACCAGAGCTAAGTAAAAAACAAAAACAACTCTGCTTCCTTCTAAAACATGTATGCTTAGAAAAAGTCTGAAAGAGAAGTTGCTAAAAGTCATGGTTGATAGAGAATGGTGAAACCTTTGGCAATTTCCTGTTTTCCACTTTGTTTTCAAAATTTCTGTAATTGATTTGGTATCACTCCTTCAGTACCTTCCCTTTTAAGCAAAGCAACCTAATCATTACTATCATTAGACACCCATTTGCTTTTCAGTATCTTAAAAGAGCAATTCCTCATTCTGTAAGTGATGTTGGTCATTGGAAAAAAAGAGAAAAGAAAAAAAGGTACATAAGTAAAACATTGAATTTGCCTTTCTTTTATAAAAATATTTTTGGCTGCACCATGCAGTATGTTGGAGGAGGAAATGGCAAACCACTCCAGTATCCTTGCCTGGAAAAGCCCATGGACTGAGGAACTTGGTGGGCTGCAGGCCATGGGGTGGCAAAGAGTTGGGCACAACTGAGCTGCTAACACATGCAGCATGTGGGATCTTAGTTCCCAGATCAAAGGTTGAACCCGTGTCCACTGTAGTGGAAGCCCAGAGTCATCACCGCTGGACCACCAGAGAGGTCTCATAAAGCTCTTTTTTAACGTAAGTATAAAAGAAGTTGTTGAAGACTTTAATCTGATACAATTTGCTCATGATCATCAAATCTTAATTCAGGATAAGTTCTTCAGTTCAGAGATGTAGACATTGAGACTCAGAAAGCAGGGTGGTGTGCCACATTGAGTTACACTGCTGAGTCTAGAACATTCACCTCCAGCTGGCTACTAGAACTGCCTTCCCACCATGACTGCATCTCCCCATAGCCAAACTAAACTCAAAGTCTTTTCTGGTCTGGAACAGTCTCAGTTTTGCATTGCTGTTTCATCTGACATGCAAAGCATAAGAGCCAAAGAATATGAGAACAGTTTTTGCATATATCTACTCTGCCAAAATTAACACGCATTGGCAATTTAGAGGTCTTCAGTTCTGGGGCCAGGCCCTCTTTCCAACATGAATCACTTGAACAGGGTGATTGCAGACAGTGACCATGCTCTGTTTGTGCTGGGGTACAGGAAGCGATCTTGGGAAAGGCTATTTCCCCAAATGCAAATATTCACACACAGCTAATAGAGAGAACTTGTGGGAAATAGCTCCCCATCTAGCTTTTGCACTGCTTTCCCCCTCAGCACTAGGGGATGTTTTCCTGCTTCCATTTTTGTTCGTGTTGTTAACACTGTTTTGGGACAGCTCTGTTTATTACTGCTTCCCAAAAAAAATTCCGTACCGTGAGACATTTGTTTTGGCTAGTTGGAAGAAAGTTTGCATTTTCTGTCTCTTTAGGAGATGGAGACTACGAAGAGTATTTGTTAAGGGAAATGTGACATTGCTCTGTGTTTGGCAGTTTCTTGGAAACTACTCAGCCTTGGGAACTTGTGCAATTGATGCCAAGACTACAGTAATGGTTGTAAAGGTGTATGTTTTTATAGCATGGTCTTAAACAATGCTCTCTGCATTTCTGCCCTCAGGGTAGCTTTGTAAATGGAAATAAAGTGGAGTATTTATTTCTACATCACCTTTAAAAACATCTAAACTTGCAAACTTACAAAGATGCTCTTCAGATATATTGTATCATGTAGTTCTTACAACACTCCTTTGGGAGTATGTCATTTTTCATAATTTAAAGATGAAAAAAAAAAGCCTAGATTGCAGCTAAAAATTGGCAGAACAGTATGGTCTTCTTATGGCCTCCAATCTCAAATTCCATGTCCTTTCTCCCATCTCTATGATTTATGGCCTCTCTGCTCTAGGGGCCCCATTCTATTTAGAGGATAAAAATTCACTAAAACTTTCACACTTGGTGTAACAGAGCTGTTCTGAAATTATATGTCTTTGCTTGCATGAGTTTCCATTTGCATCTTTCTCAGTGAGGGAAGGAATACTGGAGCAATAGTAACTTTAGAAATTTCTCCTGAGATTTTTGAGTTTTTGGGTAGATTCAGTTCATTTTGCTTTATTTAACCCTGGAAATGTTATTATAAAATTATGGTTGAATTCAAATAGTGTTTTTTGTTAGAAATATCTATGTTCAGATTTGATTTTTTTTTTTAAGTTGTGTATGTGTGAGTACAGACTTAATAATACAAAATAGTGGCACTCTTCACTCAGGTTTTCTATTTGCCTGCTCAGGTGATTATTTTTGCCATCAGAAAGGAGGACGTTTGCCCTGAAAGAAAGCTCTGTGGTTTGTTAATAGTTTTCACAGGACCCTCCAAACTTTCTGTTCTTAATAGTGTTCTTTAGTCTGTGACATGAGTCAGTAATTGCTGAATGTTTCATCATGATATTGTTTTATAAAATTGAGATGTAGTTGATGTACAGTATTGTGTAAGTTATACAAGTATAATCGCTCAGTTGTGTCCAACTCTGTGACCCCCGGGACTGTAGCCCACCAGGCTTCTCTGTCCATGGAGTTCTCAAGGCAGGAATACTGGAGTGGGTTGCCATTCCCTTCTCCAGGGGATCTTCCCAACGCAGGGATTGAACCTGGGTCTCCTGCATTGCAGGCAGATTCTCTACCATCTGAGCCAACAGGAAAGCCTTGTGTAAGTTATATAATGATTCATGATTTTTAAAGGTTATTCTCCATTTATAGTTATTGTAAAATATTGGTTATATATCCTGTGTTGTACAGTATATAATTGTAGCCTATTTATTTTGTACATAATAGTTTGTATTCTCTACTCCTATTGTGCCCTCCCCCTTTCCCCTCCCCACTGGTAACCACTAGTTTGTTCTTTATATTTGTATATATGTATGTATGTGTGTGTGTGTGTATACATGTGTGCATATATATATATATATATATATATATATATATATATACCTTTTTTAGCCCTAACTCTATGAAACTGACACAAATGAAAAAAATATAACACTGTTTGCCCATCTTCTACTATACTACTCTGCAACACCATTTTAAAAATTGCCTTTGCTCACTCAAAAAATATTTATGGAGAACCTATTGTGAAACTTGGACACAGAAGAGTGAGTGACTTGTCCAAGATGTCAGGGTTAGTAAATGCCACAGTCAGAACTTAAATGATGTCTATTTGGCAAACTACTTCACTATTCCTACCTTGAGAACCCCATGAACAGTATTAAAAAAGCAAAAAGATAGGAAAGATGAACTCCTCAGGTTGGGAGGTGCCCAATATGCCACTGGAGATCAGTCCAGAAAGAATGAACAGATGGAGCCAAAGCAACAACAATACCCAGTTGTGGGATGTGACTGGTGATGGAAGCAAGGTCTGATGCTATAAAGAGCAATATTGCATATGAATCTGGAATGTTGGGTCCATGAATCAAGGCAAATTGGAAGTGATCAAACAGAAGATGGCAAGAGTGAATGTCGACATTCTAGGAATCAGTGAACTAAAATGGACTGGAATGGGTGAATTTAACTCAGATGACCATTATATCTACTACTGTGGGCAAGAATCATTAGAAGAAATGGAATAGCCATCAGAGTCAACAAAAGAGTCTGAAATGCAGTACTTGGATGCAGTCTCAAAAATGACAGAATGATCTCTGTTAATCTGCAAGGCAAACCATTCAATATCATGGTAATCCAAGTCTATTCCCCAGCCAGTAACGCTGAAGAAGCTGAAGTTGAACAGTTCTATGAAGACCTACAAGACGTTCTAGAATTGACACCCCAAAAAGATATCCTTTTCATTGTAGGGGACTGGAATGCAAAAGTAGGAAGTCAAGAAATACTTGGATTAACAGGCACATTTGGCCTTGGAGTATAGAATGAAGCAGGGCAAAGACTAATAGAGTTCTGCCAAGAGAATACACTGGTCATAGCAAACACCTTCTTCCAACAACAGAAGAGAAGACTGTATACATGAACATCACCAGATGGTCAACACCAAAATGAGATTGACTATATTCTTTGCAGCCAAAAATGAAGAAGATCTATACAGTCAGCAAAAACAAGACCAGGAGCTGACTATGGCTCAGATCATGAGCTCCATATTGCCTAATTCAGACTTAAATTGAAGAAAGTAGGGAAAACCACTAGACCATTCAGATCAGATCAGATCAGTCCCTCAGTCATGTCCGACTCTTTGAGACCCCATGAACCGCAGCATGCCAGGCCTCCCTGTCCATCACCAACTCCCGGAGGTCACTCAGACTCACATCCATCGAGTCAGTGATACCATCCAGCCATCTCATCCTCTGTCGTCGCCTTCTCGTCTTGCCCCCAATCCCTCCCAGCATCAGAGTCTTCTCCAATGAGTCAACTCTTCGCATGAGGTGGCCAAAATACTGGAGTTTCAGCTTTAGCATCATTCCTTCCAAAGAAATCCCAGGGCTGATCTCCTTCAGAATGGACTGGTTGGATCTCCTTGCAGTCCAAGGGACTCTCAAGAGTCTTCTCCAATACCACAGTTCAAAAGCATCAATTCTTCGGCGCTCAGCCTTCTTCACAGTCCAACTCTCACATCCATACATGACCACAGGAAAGACCATAGCCTTGACTAGGCGAACCTTTGTTGGCAAAGTGATGTCTCTGCTTTTGAATATGCTATCTAGGTTGGTCATAACTTTCCTTCCAAGGAATAAGCATCTTTTAATTTCATGGCTGCAGTCACCATCTGCAGTGATTTTGGAGCCCAGAAAAACAAAGTCTGACACTGTTTCCACTGTTTCTCCATCTATTTCCCATGTAGTGATGGGACCAGGTGCCATGATCTTCGTTTTCTGAATGTTGAGCTTTAAGCCAACCTTTTCACTCTCCACTTTCACTTTCATCAAGAGGCTTTTTAGCCCCTCTTCACTTTCTGCCATAAGGGTGGTGTCATCTGCATATCTGAGGTGATTGATATTTCTCCCAGCAATCTTGATTCCAACTTGTGTTTCTTCCAGTCCAGCATTTCTCATGATGTACTCTGCATAGAAGTTAAATAAACAGGGTGACAATATACAGCCTTGACGTACTCCTTTTCCTATTTGGAACCAGTCTGTTGTTCCATGACCAGTTCTAAGTGTTGCTTCCTGACCTGCATACAGATTTCTCAAGAGGCAGATCAGGTGGTCTGGTATTCCCATCTCCCTCAGAATTTTCCACAGTTTATTGTGATCTACACAGTCAAAGGCTTTGGCATAGTCAAGAAAACAGAAATAGATGTTTTTCTGGAACTCTCTTGCTTTTTCCATGATCCAGCAGATGTTGGCAATTTGATCTCTGGTTCCTCTGCCTTTTCTAAATCTAGCTTGAACATCAGGAAGTTCACGGTTCACATATTGCTGAAGCCTGGCTTGGAGAATTTTCAGGTACGACCTAAATCAAATCCCTATGATTATACAGTGGAAGTGAGAAATAGATTTAAGGGCCTCGATCTGATAGAGTGCCTAATGAACTATGGACTGAGGTTCATGACATTGTACAGGAGACAGGGAGCAAGATCATCCCCAAGAAAAAGAAATGCAAAAAAGCAAAGTGACTGTCTGAAGAGGCCTTGCAAATAGCTGTGAAAAAAGAGAAACAAAAAGCAAAGGAGAAAAGGAAAGATATAAACATCTGAATGCAGAGTTCCAAAGAATAGCAAGGAGAGATAAGAAAGCCTTCCTCAGTGATCAATGCCAAGAAATAGAGGAAAACAACAAAATGGGAAAGACTAGAGATCTCTTCAAGAAAATTAGAGATACTAAGGGAACATTTCATGCAAAGATGGGCTCAATAAAGGACACAAATGGTATGGACCTAACAGAAGCAGAAGATATTAAGAAGAGGTGGCAAGAATACACAGAACTGTACAAAAGAGACCTTCATGACCAGATAATCATGATGGTGTGATCACTTACCTAGAGCCAGATATCCTGGAATGTGATGTCAAGTGGGCCTTAGGAAGCATCACTATGAACAAAGCTAGTGGAGGTGATGGAATTTCATTTGAGCTATTTGAAATCCTAAATGATGATGCTATGAAAGTGCTACACTCAATATGCCACAAATTTGGAAAACTCTGCAGTGGCGACAATACTGGAAAAGGTCATTTTCATCCCAATCCCAAAGAAAGGCAATGCCAAAGAATGCTCAAACTACTGCACAATTGCACTCATTTCACACTCTAGCAAAGTAATGCTCAAAATTCTCCAAGCCAGGCTTCAGCAATATGTGAACCATGAACTTCCAGGTGTTCAAGCTGGTTTTAGAAAAGGCAGAGGAACCAGAGATCAAATTCCTACCATCTGTTCAATCACCAAAAAAGTAAGAGAGTACCAGAAAAACATCTATTTCTGCTTTTTTGACTATGCCAAAGCCTTTGACTGTGTGGATCACAATAAACTAGGAAAATTCTGAAAGAGATGGGAATACCAGGCTGCCTCACCTACCTCTTGAGAAGCCTGTATGCAGATCAGGAAGCAACAGTTAGAACTGGACATGGAACAATAGACTGTTTCCAAATAGGAAAAGGAGTACATCAAGGCTGTATATTGTCACCCTGCTTATTTAACTTCTGTGCAGAGTACATCATGAGAAATGCTGGGCTGGAGGAAGCACAAGCTGGAATCAAGATTGCTGGGAGAAATATCAATAATGTCAGATATGCAGATGACACCACCGTTATGACAGAAAGTGAAGAACTAAAGAGCCTCTTGATGAAAGTGAAAGAGGAGAGTGAAAAAGTTGGCTTAAAACTCAACATTCAGAAAACGAAGATCATGGCATGTGGTCCCATCACTTCATGGCAAATAGATGGAGAAACAGTGGAAACAGTGTCAGACTTTATTTTTTAGGGCTCCAAAATCACTGCAGATGGTGACTGTAGCCATGAAATAAAAAGACACTTACTCCTTGGAAGAAAAGTATGACCAACCTAGACAACATATTAAAAAGCAGAGACATTACTCTGTCAACAAAGGTCTATCTAGTCAAGGCTATGGTTTTTCCAATGGTCATGTATGGATGTGGGAGTTGGAGTATAAAGAAAGCCAAGTGCCGAAGAATTTTTTTGAACTGTGGTGTTGAAGAAATCTCTTGAGAGTCCCTTGGTCTGCAAGGAGATCCAACCAGTCCATCCTAAAGGAGATCATTCCTGAATGTTCATTGGAGAGACTGATGGTGAAGCTGAAACTCCAATACTTTGGCCACCTCATGCGAAGAGTTGACTCATTGGAAAAGACTCTGAGGCTGGGAGGGATTTGGGGGCAGGAGGAGAAGGCGACAGAGGATGAGATGGCTGGATGGCATCACTGACTCAATGGACATGAGTTTGAGTAAACTCTGGGAGTTGGTGATGGACAGGGAGCCCTGGTGTGCTGCAGTTCATGGGGTCGCAAAGACTCGGACACAACTGAGCGACTGAACTGAACTGAACTGATTTGGCTACAAAGCTATGCACTTATTGATAGCCACTAACCTATTATAAGGACTTCCCACATAGCATTAGTGGTAAAGAAATTGCCTGCCAGTGCAGGAAACTTAAAGAGACACAGGTTTGATCCCTGGGTTGGGCAGATTCCCCAGAGGAGGAAATGGCAACCCACTCCAATATTCTTGCCTGGAATAATCCCAGGGACAGAAGAGCTTGGTGGGCTACAGTCCATAGGGTTGCGAAGAGTCGGACATGACTGAGTGACTTTGCATGCATGCAAGCCATTATAAACTGTGCTCAGTGTGTGTGAGAGAGAGAAAGAGAGAAAAAAAGAGAGAATGATTAAATGAACATGTGAGATATGGTCTTGCCTCTCCAGGTCCTTTCAAAGGGCAGCACTTTGGGGATCACACCCATCTTGTCTTCTGAGTGAGCTCTGTTCTGCCTACACATATATCTTCACTATTCCTTAGTGCCAAGAAAATATAGCTTGGTAGCATTTCAACAGAAGAACACAGATGTGTAAGTGAGAATAACCACTCTTTCTGAAAAGCAGACATTTTCATAGTGACTTTCCTTTTCTGACTTTCGACAAATATTTTAACCTTCAGTATTTTAAAAAATGACCCCTTTCAGGCATGAAAAATATAGGAAACTAATTTCAACAACACAGAATGATCTCTTCCCTCTGCAAAGATCTTAATGCTAAGTGTTGTGGGTAGGAGGTGATATGAGATGAGGACATACTCAGTTACTACCTTAATCTGGTCAGTTCAGGACAAGAAAGAAGATTGATCCTAAAGCAGTGGCACCCTTTGTGTAATTCACTGTACTGAATAACCAGAGTGATCATGAGCAATCTGGGACCAGATAGACACCAAAATTGACAGTGTTAAGCAACTCTTTGCCTAATGGAAAGAAACTTAACAGTGCAGTGTTGTGCCTGCTGAACAATGATTAAAACAAGGGTGTCTTCAGAAAACTCACACAATCTTTTTTTGATGTTGTTGTCTTTCGTTTTGACTTCATTTTATTTTCCTGATTTATCACTAATAGGTTTGTTGTCATATAAAAGAGAAAGTTTCCATCATAGATGTCTTGAGTGATACAAGTTGCAAAAGAGTCTGTTTTTCTGATGAATGTCCAGATAGCACTGAATGAGAGGAGCCTAATTGTTCAATCTCTGTCAGCAATTAGGCTGGACCCATAAACAGGAACACATGTTGAGGCTGGGTAACTGACTAGAACAGCTAGGTATTTCTTAGCAAGATTTCCTGAACCTTGAGTTTTTCTCCACATGGTGTGCCTGGGAGAAGTTGGGGAGGTCAAGAGAAAATAAGCACAAGTCAAAGGGAGACGTGTAAAATAAACAGCGACATCTGGCAAACGACTTCCTCCCATGGACGTAGGAAGGGCTCTTACTCAGGGCGGCGAATGTGAAATGTTGTTCTTGGCAGTGTATGAGCTTAATGTCCATCAGATCTGGGAATGAGGGTTGCTTAAGTTTATGTTTCTTTTGCTGATGGTATGCACCTTCAGATCTGATGCTCATGACATCCACCGTCCATTCGGCCGTTCTTTGAATCATTAGATTTCACTTTGATGCATTTTCAAAAGAGATCTGAGCATTAAAAACCTTAGAATTCTTCATTATCTAAACTTGTTTATCTCCTTAATGAACTGTATTATTTACATTGGAGAGGTCCAGTCCTGCACCTCTCTTTGCTCAGTAACGAAAAGAACCTTAAATTCTAACAATTCAGCATGCCACTTCAAGCATACCAATGTGGTAGAAGCCCTCTGTAATTTCTTGATGTGTAACTGTTCATATTAAATGATTAATAAGAAATTTAGCCTTTAATAACTTTATAATGTATTATTCTAATTCTCATCACTGGCTTATTAAGGGTATTTTCAGGAGTTTTCTTACCAAAATAGGCATTTTTATTGAAACAAGAACTAAAAAAAGAACACACATATTACATATTGATAAAATAAAACAGAAGTTTATAAAATAGAAAACATTGCACTCTGTCACCCAGGCCACACCAAGTGGCAATTCCATGACTTGTATAACTCAGAAATGAAGTATTACACAGTTTTTATTTTCAAGTGACATTCACTATTTTTAAGTTAATGTAAAGATAGAAAAACTTTCCAGTTTGATTGTGGGAGTTCTGAAATTTATTGTTTCTCAGTGAAATAGGGAAAGAGGTGTTTTCCTTGTTGGTGAGGGGAAGAGAATGGGAAAATAGTCCATTCCTCTAGAGAGGACAGTGAATAGACGTCCATTTAATTTCCTGTCGCTGCTCTTTCTTCCTTTCTCTTTCTCTGGCATTGCCATTTATGAAAAGCAGATGAAAGTGAAGTGGTTTACACATAGCACGATCATTTTTTATGTTATGGGAAATATGGATGCCCTGGTTTCAGGACTTTTCTGACGATTTTTTTTCTCTCTCTCTTTACAGAGGGAAGCCATCTGTTTTTCTGAAGCCAGGCACTTCCTGATGCAAATGCTCAGAAAAGCTCAGTGACTTCAGGTGAGAATCTGTGTCTATGATCTCCAAGGGAAAATGAACAATTCTGGGCTTCCCAAAGGGGGAAGGTGTTTGAGTGGCAGTGATCTGAAGAGCATATCTAGCAGGAGCTAAGCCACCTGTGGAAGATAGTTCAGCAATCTTATTTGAGAAAATCTGTGACTTTTACACTTAAATTGGCCACCTCTACCCATATTGTTGTAGCAAAAACAGCATAAAGACTATAATATACCTTTTTGAAACAAGTATAATAGAGTTAGAGGCTATTTCTATCTGGTGACATTAGACACAAGAAGTAACTTTGGAGTTAGTGGCAGCGATCCTACAAAGAGGTAATCCTGTGCAGCCGTCATTCATTTTAAAAAATATTGTTCATAGCAGCACTGTTTACAATAGCCAGGACTTGGAAGCAACCTAGATGTCCATCCGCAGATGAATGGACAAGAAAGCTGTGGTACATATACACAATGGAGTATTACTCAGCCATTAAAAAGAATGCATTTGAATCAGTTCTAATCAGGTGGATGGAACTGGAGCCTATTATACAGAGTGAAGTAAGCCAGAAAGAAAAACACAAATACAGTATACTAACGCATATATATGAAATTTAGAAAGATGGTAACAATAACCCTGTTTACGAGACAGCAAAAGAGACACTGATGTATAGAACAGACTTTTGGACTCTGGGAATGGGAGAGGGTGGGATGATTTGGGAGAATAGCATTGAAATATGTATAATATCATATCTGAAACGAGTTGCCAGTCCAGGTACGATGCCTGATAACGGATGCCTGGGGCTGGTGCACTGGGATGACCCAGAGGGATGGTATGGGGAGGGAGGAGGGAGGAGGGTTCAGGATGGGGAACACATGTATACTTGTGGCGGATCCATCCTGATGTATGGCAAAAGCAATACAATATTGTAAAGTTAAGCAAAATAAAATTTAATTAAAAACAATAAAAATAAAAAATATTGAGACGCCTGGTGCTCCTGACTCTATCTCTTCAGAGCTCCAGACCCACACGACTGGCTGGCCACTGCATGTCCCTCTTTAACTATATTAAAAATAATGGGAATTGGTTACAGCATTTTTTGTGTTTATTACTATTTTCATTTTTTAAATTACTTTTATTTTCTGATTGCTTTATAGAATTTTGTTGCTTTCTGTCAAACCTCCACATGAATCAGCCATAGGTATACATATGTCCCCTCCCTCTTGAACCTCCCTCCCGTCTATGTCCCCATCCCACCCCTCTAGATTGTTACAGAGCCCCTGTTTGAGTTCCCTGAGACACACAGCAAATTCCCATTGGCTATCTGTTTTACATATGATAATGTAAGTTTCCATGTTACTCTCTCCATACCTCTCACCCTCTCCTCCCCTCTCCCGGGGTCCATAAGTCTGTCTCTATGTCTGTTTCTCCATTGCTGCCCCACAAATAAATTCATCACTACCTTCTTTCTAGATTCCACATATATATGTTAGTATAAAATCTGTCTTTCTCTTTCTGTCTTCATGCTGTATAATGGGCTGTAGGTTCATCTTCATTAGAACTGACTCAAATGCATTCCTTTTGCTCTGCAGTGTTGAGTTAGATATACGTATGAAAGTGAAGTCGCTCAGTCGTGTCCAACTCTTTGTGACCCCATGGACCAGGCTCCTCCAACCATGGGATTTTCTAGGCAAGAGTACTGGATTGGGTTGCCATTTCCTTCTCCATGGAATCTTCCCGACCCAGGGATCGAACCCAGGTCTCCAACGTTGTAGACAGACGCTTTACCATCTGAGCCACTAGGGAATGATATATGTGCACTCCTTACTTATACTACAACAACATGAATCAGTAAGAAGTATACATATATCCCCTCCCTGTTGTGTCTCCTTCCCTCTGTACCCCATCCCACCCCCTCTAGGTCATCACAGAGCACCCGGCTGAACTCCCTGTGTTATACAACAGCTTCTCATTAGGTCTCTATTTTACATCTGGTAGTATGTCAATGCCATGGCACTTTAGAACAGAGAGCAACTGCAGGAAGTTTATTACAGAGATCCAGTTAGCCCCAAGGGAGATGTGAGCCATAAAAGGCACGGGAACTAGGGTTTGGCCTGTGATTTGGGACTTTATGCTGTGTCTGTCCTGGTTGGCCTTGGTGGATGCATTGTCTCTGCGCTGCTGTAGACACGCCAGGCACTTTGAGGTGCCTTCACTGCTCACATGTTTATGTATCATAATTTCAGCATCATGAGATTGAACCAATTCTCTCTTGGTCTTTATTCCTTCTAACAAAGGTGGGGGAAGAGTCAACATATGGTATGCCATGTCTCAACCATGAACAAAGGAATTAGTGAAAAAACACATAGACAGCAGGAGAAATTCTTCTTGGGCCGCTGACAAAGACGTAGGAGGCAACTGCATTTTTTTCTGAAAGATCAGCACGTACTGTGGCTGTGGTTTAATTCTTGCCGAATGAAAATAGGCCAGTATGCCTGCGGGCGTCGCTTCCTGTGACATGATGGATCCTGGGCAGGTTATCTGCAGAAGGAGAGGAAAGACAAGACAGGAGCTGGGCACGTACCCTAGGCTAGGATGGGCAAAGGCAAGACAGGTTGCTAGTTCTGGAAGATCTGAATTCTGGGTCATTTGCTGAGTCACAGGTAGAAGGGAGCAAGGCAGGCAATTAGGTATCAGCGAGGCTGTGGAAATGAGGACTTAGTTTCAGGAAGGGGCAATAAAAGTGAACTGAAGTATGGTTTTTAAGGACTGATATATCCCAGAGACTGAGACAAAAACCCACCCGCAAGCTCCTGTGAGGAGAGGAGGGCTTGGAGATCTGGAAATGGGTATAGGGGGAGTTTGGGTCTTATACATAGGTAAAGAGGGCTTTTGACTGTATTCACATGAGAATTCCTCTGGTGAATGAGAAAAATGTATGAGATTTTTGTATTTCTGTGCTTTATTAGTCAGTACCAAAATGTGGAGAACCTGTGAGATATTGCTTCCAGAACCAATTTAAACTTAATTTATCAACAATACTAACAGTAAGTTGACTCTTCTCACTGACTTAAAATAGCACAGCCCAAAACTGATAATGAGCAGTAAACTGGAGAGGAAAAGTCTTATTTCAAGGGAGAGCAACCAAAGACACCTGTTTAATTTTCTAATAAATTTCATTTGTTTATTTTATTAAATTATTAAATTTTATAAACTTTTATTAAAATTTTATTTTATTAAATTTTTTTATTATTTTTATTATTTTATTATATTATATTATTATTATATTATTTTTTTAATCCCACATGGCTTGTGGGATCTTAGTTCCCAAACCAGGGATTGAACCCATGCTCCCTACAGAGGAAGCACAGTCTTAACCATTGCACCACCTGGGAAGTCCCAAGACACCTGTTTTGAATAAGCATTTCCCTTATCCCCTTTCCCCCTATATTTTCATTTATCCTTCATTTCTTAAAGGAAATGACAATGAAATTTCTGTGGAAATGGGGTGCTCTTATGCTTATATTTCCTACCTCTTTAACAGACAGTGTCCTCAGTTATTATTTTTCCTGATTTTGTATTATCTTGTGATGCTGAATACCAGAATATCTGCCTTCCCCCAAGCCCTGAAGGCTCCCAGTGGGATGTTACAATCTTCACAAAGCCTTTTTAAACTATTTACCACCCAACCAGTGTTATTATGGTCATCACTACACACCTTAGTACTTCATTTTTATTTACATGTTTTATCTCACATCAGTTTTCTTGCCTGGAAAATTCCATGGACAGAGAGAAGCCTGGCAGGCTACAGTCCATGAGGTTGAAGAGTTGGACATAACTGAATGCACACACGCCCCCACACACAGAGTTATTTTTCCTCCTCATCAAGTTGATCAAATTCCAGATCCTTGTGTTCTTCAATGTAGAAATTTGTCTTCTGATGGAGAATATCTCCTTTTCTCTTGCATCTGAAAGATGTCCCTTTTCCTCTTGGATCTTGAATCACTAACCCAGTTCGTCATATTTGGGGTCCTTTCCTAAACAGCCCTAGGCAGTAATGTTGCATTTCTAGGATCTCCTAGGATCCTGCCCAAGATTTACATGATTGTTTTTTTTAACCTGCCTGCTCCTTTCCACTCTCTTCATCACTCACTCCATATGTTTGAACACATGGCTTTGGAGCCTGAGTTGGAAACTCTCACTCCTGGTTCTGTGTGTCTCACTTCCTCACACCCCTGCCATACTCACAACACTCTTGACACCAGATGAGGGGGTGGTTTGCACATCAAACAAGTCTCTGTGATGCCAGGTGAGTGTCCTGCAATTCAACCTGGTTCAGCACCACCTAGATAAAGGTAGCATCAGATCCCACAGCTGAAAGGCTGCCTTGAGAGATCCCCCACGTTAGATGTCAATCACAAATAGTAAGTTACCAGGTTACCCACAAGTTTTTAAAATTAATCAATTAATTTGCTTTTGGCTGCACGGGGTCTTGATTGCTTGATTGTCTAGTTGCGGTGAGGGGGACTACTCTGTTATGGTGCGAGGGCTTCTCATTACCGTGGCTTCTCTTGTTGTGGAGCATGGTCTCTAGAGCTCAGGCTCAGGAGTCGTGGTGCATGGGCTTAGTTGCATGTGGGATCTTCCTGGGCCAGGGATCAAACCCTTGTCCCCTGCATTGGCAGGCAGATTCTTAACCACTAGACCACCAGGGAAGCCCTACCCACAACTGTTCAATTTGGCATCAAAGTAGTTTACATAACCTCTTTCCCCTTGGATTTGATTATTTGCTAGAATAGTTCACAGATCTTGGGGAAAAACTTCCATGTTTCATTTTATGGGGTAATAAATGATGTGATGAAGGATACAGATGAACAGCCAGATAAAGAGATGTACTGCTGCTACTGCTAGGTCACTTCAGTCGTGTCCGACTCTGTGTGACCCCATAGACGGCAGCCCACCAGGCTTTCCTATCCCTGGGATTCTCCAGGCAAGAACACTGGAGTGGGTTGCCATTTCCTTCTCCAATGCATGAAAGTGAAAAGTGAAAGTGAAGTTGCTCAGTTGTGTCCGACTCTAGCGACCCCATGGACTGCAGCCTACCAGGCTCCTCCATCCATGGGATTTTCTTGGCAAAAGTACTGGAGTGGGGTGCCATTGCCTTCTCCGAAGAGATGTACAGGAGAAGACATATGGTAAATTTCTTGCCCTCCCTGGGCATACTGCTTCCCTAGCAGATCACATATTCAGCAATCAGAAGTTCTCCAAACCTCATACTTTGAGGATTTTTATGGAGGCTTTATCTCACATGTGTGATGGATTCTTAACTCCATTTCCTACCTCTGCCCCCTCTCTGGAGAATCAGGGAAATGGCTGATTCCCCTGATTGGAAAATTCCAAGCTTCTCTTCACAACTTGGTCTTTCTGGTGATCACCCCTCTTCTAGGAACCATCCAAGAGCCCAACCAGAGCCACCTCTTTAGAACAAGACACTCCTATCACCCTGGAAATTCCAAGGGATTTAGGAACTTTGTGGCAGGAACCAGGACCAAAGACCAAATATTAGCAAAAAAAAAAAAAAATGCTTCTATGCTCTCATCACTTAGGAAATCACAAGGGTTTTAGGTCTTTGTAGGAACTGAAGGCAGAAATCAATATGATGTTGTTGTTTAGTTGCTAAGTTATGTCTGACACTTTTGAGACCCCATGGACTGTAGCCTGCCCGGCTCCTCTGTCCATAGTATTTCCCAGGCAAGAATAGTGGTGTGAGTTGCCAAACCTTTCTCCAGGGGTCTTCCTGAATTAGGGCTAGAACCTGTGGCTCCTGCATTGGTGGGCGGGGTCTTTACCACTGAGTCACCAGGGTAGTCTAGAAAAAATGCATGTATTTTCTATTTCACAGAGTGCCTACTTGATTATTCTCACACAGGAAGTTTTCTAGGCAAGCCTATGATTCTTCTTGATCTGGTGCTTCCTGACAGCTATATTTTGACTGTTTTTTTTTAACTGATAATTATTGATTTGCCTTTTTATTGAAATTAGTCACTTGAGCAATTTTGCAAAAAATAACAAAAATATTTACCCTGTAAACACAATTCTTATATTCATAAAAGTTTATACATTTGCTTTGATAACTGTAACTAATATGTACATATTTTTATTTTTTCCTCACATTTCAGATACACATCATCCAAATACTATCATTTTAAATGTCCTCAGCAGTAATTACATTAATGTGTAATAAACTGCTCGATCATTTCTCTAAAGTTGACTACGTGGCTTGTTTGTAGTAATTCTCTGTTCTAAATATTGCCTTTTGGGAGGACGTGGCGGGGAGGGGGTGAGGGTGGGTTCCAAAAAAGTTAAGCCAAAAATTTGTTTTGTTTTCTGACAAGTAATTTAACTCCTCTGAGTCTCAGTTTCCACATTTATATTTTGACTTTTAATGATCTTTAAATATTTTCCCCTATGTTGTTGATATTTGGTCAATGCTTCCTCTCTGCTACCATATTTAATGTAGTATTTATGGTGATAGAAGTAAAGTCTGATCCTGTAAAGAACAATGTTGCATAGGAAGCTGGAATGTTAAGCCCGTGAATCAAGGCAAATTGGAAGTGATCAAACAGGAGATGGCAGGAGTGAACACTGACATTTTAGGAATCAGTGAAATAAAATGCACTGGGATGTGTGAGTTTAACTCAGATGATCATTATATCTACTACTGTGAGCAAGATCCCTTAGAAGAAATGGAGTAGTCATCATAGTCAACAAAAGAGTCTGAAATGCAGCACTTGGATGCAATCTCAAAAACAACAGAATGATCTCTGTTAATTTCCAAGGCAAACCATTCAATATCATAGTCATCCAAGTCTATGCCCTGACCAGTAATGCTGAAGAAGCTGAAGTTGAACAGTTCTATGAAGACCTACAAGACCTTCTATAACTAACACCTGAAAAAGATGTCCTTTTCATTATAGGGGACTGTAATGTGAAAGCAGGAAGTCAAGACATACCTGGAGTAACAGGCAAATTTGGCCTTGGAGAACAAAGGGAAGCAGGGCAAAGACTAATAAGAGTTCTGCCAAGAGAATGCACTGGTCATAGCAAACACCCTCTTCCAACAACACAAAAGAAGACTCTACACATGGACATCACCAGTTGGTCAATACCAAAATCATATTGAGTATATTCTTTGCAGCTGAAGATGGAAAATCTCTATACAGTCAATAAAAACAAGACCAGGAGCTGACTGTGGCTCAGATCATGAATTCTTCATTACAAAATTCAGACTTAAATTGAAGAAAGTAAGGAAAACCACTGGACCATTCAGGTATGATCTAAATCAAATCCCTGATGATTATTCAGTAGAAGTGACAAATAAATTCAAGGGATTAGATCTGATACACAGAATACCAGAAGAACTATGGACAGAGGTTCGTGACTTTGTACAGGAGGCAGTGATCAAGACCATCCCCAAGAAAAATAAATGCAAAAAGGCAAAATGGTTGTCTGAGCAGATCTTACAAATAGCTGAGAAAGGAAAATAAGCTAAAGGCAAAGGAGAAAAGCAAAGATATACCCATTTGAATGCAGAGTTCCAAAGAATAGCAAGGAGAGTAAGAAAGCCTTCCTTAGTGATCAATGCAAAGAAATAGAGGAAAACAATAGAATGGGAAAGACTAGAGATCTCTTCAAGAAAATTAGACATACCAAGGGAATATTTCATACAAAGATGGACACAATAAGGGACAGAAATGGTACAGACCAAACAGAGGCTGAAGATATTAAGAAAAGGTATCAAGAATACTATACAGAAGAAGAACTATACAAAAGAAGAACTGTATACAAAAGATATCTTCATGACCCAGATAACCATGGTGGTAGGATCACTCACCTAGAGCCAGACATCCTGGAATGCAAAGTCAAGTGGGCCTTAGGAAGCATCACTACGAACAAAGCTAGTGGAGGTGATGGAATTCCAGTTGAGCTATTTCAAATCCTAAAAGATGATGCTGTGAAAGTGCTGCACTCAATATGCCAGCAAATTTGGAAATCTCAGCAGTGACCTCAGGACTGGAAAAGGTCAGTTTTCATTCCAATCCCAAAGAAAGACAATGCTCAAAATGTTCAAACTACTGTACAATAGCACTCATATCACACGCTAGCAAAGTAATGCTTAAAATTCTCTAAGCCAAACTTCAATAGTACGTGATCTGTGAACTTCCAGATGTTCAAGCTGGATTTAGAAAAGGCAAAGGAACCAGACATCAAATTGCCAACATCTGTTGGATCATCAAAAAACAAGAGAGTTCTAGAAAAACATCTACTGCTTTATTGACTTCGCCAATGTCTTTGACTGTGTGTATCATAGCAAACTGTGGAAAATTCTTAAAGAGATGGGAATACCAGACCACCTTACCTGCCTCCTGAGACATCTGTATGCAGGTCAAGAAGCAACAGTTAGAACTGAACATAGAACAATATACTGGTTCCAAATCAGGAAAGGAGTACCTCGAGGCTGTATATTGTCACCTTGCTTATTTAACTTATATGCAGAGTATATCATGCGAAATGCCAGGCTGGATAAAGCACAAGCTGGAATCAAGATTACCAAGAGAAATATCAATAATGTCATGCACGCAGATGACACCACCCTTATGTCAGAAAGTGAAGAACTAAAGAGCCTCTTGATGAAAGTGAAAGAGGAGAGTGAAAAAGTTGGCCTAAAACTCAACATTCAGAAAACTAAATCATGGCATCTGGTCCCATCACTTCATGGCAAATAAATGGGGCAACAGTGAAAACAATGAGAGATTTTAATTTTGGGGGCTCCAAAATCACTGCAAGTGGTAACTGTAGCCATGAAGTTAAAAGACACTGACTCCTTGGAAGAAAAGCTTTGACCAACCTAGCTAAGTCACTTCAGTTGTGTCCAACTCTGTTAGACCCCATAGATGGCAGCCCACCAGGCTCCCCCGTCCCTGGGATTCTCCAGGCAAGAACACTGGAGTGGGTTGCCATTTCCTTCTCCAATGCATGAAAGTGAAAAGTGAAAGTGAAGTAGCTCAGTTATGTCCGACTCTTAATGACCCCGTGGACTGCAGCCTACCAGGCTCCTCCATCCACGGGACCTTCCAGGCAAGAGTACTAGAGTGGGTTGCCATTGCCTTCTCCTAGGCAGCATATTGAAAAGCAGAGATATTACTTTGCCAACAAAGGTCCATTTATTAAAGCTGTGGTCAGCATATTAAAAAGCAGAGACAGCAACAATGAAAACAATGCGAGATAATTTTGGGGTCCAAAATCACTGCAGGTGGTGACTGTAGCCATGAAGTTAAAAGACACTGACTCCTTGGAAGAAAAGCTTTGACCAGCCTGGACAGCATATTAAAAAGCAGAGACATTACTTTGCCAACAAAGGTCCATTTATCAAAGCTATAGTCATATGGATGTGAGAGTTGGACTGTACAGAAACTGAGTGCCGAAGAACTGATGCTTTTGAACTGTGGTGTTGGAGAAGACTCTGGAGAGTCCCTTGGACTTCAAGGATATCCCATAAATCAATCCTAAAGGAAATCAGTCCTGAATATTCATTGGAAGGGCTGATGTTGAAGCTGAAATGCCAGTACTTTGGCCACCTGATGCAAAGAACTGACTCCTTGGAAAAGACCCTGATGCAGGGAAAAATTGAAGGCAGGAAGAGAAGGGGACGACAGAGGGTGAGATGGTTTGATGGCATCACTGACTTGAGTTTGCACGTGAGTGCACGTGAGTTTGAGTGTGCTCTGGGAGTTGGTGATGGACAGGGAGGTGTGGCATGCTGTAGTCCTTGGAGGCTCAATGAGTCAGACATGACTGAGCGACTGAACTGAACTGTCCTCATTTTACAAGTGATAGAAGCTTTAACAAAAGCCATCAGGCCCAATGCCAGCCACCCACTGATGGTAGAGGAATGATTCTCACCTATGTTCTCTGAATATAGGACAGATCTAATGCCTGATCATCAGTAATGGAGCTGGTCTAATAACAATAGAAATAAAGTGCACGATAAATGAAATGCATTTGAGTCATCCCCAAACCAGCCCCCACCCCTTGGTCCATGGAAAAATTGTCTCCTACAAAACCAGTCCCCAGTGTGAAATGGTTGGGGACCACAGCTCTGTGTCACAAAGCAAGAGACCAGAGAAGCCCCACATGGCAGACATTGATCTTGCTGCTGAGGACATGCAGCCTGTGGAGAAGTCTTGTGGTGTGGAAAGTTCTCATAGCTGATGGGTACTTAAGAGTTGTTTTGATGATGATATTCAGCTTCTTAAAGTAATGGATTTCATTGTGTTACTAAGATGAACATATAATTCTGGTTACTAAAGGAATCTCAGTTCTATGTATGTTCCTACTTGTTTTCTGTTTGAAGAGAAATAAACTACCTGGATTTCACACTGTGCCTGGGAGCACATTTGTTTTAAAAATATTGTGGGACATGGTCATTATGACTTAGAGAACCCACACTTGGAGGGATGGCATGTAGAACTAATTTTCTGAAGAATTATTGATTCTTATTGAAAGGAAAGTTCAAAAGTATCTCCTTACTATTGTTTTTCACTTAATCTAATCCCAAATATCCAATATCCAGTTCTTAATCGCCTGCAGGTATCACGGATGCCGTTTTAACTTAAGAGGGGGCATATGTAAATAGTATATGTGAATGAAAGTATATTTAAATATTGCATGTTGGCTTCTCTGTAGCATCATCATAGCTTTATTTGCATTTGGGAAATTTGTTTCAGTTGTTAAATCTCTGAGTGATCAATATGTCTGTGGTCAAAACACATAATTACAAACTTATACTACAAGATAAGTAGTATCCACCATGACCCGCCCATCCCAGGTTGCCCCTCGGGCATGGCTTAATTTCATTGAGTTAGACAAGGGTGTGGTCCTTGTGTGATTAGATTGACTAGTTATCTGTGAGAATGGTTTTAGTGTATTTGCCCTCTGATGCCCTCTTTCAAGACCTACTGTCTTACTTGGGTTTCTCTTACCTGGGGCGTGGGGTATCTCATCCCGGCTGCTCCTGGCTGCTCCCGGCCAGCGAAGCACAGCCATCGCACCTTACCTTGGACGAGGGTCTCTCCTCACCGCCGCCCTTCCTGACCTCGGTCGTGGGGTAGCTCTTCTCGGCCGTGCTTAGTGCGCTGGCCCTCACCGCCGTCCTTCCTCGGTCGTGGGGTAGCTCCTCTCGGCCGCGCTCTTAGTGCGCGACGCAGCCGGCGGGGCGCTCTTAAATGGCGCCTCTTGTAGTATAAGTTTGTAATTAGTATAAGGGTGTGGTCCGCTGGAGAAGGGAATGGCAAACCACTTCAGTATTCTTGCCTTGAGAACCCCATGAACAGTATGAAAAGACAAAATGATAGGATACTGAAAGAGAAACTCCCCAGGTCAGTAGGGGCCCAAAATGCTACTGGAGATCAGTGGAGAAATAACTCCAGAAAGAATGAAAGGATGGAGCCAAAACAAAAAGAATACCCAGCTGTGGATGTGTCTGGTGATAGAAGCAAAGTCCGATGCTGTAAAGAGCAATATTGCATAGGAACCTGGAATGTCAGGTCCATGAATCAAGGCAAATTGGAAGTGGTCAAACAAGAGATGGCAAGAGTGAATGTCGACATTCTAGGAATTAGCGAACTAAGATGGACTGGAATGGGTGAATTTAACTCAGATGACCATTATATCTACTACTGTGGGCAGGAATCCCTCAGAAGAAATGGAGTGGCCATCATGGTCAACAAAAGAGTCCGAAATGCAGTACTTGGATGCAATCTCAAAAATGACAGAATGATCTCTGTTCATTTCCAAGGCAAACCATTCAATGTCACAGTAATCCAAATCTATGCCCCAACCAGTAACGCCGAAGAAGCTGAAGTTGAAAGGTTCTATGAAGACCTACAAGACCTTTTAGAACTAACACCCAAAAAAGATGTCCTTTTCATTATAGGGGACTGGAATGCAAAAGTAGGAAGTCAAGAAACACCTGGACTAACAGGCAAAGTTGGCCTTGGAATACGGAATGAAGCAGGGCAAAGACTAATAGAGTTTTGCCAAGAAAATGCACTGGTCATAGCAAATACCCTCTTCCAACAACACAAGAGAAGACTCTATACATGGACATCACCAGATGGTCAACACCGAAATCAGATCGATTATATTCTTTGCAGCCAAAGATGGAGAAGCTCTATACAATCAGCAAAAACAAGACCAGGAGCTGACTGTGGCTCGGACCATGAACTCCTTATTGCCAAATTCAGACTGAAATTGAAGAAAGTAGGGAAAACTACTAGACCATTCAGGTATGACCTAAATCAAATCCCTTATGATTATACAGTGGAAGTGAGAAATAGATTTAAGGGCCTAGATCTGATAGATAGAGTGCCTGATGAACTATGGAATGAGGTTCGTGACATTGTACAGGAGACAGGGATCAAGACCATCCCCATGGAAAAGAAATGCAAAAAAGCAAAATGGCTGTCTGGGGAGGCCTTACAAATAGCTGTGAAAAGAAGAGAAGCGAAAAGCAAAGGAGAAAAGGAAAGATATAAACATCTAAATGCAGAGTTCCAAAGAATAGCAAGAAGAGATAAGAAAGCCTTCTTCAGCGATCAATGCAAAGAAATAGAGGAAAACAACAGAATGGGAAAGACTAGGGATCTCTTCAAGAAAATCAGAGATACCAAAGGAACATTTCATGCAAAGATGGGCACGATAAAGGACAGAGATGGTGTGGACCTAACAGAAGCAGAAGATATTAAGAAGAGGTGGCAAGAATACACAGAAGAACTGTACAAAAAAGAGCTTCAAGACCTAGACAATCATGATGATGTGATCACTGACCTAGAGCCAAACATCTTGGAATGTGAAGTCAAATGGGCCTTAGAAAGCATCACTACGAACAAAGCTAGTGGAGGTGATGGAATTCCAGTGGAGCTATTCCAAGTCCTGAATGATGATGCTGTGAAAGTGCTGCACTCAATATGCCAGCAAATTTGGAAAACTCAGCAGTGGCCACAAGATTGGAAAAGGTCAGTTTTCATCCCAATCCCAAAGAAAGGCAATGCCAAAGAGTGCTCAAACTACCGCACAATTGCACTCATCTCACACGCTAGTAAAGGAATGCTCAAAATTCTCCAAGCCAGGCTTCAGCAATATGTGAACCGTGAACTTCCTGATGTTCAAGCTGGTTTTAGAAAAGGCAGAGGAACCAGAGATCAAATTGCCAACATCCGCTGGATCATGGAAAAAGCAAGAAAGTACCAGAAAAACATCTATTTCTGCTTTATTGACTATGCCAAAGCCTTTGACTGTGTGGATCACAATAAACTATGGAAAATTCTGAAAGAGATGGGAATACCAGACCACCTGACCTGCCTCTTGAGAAATCTGTATGCAGGTCAGGAAGCAACAGTTAGAACTGGTCATGGAACAACAGACTGGTTCCAAATAGGAAAAGGAGTACGTCAAGGCTGCATATTGTCACCATGTTTGTTTAACTTATATGCAGAGTACATCATGAGAAATGCTGGACTGGAAGAAACAGAAGTTGGAATCAAGATTGCCGGGAGAAATATCAATAACCTCAGATATGCAGATGACACCACTCTTATGGCAGAAAGTGAAGAGGGGCTAAAAAGCCTCTTGATGAAAGTGAAAGTGGAGAGTGAAAAGGTTGGCTTAAAGCTCAACATTCAGAAAACGAAGATCATGGCATCTGGTCCCATCACATTATGGGGAATAGATGGGGAAACAGTGGAAACAGTGTCAGACTTTGTTTTTCTGGGCTCCAAAATCACTGCAGATGGTGACTGCAGCCATGAAATTAAAAGACGCTTATTCCTTGGAAGGAAAGTTATGACCAACCTAGATAGCATATTCAAAAGCAGAGACATTACTTTACCAACAAAGGTTCGCCTAGTCAAGGCTATGGTCTTTCCTGTGGTCATGTATGGATGTGAGAGCTGGACTGTGAAGAAGGCTGAGCGCCGAAGAATTGATGCTTTTGAACTGTGGTGTTGGAGAAGACTCTTGAGAGTCCCTTGGACTGCAAGGAGATCCAACCAGTCCATTCTGAAGGAGATCAATCCTGGAATTTCTTTGGAAGGAATGATGCTAAAGCTGAAACTCCAGTATTTTGGCCACCTCATGCGAAGAGTTGACTCATTGGAGAAGACTCTGATGCTGGGAGGGATTGAGGGCAGGAGAAGGGGACGACAGAGGATGAGATGGCTGGATGGCATCACTGACTCGATGGATGCGAGTCTGAGTGACCTCCGGGAGCTGGTGATGGACAGGGAGGCCTGGCGTGCTGCAGTTCATGGGGTCGCAAAGAGTCGGACACGACTGAGCGACTGATCTGATCTGATCTGATACTACAAGATGATAAAAGGGGCATGCTAACTTTGGGTTTGTCAAGGGGAAATTTATAGATTTAATAATTCATGCAGAAGATTATTAAATATAATACATGATTATAATTAGGCAACTCAAAAGACATTAATTTATATGTAAGCATACAACTACTGTTAAAACAAATGTAAATGTAGGAGATAATGTATATTTATACTCTCATCTCTAAAGATGTCAATAGCACTAGCAATATTTGTGCAAAGGAGATGGAAAAGGATCAGGCAGAGAGATAGAAGGAGAGCCAGAAGAGTGAACGTCACTAGAGCCAGGGAAAAAGAGTGCTTTAAGGAGAAAAGAGTGGCCAGTAGTCTTGAAGATAATAGAGCAAGGAAGACAGAGTCAACAGTTCTCCATTAGGACTGTGGGACATCAGATCACTTAGTGAGTATAGATGCACTGGAGAGTTAGGGGTCATGGTCAGGTTCAAATGGGCTGAGGAATGTACGAGTGGCAAGCGAATGGAACCAATGAGTGAAAAATACTTTGAGAATATTTTTGTAAAGGAGAACAGATGTCTAAAAGGAGATCAGAAAGAGCTGTAGATTAAAGAAAGTTTTGTTTTTTAATGGAAAAAACTTGAGTGTGCTTAAAAGCCAATGGCAAAGATCCATTTGATTGGGGAAATTGAATATTAAAGAGAGAGAAAAAGGTAGTCAGTAGTTTTGGAGGTTTTTGGGAAGGCGAAGAGCATAGTATTCAGAGCAAAGTAGAGGGATTGGCCTCATACAATGCCAAGGTCAACCCCTTCTCTGTTGCAGGAAGGAAGATGAGAATAGCTGTAGGGAGATTTGTATATTGGTAATGCATCACTAGGGAATTGGCAATAATATTATTGGAATAGAATGGACCACAGAATCTAAATTTGATAAGGAGAGAGGTTAGAAAGATCAATAAAGTTGTATAAGAATGGTTGCAGCAAGCATAAGCTCTTTCAGATGAAAAAGAGGTAATAATCACGAAGTGGAGTGTTTCAATTAGAGCTTTTGGGACTGGGGCATTTCCAGATGATGACAAGGTTCCAGGTGGAATCTGGAAACCTGTGCTGATGTGAAAGATGTTGGAGAAGGTTACTAGAAGTAAGTGTTAAGAAGCTGAGAAGCCAGTTGTTAGGTTGTCCTTGAGGTTATTGTCATCTTCCAAAGAGAGAGCAACACCTTTAAAAGAAGAGATAGCAAAATCCAGTAGATGAAAGAAAGTGGATGAAAGATTTGAAGCCCAGGGTGACAAAGAGTAGGAGACAGTAGTAGCATCCAGTGGCATGGCCCCAGTAGAAAAGGGTATTTTGGTAGCAAAAGAAGAGACCTGAGTCTAGGAAGAAGGAAGATGGCAACTTTACTTCCTAACTCTGATGTCCTTGGAGTGTGCAAGAAGAGCAGTCTTCATTGCAGGAGTTTGTGGGGAAAATTGTATCCTTAGGAAAAAGCGGTGATTCAGGTATAAGGAGATAGGGGAACATTTAGAGAAGGTTATAGAGAGTTTGTTGATTTTGGAACAATATTTCTGGAGGGCATAGTGGGGGGGCAGTTCTAGGGAAGGAAGTATAGCTATTATGGGCAGATGGTATGTCAGAGCAGCATTCTCAAGTTATAACATGTATTCACATAGCCTTGTTCAAATGCCTATTGTTATTTAGTAAATCGAAGCACAAGCTGGAATCAAGATTGCCAGGAGAAATATCAATAACCTCAGATATGCAGATGATACCACCCTTATGGCAGAAAGTGAAGAGGAACTTAAAAGCCTCTTGATGAAAATGAAAGAGGAGAGTGAAAAAGTTGGCTTAAAACTCAACATTCAGAAAACTAAGCTCATGGCATCTGGTCGTATCACTTCATGGGAAAGAGATGGGAAAACAGTGGAAACAGTGTCAGACTTTATTTTTCTGGGCTCCAAAATCACTGCAGATGGTGACTGCAGCCATGAAATTAAAAGACGCTTACTCCTTGGAAGGAAAGTTATGACCAACCTAGATAGCATATTCAAAAGCAGAGACATTACTTTGCCAACAAAGGTCCATTTAGTCAAGGCTATGATTTTTCCAGTGGTCATGTATGGATGTGAGAGTTGGACTGTGAAGAAAGCTGAGCACTGAAGAATTGATGCTTCTAAACTGTGGTGTTGGAGAAGATTCTTTTGAGAGACCCTTGGACTGCAAGGAGATCCAACCAGTCTGTCCTAAAGGAGATCAGCCCTGGGTGTTCTTTGGAAGGAATAATGCTAAAGCTGAAACTCCAGTACTTTGGCCACCTCATGCGAAGAGTTGACTCACTGGAAAAGACTCTGATGCTGGGAGGGATTGGGGGCAGGAGGAGAAGGGGACAACAGAGGATGAGATGGCTGGATGATATCACCAACTCAGCGGACGTGAGTTTGAGTGAACTCAGGGAGATGGTGATGGACAGGGAGGCCTGGTGTGCTGCGATTCATGGGGTCACAAAGAGTCAGACATGACTGAGCGTCTGAACTGAACTGAGCAGTGAGAATTGAGATTCTGCGTTTCTAACAAGCTCCTTGGTGATGTCAGTACTGTTGGTCCCAGACAACTACTTTCTCAAGATATTAGAGAACATATTTTTTATTTGATGGGTGGTATACTTTTGGTGGTCACTGATGAAAGTAGGGGTGATATTATTAACCTTTGTTAGACTTACTACGGAGAAGGCAATGGCACCCCACTCCAGTACTCTTGCCTGGAAAATCCCATGGATGGAGGAGCCTGGTAGGCTCCAGTCCATGGGGTCGCTGAGGGTCAGACATGACTGAGCGACTTCACTTTCACTTTTCACTTTCATGCATTAGAGAAGGAAATGGCAACCCACTCCAGTGTTCTTGCCTGGAGAATCCCAGCGACGGGGGAGCCTGGTGGGCTGCCGTCTATGGGGTCGCACAGAGTTGGACATGACTGAAACGACGTAGCAGCAGCAGCAGACTTACTATATGCCAGACACTCTTTTCATACGTGTTACATGTATGAACTTATATAACCCTCCTAACAACCTTTTGAGGTCGGTGCTATGATTACTCCCATTTACATATGTGTAAACTGAGGCACTTGCTCAAGGATGAATAGCTGGTAACATAGAGGCAGGAGATGAAGTGAGGCAATGGAGACCAGAGCTAACATGCTTTGCTGTCTCTGAGAGGAATGGAAGTTAATTTCAAGGGTCTGTATAGGAGAATGAGCACCAGGACCCATGGCCAGGGGGGGTCTCACCTCTCATGGTAGGTGCTTTGGGGAATTTTGAATAAAGGAATATACAGTATTTCTTTGTTGCAAACATCCTATGGTGTGTACAACAGGGTATCGTTTCTGGCATAATTTGGAATTTACAGTTTAAAAATTTGTGATGATATTTTAACTTCTGTTTGCATAAACACATGAACATAGCTCTAAATTTAATTTAGGAGCTATGCTAAGTCACTTCAGTCGTGTCCGACTCTGTGTAACCCCATAGACGGCAGCCCACCAGGCTTCCCCATCCCTGGGATTCTCCAGGCAAGAACACTGGAGTGGGTTGCCATTTCCTTCTCCATGCATGAAAGTGAAAAGAGAAAGTGAAGTCGCTCAGTCATGTCCTACTCTCAGCGACCCCACGGACTGCAGCCTACCAGCCTCCTCCATCCGTGGGATTCTCCAGGCAAGAGTACTGGAGTGGGGTGCCATTGCTATAACGACTCCTATATTAACTAAATGCAGTCATTTGTTTATTGATTCTCCCAGATCTTGCTTGTGTGTTGGAATCAGAGGGGTGGCCAGTTCTCTGATGCTCCACCATATTACACTGGGATAAATAAGGATTATCTATTATTTGGCCATCCTTAATGCCCATTTGTAGGTGAACACTTTGATACTTGTAAAATCTTTTATGGCCTTCTTGAAAGCTTGGGGGCACTCAAAAGGACTCTAGAAAATAGGATTTGCCTAGTGGTCCAGTGGCTAAGACTTTACATTCCCTGTGCAGGGGACCTCGGTTCAATCCCTGGTCAGGGAACTAGATCCTGCATTTTGCAATGTAGATCGAAGATCCCAAATGCTGCAAGTAAGACCTGGCACAGCCAAACAAATAAATAAATAATTTTTTAAAAAGGACTCTAGAAACTAAAATCTTACGATGACAGCTGGAACATAATATCTCCGTCTCCATCAAGTTGGCAGCTAGTCATATTCTTTTGGCAAGCTGATCACATTCTTTCTAGTTCAGCTTTCACTGGATTTCTTCCTAAGGGAATCTACAAAGAGGGTAAGAAATAAAAAGATTCTTTATCTTAATAAAAAGAAAATCCAAGTTGTTTTTTCTTTTTGAAGCCATTCACTCATCTAGAAAGGTGGTATTGCCTTAAGTCTGGGGATTCAGGTAGGGATTGAAACCTAGTACCGTGAAAGAGATCATCCTTCATACAATATTTGGCTAGCACTTTCTTATTGTTGGTCTTATACCTAAAGTTCAAGGACTTGAAGGGATTTCAGAGCTCCTATTTCATTATTAAATAATCTGGTCTCAGGTTTCTGCTAGAAAATAGTTAATAGATTAGAAGAATAGTGGCTCAAGAATTGTTAAATTCTTAAATTGTGTCTATGTAAGTTTTCGGAGAAGGCAATGGCACCCCACTCCAGTACTCTTGCCTGGAAAATCCCATGGACGGAGGAGCCTTGTAGGCTGTAGTCCATGGGGTCGCTGAGGTCAGACATGACTGATCAAGTTCACTTTCACTTTTCACTTTCATGCTTTGGGGAAGGAAATGGCAACCCACTCCAGTGTTCTTGCCTGGAGAATCCCAGAGATGGAGAGCCTGGTGGGCTGCCGACTCTGGGGTTGCACAGAGTCAGACACGACTGAAGCGACTTAGCAGCAGCAGCAGCATGGAAGTTTTAGATCAGTCACATTTCTAAAATCAAACTCTGCAAAGAGCAAGGGGTATGGAAGATGAAAACTAGGTAGAAAATCTCCTTTAGAAAATAACTTCTGCCTCCAAACCGCTAACTTTCTGCCTGGAACAGAATCTCAAACACCTCTGTAATCTGTCTTCATGAGTGGCATCTTCAGCCTTTAGAAACTCTTGATTCAAGAAATATGTTTTAGGGGAAAGGAAATAGAGTATCTCACACGCTAGTAAAGTAATGCTCAAAATTCTCCAAGCGAGGCTTCAGCAATATGTGAACCGTGAACTTCCTGATGTTCAAGCTGGTTTTAGAAAAGGCAGAGGAACCAGAGATCAAATTGCCAACATCCGCTGGATCATGGAAAAAGCAAGAGAGTTCCAGAAAAACATCTATTTCTGCTTTATTGACTATGCCAAAGCCTTTGACTGTGTAGATCACAATAAACTGTGGAAAATTCTGAAGGAGATGGGAATACCAGACCACCTGATCTGCCTCTTGAGAAATCTGTATGCAGGTCAGGAAGCAACAGTTAGAACTGGACATGGAACAACAGACTGGTTCCAAAAAGGAAAAGGGGTGCGTCAAGGCTGTATATTGTCACCATGTTTATTTAACTTATATGCAGAGTACATCATGAGAAATGCTGGACTGGAAGAAACAGAAGTTGGAATCAAGATTGCCGGGAGAAATATCAATAACCTCAGATATGCAAAGGACACCACCCTTATGGCAGAAAGTGAAGAGGGGCTAAAAAGCCTCTTGATGAAAGTGAAAGTGGAGAGTGAAAAGGTTGGCTTAAAGCTCAACATTCAGAAAACGAAGATCATGGCATCTGGTCACATCACTGCATGGGAAATAGATGGGGAAACAGTGGAAACAGTGTCAGACTTTATTTTTCTGGGCTCCAAAATCACTGCAGATGGTGACTGCAGCCATGAAATTAAAAGACGCTTACTCCTTGGAAGGAAAGTTATGACCAACCTAGATAGCATATTCAAAAGCAGAGACATTACTTTGCCAACAAAGGTTCGTCTAGTCAAGGCTATGGTCTTTCCTGTGGTCATGTATGGATGTGAGAGCTGGACTGTGAAGAAGGCTGAGCACCGAAGAATTGATGCTTTTGAACTGTGGTGTTGGAGAAGACTTTTGAGAGTCCCTTGGACTGCAAGAAGATCCAACCAGTCCATTCTGAAAGAGATCAGCCCTGGGATTTCTTTGGAAGGAATGATGCTAAAGCTGAAACTCCAGTACTTTGGCCACCTCATGCGAAGAGTTGACTCATTGGAGAAGACTCTGATGCTGGGAGGGATTGAGAGCAGGAGGAGAAGGGGACGACAGAGGGTGAGATGGCTGGATGGCATCACTGACTCGATGGATGCAAGTCTGAGTGACCTCCGGAGCAGGTGATGGACAGGGAGGCCTGGTGTGTTGCAGTTCATGGGGTCGCAAAGAGTCGGACACGACTGAGCGACTGACCTGATCTGATCTGATCTGAATAAAACTCATTTGGGTTTTTCCCATAAGATGGTAAGGAAAAATCCAAACAAACTTTTTGCCTAACCCAATAAATACTTTTGATGACCTGTGATAATATGTGAAGAGCATGCAAATGTGTTACTATTGATATTCAAACTAATGCTTTGTTTATTTAAAGAATTGCTTGCTGCTTTTACTGGGCACCTTTATCTTCTCCTTGGAATAATGAAATAGTCTCTTAACTCACTTTGCATCTTCTTTTACACTCGTTTAAACCCATGCTCCAGGTAGCTGTCAGAACTTGAGAAAGCAAATAAATACAGTAAATGCCATTTTTGCTTGCCTTAAGACATCACAGTGTCTTCTCCTTGCGATTAGAATGAAACCTAAACTCTGTGTGTGATGTGACGACTCCTTATTAATTATTTGATCTTTCTCACACCACTGGTCCTTGGGTCACATCGTGACGGCCCTAACAACTGGTTTGGGTTTGATCCTATCTTTTTTTTTTTTAATTAAATTTTATTTTGCTTAACTTTACAATATTGTATTGCTTTTGCCATACATCAAGATGGATCTGCCACAAGTATACATGTGTTCCCCATCCTGAACCCTCCTCCCTCCTCCCTCCCCATACCATCCCTCTCCTATCTTGAGGTCATAGCAGTTGCTCTCTGCTGCCTGGAACACTCCTCAGACTTTTACATGTCTTTTGGCTATCTCATTTCATTAGATTTTTGACAGTGCTTCAGTTTAGTATTCCATGATCACTTAGCTTTTGTTTTGTTGATATAGTGGTTCACTTTACAACAATGCTTAGTATTTTCAAAGAATCATGAAAAGTCTTAAAACTTTAATATTTTTATTTCTTTTGATAAAATATATTAAAATATATATATATTATGCCCTTCTACACATTAAAAAATGGGATTTATAATAATGAATGACTCATTTCTTGATGACCCAGGGCTACTAGTGTGTATAATTATTACTATGATTGAATATAAAAATGTTCTCTGGTGTTGCTGAGAATTGATGCCTTTTCGTTCATGCTCCTTTTTGGGTTCTAGGATCTGTTTTTTAATAGTTCTATTACAAAAATCTACTCCTCCCTGTTCAGCTATGTCAGCTAGTATATTTTATTGCTTTCCGTGACTCTCCTAGCTCTACTGTCCCCTTCTAATGTTTTGCTTTTATTCTGTTATGTCTCAGATTACTGAGCCAAATAAAATATTACCTAAAATAAGATAGAGTGGTTCTGAGTCACTTTTAAGTGCATTTTTACAAATGAAGTGCAAGAAGTTACTTTGTGTGTAGTTTGGCTTTTTGGACGTGTTTCCAGTTTATTTCAGGTCTTTGATTTTGCATGATTATTTCATGGCTATGTGAGAGCTGGATAAGAGCCGTGTGACTGTCACTGTTCTCATTTTTTTAAAGTTTCATACAATTTGGGCCTGTTATCATCTTGTGATGTTGATTAAGATCAGCTCGGGAATTTTTAAACTTCATTTTCTAGCTTTATTTAGATATAATTGACGTATAACATTGGGTAAGTTGAAGGTGCACAGTGTGATGACTTGATCCACATAAGGACCACAGTAGTGAAAGTTAACGCATCCTTCAGCTCACTTACCATGTTGTTATGCTAGACCATGAAAGCTCTGTTCTCACAGCAACTTTCAAGTAGTGTATGGGTAGGGTTGACTGTGATCACCATGCTATGTATCAGAGTCTCAGGACTTTTTGATCTTGGAAAGTTTGTATCCTCTGGCTGTTATCTTCCCATTTTCCCTACCCCTCGGCTGCTGGCGTCTTCTTTATCCATTTCTCTGTCGATGGACATTTAGGTTATTTCTATATCTGGCTATTGTGAATAGTGCTACAGGTCCATGAAAATGAACATGAGGATGCAGATACACCTTTGTGGTCCTGATTTTCTTTTCTTTGGATATGTACTCAGAAGCAGAATTGCTGGATCATAGAGTAGTTTTTTTTTTTCTTTAATTTTTTTGAGAGACATCCTTACTGTTTCTCATAATGACTGTATCATTTTACATTTCTTCCGACAGTGCCAGAAGGTTCCCTTTTCCCCATATCCTTGCCATCATTTACCTTTCTCTCTCTCTCTTTTTTTAAAATAATACCATTCTGACAGATGTGAGGTGATGTCTTGTTGTGGTTTTGATTTGCATTTCCCTGATGATTAGTAATGTGAGCATCTTTTCATGTACGTTGGAAAAATTCTATTAAGGGCCTCCATCCATTTTTTAATGAGATTTGTTTTGGTTTGTTTGCTTTTGCTATAGAGTTGTATGGGTTCCTTATATATTATAGATACTAACACCTTCTCAGCCATGAAATTAAAAGACGCTTACTCCTTGGAAGGAAAGTTATGACCAACCTAGATAGCATACTCAAAAGCAGAGACATTACTTTGCCAACAAAGATTCGCCTAGTCAAAGCTGTATTCTTTCCTGTGGTCATGTATGGATGTGAGAGCTGGACTGTGAAGAAGGCTGAGTGCCGAAGAATTGATGCTTTTGAACTGTGGTGTTGGAGAAGACTCTTGAGAGTCCCTTGAACTGCAAGGAGATCCAACCAGTCCATTCTGAAGGAGATGAGCCCTGGGATTTCTTTGGAAGGACTGATGCTAAAGCTGAAACTCCAGTACTTTGGCCACCTCATGCAAAGAGTTGACTCACTGGAAAAGACTCTGATGCTGGGAGGAATTGGGGACAGGAGGAGAAGGGGACGACAGAGGATGAGATGGCTGGATGGCATCACTGACTCGATGGATGTGAGTCTGAGTGACCTCTGGGAGATGGTGATGGACAGGGAGGCCTGGCGTGCTGCAATTCATGGGGTCGCAAAGAGTCGGATACGACTGAACGACTGATCTGATCTGATCTGATCTGAACACCTTCTCAGATGTGTGATTTGCAGTATTTTCTGTTGTTCTGTAGGTTTGGTTTACTCTGCAGAAGCTTTTTAGTTTGGTCTAATCCCAGTTGTTGATTTTTGCTTTTGCTGCTTATGCTTTTGGTGTCACATCCAAAAAAGTAATTGCCAAGACTGAGATCAAGGAGTTTTCCCCCAAGCATTCTTCTAGGAGTTTTACAATTTCAGGTTTAATCCACTTTTGTTATTGGTTTAAGGTAGGGGTCCAATTTTATTTTTTTGCCTGATGAACTATGGAATGAGGTTCGTGGCATTGTACAGGAGACAGGGATCAAGACCATCCCCATGGAAAAGAAATGCAAAAAAGCAAAATGGCTGTCTGGGGAGGCCTTACAAATAGCTATGAAAAGAAGAGAAGCAAAAAGCAAAGGAGAAAAGGAAAGATATAAACATCTGAATGCAGAGTTCCAAAGAATAGCAAGAAGAGATAAGAAAGCCTTCTTCAGCAATCAATGCAAAGAAATAGAGGAAAACAACAGAATGGGAAAGACTAGGGATCTCTTCAAGAAAATCAGAGCTACCAAAGGAATATTTCATGCAAAGATGGGCTCGATAAAGGACAGAAATGGTATGGACCTAACAGAAGCAGAAGATATTAAGAAGAGGTGGCAAGAATACACAGAAGAACTTACAAAAAAGTCGCTTCACGACCTAGATAATCATGATGGTGTGATCACTGACCTAGAGCCAAACATCCTGGAATGTGAAGTCAAGTGGGCCTTAGAAAGCATCACTATAAACAAAGCTAGTGGAGGTGATGGAATTCCAGTTGAGCTATTCCAAATCCTGAAAGATGATGCTGTGAAAATGCTGCACTCAATATGCCAGCAAATCTGGAAAACTCAGCAGTGGCCACAAGATTGGAAAAGGTCAGTTTTCATCCCAATCCCAAAGAAAGGCAATGCCAAAGAATGCTCAAACTACCGCACAATTGCACTCATCTCACATGCTAGTAAAGGAATGCTCAAAATTCTCCAAGCCAGGCTTCAACAATATGTGAACCGTGAACTTCCTGATGTTCAAGCTGGTTTTAGAAAAGGCAGAGGAACTAGAGATCAAATTGCCAACATCCGCTGGATCATGGAAAAAGCAAGAGAGTTCCAGAAAAACATCTATTTCTGCTTTCTTGACTATGCCAAAGCCTTTGACTGTGTAGATCACAATAAACTGTGGAAAGTTCTGAAGGAGATGGGAATACCAGACCACCTGATCTGCCTCTTGAGAAATCTGTATGCAGGTCAGGAAGCAACAGTTAGAACTGGACATGGAACAACAGAATGGTTCCAAATAGGAAAAGGAGTACGTCAAGGCTACATATTGTCACCATGTTTATTTAACTTATATGCAGAGTACATCATGAGAAATGCTGGACTGGAAGAACAGAAGTTGAAATCAAGATTGCTGGGAGAAATATCAATAACCTCAGATATGCAAAGGACACCACCCTTATGGCAGAAAGTGAAGAGGGGCTAAAAAGCCTCTTGATGAAAGTGAAAGTGGAGAGTGAAAAGGTTGGCTTAAAGCTCAACATTCAGAAAACGAAGATCATGGCATCTGGTCCCATCACTACATGGGAAATAGATGGAGAAACAGTGGAAACAGTGTCAGACTTTATTTTTCTGGGCTCCAAAATCACTGCAGATGGTGACTGCAGCCATGAAATTAAAAGACACTTACTCTTTAGAAGGAAAGTTATGACCAACCTAGATAGCATATTCAAAAGCAGAGACATTACTTTGCCAACAAAGGTTCGCCTAGTCAAGGCTATGGTCTTTCCTGTGGTCATGTGTGGATGTGAGAGCTGGACTGTGAAGAAGGCTGAGCGCCGAAGAATTGATGCTTTTGAACTGTGGTGTTGGAGAAGACTCTTGAGGGTCCCTTGGACTGCAAGGAGATCCAACCAGTCCATTCTGAAGGAGATCAGCCCTGCGATTTCTTTGGAAGGAATGATGCTAAAGCTGAAACTCCAGTACTTTGGCCACCTCATGTGAAGAGTTGACTCATTGGAGAAGACTCTGATGCTGGGGGGGATTGGGGGCAGGAGGAGAAGGGGAAGACAGAGGATGAGATGGCTGGATGGCATCACTGACTCGATGGATGTGGGTCTGGGTGACCTCCGGGTGTTGGTGGTGGACAGGGAGGCCTGGCGTGCTGCAGTTCATGGGGTCGCAAAGAGTCGGACACAACTGAGCGACTGATCTGATCTGATCTGATCCATTTTTCCCAACCCCACTTATTGAAGAGACTTTTTTCCTTGTTGTATATTCTTAGCTCCTTTGTCAAATCTTAGCTGACTATATATGTGTGGGCTATGTGGGCTCTTGATTCTGTTTAATTGGACTGTGTGTCTATTTTTATGCCAGTACCATACAGTTTTGATCATTATACCTTTGTTAGGTAATTTGAAATCAGGGAGCATGATGCCTCCAGCTTTGTTCTTTTTCTAGATTATTTTGTCCATTGTGGTCTCATGTGGTACCAAGCAAATTTATGGGTATTTTTTTTCCTATTTTTTTGAAAAATGGCATTGGAATTTTGATATGGACTGCACTGAATCTGTAGATGGCTTTGGATATAATTGATATTTTAAAAATATTAACTCCTCTGATGCATGAACACAGAATATATTTCCATTCATTTGTATCTTTTTAAACTTCTTTCATCAGGGTCTGATATTTTCAGTGTACAGATCTTCCATTTCCATGGTTAAATTTATTTTAAGTATTTTGTTCCTTTGGTGCTGTTATAAGTAGGATTGTTTTCTTTATCTCTTTTTCAAGTAATTTACATAAAAGTGGAGAGTGAAAAAGTTGGCTTAAAGCTCAACATTCAGAAAACAAAGATCATGGCATCTGGCCCCTCAATTCATGGGAAATAGATGGGGAAACAGTGGAAACAATGTCAGACTTTATTTTTCTGGGCTCCAAAATCACTGCAGATGGTGACTGCAGCCATGAAATTAAAAGACGCTTACTCCTTGGAAGGAAAGTTATGACCAACCTAGACAGCATATTCAAAAGCAGAGACATTACTTTGCCAACAAAGGTGCGTCTAGTCAAGGCTATGGTCTTTCCTGTGGTCATGTATGGATGTGAGAGTTGGACTGTGAAGAAAGCTGAGCGCCAAAGAATTGATGCTTTTGAACTGTGGTGTTGGAGAAGACTCTTGAGAGTCCTTTGGACTGCAAGGAGATCCAACCAGTCCATTCTGAAGGAGATCAGCCCTGGGATTTCTTTGGAAGGAATGATGCTAAAGCTGAAACTCCAGTATTTTGGCCACCTCATGTGAAGAGTTGACTCATTGGAGAAGACTCTGATGCTGGGAGGGATTGGGGGCAGGAGGAGAAGGGGATGACAGAGGATGAGATGGCTGGATGGCATCACTGACTCGATGGACATGAGTCTGGGTGATCTCTGGGAGTTGGTGATGGACAGGGAGGCCTGGCGTGCTGCAATTCATGGGGTCGCAAAGAGTCGGACACGACTGAGTGACTGATCTGAACTGAACTGTATAGAAATATAACTGATTATGGATTTGATCATATAAAAAACCTTATTTCAAAAAGTACAAATTTAACCACTCTTTAGTCCTACTGAACTGAACTGAATTCATCCTATTAGGGGGAATTTCTGTGATAAAGCATCAGTAAAATCTCTTGGAGCTTCAAATAGAAAAGCTTTGTGAATTAATTGGAAAATTTGTGAAGTGAGCACTAGGTAACCAACTACTGCCCAGTTATTTCATGGGGTAAGATTTTGACAGTGTCTTAGTATCTTGGCTACAGACCATATTTTAAGCTATTGCTCTAAAGTATGTACCCCAATTTGGTGCTTAATTTTGAATTCATGAAGCATTTTTTTTTTTTTAAACTGAAGACATGCCTAACTTGCTTTAATTTACTTGTAATACACTAAGCAGTAAATTGGTGATTTATTTAACACAATAGAAAGTAATATGGACTTAATATCAAGTGGTAGAAGTACCACAGACACTTTGTGGATCTGATGCTGAAACCTCAGCCTCCGTGCACTGGTGCAGAACTGAATTTTGGAGACAAGAATTTTGGGTGAAGTAGAAAAGAATATTGCTTTGCCAGGCAAAGCGGGGACACAGTTGGCTAATGCCGTGGAAAATGATGAGTCCCCAAACAGGAGGCTTTAATAAGGAGTTTTATAGCAATAGTTCAAGGATGGGGTTGCTGATAAGATTAGGGTTTGCGTGAAAGGGCCTGCATTCCTTTAATCTGGTCTCAGGTAAACTTCCTGATGAGTTTCTCTGTTTTTTTTTTTGACCTAGTGTCAGGTGGTTTTCTGGCTGCTCCTTCCTTGATTAGCAACTGTTCCAGTCATGGGGAGGTCATGGAGGCTGAGGTCTTGCCTACAAGAAATGGGGGACAGAAAAGGCTTCCATGCCCAGGAGCCCCACAGGGTCCTGCTTAGTTTTAGATATAATGAATAAAAGAAATTTTAAACAGTTTGTTTTGAATTCTCTTGGGACTTCCCTGGTGGTCCAGTGGTTGCTTAAGACTTTACCTTCCAAAGCAGGGGGTATGGGTTTGATCCCTGGTTGGGAAGCTAAGATCCCACATGCCTTGTGGCCAGAAAACTGAAACGTAAAACAGAAGCAATATTGTGACAAATTCAATAAAGATTTTAAAAATGGTTCACATTAAAAAAATCTTTAAACAAATTTTTAAAATTCTGTTAATTACAAGTCAGCAGTATGTTCACTTCATTAGGGCTAGAGTCAGTCACAGTTGATGGTACTACCTCAGCATTATTTCACAGTTCCGGAAAGATCATTCTCTTCAAAAAATTTTACTGACAGACTCTGAACACAGTCAGTCTTTGGAGGTCAAAGATATATATATATATATATATATATATATATATATATATATTTTAAATTTTATTTTGCTTAACTTTACAGTATTGTATTGCTTTTTGCCATACATCAAAATAAATTCGCCACAAGTATACATGTGTTCCCCATCCTGAACCCTCCTCCCTCCTCCCTCCCCATACCATCCCTCTGGGTCGTCTCAGTGCACCAGCCCCAGGCATCCGGTATCAGGCAAAGATATTTAAGAGAAATAGAAGAAATAGAGAATAAAAAATCACAGTTTGAAAGTTTGTTTCATCATGTATATTAAAAAGGTTCTTTATCAACTCTCCCAAGTATTCTCTGAAGCCTTAGTTCAGTTCAGTTCAGTTCAGTCGCTCAGTCATGTCTGACTCTTTGCGACCCCGTGAATTGCAGCACGCCAGGCCTCCCTGTCCATCCCAACTTCCGGAGTTCACTCAAACTCATGTCCATCGAGTCGGTGATGTCATCCAGCCATCTCATCCTCTGTCGTCCCCTTCTCCTCCTGCCCCAATCCCTCCCAGCATCAGTCTTTTCCAATGAGTCAACTCTTCGCATGAGGTGGCCAAAATACTGGAGTTTCAGCTTTAGCATCATTCCTTCCAAAGAAATCCCAGGGCTGATCTCCTTTAGGATAGACTGGTTGGATCTCCTTGCAGTCCAAGGGACTCTCAAGAGTCTTCTCCAACACCACAGTTCAAAAGCATCAATTCTTTGGCGCTCAGCTTTCTTCACAGTCCAACTCTCACATCCATACATGACCACTGGAAAAACCATAACCTTGACCAGATGGACTTTTGTTGGTAAAGTGATGTCTCTGCTTTTGAATATGCTATCTAGGTTGGTCATAACTTTCCTTCCAAGGAGTAACTGTCTTTTAATTTCATGGCTGCAGTCACTATCTACAGTGATTTTGGAGCCTCCCAAAATAAAGTCTGACATTATTTCCACTGTTTCCCCATCTCTTTCCCATGAAGGGATGGGATTAGATGCCATGATTTTCGTTTTCTGAATGTCAAGCTTTAAGCCAACTTTTTCACTCTCCTCTTTCACTTTCATCAGGAGGCTTTTAGGTTCAGTTAAAAGTAAAAATAAATTGTTTGCTTTTAGCAAAAAAGGTAGAATTATTTTTAGAAACTACTTTCCTGAAGAGTGTGTGTGTTTTAAAGGAACTACTCAGATTTCTTCCCTTTTGCATTTACTTAAGGAAGGGAGCAGTGTATGAAGAAACGAGCTCAAGGGTTGGAGGAGTCTCAGCTTAACTTTGATATATATGAGGCGGTGGAGGAATGTCTCCACTGTGCTTCCTGCCATCAATGACCTGGAGCCATTTCTCTGTCTAGTTATCATCCTAAAACAGCTCCTTTCTTGCCAGGTCATTAAGATCCCCTGCAAGCCTCTGTGACAAGCTCTGCCTTTCAGAAACTCAAGATTAATACTTTAGGGAGAGTTTGGGAATTCCTTGTTATTAAATTGATCTATGAAGCTTTACTTTGTCTGCTGGAGTCAGGAGTGCAGGGTGGGTGTCACAGTCAGTCAGGCTGACATAAACACATTTAAAACTCATTCTCTCCAGCTTTTCTCCTTCCTATCTTATTTATAATAAATCTTATTTGCCTAAGTTGTTAATTATCTCTGTGAGATTAGTTTGTGTTACAGAAAAAATTCAACTCCCTGTTAGACTAGGGCTGATACTGTGGTTCAGAGTAATATTTCAGTTTGATTTGGGTGAAGTTGGTGTTGCCCTAAGGTGATTTTCCTATCAATTCCCTGGAAATCTTCCTAATTGACTGGAGTTGTTTTTAAACCAAGTACTTTGCTTTTCCACACCTCACTTTTATGAGTAGGAGAGTCGTGAGTGGGGAGACAGGATTTTGAGGAAGCCACTTCATTTTTATGGGCTTTGGTTACTTTATCCTAAGGTAAAAATTTGGATTCGATGATTGCTAAGGTGATCCCAGCTGTCTGGGCTTCATAAATCACCATTTCAGATGGTCTATAAGCACCACACTTATGTTCATTATTAGAGTTTTCAAATTATGGATATGCTGATTATGCCTGTTAGCCATGATCAGTCACAATATGTTAAATAAGATGATCTCAGAGAGATATTTGTCTCATAAAGGTCATATGGTTTACTAACTGTGTGAGAGTTCCTTAGGATTCCCTGCCTTCTACTTAACATTGACATTGATGTTTATGATGAAAAATGAGAGAGCTGGATGGCCATCAAGGGGACGGTTGTTCCAAGTGAAGCTATGCTGCTGCTGCTGCTGCTAAGTCGCTTCAGTCATGTCCGACTCTGTGCGACCCCATAGACGGCAGCCCACCAAGGCTCCCCCGTCCCTGGGATTCTCTAGGCAAGAACACTGGAGTGGGTTGCCATTTCCTTTTCCAATGCATGAAGGTGAAAAGGGAAAGTGAAGTCGCTCAGTCGTGTCCGACTCCTAGCGACCCTATGAACTGCAGCCTTCCAGGCTCCTCCATCCATGGGATTACCCTTATGTTAAAAATCACGATTTTTATGATCATCATCACCATGCACCAGTGCCTATTTGCTTCTTAAATAAAAAAAAAAAATTATTTATTTATTTTGTTGTACCAGGTCTCCATTACAGCATTTGAGATCTTTGGTTGTGGCTTGCAGAATCTAGTTCTCTAACCAGGGATTGACCTGGATCTCCTGCATTGGGAACGTGGAGTCTCAGCCACTGGACCACCAAGGAAGTCCCCCTGCTTTCTCCTTGTTCTGCTTTTAAAAAGATTGATAGGAAGAGGCCAGAATCTGGGTGACTTGGCAAGCATCTAGGTGGCTTCTGTGCTAACCTTTGGGAGGTTTGGTTCTATGAAGGGAGCAGGAAGTATGAGATGTCCAATCAAAATGCAAATGGAGAAGGGCCAAGAGGAAGAGGAAGGTTTTAAAAAGTAGGGCACCTAAAGAGAACTGACTTCTTCTGTGACCTGTGAAAAACTTTCATCTCTATGATGAGATAGGAAATAGTACCGATAATAAACTGTCACAGGTAATCATTAGTTCTTATTAGTTTGGGGCTGCTCCCACCAATGAGTCAAGAGCAAATATTCAAATAGAAGGTAATGATTCCAATAGTACTTTGAGATCCCTTAAGTTCTATTAAGCAAATTGGAGGAAGCACATGGGGCCCAATAGACCTGAAAAGGGAATGCAGTTATTCTACACTAATAATAACAGACAGGCGCCTAGTGTGGGAAGGGTGGGAGCTGGAAGGTAAATTAGTCACCTTTTGGCGATGGATTAACTCCTCTAGGCCCCTAGGGTGCTATTTAGTACATACATTTGTGCGCTAATTAACACACTTGGGTCCAAGTATTAATGGAAGCCAAGGGGAGAATGGTTTGCTCCCCAGGCATCAAGAACATAAGGCCCATTATTATTGTTTATAATAAAACATTGTACTTACCCCACATCTTTGATCAAAGCCTTGTTTTTCCTTTTATTTCCAAAACACTCTCATTAATCCTAGCACCATCACTTGGATTAAGTGACTCAAATCCTGTATTATTATCTCCATTTTTTTTTTTTTTTTGATATAGACCATTTTAAAGTCTTCACTGAACTTGTTACAATAATGCTACTGTTTTATGTTTTGGCTTTTTGGCTTCAAGGCCTGTGGGATCTTACCTTCTCTACCAGGGATCAAACCCACATGCCCTGAATTGAAAGGCAAAGCCATCACCACTGGACCATTTTTGAGAGGAAGGGACTAGGCCAGGGAGGCAGGAACTTGCTAAAGCCATGGTGAGTCAGAAGTGGAAAAAGGACCAAAAAAAAAAAAAAAAAAAAAACCAACCTGAATTCCTGGCTTTCCTTCTTGGGCTAAGAATGTCTTAGCTGATGAAAAGATGTGAGGAAGTGATTCCAGAATTCAGCAAATGCTTTTATTTCTCCCACTCATCTCCTCCTTACCCACATTTGATGGAGATACTCTGGAGAGTGTCTCCTTTCTCAAGATAATTGCAGAAGGTCATTGGTCCACTGGGTACCAGCATTTTTTAAAAAAGTATTGCAAGCCAGATTCTTTTGCGCCATTTTAAAAATTCAAAAAAGTGATCTGACAGTACATTCTACAGGCAAATCCACTTGTGAAATAGCATTAAAAAGAAATCTGTCCTCTATTTAATAAGACAAGGTCTTTTTCAGAAATGGGAACAACTAAGCACTGTGAGGGTCACTGAACACATAGACATCTGAGCACGCAAGACGGGTGAATGGCCTCTTACACATATCATTTTGTGACTTATTCTCCCCATGGATCTTTGAGCTTCCTCTCCAGTTACCAGTCTTCATTTCTTCAAATTATGGGATTTGCCTGAGAACTGATCTGTAGGTTAAAAATAGAAGACTGTACCTTCCATGACAAATTGGTCCATAGCAGACTCCCAGGAGAGCTGGAATTCACTGAGACAAATTCAAGTTTCCTGTACTTAAAAGAAGCATTGCAACTTCCAGGAAGAGCGACTCATTTATCAGAGCTTAGGTAATCAAGTATGATAGAGGAATCATTTTGGGGAACAGAAATAAATATATCCCTCTTTTTCCTTTTTCCTCTGTGTGCTGCTTCTGGGTCTTCATCTAAATCTATGATGTTATCAAATGAATTGAGAACATAGGCTTGGCAGTTCTTAAAACCTTGGGTAACCTTGGACATTTAACTTCACTAAGTCTGTTTTTTCTTCTGTAATAATTGTGTTTACTACACAATGATAGGTGAGATAATGCATTTTAAGTGCTTCACATACTGCCTGACACATAGTAAGAAGTTAGTCAATATTGGATATTATTATTAACCCACTGGTACTCTTGACTTATAAATAAAGTTTAAAAACATAATTGAATAGTGCTTGACAGTGGTCACAAATTTCAAAGTTTTATCCAGTTCTTTGCCAACTTTAAAGGAACAAGAAGGGATCCAGTAGACTTGTGATATCTTCGTTTCTGGTTTATCTTCAGAGATTGTAAAGTCTCCAATTTTACTGCTCTTATAGTCTAGAATAATTAAATCATACCTCAGATAGTTATTTGAGCTATTTAATGTCCCAAATTCTTGGGTGGCCACATTGAATCAGATACTAATTCCATTTCTTAGTAATGTTCTGGAAAAAAATCACAGAAATTTGTCCATCTGCTCTTAGCTATTTTGTGATTCATGTTTTATTTCTACATGATTAGAAAGAGAAGGGTATTACTGGGAAGAGCCTCTACTACAGTAAATCTTTTAAAAAAAAAAAAAATTTAGTGAAATACAGTTGATTTACAATGTTGTGTTAGTTTCAGGTGTACAGCAAAATGAAAAAGTTATACATATACATATGTATACATATACATATACATATACATATACATATACATATACATATACATATACATATACATATACTTAAAAGATTCTTTTCCCATACAGGCCATTACAGAGTATTGAGTATTGTGCTATACAGTAGGTTCTTATTCCTTACCTATTTTATATATAGTAGTATGTATATATCAATCTCAGTATCCCAGTTTATCCCTTCCCCTCATCTCCTGGCAACCGTAAGTCTGTTTTCTATTGATACATCTGTGGTACTACAGTAAGTCTTAACTTTGTCCATTAGAATCATCCAAAGATGATTCTTAAAAATCCCAGTGTCCAAGCTACACCCTCAGACAATTCAGAATTTCTGGTTGTGGGACCAGGCTTTACTTGGAAAGCTCCTTGGGTATTTCTGTATGCAGCTGAAGCTGGGGCTCACTATAGCTTTGGCCCTACATTTTGGCCAGGATTATGGGGAGGAAGTGTCAGGATTATGGGGAACCTGGTGATTCTAGGGCCCCACATTCAGAGTTTTTGTATTTAATGTGTCTACATTAAGGCCTGAGGATTTTCATTTTTAATAAGAACTTGCTCCCCTCCTAGACTTCCCAGGTGACGCTAGTGGTTAAGAACCCATCTGCCACTGCAGGAGATGCAAAAGACACAAGTTTCAATCCCTACGTCGGGTAGATCCCCTGGAGGAAGAAATGGCAATGCGCTCCAGTATTTATTCTTGCCTGGGAAATTGTCCTCCTGGACAGAGGAGCCTGGTGAGCTACAATCCACGGGGTCACAAAGAGTTGGACATAACAAGCGACTTGACATTCATCCTCCTCTCCTATCCTCTTTCCCTTGGTGATGCTGACTGAGTAGCCTTAGGACCACACATTGAGAAACACGGGTGTTGACTAGTAATCCATTTAAAGTGATTCCATTTAAAATTCATAAGGGTCTAACCCAGCATAAAAACCTCATTAATACACATTATTTGGTCTCTTCCAAGATCCCATTTATGGAACTTCAGCTTGCTTTCAGATGTGTGGTAAAATTTTAAATTAGCACCCCAGTTTGGGGTTGGCTTTTTGTGACCCGCTAAGAAGCTGCCTCAATTCACCAGACAAGAGGCAAGGGGGATTCTGCAGACTTGGGATGGGCCTGGGAAGGTTTCCAGAGCCTGTCTGTCTGCATGGGTGGATTTGCCCCTTGGAGTTCAGCCCATTCTTGTAGTCAGTTTTCTTAAACTTTTAAAGTTAACTTTTACCATAATTATCTTTTAGATTTTCAACCGCCATCTGAGTTTCTATAGGTTTACCATGGTTTCATTAAATGAAAGCTTTTCTGATGAGTCTCATGTGATGCTATTATGTTTAATGTTGGACTTCCTGTTTGTTTTGTAATAAAATACAACTAGAATTTGCACATGTTTAATTTTTCTCAAGTCTCATTTCAGCTTCTTGGGTTAGCCATTCCTTGGAGACACACCATGCATTTCCCTTCTTGTGAAATCTGAGCTGTGAGCATAGTGTGTTTAACCCCTGCAGCCAACACCAGTATAAATTATTCTTGGGAAAGGCCAACCGGAAATGACTTTTATAAATCTTTGTTTCATTTCATTGAGTTTTAAGCCAAGTATACTAAGCAAGTATCCAAAAAAGAAAAAAGGAAAAGAAAAACCATGTTGTTAGATCCCTTAGGTTTTTAGGGCAGAATGAGTATATTCACTAAATAGCACCAAATATACAGTAATGGAAATTGGCTTTTAAAGGAGTTATGATGTTCACTAATTAGCAAGGCAATGTAATGACATCCTGGGCCCTTCTGAAGCAGTCAGCCTTATAATTTATGGCCTGTGGGGACTTAACTTTTGTAACCTGAAAGTCATAAGGCAGATTGAGAATAGCCATTTCAGCTCTTTATCCTGAGAAGTTGACTTTAAGTACTATGGCCTTCAGCAACTATTCTCATTTCTACTGTTCGTAGTATGAGAATTGTGAACATTATTCTTATCCTGAGCACTACTTTCAGTGCCAAGGCAGAGGTGTTGGTAAGAAATAGTTTTCTGCCCAGGGATAATGTGTAACTCTGGGATAAGCATCTTTCTGATGACCCACGGGCCCAGGACCAAGGAAAGAGGTCCCAAAGGACTGAGATGGGGCTTAGTCACTACAAGAAAGACCCAGCTTTGCCAAGAATATATCACATGGCCAAAGAGCTGTGCAGTGAAGACACTTGGAGGGAGGAAGACTTATCTTCTAATGCATCCATTCATTCGATGTTTGTTGTATGCCTATTATTGTTTGGGTATTGGGGGGAAAGCAGTGAATGGAAATAAAGCTGTAAAGAAAGCATGGGGATAGGTGTTGTTGTAATTTGAAAAAACAGAAATCGAAGAAAGTCTCACTGAGAAATTAAGATTTGAGTAAGGTCCTGAGAGAGGAGATAATTGTGTGGCTATTTGGAAGAAGCAGTCCAGGCAGCAAGAAGAGTATGTGCAAAGATCCTGAGGTAGAGAGTGCCTAGCCAGTCAGAAGCAAGGGATCTGGCTCTTTAGGGTTAGGTGGAATATACTTGGTTGGAGTTAACCAGGTGGACCTAATTAGCCCCTAAGGAAAAATGTTTGTTTATTAGGCTTGGAAATGGAGGTCCATTCTCTGTGTATGTGCTCTGTTGTGTCTGACTCTTTGTGATCCCATGCACCATAGCTTGCCAGGCTCCTCTGTCCATGGATTTTTCCAGGCAAGAATACTGATGTGGGTTGCTGTTTCCTACTCCAGGAGGTCCCTCCAAACTCCCCACTTTTCCTCATCTTCCTCTGCTCCTCCTCCTCTTTTTTTCTCATCTCCAAGACTTGTTTGTGGAGCTTTCCTCTGTTTAAAGTCTTCTTCTTCCTACAGGGATCCCATCAAGGTGACTGTGCTTGGTCACTCAATCGTGCCTGACTCTGCAATCCTTTGTACTGTAGCCCGCCAGCCTCCTCTGTCCATGGGATTTCCCAGGCAGATATACTAGACTGAGTTGCCATTTCCCTCCTCCAGGATATCTTCCCAATCTGAAGATGGAACGTACGTCTCCCGTGTCTCCTGCACTGCAGGCAGATTCTTTACCCACAGAGCCATCCGGGAAGTCCATCAAGCAGATCAGAGTCAGACTCTTTGGTCATGGCCTTATCCCCTAAGGTAACATTCCAAAAGATGGCCCTGACACCTTATATTCTTATTTGAAGACACTTCTAGCCATATGAAAGCCATATGGAAAAGATAATTGCATTCGGTAACCCATCTTCATAGTCAAAATTACAAATACCAATTTTCAATACAAGATTTGCCTATATTCTGGTCTGGTGAGAAAGGGATTAAGCTTGTTTGGACATTTCTAGGAGGTTCCACGGTGGTGTATGAAGCGATACACAGGCCTTGGCATCAAACAGATGTGCACTTTAAACCCTAGTAATGAAATTGCCTGAAATGTAATTTTTTTCATCATCATTACAAGATTTTGTGAGAGTTAAATATGTGGCAAACACCTCATTCGTAGGTGGAGGCCCATAAATTTGTAGGAGTACATTTATACACAATGAAAGAGGGAAAACAGAGAGACGACAGTATTTGTAGGGAAAGGGCAAGAAGCCAGGAGACATTAGAAAGGTGAAAGGTCATGCCCTTTCACTTTCACACGTCTCTGCCGGGAAGGCTGTAGACAGGACAGTATTGTCATCACTCTCCTGTACAGCTGCCTCTGTGCCTCCTGGCTGGGGAGACAGCCAGCAGTAAACGTGGGGGAGTGACGGGGGCCCTGGGGGCCCATCCCAGCAGCCCATGTTTGTTAACAATTTCTTTCTGGGTATGGACTCAGTTGCCGATAACAACTGTAGGTTTAACTACTGTGATTTATGGCCTGTGAACGTGATCTGTCATGAGAAAGAATTAGTGCATGTCAACTTTGGTGAAGAGGTGACCTCAGTTTGACCCCTTTGAACCTTGATGACGATTGAAAGATATTCCCCAATCTCTTTCAAGGAAATGAAAGAATGAATAGAAGTCACATGTGTAATGTCTGGTGCAAAGGAGGCTTTCAATCAATGGCTGTTGACTCCTGTCACAGTCTTAATAAAAGCATCTACTTATATTTCAAATATTATTGGGTTTATTCTAAATGTGGTATCATATTAAAACATTTAACAGTCAAGTAGTATTCCATGAGGATAAAATTATTGCAGCTAGGAATAGCAAAACAGGGAGTTCACTGGTGCTCCAGTGACTGAGAATCCTCTTTCCAATGCAGAAGATGCGGCCTTGATCCCTGATCAGGGAACTAACATCCCACATGCCACAGAGCAGCTAAGCCCATGATCTCTAGACCATGAGCTCTAGAGCCAGTGTTTCACAACTAGAGAAAGCCCATGCGCCATAATAAAGACCCAGTGCAGCCAAAATTTAATTAAAAAAGAAAGAAATAACAAAACAGAAAGTGTTAACTCCTCTCAATAGTTTTAGGTCTGGGAGAGGAAAAAAAAAAGTATACAAAACCCAAAACACACAGATGAAGTTTAGCCTGGATTAAAGAATGATATAAAAAGCATCAAAGGCAACTCAGGACTTCTTTGATTCTAGTCTCTCAAAATAAAAATGTAACTCTTAATTTATCTTCTGGCTTCATTTTTTTTAAATTGAAACTAGTTTAAACTGTAGTTGATCATCATTCCTGTGAAATGAAATGCTGCTGCCTCTTGTAATAGATGAAATGATGCCATAATGACGTACATGTGGGAATGGAAATGAAATCCAGAAACAGAAATACAACTTGCTGTACTCAAGAACTGTATGTCACTGGAAGTTCGGTCGAGACATGCTGACTTCCTTCTCTTTGGTCAAGAAGATCACGCTACTTACTGGGGAAAAAAAATACAGCAGAAATTTGAGAAAATGATCCAAGCTTTTCCTTGTATGCTATAAAACTCACACACTTATATACAATACACTTCTGTATTATTTTATTGTTTCTTAGTATATGCACTATATTTCCCACATTGAATGCCCTCAGCAATCCCATGAGAAGAGCATTATTATCCCAATTTGCAGATGAGGAAAGGGTTTAGAATATATATTGATACCTTGCATCAGATAGCACCATAGATGAGAACTGAACATGAAGCTATGTCCATGTGACTAAAACATATGTATTTTTCCCACCTCATCACTTTGATGTATGTGCTTATGATGTGTTCTCTTCCTCCTTAATTTCTTTTTGTCTTTAAATTTTTATTGCAGTATAGTTGCTTTACAATGTTGTGCTAGTTTCTACTGTACTACAAAGTCAATCAGTCATATGTATACATATATCCACTCTTTTTTGGATTTCCTTCCTATTTAGGTCACTATAGAGTTGGACACGACTGAGCAACTTCACTTTCACTTTTCCCTTTCATGCACTGGAGAAGGAAATGGCAACCTACTCCAGTGTTCTTGCCTGGAGAATCCCAGGGATGGGGGAGCCTGGTGGGCTGCTGTCTCTGGGGTCACACAGAGTCGGACACGACTGAAGCGACTTAGCAGCAGCAGCAGCAGAGCGCTAAGTATAGTTCCTTGTCCTCTACAGTCGGTTCTCATTAGTTATTTATTTTATACACAACTTGCATGTCCATCAACAGAGGATAAGGATATGGTGTGTGTGTGTGTGTATGTATATATATATATATATAATAGAATATTACTCAATCATAAAAAGGAACTAAACTGGGTCATTTATAGAGACTTAGATGGACCTAGAGACTGTCATACAGAGTGAAGTTTCAGAAAGAGAAAAATATCATATGTTAATGCATATATGTACAATCTGAAAACATTGGTACCAATGATCTTATTTACAAAGTAGAAATAGAGACACAGATGTAGAGAACATACATATGGATACAAAGGGGGAAAGGAAAGGGAGATGAATTGGGAGATTGGGATTGACATATATACAATGCCTACTGATGCTTACTTGATTTCTACCCACCATCTCTTCTCTTCCACTGATATATCCTGCCTTCCAAGCCACACTAACTCACATCTGCCATCTACTGCTCCAGGACCTCTTCTATAAAGATGCCTAGTGAGCAAGACAATTGTTGACAAAGGACACTGTCATGCAGGAAGTTCCTCTAGGGTAATGCAGAGTGTGATTTTTAGGCCAGTATTGTGGGCATTATCTAGAATCTTGTTAGATAGAATCTTCTTGATAGAATCTTGTTGGAAACTAAACCTGACAATAAAACTTGGTTACAAATAATCACAGCTAAATATCCCAGTTTCATGGGAAGCACTGACAGGGCCCTGTAAAATGAAAATCAAAAATCTTAAGGAGTTGCATTGGGTAACCCTGTTCTACTTGCTCCCCTAAATATTCCTATCTTATATTGAGGAATTTGATGTTTTCCATCAAATTAAACATCTTTTTTTTTTTTTTTGGTTTTGTAAAGGGGACTATATGTTTTTCATCCATGATTCATTCAAACCACTGTCAGATGGTCTTTCAGAGTAGATTTACCTGATGAACAGTTAGGGATTTATTTGTGTACGATATGAATCTCTATGCTAATAATTAAAAAAAAAAAAAAAAAAAAAAACCTGTTTTCTAGCCTGGAGATAAATATCTATGGAAGTGTTTTTAGAGCTTAATGGTCATAGAAAGCTATCCTGTACAGATCAGTCACTGTGGTCTCGTTCATGTCTAAAGCTCCAAGAAGGGAGAGCTGTTAACAACGGCCATTTCTTCCTGCATAGAGTAGGGAGGAGGCTGGCTGTGGACAGTTCCATTGTGTCCTTGAAAGATGGTGATTAACCAAGAAGTCATTTGAGTTGCCTGATTGCCTTTCATTTGTAGGTGGTTGGAAGGAAGTTTCCATACCTCTGAGGGTTAGAATTCATCACAAATGCCCCTAGTTTTGTCTCAGCTTATGCAGACCATAGAGAGATGGATGCAAGGAAAACATATTCCCTTTCATTTCAAAATTATTTCTAACAACTGAAAATCCACAACTTGAAAAGACTTGAAAGTATGTATTTTCCTTTGAGAGAATATAAACATTTGACTTTTCTTTCTTAAAGAAATAAAAGATGAAAAAAACCTTAATTGCAGTCTTCACCATGGGTTTAATTACTTTGGAGCCTTCTCCTGTGCTTTTGGCCTATTTGGCAATCCACATTTATGAATCATATAAAAACAAATGGGCAAGCAATTATGACTGATTTTGAAAAACAAAGATAGGACTCTAAGGCATTTACTCTCCATATATTTTAGTTTCAACTCTGTGAAATTTCTTGGTCTGGAGCATTGTCATATGTAAAAATGACCTAGGAGATGTAAAATTTTCTATTTTTTAATGGTTGACTTTAATTCTGTGTATTTCTCATGTTCTATAATCTTTCTGGGTGGAACACTGAATGTGATGGAAGGCTGTTTTATGCTCTGTGTAGTACTAGCAATAAAGCTGTGTGTAAAAGTTACAGTGCTCTAAACAGTACATCAAATGCATAGCCTCACATTTTAATGGAAACTTAATGGAATCCATTTCAAAGAATAAAAATATTTACACAAGGAGCTGGTTTTCACCTTCCTCGAATGATAAAAGAAGTTCATTTAGCAGATTAAAAATAGACTCAGAAAACATGAATATAAAAAATCAGACCAGTGAATCAATGGTTGAAGTAAAATCAGACCACAATTATCTAAGCAATGTACATAGATTTTTTTGCAGCTGCAAATATTTCTACTGGTTGTGTAAAACTGCACATCAGGCTTCAGCTTTAAGCTCAGCTGCCTCTTTCTTTTTGATTTTATAGCCCTCAGAGACTTAAGCTTTGTAACTGAATTATCCTAAAACTCTTCACAACAGTTTTCTCTTCATAACAACATTAACTAATATTTTCAATATTAATTAACTTCAATATTAAAATTTCAATATTAACAATTTTAATTAACTAATATTTTCTCTTCATAACAAATATTAACTAACTATAAAGAAAATCAAAGACATTCTGGATTAATATGCAATCTGTATGGCAGGGGGAATTCAAGAAAGTGTCCTTATATAGCCACATGTATACAGAATGGAAATGACTGAAAGCCAGGTAACCAATTACTAGATTTTTGTTGTTGTTGCTTGGTGTATACATGGAGCTACGTTTTCTAATGGATGTTGTTTCAGGCAGTCGAAAAATAATAATTTCCTTTAAATTAGGTTTTAAAATAGAGAAAAAGGCACATTGGTTAGTGATGTCTTTGCTTAAAGAGGGTGATAAAAGCTGAGGAACAGGTATATAATGTTAGTTGAAATGGTCAAGGAGTGGGAGGGGCACTGCTGATATGGCGCTTATATGACTCTCCTTGTTGTCCTAGTGTGATAGTTGTTCAGATACATCATTAAGAGCTTCTCATTCGATGACTGACAGGAACAGACTCCTGGGTTAAATTAGCACTATTTCAGGAAGATAGATAGTAGTTGGAAAACATGCAGAATTGGGAACTTTGGGACTATCAAATCGTGGCATAAGAAAATGAATGCTTTGTTGACAGGAGGAAATCTTCATTATGTGTGACTTTAAACTACTTGCACTGAGTAGGCAGAAGCCTAATCATTTAAACCTAGATGATAGCGTGGCATGTGCTGAGAAGACTAGAGGGGTTAGAATGAGACTAGACCCGTGTTCCTCTCCTCTCCATGTACCGGTACCTGAAGAATACTACGACAAGCATGTTAATTATTGGAAATACCTGTATTCCAAATGCCAAGACACAAAGCTAATTTTCAGTGTGGTGGGGAGGTAAAGGGGGTTCCCAGGTCAGCTCAGATGGTAAAGAATCTGCCTGCAACACAGGAGACCCCAGTTTGATCCCTGAGTCAAGAATTTCCCTTGGAGAAGGGAATGGCTACCCACTCCAATATTCTTGCCTGGAGAATTCCATGGAGAGAGGAGCCTGGTAATCTATAGTTCATGGGGTCGCAAAGAGTCAGACACAACTGAGTGACTAGCATACACACACAGGGAGGTAAAGTAGAGACAGACTCAAGTTTTGATGGAGTCGAATTCACTGATGTGATTTTCTCTTACTGTTGGTGCTTTTTGTGTCGTATTTAAGAAAACTTTGCCAAACTCAAGGTTACTAAGATTTTTTGTTACATTTTGGGAGAAGTTGTATAGTTTTAGCTTTAACATTTGTTCTTTAATTTATTTTTAGTCAACTTTTGTAAATTGTGTGAACAATCAAGGTTATTATTATTTTTTTTTTTTACATAAGGCTCTCCAATAATTCCAGCACTGCTTGTTGAAATAATGTTTATTTCCTCAATGAATTGCTTTTGTTCAAAGTGAATTGACCATGTATGTATGAGGATGTTTCTGAATTTTATTCTGTTCCATTGATTTCTTTATATTTTTAAATAATCCCTCTCAATGCTACATTAGCAGTCTTGAAACAGGTAGTGGTGTGGAAATATTCCAAATTTGTATTTTTTTTCAAAGTTTTTTGACTATTTTAAGTACTTTGATTTCCCATATAAATATAATAACAAGCTTGTCAATTTCTCCTGAAAAAGCCACTTGAATTTTGATTGGGATTACATTGAAGCTATAGACCAATTTGGTGGGAACTGATGTTATGCAGAGTACATCATGAGAAACGCTGGACTGGAAGAAGCACAAGCTGGAATCAAGATTGCCGGGAGAAATATCAATAGGCTCAGATATGCAGATGACACTACCCTTATGGCAGAAAGTGAAGAGGAACTAAAAAGCCTCTTGATGAAAGTGAAAGTGGAGAGTGAAAAAGTTGGCTTAAAGCTCAACATTCAGAAAACAAAGATCATGGCATCTGGTCCCATCACTTCATGGGAAATAGATGGGGAAACAGTGGAAACAGTGTCAGACTTTATTTTTCTGGGCTCCAAAATCACTGTAGATGGTGACTGCAGCCATGAAATTAAAAGACGCTTACTCCTTGGAAGGAAAGTTATGACCAACCTAGATAGCATATTCAAAAGCAGAGACATCACTTTGCCAACAAAGGTTCGCCTAGTCAAGGCTATGGTCTTTCCTGTGGTCATGTATGGATGTGAGAGTTGGACTGTGAAGAAGGCTGAGCACTGAAGAATTGATGCTTTTGAAGTGTGGTGTTGGAGAAGACTCTTGAGAGTCCCTTGGACTGCAAGGAGATCAAACTAGTCAGTCCTAAAGGAAATCAGTCCTGAATATCCATACTTTGGCCACCTGATGTGAAGAACTGACTCTTAGGAAAAGACCCTAATGCTTGGAAAGACTGATGATAGGAGGAGAAGGGGACAACAGTGGATGAGATGGTTGGATGGTATCACTGATTTGATAGACATGAGTTTCAGAGTGCTCCAAGAATTGGTGATGGACAGGGAAGCCTGGCATACTGCAGTGCATGGGGTCGCAAAATGTCAGACACAACTGAGGAACTGAACTGAACTGATGGAATTTTCTACATAAATGTTTGTGAATAAAAGTTTCATTTTTCCTTCCAAATTATTTAACTTTTTGATTATTTTTCCACCTTATGGTACTGACTACAATTTCCAATAAGTGAATACAAGTAATGAGGCTGGATGCCATTAACCTTAACCTTTTTATGTATCTTGGGTGAAAAATACTCAGTATGATGGTGGCTATAGGTATTTTGTAGATGCCTTTTGGCAGCTTGGGATTGTTAATTTCTAGTCTGTTTCCTGTAGGTTTTTCTTTTTCTTTTTAAATCAACAATGTGGTTGGATTTTGTCAAATGCATTTTCTGTATGTATTGACTTGATCACATGATTTTTCTTTACTAATATGGTGAATTACACTGACTGGTTTTTGGTTGTTAATCCAACATTGCATTCCTGGGATAAACAACCCTTAATCATAATGTATTATCCCTTTTATGAATTGATGGAATTAATTTGCAAAATTAAAAAAAAAAGGAAAAAATGAGGAGGAGCTAAGATGGCGGACGAGTAGGATAGGGAGAATACTTTCTCCTCCACAAATCCATTAAAAGAACATTTGAATGCTGAATAAATTCCACAAAAGAACTTCTGAATGCCAGCAGAGGACATCAGGCACTTAGAAAGACAATTCATTGTCATCAAAACGAGATTACAAGCCCTGCGGTAACTCCTTTTGCAGAGAACTGGCGCAGACGCCAGCATTTGCTATTGGCAAGTGGGGGCTGGGCTAGGAGGAGCGGCGCAGCCTGCATCCCTTTGAGAAAGGATTTGGCCTGGCTATCTCGAGAGCTATCTGAGCGAAATAACCAGACTGTCGGTTATCTACTACATCAAAAGCCAGCCTTAACTTAAGACACCACCAGGACTACGTACAGAACAAAGGACTGCACAGAGATGGCCGGCTACAGGCCGTCCCACTCTGGTGACAGGCAGCCAGGGCTGGAGGCGGGCAATCACAGCCCTAGAGAGACACTGTCTACAGAACTGTAAATAGGTTTCTGTGCTGACTCACGCTTCTTGGGGCTCTGGATGGTCAACATCTGCCTGAGAAAGTGCACCTGTGGTATACCCAGAAAACTGAGCGGCGGGGAGGCGATAAGTTGCACCAGCTGCGCTCACTAAACACTTCATCACCTGCGCTACTCGGATCTGGGAAGGGCATAAAATGCAGACTCAACTGAGTCTGTGCTTCTGAGGATTATCCGAGTGCCTAAACCTGACCGGCTTGGATTTGGGTGTTCATCTCTGCCCCCTCTGTAACAGGGCAGAGATCAGATATTGAAAAGACCTGTAAACCTCCTCAATAAAGAGAATTCAACAAACTACCAGAATATAGTAAGGACACTCTAAACTTGGCAATTTTAACAAAATGAAGAGACAAAAGATTACCCAGCAGCTAAAGGAACAGGACAGATGCCCACCAAACCAAACCAAAGAGAAAGAGATAGGGAATCTACCTGATAAAGAATTCCAAATAATGATAGTGAAATTAATCCAAAATCTCGAAATCAAAATGGAATCACAGTTAAAGAGTCTGGAGACAAGGATTGAGAAGATGCAAGAAAGGTTTAACAAGGACCTAGAAGAAATAAAAAAGAGTCAACACATAATGAATAATGCAATAAATGAGATCCAAAACACCCTGGAGGCAACAAATAGTAGAATAACAGAGGCAGAAGATAGGATTAGTGAATTAGAAGATAGAATCCTAGAAATAAATGAATCAGAGGAGAAAAAAGAAAAACGAACTAGAAGAAATGAAGACAATCTCAGAGACCTCCAGGATAACATTAAACGCTACAACATTCGAATCATAGGAGTTCCAGAAGAAGAAGATAAAAAGAAAGACCATGAGGAAATACTTGAGGAGATAATAGTTGAAAAATTCCCTAAAATGGAGAAGGAAATAACCACTCAAGTTCAAGAAATCCAGAGAGTCCCTAACAGGATAAACCCAAGGCGAAACACCCCAAGACACATATTAATCAAATTAACAAAGATTAAATATAAAGAACAAATATTAAAAGCAGCAAGGGAAAAACATCAAATAACTTACAAGGGAATTCCCATAAGGATAACAGCTGATCTTTCAATAGAAACTCTCCAAGCCAGGAGGGAATGGCAAGACATAATTAAAGTGATGAAAGAAAATAACTTACAGCCTAGATTATTGTATCCAGCAAGGATCTCATTCAAATATGAAGGAGAAATCAAAAGCTTCACAGATAAGCAAAAGTTGAGAGAATTTAGCACCACTAACATTGTACAGGAGACAGGGATCAAGACCATCCCCAAGGAAAAGAAATGCAAAAAAGCAAAATGGCTGTCTGGGGAGGCCTTGCAAATAGCTGCGAAAAGAAGAGAAGTGAAAAGCAAAGGAGAAAAGGAAAGATATAAACATCTGAATGCAGAGTTCCAAAGACTAGCAAGAAGAGATAAGAAAGCCTTCTTCAGGGATCAATGCAAAGAAATAGAGGAAAACAACAGAATGGGAAAGACTAAGGATCTATTCAAGAAAATCAGAGATACCAAAGGAACATTTCATGCAAAGATGGGCTCGATAAAGGACAGAAATGGTATGGACCTAACGGAAGCAGAAGATACTAAGAAGAGGTGGCAAGAATACACAAAAGAACTGTACAAAAAAGAGCTTCACGACCCAGATAATCTTGATGGTGTGATCACTGACCTAGAGCCAGACATCCTGGAATGTGAAGTCAAGTGGGCCTTAGAAAGCATCACTATGAACAAAGCTAGTGGAGGTGATGGAATTCCAGTGGAGCTATTCCAAATCCTGAAAGATGATGCTGTTAAAGTGCTGCACTCAATATGCCAGCAAATTTGGAAAACTCAGCAGTGGCCACAAGATTGGAAAAGGTCAGTTTTCATCCCAATCCCAAAGAAAGGCAAAGCCAAAGAGTGCTCAAACTACCGAACAATTGCACTCATCTCACACGCTAGTAAAGTAATGCTCAAAATTCTCCAAGCCAGGCTTCAGCAATATGTGAACCGTGAACTTCCTGATGTTCAAGCTGGTTTTAGAAAAGGCAGAGGAACCAGAGATCAAATTGCCAACATCTACTGGATCATGGAAAAAGCAAGAGAGTTCCAGAAAAACATCTATTTCTGCTTTATTGACTATGCCAAAGCCTTTGACTGTGTAGATCACAATAAACTGTGGAAAATTCTGAGGGAGATGGGAATACCAGACCACCTGATCTGCCTCTTGAGAAATCTGTATGCAGGTCAGGAAGCAACAGTTAGAACTGGACATGGAACAACAGACTGGTTCCAAATAGGAAAAGGAGTACGTCAAGGCTGTGTATTGTCACCATGTTTATTTTACTTATATGCAGAGTACACCATGAGAAATGCTGGACTGGAAGAAGCACAAGCTGGAATCAAGATTGCCGGGAGAAATATCAATAACCTCAGATATGCAGATGATACCACCCTTATGGCAGAAAGTGAAGAGGAACTCAAAAGCCTCTTGATGAAAGTGAAAGTGGAGAGTGAAAAGGTTGGCTTAAAGCTCAACATTCAGAAAACGAAGATCATGGCATCTGGTCCCATCACTACATGGGAAATAGATGGAGAAACAGTGGAAACAGTGTCAGACTTTCTTTTTCTGGGCTCCAAAATCACCGCAGATGGTGACTGCAGCCATGAAATTAAAAGACGCTTACTCCTTGGAAGGAAAGTTATGACCAACCTAGATAGCATATTCAAAAGCAGAGACATCACTTTGCCAACAAAGGTTCGCCTAGTCAAGGCTATGGTCTTTCCTGTGGTCATGTATGGATGTGAGAGCTGGACTGTGAAGAAGGCTGAGCGCCGAAGAATCGATGCTTTTGAACTGTGGTGTTGGAGAAGACTCTTGAGAGTCCCTTGGACTGCAAGGAGATCCAACCAGTCCATTCTGAAGGAGATGAGCCCTGGGATTTCTTTGGAAGGAATGATGCTAAAGCTGAAACTCCAGTATTTTGGCAACCTCATGCGAAGAGTTGACTCATTGGAGAAGACTCTGATGCTGGGAGGGATTGAGGGCAGGAGGAGAAGGGGACGACAGAGGATGAGATGGCTGGATGGCATCACGGACTCGATGAATGTGGGTCTGAGTGACCTCTGAGAGCTGGTGATGGATAGGGAGGCCTGGCGTGCTGCAGTTCATGGGGTCGCAAAGAGTCGGACATGACTGAGCGACTGATCCGATCTGATCTGAAACCATTTCTCCAACAAAAACTAAAGGACATTCTCTAGATAGGAATCACTAAAAGGGTGTATAAATTCGAACCCAAAACAATAAAGTATATCCTATTTATCAATAATTGCTTTAAACGTTAGTGGGCTGAATGCCCTAATCAACAGACAAAGACTGGCCAAATCGATACAAAAACAAGACCCCTACATACCTTGTCTACAAGAGACAACCAAAAGACTAAAATGGGTCAAATGGATACAAAAACTAGACCCTTATATATGTTGTCTACAAGAGAACCACCTTAAAATAGGGGATATATATTGACTGAAAATGAAGGGCTGGAAAAATATTTTCTATGCAAATAGGGACCAAAAGAAAACAGGAGTAGCAATACTCATATCAGATAAAATTGACTTTAAAGATCCTGAAAAGGAGACAATCAAGGTTATACATAACAACTTAAAGGAACAATCCAAAAAGAAGTTATAACAATTATAAATATATATGCACCCAACATTGGAGCATTGATATATCTAAGACAAACATTAATTAATATGATAGAAGAAATATACAACAACACAATAATAGTGGGAGACTTTAATACCCCACTCATACTTATACAATCAGGCTATAATAGACAAAGTAAAGAGGAAAACATATTCACTTATGAGCCTCAAAAATTCAGTTCACCCAGGAGAGTTAAAAAAAAAAAAAAATAGACTTATTTGTTCACTCTGTAAAGGTTTATTGACTATTTTATGAATCTGGTACCACTTTCGGTAGTAGGGAGGAAGAAGTGACAAATGTGATCCTGTCCTAAATAATATATTGTGGTAAAGATAGACCTACCAATACAAAATACCAAGATGTGCCTAAGATGAGGACACCCAAACTGGACTTTTAGTTTCCTGAACTTTTCATTTCCAGATCAAACCTCCTAATATAGGATGAATTCAACATGATTTTTTTAAAGTGTTCTTTGTGATTAAAAACAGAAAGCCATTAGTTAAGAAATTACATATACTCCTCCCCACCATCATTCCCCTTCTTTCTTCCCATTTCCCTCCCACCCTCATTGATCCTTTCCTTTGTCCATTTTCCCCTGCAAAAAAAAAAAAAAAAGATATGGGGTTCCTAAGTCAATCACCTTCAAGGAGGAGAAGAGGAGAGTGGGTGGTCCTCTCTGACAACTTACTCATCAGCTAAGACAATTTCATGAATAAAAATATCTTCTAAAAAGGTGTCTGAAAAAGTATAGGAAGAGAATATAGCAAAATGTTAACAGCAGTTGTCTTTGGGTAGGAGGGGAAAGAGGCAGGTTATGGGTAATCTCTTCCTTCTATGTTCTGCATCTCCCTTTTCTCTTTTGAATGTTAAGCTAAAGAAAAAGTATATGTCAGGAGCCGGCTTGGATCAGTGCTCCACCCATGACAAAGCTCATGAGGAAGGAGGCTCGGCAAACGCAAAGGCAAGATCTAGCCTCAGGAGCCCCCCAGGAAATTCTCGGAAAAAAAAAAAAAAAAAAAGGAAAAAATGAATCTATGTCCATGAAGAATATTGGTTTGTAGCTATCTTTTATTGGAATATTGTCTGATTTTGATATCTGGTTAAGGCTGGCCTCACAGACTGAGTTTGATATCTTCCTTTTTCATTGTTTTATGGAAAAGTTTTTTTAAAGATGATATTCCTTTTTCCATAAATATTTGGAGAATTCAGCAGTGAGCCCATCTGGGCCAGGAATTTTCACTGTGGGAGTGTTTATAATTGCAAATTTAAAAAATATTCAGACTATCTATTACTACTTGAATAAGCATTATCCATTTCATCAGAGTTTTAACTTCAATGATAAAATATTGATTAAAGTATTCTCTTTAATCATTTTAATATTTATGACTTTTATACTTATGTCACCACTCTCCTTCTGCATTAATCTGTCACTCTCACTGACATTAATAATTGTGACTTCTCTCATTTATTTCCTAATCAGTATGGCCAGTATTTCATCAGTTTTACTGATCTTCTCCCAGACCCAGTGGATGTATTTTTTAAAAAATTTTCTCTATTATTTTTCAGTTTTGTTGATTTCCACTCCTTTCTTTACTTTAGATTTAATGTACTTCCCTCCACCCTCTCATTTCTTAAGGAAAAAACTGACTGTAGTGATTTGAGACCGTTCTGTTTTTTTAATGTTGGCCTTTATTGCTATAAATATCCCTCTAAATGCTAGCTTAGCTGGATTCCACACTTTTTGCTATGTTGTGTTTTCATTTTAATGCAGTTCTAAAAGGGTCTTAGAAAAGTTCTAAAGTCACTTAGAAAAGGACTCTGTGACAGACGAGGCTTGTATCTTTCACTCATGGAACAAATGAGGACACTTTGTTAACAACAACGGAAGCCTAAATTATATAAGAATTGTATATTATGTGAAAAAATTGAGCAATACAGGGAGATGGGATGTATTAGACACCTTTTATGTATCTCAGATCTTTTGGTTTCACCTCTTTTTAGAGCCTTTGGACACTTGTTGCCCTGGGCTGTTGCAACCATCGCTTTCACATGGGACAAGTATAACAGTTCTTTGCTTTATGCCTATGCATCTCCTATCCCGTAATGTTCTTGTTGCTTAAGTGTGAGTCTGCAGAACCCACTTGATCCCCATTCATGTGCATCACAGAGGTACAGGGAAGCCAATGTCAGTGGGGAAAAACTGTTCAGTAAGAGAGGTTAAGCAGTGGATAAACTTTTCCTCCTATCTCCCCTTGGTTGGATTGTTCTGAGATAGTCATTTACAGCCTAGTAGAAGATGGTGATAGAAGACAGAACAATTCAAGAAGCTGTATAAACTACTGGCACTTACTTTCCCTCCTCTTTGACTTTTCCCCTTCCCCTCACTCCTTTTTCCTAGCATTGTACTTTCTAATAAAAGAGTAGCATAGTGACTTTGTCTTCCATTCTGCTTTCTGGAAAACCCAGATTAAGGCAGAAAGCAATCAATCGATGACAATCAGCACATCAGCACTTGTTCCCTTCAATGGATTTTACTTACCATCATTTTATTTTCATCCATGTCTATTAGGGTATACAAAGTTGTGATGAAGCTTTAACTTAGCCACTGTTGGAGGAGGTCATGGAGAGAATGTGACCGCCGGTTGACCCTCAAGCTGGACTTGGCAGTTGGAGGTTCCTCCCCATCTCCCGCCTTTGGAATGTTTATCCCACCCACCATTTCCACACTTGGAGCTGTTTCAAAGACTCAGCCTTAAGAGGGTTAGGTATTGCTGAGACCATCTGGACTAAATATGTGACTGAATCCAGTGGAGGCTTCTGCATATAACGGGTGTGGAAGGTGTGGAGACTTGCTCATCTGGAGGGCACCCAAGCCAAGCCTTCCTACCTACCCATCTGGAGAGGTCCGCCTCTTTCTTTGATCTCTCCTTGCCCTCACTGTTTGGGCACCAGTTTGCGAACCAACAGTGAATATTATTCTTTGAAACTGAACCATTATTGCAAGTTTTTTTTTTTTTTTCTTCTCCACTTCTCAGTACTGACTCAACAATTGCTTTCCTCTGATTACATTTTTTTCTTATGTATAGTGTTCTGCATTTTGAGTTTGGGTATCTGACATCAGGGGCTTCCCTGGTGGCTCAGCGATAATGAACCTGCCTGCCAATGCAGGAGACGCCCGTTTGATCCCTGGGTCAGGAATGTCCCCTGGAGGAGGAAATGACAATCCACTCCAGTATTCTTGCCTGGAGAATCCCACGGACAGAGGAGCCTGGTGGTGCAAAAGAATCAGACAGGATTTAGCGACTAAACAGCAACAGCAATAACAATCTCACATCAGGGAGCAAGTGTTAAGGTTTCAAAAGACTTTTGGGGGCGAGGGCTCTTGTAGTTCTTTTGTATAAATTATTTTGTCTGAAAGGTGAATACTTACTGATCCTGAGTCTATGGTAACCTCTATTTTTTAAAAAAAGTCACCTGTGACCACCTCCATATCAGCTCCTTCTCTTTGCTCTGAGCTGCTTTTATTGGAAGAAGGTAAGAGGAACTGTTTATATTATTAATAATCTCTGTGGAAAGTCATATATTGTCACTTATAAACTAGCATATGCTTGACTTGATTTCTTTTGTAGTTGCTAAAGTTCTTTATGGGTTTGGTTATTTGCTCTTTTTACTTTATTCAGTGACTAATATCAGTGTAAACCTCTGTCTACTGGCAAACTCTCTGTTGACAGAGCCAAGATTTCATAAAGTGCAAGTACTGCTAATCTGATATTTGAGAAGCATAAAGCATGAAAGGCAGTGGTATAAATATGTTTTATATTACCTTATTACAAAATTAATAAATGCTCATTTTTGAAAAATGACAAAATTGGAAAAATAGAACATAATATGGCCAATAACTCAACAGAAAAGGGTCATTGTTGTCATTTGCTGAGCATGTTATTTTTATATGATTATTATCATATAAAATAGACTACATCAGTGTTTTCAAGAATACATATTCTGATTTGAAAAGTAATACCTGCTTCCTGTAGCAAATTTGGAAAATAAGATACTTTTGATAAAGAAGAAAATTATAGTTAATTATATCTCCTGAGATAATATTTTAGATATTAATTTATTTCTTTGTAATTTTTTACATGCAAAACATTATTAAAGAATAAGCATTTCTTAAAATATTCATGGAGAAAACCCCAAGAAACATTGAAAAATATTGTGGTTTTACGTATGTCCACAAATTGTTTGATATTCCTCCCTTCCCATCCCATCCAACTGAGCATGAATTCTACTTAGTGACTGACTTTGATCAAAAAGAATAAACTCATTATCAGAGAAATGCAAATCAAAACCACAATTAGGTACCATTTCACGCCAGTCAGAATGGCTGCTATCCAAAAGTCTACAAACAGTAAATGCTGGAAAGGGTGTGGAAAAAGGGAACCCTCTTACACTGTTGGTGGGAATGCAAACTAGTACAGCCACTATGGAGAACAGTGTGGCGATTCCTTAAAAAACTAGAAATAGAACTGCCATATGACCCAGCAATCCAACTGCTGGGCATACACACCGAGGAAACCAGAATTGAAAGAGACATGTGTACCTCAATGTTCATAGCAGCACTGTTTATAATAGCCAGGACATGGAAGCAACCTAGATGTCCATCGGCAAATGAATGGATAAGACAGCTGTGGTACATATACACAATGGAGTATTAGCCATTAAAAAGAATACATTTGAGTCAGTTCTAATGAGGTGGATGAAACTGAAGCCTATTATACAAAGTGAAGTAAGTCAGAATGAAAAACACCAATACAGTATATTAATGCATATAAATGGAATTTAGAAAGATGGTAACGATGACCCTATATGCAAGATAGCAAAAGAGACCCAGATGTAAAGAACAGTCTTTTGGACTCTGGGGGAGAAGACAAGGGTGGGATGATTTGAGAGAATAGCATTGAAACATGTATATTATCATATATGAAACTGATCACCAGTCCAGGTTCGATGCATGAGACAGGGTGCTCAGGGCTGGTGCGCTGGGATGACCCTGAGGGATGGGATGGGGAGGGAGGTGGGGGGAGTGTTCAGGATGGAGACACATGTACACCCATGGCTGATTCATGTCAATGAATGGCAAAAAACCACTACAATATTGTAATTAGCCTCCAATTAAAAAAAAAAAAAAGAATAAAGTGGGGAACTTTCCTGGTGGATCATTGGTGAAGACTCCATGGTCCTTATGCAGGGGGCACAGGTTTGATCCCTGGTCCGGAAATCCACGTGCTCAATGCCACCAAAAACAAAACAAAACAAAAACCCAAAAAACAAGCAAAAACAAAAAGTGGGAATAATGGTATGCAACTTCAGAGACTAGGTCATAGAGGGAACCGCTATGGAATACTCACTTGGTGGACAATAGCTGCCATTTTGTGAGCAGCCAAATGGAGAAGCCCAGATGTGGAGAAACTGAGGCTTCCTGCAAATAACCATGGGAATACTCCATCTTAGAAGGGGACCCTTCAGCCCCACTAAAGCTTTCTATCATGAATTTGGCTCACAGGTTGACTGAAATGTCTTGAGAGAACCTGAGTCACAATTGCCTGGCTAAGTTGCTCTCTGGTTCCTAAACCCAATAACAATGTGAAATAATACATGTTTGTTTTCTTAAGCCACTAAATTTTGCAATAATTTGTTATGTAACGTTATATAATCCAAACATCAATATGTCGGAAGGCATATAAAGTATTAGATCACCTTTGCTTTTATAATTGGAGAAGGCAATGGCACCCCACTCCAGTACTCTTGCCTGGAAAATCCCATGGATGGAGGAGCCTGGTAGGCTGCAGTCCATGGGGTCGCTAAGAGTCGGATACGACTGAGCGACTTCACTTCCACTTTTCACTTTCATGCACTGGAGAAGGAAATGGCAACCCACTCCAGTGTTCTTGCCTGGAGAATCCCAGGGATGAGGGAGCCTGCTGGGCTGCCATCTCTGGGGTCCCACAGAGTCAGACACGACTGAAGCAACTTAGCAGCAGCAGCACCTTTTATATTTGCAACAGCATTATGGGCGTGAAACAATTAATGTCAGGCCAGGAGACAGATCACTGATTGCCCCAACTGTGAAGGGTGTTTGTTTTTGCTGTTTCTAATTGGAGTAGAGGGGATCCTAGGTATGATATCTTCTAAGTTTCTCTGTCTTTCCCTCCCACACATTCCTTTCCTTTTTTTTTTTCCTCCCTGAGGCTGCTGGCTGTGTGATACCTTTTGTGAGGTTTATTTGCAGTGATTGACCTTGGCCATGGATGGAAGCCACCCAAAAGCTTTGTGCTAGACTGAGACACAAAATAGGTATCCACTGGCCAGTCTCTGAGATGATTTATTGTCAGATTTTGAAGCAAAAAACTGGCTTGTCTTTTGAATTTATTATTTGCTTCAGTTCAGTTCTGTTCAGTCGCTTAGTTGTGTCCGAGTCTTTACGACCCCATGAATCGCAGCACTCCAGGCCTCCCTGTCTACCACCAACTCCCGGAGTTCACTCAGACTCATGTCCATCAAGTCAGTGATGCCATCCAGCCATCTCATCCTCTGTTGTCCCCGTCTCCTCCTGCCCCCAATCCCTCCCAGCATCAGAGTCTTTTCCAAAGAGTCAACTCTTCGCATGAGGTGACCAAAAGTACTGGAGTTTCAGCATTAGCATCATTCCTTCCTAAGAAATCCCAGGGCTGATCTCCTCCAGAATGGACTGGCTGGATCTCCTTACAGTCCAAGGGACTCTCAAGAGTCTTCTCTAATACCACAGTTCAAAAGCATCAATTCTTTGGCACTCAGCCTTCTTCACAGTCCAACTCTCACATCCATATATGACCACAGGAAAAACCATAGCCTTGACTAGACGAACCTTTGTTGGCAAAGTAATGTCTCTGCTTTTAAATATGCTATCTAGGTTGGACATAACTTTCAAGGAGTAAGCATCTTTTAATTTCATGGCTGCAGTCACCATCTGCAGTGATTTTGGAGCCCAAAAAAATAGTCTGACACTGTTTCCACTGTTTCCCCATCTATTTCCCATGAAGTGATGGGACCAGATGCCATGATCTTCGTTTTCTGAATGTTGAGCTTTAAGCCAACTTTTTCACTCTCCTCTTTCACTTTCATCAAGAGGCTTTTTAGTTCCTCTTCACTTTCTGCCATAAGGGTGGTGTCATCTGCATATCTGAGGTTATTGATATTTCTCCCAGCAATCTTGATTCCAGCTTGTGCTTCTTCCAGCCCAGCGTTTCTCATGATGTACTCTGCATTGAAGTTAAATAAGCAGGGTGACAATATAACAGCCTTGACATACTCCTTTTCCTCTTTGGAACCAGTCTGTTGTTCCATGACCAATTCTAACTGTTGCTTCCTGACCTGCATACAGATTTCTCAAGAGGCAGGTCAGGTGGTCCAATATTCCCATCTCTTTCAGAATTTTCCTAGTTTATTGTGATCCACACAGTCAAAGGCTTTGGCATAATCAATACAGCAGAAATAGTGCTCCAATATAGTTACATTAAATTTTTTTTTTTAAAAAAAGGAAAACAGAGAAGAGCGTCTGTGATTTATAATAGTAAAACAAAGCTCAAACTCATCACTCACTGTCAACTACCCTGTTTGGTTTCCACAGTATTTGTGCTCAGTCACCTTAACCTTATTTTGTATCTATCTTTAGCAGTTATTTTCTGATTGTAAATATACTATCTTTGAAGCTTATGTCATCAGCCTGTGTAATAGCTACTGCAACCCTAGAGCACCCACCGGCAGCTTCAGACTTTTTTAATGAAGGTGCTTGTTGGAGATGTGTACCAATCCAGCAGGAATTGGGAGAGGGAGCATTCGTCTTGAAGCTACAGAGTGACAGGAAATTACAGAGGCAGGGTGGGGGCGGTGGTGATGACACTTGCCTCGCTTCCAGGCATTTGTTGGCAGTGCCATTGAAAACTATATTGTGGAAACTCTTTCACCGTCTTTTTTGTCGTCAGGTCTTCCTCTACCAGTCCCTTAACTGCTGTTCCTTAAAGCAATCATTCTTAAACTTCAGTATGTGTCAGAATCACTTGGCAGATGCGTTAAAACAGATTTCTGGGCGCACCTCCAGAGTTCCTGATGCAGCAGGTCAGAGTAGGGTGGGAGAATTTTCCTTTGCAGTGAGTGCCTGGGTGATGCTGGTGCCTCCATTCTGGGACCACACTTAAGAACCACAGTCCTCAAGCTCTATGCTTGTATAGTAGAGGGGATTCCCAAGGGCATGGTGAAGACAGGGGCCCATGCAACAAAGGGGATTGCCAAACTGCTTTGCATGAAGCAATATAAAGAATATGTGTTTGCTCTTGAGGGAGGAAGTGAGGAGGAGAGAGAAGGAAGAAGTGAAGTGATGGAATGAAGATAGTTCGAGGCTGAGGGATCAGATAAAGATCAAGGCAGCTCTAGAAATATGCCTGGTAAAGGGGTCCTTGGAGATCTTTAAACGTTTTTCTTCCAGATTAGGAAAAATCTTAAAATAGAAAAAATTCAGTGTCTCCTAGCAAGATGTGTGTGAGAGAGAGGGAAAGAGAGAGAGAGTTATGGACATATTCCTATGCGAAGAAATGAAGTCAGATGCTGATTTCTGCTAAAGGTTGATACAGTGCAGAAGAGAGAGAATGCCTTTGAGATGGTAAAGTGGCCAGCCAACTAAGGAAGTAGTAAGTTGTAGCCAGAGGTGATCTGAACAGAATATGTTCGTCCTTTGTCCTCCCTACGCCTCTCACCAGAAGTTATTGAGTTGGAGAAGGATTCGGGTTTGCCCAGCCCATGAAAATGAGGGCTTGACTCAATCATATCTAGTTGCTCCTTTTTTTAAATTAATTTTTATTGGAGTATACTTACTTTACAATGTTGTGTTAGTTTCTGCTATACAGTAAAGTGAATCAGCTGTACGTATGCACGTAGCCCCTCATTTTCGGATTCCCTTCCCATTTATAGAGCCTGAGTAGAATTCCCCGTGCTATACAGCATGTTCTCGTTAGTTATCTGCTTTAGACATAGTATCAATAGTGTATGTGTATCAGTCCCAGTCTCCCAGTTCACCCTATCACCCTCCTTCCCCCTCAGTGTCCATGTGTTTGCTCTCTCTGTCTGTGTGTCTATTTCTGCTTTGCAAATAAGAGCTTCGATACCATTTTTCTAGATTCCACATTTAGGCTTTAATATTTGATATTTGTTTTTCTCTTTACGACTTAACTTCAGAGTGAAGTAGGATGTAGAAATTGTGTGATTATTCTTAAGTCTTTCCTTCAGGGTAAGCAGATGCGCTTCTTTAAGTCCATATCTCTAGGGGCTCCCGTTTGTCTTCTCCTCCTGAGTTCATTAGATGTTATTGGCAGATAACAGAGACATGTTGCAGGTTATTTTTATTCTGATCTCCAGGTGAAGCTTGGATGTTCTCAAGCCTCTGGGAAGGGAGGAGCTTCCCATCTCCTTTTGGGGAAGACCAGGAGAACAGGGGCAGTCAGAAACAGGTCCGTCTCAGCTGAGGGAAACGAGAAAGTTGTTGTGGGGTCACACAGGTATGTTGAAGCCTCACAAAAATGCCTACAACTTCCCATTGCTTTCTCTGTTGTGAGGAAATTGAGAGATCTAGGGGTTTACGCCTTCCCTGCTACAATTCATCTTCAAATTGTCTTCATCCAGAGAACTCGGTGAGGGCCTGAGGGAAGAAAAGAGAGACATAGCTACAGTGGGATTTGAGGTAAACAGACCTGCTTCCTGCCTCCTCTTCTTTAGATACCCAAGTGGTCCCCGTGCTTGTGCATCGCTCTAGGAGTTTATCTGCTGGCTTCAGCACTGACTAATTCAGGATGTTTTGAAGCCTCAGGAGGAGAAATGGCCAGTCAGAGGATTTCCTTTGAGGTTAAGGATAGACCTCAACATGGTGCTAATCAGAGTGGGGAAGAGTCTTATTTCCCAGATGATGCTGCACTCTGAAAAGCTGAAGAGACTAAACACTGAAGACTTTGTTATGGTGATGATGCTGGTGGTGGTGGTGAATCAGATCATTTTTGCCTGTAGGCATCCTGCATTAAGTCTAGCAATCCCCCATAGAACAGTTCAGTGGTTAGTTTTCTCTGTTTTCACTTTGTTGAGGTAAACATTGGAAACTAAAAACAGTTTAGCTTTAAATCTTTTTAAGGTGTATAAGTTGATGTTTTTATATATGTGTACATTAAAAAGCATTAGTTTGCTGACAAAGGTCCATCTAGTCAAAGCTATGGTTTTTCCAGTAGTCATGTATGGATATGAGAGTTGGACCATAAAGAAAGCTGAGCACCGAAGAACTGATGCTTTTGAACTGTGGTGTTGGAGAAGACTCTTGAGAGTCCCTTGGACTGCAAGGAGATCCAACCAGTCCATCCTAAAGGAAATTGATCCTGAATATTCATTGGAAGGACTGATGCTGAAGCTGAAACTCCAATACTTTGGCCACCTGATGTGAAGAACTGACTCACTGGAAAAGACCCTGATGTTGGGAAAGGTTGAAGGCAGGAGGAGAAGGGGACAACAGAGGATGAGATGGTTGGATGGCATCACCAACTTGATGGACATGAGTTTGAGCAAGCTCTGGGAGTTGGTGATGGACAGGGAAGCCTGGCATGCTGCTGTCCTTGGGGTGGCAGAGTTGGACACGACTGAGCAACTGAACTGAACTGATACATTTTGAGACAATCACTGTGATCAAGGTAGTTAACATATTCATCACCTCAAATAGTTTCCATTAAATTTTCTTTTTTTTTTTTTACTGTGCCATACAGCATGCAGGATCTTAGTTCCCTGATCAGGGATGGAACCCAGTCCCCTGCAGTGGAAGCTCAGAGTCCTAACCACTGAACCATCCGGGAATACCCATTTACCACTTTCTAATTTCAATTATGGATGCAGCTCCATACTTGGAATTCCTGATCAGGGTTAAATGTCTTTTCCAAGCAACAAAACTCATATCAAAATGGAGTGTTGGCACAGTCCATCAGCTGGAGAGTGCCTCAGTTGAACTGCTGGACTAAGACATTGTTTTTCCTGGTACAGGCATCCCTACCCTTTTCCTTCCCTGCTGATTTTCATACTGCTTCCCAAACTCTCCCAGAGTCCCTTTTCAGCATGTTTCTGACTGTTCTCTACCCACAAAAGGGAAGGTGTGTGAGAGCTGAGCTCCACTGTGACTGTCAGTTCTAGGCATTGTACCAAGACCAACAGAATCTTTGTCTGGGCTCTTCCCAGAGGGCATGGGAGTCTTCACCCAGCAGACAATAAACAATAGGGAACAGGGATGCCGACCATGGGCGTTGCATAAGAAGTGCCGCTTTTCATTATTCATACTCTCTGTCACTTGCTTATGGGGCCTTAATTCAAATATGGAGGACAAAAAAAAAAAGGATGGATTCATGGAGGAAATGGCTCTTGAAAATAAACTATGAATAAAAGCATTTCTGAAAATGAAATGAAAATGAAATGATGATTCTGACACACGTAAGAATTTAAGGACCTGGGGATGTTGTTAAACTACATATTCTTATTTAGTCAGTCTGGGAAAAGCCTGAGATGCTGCATTTCTGACAGTCTTCTAGGTAATCCCATTGCTGCTCGTGTAGGGGTCAAACTTTGAGAAACAAGACTTGAAAGATATTCAAGGAGATAATGTGTCGATCATTGTCTAAAACTGCAGAAATCCTGTAGACAAAAAAGCTACAAAATCCAGAAAGATCTGTACTAAGGCACAATTTTTATTGCTGTTGGATAGTAATAACTTGCATAAATCTTCAGAATGTTGTATGTTGTTTTAGGGGAAACGGGAACTCTTATCTTCAAGTGACAGGTCTGCAAGCAGAAATGGTTAAAAAGTTTATGTACCAAGTCACCTTTAAGTCAATTGTGTAAATGTTGCATTGTGTCTTAATCTCAACATGCAATAGCATGTACCAAGGGTGGAATCTGTATCTCCAGCTATCTTTTACTTTGTCTTGTTCATGACAGAAACACTATATCCCACGTTATTTGAAATGATAACTCAAAACTTAATGCTAATGTAGTTACCAAGCCATGACCTAAATGAAGAGAGAGTTTGGCCAGATGACTTAAGTCACTGATTATAACTTTTTAGATCTTTCTTTCTTGTCTCAGCTTGATCTTTTCTAGTGTCGTTAATCTCTGGCTGTTTGGTGACTAATCATGAAAGCTTTTGAGAATCCCGTCCAATCAACAGTTTGCTATTAATGCCACTCGAATCTGATCATTGTTGTTCAGTCGCTAAGCTTGAAGAGTTGCTAAGTTATGTGCAAATCTTTGCTACCACATGGACAGCAGCATACCTGGGTTCCCTATCCTTCACCATCTCCCAGAGTTCGCTCAAACTCATCTCCATTGAGTTGATGATGCCATCCAACCATCTGTCACTCCCTTCTCCACCCGCCATAATCTTTCCCAGCATCAGGGTCTTTTCCAGTGAGTCCATTCAGATCAGATCAGATCAGATCAGTCGCTCAGTTGTGTCTGACTCTTTGCGACCCCATGAACTGCAGCACGCCAGGCCTCCCTGTCCATCACCAACTCCCGGAGGTCACTCAGACTCATATTCATCGAGTCAGTGATGCCATCCAGCCATCTCATCCTCTGTCGTCCCCTTCTCCTCCTGCCCTCAATCCCTCCCAGCATCAGAGTCTTCTCCAATGAGTCAACTCTTCGCATGAGGTGGCCAAAATACTGGAGTTTCAGCTTTAGCATCATTCCTTCCAAAGAAATCCCAGGGCTGATCTCCTTCAGAATGGACTGGTTGGATCTCCTTGCAGTCCAAGGGACTCTCAAGAGTCTTCTCCAACACCACAGTTCAAAAGCATCAATTCTTCGGCGCTCAGCCTTCTTCACAGTCCAGCTCTCACATCCATACCTGACCACAGGAAAGACCATAGCCTTGACTAGACGAACAACAGACTGGTTCCAAATAGGAAAAGGAGTACGTCAAGGCTGTATATTGTCACCCTGTTTATTTAACTTATATGCAGAGTACATCATGAGAAATGCTGGACTGGAAGAAACACAAGTTGGAATCAAGATTGCTGGGAGAAATATCAATAACCTCAGATATGCAGATGACACCACCCTTATGGCAGAAAGTGAAGAGGGGCTAAAAAGCCTCTTGATGAAAGTGAAAGTGGAGAGTGAAAAGGTTGGCTTAAAGCTCAACATTGAGAAAACGAAGATCATGGCATCTGGTCCCATCACTACATGGGAAATAGATGGGGAAACAGTGGAAACAGTGTCAGACTTTCTTTTTCTGGGCTCCAAAATCACTGCAGATGGTGACTGCAGCCATGAAATTAAAAGACGCTTCCTCCTTGGAAGGAAAGTTATGACCAACCTAGATAGCATATTCAAAAGCAGAGACATTACTTTGCCAACAAAGTGAGTCCATTAGGTGGCCAAAGTATTGGAGCTTCAGCTTCAGAATCAGTCCTTCCAATGAATATTCAGGGTTGATTTCCTTTAGGATTGATTGGTTTGATCTCTTGCTGTCAGAGGGACTCTCAAGAGTCTTCTCCAGCACCACAATTTGAAAGCATATTTCTTCAGCACTCAGCCTTCTCAGCAAACTCTAGGAAATGGTGAAGGACAGGGAAGCCTGGTATCTGCAGTCCATGGGGTCACAAGGATTCATACATGACTGAGTGACTGAAAAACAACAATCCCTATAACAAAATCTCCTAAGAGGTTAATCAACGTAAATGTATATGAAAACACTCTCATTACTGCTGAAATTAAAAACTAAGATTTATCTGTAGAATAATTTCTATTAGAATTCTTTGAAGAGAGCAAGTAAGGGAATAAAAATAAACCAGGGAACATAATTTATTTAATCATTGAAAAGTACCCATAAACTTTAGTAAAAAGTTAAGTCATCCTTGATTGAGGGATTCCTCTACCGCATGAAGTCTTTGTTTCCTGTCAAGAAATACAAAGTAGAGATACAGCATTTTCCTGAAGAAAGAAGTATTGACGATGTGGCATCCTGGAAATTACTTCTGACATGTGTCTAAATTATCATTTTTATAAATGATCTGGATGGTCAGTGATGCATAGTTAAATGGCAATTGATGAGTACAATAACCTAATTCAGGAAACTAATGACTGTCTCTAATTGGAATTTAAGGTGTGGTTGTATTGTGGTTGAGTTTCAAATATTAGCCTCTGGTCTCTCAGGTTACAGGCTTGGAACTTTGGTTATCTTTTTCTTGAGAGGCTTTTCAGAAAAACAACTTCCTTAACTTGGAAGAGGCTGATTAAATGTAAGTTTACGTAAAAATGTTTTCCTCATTATAAAAAGCTATAGATCTTTCTTATAGAAAACTTAGAACATATGAGAATACTTAAAAAAAAATAATAATAATCCACCTCACTGCAACTCCACTATTGTTAACATTTGGAGTTTCTATTTTTTAGTATCTGCATTTACCGTAAAATTTTACTAACCTTGCATGAAAATCTTTGTATGTTCAAGTGTGTTTTCTGGTTCAATAGATACACTAAAATTATTTTAGTAGATTTTTTCATTAAAAAAGCTGTAACAGTTTGCATTGTCTTCTGTTAGGTATGAGGGCACGTATTTTCCCACATTTTCTTTATTGTAAGAGATGTCATCCCACTTGCCTTTGGCATTGATCTCTTTCTCATGAACCTGTTGCTGATGGGCCTGGTCCTACATGGTCATTGGGCCTGTGACACCATCTGCTACTTTTTGTTGTCAATTGTCCTTGCCTCTGCTTTGAATTGCTGAACCTCAGAAGTACTTACTTCCTAAGATTCTGGGTCTCTTAATGTACCAGTCTTCCTCCTTGGGTAGGAGTATTAGAAAATATCTGGGTTTCCTCCATGGCACATACAACGTGAGAAAATTTTTTTCTATGCACCTCCCTCTGATAGTGCAGCATCATGGCTGCACTTCATGCCACGTACAATGTGGGAAGGATTATCTTCTATACGCTTCCCTCTGACAGTGCAGGTCTGCAGCTGTTGCACCATATTGAACTGGTTCCCAGGCTGAAGGCAAGGTTTCTGAGGGAGTTTGCAGCCACCCCAGACAACACCTGGGCGAGTGGGGCACTAGCTTTGATGTTCTGCTCATCTTTGGTGTTTATTTTAGTATCTCTAACGTTTAATCCCCTTATCCCATGGAGGTTTGGAATTTGACCTCCCTTTCATAACTTCCTCTTTCTTTCAGACATGGATGTGTTTTCTTCTTCTTTCATTTCCTTTCTTGTCTGGCTGGGAGTTTGTCTACATAATGTTATCTTTCAAGATGTTATGATGGAAATCATGCATAGAATCATGATTATTTATGTCTTTAACAAGTACCTTTATAACACTGATTATGTGCAAGGCACTCTTTTAAGCATTTCATGAATATTAATTCATTTAGCCCTGATTGCAATCCCACAGGATGGATAGTGTCATTATCCCGACTTTACTGCTGAACTGAGGCACAGAGAAGTTGTGTAACCAGTCCACGTTTACACATCCTATAAGTGGTAGTTAATAACAAGTGTTGGGAGTATGTGGGAAAATTGGGACTTCTTTCATTGCTGATGGGAATAGAAAATGGTTCAGCCATTTTGGAAAACAGTTTGGTGGTTGTTTTTCAAAAGGTTAAACATAGAGTTACTGTACGATCCACCAATTTCACTTCCAAGAAAAATGAAAAATAGGTTCCACAGAAAATCTTGTACATCAGTGTTTATGGTAGCATTATTCATAATAGCTGAAAAGTGAAAAATCCATTCAAATGTCCATAAAATGATGAATAGATGAATAAAATGTGATATAGCCATGCAATAGAATATTATTTCACAATAAAAAAAGAGTAAGACTAAAGCATGCTACAAAATGGATGAACCTTGAAAACACTGAGACCTTGAAAATACAACAGGCTTCTCTGGGGGTGTGAATGCGCTTATTGATGAGCTCCAGGTCTTCCTCCCTCTTCACTTCCCAGGAAGGCCTGGCCAGATCATGGCCTCCCTGAGCCTCTGGCCAGAGGGCCAATATCCACCACTGCAGCTCTCGGCAGACTAGTCATTGCATCCTCCAGAGTTCTGCCTGGGCCCGAGGACTAGGGTGTCCCTCCTCCTCACAGGGATCCTAGGTGAGATGTTCTCCAGCTACTGCTGTGAGAGCCTCATTTGTTCAGTGGCAGATGCTGCCAAGCCTTCCCTGTTCTCTGGCTTGGATTTACCATAGGTACTTCCCTGTGTGGCAGTGAAGGATGAAGGGAAGGTGATATAATGCGCTTGGCATCATGAGTATTCCAGGGACACCATTTAGTAAATCATACATTTGTTAAGTAAAGGTTTCCCTGGTGGCTCAGTAGGTACAGGCTCTGCCTCCGACGCAGGAGACCTGGGTGTGATCCCAGGGTCGGGAAGATCCCCTGGAGAGGGAAAGGCAACCCACTCCAGTATTCTTGCCTGGACAGAAGAGCCTGGTGGGCTACAGTCCATGGAGTTGCAAAGAGTCGGGCATGACTGAGTGACTAACACTCACTTTTCACACTTGTTAAGGACAGTTAGCCATTTGTATCCACAGGTCATGCATCCATGGATTCAACCACCCTGGGGGTGGAAAATACTTGAAACATTCCAGAAAGTTCCATGAAGCAAAAGTTGAATTTGCCATGTGCAGCCATTATTTATGTAGCATTTACATTGTATTTACAGATATTTGCCTTGTACTTACAGATATTTACACAGCATTTACCTGTACTGGCTATTATAAGTAATCTATAGATAATGTAAGCTATAAGAGAGTATATGTGTAGGTTATATGCAAATACTACACCATCCTATATAAGGGACTTGAGCATCCTCTGATTTTGCTATCTGAGAAGGCAATGGGAATCCAGTACTTTTGCCTGGAAAATCCCATGGATGGAGGAGCCTGGTAGGCTGCAGTCCATGGGGTCGCTAAGAGTCGGACACAACTGAGCAATTTCACTTTCACTTTTCACTTTCACACATTGGAGAAGGAAATGGCAACCCATTCCAGTGTTTCTGCCTGGAGAATCCCAAGGATGGCGGAGCCTGGTGGGCTGCAGTCTATGAGGTCACACAGAGTTGGACATGACTGAAGCGACTTAGCAGCAGCAGCAGCAGGGGATCTTGAACCAATCATCCATGGATACTGAAGGTCAACTGTAGTGGCTGAGATTTGTCTTTCCCAGGTTCATTTAGTCATTAGCAAGTTGAGGACAGTGGCACTGAAAAGTGAAGCTGCAAAGTGAGCATCAGTTTTCCAAAGACTGGAGGACGTCTGAAAGTGAAAAAAAAAATATTAGAAAGTTTTTTCTTTAATAAACTTCTGATTTTATTTACAAAGCACTAAAGCTTCAGTAGGAAATACCCAAGGCTAAGTCTCACCTTGTACAAAACTACAGAACATTACAGTGGTTGGGGAGGGTATGACAAAATGGAAGAGGAGAAAATACATCTATTGTACAAACTGAGAAATTAAAATTGAAATGGATAGAAGGTTTTAGAAACTGAAATAAATTCCAAAGGCATAAATAATAATTATTGGGGACTGCTGCTATAGACAATCTGAGAGGGCTTGAGCTGATTTTCTTAGTAGCCAGTTTAGGTGGTGGACATAACCTAACCATCCAAATGCACAGGCAGAGGACATCAGGCAACTTTGCATGTGGAATTAAAGCAGAAACCTTTATTATACTGTATCACACAGTTTGCACATTATTGCAGTGTACAGTATATAGAGAAACAGAGGGGAAATAATGCCTGCAAAAGAAATGTGAAGGAAGTCACTCAAGAAAGACCATGATTCCATTTATATGAGATATCTAGAATAGAAAACTCTATAAAGGCAGAAAACAGATTGGAGATTGCCTAGGGTTGATAATTGGGGTATGGGAAGAGGCAGTGACTGCTAATCTGTACAGAATTTCTTTCTGGTACACTGAAAATGCTCTAAAATTGAATGTAGTGATGGTTAAATTGCTCTATAAATATACTGAAAATAAACCGCACACTTTAAATGGCTGAATTATTGTATGATATGTGAATTATATCTCAGTAAAACTGGATATATAGAGCCATACTATGTATATATAGAGATTATATATGGATATATATACTTTAAAAAATATTTATTTATTTGGCTGCACTGGGTCTTAGTTGTAGCATGCGGGACCTAGTTCCCTGACCAGGGGTTGAATCCAGGGCCCCTGCATTGGGAGTGCAGAGTCTTAGCCATTGGACCATCAGGAAAGTACCTGGAATATATATATATATATATATATATATATATATGTATATATATATATATATACTTTAATTTCAGAACAGTTTTCTTGATTCATAGTTTTTGTATGCAGTGTACCTTTGCAAAATTTTTATTTTAGTATTATTAAATTTAAAAAAATTATTCTATTTTATTGCTTTGGTTTTTTTCTTCTGGAGGCCTCCTATTACATGTACGTCTGATTTTCTTTGCCTAACTTCATTCTCTACCATGTCTCTTAAATTATTTTTTCAAATAATTTCATGAATTTATTTTCAGCTGTGCTGTGTCTTCGTTGCTGGGTGGGCTTTTCTCTAGCTGCGGTGAGTAGGGGCTACTCTGTGGCTGTGTTGTGTGGGTTCTCTTGCTGTGGAGCACAGGCTCTAGGGCACGTGGGCTTCAGTATTTATGGTGCATGGTCTCAATAGCTGTGGTGTCCGGGCTCAGTAGTTGTGGCACACTGGCTTAGTTGCTCTGAGACATGTGCGATCTTCCCGGACCAGGGATTGAACCCATGGTTTTTGCATTGGCAGGCAAATTCTTTACCACTGAGCCATTTTTGATTTCTCTTAAGGCATCATTTGTTATGTTTGTTTGTTTTTAGTTTTCTCTATTTTACTCTTCTTTCCTGAAATAACTTTTAAAAATAATTTTTACTGTTATATCATTTCCATGTTCTTTTATTTATATTGCCTTTTCACCTTTTGATCTTCTTAATTTTTATAATTTGGTTTGAAATCTTATATTTTCATCAATTTTGTAGTAGCATCTTTTTGGTATGTTTTCATAGGAAATTTATGTCAGTATCTGTTCTTGCTTTTCTTACAAAAACTACATATATCCAAAATCTTTTCTGTTGCTCATTTATGTGAATTAGTATCCCTGGATTTTAAAAGTACTAATGTGTGAGGATTGCTATGAATTTGTTGTTTGTATGAAGTGTTAAAAACATAATTTAGTATTTTCTGAGATCTCTCCATTCTAATTCTGTTCTCCTCCCTGCATTTCCTTTGTTCTTTTATATGCTTCTGTTGCCTCTGTTTGGTTTAATTTGGAATTTAATTCTTATCTACTGGTTCTTAGTGAAGTGCCTTGTCCTGGAAGGGAATTACCACTAGGTAGATTTTAGAGTTCAGAAGGCTGGTTCTGTACCATCCCTTTCGGATCCCAGGTATAATCACCGACAAGTGTGAAAACGTCTTCCACTTCACTGTTTTTTTTCTCAAATTGTACCTCCACGTTCCCCAGTTGTGTATCTGTTATCTCTTTGGGTTTTCTTCTTGCCAGGAGTAGTGGATGTCTAATTGATTCTCCTGCTTCCCCTAGAATGAATTTTCTTACACATTAAGTTTCATAGCTACAGGAGCTATGCCTCCACCCATTGGTATTTTGGAAGCTGTGAGATATGTCATCTAGTTTTTCTTTTGTTGTTCTGTCACGCAGTCGTGTCCAACTTTGCAACCCCGTGGATTGCAGTGTGCCAGGCCTCCCTGTCCTTCACTGTCTTCCGGAGCTTGCTTAAACCCATGTCCATTGGTGATGCCATCCAACCGTCTCATCCTCTGTTGTCCCCTTCTCTTCCTGCCTTCTGTTTCACCTACCTATTTAATTCAGCTGTCTAGGGGGCCCATCTCTTTTTACAGGTGGGTTTTGGTGAGAGTAAAAACTGTGCTTTTACTGCCACTGCTACTTTGTTAGAGTCCTCTCAAAATGGAATTCCTGATCATTCACCCCAAACCAGTCTTCACCAAATTGTCTCCATATTGGTGAATGGCATCACTAATCAGTCACTTATACAAGCTGAAAACTACAGAGTTATCAAAGATGCACCCTTTCCTTTCATCCTTCACAACTAATCCATCAACATCTCCTGTTTATTATATCTCCAAGGTACATATTAAATTTACTAATTCCATTTAATCTTCACTGTCATCATTCAGGTCCAAAATGCTGTCATCTTCCTAGATTTCTATCATATCCTCTTTATTGGCCTCCCTATTTGTACTCTGCCTTCTGTAAGAGCCTGAGTGATCTTCTAAAATTATAGTGGCTTGTCACTTTTCTGTTTAAAATGGCTTTTAGTAAACTTTCAATAGAATAAAATCTTTCAATAGTATAAAATACCAACTCCTTTCCAATTCCAAAAAGTCTGTATGTAATCAGATCCTTTCCTGATTTTTCCAAACCTCATTTCTCTTCTACCTTCTCAGTATCAGAGCAGTATAATTTTAAAGGTAAAAATAAGTGATCCATAGAAAGGGAGAAGATATAGAATAAAAGCCTGGTGACTCAATGAGGTAGAATAACTAGTGAAATGAGAGTGCAGAGTAAGAGAAAATGAGGATTAGGAGACTGTGATCAGGAGGGGAGATGCTTTTAATTAATAGTTTTGTCATGGGGTAGTTTTAGGTGAAAATAAGTTTCAGGGTGTTGTCTGTGTATACGGTGTCCAATGAGGAATGCTGTGGCAGTTATTGAAATCAGAGGCTAGAGTGTGGGATGGGTTAACTACATGAGCCTTGCTTTTGCCCAGTATGATTAGAGGAAGTAGAGTGATAATTACTCATGAAAATAAAGTCTATGGTTGAAATCACTATACCAAAGGGTTTTCTGTCTACAGAACTGAGAGATGTCATTAAAATTAATTAAAACTCTCTTAAAAAGCTGGAAAAAGATTGATCAAGTCTGAGTTTCCATTTCTCTGTCTCTCTCTGTCTCATGATTTTTTTAGATTTGGTACAGGCCGTTACCCGCTGCTGTGTATGTGTGCCCAGTAGTGTCCGACCTTTGTGACCCCATGGACTGTAGTCCGCCAGGCTCCTCTGGCCGTGGGATTCTCTGGGCAAGAATACTGGAGTGGGTTGCCATGCCCTTTTCCAGGGGATCTTCCCGACCCAGGGATTGAACTTGCATTTCCTGTGTTTCCTGCATTGGCATATGGATTCTTTATCATGTTAGCATTGGCCTTAAATTGCCTTTTACTCAGCACTCACTGATCCATCCTCAGATAGGTGCTCTGGGGGATCAGATCAGATCAGATCAGATCAGTCGCTCAGTCGTGTCCGACTCTTTGCGACCCCATGAACTGCAGCACGCCAGGCCTCCCTGTCCATCACCAACTCCCAGAGGTCACTCAGACTCACATTCATCGAGTCAGTGATGCCATCCAGCCATCTCATCCTCTGTCGTCCCCTTCTCCTCCTGCCCTCAATCCCTCCCAGCACCAGAGTCTTCTCCAATGAGTCAACTCTTCGCATGAGGTGGCCAAAATACTGGAGTTTCAGCTTTAGCATCATTCCTTCCAAAGAAATCCCAGGGCTGATCTCCTTCAGAATGGACTGGTTGGATCTCCTTGCAGTCCAAGGGACTCTCAAGAGTCTTCTCCAACACCACAGTTCAAAAGCATCAATTCTTCGGCGCTCAGCCTTCTTCACAGTCCAACTCTCACATCCATACATGACCACAGGAAAGACCATAGCCTTGACTAGGCGAACCTTTGTTGGCAAAGTGATGTCTCTGCTTTTGAATATGCTGTCTAGGTTGGTCATAACTTTCCTTCCAAGGAGTAAGCGTCTTTTAATTTCATGGCTGCAGTCACCATCTGCAGTGATTTTGGAGCCCAGAAAAAGAAAGTCTGACACTGTTTCCACTGTTTCTCCATCTATTTCCCATGCTCTGGGGGATAGGAAAGCAATAACTGATTCCAGGATCTTTTTTTTTTTTTTTTTTTAATTGAGATATAAATTATATATCATAAAACTCACATTTTAAAGTGTACAACTAAGTGGGTTTTTGTATTTTCAGAAGATTGTACAACCACCAACACTATCTAATTCCAGAATATTTAATCACTCCCAAAGAAATTTGGATGGAATCAGCAACTCATGGACATGAGTTTGAGGAAGCTCTGGGAGATGGTGAAGGACCGGGAAGCCTGGCATGCTGCAGTCCATGGGATCACAAAGGGTCGGACATGACTGAGTGACTAAACAACAATAACTAAGAGATTTTGTGCCTATTAGCAGTCTGTTCCCACTTGTCTTATAGTCTGTTAGGGCTGCTATAACAAAATATCATAAACTCTGTGGCTTTTAAACTATAACATATTTTTCTCACAGTTTTGGTAGCTAGAAATTCTAAATCAGAGGGTCAGTATGATTGGGCAAGATTCCTCTTTCAGCTTCCAGATTTTTCAGACTTCTTGTATCCTCAGATGGCAGAGGAATTAGAGAGCTCTGTGGAGTCTCTTATAAGAGCTTTGATTCTATTATAAGAGCTCTACCCTTACAGCCTAGTCACCATAAGGCCCTACTTCCTCACAGAGAAGGATTTTAACTATGTGAATTTTAGGGAGGGACCTAAACATTCATACCGTAACTTTCTGTCATACCACTTATACTTTCTGTCTCTATGGATTTGATGATTCTGGAAATTTCATATAAATGGAATAAAAATGTATGACTTTTGGAATCTGATTTGTTTTACTCAGCATAATATTTTTAAGTTTCATACATGTCATGGCCTGAGTTAGTGCTTTATTTATTTTTTATGACTAAATAATATTCTGTTGCATGAACTGATAAGGAAGGATTTACATCTGCTATTTCTTTTCTACTTGTCTTATGCTTTTTTTTTTGATCCTGTATTCTTCCATTACTGCTTTTTTTGTGTGTTAAAAATATTTTCTAGTGTACCATTTTAATTCCCTTGTCGTTTATTTTACCTTTTTTTCAATTAATTCCTTAGGTATTTCTCTGGGAAATATCTTCACTTGTAATGATTTGGTTTGGATTATATGTGCTAAGTCACTTCAGCAGTGTCTGACTCTTTGCGACCCCATGGATTATAGCCCACCAGGCTTCTCTGTCCCTGAGAGTCTCCAGGCAAGAATGCTGAAATGGGTTGCCATGCCCTCCTCCAGGGGGTTTCTTGACCCAGGGATCAAACCCACGTCTCTTACTGACATGCATTGGCAGGTGGGTTCTTTACCACTAGTGCCACCTGGGGAGATTAGTACCAACTTAATTACAACTGTATGTAAGAACCTTGTTCCTATATAGTTCAGGTACCTCTCCCTCATTTGTGCTGTTATTGTCATAGAAATTACATCTCTCTACACTGTGTGCCTCTCAACACAGATTTGTAATAATTATATGATGTGGTTTTCTTTTAATCATATTTGGAAAAAAAAAGAGACAAACAAAACATGCACCTACATTTTATATTTATATATGTAATTACCTTTACCAGTGATCTTTCTTTTTTCATGTAGATTTGGGTTATTGTCTAGTGACTTTTCATTTAAGCCTGAAGGTCTCTTTAGTATTTTTTGTAGGACAAGTTTGCAGTTGATTAATCTGCTTAACTTTTGTTCATCAGGAAATGTCTTAATTTCTCCAATTTTGAAGGATAGTTTAGCTGGGTATAGACAGTCTGGTTGACAGTCTTGGTTGACAGTCTTTCTTTGAGCACTTTTAATATGCCATTTCCACTGGCTTTTCATGGGCTCTGATGAGAAATTGGCTGTTAATCGTACTGGAATCACTTGTATGTGATAAGTCACCTCTCTCTTGCTGTTTTCAAGATTCTCTGTTTGTCTTTCTCTTTCAATAATTTGATTATGACTTGTTCCATGCCCAGTTCTACCTGTTGTTTCTTGACCTGCATACAGATTTCTTAGGAGGCAGGTCAGGTGGTCTAGTATTCCCATCTCTTTAATAATTTTCCACAGTTTGCTGTGAAGCACACAGTTAAAGACTTTAGCATAGTCAGCGAAGCAGAAGTAGATGTATCTCTGGAATTCTCTTGCTTTTTCTATGATCCAGTGGATATTGGCATTTTGATCTCTGGTTTCTCTGCCTTTTTTAAATCCAGCTTGAACATCTGGAATTTCTTGGTTCATGTACTGTTGAAGCCTAGCTTGCAGAATTTTGAGCGTTACTTTACTAGCATGTAAATTCTTTAAATTATTCATCTAGCACTTCCAATATTGATCTTCCATTTTTGTTTAATGATTTTTTGCTGGTTATGGGCCATACTTTCTTTTTTCTTTTTCATATATAGTAATTTTTGTTGAAAACTGAACATTTAAAATGATGTAATATGATAAATCTGGAAATCATATTCCCCTCCCCACCTAAGATTGCTGTTTATTTATTTATTTTGCTTAGTATATATTCTGAGCTAATTTTATAAAGTCTGTGTTCTTTGTTGAGTGTTGTCAATAAAGCCTATATTTGGTTAGCTTAATAATTAGTTAATGATTGGACAGAAATTTTCTTAAACACCTGTAAAAAATATCCCTGTATCTTGCTGAAGGGTTTTGTGTGTGTGTGTTTGTGTGTGTGTTGCAGCGAATCTTTAACACTCAGGCAGTTAATAACTTTGCCTTCTTACTTGGGCAGGTCTCAAGGTCAGCCTACAGGGAGAACGTAGAGCCTTCTCAGATCTTTCCTGAACATGTGCACAGCCCTGGACATGTGTATAACCCTAACTCATCTTATGGGCTTCTAGATTCCCAGAAATATGGTGGAGCTTCCTAATGCCCCTGTGGGCATCTCATTCCTCAGCCTTTATTTTTGAAATTTTTTGTTAGCTTATTCTTTATTTCGCTTAAAGCTCAACATTAAGAAAACGAAGATCATGGCATCTGGTCCCATCACTACATGGGAAATAGATGGAGAAACAGTGGAAACAGTGTCAGACTTTATTTTTCTGGGCTCCAAAATCACTGCAGATGGTGACTGCAGCCATGAAATTAAAAGACGCTTACTCCTTGGAAGGAAAGTTATGACCAACCTAAATAGCATATTCAAAAGCAGAGACATTACTTTGCCAACAAAGGTTCGCCTAGTCAAGGCTGTGGCTTTTCCTGTGGTCACGTATGGATGTGAGAGTTGGACTGTGAAGAAGGCTGAGCGCCGAAGAATTGATGCTTTTGAACTGTGGTGTTGGAGAAGACTCTTGAGAGTCCCTTGGACTGCAAGGAGATCCAACCAGTCCATTCTGAAGGAGATCAGCCCTGGGATTTCTTTGGAAGGAATGATGCTAAAGCTGAAGCTCCAGTATTTTGGCCACCTCATACGAAGAGTTGATTCATTGGAGAAGACTCTGATGCTGGGAGGGATTGGGGGCAGGAGGAGAAGGGGACGACAGAGGATGAGATGGCTGGATGGCATCACTGACTCGATGGATGTGAGTCTGAGTGACCTCCAGGAGTTGGTGATGGACAGGGAGGCCTGGCGTGTTGCAGTTCATGGGGTCACAAAGAGTCGGACACGACTGAGCAACTGATCTGATCTGATTCTTTATTTCAGTGGTTATCCACTGCCTCATGCTGCCATAAAAATAATCAATTGCCTCTAGTTTTTAAAAATTTTCCTGGGGAAATAGCTTTTGCACTGAGTGAATACTGAATCAGGTAAAATACCACAGCCTTGAATATGAGAAGGTTAGCATAATGGCATTCGTCTGGGAAAGAGGTTTTGATGGAGCTCCACTACCATTCTTCTCACTCTGGTTTTTATTAGGCTGTTGTTTTACACTGTGATTGTAGGCTGTTGGTTTTTGTCGTGATTACTTTTGGCTTTTTAAAGCTATCTCAGACCTGCAAAGTGAAGGATTGGAATAGGACAAGTAAAAATGCCACAAAGCTTCCTCTTCTTACCAAAATTCAGCCATTTCCCTTGAATAAATGCTCCCAGCATTGATAAAACTTTTGGGTTTTTTCCCCGAGAGTTTGGAAGAATTTGATTCTGACAGTGTTTTCTATTTTCATCATTGATTTTATGGGGGAGATAATTTTAAGAGGTCCTAACTCTATAATTTTTGGTGACATCATCTCTCTAAAGATCTTATTATGTGACTATATAACATGGTCCAATTGGTATTTATTTGGAAACATATTTGTAATACGTTGTATTCCCTAAGACTGGAATTTTTCCAGCTGATTCTTTAAGTTAAGGAGTCAGAAAAACTCATTTCTTGGGTGTAATGTGCACAATGACCTTTTAGATGTAGAAGACTACTGAGAGAAAAGTGAACATTTTTATTTCATTTTCAAAAATAAAGTGAATGGTTGCCTGGAATATTTCTTGCAGTTCTGGTTTGTATATGTTAAGAAATCATAATGGTAGCACAGATATGCATATAAAATTAGAGTTTAGACAAATTTGTCTTGTAGACAAATTAAAGACAGGCTGTAGTTATAAATTACATCTTTGATTAATAAATTTATGGAAGTTGTTTTCTCAAGAACTAATGAAAGTGAAGTTTGTCTTATTAAAATTATCACATTAAAATTGCTACATTTTTCTCTCATTTTTTTCAAGGAAATTTGACAGAGCAGTAGAAATTAATTAACATTTAAAAGAAGTTCTTGCCATAAAATATGGCAAGATTTAGATTTAGCAGGATTTAACCCAGTTTAAACTCTTGTTCCTGATGCTGTGACAGATTTAGAGGTTGTATTTTGATATATTGTTCCATTCAGAGGAACCATGATTTGACCCAGGGTATGACCAAATGGCTATTCAAAAACATATTTTTCCATTAGCAGGCCACAATTTTATGGGCTATATATTGAATAAAAATTAGAAATTACTTTATTGCTAACTGAAAGAAGATATCAAATCCTAGGTCCAATACTTTAGCAATGATTCTAAGACCCCTGTGAAGATTTGACTTTGACAATGAGTCATAGGAAATTGTATTGTTCTAAGCCTGGTTCTAAAAGCTCTAAATTGATTTTGGTGGTTGGAACTGAATCTTGGCATTTTTATTTAATTTTGGCCAGTGTGTTTCCTGTGTTTTCTATTATTGTATGTGCAGACTATGTATGTAACTATATATATATATGTAACATATATATATGTTATATATATATTTAACTATATATATATATGTAACTATATATATATGCATTTTGAGAGGGAAAACTGCAGAGATTTTTAAGTTTTGACTTTTTTGTCACAAACAATAGGATCTTCAACTTGGGAGTTCTAAATTAAGTGTCAGCATGAAGGATGAAAACATCATAGAGCACATGCACTTAATTATATTATGCTCAGGGTGGTTGAAATTATGCATTAAAAAGTAAAACATAAAGCTGAGTACACTGGGCATGGTGCCTCCCACTTGGAGGGCTAGGGCACTATTCCAGGGCAGCATTGATGAGGCTGGGTGGCAGTGAGGACCTGAAGTGGAAGGATGAAAGATGTTAAAGAAAGTGAAACACCAACATTTTAAATTTATTTTTTCCCCACATAATATAATTAACTTCACTTAGACTGTAAAATTTTATGGCTTTAAGCATCAATTCCATTCCAATAAAATGAACTTTCTTTCCTGTCCGTCTTCCTCAGAATAAATACTGTGTGTTCCTCATAGATATTTGTACATACTTCTAAAATATCTTAGGGAAGAAGTCTTCAGGTGGAGGCCTTAACACTAAAACTAGCACAAAAAGCATTTTCAGACAGTGATTTAAAAAATTAAATTAGTTGTCAACTTTTATATTTAGGGAGTTTCTTCACATGAAAATAGATTTTTAGCTTTCCTTGAAAATGTGGGTGCTTGACCAGATGGATTATTTTGTCATGACACAGTTCAATGGGGTTGTCCCATCACATCATGGCAAAGAGATAGGAAAACAGTGGAAACAGTGAGAGACTTTATTTTTTGGGAATCCAAAATCACTGCAGATGGTGACTGCAGCCATGAAATTAAAAGATGCTTGCTCCTTGAAAGAAAAGCTATAACCAACCTAGACAGCTTATTAAAAAGCAGAGACATTACTTTGCCAACAAAAGTCCATCTAGTCAAAGCTACGGTTTTTCCAGTAGTCATGTATGGATGTGAGAGTTGGACTATAAAGAAAGCTGAGCACTGAAGAATTGATGCTTTTGAACTGTGGTGTTGGAGAAAACTCTTGAGTCCCTTGGACAGCAAGGAGATCCAACCAGTCCATCCTAAAGGAAATCAGTCCTGAATATTCATTGGAAGGACTGATGCTGAAGCTGAAACTCTAATACTTCAGCCATCTAATGCAAAGAACTAACTCATTTGAAAGATCCTGATGCTGGGAAAGATGGAAGGCAGGAGAAGGGGATGACAGAGGATAAGATGGTAGGATGGCATCACCGACTCAATGGACATGAGTTTGAGTAAACTCCGGGAATTCGTAGTGGACAGGGAGGCATGAGGTCGCAGAGAGTCAGACATGACTGAGGGACTGAACTGAACTGAAGAATTGGGCTCTGGATGGTTGGTTTGTATTTGATAAACATGCAATTTTTAAAAATTATACTATCTCCAGTAATTGACTAACCTTGAGATAAGCAGTCCAGCTATGATCAGCAAAGCTTTAGATATCAGAGCATTAAAATACAAAAAAATTAAAGATTGGGTCAATACAAGGATTGTAAGTAAGTGATGAAGCTTGGATACTGATTTCTTGACTCATGCCCAAATCCTTAATGTTCTGTGGTACACATGGAAGAATCTAGGTGAGGGATCTGAGGCCATGACCAGTGGACCTAGAACTGGAAGCCAGTTCATTAATGATTGTAATTTAGTTGAGCTGGTTTGTTGAATGAGGCCACAGTTTTGCCTCCTGTATATACACAAGCCTTCATATACTTGAAGTACAATTCGTTCTCCCCAACAGACTGACAGAGCAGAAGCGCTGCAGTGAGATTAGCAGAGGACATAGCAGAGATTCACAGAAGGAAGATGGCCGTGGTCATTACGACCCAGCTTGGTAGAGACAATGCCCCGTCTCTCACAAGGAATTTCAAAGTCATGACTCAGAGGACTGTTTTGGACCCACTTTTTCAACATTCCTTAAAGTGAAGGGACGTTTCTGGTCTTAATTGCTTCCTTTGAGGTCACCTCGGGGAAGGCAATGGCATCCCACCCCAGTACTTTTGCCTGGAAAATCCCATGGACGGAGGAGCCTGGTAGGCTCCAGTCCATGGGGTCGCTAAGAGTCGGACACGACTGAGCAGCTTCACTTTCACTTTTCGCTTTCATGCACTGGAGAAGGAAATGGCAACCCACTCCGGTGCTCTTGCCTGGAGAATCCCAGGGACGGGGAGCCTGGTGAGCTTCCATCTATGGGGTCGCACAGAGTCGGACATGACTGAAGCGACTTAGCAGCAGCAGCAGGCCTAGTGTTGGAGAAGGCAATGGCACCCCACTCCAGTACTCTTGCCTGGAAAATCCCATGGGTAGAGGAGCCTGGTAGGTTGCAATCCATGGGGTTGCTAAGAGTTGGACACAACTGAGCGACTTCATTTTGACTTTTTGCTTTCATGCATTGAGAAGGAAATGGCAACCCACTCCAGTGTTCTTGCTTAGAGAATCCCAGGGATGGGGGAGCCTGGTGGGCTGCCATCTATGAGGTTATGCAGAGTCGGACACGACTGAAGCGACTTAGCAGCAGCAGCAGCAGCAGCAGCAGCAGGCCTAGTGTGGGTCGACTTAGTCTGAGAAGACGAGCAGGCCACAGGGAAGATGGCGCCGTGTTGACTGTGCCCTGCAGCAGCACCATGGCTCCCCATAGGCCCCTCAATCTTGCCTTTGTCACAGCAGCAGCATGGTTCAGGTTCATTGTCAGAGTCTCTGCCTCTTGGCCAGATGTTGGAAGCTTCACAGGATGCAAGAATTAAGGAGTGGGACCCCACCCTCAACAAAATTGCTTGTGCTTTTCTGAATTCAGGAGAGATCACCCCAGAGTTAGTTTAGAGAGAAAAATAACTGTAGCAGAACATGTTTTTCATTTACTCTACAAATTAATTGCCTCTTTACACATGTAGCTCTGGATTGTTTACCAATATATGACATTCCTGAAATTTCACAAGCTCTCTTTAAATAGTACACTTTATTTTCAGGCACAATTGAAGAACTCAGTGAAAATCAATTTTTGCTTATAAAAGTAGATTCTACATTACTTATTTGCTATAACTCAATGATTTATTATATGTGACAATAACTTAAATATGTATAGTTGAAGAAGACTTTATTATCAATATGAACCCTGGTAAACAGGGACTTTTTCTAGTTTTACTTCATGGAATAGTAAGGTAATACCTTTTATAGGAATGTGGAAATAAGTATAAGTCACTTTTCAAAATACAAACAGCATGATTTCTTTTTTTTTTAATTAAATTTTATTTTGCTTAACTTTACAATATTGTATTGCTTTTGCCATACATCAAGATGGATCCGCCACAAGTATACATGTGTTCCCCATCCTGAAGCATGATTTCTTTAAAGATATCTTTCACTAGAAAATTTGAACTCTAGAATGAAAGCTGCAGGAAAATGAATATAATTCCCTGAAATGTGGTGAAAGATGACCTTTAGAATGGAAATAGCAGATATCCTTTAAGTGAATCCTGGCCAGAAGATGGAGAAAATTTGCTAAAATGACAGTGATTAACTACAAATATCAGAGTCAATACAACACACTCTTAAAACAGAATGAAGTTCTCAAGGCAGCATGAACATTTAAATGATGAAGCCAAAGACTGACAACCATTGATTGTAGTGTGAGTTACTTTTTATGGTAGTTTGTTTAGGCTTAACCATCTAATTTCGATCAAATCTCTATTGTTTAGAACAAATTCTATTTTTTGTTAAGACTACTCCCTTAGAATTTAATCGAAGAAGGATTGAAAGGAGATTTGCTTTTGTGGAATCTTCTGATGCAGGAGTCACTTTAAAAGTGATCCAGTGAGCATCCTGTCTTATAGACCAGGGCTTCCCTGTGGTTCAGATGGTAAAGAATCTGCCTGCAATGCAGGAGACCAGGGTTCGATCTTTGGGTCAAGAAGATCCCCTGGAGAAGGAAACGGCCACCCACTCTAGTATTCTTGCCTGGGAGAGTTCAGTGGATGGAGGAGCCCAGTAGGCTACAGTCCATGGGGTCACAAAGAGTCAGATATGACTGAGCTTTGACTCGTGCCTTCACTTTCACCTTAGACCATTCATTTGGTGGATGATGGGATTTGTAAACTGAAAAAAAAAAAAAGAATTCTATTGCAGGACCTAAGAGTGATTCCTCCTCTATAATACATATTTGCATGATAGTTCCCTGCAAAAATGTGCTTGATGTATAACTGAATTTTGGGTTGAAAAACTTCTGTTAGAAAATTAGCCTCTTTGGGGTCTTCCTTGGCCGTCCAGGCATTCAAGATTGTGCACTTCCACTGCAGGGAGCATGGATTCAGTCCCTGGTTGGGGATTGTGCACTTCCACTGCAGGGAGCATGGATTCAGTCCCTGGTTGGGGAATTAAGATCCCGCATGCCATGTGGCCAAAAAAAAGAAAAAAGAAAACTTAAAAATTATAAAAAGAAAGTTACCCTCTTTGGAAAGACTACAGTGAACAGCCAGTCCTACACCTACAGAAGTGCTTTAAACATTTGCTTCCATTTTATTTTTTTATTTTTTTTTTCAGAGATGGAAACAGTTTTAATCAGAAATTTACCTGATGAACTTTGAACTTCGTTGCAGAATTCCATTCACCACATGACTACATGTGTAACATGACTTACTCAGAGAGTCTATCATAAGACCACTGAGAGAAAGACGACCATGGGTTACTAATTGGGATACTACAATTAAAGAAAAAAAAATCACTTGTTTCCTAATAATATTACAACAATGAATCCTAAACTTTAGCTTGCATTAGAATCACCAAATAAATTAAGGCACAGATTTCCAGGCATTTAAGGGACTTGACAATTAAGTGGGAAAATGGCAAATGAGTAATTAACCCTAGAAAGAAAAACCCATATGTAACAAACAGTACAAAGTATCTCTTAGTTTAACATGAAATGCTTTCATATACAGAGTAATTAAGCATTAAATATTAAAATGGAATAAGTTTTGAGAAAATACAAATATGGGTGTGAAAAAGAAATGAAAATCTCATCATAAGTAGTAGAAAACAAATTATCATATCAAATTAACAAGTAAAAATAGCAGAATGCTTCCATTTTAAACCCAACTTGAGTCTCTTGAAAGATTTGGGTGGTTGGGTTGAGTTTGGGGGTAATGGCTTCCTCACATGTATGTTTTTGCTGGTGGCTTAGTATCTCCAGACCATGGATGGATTTCCGTCTGGAAAGAGAACATCAGTCTTGAGTTAGAGGATCAGGCAGACTGACGGAGGCAGGAAAAAAGAGAGAGATTCAGACAGACAGACGCTGGTGGAAAGGGGAGCTTGCTTTTCATTACTCAATGTCTGAATCCAAGATTAAGCTATTCTATTGTTTTCTGTTTTAGACCACGATGGTCTTCATAAATGTAAGACATATGTAGAATTCTTTTGTAGTCTCTCAGAAATATACAGCTAAAAGTTTTTAATCACCCGCAGGGAAGTTTTAGAAAAGTTTCTGTGTAGTTTTCACATCATGTTGGTCAGTTAACAGGGCATCTCAAATTGGGGAGCATTTCAGTGGATGGTGAGGGGCCCCAAAACCAATCCAAATGTTTTATCATTTGGCTGACTTTGATTCAATAGAGACAATCCGTATCTATGCTCTGAGTAAGAAAGTCATGTCTTAGGAGTCCTCGCAAATGCATTTGTACTGCAGAATCCTTGTTCACTGCAGACACACATCTGTGATGTATCCATTTAGTTTTGTAACTTAGAGAGTGGCTGAGATGTCACTCAGGACTGGCGATGACTGCCTAGCAAGAGAAACAATGCAAATGCTCCTGGGGCGACTGAGTGGAGACAAAAGCAGCTCTACTTTCCTGGGGGTACTGGGAACAAGAGAATAACCTGGGGGTGTATTTCAAATTAAGAACTTTGCCCATGGAAAACTCACCTATTCTTCCTGGTTGGATGCACTGATGTGACCTTGACTGTCTGCCCTGTCCCTTCTTTTCACTGTTTTCCTCTTGGTCATTCTCTCCAAATTTTCTCACCTATGAGATAAAATCCCACCATCTTGACATCCATTAATTCTCTGGTGCTTTTTGACACCCAGAAGCTATGCTGTGAGGGACATTGTGTCTGATGTCATCCTCACTGGTGAGACTGTCTTTTGTCCCTTTGAATCTCACCTTTTGTAGATTAAATGTTTTCTATTTGTACAATGGGCTTCCCAGTTGGCACACTTGTACAGAATCCATCTGCCAATGTAGGAGACGTAGGAGATGCTGGCTGGATCCCTGGGTTGGAAAGATCTCCTGGAGTAGCAAATGGCAAGTAACTCCAGTATTCTTGCCTAGGAAAATTCCATGGACAGAGGAGTCTGTTGGGCTGCAGTCTGCGAGGTTGCAAAGAGGTGGACACCACTGAGCATGATTGCAGTAGCATGTGTGCAATGCAATAAACAGAATTTGCTAATGCTGCTATCTTGTTAAATTTCTTGTCACTCAAAAGAGTGTAAAACAATAGGATTTTATGACTTGGGAGGCTATAAATCCAAACTGCATTTCTTTGTGCTTCATTTGGATAAAAATAAGTGAATATGCGTGGCTTGTCTGTGCAGTGGTTTGTGGTGAATATTGTCTTTACTATAAACATATGCTCTGTCTTTGAGTGTATGAGAAGGCATAAATAATTTCTCAACAGATAGAATGCTGTTTCAGCTTTTACTATACCTTTTTTTGATAACTAACCTATTGTTTTAAGACAAAGAAACTAGCGCGTCTGTTTGGAAAGACATTTTCACAAACATTGCTCTAGGGAGTGTAAATTGGTACAAAATTTATGGAGGCCTGTTCAACAATATATTTTAAAAGCCTTAGCAAAGCTCATACTCTTTGAACTCAATAATTTCACTGTTTTGAATTTACTCTAAAGAGAAAAAAGTCACAAATATGCAGACAGATTTATATTCCAGGATTTTTCTTGTCAGAGTTAATAACAGTAAAACGTTATATACCCTTCCTGCTGCTGCTGCTGCTGCTGCTGCTAAGTCGCTTCAGTCGTGTCCGACTCTGTGCGACCCCATAGACGGCAGCCCACCAGGCTCCCCCGTCCCTGGGATTCTCTAGGCAAGACCACTGGAGTGGGTGCCATTTCCTTCTCCAGTGCATGAAAGTGAAAAGTGAAAGTGAAGTCACTCAGTTATGTCTGACTCTTAGCGACCCCATGGACTGCAGCCTACCAGGCTCCTCCATCCATGGGATTTTCCAGGCAAAAGTACTGGGGTGGGGTGCCATTGCCTTCCCCCATACCCTTCCTAGTCACAACAATTTAGAATGATTAAATTATGGTTGCTGCTGCTAAGTCACTTCAGTCGTGTCCAACTCTGTGTGACCCCAGAGACGGCAGCCCACCAGGCTCCCCTGTCCCTGGGATTCTCCAAGCAAGAACACTGGAGTGGGTTGCCATTTCCTTTTCCAATGCATGAAAGTGAAAAGTGAAAGGGAAGTCGCTCAGTCGTGTCCGACCCTCAGCGACCCCATGGACTTCAGCCTTCCAGGCTCCTCCATCCATGGGATCTTCTAGGCAAGAGTACTGGAGTGGGATGCCATTGCCTTCTCTGAAATTATGGTACACATATATATATATGTATATACACTGTGGGTTTCCCTGGTAGCTCATTATTACATGGGCTTCCCTGGTAGCTCAGACAGTAAAGCGTCGACCTGCAATGCGGGAGACCCAGGTTCGATCCCTGGGTCAGGAAGATCCCCTGCAGAAGGAAACGGCAACCACTCCACTATTCATGCCTGGAAAATCCCATGGACCGAGGAGCCTGGGGGGGTTACAATCCATGGGATCACAGAGAGTTGGACACGACTGAGCGATTCCACTTCATATTATTACATTGAGCAATTAACTGTATTCCTAACTTGAATTTCTTAGGAACTGATTGTTATCTTTTCGATTATCTAAAAACTTTGTTTCTTTTTTTTTTTCATCCCTGAAGCTCTGCTCCTGTTGATTTCCCTACGTACTAGCCCAGGGATTTGAAGTGAATGAGGGGAGAAGAGGAAGCAGACTGATCAGATCAGATCAGATCAGATCAGTCGCTCAGTCGTGTCCGACTCTTTGCGACCCCATGAACTGCAGCACGCCAGGCCTCCCTGTCCATCACCAGCTCTCGGAGGTCACTCAGACTCACATCCATCGAGTCAGTGATGCCATCCAGCCATCTCATCCTCTGTCGTCCCCTTCTCCTCCTGCCCTCAATCCCTCCCAGCACCAGAGTCTTCTCCAATGAGTCAACTCTTCGCATGAGGTGGCCAAAATACTGGAGTTTCAGCTTTAGCATCATTCCTTCCAAAGAAATTCCAGGGCTGATCTCCTTCAAAATGGACCGGTTGGATCTCCTTGCAGTCCAAGGGACTCTCAAGAGTCTTCTCCAACACCACGGTTCAAAAGCATCAATTCTTCGGCGCTCAGCCTTCTTCACAGTACAGCTCTCACATCCATACATGACCAATGGAAAAACCATATCCTTGACTAGACGGACCTTTGTTGGCAAAGTGATGTCTCTGCTTTTGAATATGCTATCTAGGTTGGTCATAACTTTCCTTCCAAGGAGTAAGCGTCTTTTAATTTCATGGCTGCAGTCACCATCTGCAGGGATTTTGGAGCCCAGAAAAATAAAGTCTGACACTGTTTCCACTGTTTCTCCATCTATTTCCCATGTAGTGATGGGACCAGATGCCATGATCTTCGTTTTCTGAATGTTGAGCTTTAAGCCAACCTTTTCACTCTCCACTTTCACTCTCATCAAGAGGCTTTTTAGCCCCTCTTCACTTTCTGCCATAAGGGTGGTGTCATCTGTATATCTGAGGTTATTGATATTTCTCCCAGCAATCTTGATTCCAACTTGTGTTTCTTCCAGTCCAGCATTTCTCATGATGTACTCTGCATATAGGTTAAATAAACATGGTGACAATATACAGCCTTGACGTACTCCTTTTCCTATTTGGAACCAGTCTATTGTTCCATGACCAGTTCTAACTGTTGCTTCCTGACCTGCATACAGATTTCTCAAGAGGCAGATCAGGTGGTCTGGTATTCCCATCTCTTTCAGAATTTTCCACAGTTTATTGTGATTTACACAGTCAAAGGCTTTGGCATAGTTAAGAAAGCAGAAGTAGATGTTTTTCTGGAACTCTCTTGCTTTTTCCATGATCCAGCGGATGTTGGCAATTTGATCTCTGGTTCCTCTGCCTTTTCGAAAACCAGCTTGAACATCAGGAAGTTCACGGTTCACATATTGCTGAAGCCTGGCTTGGAGAATTTTGAGCATTACTTTACTAGCGTGTGCTGCTACTGCTGCTAAGTCACCTCAGTCGTGTCCGACTCTGTGCGACCCCATAGACGGAAGGGTCCCAGGCTCCCCTGTCCCTGGGATTCTCCAGGCAAGAACACTGGAGTGGGTTGCCATTTCCTTCTCCAATGTATGAAAGTGAAAAGTGAAAGTGAAGTTGCTCAGTCGTGTCCGACTCTTAGCGACCCCACAGACTGGAGCCTACCAGGCTCCTCCGTCCATGGGATTTTCCAGGCAAAAGTACTGCGGTGGGGTGCCATTGCCTTCATCCCAATCCCAAAGAAAGGCAATGCCAAAGAATGCTCAAACTACCGCACAATTGCACTCATGATGAGTGCGGTAGTTTGAGCATTCTTTGGCATTGCCTTTATTTGGGATTGGGATGAAAACTGACCTTTTCCAGTCCTGTGGCCACTGCTGAGTTTTCCAAATTTGCTGGCATATTGAGTGCAGCACTTTCACAGCATCATCTTTCAGGATTTGGAATAGCTCCACTGGAATTCCATCACCTCCACTAGCTTTGTTCGTAGTGATGCTTTCTAAGGCCCACTTGACTTCACATTCCAGGATGTCTGGCTCTAGGTCAGTGATCACACCATCGTGATTATCTGGATCGTGAAGCTCTTTTTTGTACAGTTCTTCTGTGTATTCTTGCCACCTCTTCTTAATATCTTCTGCTTCTGTTGGGTCCATACCATTTCTGTCCTTTATCAAGCCCATCTTTGCATGAAATGTTCCTTTGGTATCTCTGATTTTCTTGAAGAGATCCCTAGTCTTTCCCATTCTGTTGTTTTCCTCTATTTCTTTGCATTGATCGTTGAAGAAGGCTTTCTTATCTCTTCTTGCTATTCTTTGGAACTCTGCATTCAGATGTTTATATCTTTCCTTTTCTCCTTTGCTTTTCGCTTCTCTTCTTTTCACAGCTATTTGTAAGGCCTCCCCAGACAGCCATTTTACTTTTTTGCATTTCTTTTCCATGGGGATGGTCTTGATCCCTGTCTCCTGTACAATGTCACGAACCTCATTGCATAGTTCATCAGGCACTCTATCTATCAGATCTAGGCCCTTAAATCTATTTCTCACTTCCACTGTATAATCATAAGGGATTTGATTTAGGTCATACCTGAATGGTCTAGTGCTTTTCCCTACTTTCTTCAATTTCAGTCTGAATTTGGCAATAAGGAGACTGATAGGACCTTCTTATAAGCAGCAGACTGATAGGACCTTCTTATAAGCTGGGTTTGAATATGGCTTTAATTAATGGAGAAGGCAATGGTGCCCCACTCCAGTCCTCTTGCCTGGAAAATCCCATGGAAGGAGGAGCCTGGTGAGCTGCATGCAGTCCATGGGGTCGCTAAGAGTTGGACACGACTGCGCGACTTCACTTTCACTTTTCATTTTCATGCATTGGAGAAGGAAATGGCAACCCACTCCAGTGTTCTTGCCTGGAGAATCCCAGGGACGGCGGAGCCTGGTGGGCTGCTGTCTATGGGGTCGCACAGAGTCGGACACGACTGAAGCGACTTAGCAGCAGCAGCAGCAAGAGAGTCTTTTTTTTTAGTAACAGATTTTTTTTTTTTTAACAAATCGTTTTTGTAGAAGTCATTTAAATGTTGAGATTATTTGAGAACCAGCAGCAGAGTTTCCGAAGGGCTTCTTACTCTTTGTCCTAAAAGAGAAGTAAAACAGAGTGTATGTGGGCAGGAAATCAAAGCGATGTCCTCCTGGGCCAGGGTCGCCCCAGAGAGGGGCCCTGAGGAGAGGAGCTATTGACCTGACACAAAGCACTCAGAGTTTTGCTTGCGTTTCCCTCAGTCTCTTTTTCCTGTACCCTACTCTCTTCTCAAAGTTTCTCAGTCACATTCTGGGTATGTTGAATATTTAACATGTTTCACCTAGAGCATACTGAGTGAGAATTCCTTCAGCAACTGCTTCCTATAACGATGATGACTGTGAGCCTGATAATTACATCCATGTGTTTGGTAGAAAGGATCATGTCCGTATTGTGTATGCTCTACTTGCTAGGCACATAGGTATTTCTGTTCCTATCATCTTAAGTAGACCACAGCATGGGCCTTTTCATGCTTGGTTATTGGGTGTGAACAATGGAAAAGTATAAGAGATCATGCAAGGGCTCATGCTTCCTGGAATTGGCTTTTTGTCTTTTAAAATGTTTCCTGGTTAAAAACTTTTATTTTACTGACCTTTATGAAGGCTGAAATAAGTTGTTTTGTGTCCAGTTGTTTAGCCCACGGGTAGTCATGGTTAATTGCTGCAGAGCTCAAAAGCCCAAATTGTTTTATTAAAGTTGGAGAGTTTGAAATTAAAGTCTTACAACTCCTATCTCCTTCCCAACCACTCTATTCAGTCATGATTGCATCCAATCTGTGCTGGAAGAACGAACTTGTAGACATTTATAGGAATATGAAATTATCCTAGGAAAGGCACTCTGATCCACCAAGACCCATTCAGGTAACATCTTTAAAAATGCGTTGGCTACTATGTCAGATTGTCCTATGTGTCCACTCAGGAATTTTAATGTCTTATTTTCTTTTTCTAGTTATAGAAATAAGTATTAGAAAACATATACAGGTTTTAAAATAGAAAATTAGAAATGCATGCTCTTCCTAAGCATAAGGTAAATTTTGTTAGCATTTTGTTGTATTTTTGCTAGTCCTTTTTCCTCTGCATGTCTGTGTATTTAGCATAGTTAAAATCCTTAAGCATTGCATTTTGATTTTTTTCATAAACAATAGTTTATGATCATCTCCCTTAGCATTAAAAGCCTTCAGAAATATATTCTTTATTTATAATATTTGATCAAGAATCTCAAGTATATCCTCTCCTTTTTGGACATTTTGGGTGTTCATAGCTGTTAATTGTTATAAATAATGATGTATTGAACATCTTGTGCATACATTTTTGCTCATACACTTAGCTAATGTTTTAGGACAGATTTTTAGAAATGGAATTACTGAATCAAGTGGTACATTTAAAAAGTTTAAAATTCATATTGTCTCAGATACTTCTAAAATCAGATTTATAGAAAATCAGATTTACTTGCTAAGAAATGATAAGGCTGAAAGTAGAAAGATTGTGATTGTTAAACCAGAAAAATGTAGGCTTTGTTCTAAGTTCCTGATTAGATTTAGGGTCCAGATGCTTGGCAATGTCACTTCAGGCCTCTGTGCCTTGATTTCCTCATCTTAAGGAACTGTTAAATAATACCACTCTTTTTCTTATTGCCCTTTTAGAAAACTTTAAAGTAGACTGATTGACAAGAGTTTTTAAAATATTTTGAACATTTAAAAAGGGATATGGAGGAACCAGCGATGACAGTCTGGTTGTTTACTTCGTGTTTGTGAACCAGAATCAGATGTTTGGACCTCTGTGTCTTAGAGGTTTGGCCAGGAAAGCAGGAGACAATAAGACTGGCCAAAGCAGCATTTACTGTTTGGTATAATTTCAAAGGTATGCTAAGAGAAAGAGCTCAGCCCAGAATTTATGACTCGGTCAGAGGCAAAGTTGAGAGCTATCACCCGCTTCAAGGAGGAGAACTTGGGATGAGTTCATATATATGCATGGCACACTGCTGCAGTCTAACTTTATGACTTTTAATGACTCCGACCACCTAATCACTTGTGAAAGGATGTGCTGGAGTTTGCCTTCACTCAGCTTGACAAGGTGATGGGAGGCATATATCTTCCTTACATGAAAACACTTGTCAGTTGCATCATATTTGGTAAGACAAGCACCAATGTCACCTTGAGGGGAAGAAAAGTAACTCAGCTGACATCCAATGCATATGAGTTTCCAATATGCTGCAACATAGCCTAATTTCAAGTGAAATATGCAAATACACCCTATTTTGTCTGTAGTTTTTATTTTCCTGATGCTTTCTCTAAGTGCCACATCTTCTGCTGATGGAAACATTGTGTAACTTCTTCTGAGCTGATGCATATTTAAATACGAAAGGCGAAGAATTTTCAGCCTTTGAGTGGAAGCAACATGGCAAACCAAATGCAAATCTCTCAGTCACCTGTTTCTGTTTGGTTTGTTTTCTATTTTATTTTGGTGCTGGGGATGCACTTATATAACCAGTTCATGTTAGTTAGTCCAAACTGCTGAATTTTAGACTTTTTATGGGTAGTAGGTCAGTCAAGTGAAGTTATTAGCTATGTGGGCAGCAGAGAGAAAACAGTGTGTTTGATAAAGAGGAACAGATAACGCAGTTGAGTCACAAAACGCATGTCTCTTTCCTGATTCTTTCATAAACTTTAGAGAATATTAAAGTGTTTTGTAATCCTTATGGTTTTGGTTTCTAAATGACTTCTTCATTGGGGCAGCATAACCAAAGAAGTCTAGGTATAAATGCCTCCAAGGGGCCAATATTATGGGCCAGGTAAAGGTCCTGAATCATAATAGTGGGTCTAATGGCTTTCCTAAAGAAAGGAAAAGGTTAAGTTGAAAACAAGACTGCTGTTGAAAAGGCTTCAGTGCAAGCTTTGTCCGTAACAAAAGAGAGCCATTAAGGTATTTTAGTGTGACTGCAGTGTTGATTGCTAGAACAGTGTCCCATAGAAAACAGCTCTTTGCACACTTCGAAGACTTTCCCTAATAAAACGCCCCTGTTTTATAAGAGGATAGGTGGTCTGTTTTGGAGGACAGATCTGCAACAGAGTTTAATTTGCATTTTCCAGGTTTTTGGTAAATAACTTAAGTCCAAGCTCCCATAGTGTGCTTTTTTATAACCATGCATACATTTATTATAGTTAGCATTTTCTAATAATAAGTCAGTCAACTGTTGCAAGTACAATGGTCGAGGGTTCCATTTTATTTCATACATAGATTTCCTTCAGTAGCTGTTAGCTGCATTTATTCAATCATTCCTAAGGGGCTAGAGTGGATTCTTTTTCCAACTGATTTGTGCAGTAAGATTCTGCCTATTGTGGTAGCAAAAGTTGTGAATGGTTTGCTTATAAACGTGGAGCAAACCAAGGAGTTGCTTTCAATTTGGTATTACTTTATTTAGATTTTACTGTTTCACACCATGGAGGAATGGAGACCAGGGCATGTGATGAGCCAAGTTGTCTTCCCCACCCAAGAAACAAAGACAGTCTCATCATCTGAATCTGATTCTTTGTCTGAGTCTATCCACTGCAAATCAAAACAGTTGCTGGTTACTTTCTATAGTTTTTGGAAGGTCATAGAATAAAGAGTCAATTGCCTGTAACTGTCTCCATGGCAGCCTAAGAGAAACATGCAGGCAGTGATGTGATGTAGTTACATTTACAATGCTATACATCCAGAGAAAGGGAGTTCTTGTACACTCAGGGGAAAGAAAAAAGTCCACGTCTAGAACTGGATAGCCCATGGTGACACACTGTCCTTGCAAATAAGTAGGTACAAATTCCATTCGATTTTCCACTATAACTCAACAAGGGACAAAATACTGACTTTGTGGCCATCCATAAAAATACATTTTTCTTAAAGCCACTTATCAAAACATGTGAAGGAAAGCCACATAGTTTACCATGTTAATGAAAACATAACTCTTTTGGACAGGTAAACTGTGTCAAAAAATTTCGTTTTAATTTTCCAACCTTTGTTCCTTCCTCAACTCAACATTCATGACTATGTGACACTATTTTTTTCTTTTTTCCCATTTATTTTTCAAAAGTTGGTGAAAGTTGTATTCCAGCGATCATCCAATTATGAGTTTGATTTTTTAAAAATTAGAAGTCATTTGAACAAAATAAGCAAGCATGACTATAAATCTGAAATGACACAGATGTTAGGAAAAGCACTTTCTCCTATCACACAATTGTCTCTTACAAGATAGCTAGGGAAAATGATCTCCTTTTAGCATTTATTATTGCATAGCTCCTTCCACAATTGATCCATTGGTTATAGGTTTCCTGCTCTTGCTATTGTTCGGTGGTGAAGGGGCAAACAAAAGAAACGCACTGAATTGTCACATGACTATTTGGGATAGTCAGGAGCAACATTTTCTTCTTGTATGAAACAATAACATTTAAATTTTGTGGTTATGTATCATGAGTGTCTGACAGCAGAATCCATTGTGATTGGCAGGCAGTAGATTAAATTTATGGGTTTTAGGCTTTTTTTTTTCTTAATAAGGATACCTTGAGAGAGTCCAAGGGAAATGAAAGTCAGTTTTGTCATCTCGCACAGATTTCAAAGGCAGGGGGCTACACCAGGGCTTGAAAGGTCTATATTACACTGCGGCTGTCTAGCCATACTTGACAATGAGACATACTGTATTTGCTCACGGTGCTGGAGTTTATCATGCAAGAAGAGTAATTATATTTGAATTGTGTCAGCCAGCCACCCTAAAATGAAGGAACGTCAACGAATGTTGCTCCAAGGAGAAGGAGATGATTAGTTATAATTATACTCAGTGTCCAAGAAAAATGCTTCATTCCCTCATTCTGTTGCAAAGGGGAGAGGGTAAAAAAAGAAAAAAACCCAACAATTTTTTTTAGTACTTCTCAGTATTAAAAAAAAAAAAAAAACCAACTTTTACGGTGGCCATTTATTGTAGAAATTTCAGATAAGCACTATGGTGTGACCATTTAACTATCTGAGGACTTGCTTGGTCTGTGCACAATTTTCTAGCTTTTAAAAACATAGTGTGTAATACATCTCCTAGATTTTTCTTCCTTATCATATGTAGACAATCTCCTAATGGGAGAAATGTTACACAATAGAAGTCAAATTTCTTAATTCACCTAACTGTGGTTTCTCATCTATATAGTGCCAAGACATAAAATATGGCTTTATAGCCATTTATAAGTTTGATGATTTGATTTATAATTCTTGTCAAATGAATGGTTTGTTTGAGATGATAGGATGAACACTCTGGAGTGTTGATGGCTTTTGGGGTGTTTTTGTCAGTGAATGGTTACCTACACTTAGCTTTTAAGTCCTAAGAATATACATTTTGAAGTTTACACCTGGAGATGTTCACACTTTTCAGCTGATGCATTTTGTTGCATATTCTCTTTTATTGTGTAGTGTTTCAGATCTAGCTTAGAGTGATGGTTTGGTGGGTATTAGATTGTTGGTCACCTCTAGAGTGGTTGATTTTTGTGACTTCCTATATGTAACTTTTTTGGGATAAAATTCTCGCTTTAGTAATTTTTTGATAATGTTGAGATGATGATATGGTTGATGGGCTTAGATTATCTCGCAAATGATTTATTATTATACTTATAAGAATGGGCTTTATTTACAATTATTGACATTTTGTGTGATTTCAGTAACTTCCCAAGATATTCTCATGAAACCAATGTTAGAAGTAATGGTAAGATGAGTAGAGATAATGGATTTAAAAAGGGGCGATATTTCCAAAATGTATTTGCTGAGAAGTCAAATTAGTACCAGACAGAGGATGAGATGGCTGGATGGCATCTCTGACTCGATGGATGTGAGTCTGAGTGACCTCCGGGAGTTGGTGATGGACAGGGAGGCCTGGCGTGCTGTGATTCATGGGGTCGCAAAGAGTCGGACACGACTGAGCGACTGATCTGATCTGATCTGATTTTTACATATTATTTAATTTAGCCTCCTTAGCAGCAAAGCTATAGGTGGTCAAAACATTTTAAATATTACTTCTGTTATGTAAGTAATATAGTTTGGCTAACTGTTATGGATCACTCAGAATGGTTTTGAGTAGTTTTAACACATTATTTCACTTTTCATAGAATTTAGCAGACTCTTATCAGACAACATATAACATAACTATCTCTGATTCATATAAAGTGATTTGGGACATGACACAGTCTTCATACAGAGCAAACTCCACTATTTCACCTCAATGAAACAGCTAGATCACTGACACAGAATTTAATATATATTTATACACATATAAATTGCTCCTCTTCATGGCTGATCAACTCATACACACAACATGTAGCACAATCATGAAACTGTTGTCTGGTGTGACTGTTCCCAGTGGTGGAGGCCGTCTCCATGATAACCCTGATTCCTTAAGTCACATCCCAGAGTGACCTGTGAGCACTGTTGCTTCAGTGAACTCTTTAGATGAATTTTCCTTACTGCTATTTTCTTTTTTTCATGTGTTTCTGTGTAATCAGACCCATAAATAGATTTGCCAAATAAAAAATTTTCAGTATAAGAATGTTAAAATTTTCAAATCGTACTTGATGTATATCTTATAGCTTAAGAATGCCACCAATCTATAATCATTTTTACAAATCATTTCCTTTCCCTTTATATGAATTTAAGTTTTAGATGTGGCTGGTTGTTTAGATATGTTGGTTTATCCCACTGCCCAGTGTCAATAACTATGGCTCCAAAGTCCTTTGTGCTTTTTCTGTTGAGGACATAGAACTGAGTCCATCATGGCCCTCATTCATAGCCTACTATGTTGTAGACTGGCTGGCACAAGCCTCTCTAAAAAAAAAAAAAAGAAATCATTCACTTGACTATGCTGGGTCTTAGTTGCAGCATGCAAGATCTTTATTTGCAACCTGCGAACTCTTAGTGCGGCATGTGGGATCTAGTTCCCTGACTAAGGATTGAATCCAGGCCCCCTGCATTGGGAGCATGCAGTCCTAACTACAGAACCACCATGAAAGTCCCACAACTTTTGTTTCATTCTGTTTTCCAATGTGTTCTCCAGTCTCCGGTGCTGTTCTCTTTCCTGATAGAGTCTCCTTCAATGTACTTAATGTCACATTCTTGCAATTCTTGTCATGTATATGTATCTTGAATTGTTTTGTGTCTTGTGTATCTTGTATTGAGTATGTTTTAAGTATATAAATGGTATTATGCTATAAATATCACTCAATTTCTTGCTGGAAAAATGAAGCATTATGCTTTTGAGCTACTTCTGTGTTGTTAAATGTAAATCCAACTCATGAATCCTGCCCTTGACTTCATACTCACGGGGTGCACAGTTGATAGTTTGCCTTTCCTGCGGATGGATAGTGTGTTTCCTCCTTTATCTGCAATCATCAACATGTTTCTGTGAATATCCTTAGGCATATTCCTTTGTGGACTTGTGAAGGTATATATTCAGGATTGCTGGGTTGGTGAACCTGTGTCATTTCCTTTTGACAAAACCTTTCCATCTACATTTTGCCCAGTGAATGAACAAATGCTGGTTTGCTTCTGGGATCACCCAGAACTTCCCACACCCTCACTTGCTTTAACTTTAAAATCAGGTTAACAGATATTTTTTTGGAAGGAAAAATTTGACCCTATTTTTTTCTTTCACATTGGCTAATCAGAAGCTGTATAAAAAAATGCCTGCAAGTACTGTCACTTTTTTAAACTTAGAAACAAAAATGATGGGTCTTTGTATTAAATTGTGTAAAATGTTTCTTCTAGCATTGTAATCAGTAAGTCTGATTTTATAAGTAGAATGTTTATTTAATTTTTTTTTATGATTCTACATTTACTTAGATGAATGGTAGAACAGCTTTAATTATATATCAACCATTTGAATCCATTTCTTTCCTATCTTGCCCCCTCATATAGTAAACAAGGAGCAAAAGAATGTCCAGGGTGAATAGTTGTGCTGTGTGCATGCCTGAGATTTTCATTCTCTGGCTAGCTTGTCTTTATCAGAATTTATTCCTTACTCTATGCCCACATTCTGTCACCCAAATTAAAACAGCAGTCCCAAATGAGAACTCCAGAAAGGAACCGAAATTGATGTTAGATGAATATTATTTGCTGACTACTTTCGTCAAGCCCCGCTGCCCAAAGAACCCTTATTTCAGTGAGTCCTAGGCTGCATCGCAGAACATAATTTGTTTCCTGGGAATAGAGACCTTGTACACGTTATCTTTCCATCCAAGTGGAAGGGTCTGTTTATGTGGGAGAAGCAGTGACCAACTGGAAAGCTGGCTGAAACTTTGTTGTCAGTGTCTTGTGGGAAAATGTATACGTTTATGAAATGCCTCTGTATGCATGCTCAGTCGCTCCGTCCTGTTTGACTCTTTGTGACCCCATGGACTATAGCCCACCAGGCTCCCCTGTCCCTGGGATTTCCCATGCAAAAATACTGTAGTGGTTTTCCACTTCTTTCTCCAGTGAAATGACTTTACATGCTGTTTATTTCATACTTCATTGTCCTGTTTTTCCTAGTATATCTGGGTCCCAAATATCAAGAATTACAATAAACATGTAATTATTTTTTTCTTTGTAATTTTTTTCTTTTGTATAATTTTTCCTTTCTAATTAAAGGAAAATGTACTATTTAACTTGGTCATTAAAGAGCTCTCATCTAGTTATTTAGATAAAACCTAAGTGACCACTTCTTAATTTAGGCAATTTGGTTATAATTTCAAACAATGTAATTTTTTTCCCTTAGGCATTCTGTTATATTGTTAGCCCTCCACCCTAACTTTATGTATTGTATAGAGACAGTAATTTGTTTGTATATTTCCATCGTAACTCTTCTTAGTGTATTTAGAAAAATTAGCTGACATGACCTGACATGACTCACTGATGTAAGATTTATTGAAACCCTCCTTTAAAAAGTTAAATATTTTAGAGGCTTCCACAGCAATAACCATAATAAAACTCAAATTTTTTAACTTTCAGTACACATCTTTTAGTGATTCCTTATACTCTTATTTGAAATCGAACACATGTTGAGGCTGGGCATGGTTATTAATTCATTAGGGAATGGTGGATCCACTCTTCGGCTTCTTCTCCCTTCCTTTGGTCCTGGAAGCCAAGGAGGGAGAGGAGGAGGGATGAGGGTGGAGGGGGAGGAAAGACAGTGAAGGGACGAGGGAGACAGGGAGACAGAGCCTGAGCGGGAGACGATGACATTAGAGGTGACACATAGCTATCCTGAGCTTCCTCAGTCTGAGGGGAGAATAATGAAGGGTTTTCCTGCCTTCTACAGCCCGAGGACAACCCCATGGCCACAGCACCTTTTCTAATCCCATTTTCTGTGTGCTGCATGTCATAATCTGTGAGGCACTGGTTCCAAGTGAAAACATTGAATCCAAACAGTGACTGGGTCTTGTATTTATTTGCACTTTAAAACTACAGTGTGTGGGAAAACTTACTCCTTAGGAAAAAAAAAAAAAAAAAAGCATGAGGGCTGCAGCCAAACACCTCTGGGAATATGTTGCCACTAAAGTGGAGTCACTGGACCCAGCAAGCCTTCAGATCTCAGTTCTGTGATTTTCAGCAGCATTTCACCAGGGAGAGAAAAGTGTGTGTCTCTTTAAAACTTTTTGTTGAAATCTCCCCTCTTTGGATTATCTTTATTTCTTGCAGTTTCGGGTCCCATGTAACAATAAGCAGTTGTCCTGGAGACTGGCTGACCCTAAGTACCCCACTGTCTACAGAAACATGGAAGGCTAGAGCAAAAAGGTTCTGAGTGGAAAAAAGGCAGGATAGTTTTCCTAGATGCAGGGAGCTGGGAGGAAACAGGTCAAAAGCAGCACGGTTATATCCTGCGTGTTGTTTTGGACACGAAGATCAATGGTAATAACCAGGAAGAAGAAACCTGTACACAGAGCACATTGAGATAGCCACTTAGTGACTTTCTCTGCCAGCCTGGTGAGTAGAACAGTCACTAGATGAAGCGATTCTCATTCTGTAAGATGTGAATGTATGCCATGTATTTATGGTATAAGTGTGTGGAAAGGCTGTGTGTACTTTTTTAAAGGTATAAATAGCATTTGTAAACTTCCTGGGAATGAGCAGAGAGGACCAGATAGGAACCAGAGTGAGGAGATGATTCATTAGCCTGACAATAGGGAGGGTGGGCAAAGAGCATAGAAACTGGAAAACAGGCAGGTTTCCGGGGCTAGCACGCTTGTGTGCTAGTGTTGTGAGTGTTCTAACCAGAACTTAAGAAAGAAGCTATCTTAAAAAGCCTAATTGGGCTTGTTTACAAATATTGATTAATTATTATAGTATCAAATATCTTTCTGATATAGAAAGTATGTGATTATGGTTGAAAAAAATCATTATTTAGAACTGTAGTCATTCTAATTCTACAGGCAATATACACGCTGTTTTACTCCTTCAAAACTTGGCTATTTGAGATGTGTTAAAAACATATAAGAACATTTTATTATGAAATTGCACTTACTTTTTACAAATATAAAACAAAAATAACAATCCATTGGGAGCTAGTTTAGCCTGCTATAAATGGGTTGTGACTATTGATCAATAATATTAGCTATATTTTAATAAAATAGTTAAAAAAGTAAAAAAAGCTGCTGGAGGAGTGGTGTTTAAATGGATATTAATTTAGTTTTTAAAATTCTCTTTCTTCTGTTGACATTCTTTCATTTGCTTGTGGCCAACTCAGGTCATTTCTTTGTTCACTTTCTAGGATTACAAATTTATTCATGTAATTATGTAAAAATTCAAAAAGAAAATATTTAGTTTAGTTTTGGTTTTGATAGGATTTCTTGGCGGAAGATTAGAAATTAACTTTAAAATCCACAAATGGATACTAAACATTTTACAGTAAATTAAGCCTATTGGAGCAGTAATAGGAGGCCTTCAATAAAAAAATATGAATTAAGGATATGGAGGGAAAAAAATTTGCCGATCCAACCAGGGACATCTACTAACTTGGTAAAAAGTGCTGTTTGTTAGAATTCTCTAAATGTACCGTTTGGTTTTGGGGACTTCGTTATTATTAGATCTGACATATCAACTCAGAGGAAGAATGATGAGGTCATCCTTATCCTTAAGAAAACCATTTTTTAATCAACATTTTTTTTACTCAAATTATAATTCAGCTTTCATATCTAGTAGAATTTACATTTACTTGTTCCCACTTGAATATCATTATTTTTGCCCTTTTTTATCTGGTAGTTATTTATAAGGAAAACATAACAGCATTACAAAGAGATCATTTCAGGTCATTTATTATTGTTTGTTTTTAATGGAATTTTGGTTCATTTAGTATATCCTCATTTCAGAAGAATTAATGATACCCTAATGTGTAAATAAGCAGGATCATTTGTATGCTTTACTACGCTCATTTCCTATTTTTAAAATGATAATATTCTGGTGAGGTCTCTAGTCACTTCATCTCAGAATAATGTGAATACTCTAATAGGCATAATTTTATAATTTCTGGTAAATTATGGATGCAGACTTTGGTTTCATTCCAACATTGTCATACTAGCCGTACGATTTTGGACAATTCACTTAATATTATCAGACTTCAGATTTCTTACATCTAAAGTGAGGTCAGAGGAAGAGGCACTACAAAATCCTTTTTCAATTCCAAAATTTTATGATATAAAAAGAATCCCCATGAACTTAACTGAGTACTGTATAGAAAATGATAGTTAACCGTGATAGCATGATTGAATCAAATTGAAGTTTTTTGTTTTTTTTAGGCTCTCACAAGTATTGTTGAAAAGAAAATTGAGATATCCTTAACGATTCTGGCCATTTCATTTGGTGTTGCTTCATATGATCGGATACTTGGTCAAAAGTAAAAAGATATACTGCACAGTAGGTTGGAGTGATTTAGAAAATAATATCACACTTTTATTAATGAGGAATCTATTGGTTGCAAGTGAGAGAACGCCAATTCAGATTTACTTAAGCAACATACAGGGAATATTCTGGAATCTGTAGTCATCCATCCAAGAATGGATCTACCTGTGTATATAAGATAGATTCAGGGTTTCAAGCAGCCTCCTTAGAGCTTTGTTTCTCTAACCCTTTGCCCTATTTTCCTATTGATTTGTTGCTTGGACAGGCAGGGCCTCAACCTAAGAGCAAAGGAAGTTCCAAGAATATATTCTTTTGAATTTTGATTAAAAGGAAGAAAGACTTGTCTTAATCCAAGCAACCACTCTGACCAGCTTTCATTAGGTCAGGTACTCATCCAATCACTGTGGCTGGGTTAGGGATGGAGTATTTTGATTGGCCAGCTGTGAGTCATAGGATCATCCCTTGACCGTAGGCAAGTCACTCCCCGCAAATCACAAGAAATTGGCTTTCCAGTGGAGAGTAGGGTTCTATTATTAGAACCGTGTTGGATATGCAGAAAAAACACTACAAAGTCCCAAATCTAACACAAGTCTTAGAATGGACGCTTTTTTGGCAGCTGGAAAGTTTTAACCAAAAAGATAAATTGGCAACACACTTGGAAAATAATAACAACCAGTAGCTGAATGACTTCTGCTCTTTCTTTAAACCATTCAGTCAGACAGATGTCAAGACCTTTCTTGATCAATTTAAAGTTGATCTGCCCAAAGATTCAGAACTTTGCTTTATTCATGCATTTACTTCATTCTTTTAATAATTTATAGTGGTGAAGCTTTGCATTTCTCCAGGGTACCCAAGATGGGCACCTTGATTTTCTTGCTTGTTAACATTTACGTATTTCTAATATGGCTGCTCCATTCCTATTTATATGATACAGTTGAATTTGAAATGGTTTTTAGGATTTTTTTTTTTTTTTAAAGAACAAGATGTCTTCTTTTCTTATGTGACAAAATGTGATTTAAACTTTCCATTTGGCACCCATTCTGATTGAATTTTATTCTGAATCACAGGAATATATTGAGTCACATGTTGTATAGAAGTCCATGCAACATTTACTTTTGTCATTTATCAGAAAAACATAGAGACTGGGGGACAAGTGTCGTGTAATTTATTATCAATTTTTAATAATTAGAACTATATGTCTTTTGATTGGTAAAAAGCTTTATTTAACAATCCATATAATTTGACTAAAAATAACTTGCTGGTGCTATGTCACTAGGTAATGATCAAGCCAACCAGTGGAGAAGAAAGAACATGTACTTTGGCAACAGACAGAGCTGGTTCTAAACCCAGCTCTTCCAATTACTGGTTCTCTGGTTCTAGGCAAGTGACTTAATACCCTGTACCTCATCCTTATTACAAAATGGGGAGTCATAATCCTTCTTCACAAGATTCTATCAATATAAAAATGAGTCTAGGTATTTTAGCATAATGCTAAAAATTTAATAAATACTATTTAGATTTTTCCTTCCTTACTGTTACGTCCTTCATTTATTTCCCCTCTTTTTTCTCCTTTCCTTTTAAAAAAAATCTAGCTTAACCATCATAGATTCACCCTTTGTCACTTATTTTAAAGAATCAGTTCAGTTCAGTTCAGTTCAATCACTCACAACTGTGTCTGACTCTTTGCGACCCCATGAACCTCAGCACACCAGGCCTCCCTGTCCATCACCAACTCCCGGAGTTTACCCAAACTCATGTCCATTGAGTCAGTGATGCCATCTAACTATCTCATCCTCTGTTGTCCCCTTCTTCTCCTGCCTTCAATCTTTCCCAACATCAGGGTCTTTTCAAATGAATCAGCTCTTCACATCAGGTGGCCAAAATATCGGAGTTTTAGCTTCAACATCAGTCCTTCCAACGAACACCCAGGACTGATCTCCTCTAGAATGGACTGGTTGGATCTCCTTGCAGTCCAAGGGACTCTCAAGAGTCTTCTGCAACACCACAGTTCAAAAGCATCAATTGTTCGGCGCTCACTTTCTTTATAGTCCAACTCTCACATCCATACATGACCACTGGAAAAACCATAGCCTTGACTAGACGGACCTTTGTTGACAAAGTAATGTCTCTGGTTTTTAATATGCTGTCTAGGTGGGTCATAACTTTCCTTATAAGAAGTAAGCGTCTTTTAATTTCATGGCTGCAATCACCATCTTTAATTGAAATATGATTGATTAAATACCAATTTACTTAAGAGGGAAAAAACCCGCAGCTGATAACAAATATGCAGATGTTTCTTTATGATAAATTAGGAATCATTTGGTTTAAATCATGTGCTCTCAAGTGACTTCTTATTTTTCCCTGGACAGGAAAGTAGTCAAACAATTATTTTATTGATAAATCTTTACAAACTAATGACTAATTATATGTTCATAGTCTAATCTAAGTGAAGGAAGAGTAAAAAAGAGTCTAGTAATCTAGGAAAATGCTGAAAGTCTTAAATAAATACATTTTAGCCTTGCTGTCTTTGAATTCTTTCTATACAATTTGATGCTTGAAAAAGCAACAAGAAATGACAGAAGAGAATAAGTCTGTATATCTTGGCACTAGAAATGGAAATAATCCTTACAAAGATAATGTTCTACTAATGGAATCAACCCTGATGTATAGTGAATGCAAGAGTATATTTAGTCCCCACTACACAGTAGTGAGTTGCTTTTTAAAAAAATCCTTTTTGTCAAAAATGGATAATGTCTTTTTTAATATTATTATTGTTAAAAAGGTAATGATTTGTCCTGAATCTTTTCTTTGATATAGGAAGAAAAAGCAGCTCTTTCTTGTTTTTTTCTTTCCTGAAAGACTAAAAAAATGAGATTTCAAATAATGTATTTCTACAGATTACAAAAAGTTACTGACTTTTAAACAATTAAGCAGAACAAAAGCAAGTTCAAATGAGTTGTCTTCCATGGAAAAATGACATTAGCTTGCTAGACAATGGCATCAAAGTCAGGCTTCTATTAAGGAGATTGAAGCTCAACAATTGTCCCCTGCTAGGCAGTGGGTAGGAACTGGACACTGGGGTTTTAATTGCTGTTATGTTCTAGGTCATGCCTTGTTCTTCCAATTAAATCTGGTGTAAAGAATCCCTGTTCTTCTTGCTTTTGATCACCTAATAGAAAGAAGCCCATGTTCCTCAGGGAAATAACTGGGCAGTGTGAATCAATCTTTCTCTCTCTCTCCCCTCAGTAAAATCTAATTTTAGTGTAGTGATAGCAAATCAAATGTAAAAACGGGATAGAATTGGTGTTCATTTCTCTGTGCCTCATTATTGCATTCAATGCACAGTTTTTAACCAGCAAGGGGAAAAGAGTTGATTTAATCTTAACAGTTTGAAATGTACATATAGGGAGAAAAAAAATCAGGTGGAAATAAATGTTAAGTGTAGAAATCACCTGGATTATTTAGCCCCAGCCTCTGCAGTTGAGTAAAAATAATAATTTGGAAAAAGTCTTAAGTTTTCAACTTTGTAACCTACTTCTTCTAATCCTAGGATTTTACTTATGTGGACTCTCAGTGGGCAGAAATACCAGCATCAAGACAGTTGCAGACTAGCATAGCAGGTGAAGTGTTCATAAATAACCCTAAACTCATAAATTATTGTAAAAAGAGTTATTGAGACAAGCTTTCAGAGCTCAGAGAAAGGAGAGATGATTTCTATTGGAATATGAAGCAGGAGACAGTGAAGATTAGAAAGACCAAAAGAAGGATATTCAAGAAACTGATGATATTTAAGCAAAACTGTGGGCTTCCCTGGTGGCTTAGACTGCAAAGAACCAATCCTTGGATTGGAAAGATCCCCCAAAGAAGGGAATGGCAACCCACTCCAATATTCTTGTCTGGAGAATTCCATGGACATAGGAGCCTGGCGGGCTACAGTCCATGGGTCACAAAGAATCAGACACGATTGAGTGACTAGCACTTTCACAAGCAAAACTTTGAAGATTAGCAAAGATTTAAAAGAAAACAGAATTTCAGATGCAATGTAATATGTTAGAGATACTGGGCTGTGAGAAAAATTATGAGTGTAATTGAATTAATGTAAATGATTTCTGACCATTTTTGTAGATGCTGTGCATGTTTTTACAGAGTAAAGTTAAAACTTTCTATGTGTGTAAATTTGTGTCAGTGGGTAGGGGTTTTAGAAGCTAGTATATGGATCTGATTATCAGAGTCTATTCTAGTTTTTATCTTCATGAGGAATTTTAATCTCTGCTTGTTCCAATCCTTTGCCAACTAAAACTCCAACCATGATGGCTCCCACTCTGAGATTAAGCAAGCTGATGTTATAAAATTGGTATGCCTAGAAAGGTGTACACTTAGAGGTATTTTTACCATATGGTCTACAAATGACTAATTTATTTAAGCTGATATAATTTAAATACTATTTGTAAGTGATTTCATATCCAGAAAAAAATGATTATCATAAACAATTAGCACAAATCATCATAAACACTTAGCACATAATTCTTCTTTCTCCATTTCAACTCTAAGACATCTCAGTTTGCCCAAATAAATATTTGGTGAGTCCTAAGAGGTTGGAGTTTGGTTTAAAACTTATTACTTAATGGAAATCAGTCCTGAATGTTCATTGGAAGGACTGATGCTGAAGCTGAAGCTCCAATACTTTGGCCACCTGATGCAAAGAACTTTTTCATTGGAAAAGACCTTGATGCTGGAAAAGATTGAACGCAGGAGGAGAAGGTGACGACAGAGGATGAGATGGTTGGATGGCATCACTGACTCAATAGACATGAGTTTGAGTAAGCTCCGGGAGTTGGTGATGAACAGGGAGGCCTGCATGCTGTATAGTCCATGGGGTCACAAAGAGTCGAACACGACTGAGTGACTGAACTGAACTGAAGAGGTTGGAGTTTGTTTTAAAACTCGTTACTTACAGATTTTACAAAAATATCAAGTAACCTAAGCAAATAAATTAATAACATCCTTAATGGATTCCCACCCCCCTCCCCACCCAAAAGAATACATCATAGTCCTAGAATAATATTAAGGGTAACTTAATTAGCTCGCTGCTTTTGAAAGAACAAGTAAGGTTCAGATTTGTGGTTCAGAACAAAAAGTGGTGTAGTTGAGTTTAATTAGCTAGAGTTTAATTCATTATTTATGTAATTGAAATTTTATTTGAACAGTGAGATAAAGAACAGATAATTCTACAAAGGCATGCTGAGTAAAAATGTATTGGCTTGCAGCTAGTGTAGCATAGGTGACTTTAAGGTAATTAAGCTCAGAGAGATACAGGTTTCAGTCATGCCCACATTTCCCAATGAGGCTATAGATGTGGACAAATTACTCTTTCAGATCCTCTCTTTCCTTAAAGGTTGAATGGAAAGAATAATATTCATTTTGAGAGATTGTTAAGAATAAATAAAAGAGAGGATGTTAAGTGCCAAGCATATAATCGATACTCTATAATTCATAGATTGTATTAATAGGGCTGTGTATAATTTTCAGAAGGAATTTTGAGACTATCTTGGATCCTTGAGAATATTTGTTGATGTTCTGTGAAAGAAGGAAAAATTCAGAGAAGTCCCTGTTACCAAGAGTGTTATGAAACCAATTCTCACCCATTTCTGATGACAGAGCAGATTGGAGCATCTCTTGGAAAAAGCCTTAGCCATTTGGTATCTATTGTGATGCTACCGTGGTACAAGAATGCACTATTTAAAAAGTGTGGGCTAGGAGAACTAAGTGCACAGAAAAGGCTTGTGATGACTCAGTGGGAAAGAGGGAGTCCAATGGAATCAGGAAACATCTTTCCAGTAAACACTGGAAAAAGGCTAAACACAAGAGAAAATAATTGCCAACCTCCACTGAATTAAAATCTTTCTCCCACTTTCAGCTCATGTTGACAGCATGACCTAACTCTTCTCAGAAGGCAGCGACCATAGCAGATGGTGCGGTGACCACCTGGCATATTTGCAGTCAGAAACTGGGAGAGTCTAATTCTGTGGTCAAGATTTTTCAGCTTAAATTTGGGAGTCTGGGCCCTGTGCGCCAAGCCAAGGGATCAAAACACATTCTGATGAAAAGCCTTCCAGAGTCAGCACATTCAAGGAGTTCCACTGAGGCCAGGACCAGTAAATAACACCAACCCCAGGGAGTCACATGAGGCGTGTGATTGCATCTTCCAGGCAGATGCCATCCTGCCTTCCAGCTTGTGCACAATTCAGACATCTGTATGTGACATATGACAACTATAGCTTTTTGTGTTATTTCTGTTTCCTGTCATCACTTCTTGAGATAAGAGCTTGTCCTATATTTTAAACAACGCTAGGCAATGGCTCTCCACTCCAGTACTCTTGCCTGGAAAACCCCATGGATGGAGGAGCCTGGTAGGCTGCAGTCCATGGGGTCGCTAAGAGTTGGACACGACTGAGCGACTTCCCTTTCACTTTTCACTTTCATGCATTGGAGAAGGAAATTGCAACCCACTCCAGTGTTCTTGCCTGGAGAATCCCAGGGACGGGGGAGCCTAGTGGGCTGCCGTCTATGGGGTTGTGCAGAGTCGGACACGACTGAAGTGACTTAGCAGCAGCAGCAGCAGCATGAGGTGTATATTATCTACCAGCATTTCACAAAGCTGACTGACAGAGACGTAATAGAGACTTACCTAGATAGAGGTATCACAGTAATAGATCCAGAAGATGTTTATACATTTTTTGTTGCCATACTCCAGAAGGATCCCACTACCAGATTTGAAAAGTATGCAGAAAATATTAGGTGGGCCAAAAAGTTTGTTCAAACGAAAGAACCAACCCAATACATAATGAAGTTAAAGGTCAGCATTTTGAGGTAATATATATACCTCAAATAAGAAAAGGCTTAAGTACATTAGTAGAATATTATGCTTCTAATAATATTACACATGTGAAAAATACCAGTGTCTTTCCCATGTGACAAAGATAAGGTACAATATTTGATATACAAGGCAATTACAACAATATGCAAATCAGTCACAAAAACAATGAAGAGAATATGCAAACATCATAACATTTCTATTGGGTAAGTATGCTTATGGGATTTTGTTTTATGTTAATTTAAAAATAAAGCAAGGGGACTTTCCCAGTTAAGAATCTGTCTTTCAGTGCAGGGGACTCAGGCTCCATCCCTGAGTCAGGGAACTAAGATCCCGCATGCCATGAAGCAGCTAAGCTCATGAGCTACAGCTACGGAGCCCCAAGTGCTCTGGAGCCGTGTGCCACAAAAAGAGGATCTGTGTGCCAACATGGATTCTGCGTACTGCAGCTAAGACTGACACAGCCAAATAAAGAAATAAATATTAAAAGATAAAGACTTATTTATGCAGGATTTTTTCTTTCAAGACCAATTCTTTACGATGCCTGTGTCTTCTGGAGAACTGCAAAGAGGGAAAGGAGAATTCAGTGCTTTACTATGAATGAAATACTCTTCAGCTCAAGTTCCCAAGAGTGGGATTTATCTGAAAGTCAGTTATAATTAAATAAGGAACGAGACCTATTCCAGTGACTTTTAAGATTAAAAATAGACAGAAAAAAACTTTAAGGCATCAGAAAGTTAAAGATCTCAATCACACCGAATAGATGTTTTATTTATGGCACAGTGTAAACACAAATTGTATATACCGGAAATGTGTGATCTCTGTCATCTAATATTTCTTAGGGAATTTTTGCCTCTTCACCCTCATCTGTGTTTCCAAAATAGAAAGTCTATCCTGATTCCTGGCAATACTTTACTATGCTGATACTGTTCCCCTAATTTATTAAAACAGAAAATGATAGAGAAAATATAAAAAGATTGTGTTTCCTGAGGAATATCCACCAGCTCTTAAGGAAAGTATGCCAAGTCAAAAGTCACAACTAATCAAATACAAAATCTCTTGGTTGATACTTGATGCCCCCAAATATCATAGATATGCAAGGGAACATTTTATCCTTCTGTGCAGATTTATCATATTCATTTTTCATTTAGAATATATACACATGAAAAGTACTCCTTCTCTGATACTTTTCCAATTAAATAACTTTGAAGGCATTTTCTTCTTTTTTCCCTTGCTTTTAAAGAGAGTGGAACCAGGGAACTTTTCCTCTAATCCCTTTTAAGGCACATTTCCAAGAAGCCTAAATTTGTTATTATTCAGTTGCTAAGTCATGTCTGATTCTTTTCGACTCCAGGGACTGCAACAGGCCAGGCTCCCCTGTCCTTCACTGTCTCCTGGAATTTGCTCAGATTCATGTCCACTGGAGCCTAAATATGTAGGCACAAAACTTGCGAATCTGCCTAAATGAAGTCTTGCAAAGAACCATAGGATCCCTCTACTTCATTTTCCCTACTTCTCTGTGTATTGGATTAATTCCTAACAGGTTATTAACTCTGGCATATAAGGAACTTAGTGTTAGAAATTTCCTTTATTTGGAAGCAACAATCTGAAACCAAAAGACTTGAAATTAGAGTTAGAATCTACTGTATAGCATAGAGCTTATAGTTAATGATAATGTACCATATACTTAAATATTTGCTAAGAGGGTAGATCTTATGTTGTGTTCTTATCACACAAAATAATAATAAATAAAGAGGGTGAGAAGAAACTTTTGGGAATGATGTTTATGGCATAGACTGTGGTGACGATTCATGTGTGTATACTTAACTCCAAACTCATCATGTTGTATATATTAAATATGTACAGGAAGGAAATAATAGAGATTAGAGATGGTTCAGATGCTAAAGAATCTACCTGCAATGTTGGAGACCCAAGTTCGACCACTAAGTCAGGAAGATCCCCTGGAGAAGGAAATGGCAACCCACTCTAGTATTCTTGCCTAAAGAATTCAATGGACAGAGGAGCCTGGTGGGCTATAGTCCATGGGGTTGCAAAGAGTCGGACAAAACTGAGTGACTAACATTTTCACTTTCAGAGTGAAAATAAATCAGTTCAGTTCAGTCTCTCAGTTGTGTCTAACTCTTTGTGACCCTATGGACTGCACCATGCCAGGCTTCCCTTGTCCATCACCAACTCCCAGAGTTTACTCAAACTCATGTCCATTGAGTCAGTGATGCCACTCAACCACCTTATCCTCTGTCGTCTCCTTCTCTTCCCACCTTCAATCTTGCCCAGCATCAGGGTCTTTTCAAATGAGTCAGTTTTGGAGGAGGAGCTAAGATGGCGGACGAGTAAGAGGGGGAGAATACTTTCTCCTCCACAAATCCATTAAAAGAACATTTGAATGCTGAATAAATTCTATAAAACAACTTCTGAATGCCGGCAGAGGACATCAGGCACTTAGAAAGACAACTCATTGTCTTCAAAATGAGAAAACAAACCCTGCGGTAACTCCTTTTGCGGAGAAGTGGCGTGGACACCAGCATTTGCTATTGGCAAGCTGGGGCTGGGCTAGGAGGAGTGGCTAGGCCTGCATTGCTTTGAGAAAGGATTTGGCCTGGCTATCTTGGGCGCTATCTGAGCGAAATAACCAGACTGTCGGTTATCTACTACATCAAAAGCCAGCCCTAACTTAAGACACCACCAGGACTACCTACGGAACAAAGGACTGCACAGAGTTGGCCGGGTGCAGGCCGTCCCACTCCGGTAACAGGCAGCCAGGGCCGGAGGCGGGCAATTACAGCCCTAGAGAGACACTGTCTAACGGAACTGTGAGTGGGTTTCTGTGCTGACTCACGCTTCTTGGGGCTCTGGATGGTCAACATCTGCCTGAGAAAGTGTGCTGTTTGTATACCCAGAAAACTGAGCGGCGGAGAGGCGATAAGTCACAGCAGCTGTGCTCGCTGAACATTTCATCACCTGCGCTACTCGGATCTGGGAAGGGCATAAAACGCAGACTCAACCAAGTCTGTGCTTCTGAGGATTATCCGAGTGCCTGAACCTGGCTGGCTTAGATTTGGGTGTTCATCTCTGCCCCCTCTGTAACAGGGCAGAGATCAGATATTGAAAAGACCTGTAAACCGCCTCAATAAAGAGAATTCAACAAACTACCAGAATATGGTAAGGACACTCTAAACTTGGCAATTTTAACAAAATGAAGAGACAAAAGATAAGGAACAGGATAGATGCCCACCAAACCAAACCAAAGAGGAAGAGATAGGGAATCCACCTGATAAAGAATCCCGAATAATGATAGCGAAATTAATTCAAAATCTCAAAATCAAAATGGAATCACAGTTAAAGAGTCTGGAGACAAGGATTGAGAAGATGCAAGAAAGGTTTAACAAGGACCTAGAAGAAATAAAAAAGAGTCAACACATAATGAATAATGCAATAAATGAGATCCAAAACACCCTGGAGGCAACAAATAGTAGAATAACAGAGGCAGAAGATAGGATTAGTGAATTAGAAGATAGAATCCTAGAAATAAATGAATCAGAGGAGAAAAAAGAAAAACGAATCAAAAGAAATGAGGACAATTTCAGAAACCTCCAGGATAACATCAAACGCTACAACATTCGAATCATAGGAATTCCAGAAGAAGAAGATAAAAAGAAAGATCATGAGGAAATACTTGAGGAGATAATAGTTGAAAACTTCCCTAAAATGGAGAAGGAAATTACCACTCAAGTTCAAGAAATCCAGAGAGTCCCTAACAGGATAAACCCAAGGCGAAACACCCCAAGACACATATTAATCAAATTAACAAAGATTAAATATAAAGAACAAATATTAAAAGCAGCAAGGGAAAAACATCAAATAACTCACAAGGGAATTCCCATAAGGATAACAGCTGATCTTTCAATAGAAACTCTCCAAGCCAAGAGGGAATGGCAAGACATAATTAAAGTGATGAAAGAAAATAACTTACAGCCTAGATTATTGTATCCAGCAAGGATCTCATTCAAATATGAAGGAGAAATCAAAAGCTTCACAGATAAGCAAAAGTTGAGAGAATTTAGCACCACTAAACCATTTCTCCAACAAAAACTAAAGGACATTCTCTAGATAGGAATCACTAAAAGGGTGTATAAATTCGAACCCAAAACAATAAAGTAAATCTTATCTATCAATAATTGCTTTAAACGTTTATGGGCTGAATGCCCTAAACAGACAAAGACTGGCTGAATCGATACAAAAACAAGACCCCTACATACCTTGTCTACAAGAGACAACCAAAAGACTAAAATGGGTCAAATGGATACAAAAACTAGACCCCTATATATGTTGTCTACAAGAGAACCACCTTAAAATACGGGATATATACTGACTGAAAATGAAGGGCTGGAAAAATATTTTCTATGCAAATATGGACCATAAGAAAACAGGAGTAGCAATACTCATATCAGATAAAATTGACTTTAAAGATCCTGAAAAGGAGACAATGAAGGTTACACATAACGACTTAAACGAACAATCCAAAAAGAAGTTATAACAATTATAAATATATATGCACCCAACATTGGAGCATTGATATATCTAAGACAAACATTAATTAATATGATAGAAGAAATATGCAGAATACAATAATAGTGGGAGACTGTAATACCCCACTCATATAATCTGGCTGTAATAGACAAAGTAAAGAGCAAAACATATTCACTTGTGAGCCTCAAAAAATTCAGTTCACTCAGGAGAGTTTAAAAAAAAAAAAAGACTTATTTGTTCACTCTGTAAAGGTTTATTGACGATTTTATGGGTTTGGTACCATTTTGGGTAGTAGGGAGGAAGAGGTGACAAATGTGATCCTGTCCTAAATAATATATTGTGGTAAAGATAGACCTACCAATACAAAATACCAAGATGTGCCTAAGATGAGGACACCCAAACTGGACTTTTTGTTTCCTGAACTTTTCATTTCGAGAACAAACCTCCTAATATAGGATGAATTCAACATGATTTTTTTTAAGTGTTCTTTGTGATTAAAAACAGAAAGCCATTGGTTAAGAAATTACATATACTCCTCCCCACCATCACTCCCCTTCTTTCTTCCCATTTCCCTCCCACCCTCATTGATCCTTTCCTTTGTCCATTTTCCCCTGCAAAAAAAAAAAAAACAAAACAAATGAGTCAGTTTTTCACATCAGGTGGCCAAAGTATTGGAGCGTCAGCTTCAGCACCAGTCCTTCCAATGAATATTCAGGACTGACTTCCTTTAGGATTGACTGGTTGGATCTCCTTGTAGTCTAAGGGACTCTCAAGAGTCTTTTCCAACACTACAGTTAAAAAGCATCAGTTCTTCAGTACTCAGCTTTCTTTATAGTCCAACTCTCACATCCATACATGACTACTGGAAAAACCATAGCTTTGACTAGAAGGACCTTTGTTGGCAAAGTGATGTCTCTGCTTTTTAATAGGCTGTCTAGGTTGGTCATAACTTTGCTTCCAAGGAGCAAGTGTCTTTTAATTTCTTGGCTGCAGTCACCATCTGCAGTGATTTTTGGACCCCCCAAAATAAAGTCTGTCACTGTTTCCATTGTTTCCCTGTCTATTTGCCATGAAGTGATGGGACACTTCAGAAAAGTAAAGCTAAGAACTGGTTCTTTGGAAAGATAAACTTAACAAGACTCTCTGGAGAAGGCAATGGCAACCCACTCTAGTACATGCCTGGAAAATTCCATGGATGGAGGAGTCTGGTAGGCTGCCATCCATGGGGTCGTGAAGAGTCGAATACGACTGAGCATCTTCACTTTCACTTTTCACTTTCATGCATTGGAGAAAGAAATGGCAACCTACTCCAGTGTTCTTGCCTGGAGAATCCCAGGGACGGGGGAACCTCGTGGGCTGTCGTCTATGGTCGCACAGAGTCAGACACGATTGAAGCGACTTAGCAGCAGCAGCAGCCAGGAAAAAAAGAGAGAGCGCAAATAAAATCAGAAATGAAAGCAGAGATGTTACAACTGATGCCACAGAAACACAAAGGAACATAAGAGACTACTGTGAACAATTATACACCAACAAATTGGACAACCTAGAATGGGTAAATTTCTAGAAGCATACAACTTATCAAGACTGAGTCACGAGGAATAGAAAATCCAAACAGACTGATTACTAGTTAGGAGATTGAATAAATAATCAAAAAACTTCCAATAAAAAATATCTAGGACCAAACAGCTTCATTAGTGAATTCTACCAAATATTCAAAGAGAATTAATACAAATCATTCTCAAGCTCTTCTCAAGTATGGGAAAAGAGAGAGGCCTTCCAAATTCATTTCATGAAGCCAACATTTCCCTGATACAAAAACCAGACAAAGACCCCTCAAAAAAAGAAAACTGCAGACCAATATTATTGATGAGCACAAATGCAAAAATCCCCCCAAATATTAGCAAACCAAGTTCAGTAGTACATTGAAAGGATCATGTACATTATCAAGTGGAATCTAGAAGAATCACAAAAGTGGTTCAACATCTGCTGATCAGTCAATATGATATGCCACATTAGTGAAATGAAGATAAAATTTATAAGATTCTCTCAATAGATGCAGAAAAAATTTAACAAAATTCAACATTCATTTATGATAAAGACTGTCAACATTGCAGGTAGAGAGGGAACATACCTCAACATAATGAAGGCCATATATAAGCTTAAGTACACAGCTAGCATTATACTCAGTGGTGAAAAGCTGAATCTCTTCCTCTATGGTCAGGAACAAGACAAGGATATCCCCCCTGCCACTTTTATTCAACTTAGTACTGGAAGTCCTAACCAGAGCAATTAGGCAACAGAAATAAATAAAAGGAATCCAACTTAGAAAAGAAGTAAAACTATCACAATTTGCAGATGACATGGCATTATATGTAGAAAGCCCTAAAGACATCATAAAAAAATGTTAGAACTAATAGACAAATTCAGTGAAGTTGCAGAATACAAAATCAATACCCAAAAAACTATTGTGTGAGTACATTTATAAGAAACTGTCACAGAGAGAAATTATAATATCCCATTTATAGTCCTATCAGAAAACTGTAATACCTAGAAATAAATTTAATTGAGGAGGGGAAAGACCTGTATATTGAAAACTATAAGACAGTAATGAAAGAAATTGAAGAAGACATAAGTAAATGGAAAGATATTCTGTTTACGCTCATGGACTGGGAGAATCAATATTGTCAAAATCTGTATAGTGCCCAAAGCAATCTACAGATTCAGTGCAATCCCTATCAAAATGCACATGGCATTTTTCAAAGAAATAAAACAAATTATCCTAAATTTATATGAAACCATGGAACACTTTGAATAATCAAAGAAATCTTTAGAAAGAAGAATAAATATGGGGGCAATATGGTCCCTGATTTAAAACTATCTTACAAAGATATAGTAATTAAAAGAGTATGGCATTGGCATCAAAACAGACACAAATATCAATGAAACAGAATAGAGAACTCAGAAATAAACCCATATATGTTCACATATGGTCATTTAAATTATGACAAAGGAGCCAAGAATATACAAGGGTTAAAGCACAGTCTCTTCAATAAATGGTGCTGGGAGAACTGGGCAGCAACATACAGAAGAATGAAACTCAGCCACCATCATGCTCCATAAACAAAAATTAAGTCCAAATGAATTAAAGACCTGAATAAAAGACCCAAAACCCTAAAACTCCTGGATGAAAAAAAAAAAAAAAGTATGTGGTACGCTCTTTGACAGAGGCCTTGGTGATGATTTTTTGAATTTGGCACCAAAGCCAAACAAACAAAAATAAGTGGGACTACATCAAACTAAAAAGCTTTTGCACAGCAAATGAAATCCCTAAAATAAGGTGAAAGGGCAGCCTACTGAATGGCAGAAGTTATTTGCAAATCATACATCTGATAAGGGGCTAATATCTAAAATACATAAAGAACTCATACAAGTCAGTACAAAAAATCCAGTCAAAAAGTGTATGGAGAATCTGAAGAGACATTTTCCCAAGGAAGACATACAGATAGCCAACAGATACATAAAAAGATGCTCAACATCATTAATCATCAGGGAAACACAAATCAAAACCAAACTGAAGTATGAGTGTGTGTGTGTTAGTAGCTCAGTCATTTCCAACTCCTTCTGACCCCAGGGACTGTAACCCACCAGGCTCCTCTCACTATTAGAATGACATTTAGCAAAAAGACAAGAACTAACAAGTGTTGGTAAAGATATGGAGAAAAGAGAATACTGTATCCTGTTGATGGGATTGTAAGTTGGCTCAGGCAGTGTGAAAAACAGTATGAAGTTTACTCAAAAAATTAAAAATAGAACTACCATATGACCAGGAATTCCTCCTGTGCATATTTATCCAAAAAGATTCCCAAGCCACTAGCTAGAAAAGATATATGTACCCCAGTATTCATTGAGGCATTATTTACACTAACCAAAATATGTAAAAAACTTAAATGTCTATCAGTGGATGAACAGATAAAGAAATTGTGGTTTATACAGGCATACCTCAGGGATGTTGCAGGTTTAGTTCCAGACCACTGCAATAAAGCAAATATCACAATAAAGCAAGACACATGAATACTTCGGCCTCACAGTGCATATGAAGTCCATTGAGTGTGCAGTAGCATTATGTTTAGAAGAGTGTATGTCTTAATTTAAAAATACTGTATTGCAAAAAATTGCCCAATTATAATAGTACCATCAAAGATTACTGATCTCAAGTCACCGTAAAAATATTGCAATAATAATTAAAAGGTTTGAAATAATGTGAAAATCACCCCCAAAAGGCACAGATACACAGAATGAGCAAATTCTATTAGAAAAGATGGTGCTGATAGACTTGCTTGATACAGGGTTGCCCCAAACCTTCACTTTATATAAAACACAATATATGAGAAGTGCAATAAAGCAAAGTGCAATAATAGAAGTAATGCCTGTATATACAATGGAATATCATTCAGCTATAAAAAAATAATGCAGTCTTACCATTTGCACCAATGTGGATTGACCTTGATGGAGTTAAGCTGAAAAAGTGAAACAGAAACTAATACTGTATGACTTCTCTTAAGTGTGGGATCTAAAACAAAGAAAGAAAAAAGAGAAAAAAAAAAAAAAAACAAAACCTGGAAGATTGGTAGTTTCCAGGGGCAGGGGATGAGGGAGTGGTGGAGAAATGGTTGAAAGAGGTCAGAAAGTGAAAAAGAAAAAAAAAGTGTGAGTGGTGAAGATTTTTTTAGACCTGTCAGTGGGTTATGCATTCCCCACCCCAATGTGCCCCACAGTTGTATAGAGGAAGGACATGCTTCTATTCCTCCCTGCCTCCCCGGTGGCCCCTCAGATACACTCAGGTCAGTCTGACTCCAAAGCCCCAATTAGAATTTACTCTATAATCTACAACCTCTTAAAGTAATCATTAAAATTCCTGGTATCTAGACAAAATACATCTTTTAAAACTAGCCTTTTTGAGATTTATCTCACATACCATACAATGCACCCCATTTAAAGTGTACAATTTAATGATATATTCACAGGGTTGTGCAACTGGTACCACAATCTAAATTTAGAACAGTCACCCCAGAGGAAGCCCTATATTTATTAGCAATTTCAAGCATCTCTTAATCTTATTCTGTGACAAATCACTAGGTCATCATTGACTCTGAAAACAAATGACTCTATAATATTTATGGTGGATGTTGGGAAGAATAATATTGGGATAAACATTTTCCATATCCTCAGTACTTTGCTTTCACCTGCCCTGTGTATTCATCATAGGCTTCTTGTTACCCTCCCAGCAGGACAGTAAATCTATATTGTGACACTTCCTTAAAACAACTCCTAGGGTAACACAGATTGCTATGCTAATCCAGGGTAATATCCTAGAGGAAGAATGAAAAAAATAACAAAAACAAATGATTGAACAAATAAATGCATGAATGAAATACAGTTAATCATACCTCAATAGAGTGTTTAAAAAGCTACAAGAATTACAATTTTTGGTTCATTCCTTTTTTAAAAGAAATTGAGATTTGAATAAATTTTGAGAACGTTTCTTACTGTTTTTCATTCCTGTCTCCTGACTTAATGTGAAAGTATACTCATAAATATTTAGAGATAGATGCACCCAAACTTTTAAAATGTTAACTTATAAATAAATGCATGCAAACTTATAAAAGCATGCATACTTCATGGAAGACTATGGTCAGGCTATTTTCAATAATTCAGCTACTTCAAGGCAATCATCTAACAGAACTCAGGTTGAAATTTTTTATTTGAAAATGGAAAGTATGTTAGCAAAATTCAAAATGCTAGTTTCATCCATGAAATTAAGAGGTATCCAAAAGAAGTAATACATTGGGTCTTATGAAAAAATGTGATACACCCTTTTCTACCTTTTAGTATCAATATTTATTTTCTTTTTGGAATCTGTGTTCTGGGGTGATTGGGTTATGTCTACTGCTAGCTGAGACTTGCATTTTATCTGTCTATTAATATGAGAAGCAATAGACAGACACAGTGACAATGCTAATATGAATGAGTATTATTTTACTAACCAATTGGATTAATTAACACTTATGAATATATAATAATTTTTGGAAACCATTTGCAAGCTAATCTAGTAAGAAGAATGAACAGGTTTTATTTCAATGGAAACAAACTATCAAACCTATCCTTAGTCTATTTGTCGGATTGCCTTCAAAGCTCCTGCAGTTTGGCTGAAAGGAAGAGAAGAAGAATTGACTCTAAACTGAAATTTCAGTAAGGCCAAGGCAATGGAATGGCGACTGGTAAGGGCAGAGTTTCAGCAGACTCATTAATGCCCTTAAGTCTGTAATAAATACAGTCATAGATTTAAGGATGTCTATTCTAGTGGATGGAAAAGATCAGTGTCCTATCTACAGACTCTGCAGTATTTAAAACTTTTTTTGGTTCAGGCCTATCCCAGGGAAAGCAAGTCTTTATTTTGACGTTTGGGAAGATCCCAATAATGGAAATTAGTTTATCACATTCAAATAAACCCTCTAAGATCTTGTGCTCAGGGTCAATTCTTCATGCAGGATATAATTTCTTTTTCATCTAGTTAATGATGTTACCTCTTTATACACAAAGTATGAAACTCACAAATAACATGCTACTGCTGCTAAGTCACTTCAGTCGTGTCTGACTCTGTGTGACCCCTTGGACGGCAGCCCACCAGACTCCCCCATCCCTGGGATTCTCCAGGCAAGAACACTGAAGTGGGTTGCCATTTCCTTCTCCAAGGCATGAAAGTGAAATCGCTCAGTCGTGTCTGATTCCCATAGATTGCAGCCTCCCAGGCTCCTCTGCCCATGAGATTTTCCAGGCAAGAGTACTGGAGTGGGCCTCAAAGCTGTTTGAACTTACTTTCCTATCGTCAGAAATGAGATAGTGGAAGTTTTTTCACTTGCTATATTACTCTTTCTGGACATGGAAGACCCATAGAGCCTTTCTTAATTTGCAGGTTCAGATCAGTTCAAGCAAATTTGTCTTGAGGCTCTTCTTCCCTATTGTATGTGTCAGGTACGTGGCTAGACATGCCTAATGCTTGCAAAGTTATAGGTAGGAACTGTTGGCCAAGATACAAGATCCCGACATCAACAGCAACATTCTGAATTGAGTTGAAATTTTTGTTAAGTTTCAGCAGACATGCAAAATATTTATTCAAAGGGTTTCTCTTATGTAATTTAGTTTTTTCTCAGTTGTAAAATCCTATGCTGTTGTTATTTCAGAGAAAAATGCCTTCAGTTCACAAGCTGAAGTTTTCTTCAGCACATGGAATGTTCTTCTCTTAATGGTCCAAGATGCTTCAGATGTCCTAAGAATTTCTTCATTTGCACTTCTAGTTGCTATAATTGGGTTATTTTTCATTGTTTCACTGGAGTCAGAGGAATATCCACATGCTGAGTGAGCCAAATGCAAAACTGGGTACTTTACGTTCTAAAACTGTAAGTTTTCCCCTATTTGGTTCTTTGATGCTTGATTGTTGTTTTACAGGTTCATTGTGGATTATTGTGACTGAATTGTAAGCTCAGCCCAATATTGCTACAGGACTGAATTTTATGCTTAAACATTCTAACGTGCATTGGGGATAGTCATTAAATCTACCCCATCATCAATGCATATAAATCTCTAAGAAGAGAACACAGTGCATAATCAGTATCTAAGATACATTGACTATTATTATTATAGAACCCATTTCACTTTGTGGTTGATTATGGTTCTTGTGGGCATTTTCCTTGTCAGAGAATGTCGGCACCATCAAACGTAGGCATCTTGGTTTTGTTCACCGATGTATCCCAAACATTTTTCAAAGTGCTTGGCAGAAAGTAGGGGCTCAATAATTTGTTAAATGAAAGAGTATTAGCCTGGTTTCAATCAGGCTGCTGATCTACCACCTCCCCTTTGACATCAACTTGATCCAACTAGGTTGGCAAATATGCTGGTGGGGTCAAACATGCTCCAGGAAGATGCTGTAAAGTCTCTTCTATGTTCTGAGGAGCCATGATGACAGAAGGTGCCCATTTGTTTGACTGCAAGTCATGGTCAAGAGAGTTCCTGGATCCTTGCTTTTTGTGCAGAAGGAGCATGAAAACTCTATAATTGATTAAGATTTCAGTGAAACTTTCCACGTTGGCTTTTGTTGGCTACATTTTATACTCTTTGAGTCTAGGAACTTTGCATTATAACTGTTATCTTGGAGGAGAAATTATAAACAAAAGGAAACACCTATTTTAATTCATTTAAAAATTTATCATTTTTATAGCAGCTGGTAAAAACTTAGAGATAATGACAAAATATTAGAGAATTTAACAGATCTGGAATCTATTCTAAAGCAATTTTGGGAGCCTTTATCTTTCTAATGATGACAAAGGAATAGAAATTAAAGTCATTTCAGGGCAGATTTGCTTTGCAATTTAATATGAAAACACTTTTCTGGTTCATATACTGTATGTTTTCTTGTAGCCCCTTAGGAGTTAACTTGTTGAATATTGAGAAAATAGCACAACTAAGCTGACTTGGATCATAAAAGTACAAATCTTCTATTTCTTTTGTGGTGCTACTCAGAAGAACATGCTTCAGTTAAACGATGTTTTTTTTAATTCCAGTTTTTTAGAGGTTTCCAATTCTAGTCACATTTGAGATTTATGTTACCTTTTAAGTCTAAAGATTTTTGGATTTGCTTAGTGTTCTAAATAAATCCTGGATTTATTTCATTCGACTTCTTATAATCCCCTATGATTGTTTCTACTGTTAAACATTTACCAATTATTATCCCTGTTTTAAAGTGAAGTTTTCACTTGTGACTCAGTGGAGTAAGTAACATTATTAGTTTGCTCCATTTATTGTGTTTTGTACCTAGGCATGTACCTCCTACTCCTCAAATATTTTAACTTCTGTTAGTCACTGATTTAAATGTTCTCTCCAGTACTTTGGCCACCTCATGCAAAGAGTTGACTCATTGAAAAAGACTCTGATGCTGGGAGGGATTGGGGGCAGGAGGAGAAGGGGACGACAGAGGAGATGGCTGAATGGCAAAACCGACTTGATGGACGTGAGTCTGAGTGAACTCCAGGAGTTGATGATGGACAGGGAGGCCTGGCGTGCTGCGGTTCATGGGGTCGCAAAGAGTCAGACACGACTGAGTGACTGAACTGAACTGAACTGAACTGAAACAGGGTCATTAGAACTGATTGCTTTCCCATTGTAATCCTACTATTTCCTGTCTCTTACTACTTCATGTTTGTATCGCTTTATTTTCCTATTAACGATGCCTCCATATTAGTAGTGATCACATATATATATATATGTGTGTATATATATATATATCTCAAAGAGATTGTAAATTTCTCGAAGCAGTGAACCATGCCTTTACAACATTGGACCTCTATCTAGCATATGGCTTATAGCAGGCACTGGGTGTATTTTTGTTGAATAAATAAACAAAAGTAAAATGTAGCAAGGTGGTATTTGTTATTTAAGCCATAGAATCTACAGATAAGTATGGAGAAAAATAGCTATTACAGATCAGATCAGATCAGATCACTCTCTCAGTCGTGTCCGACTCTTTGCGACCCCATGAACTGCAGCACGCCAGGCCTCCCTGTCCATCACCAACTCCCGGAGGTCACTCAGACTCACATCCATCAAGTCAGTGATGCCATCCAGCCATCTCATCCTCTGTCCTCCCCTTCTCCTCCTGCCTCCAATCCCTCCCAGCATCAGAGTCTTCTCCAGTGAGTCAACTCTTCGCATGAGGTGGCCAAAATACTGGAGTTTCAGCTTTAGCATCATTCCTTCTAAAGAAATCCCAGGATTGATCTCCTTCAGAATGGACCGGTTGGATCTCCTTGCAGTCCAAGGGACTCTCAAGAGTCTTCTCCAACACCACAGTTCAAAAGCATCAATTCTTCGGCGCTCAGCCTTCTTCACAGTCCAGCTCTCACATCCATACATGACCACAGGAAAAACCATAGCCTTGACTAGATGAACCTTTGTTGGCAAAGTAATGTCTCTGCTTTTGAATATGCTATCTAGGTTGGTCATAACTTTCCTTCCAAGGAGGAAGCGTCTTTTAATTTCATGGCTGCAGTCACCATCTGCAGTGATTTTGGAGCCCAGAAAAAGAAAGTCTGACACTGTTTCCACTGTTTCTCCATCTATTTCCCATGTAGTGATGGGACCAGATGCCATGATCTTCGTTTTCTGAATGTTGAGCTTTAAGCCAGCCTTTTCACTCTCCACTTTCACTTTCATCAAGAGGCTTTTTAGTTCCTCTTCACTTTCTGCCATAAGGGTGGTGTCATCTGCATATAAATAGTGTGAACTTTTTAAATATAAGAAGTATAAAACACACCTCCAGTGGACCTTTGAAAACAAATTGGTCAGTCGTGCTTGCAAGAAGGACAAATTTAAATCTGTATTGAAATCATGCTGTTGTGAATCCTGAGGCTTCCTATTATGGGACTATCTTATTGACTAGACTAACTTCAACTGACATCCTTATAAAATTATAGTAAATACACTGTTTTGGTTTGAGGCTAAGTCACATTTTATGGAATATTGTATCTTTTGTTTATTAGCTTTTATTTTGCTAAAGTCCTTGTATAAGTCCCTTCAATGGAGCTGATTCTATATTCTTTCTTGATAAATATTATGATCATTAAAAAACATTATTGTTATTTTTTAAAGTGAGTTCCTGATGTTTGAGGATCTGGACTTGTTGTGATAAGAATTACTTTTTGTGTGTAATGAGGCAGGACAACTAAAATACTTCTTAAATGCCTTTAGAAAGTTATCTCTAGTTTTCCAGGTCCTAAGGAGCTAAAAACATGCCAGTTATTACAATAAAAATAAGTTAGTTGTTCCTACCTTCACCTAGAATGTAAAAACCTGAAGAGAAAGCTGCTCCTACTCCCCCCACCAAAGGGGAAAATGTCAGATACACACAAAAATCATAACTTTTCTTGAGTCCCTTAGAGAGCTAAGGTCACCAAGTAACATAAATTCCAGAGTCCATGGAATATGAGTGATCTCAGCTAAGGGATGAGACGATATCATAAAAGCAGGTCAGAATAAATATGCTAAAATTTTAACGAATTGTTCAAAGCCAAATGTGGGCTGCCATACCAGTTTGAAATAAACGAGTTCTCACTTACTAGCAATATCTTTTCTTTTTTGAGTTTTATTTTATTTTTAATTGAGGGATAATTACTTTACAATAGTGTCGATTTCTGTCATACATCAACATGAATCAGCGATAGGTATACATATGTCCCCTCCCTATGGAACATCCTACCCCTTCCCACCCCTCTAGGTTGGCACAGAGCCCCAGATTTGGGTTCTCTATGTCATACAGCAAATTCCCACTGGTTATCTATTCTCCATATGGTAATGTATACTTTTCAATGCTTCTCTCTCAAATCATCCCATCCCCTTCTTCCCCCACTCTGTCCAAAGTTCTGTTTTTTATGTCTCTGTCTCCTTTGCTGACCTGCAAATAGGATCATCTGTCCCATCTCTTTGATTCCATATATGTGTTAATATACGATATTTGTTTTTCTCTTTCTGACTTACTTCATTCTGTATGAGGATCTAGGTTTGTCTACCTCATTAGAACTGATGCAAATGCATTCCTTTTTATATCTGAGTAATATTCTGTTTTATATATGCACCACATCTTCTTTATCCAGTCACCTATCAATGGACACCTAGGTTGCTTCCATGTTCTAGCTATTGTAAATAGTGCTGAGATGAACACTGGGGCACATGTGTCCTTTCTGATTACAGTTTCCATGGGGTATATGCCCAGTAGTGGAATTGTTGGATCATTTTCACCTAGACTGGGTGCTCGTGAGGGCAGGACAGGAGATTGCACTTCTCCTTGGGGGCACAGGCATGCAGGAGGTGACCTGCGCCCCCTGCAGAAAAACTCAAAGTATCTCTGTTATTAGTTTCTTCTTGCCTGTGAATAAAAAGCCTTATGTCACTGAGGAGAAGCAGCAAATATTGTCACTCACAGGCAGAAAGAGCCCTCCTCAGTGGCATGGGCATAAGGCAACTAAGACAGAATATGGATGCTGAGAAAAACTGCCCAGTGCCCTGGTCTCCAGCTGAGCGCAGGTGGCAGTTGCAATCCACTGCTAGAGGAGGTCAAGGGTTGCTCTGAGTTTGGTGCACTGAGCTGAACCCAGAAAGAAACAACTCATCATTTATCTAGATTAACTTAACCTGTTACTCAAGTAGCTTGACAGAAGAGGAGCATAAATATCAGTTACCTCAGACTCAGCTGTCCTACCTGTAATGATGGATTTTCATTAAGAAAATTATAGGACAGAAATTGTGAAAAAAATACCACCCACTGTCAAGAGGTAAGGGAATCAAAGGATCCAGATGCAGAGCCGACCAAGATGTTATTAACAGAACAGTCAGGTGAGGACTTTAAATAATGATAACAATTATGTTAAAGATTCTATTGGGAAAGGTAGGTGGATAACATGCATATACATATGGGATATTTAAGAAGATGAAGCTATAAGAATAAGCCATATATATACAGAATTTTTTAAAAAAAGAATACTAGAATTGAAAAATCCCTTTGACAAATTCTTCAGTACGCTTGATACAACTGAGGAAAGATTGAATGAGCTTGAGGATAAGCCCAGAAAAATTATGGAAGCTATTCAAACTGAATAATGTTGTTCAAACTGAAATGTAAAGTGTAAAAAATATTTAAAAAGATAATATCCAATAATTTTGAAACAATAATATGTGGTCTAATATATGTGTACTGGAGTTCTAGAAGAAGATAAAGAGAGAATGAGGTAAATGAAATATTTGAAAAGATTGAGAACTTTCCCCAAACAATGGAAGATATCAAACCACAGATCCAAGAAGCTTGAAGAACTGTGACAAAGATCAATACCAAAAACAAAACGATTAAAGACTAAGTAAGCAGGAAATTTGAAACATCACTGTGATCAAATATAAAGAGATAATCATGAAAACAGTGAGAGAAAATGTTATTTTACAACTTCAAATAACAACAACAAGAAATTATGGTAGACTTCTTATTAGAAATCATGAAAGCCAGAAGACAGTGAAGTTACGTCTTTAAGTTCTTCATGAAGAAGGGGGTATGAAAATAGGTCAAAACTTAGATTCACCAAAAAAAAAAAAAAAGTGCAACAAAAATGTTAAAGATACAGGCATATATAAGATATATTTTTTACTTATTTTTAATCATTCTAAAAGCTAATTGATAGTTTAAAGCAAAAATAGTGAAAATGTATTATATATATATATGCTTTACAATATATGTAAAAATAAAACATAAGACAATGAAGTACAAATTATAAGAAGGAGAAACTGGAAATATATTGTTTTCCTTATACAGTATGTGAAATAACAATATTGTTTTTAAATAGACTGTGATAAATTAAAAATGTATAGTGTTAACTTAGGTCAACCATTAAAATTTCAAAGAAGGCAGTAAAACTAATAAGGCAATTGTGGAGAAAAAAATTTTTAAATACACAATCTAAATGGTTGATCGAAAGGGGAAAGAAAGGATCTGGGAAATAGGAACCAGAAAGAGAGTTGATAGACTTAAAATTCACTTTATCAATAGTTATCTTAAATTATCTAAATACGCTGATTAAAATGCAGAGATTGTCAGGTTAGATGAGAATACAAGAATCAATTGTATATTATCTACAAAATACTATTTTAATATAAATACATAGATTTGTTAAAAGATGGGAGAAAATATACCATGTAAACACAAATCAAAGGAAAGTGGAATGACCATGTTAAAATCAGACAAAATAGACTTCACCCAAGAGATATTACCCAGGTTTAGGAAGAATATTACTTACTAATAAATACGTCAATTCACAAAGAAGACATAACAGTTTTTAAATGTGTATTTGAAGCACAGTAGGACTTCAAAATACTCAAGGCAAAGCTGATAGAAATAGAAAAATCCATAATTGCATGCGTTGGAGAAGGAAATGGCAACCCACTCCAGTGTTCTTGCCTGGAGAATCCCAGGGACGGGGGAGCCTGGTGGGCTGCTGTCTATGGGGTCACACAGAGTCAGATACGACTGAAGTGACTTAGCAGCAGCACATGTGTAGATGTCACCACTCCTTGTCCTAATTATCAATGAGCAGGTAGAGAAAAAGTAATTAAGAATGTACAAGACATAAACAACACCATCAACCAATATGACCTAATTGACATTCACTAAAGTAAAACATATTCTGTACCATAAAACAAATCTCAACAAGCTTTAAAGAATTGAAATTTTTAAAAGGGTTTTTTTCTGATCACTCAAGAATTAAACTAGGAATAAGTAACAGAAAGGTATCTGGAAAATTACACAGTATATGGTTAAACAAAATACTTCTAAACTACCCATGAATCAAAGAAGAAATCACAAGAGAAAATAGACAATATCTGAAATAGAATAAATAAGAAAATATAACATTAAAAATTGTGGGAATTCCCTGGTGGTCCAGTTGTTAAGAACCCACCTTCCAATGCATGGGACATGCAATCCTGGTCAGGGAGCTAAGATCCCATATGCCACAGGGCAATTAAGTTTGCACGCTGCAAGTAGAGAAACCCAAGCTCTAGAGCCCGCTTGCCACAACTGCTGAAGCTGCCCACTGCAATTAGCGAGGCTGGCATGCTGCAAAAAAAAAAAAAAAAAAAAAAAAAAAAATGGCTCACATGCCACAGTAAAGATCTAGTGCAGTCCAAAAATTTTTTTAAAAAGGAAAAAATCAAAAGTAAAGGTCAATTTAAAAACTTGTGTAAGAATTAAATGCATAAACTAATGAAAGAAAGTGAATAAAAGGAAATTCTCAAAATTTTCATCTTCAGAAACTAGGAAAAATAGCAAATTAAACCTAAAACATGCAAATAAAGCCTAGTTAGACAATCAAAATCCTGAAATCTGGAGTTGTTAATTTTTTTGAACTGGGAGGGAGAAAGATACTTGAGTAGCTGACATTAAAATCTACTTGGAAATTATATGGAAAGAGCTTAGAATAGGCAAGACACTTAAAGAATAACAAAGTAGAAGGACAGTCTCTACTAAATATCAAGACTTATTATAAGAGGTGTTTTAACTGAACCAGTGTGAAATTAGTGCAAGAATTAATAACAGGCCAATAGAGTAGAATTGCGAGCCTGAAGACCAACTCTCATGTATTTGATACCTTAATTTATGAGAAAGCTGGCAATGGACAATGATAGGGAAAAGGCAGACGACCAGAGTGCTGGGGAAAATTATATATATATATACACAAAAAAGAAAAAAGAAAAAGTTGTGCTCCTACTTCCTACCACATACCTAACTAATTTTAGACCACACATGAAAGGCAAAACAATAAAGCTTTTATAAGCTAACATCATCCGTGTCTTCTCTAGATAAGGATGGAACACTGAAAAACATTTCCTTGAATTCTGTTAAGGGAGATATTATTTTGGCCAAGGTGGTTTGAAAAGCTTTTGGAAAAAGATGCAAGTTGAACTGAAGAATGAGTTGGATTTGAACAGGTGCAAATTACAGGGGAGGAGATTCAAAGCACAAATTAAATATAGTCTTTGGAGAACAATGATTAGACTGGTTTGGCTGGACAGAATGTCTTCTGTATTAAGAGGATGGAGGAGATGGCAATGGGCTCATCAGCGGACTTTGAATATCAGATATAGGAAGTTGATATTTGTCCCTCGGGACAATAGATGTGAGTCTATGACGTGATGCAAATGCTAACATAGTGGGAGTGCCTAATACAGATTGGAGTGAGGAAGTAAGAAAGATACAAGTGGCATATCCAGCCCTAAAGTAGTAAGTAGGAGCCTTCCTTAGAAAGATAGAGATGAATGTCCCCAGTAGGGAGCCTTCCTATATAGGAGCCTTCCTTAGAAAGATAGAGATGAATGTCCCCAGTAGGGAGCCTTCCTATATAGGAGCCTTCCTTAGAAAGATAGAGATGAATGTCCCCAGTAGGGAGCCTTCCTATATAGGAGCCTTCCTTAGAAAGATAGAGATGAATGTTCCCAATATTGCAAATAGATCATTGAATGTGGATGTGAGTGAGGTGAAACAAAGATAATTAGAATTTTAACTTGTAGTAACTGTGGAAAGCTTTTAAAGAGATGGAAATACCAGACCATCTTACCTGTCCCCTGAGAAAGCTGTATGTGGGTCAAGAAGCAATAGTTAGAACCCTGCATGGAACAACTGATTGGTTCAAGATTGAGAAGGGAGTATGACAGGACTGTCGGCTGTCACCCTGTTTGTTTAACCTACACGCTGAGCACATCATGAGAAATGCCAAGCGGGATAAGTTACAAGCTGGAATCAAGATAGGTGGGAGAAACATCAACAACCTCAGATATACGGATGATAGCTCTCTACTGGCAAAAAGTGAAGAGGAACTAAAGAACCTCTTGATGAGGCTGAAGGAGGAGAGTGAAAGAGCTGGCTGAGAACTAAATATTAAAAATACTAAGATCATGGCATCAGCCCCATTACTTCATGGCATATAGAGGGAGAAAAGGTGAAAGTAGTGACAGATTTCCTCTTCTTGGGCTCTAAAATCACTGCAGATGGTGACTGCAGCCATGAAATCAGAAGACGATTGCTTCTTGACAAGAAAGCTATGACAAACCGAGACAGTGTGTTGAAAAGCAGAGACATTTCTCTGCCCACCAAGGTCTGTAGAGTCAAAGCTATGGTCTTCCCAGTGATCGTGTACAGGTGTGAGAGCTGGACTGTAAAGAAGGCAGAGCGCGGAAGAATTGATGCTTTTGAACTGTGGTGCTGGAGAAGACTCCTGAGAGTCCTTTGGACAGCAAGGAGATCAAATCAGTCAGTCTTTACTCGTTGGAAGGACAGATGCTGAAGCTGAAACTCCAGTATTTTGGTCATCTGACGTGAACAGCTGACTCATTGGAAAAGTCCCTGATGCTGGGAAAGGTTAAGGGAAGGAGAAGAGGGTGTCAGAGGAGGAGATGGCTGGATAGCATCACTGATGCAATGGACATGAACTTGGGCAAACTTCGGGAGATGGTGAGGGACAAGGAGGCCTGTTGTGCTACAGTCCATGGCGTCACGAAGAATTGGACATGAGTGGGCAGCTGAGTAACAACAACTGCAGGAATGGTGCGAAGAACAGTGGAAGATCACGGGGGAGAAGTTTTGGAGAAAATAATAACTTTGGAGCGAGCTTAAGGAGTGAGAAACACAGTCCAAGTAGAAATGTTCAAATGAGCATTAGAAATAGAGATGTGGAGCTCTTCAGGAGAGGTGATGTTTCCATGTATGAGTGAATCTAGTGAGATCTGAAGCTGAAGTTGCAGATGAGATCTTAGAATAGGAACGAGAACACTAGAGGGCTAGGGATTGTGTCTCTTGGAACACCCACATTTAGGAAATGGAAGAAAAACTGCTCCTGCTGCTGCTAAGTTGCTTCAGTCGTCTCCGACTCTGTGGGACCCCATAGACGGCAGCCCACCAGGCTCCTCCGTCCCTGGGGTTCTCCAGGCAAGAACACTGGAGTGGTTGCCATTTCCTTCTCTGAGGGAAGAAAAAAGAAGGCAGCAAAAGAATCTGGGACAAGGTGATTAGAAACACATGAAAAGCCGGAAGAGGCTGGCTTTCAAAAAGAGGTGTTAATGATTTGAACTGCTACAAACTGGTTAAGAATGAAGGCAGGGCAGTTGCTTTTCGAGTTTGTGGTCAGGAGATCATGGGTAACTTTGGGGGCAGTTTCTGTGGAAGTGAAGGGAAGAAGACCAATCTTTAGGCCCCCAGCAGAGTATTAAGGGGCTTCCCAGATGGCATTAGTGTTAAAGAACCCACCTGCCAATGCAGGAGACATAAGACACGGGCTCAACCCCTGGGTCTGGAAGATGCCCAGAGAAGGAAATGGCAACTCACTCCAGTATCTTTGCCTGGAGAATCCCATGAAAAGAGGCTCCTGGAGGGATACAATTCACAGGATCTCAAAGAGTTGGACATGACTGAAGCAACTTAGCACACGCCCACAGAGTATTATGTTCATTTCTGAACATTTTGAAGGTGAGAGAATAAGGATTATAGATTGAGGAAACAAAGCAGGTGGTTAATTTAAACTAGATGGAAGAAGACTTCCATGGGGGCTCAGACGGTAAAGCGTCTGTCTACAATGTGGGAGATCCGGGTTCCATCTCTGGGTTGGGAAGATCCCCTGGAGAAGGAAATGGCAATCCACTCCAGTACTATTGCCTGGAAAATCTCATGGACAGAGGGCCCTGGTAGGCTACAGTCAATGGGGTTGCAAAGAGTTGGACACGACTGAGCGACCTCACTTCTACAAAGATGCAAAGGGGTAGTTATCTGAGATTGTTATCTAACAATGCCTGGGGCACAATGTTATATGGTCTTCAGACCAGAGCCCACCAGCAGATATTTTGTTATCGTTTGGGCAATAATGTTCTTAAAAACTGACTTAGGTGTGAATGTTTAGATATGAAAGGTTTTTTTTTTTTTTTTTTTTTGAATCTCTGATTTCTAGCTTCTCTTGAAAAAAAATTCAAAATTTGGCAACTGACCCTGTATTTCTGAATATCATTCATTTGCTGGAGTTGAATAGCAACTTTCCCTTTGGAAGAGCATGGGTCCTTCACTTAGCCATGGTCCCCCTCTGTATGGTCTCCCCATTAGACTACCAGCTACATCTTCATAGGTATTTCAGTGAGCAGTCCATAATTAAACCCAAATCCCTCATTCTATAGAAGAAGAGAATGAAATGGAGGGATGCCTTGTCCTAAAGTCACATAGCTTATCAGTGGGAGTCCATTTTAGAGTCCACATCTCCTAGTTCTTATTTCACTATGATTCCTACTCTATTAACGCATCAAGTTTTTCTCTGGCTAGGTAGTCTCTTGAGGACTAGCCCATGGCAATTTCCACTCCCTTCCCAGCTTTTAGTATTGCCAGATGGTACCTACATGGTTTATTGGCTCTGTTGCAACCAAGTTCTCAAAGCTTTTCATGTGGTCCAGATGGTGATCAAAGCTATTCTTCCTTGAACACGAAGGAAACTCTATTGGTCACCAAGTTCAAACTCACTTTTTTAAGAAATTTGGCATAATATAAGACACGTAAAATTCCCCATAAGGTTTCTTTTCATGGAGATTTTTGAGGCCCAAGTGGAATGATGTTAAACAGTGACTATCATACATTTCCTCCCAAAGTGGAAAATTAAATTCAGCTCGCTGAAATGAATACCAGATCACATTTTCAAGCCTTTCCACCCCATATCTATACAGTTGGTCTTTCAACAGAATTTGAACATTGTGTTTGTATTTATCTTTCTTCTGCCTTAAGAAGAAAGTTGTAAGATGATGGTGTTTTTTTCTTTCTTCCTGGTATGAAAATTCACTAAACATTCAAAAGAGGCCAAGTGCTATTAAAAAGTACTGCACTGAAACTAGTTGCCAGTCCAGGTACGATGCCCGATAACGGATGCCTGGGGCTGGTGCACTGGAACGACCCGGAGGGATGGTATGGGGAGGGAGGGGGAGGAGGGTTCAGGATGGGGAGCACGTCTATACTGGTGGCAGATCCATCTCGATGTATGGCAAAAGCAATACAATATTGTAAATTTAAGCAAAATAAAATTTAATTTAAAAAAAGTACTGCACTGTTAGGGAGAGCATAACAGACTCTAGCCCACTCACTCAGAAAGGCTCTTAAAGCCAGAATACAGCTGAATTAAGTTTTTCCTTTCTCCACAACTCCAGCCTTTGCCCTTCTGCCAAATATGATGTGGCTTTAACAATACAGCAGCTAATATTTAAAATAGATAACCAGCAAAGACCTACTGTATAGCACAGGAAACTCTGCTCAAAGTTATGTGGCAGCCTGGATGAGAGGCGAGTTTGAGAGAGGCGAGTATATGTAGGGCTGAGTCCCTTTGCTCTCCCCTTGAAACTATCACAACATTGTTAACTGACTATGCTTCAATATAAAATAAAAAGTTTTAAGAAATTTTTTTAAATTTAAAAAAAAAAAAAGAGCAGCTATGGATTTAGGATAGACAGTGTTAATCCTTAATGTTAAAGATATAATGACCCTGTGGAAATTTGGAAATACTACTAGTTCAATGAAGTATGACTCCTGAGATGAAAATTGTATTTTTTGAGTGTTCCAAACCAGTGAATTCTTTCCTGAATTCATCCCTTTCATTTAATGTCTTGCCAAATACAGCCTATATTAACCATGATACCCTAATAATGGTATGATTATTTTGATTTAAGGCAATGGCACCCCACTCCAGTACTCTTGCCTGGAAAATCCCATGGATGGAGGAGCCTGGTGGGCTGCAGTCCATGGGGTCACTAGGAGTCGGACACAACTGAGCGACTTCACTTTCATTTTTCACTTTCATGCACTGGAGAAGGAAATGGCAACCCACTCCAGTGTTCTTGCCTGGAGAATCCCAGGGACAGGAAAGCCTGGTGGGCTGCTGTCTCTGGGGTCGCACAGAGTCGGACACGACTGAAGCGACTTAGCAGCAGCAGCAGTATATTCATCAGATTATCACTGGTAACAGTTTTGTAACATTTTTCCCCCACTGTACCACTTAGATCACCATGTTTCTAGCCTGTGATAAATCATCTTCTTTGCTGCCTGATGGCCTGCCACATCTTTCAAGTTCTGTGGTGGTTCTCCCCATTGCTAGTACCACTTGCTCAATGTGGTTGGGCTAAGTCATTGTGCAATAGTAAACAAATTCGTGAATCATAGAGTAACCAAGGGTTTGTTTCTTTCTCAAATCACTGTCCAGTGCAGTTGAGATTTCTCTCTTTTGTGTTATGGTGTCATCTTCAATATATCATCTCCAAGTTTGCCTTTATGAATGGTCACGCACTAGATTTTACAAAACAGGCATGAATGTGATATATTACTTCCCTCAATATGTCATTAGCCAGACCCCAGTCTATACTTGAATCTAACCCAACTCTAGGGAACACTAGGATTCTGTTCTTTTTTTAACTGAGTAAAATAAAATAGAACTGGTGACTATATACCAAATCTTGCCATAACATGGATCTAAATATAACAATGCTTTAAACTGTGAATAGTTCTTTTTTTTTTTTTTTTTTAAACAAGAGACTTCTGACCTTCTGACATAGACTTGGAGCTCTATAATTAAGTTTTATGATTTGACAAAGCACATTAGATTATCCAAGGAAAAACGTTTGTTTGAAAGAATCAGAGTCTCAAACATCATTTTCTTGTGATAGGCATCATCAAAACAGAAAGACAAAAGTATTTAAATGTGTATATGGACTTGTTTGTACAGTTCTTCTGTGTATTCCTGCCACCTCTTCTTAATATCTTCTGCTTCTGTTAGGTCCACACCATCTCTGTCCTTTATCGTGCCCATCTTTGCATGAAATGTTCCTTTGGTATCTCTGATTTTCTTGAAGAGATCCCTAGTCTTTCCCATTCTGTTGTTTTCCTCTATTTCTTTGCATTAATCACTGAAGAAGGCTTTCTTATCTCTTCTTGCTATTCTTTGGAACTCTGCATTTAGATGTTTATATCTTTCCTTTTCTCCTTTGCTTTTCGCTTCTCTTCTTTTCACAGCTATTTGTAAGGCCTCCCCAGACAGCCATTTTGCTTTTTTGCATTTCTTTTCCATGGGGATTGTCTTGATCCCTGTCTCCTGTACAATGTCACGAACCTCATTCCATAGTTCATCAGGCACTCTATCTATCAGATCTAGGCCCTTAAATCTATTCCTCACTTCCACTGTATAATCATAAGGGATTTGATTTAGGTCATACCTGAATGGTCTAGTGGTTTTCCCTACTTTCTTCAATTTCAGTCTGAATTTGGCAATAAGGAGTTCATGGTCTGAGCCACAGTCAGCTCCTGGTCTTGTTTTTGCTGATTGTATAGAGCTTCTCCATCTTTGGCTGCAAAGAATATAATCGATCTGATTTCGGTGTTGACCATCTGGTGATGTCCATGTATAGAGTCTTCTCTTGTGTTGTTGGAAGAGGGTATTTGCTATGACCAGTGCATTTTCTTGGCAAAACTCTGTTAGTCTTTGCCCTGCTTCATTCCGTGTTCCAAGGCCAAATTTGCCTGTTACTCCAGGTGTTTCTTGACTTCCTACTTTTGCATTCCAGTCCCCTATAATGAAAAGGACATCTTTTTTGGGTGTTAGTTCTAAAAGGTCTTGTAGGTCTTCATAGAACCGTTCAACTTCAGCTTCTTCGGCATTACTGGTTGGGGCATAGATTTGGATTACTGTGACATTAAATGGTTTGCCTTGGAAACGAACAGAGATCATTCTGTCATTTTTGAGACTGCATCCAAGTACTGCATTTCGGACTCTTTTGTTGACCATGATGGCCACTCCATTTCTTCTGAGGGATTCCTGCCCACAGTAGTAGATATAATGGTCATCTGAGTTAAATTCACCCATTCCAGTCCATTTCAGTTCGCTAATTCCTAGAATGTCAACATTCACTCTTGCCATCTCTTGTTTGACCACTTCCAATTTGCCTTGATTCATGGACCTGACATTCCAGACTGGTTCCAAATAGGAAAAGGAGTACGTCAAGGCTGCATATTGTCACCATGTTTATTTAACTTATATGCAGAGTACATCATGAGAAATGCTGGACTGGAAGAAACACAAGTTGGAATCAAAATTGCTGGGAGAAATATCAATAACCTCAGATATGCAGATGACACGACTCTTATGGCAGAAAGTGAAGAGGGGCTAAAAAGCCTCTTGATGAAAGTGAAAGTGGAGAGTGAAAAGGTTGGCTTAAAGCTCAACATTCAGAAAACGAAGATCATGGCATCTGGTCCCATCGCTGCATGGGAAATAGATGGGGAAACAGTGGAAACAGTGTCAGACTTTGTTTTTCTGGGCTCCAAAATCACTGCAGATGGTGACTGCAGCCATGAAATTAAAAGACGCTTACTCCTTGGAAGGAAAGTTATGACCAACCTAGATAGCATATTCAAAAGCAGAGACATTACTTTACCAACAAAGGTTCGCCTAGTCAAGGCTATGGTCTTTCCTGTGGTCATGTATGGATGTGAGAGCTGGACTGTGAAGAAGGCTGAGCGCCGAAGAATTGATGCTTTTGAACTGTGGTGTTGGAGAAGACTCTTGAGAGTCCCTTGGACTGCAAGAAGATCCAACCAGTCCATTCTGAAGGAGATCAATCCTGGAATTTCTTTAGAAGGAATGATGCTAAAGCTGAAACTCCAATATTTTGGCCACCTCATGCGAAGAGTTGACTCATTGAAGAAGACTCTGATGCTGGGAGGGATTGAGGGCAGGAGGAGAAGGGGACGCCAGAGGATGAGATGGCTGGATGGCATCACTGACTCGATGGGTATGAGTCTGGGTGACCTCCGGGAGCTGGTGATGGACAGGGAGGCCTGGCGTGCTGCAGTTCATGGGGTCGCAAAGAGTCGGACACGACTGAGCGACTGATCTGATCTGATCTGATCTGATCTGATGGACTTGTTTGAAATCTGACTGTTTGTTCCAACAAGAAAGAATCAGATGTATATGAATGTGTCTGAGTGTATCAGTGTGATTACTGACAAGTCATAATCTTTCTCTATCTCAGCCATACATATAACTTTCCAGTAGATTTCTATAAAAATGAATAATTTCTTTGAGTTACTTCTGAATAAATAACTTGGCTGTAGCATTCAGTTCAGTTCAGTTGCTGAGTCGTGTCTGACTCTTTGTGACCCTATGAACTGCAGCACTCCAGGCTTCCCTGTCCATCACCAACTCTTAAACTTACTCGAACTCATGTTCATTGAGTCAGTAACACCATCCAACCATCTCATCCTCTGTTGTCCCCTTCTTCTCCCACCTTCAATCTTTCCCAGCATCAGGGTCTTTTCCAGTGAGTCAGTTCTTTGCATCAGGTGGCCAAAGTATTGGAGTTTCAGCTTCAGCATCATTCCTTCCAATGAATATTCAGGACTGATTTCCTTTAGGATTGACTGGTTGGATCTCCTTGCAGTCCAAGGGACTCTCAAGAGTCTTCTCCAACACCACAGTTCAAAAACATCAATTCTTCAGCACTCAGCTTTCTTTATAGTCCAACTCTCACATCCATACATGACTACTGGACAAACCATATCTTTGACTAGACAGACCTTTGTTGGCAAAGTAATGTCTTTGCTTTTTAATATGCTGTCTAGATTGGTCATAGCTTTTCTTCCAAGGAGCAAGCATCTTTTAATTTCATGGCTGCAGTGATTTTGGAACCCCCCAAAATAAGGTCTGTCACTACTTCCATTGTTTCCCCATCTATTTGCCATGAAGTGATGGGACCAGTTGCCATGATCTTAGTTTTCTGAATGTTGAGTTTTAAGCCAACTTTTTCACTCTCTGCTTTCACTTTTATCAAGAGGCTCTTTAGTTCTTCTTTGCTTTCTGCCATAAGGGTGGTGTCATTTGCATATCTGAGGTTATTGATATTTCTCGTGGGAGTCTGATTCCAACTTTGCTTCATCCAGCCTGGCATTTCATATGATATACTCTGCATATAAGTTAAATAAGCAAGGTGACAACATACAGCCTTGACGTACTCCTTTCCCAATTTGGAACCAATCTATTTATTGTTCCATGTCCAGTTCTAACTTGCTTCTTGACTGTTGCTTCTACAGCTTCTTGGCTGTAGCATTAGATACATATATTCAGATAATGGCCTACTATAGTCAACTACAGTATTGTTCTATTCACCTAGGAGCTTTATTGATTTTGGAGATATTTTATTAAAATTAAAAATTTATATTTGGTAGGTCAATTATCTGAATTATTGACCTGAGGAAGTGTTGCAGTATAATAATTATAAAATGTTAGTCAATGACACAGATAAGAAAATGTATGATCTTAGCCTCAGGGATTGGGATTAAGATGGTGGAGTAGGAAAATCCTGAGCTTATCTTCTTCCACAGGCATACCAAAAGTGCAACTACAGTTGACTTTGAACAATGGGAGTTTGAATTGCCTGAGTCCACTTATAAATGGATGTTTTTCTTTTCTTTTGCAGCCATGCAGTCTGCAAAAGCCATGCCGTCACAAGCCATGCAGTCTGGCTTGTGCGATCTTAGTTCCCCAATCAAGGATGAACTGATGCCCTCAGCAGTGAGAGCATGGAGTCCTAACCACTGGACATCCAGAAAATTCCCTTATATGTGGATATTTTTCAATAGAAAATACTGTGGTATTACACTGTCTGTGGTTGATTGAATCTGAAGATGCAGAGGAATCATGGATATGGAAAACTGACTGTAAATTATATGTGGATTAACCCCTGCTTTGTTAATTCTAGAGAAACTATCTCTGGGAATGACCTGTAAACTAGCAGGAAAGATTCCACAAATAAAGATACAAAGAAGTAGCCACAGTGAGATAGATAGGAAGGGAAGAGACACAGTGTGTTTAATGCCCACAGCCGCTGGTGTGGTGACTCACAAAAAGCAGAAGTATCACAATTGCAGACATTAGCCCTGAAGAGTGAGGCATCAGAGCCCCAAATTGGGCTCTGCAAACCAGGGGTCCTGTAGTGGGAAAACAAAGGCCCAGAACACTTGGCTTTAGAAACCAGTGGGCTGTACATTCAAGCGAGCCAGAGGGGTTTAGGAAACCTAGTCTATGCTTTTTAAAAGGCACACACAGCATCTCATATGCTGAGTCTCAGGTGCAGGGTCAGCAGTTTGAAAGGTGCTGAGTCAGACCCACTTGCTGATCTTGGAGAGCCTCCCAGAGAGACAGGAGGTAACTGGGGCTCCTCTTGGGACTAAGATGCAGACAGCAGCCATTTGTATGATCTCACCGTACTGTGCTGATACTGATGCTGCTGCTGCTGCTGCTAAGTCACTTCAGTCGTGTATGATTCTGTGCGACCCCAGAGACGGTAGCCCACCAAGCTCTGCTGTCCCTGGGATTCTCCAGGCAAGAACACTGGAGTGGGTTGCCATTTCCTTCTCCAATGCATGAAAGTGAAAAGTGAAAGTGAAATCACTCAGTCAAGTCCGACTCTAGCGACCCCATGGACTGCAGCCTACCAGGCTCCTCTGTCCATGCTATTTTCCAGGTAAGAGTACTGGAATGGGTTGCCATTGCTTTCTCTGGATACTGATGCTGGAAGGTACCAATTTGGAATCCCCTCCTGTAGCCTATAAGCACAGTGGCTTGCTTCAACCACCAGCAAGCCTGCAGCAACCACACAAGTTAGGGCCTCATGGCCAACGGGGTTGAGGGTCAGATTAGCCTCTAGCATGCCTACAGTAGAAAGCCCCACCATGACAGAACGGTGCATGCTGTCCACGCAGGGAAACCACTGGAGCATCTAGTTCTGGTGGCCAGAGGGGAGCGTGATGCTGGGCCCCATAAAGCCACTTATCCAAGACTGGGAGATGTAATGGACATACCTAATATTACAAAGAAGAAAGCACAAAGATTTAGACAAAATGAAGAGATAGAAGAATATGTTTCAAATGATGGAGCAAGATACAACCTCAGGAAAAGAACTAAATGAAACACGGATAAGCAGTCTACCTGATAAAGGGATCAAGGTAATGTTCATATAGATGCTCACCAAACTTGGGATAAAGATAGATAAGCACAGTAAGAACTTTAACAGAGTTAGAAAATATCAAAAAGAACCAGTCAGAGCTGAAGAATATGATAACTGAAATGAAAAATAGACTAGAGGAAGTCAACAGTAGACTAAGTGATATGGAAGATCAAATCAGTGATCTGGAAGAGACAGTAAAATCATCCATTGTAAGCAGAGTAAAGGAAAAAGAATTTCACAAAATGTGGATAGTTTAAGGGGCCTCTGGGACAACATCAAGTGTACTAACATTCCCATTATAGGAGTCCCTGAAGGAAAAGAGATTGAAAAAGGCAAAGAAATTATTTGAAAAAATAACAGCTAAAAAATTCCCTAACATGGAGAATGAAACAGACATCCAGGTCCAGAAAGCGCAGAAAGTCCCAAAGAAGATGAATTCAAGGAAGTTCACACCAGGACATTCTAATTAAGATGTCAAAAAATTAAACAGAATCTTAAGAGCAGCAAGAGAAAAACAACAAGTTATGTACAAGAGAACTTCCATAAGAGCATCACTGACTTTTCAGCAGAAACTTCACAGGCTAGAAAGGACTGGCATGATATATTCAAAAGACTGAAAAGAAAAAAGGTACCCAACCTGACAAAGTTATCATTTAGATTTGGAGGAGAGAGAAAGAAATTTACAGATAAGGAAAAGTTAAAAGAGTTCGGCACCACCAGTGTTATAAGAACTGTTAAAAGGGCTTTTCTAAGTGGAAAAGACAAGACACAACTAGAAATAAAAAATTATAAAAGGAAAAATTCTCAGTAATAAAGATAAATATATAGTAAAAGAAGGCAATGGCACCCCACTCCAGTACTCTTGCTTGGAAAATCCCATGGATGCAGGAGCCAGGTAGGCTGCAGTCCATGGGGTCGCTAAGAGTCGGACACGACTGAGCGACTTCACTTTCACTTTTCACTTTCATGCATTGGAGAAGGAAATGGCAACCCACTCCAGTGTTCTTGCCTGGAGAATCCCAGGGATGGCGGAGCCTGGGGGGCTGCTGTCTATGGGGTTGCACAGAGTTGGACACGACTGAAGTGACTTAGCAGCAGCAGCAGCAGTGGATTAATTGCTTAAGAAATTAATAGTAAGGTTAAAAGGCAAAAGTAGTAAAATCAACTATATAATAGGTAGTTGAAGGATATACAAAATAAAAAGATGTAAAAAAAAAAAAAAAAAAGGATATCCATAACATGAAAAATAGTGAATAGACTGAAAAAGGCTTTTAGAATGCATTTAAATGTAGGAGATCATCAACTTAAAATAGGCAGTTATATACATAGGCTGTTTTATAAGAACTTCATGATAACCAAAACCCCAAAACTTAGATATGCAAACAATAAGAAGAAAGGAATCTAAGCATAACACTAAAGATAGTTATTAAATCACAAGGGAAGAGTACAAAAGAGCAAGAATAGAACAGAGAAGAACTATAAAAAAACAACCAGAAAACAATCAACAAAATGGCAATAAGATCATCCCTATCAATAACTACTTTAAAGAAATGAATTAAATGTTCCAGTCAAAAGAAGAGGGTGAATGGATAAAACCACAATACCCATGTGTAATGCTGTCTGTAAGACACTTTAGATCTAAAGTCACACACAGACTGAAAGTGAGAGAATTAAAAAAGGTAATCCATGGAAATGGAAACAAAGCTGGAGTAGCAGTACTTAAATCAGACAAAACCAATGAAATAAAGGAGCACTGTAGTAAGAAACAAAGAGGGGCATTCTGAATTATATAGGGATCAATCCAATAAGAATATTTAACAGTTAACTGCATGTGTACTCAACACAGGAGCACCTAAGTGCATAAATCAAATACTAACAGACATAAAGGGAGAAATTGACAGTAACACACAATAATAGTAGAAGATTTTAGCACCCCAGTTACATAAATGGGTAGATCATACAGGCAGAAAGTCAATAGGTGACATTGGCCTTAAACAACACGTCAGACCAGACTGACATGATAGATGTATACAGAACATTTCATCCAAAAGCAATAGAATACACACTCTTTTCAAGTACACATGGAACATTCTCCAGGGTGTATCATATCCAAGGTCACAACACAAGTCTTAATAAATTAAGCATCTTTTCCGACCACAATAATATGATACCAAACATCAACTGCAAGAAAAAACCCACATGTGGAGTCTAAACACATGCTACTAAAAACCAGTGGATCATTTTAGTGATCAAACTGGAAATCAAAACACACTTTGAGACAAATGAAAGTGGAAGCATAACATTCCAAAATATGTGGGATGCAGCCAAAGCGGTTCTAAGAAGGAGGTTTATAGCAATATAGACCTACATCAGGAAACAAGAAAGATCTCAAATATACACTCTGTACTTAAAGCAATAGAAAAAAAATACAAAGCCCAAAATTAATAGAAGGAAAGAAATTATGAATATCAGAGTAGAAATAAATGATAAAGACTGAAATACACCAGGAAAGAGCAATGAAACTCAGAGCTGGTTCTTTGGAAAGATAAAATTGATAAACTTTTAGCCAGACTAATCAAGAAATATTGTGCTGTTTTTTCACAATAGAGGAAACCATCAGTAGAATGAAAAACCAACGTACTGAATGGGAGAATATATTTGCAGAAGATATATCCAGGTTAAACATTAAAAATACATAAAGAACTTATACCACTCAGTATACAAAAAATGAATAATCTGACTAAACAATGGGCAGAGGATCTGAGTAGACAATTTTCCAAAGAAGTCATCGAGATGACCGACAGATGCATGAAACGGTGCTCAACATTACTAATCATCAGGGAAATGCAAAACAGTGAATTATCGCATCGCTTCTGTCAGAATGGCTTTCATCAAAAAGACAAGAAATAACCAATGTCAGTGAGGATGTGAAGAAAGAGAAACTCTTTGTGTACTGTTAGTGGGGAAGTGAGTTGGTGCCACTATGGAAAACAAAATGGAGGTTCCTCAAAAATTTAAATATAGAACTACCATGTTGTTGCTCTTTAGTTGCTCAATTGTGTTTGACTCTTTTGCAACCTCCTGACTATAGCCTGCTAGACTCCTCTGTGCACGGGATTTCCCAGGCAAAAATACTGGACTGGGTTGCTGTTTCCTTCTCCAGGGTATTTCCCAACCCAGAGATTGAACCTGCATCTCCTGCGTGGGTAGGTGGAGTCTTTACCACCGAACCACCAGGAAAGCAGAATTACCATATGATCCAGCAATTCTGCTCCTGGATATTTACCTAAAGGAAACAAAAACACTAATTAAAAACATATATGCATCTCTGTGTTTATTGCAGCAATATTACAAGAGCCAAGATATGGAAGAAACCTAAGTTCATTGATAGAAAAATGGATAAATAAGATGAGAAGATGTGTGTATGTATATATATGTAAACACACACACTCAGAAATAAAATAGAATGAAATATTGCCATTTATAACAATATGGATGGATCTAGAGTTTCTTATGCTAAGTAAAATAAGTCAAAGTGAGAAAGACAAATACTTTATAATCTACTTATATGTTTTGTTAAAAAAAAAAAAAAACAAAGAAATAAGCAGAGCAAAAACAGACTCGTAGATACAGAGAACGAACAAATGGTTGCCAGAGGGAAAGAAGAGAGGTGCTGGGTGAAATAAGTGAAGGGGATTAAGAAGTACAAACATCCAATTCTTAGATAAGTAAGTCATGAGGATGTAATATGCAGCATAATACATATAGTCAATAATACTGTAATAATTTCACATGGAGACAGATGGCTACCAGATTTATGATGGTGATCATTTAGTGTATTTAAATGTTAAATAAAATTGGGCAGGATTGAGGTTAATTTTAATCTTCAAGAGTTTGAGTGTGTGGGTACAGAATCTTTTCATATCTGAACAGTCAATGTGAAGTTGTAAATATCTGTAACTTTCTAGGACTTGACTTCTTCATCTGTATAGAAAGAAATAATAATAATAAGATATTATTCATGAAGGAGCTTGAAGAACAAAGTAAAATTACCTGTATGCAGTGTATAGTGAGGTACAGTAGGAGAGAGTAAGTATTCTGTTGCTACCATTCCTATGGCGATTCCTATGGCGATGATGACTTGATGGTGTGAAATTGCTCAGTAGTGCCTGACTCTTTGTGAGTCCGTGGACTGTAGCCCACCAGGCTCCTCCGTCCATGGGATTCTCCAGGCCAGAATACTGGAGTGGGTTGCCATTTCCTTCTCCAGGAGATCTTCCTGACCCAAGGATCGAACCCAGGTCTCCTGCATTGCAGGTAGACGCTTTAACCTCTGAGCCACCAGGGAAGCCCGGATGACTTGATGGTAGCAATGGGCAAAGAGTTAAGGAAATGCTTTAGCTACAGAGAAGCATGCATGTAGAATGGTCTTGCTTCCTCTGTTTCCCTCAGAAAAATTGTTACTTTGTCATCATCCATCCTTCTTCCAAGTCTCTTACTGTTTCTACTTCTTGGAACATAAAACTTGTCAATATATTTTCAAAAAAAATATCACTTCCTCCTCTAACCAATACTTTTCTCCTATCTCTTTTCCCTTTAGTTCCTGCCCATTTTGCTGATAATTCTGATGAGTGTTATTTATTTAGGGCTTTGTCTTCTGTTGGTCCTTTGGTGAAAAGCATTGGGAATATAGGAGCTTTTCCTGTTCTAATTGATTGAGGGATCTAGAGGGGAAAACCAGGCAACTCTAACATTTGTCTTTGCTTCTATTTTCCATTCTCTCTTTTAATCATTGTGGGCTTCTGCTTTTCAAATTGATGAGTTATTAGTTTTCCTTTTAAACATATTTTCTTTGTTTCCTAACATCCTCCATGATCAAATATTCTTTATAAGTGAACATTTGCCTAGAAGGATGTATCTTCAGTATTTCTCACTTCCATTCTTTTTTCTCTTTCCTTTTTGCCTCTTCTCTTTTCATCCATGGCCATGTGGCTGCCCTACTCCAGCGGGCAGTTTTCACCCTGAATTTGATGCGAATGGTTTCTACTGTCTTGCAACTATCCTGCCCCTATCTAAGAGTGTTTGTCTTAGTAAAATAACACTCTTGCAGAATTGTATTAAATATTATTACCATAAAAATATAAATGAATTGGAGATTTATATTACAGAGATGTTGGAGAGAGAGTAATATATATATATATATATACATATATATATATATTATAAAGAGATAGAATGTAATTTTATGACCTACGTGCATATGATTACTTTTTGCAGCTAAAATGACAGTAAATCCACCTAATTTCATTTTTTCTCAGCAAGAGAATAAAATTTGAGCTTCTTGCCTTGTGGGTCTTGTTACTATTATATACTTACAGAGTGCCTCCCATCTTGTAGGCAAATTTATTGAAAGTTTATCAATACAGTTGGTGTTTAAAGTAATATTATAGGTCTAGAATGGAGTCGCTTATGCTAAGCTCCACAGCACCAAATTAAGACAATTTAATTACAACTTCTGCTCTCTCAGAAACAGACTCTTAAACTAGTCAGGAATCACCTGATCAGCACTAGTTAGAAAATCTGCCTGACAGACCCCTGCTATTCCCTAAAGGAAAGAAACTTTGGAAGAACCAATCTGCTTTTTGCCTAGTACTGTGTCCTTGTGATACTTCGTCTCTTCTGTCTATATAAGTTTTCCATTTTGTACAGCTCCATTGAGCTCTCTTTATCTGCTGTATTGGATACTGGCTGATTCAAATCAGTATTTGTTCAAATAAACTCTTAAATTTTTAAATATGCCTCAGTAAAGACCCACCTGCCAATGCAGGAGACATGGTTCAATCCCTGGGTCAGGATGATCCTCTGGAGAAGGCAATGGCAACCCACTCCAGTATTCTTGCCTGGGAAATCCCGTGGACAGAGAAGCCTGGCAGGCTACAGTCCATGGGGTCGCTCAGAGTTGGACACGACTTAACATGCATGCATACACACAATTTATCTTTCAGCACTGTGAACCCTACTACCGCTTCAGAAACCATTTTCTCACATGTCTCAGTATGTCTAGAATCCCATGAGTGGTTGCATCACAAGGAATAACAACAGTAATTATTATTTTAAGAGTTACAAGTGGTGCCTTTGGACAGAGCTGTTATTGAGATAACTATAAAAATGACTCATACCCTCTCCAACTTACACACTTGCTTTTTATCAGTGGCAGTTTCAGATGGTTAGTACTATTGCCTTTTCGACCACTTTGACATTTTTGTTTAGAAGTTTGCTAAGATGGTATGCTGCCTGCTCTTTTCAGCTAAGGTCAGTGCAGCTGAATTGCTAGAGTAAGCATTTCAGAAAGTGGTTGAAGATGTTTCCCAGCCTGCAAATGCTTTGTAGAAATCATCCAATCTTGGAAATTTTTTTGGTATGTCAGTTATTTCTATCTCAACCACATTGTCATGGACGTTTTTCTTACCTTTTTTTTTTTAGTGATTAGGAGAACTCAGAGAAAATTTGCCCACTTTATTTTTTATTTTTTTAAATGTATTTTTGACCGTGCTAGGCCTTCACTACAGCACATGGAATTCTTCTAGTTGCGGTGAGTGGGAGGCTACTCTCTAGTTATGGTATGTGGACCTCCCACTCCAGTGGTTTCTCTTGTTTCAGGGCATGGGCTCTAGGGCTGTGGGCTCAGCAGTCGCACTGCATAGGCTTAGTTGCCCCGTGGCATGTGGAATCTTCCCTGAGCAGGGGTCAAACCCATGTTCCCTGCATCAGAAGACAGATTCTTGACCAATGGACCACCAGGAAAGTGCCATTTGCACGCTTTAAATGCACTCCCTGTTTTTTGTATCATTGATGATAATGAAACAAAAGTATAAAAGGAGTTGCATTATCTATAATCTTTCTTTTAAGTTTATTTTATGTTTGTGCGTGCTAAGTTGCTTCAGTTGTATTCGACTCTATGTGACCTTTTGGACTGTAGCCCACCAGGCTCCTCTGCCAATGGAATTCTCCAGGCAAGAACATTGGAGTGGGATGCATGCTCTCCTGCAGGGGATCTCCCCAACCCAGGGATTGAACCCGTGTCTCCTCTAGCTCGTGCAGGCAGATTCTTTATTGCTCAGCCCCTGGGGATTTTCAAGTTTATTTTAGACTTACCTTGATTGTTTTTAGGTCTGGAGTGATAGATTATGTCTGATTTGTATATCCCTGGCATAGATCAAATTTGCATAATCAGGTGTTTGTATTGGTGAGTATTTAAATTATTAATATGGTAAGCAAATATTACTTGAGCACCTACATGTAGGCCCCTTTCCTATAATAAGACTCAAACTTCCATGGACAGTTCCTCCTGATATGTGTGTGTGTGTTGGTTTTTTGTGGTGTGTAAGGTCGTGTAACGGAGAAGGCAATGGCACCCCACTCCAGTACTCTTGCCTGTAAAATCCCACGGATGGAGGAGCCTGGTAGGCTGAAGTCCATGGGGTCGCTAAGAGTCGGACATGACTGAATGACTTCACTTTCTCTTTTCACTTTCATGCATTGGAGAAGGAAATGGCAACCCACTCCAGTGTTCTTGCCTGGAGAATCCCAGGGACGGGGAGGCCTGGTGGGCTGCCGTCTATGGGGTCGCACAGAGTCAGACACGACTGAAGTGACTTAGCATAGCATAGCATAGCATAGCAAGGCTGTGTAAAGATTGACAGCAGCCGATATAAAGGGCATTGATAGAGCTTGAGAGGTCAAATGTCACGGGACTTGAACATAGTAATTGCTTGATGAAGATGATTTCTTCTTCTTTTTTTTTTTTAAATTGTTACTTGAAATGATTCAGGCAGAGTCTTAGAAGAGCAGGGAGCTGAACTGAATTAAATGGCCATATTTCCTGTTTGTTCCCATCATATACCCTTTCCTCTCTCCTTGCTCCAGTTTTGAGAGAGAAAAAGGTAAGAGCCTGATAAGGAGGGAGGAGCAGACTATACAGGAGTAAAAAGCTAGGCAAGGAGGCCAAGTTAGGTGACAGAGGGAAGATGATAGAGGCTAACACAGTACAAGAAAAAGGAGTAACATAAGGTAATAGATATGGGAAATTTAGTAGCTCAGAATAGTAATTCTCTTCTGTGGAGAGGATGTGAGCTAATATTTAATGACTATCTACTCTCTGGGCTACCAGCTTTTCAAAGTTAAAATCAGAACTATTTTTTGAAGTAGTCATTATTCCCATTTAATGTGGACAACCAATGCTCAGAAAGGGTGTGGGATCTGTCTTTGGCCATATGCGTGCACAATGAATATTTGTGAGGAGGACTTTTTCCACTCTAAAGCCTCTGTGATTTCCACTACATTCATGCCAAGCCCTTAGAGAATTAAGAGATGAAAATAAGTCTCTAAGTGACTGTTTTGTTTGTGAAATGTTGTCATAGCAGCCAACAGTATTTAAACAATGGATGAAACATAATTAGATATATAAAAGTATTACCTTTTGATAAATAATAGTGATTCTAGTCTCCTGGGCTTCCCTGGTGGCTTGATTGATAAAGAATGTGCCTGCAATGCAGGAGACCCAGGTTTGATCTCTGGGTTGGGAAAATCCCCTGGAGAAGGGAATGGGTACCCACTCCAGCATTGACTGGAGAATTCTATGGATACATGAGCCTGGTGGGCTACTGTTCATGGAGTCGTAGAGTCAGACACCACTGAGCAACTAACACACGCACACACGCACACACACACACATAAGTCTCCTATTTCATTACACAAAGACTAACAATATGACAAGGGCCTCAGAATCTTACTTGTTTTGTCAAGAGAACACTTGAAACATCCACACTTTTTAAGGCATCATCTCCCTGGCAGATGCTGTGATGGGTTCTTGGACCACGGACTCACAGTGCAGGCTGGTATGGCGTGACTTAGGGGTCCCTGAACTCCTCATTCTCACTTTCTTCTCCTCCCCCAGCTAGGTCCTTTTGGGACCCGCTGCCTAATCTGTTTATCGTAGTGTATGAATACTACCCCTTTCTCTAAGTGACAAGATATGGGGAAGTTGGAAATTGCTGGCTTTAAATATTAATACCACCAGACCTAACTCTCTCTAGTAAGGTAAACATGAAATTCTGTAGGCAGACCCCAGATCTGGCTGAGTGCGAGGATGGGCTGAGGTTCTAGGTTGCGAGAATTTCCATCGTGTCTCACTCTTTTGACCCGGTGGACTGTAGCCCGGCAGGCTCCTCTGTCCATGGGGTTTTCCAGGCAAGAATAGTAGGTTGACATTTCTACTCCAGGGGATCTTCCCGACTTAGGGATCAAACCCCATCTTTTGCGTCTCCTGCATTGGCAGGCAGATTCTTTACCACTGTGCCACCTGGGAAGCGAGAGGTTCTACATTAAGAATCTATTATTGTATCAGAGTACTATAAGCGGAACCAAGCCAAATCAATCAATATCTATAGACTGTTGATAGGCAAACATGGAGAGTTTTAGTTCCTAAATCCAAGAGGTTGACTTTATTGTGAAAAGATAAATGTATTGGTTGCCCTTTCCCAGTGTCCTTAGGGCTGAATATTTGCCTTTTAATTCTAAAGTGATAGATTTAAGGACCTTCTGGACTAAAACATCATGCAGTTCACTGCTCTATAATTTTCTTTGATTAAATCCAGGAGTTTGATGTTCATTCTTAAAAATGCACACATTTACCATTAAACACGCAGTTAATTCTATGAAGGCTGAAATCCATCAAACTATTGCTTCAGGTGAAATTGTCTAAAATAAGGTGGCTCCAAGGAGTATGAAAAAAGCAATGAGACCTTGACTTGTCCAGACAGATATTCTGAACCACGTCCTGCAGCCTATGAAGTCAAGTGCTTACTTCCTCACAGAGGGCAGTTTTTCACTGGGATTTGTTTTTTGGCCTGTCTTCCCTGTGTGGATATTTCTGTTGTAGAGTGTTTTGGCTGTTGGTTTAAATTAGTCCATGCTTTAAGGAACGTCGTAGAATTTCTGGAATTTCTGAAATTCTTTGGAATGCTCTGGCTATTTGCAGGAATGTTCCTGCTTCCAGCTTGATTGTTTTGCTGACAGGTGCTGACTTTTGCCAGGTTTACAACTTCCTTTAATGCTAGAAAAACCAGAATATGTTATTCTCAAATCATAGTAACAGGTAACGTTCGCTCAGCACTACTTTAAATTCTGCCTAACTGGTTTAATCCTCATGAGAAGCTTTTGCTCTAACTCCTAATATGATCTCTTTGCAGATGAAGAAACCGAGGCTTTGAGAAATGGTTCAGTTGGCCTGGGTGACTGAGATAACAAATGTTGGAAGATTCAGTGGTTGGTCTTCTCTGCTACCTGAGCTTGAGCTGGCAAATTTTCAAGCTTTATTCATGTTTGGATTCATGGAGGAAGTCATGTATAAACCTGTCATTTGTTAATTCTCCTGAGAAGCTAGTGATTCTTGTTAGTGGCTTGTGTTTCTGTGTTCCTTGGTGGCTGGGTGCCATGGCATATCTGACTGTATCTTTTAGAATGACTTTAATGCTCTGCTTACATATGTTAAGCCTGTAATTTCACCCCCGCTGGGGATGCTGTCTCCTTCTCGTGACATCCTTCCTTTCACTCATCCATGCCCAGTCCAGCTGTTACCTTTATTTTGACACTTCTTCTGAATTCCCAACACTGGGTCAGTCTCTCCCCATTCTTTGCTGTTAACTCTTTTGGGCTTCCCTTGTGGCTCAGCTGGTAAAGAATCCGCCTGCAATGTGGGAGACCTGGGTTTGATTCCTGGGTTGGGAAGATCCCATGGAGAAGGGAAACGCTACCCACTCCAGTAATCTGGCCTGGAGAATTCCTTGGACTGTATAGTCCATGGGATTGCAAGGAGTCAGACGTGACTGAGTAACTTTCACTTAACTCCTTTAGAGCAGTTATCAAGCTACTGTATAATTGTTAGCATTTATATCTTTTTCCTCAATAGGCTCAAATCTGTTTGAGGCAAAGGTGTTATCTATTTATCTTATATTCTCAGCATGAAGCACAGTTGGGAATATATTCATAGACAGAAAAATGGTAGGGGGGGTGGTCAGGAAAATGGGATAAATGAGAGGAATTACAAATTACTGTCATTTAGTGAGATCTGAAAAATGATATCTCATTTTTATTATTCAGCAAAACACTTGAGTTGATAGTCTGTATTCCTAACATAGAAGAGCTAGTGAATAATTAATAGGATACAAGTTTGGGCAGGTCTGAAGCTTCTACAACTTTGGGAAACCCTCCTTAAAAATCTTTGCACAGGCTTACAAACACAAAAGTATGTAAAAAGTAAATATTTATTACAAACAGAAAATTGTGAGAATGTATGAATTAACAAAATCTGAGAAATATGGCAAAAATTATAAATGTCAAAAACTGTGTTCAGTTTTATAACTTGTTCCTCATAATGTCATATCACTATTAGGATTGATGTCAAATTTTAGAAGACCTCTATCAAGTTTCATTCATATATGAGCTATATGGAATAGAGGAATTTTCCAAAAACTAGCTGTATCTTCATGTTACAATGCTGAATGAGTTGGCAAAACAGGTAGTAGATGATAAAAAGAAGGAAGTGGATGTTGAGTGGAAAACTGGAGACAGTGGGTATAGAATATACACTTGAGATTTTTATACAGTAAAATGGTAGAAGAAAGATGAATAGGCTTGAATGATAAACTGGGTGGAAAAAGGCTGTTTGCATTTATAAGAGAGTTGCTTGAAGTCAGATTTGGAAATCTGTCTTACACACTCTATATTGTGTCTGATATAACCATGCCAGGGGGTGGTTTGTGGGAAAGTGTTAACCTGGCCTCAACCACCAGTGTGTAGAAATGTTCCCTGTGATTACTCAGTGTGCACATGTCAATCATACATTTAGATGAGTCAATATTTTAAGTTATGCAACTTGTACCCATCTTTCAGGGGAATTTTAATAATATTTTCTATTAATGGATCACTTCCTTTTTTGAGGTATGTTCACATCCATCATCTGACTGGAGCATACTTGTTAAATTATTTATAAATAAATAAGTTATTTACAACATATAAGAAGGAGAGATGAAATCTTAAATATTTTATAGATGCCAAGTGAACATTTAGAAATTTTCAGTTATCAAAAAATTCAGGTTATCAATTCTGGGAACTGAATGAAGGAAATGGCATTGAAAGCACCTTTCCTGACTTGACAATATGGAGCTGAAGGAACAATGTGGGTATTTGTGGGGAATTTTTAAGTCATTTCTGCTGCAGTATGCCATGTATTTCCCTTCCTCTTCTGTATCTCTTACAGAAGGTTCAGAAAAACAAAATTTATCATTCCAATGTTTGTATTTGTTTTTATTTTTTCCTCCAGTTTTATTGAGATGCAATTGACATACAGCTCTGTGTAAGTTTAAGTCATATATCATGATGATTTGATTTAAATACATTAATAAATGATTATCACAATAAGTTTAGTGAATGTCCATCATCTCATACAAGTATAGAATTAAAGATAGGAAAAAAAAATTTTTTTCTTGCAGTGAGAATGCTAAGGATTTACTATCCTAAAAGCTTTCATATATAACAGATAGTAGTGTTAATAGTATAATTGCATTATACATTACATCCCTAGTATCTATTTCTTATAAATGAATGCTTGTACCTTGTAACCACCTTCATCACTGTATAAAGATAGTTCCCATGTTTTTATATCAGAGGATCTTTAGAGGAATCATGATTACGTTTTGGTGTGAATGACAATCATTCAGATAGTGAGTTAAAATGAAGATTCCAGTTCAGTAGAAGCAAGATGGGATGGGGAACTGAGAGCAGTGTTGAACCCTGCATCTAGGTGGGCATGGGATGAGGGTTGGAGGAGGAGAACAGGGACAGAGCCAATGTCTGGATTTCACTTATTTCCCCTTTGATTTCTTCAGTGGTTGTATCTTCAGTGAAGTGATTTCTCCATTGGTTGTATAATAGCACATTGTTTATTCTCCACATTTTTGTGTTTTTTACAGTTTTTTTCTTATGTTGATTTCTAGTCTCATAGCATTTTCTGTGGTCAGAAAAGACACTTGATATAAATTTTCTCAAATTTACTGAGGTTTGTTGAGTGGCCTGTATGTGGCCTACCCTGGAGACTGGTTCAGACACACTTGAAAAGAATGTGTATTCTGCTGCTTTCAGGTAGAATGCTGTATAAATATTAAGTTCATCTGGTCTAATGTGTCATTTAAGACCAGTGTTTCCTTATTGATTTTCTGTCTGGATGATCTGTCCCTTGATGTAAGTGGGGTATTATAGTCTCTTTCTACTACTGTGTAACTTTGAATTTCTCCTTTTAGGTCTGTTAATATTTGCTTCGTGGTGCTCCTGTGTTAGGTTATGAATACTCCTATGTTTACATATCCTAAATAAATATATATTTATTTTAGGAACCTGAGGCTTTGAGAAATTAAATGCCCTTTGTTCACTTACAGCTGCTAGTAGAAGGTGGCTCTGGGACATGAATTAGTCTTCAGGCCTCCAGTCCCACTCTGTCTCTGTAACTGTGCCCTGAGAGATGGTGTACCCATGCGGCTAAGAGTGGGGAGTTTGAGAGTCAGGTTCCCTGGGTCTGAATCTTAGTTCTTCCACTTATTAACTGTATTACCTTGGGCAAAATCGCTCACCTCTGCATGCCTCTGTTTCCCCGTTGGAAAATGGGTATAATTTGTCATAGAGTTAAATAAGTTACTGTTGCACCAGGCAACCATTTGTAAAATAATTAAGAAACTCCTCCGTCATGGCCTATGATGTAAACAGCAGTCTGCTTACCTGTTAGTTTGCCCTGAGTGTGTATTGCCCTTCAGCCTCCTCCAGCCTGCATCCTTGCCCATGATGTGGATACGTATGCTGTTTCCCCAGCACGGACTTCACTGAATCATGTCTGTCCACCTTAAGAGCTCCAAGAGAGGATAGAGCAGCCCAGTTACACGCAGGCAGTAGCTCTCTTTTATGCAAAGCAGGCAACCTGAGGAGGAGGCATTCTATCTCATTCTATTGCATTGCCCTAGCTTATATCTACAGAGTTATCCAGGTTATAGTTTTTAAATCTTCTGGTAGGAAACAATTGAAATTATTACCCAGGCAAAGGACAAAATTGGATTTTGTCCTTTGGATCTTCTAATAGTCTACTGTAATTGGCCAGGAAATTTGTAGCAGATTTTGCAAATCTGTAGTGATTTGCACTATGATTGCAAAATCATTCCCCCCACTTTTTTTTTTTTTTTCAGTATTTTTAGAGGAAAAAATATTCTTACTTGCCAAATGTAGCTAGACGTTTTTTCCCTGGTAGTATTTGTTAAGGCAAAACAGATAGACATTTAAAAACTGAGGCTTTTCTCTCTGGTAGTATACAGCACCCAACTCAAGTACTCTTGCCTGGAAAATCCCATGGACGGAGGAGCCTGGTGGGCTGCAGTCCATGGCGTCGCTAAGAGCTGGACATGATGGAGCGACTTCACTTTCACTTTTCACTTTCATGCATTGGAGAACGAAATGGAAACCCACTCCAGTGTTCTTGCCTGGAGAATCCCAGGGATGGGGGAGCCTGATAGGCTACCATCTATGGGGTCACAGAGAGTTGGACATGACTGAAGTGACTTAGCATAGCATAGTATACAGCAGCTCTCAATTGCCTTGTTATATTTGGCTGGTTTTCCTTTGATAGCCTGTGACTTCACACTAGACATGGGTGTTGCCAGCAGCTGTTAGCCATCGGGTGGGGCAGAAAGGCCTCCCAGCAGCTGGGTGTTGTCACTTGTCTTTCTCTTGTGTCACAAAGGTAGCACTGATGAGAATGTGTTCGTAGACTTTTTCTATTGGAAGCCAAGGCAAGCTGCAGGCAAGCTGCAGCTCACTGGGCTATAAAGGGCAGTGGGGCAAGCTTGCTTACACCCACTGCTGACGTGCAAATCAGAGTACTGGTTCTGCAGACAAATATGTCAATATTTATGTATACATAGTACGAATCCATGCATAGTACTTAATACAAAGTATGTGTTAATAACCCTTAAGAATGTGCACTATCTGATTTGGAAATTCCATTTCTAGGAATTTTTTTATATCTAAGGAAATACTTAGGCAAAGTATGTAAACAAGGATGTTTATAAAAGCGTTGTAACTGCAAGAAATTGTAAACAACCCGACTATTTCTGAACAGCAGATTGACAAGTGACTTATGGTGCATTAACATATGGATTGTCAGGCAGCTATTTAAAACCATGGTATGGAATTTAATTATTCTATGTACTGTATATAAAAATATATTTATTATATGTTGCTATGGGGAAAAGGACTATAGTTTGATACATTTAAAATGTGCATATTTACTTCCATATGGAGTTTTATTTGCTTAGAAAAAGAAAATATAAACAACAGAGTATTACAAATCACTATCTCAGAATGTGGGATTTAGGGATGATTTTCATTTTCTTATTTTAATTAGTTAATTTTGTAAAATTTTCACACTAATAACATGTTTCTTGCGTAATAAAAATGATTAGGAGGAATGGTTTGTCTATAAAAAAGAAAGTGTTACAAAGTATTCTACCATATATCTCTATTTAGAAATGTTTATACATTTTGACTCTGTGCTAACAACATTTGACTGTGTGGATCACAATAAACTGTGGACAATTCTGAAAGAGATGGGAATACCAGACCACCTGGCCTGCCTCTTGAGAAACCCATATGCAGCTCTGCTGCTGCTGCTGCTGCTAAGTCGCTTCAGTCGTGTCCGAGTCTGTGCGACCCCATAGACGGCAGCCCACCAGGCTCCCCTGTCCCTGGGATTCTCCAGGCAAGAACACTGGAGTGGGTTGCCATTTCCTTCTCCAATGCATGAAAGTGAAAAGTGAAAGTGAAGTCGCTCAGTCGTGTCCGACTCTTAGCGACCCCATGGACTGGAGCCTACCAGGATCCTCTGTCCATGGGATTTTCCAGGCAAAAGTACTGGGGTGGGGTGCCATTGCCTTCCCCGATATGCAGGTCAGGAAGCAACAATTAGAACTGGACATGGAACAACAGACTGGTTCCAAATAGGAAAAGGAGTACGTCAAGGCTGTATATTGTCACCCTGTTTATTTAACTTACATGCAGAGTACATCATGAGAAACGCTGGACTGGAAGAAACACAAGTTGGAATCAAGATCGCCAGGAGAAATATCAATAACCTCAGATATGCAGATGACACCACTCTTATGGCAGAAAGTGAAGAGGAACTAAAAAGCCTCTTGATGAAAGTGAAAGTGGAGAGTGAAAAAGTTGGCTTAAAACTCAACATTCAGAAAGCGAAGATCATGGCATCCGGTCCCATCACTTCATGGGAAATAGATGGAGAAACAGTGTCAGACTTTGTTTTTCTGGGCTCCAAAATCACTGCAGATGGTGACTGCAGCCATGAAATTAAAAGACGCTTACTCCTTCGAAGGAAAGTTATGATCAACCTAGACAGCATATTCAAAAGCAGAGACATTACTTTGCCAACAAAGGTTCATCTAGTCAAGGCTATGGTTTTTCCTGTGGTCACGTATGGATGTGAGAGCTGGACTGTGAAGAAGGCTGAGTGCCGAAGAATTGATGCTTTTGAACTGTGGTGTTGGAGAAGACTCTTGAGAGTCCCTTGGACTGCGAGGAGATCCAACCAGTCCATTCTGCAGGAGATCAATCCTGGAATTTCTTTGGAAGGAATGATGCTAAAGCTGAAACTCCAGTATTTTGTCCACCTCATGCGAAGAGTTGACTCATTGAAGACTCTGGTGCTGGGAGGGATTGAGGGCCAGAGGAGAAGGGGACGCCAGAGGATGAGATGGCTGGGTGGCATCACTGACTCGATGGATGTGAGTCTGAGTGACCTCCGGGAGCTGGTGATGGACAGGGAGGCCTGGTGTGCTGTGATTCATGGGGTCGCAAAGAGTGGGACACGACTGAGCGGCTGATCTGATCTAACAGCATTTCACTGTGTCAAATGGAAAAGAGAGAAAGATGGCTTCCTTCTGAGCTGAAATCCCCTCACAGAACTGAAATTCCTCTAGATCTGTTATTTTGTTGATTTTAACAGAAATGGCTCTCCATAAAATTAGACTTCTGTTGAGTTAGCTCATGGGCCCTGTGTCATTACACTCTTAAATCTATGCTACAAAATCCAGAAGGATTGACAGTCTTCAATGCATTCACAGTATACATACAGAACCCTAATGAAATAAAAAATAAACCCAAACCTGATATGTACACTTGGCCCATATTTTCCTTGGAGAATATTCTAAAGAAATATCATTAGTGCCCAAGATTTCATGGCATTGTGTTAGCTTATTTGTGCCCTGTGCCATTTACATTATTGTATGTCTTTATCTGCAACTTTATGGTCATGTTCTGAATAATCCTTTGGATGCCAAGGATTTTTATTGAGTGCTTTCTCAGGTTGGATTTTAATGTTGTTTCTATAAGGAAGAATGTATGTCATCATGTTAAGTTAGCTAACCAGATTTTAAATATGTTTCTGTAATTGACAGCTGTGTGATCTGGCATGATTATAATTATGATGATGATGTAATAGAAGGTGTAATCATAGTAGTACTATGTAGTAGTACTATGATAACTACTACGTAGTAGTAGTAGTAAGAGTAGATATTAGTAGTAACTACTGTGCTGCACTGGCTACTACTATTAACAGTAAATTTGCAATTTACTAGTAGCAATTTGATCTATGGATCCACGATTGATGTAAGGAGCCATCCTCAATGCTTTATATCCACTGTCTTATTTAATCCTGAAATCTCCCTGATAAGTAGATATTACTATTATAATTAGACAGGTGAAGAAATTGAACTTTAGGAAAATTGAGTAATCTGTACAAATGACACAGTTAATCAGTGGCAGAGATAGGGATCAAGCCCAGATTGTAAGTTACTTATCCTGTATTTTTTTTCAGATATGCACACTATCTTCTTAAATCTCTCATACTCCTCTGGTCTTTAGTTTGCTGTTACTAAGTCGTGTCCAACTCTTGGAGACCCTGTGGACTGCAGCATTCCAGGCTTCCCTGTCCTTCACTATCTCCCAGAGTTTGCTCAAATTCATGTTCACTGATGCTATCCAAACATCTCATCCTCCACTACACCCTTTTCCCCCTGCCCTTAATCTTTCCCAGCATCAAGGTCTTTTCCAATGAGTCGGCTCTTCACATCAGGTAGCCAAAGTATTGGAGCGTCAGCTTCAGCATCAGTCCTTCTAATGAATATTCAGGATTGATTTCCTTTAGGATTGACTGGCTTAATCTTACTGTCCAAGGAGGGCTCTCAAGAGACTTCTCCAACACCACAGTTCAAAAGCATCAGTTTTTCAGCACTCAACCTTCTTTATGGTTCAACTCTCACTAGTTTACCATTAATTAAATGAGTATGTTAGGCTAAGAAGCAGTAGTTAGGGTTTCCTGTAACTTTAACATTCTCTCAGTCTATATGCATTGCAGTAGAGAACTGAGGTCATTAAATGGATAAAACCAAATTGCCTGGGTTTGTAGCTTGGCTTTACCCTTTGCTAGTTTTGTGAGCTTACCTATCTGTGCTTCTGTTTGCTCATCTGTAAAATGAAGCCTGTAAGAACTGCTCCATAAGATAGCTGTGGGGACTGAAAGAGACAATATATGTATGTACAGTGTCTGACACAGAGAAGATGTTTTATGAGTGAATTCTGACCTTTGCATATTTTCTCATATATATGATAGAAAATCTAATATCCTTTCCTTTTGAGTCCGATTCTTTCATATCCTGAATCTTTGATTCAGTACGGCTCCAAACAATTTCAGGTTCTAGGGTGGCCAGTTCATCAAGGATGTCAAGAAATTTTCCAGTTTGAGCCCTGAAAGTCCCATCCCAGGAACTCTTAAGTACCAGAAAACTGGGACAGCTGGTCACCCTACTTTTAAGTCTCTAGCCTGAGTCTCCAAGGTCCCAACGTGCAGGGCTTATCTGTCTCTTTTTTCATCTTTCCATTTCCAGTAGCCTTGTCTCTCCAGACCATGTGGGAAAACATCAGAAATCCATGCATTCATAAATGTCTTCCCTGCTTCACATCTGCATGTGTTTTCAAAGTGCTTAAGTCAAAGCACAGGAGAAGGAAATGGCAACCCACTCCAGTTTTCTTGCCTGGAGAATCCCATGGACAGAGGAGCCTGGTGGGCTATAGTCCATAGGGTCACAAAGAGTCAACATGACTGAGTGACTATCATGCACACACACACACACACACACACAAGTCAAAGCACTGTAGAACTTTTTAGCAGAAAGTTCCCTTAGAAAATGTCTTAGCCTAATTTTGAGGTATGACTAGACATAGTCTAGTTCAGTTGAGTTGCTCAGTCATGTCCGACTCTTTGCGACCCCATGGACTGCAGCATGCCAGGCCTCCCTGTCCATCATCAACTCCCAGAGTTTACCCAAACTCATGTCCATCAAGTCAGTGATGCCATCCAACCATCTCATCCTCTGTTGTCCCCTTTTCTTCCTGCCTTCAATCTTTCCCAGCATCAGGGTCTTCTCAAATGAGTCAGTTCTTTGCATCAGGTGGCCAAAGGATTAGAATTTCAGCTTCAGCATCAGTCCTTCCAATGAACACCCAGGACTGATCTCCTTTAGGATGGGCTGGTTGGATCTTGCAGTCCAAGGGACTCTCAAGTGTCTTCCCCAACACCACAGGTCCAGATAACTGTAATAGCATGAGGAAGGAGACAAAGCTCAACCCATCCATTAGTGCAATGGTGTTCCTGGAGGCCAAAGCCAGGTGAAAAGAAAAGATGGTCCAGATTATGGTATCTGAAGCCTCTGGTGATAAGGAATAAGTGGTAGCCTTGATTGGGAGGAAGCAGCAAAAACACCAGGCAACTGATTGTTCTCATAGCTAAGTGTCAGATGGTAAAAGATAACTCAGGGGCGATGATTCTCAGTTTCATGTGGGGCAGGCAGGCCAGTTCATCAGAAAGGGGGATTTTAGCCACAGAACATTTCAGGACTAGACTTCCAGCTAGGGGGTCACAGAACTGATCTTATGAGGGGGACCAGAGTTTTAGGTAGCTTGTAGGCAGGGAGTCTAGAAGGACTAAGACAACATCCGAATTATGTGGACTAAGATACAAGATGGAGACTGTGTCTTAATAGAAAGGTGACATTCACTGCTCAGACTTGGGACGCTAAGCCACTGTGAGAAGATCAAGAAGGGTGATTTGGTGCTGAGTTCCAGAATCTTTAACTCTGTCTCCTCAATTTTAATTCCTGCCTAATGTTAGGATTGGCACCAAAGTAGTGGTTCTCATTCTTTACTGTGATTGGGAATCAGTTGGAGTATTTACAAAAATTAACTTTGAATGATTGTTAAATGACTCATTCGTAATGATTCTGACCCACTAGCTTTGTGATTTGTCCAAGGACTGTGTGTTGTTTATATGGCCACACCCCACCGCACGGTTGGCTACTGCTGCTGCTGGTAGGTCACTTCAGTCGTGTCTGACTCTGTGCGACCCCATAGACGGCAGTCCACCAGGCTCCGCTGTCCCTGGGATTCTCCAGGCAAGAACACTGGAGTGGGTTGCCATTTCCTCCTCCAATGCATGAAGGTGAAAAGTGAAAGTGAAGTTGCTCAGTTGTGTCGACTCTTGGTGACCCCACGGACTGCAGCCTACCAGGCTCCTCTGTCCATGAGAGTTTCCAGGCAGGAGTACTGGAGTGGGGTGCCAGGGTTGGCCAATGTGAGGAACGAGGCACTAGAAGATTCATAGATGCCAACTCCAGAGGCAGGAACTGAGGTGCAGGCTGTGATCCCCCTCCACCGCACATGCCTTATTTGTCTCTCTGAACCTGAGGCCCAGATCCAGGACCAAACCCCACAGCTCCTGGTGTTGATTTGGCTGCTCTGTTGGTTGTGTGTAGGATTCCATGTCATATATAAACAGTATCTTTTGTTTCCTTCAGGTTGTCTTAAATATCTGCTAAGGCAATATGGGAAATAGATGGGGAAACAGTGGAAACAGTGTCAGACTTTATTTTTCTGGGCTCCAAAATCACTGCAGATGGTGACTGCAGCCATGAAATTAAAAGACACTTACTCCTTGGAAGGAAAGTTATGACCAACCCAGACAGCATATTCAAAAGCAGAGACATTACTTTGCCAACAAAGGTGCATCTAGTCAAGGCTATGGTTTTTCCTGTGGTCATGTATGGATGTGAGAGCTGGACTGTGAAGAAGGCTGAGCACCAAAGAATTGATGCTTTTGAACTGTGGTGTTGGAGAAGACTCTTGAGAGTGCCTTGGACTGCAGGGAGATCCAACCAGTCCATTCTGAAGGAGATGAGCCCTGGGATTTCTTTGGAAGGAATGATGCTAAAGCTGAAACTCCAGTTTGTCCACCTCATGCGAAGAGTTGACTCATTGGAAAAGACTCTGATGCTGGGAGGGATTGGGGGCAAGAGGAGAAGCGGATGACAGAGGATGAGATGGCTGGATGGCATCACTGACTCGATGGATGTGAGTCTGAGTGACCTCTGGGAGTTGGTGATGGACAGGGAGGCCTGGCATGCTGCAGTTAATGGAGTCACAAAGAATCGGACACGACTGAGCAACTGATTTGATCTGATCTGAAGGCAATATGCCTTGTTGCATATTCCCCTTTGTCTCTGGGAATCCTGGGATTTTGGTTTGTTCCTAATAAGGAAGTTTCCTCATAACTCTTGCTTGGAGGCACACACACACAGGCGCAAAAATGCCATGAACATATCTGTCAACAAATTTTTCTTTACAACCATCTGGCAATCTTCCAATTCTCTGACAGCCTAAACTTAAGCCAGATTCTCCCTAGAAATATGAGCTGGACTCTTCCTAAGCTTGGTTTGTAACAGAGGGAGGTTGATCCAGCAGAACAGAGTCAGGACAACTTGGCAAATACATGTAGCGCTTGGTTTTTTTTTTTTTTTTTTTTCTTTTAGATTTTCTAAATGTGGACTCTGAATGCACAGGTAATCTATTTGAAACTTGGAGATCAAGGAGTGAAGAGGGCCAAGTGCAGTTTTAAGGAGTGACTTTAAGAAATCCCGGCTGTTGTGTAGATTAAAGTTAAGAACAGTTCTGGTTTCCAAGAGCTAAGTCTGACACATGTGTTCTTAATTTGGTTATAAAGCTGAGCGATGCTGATGAGGTTTGAAAGGTAGGAAGGAATGCGGTGTTATATATGATGACGTTGGATTTGCACAACTAAGAGTTTATTTTTAATAATGAAAAGCCAGCATGATTAAAGTCCGTACACAATTAGCTTGTACCTTGTGAGAGACACAGAGGAAAGCATAGTTCTTGAGACCTCCCAGCCTTTTTAAAATGTAAAGAATTTTGGAGCGATACAGTAAAGTTTCCTAAACTAAATAATCCCAGTAAGAGTAAATATTATGCGAGACATGCAGCTTTGAAAGCAGCCTATAAGTTCTGAAATTCTCATGTGGTTTCCACATAGGTTGAAAAACAAGTGATTTTATTAAAATGTACTCTATTATTAACAATGTCCAAAAGCCACATCTTCATATTTGCCAAGCATATAATGGAGGAAAAATGTGTTAATCTTTTAATGTGCTTAGGATATTTTTTCCACTTTTCTGTTACTCTCTCTCTTTCTCATTTGGTGGGTAATTTTCAAGGGGAACATTACTTTGGAATAGGCTACAAGGTCAATTGAGACTCATACCTTTAAAGATAAAGGAAGCTACAAACAGCTTCATCTCTTAGATACACAGTGAGATATGTGTATAACACACACGCACATACACATTTTATTATCCTGGGAAATCAAAGGTCTCTTACTGATCAAAAATAATCTCTAGCTCTTTACTGGATGAATATAAATATGCAATTGTGCTTTAATGGCTATTCAATCTGATTAGAGAGGGTTATAAGTATTTCCAATAGAAGAGCCACTTTATTAGAGAGTAATTAAAAATCTTGTATTTAATTCTACTCAATTAGTTCCATGCTGTTCAACTAAAAACATTTATGAAACTTGTCCCAGGCAAAGTATGGGGTAGCTGCTAAGGATACAAAGATACAAGAGGCTTTTGCCTTTAATGGGTACTGAATCTAACGAGGAAAATGGACACACCAAGAGCTAAAAGTAAGTTATCTATTTGCAACATTAATAAAATGCCACATTCATGTAATGTTCATGGGTCCTAGGGACTCATTTTACTGGGAATTCACTAAAGAATGAGTAAAATTTCAGTAGATGGATTTATTGATCCAGTAGATTAAAGTATAGTATCCAGGGGAATATATAGATAGCTACAGATACGATGCACAGGGTAGAGGTGATAAAAAAATCAACTTGATCCTTTTGATCGGAGGGAGAGTTTAACATATCAGGGTATCCTGAGTGTGGGATTAGGACAGCTGTTTCAATTAAAGGAAAGACAACTCATAGGCACCATAGGTGCAGGGTAGGAGATGTATTATGGAATCCTACTACATCATTCTTTAGTATTCTTTATTGAATTCAACTCACCAATCTTCAGGAAGAGCCTACTCTATGCTGGGCTCAAGACTCAGGGTACAAGTAATCCACAAGCAAGAAAGTAAGGGAGACAAGCATGTAAAGAAATAAAACAGAGTAGAGGACAAAGTTCATGTTTTAAGATATGAGAAACTACTGTGAAAAAGAACTCCAAATCCTGGCTTAATACAGAGAAAATATATTTCTTGTTTATGTAAAATCTAGTGCTGACGACCCAGAATGGGCAGCTCTCCTGGCTGGCTTCCCTCCAAGCAATGAGTCAGAGGCTGGGGCTGCTTCTACCTTGTATCTCCACCATCTTGTACTGTAGAGGTCACCCTGCGGTTACCCAGCGGGTGGGTGGAGGGAGCAATTCATGGAGGATATTCAGATTTCTTCCTGGATGTGGATGTCACTTACATCCACATTCCATTGTCAAGAACCGGATACATGGCTCCACCTTGATTCAAGGCAGCTGGAAAATTGGCAGCTGCTTCTAAGAGTATCAATGTAATCTTCACAGTGAAGTGAAGAAGGAGTTTGGTGGGCTCTAGCAGTCTCTGCAACAATGCAGTAGGGGCCAAAATGGAGATCTCTGTACAGAGACAATGATGTGTATGATGTCTTGATGGAAAAAATTGTTTGACTAACAGACGAGGGGATGTAGGGAGAATAAAGGATTCACAGCAGCTACATGTCTGTAAGGATGGAAATATGAAACCTCATAGCAGTGGCAGGAAAGACCATTCCTGTGTGAAAGCTGGGGCATACAGAGTAAGGCTAGAGGTGATGGATGGAGAAGGAGACTTTTGTAGTTATCCTCTCATGAGGAGACTTTGAATCTCTGTGTAGGAGCTCTGAGCTATTCAGTTCAGTTCAGTTGCTTAGTCGTATCTGACTCTTTGCGACCCCATGAACCGCAAGCACACCAGGGTTCCCTGTCCATTCAGATCAGATCAGATCAGATCTGTCGCTCAGTCATGTCCGACTCTTTGCGACCCCATGAATTGTAGCATGCCAGGCCTCCCTGTCCATCACCAACTCCCGAAGTTCACTCAGACTCATGTCCATTGAGTCAGTGATGCCATCCAGCCATCTCGACTATGTAATTAAACCTGGGAATTTGAAATTTGGCTTCACATTAAAATGATAAGGGAAGTTTTTTCTTAATGCTTAGTCCCAGGCCACCCTAACTCACTTAGATCAAAATCAGAAGAAATCTATAATTTTAAAAGCTGCATAGAGAAATAGGATGTATCACCTAGATTGAAAATATCTGAACTAAAGTTATTGTTAAAGTGCAAGCAAATATTTTATAGACTCCAGCAGCTATGGAGAGACGAAACACATAAATGCTGAAAATGAGTTTAAAAAATCTCGTTGTAGAACAGGCACAAAGATTGATATTGTCTGAAAATGTATTAATAATTTTAATTAATCAAGAACCTAGAGCCTGTTATACAGATTGAAGTAAGTCAGAATGAGAAAAACAAATGTAGTATATTAACACATATATATGGAATCTAGAAAATGGTATTGATGAACCCATTTGCAGGAAAGGCACGGACACATTTGTGGACACAGTGAGGAAGAGAGACGGTAGGATGAATGGAGAAGGAAGCATCAACACATACGCTCTATCAGGCATGGGATGGCTGGCTGCTGGGAAGGTGCTGTGTAGCAAAGGGAGCCCAGTCTGGTGCTCTGTGATGACCTGGAGGGATGGGATGAGGGAACGGAGGAGGGTCACTCAGTCAGTTCAGTCACTCAGCTCTGTCGACTCTTCGTGACCCCATGGACTGCAGCACGCCAGGCTTCCCTGCCCATCACCAACTCCCGGAGCTTGCTCAAACTCATGTCCATCGAGCCGGTGATCCCATCCAACCATCTCATCCTCTGTCATCCCCTTCTCCTCCTGCCTTCAATCCTTCCCAGCATTAGGGTCTTTTCTAAGAAGTCAGTTCTTCGCATCAGGTGGCCAAAGTATTGGAGTTTCAGCTTCAGTATCAGACCTTCCAATGAATATTCAGGACTGATTTCCTTTAGGATTGACTGGTTTGATCTCCTTGCAGTCCAAGGGACTCTCAAGAGTCTTCTCCAACACCACAGTCCAAAAACATCAATTCTTCAGCGCTCAGCTTTCTTTATAGTCCAACTCTCACACCTGTATATGACTACTGGAAAAACCATAGCTTTGACTAGATGGACCTTTGTTGGCAAAGTAATGTCTCTGCTTTTTAATATACTGTCTCAGTTGGTTATAACTTTTCTTCCAAGGAGTAAGCGTCTTTTAATTTCACGGCTGCAGTCACCATCTGCAGTGATTTTGTAGCCCAAGAAAGTAAACTCTGTCACTATTTCCGTTGTTTCCCCATCTATTTGCCATGAAGTGATGGGACTGGATGCCATGATCTATTTTTTGAATATTTAGTTTTAAGCCAGCTTCTTCACTCTCTGCTTTCACTTTCATCAAAAGGCTCTTTAGTTCCTCTTCACTTTCTGCCATAAGGGTGGTGTTAGCTGCCTGTCTGAGGTTTTGATATTTCTCGCAGCAATCTTGATTCCAGCTTGTGCTTCATCCAGCCTGACATTTTGCATGATGTATTCTGCATATAAGTTAAATAAGCAGGGTGACAATATACAGCCCTGATGTACTCTTTTCCCAATTTGGAACCAGTCTGTTATTCCATGTATGGTTCTAAATGTTGCTTCTTGACCTGCATACAGATTTCCCAGGAGGCAGGTAAGGTGGTCTGGTATTCCCATCTCTTTAATGTGTAGTCATGGCTGATTTGCATTGTTGTATGGCAGGAACCAAGACAACATTGTAAAAACTAAAAAAATAGAATTCTATTAATATATATATATATATTAATATATATATATATATACACATACATGATGCCTATTTCAGGCAAGACAGTTTGAGGAACAAATTTTCAGCTGAAAACCATCCAAAGGCTTATAATTTTCTATTAAATGAGGGAGATCGTCCAATGTAGTAGAAGGGTAAGGGAATGTGGCCTCAGACTATGATTTGAATTCCTTTTACCATTTTCTAGCTAAACTATTTCCTATGAAAGTTGCTGAATGTCTAAGAAAGTTATTTAACTTCTCTGAGACTTTGTTTCATTATTTGAAAAATAAGTTAGTCATTTGTGCCTGGTATTGCTGGGTACCTCCCTAATATTCACTTCTCCTCTCCTGATTTTGTTGGGTGGCAGTGTGCCCACCTAAAAGGCTTGTTTTCTCAGGCTCCCTTGAAGTCAGCTGTGGCCAAGTGACAGGTTTCTGACCGATGAGGAGTGAACACGGGGGAGAGTAGCAGGCCTTGGTGTCAGAGGACTGATGGGGGCAGGTAGATCCTGGAGGGCTTTGAGACTGTGTTGACACTTTGGGTTTTACTTTGTGGGAAATGGAAGACAGGACGAATCTTGAGAGACAGATGATTACTTTGGAGGCTGTGTAACAGACTGTAAAAGGGCAAGGATAGAGGAAGGGAAGGATAAAGAGCTGGTAGGAAATTGTTGCAGTAATTTAAGTACAAGATGATGGTAGCTGAGACTAGGATAGTGAACTGTGGAGATGATACAAGTTGTCAGATTCCAGATAAATGTTGAATAGAGAGCCAGTGGGATTTAAAGATGGAATGGATGTGGGTATGTGTGTGATTAAGATAATCAAGAAATAATTCAAGGGTTTTTTTGGTTTGAATAACTGTAAGGATTGGGATGTTCTTAATTGAGAGGACGAAGGCTACCAGGTGAAATGTATTCGAGGGGAGATATCAGGAGGTGAGTTCTGTAGTTTTTGAATTTGGTACATCTATTCAAAATTCAAGAGGACATGTGAAGTAGGCAGTTTTATATATGAATCTGGAGTTGAAGACTGTTGAAAATATAAATCAAAGGATTCCAAAGTTTCTTTAAAATCATGAGATTGGAATAAACCACCAGAATAAATGCAAATAAAGGAGAGGTGTATGTGCCATGGATCATTAATAAATCAATTAAAAGAGAAAACAGAAACTGAGGAGGATCCAGTGAGACAGAACAACAAAAAAAGAATGTTGTTCTGGAAGCCAAGAGATTAAGAGAAACAACAGATTCAAGACCACTAATCAGTCACTGAATCAGATGGGAACTGGGGAGATTCCACCACTGGATTTAGCACTGTGGTGGTCATGGATATTCTCAGGAGATAGTGTGTGCTGCCTGTGCCTGGGAGGAAATAGGAGAAGAATTGGGAACAGCAGTAGAGATGACTCTGACAAACTTTTAAAGCAAAGGCATAAGGTAGCTGCTAGTGGCAAAGTGAAATGAGGGGCAAGAAAATTGGGGTGTACGTGTTAAGATTTGAGAAGTAATATCCTGATAATACGCTGTTGGGAATAATTCAGAGAGAGAGAGAGCAAAAAAGTTGATAGTATTGGAAAGAGGAGACATTGCCTAAGGGATAACTTTAAATGGGGTAGAAGGATCCAATCCAAGGCACATTTAGAGAAGTATGGAAATCTTGACCTATGCCGTTTACAGTGTAAGGCACCAGGGAGGATGTGAAAGAAAGAAAACAAAATCTGTTACCTCAAAGTACTTAGAATCTCACCAGGGAAACAAAGACGTTTTGGACCTGATGGAGCTTTGCCCCACCCGATCATCTTTCTTTCATGAATCATAAAGACTCTTTGAAACTTTAAGATTTAAAATGCTTAAAATTACAGCCAGATGAACACACCATTGTACTCCTTCATCATCTCTGTTAGACCGAGAATTCTACAGCATGTATGCATTTCCCCAGCAAATGTACTAAACCAGAAGACTCCTGTTATCAACCTACATTTTATGATTGGCTCATGACTACTTCACTGTGGTCTTTCAGACTTTCAACACACATTGGCCGATTCCCTGTCTAATTCCAGGTCCCTTGCTAGGTGCTGTGTTTGGAGAAATGAGAGTACTGAACTCCTTGTACTTAAGCGGGTGATGAGCACCTGAGATAAAGTGGTGGTGCTGATGTAGGGTGGAGGAGGGAGGGGCATGTAACAGAGACTGAGAGAGTAGAGTCAGCAAAATTTAGTGATTGACTGCAAAAGGAAGATGAGAAAGACTGAGCAGTTCTTTCCTAGTGTTCTAAATACTAATCTCAATTTCTATAGTGTCTAGATTGATAGCCATGTATTACTATTCATTTCATTGGACTTTTTCTTTAACTTGTATTTTCTAAGAAATCAATTTTATATACATTTCTCATCTATTTACCATAAAGTTTTTCATAACACTATTTACACTTTAAATCTTCTGTGACTCTGTGTCTTTGCATACCTAAGATATTACACCTGTTTTTCTAAAAATGGACATGTCGTTAAAAATAAAACTTACCTTGTATCAGTTCTACTTTTTTCAGTTTTCTTTTTTTTTAATTTATTCTTTTTTTATTGAAGGATAATTGCTTTACAGAATTTTGTTGTTTTCTGTCAAACCTCAACATGAATCAGCCATAGGTATACATATATTCCCTCCCTTTTGGACCTCCCTCCCATCTCCTGCCCCATCCCACCCCTCTAGGTTGATACAGAGCCCCTGTTTGAGTTTCCTGAGCCATACAGCACATTCCCGTTGGCTATCTATTTTACATATGGTAAGTTTCCATCTTACTCTTTCCATACATCTCACCCTTTCCCCCCTCTCCTCAAGTCCATAAGTCTATTCTTTATGTCTGTTTCTCCATTGCTGCCCTGTAAATAAATTCATCAGGACCATTTTTCTAGATTCCATATATATGTGTTAGGAATACGATATTTATCTTTTTCTTTCTGACTCACTTCACTTTATATAATAGGTTCTAGGTTCACCCACCTCATCAGAACTGAATCAAATGCATTCCTTTTTATGGCTGAGTAATATTCCATTGTGTATATGTACCAAACGTCTTTATCCATTCATCTGTCAATGGACATCTAGGTTGCTCCCATGTTCTAGCTATTGTAAATAGTGCTACAATGAACAATGGGAAACATGTCTTTTTCAGTTTTGGTTTCCTCAGGGTATATGCCTAGGAGTGGGATTGCTGGGTCATATGGTGATTTTATTCCTAGTTTTTAAAGGAATCTCCATACCATCTTCCACAGTAGCTATATCAATTTACTTTCCCACCAACAGTGCAAGAGTGTTCCCTTTTCTCCACACCCTCTCCAGCATTTATTGTTTGTAGACTTTTTGGTGAGGGCCATTCTGACTGGTGTGAGGTGATATCTCATTGTAGTTTTAACTTGCATTTCTCTAATAATGAGCAATGTTGAACATCTTTTCATGTGTTAGTTAGCCATCTATATGTCTTCTTTGGAGAAAGGTCTGTTTAGGTCTTTCCCCCACTTTTTGATTGGGTTGTTTTTCTGGCATTGAGTTGTATGAGCTGCTTGTATATTTTGGAAATTAATCCTTTGTCAGTTGTTTCATTTGCTATTATTTTCTCCCATTCTGAGGGTTGTCTTTTCTCCTTATTTACAGTTTCCTTTGCTGTGCAAAAGCTTTTAGGTTTAATCAGGTCCCTTGTTTACTTTTGTTTTTGTTTCTGTTACTCTAGGAGCTGGGTCATAGAGGATCTTGCTTTTTGATTTATGTCATCAAGTGTTCTGCCTATGTTTTCCTCTGAGAGTTTTATAGTTTCTGGTCTTACATTTAGGTCTTTAATCCATCTTGAGTTTATCTTTGTGTATGGTGTTAGCAAGTGTTCTGGTTTCATTCTTTTACACGTAGCTATCCAGTTTTCCCAGAACCATTTATTGAGGCTGTCTGCCCCATTGTATATTCTTGCCTCCTTTGTCAAAAATAAAGTACCCATAGATGCATGGGTTTATTTCTGGGCTTTCTATATTGTTCCATTGGTCTATATTTCTGTCTTTGTGCCAGTACCATACTGTCTTGATGACTGCAGCTTTGTAGTATAATCTGAAGTCAGGAAGGTTGATTCCTCCAGCTCCATTCTTCTTTCTAAAGATGGCTTTGGCTATTTGGGGGTCTTTTGTGTTTCCGTATGGATGGTGTGGAGAAGGCAATGGCAACCCACTCCAGTATTCTTGCCTGGAAAATCCCATGGACGGAGGAGCCTGGTGGGCTGCAGTTCATGTGGTCACGAAGAGTCAGACACGACTGAGTGATTCCACTTTCACTTTTCACTTTCCTGCATTGGAGAAGGAAATGGCAACCCACTCCAGTGTTCTTGCCTGGAGAATCGCAGGGATGGTGGAACCTGGTGGGCTGCCATCTATGGAGTTGCACAGAGTCAGACACGACTGAAGCGACTTAGCAGCAGCAGCAGTATGGCTGGTGAAATTTTTTGTTCTAGTTCTGTGAAAAATGCCATTGGTAATTTGATTAGGATAGTGTTGAATCTGTAGATTGCATTTGGTGGTAGATGAAGAAGACTTACATACATTAAAGATTAATTGCAAGGGGAAAAGAATAGTAGGAAGAGCAGACGAAGGAAAAATAATAATAGGTTTAAAAAATTAAAATTGAAAAAAGAGAGAGAGAGAGAAAAAAGGAAAACTCCATAGAACTGCAAAGCCCAATATAGAGGCAGAGGTTTATAACAGCAATAAAAAATGTGTCTGGGGGGGGGGGAGGCGGGAAACAAAGCTCAAAAGCTTAATTAGATTTCACAGTGTCAATAAAATTATTGACAACTACAACAAAGGGGAGAAAAAAGGAAAAGAAAAGAAAAAAAAAATCCAAAGACTCTACAGAGCAAGTCAAAACTGGTGCATTGGGATGACCCAGAGGGATGGTATGGGGAGGGAGGAGGGAGGAGGGTTCAGGATGGGGAACACGTGTATACCTGTGGCGGATTCATTTTGATGTATGGCAAAAGCAATACAATACTGTAAAGTTAAGTAAAATAAAATTAAAAAAAAAAAAAAGCTAGAAAAAAAAAAAAAAAAAAAAAAAAAGAATAAGAAATGTTTTTCTTGAGTCACTGCTGTCAGTGTCCTTCCCTCGCTGGGAGTCACGGTCCACCTCACCTTGGTAGGATGCCTTCCAACACTGTGCTGATCTCTGGACCTGCTGTAGGGGCAGCTCAGATTCTACATTGGTCCTACTCCTATGTGTTCTTGCCTCCAGTGTCCACAGCTATCAGAACTAGCTGCGTTTTCTTTCGTGGGAGCTCTCAATGACCTTTTATATATTCCACAGACACAGTGTTTGCCTAATTGGGCAAACAAGTGTGCAAGGGACACGGACTGGAGTTATTATGGCCCTATCAGAGTCTTTTTTTGAGCCTCTTATAGCTGGCAATCAGAAGACCTCTTTGGCTGGTCTTTCTCTGTAGCTCCACCCATTCCGGCACTTACAGGGCTCCCTTGCCTGGGGTCCTTCTCTGTTGTTCAGCCTGTCAGGCACATAGAGGGGCCCCTGGCTGGGATCCTACTCTGTAGATCAGCGTGTCAGGCACTTAAAGGGGCACCCTGGGTGGGGTCCTGCTCTGCAGTTCAGTGCCTGTGTTTGACACCATCAGGTGTTTGATGGACCAGCCTCTCTATTGTTCACCTGCCAATGCTGCTGGGTGAGGAGAGAGAGGCTATGGTGATGACTCCACCGCCTACGCAGGACTCAGCACCGTGGCCTTGCTTCCATGGCTGCCCGGCTTTCCTCCACAGGCATTTCCCACCACAATCTCATCTCCCTTCGATCTGTCTCTCTGCAGTCAACAGCAGCCCTCACCCTGGGATTGCTCCACAGGTTCCAAACTCCAGCTCCCAGCCGCTGCGCCTTCTAGGGGACCCTCGTCCCTATCCAGGGTATGTATGGCTGCGGCAAGGACTGTCTGATTATCATTCCATTTAGGCTGCCACAGATCAACTGTTTCACTCTCAGCCGTAAGTGTTTCTCCTCTGACTCAGACAGTTGCCCCGCTGTGGGGATCAGACCCCTGCTTCAGTTCCCCCACCTGCCGAGGGCAGGTCCAATCCTACTAACACTCCTGTTTTCCCTCTAGTTCCTTCATCCTACCTGCTTCTATATATTCTTTTCCTCTGGTCAGGTACTCCTGTCCGCTATCAGCTGGTATTCTGCATGCCCTTCTTGTCTGAAGGTGTGTTCCTGATGTATCCATGGAGAGAGATGTACTCCACATCCACCTCCTCCTCCATCATCTTGTTCCTGTTTTCAGTTTTCAATTGCAGAAAAATGTGCATAATTCTTAATGTAATTCTCTTACTGATTAGATCTCCCATTTCCAGGCTCCTTGATCTTGGAACAAGAATGGTTAAACAATAGCATCAATAACAATATAACTATAAACACAAGTACTAGGGTCTTCCTGGTGCTGTGTTCAATTCTAACGCTGTGGGTATCACATTTCCTTTATTGCAATATGTCACTGACAATACAAGGCCTTACTGTTTCACTAGTGTTTTCTGAAGGTAATAGCTCTTCCTATGATATAAATGCGGGGAAGGCAATGGCACCCCACCCCAGTACTTTTGCCTGGAAAATCCCATGGACGGAGGATCCTGGTAGGCTCCAGTCCATGGGGTCGATAAGAGTCGGACACGACTGAGTGACTTCACTTTCACTTTTCACTTTCATGCATTGGAGAGGGAAATGGCAACCCATTCCAGTGTTCTTGCCTGGAGAATCCCAGGGACTGGGGAGCCTGGTGAGCTTCCGTCTATGGGGTCGCACAGAGTCGGACACGACTGAAGCGACTTAGCAGCAGCAGCAGCATGATATAAATGAGAAGGTGATTAAAGTGCAAGGCAGGGAGAAGGCCTGCTATAAAAACTTTTCCAGGGTAGTAGGAAAACAGTTTTTCTGGTTTTTGTTTGGCATAAACCTTGAGTTCTGAAATTGGATGCAAGGGGTGGGGGGATATTCTTATTGACCTTCGGGAGGGCAAGGCACAGGTGGGACACTGATGGTATTTTTAATACAGTTTTATTGGCCTCCTAGTTAGTAGAAAATCACCTCAGATTCTGATATTGGATACTACGAGTTTTCCTTTCTTTTTCTGTTTTTTTTAAAATATATTCATTTGATATATGTTGAAATATCTGTGTATAATATAAACAATATATTTTACTTATATACATATACCCAGTGGGTATATGTAAATAGTTATATCATAGCATGGCATCCATTTTAAAAATATAGAAGAATATTTAGTTAATATGAGAAAACACAAAATATATTCTGAAGTGGACTATTAAAATGACACAATATCAAATGATCACACTTTTAAAAGGTATCTTCATTATTATTGCTCTTTACATAATATAATAATACAGAATATAATGAACAATATAGAAATATATATTATATTTTTAGGGCTTCCCTGGTGACTCAGATAGTAAAGAATCTGCTTGCATTGCAAGATACCTGGGTTCAATCCCTGGGTTGAGAAGATATCCTGGCAAAGGGAATGACAACCCACTCCAGTCTTTTTGCCTGGAGAATTCCATGGCAAGAGGAGCCTGGTGGGCTACAGTCCATGGGATCACAAAGAGTTGAACATTACTGAGTGACTAACACTTTACTTCATTATATTTTTATATAGTATATTTATGTTTTTATATATTTTAATATATTATATACACATCGTATATGTAAATATGATAGGTGTGTATGTATATAGTCCCTATAGTTTTCTTAGGCTAAATGTCCTGAGTGGCGTTTCTGGGGAAAAGAACATCTGCTCTCGGATGCACTGGCTCCAGGTTGCAGACTGCCCTTGACAACAGTGGTACCAGTTTAAACTCTCACCAGCTGTGCACTTAGGCTAAGTGGGTGTTGCCATTTGTCATTGTCTTTTGCTTTAATTTGCCAGGGTTGCCATAATGAAATACCACAAACTCAGTGATCTAAACTACCAAAATTAATTTTCTCACACTTGTGGAGTAGAAGTCTGAGATCAAGATGTCAGCAGACTCATTCCTTTAATACCAACTGTATGTGTTAAATAAGTGGGGAGAGCGACTGCTGTTTCTAAAAACTTAGGGAAACCAGGGTGGCTGGGGTGTTATGGAGGAAGAGGGTGTGAGGTCAGGGGACTTCTGTGAGCAAGACTAATCTAGTTGTATGTATCTTGCTTTCTTTTGAAAGTCAGATACCTATGTACGTATCTTTGAAATGCGTTGGTATGTAAATGACTGATAATACTAGCTGGCTAATGATAAAATGACAAGATCTAAAGGTTTTTCTTAAAAGTCTCTGTATATATTGCCCTGTTGTCAATAGTTTATAAGGTTGAGGAAAAGAAATCTTTGGTAAACTCTTTCCCACCGCCTGGACTCTGGTTATGTTCTCTATTCTTGGAATTTAATCCTATTCCTCTAGAATATATCTAAAGGTTCATCTTTCCTTAGTATCATTACTTCCTCTATGGTAAATGCATTTGTTTTGCACATTAATATCTTTTTCAGTTCAGTAACATATCTGGTGATTACATCTTAATTATAGTACTTCTTTTTTGTCTGTTTTAGACTCTTCTTTAAAAATTAATCACCATTTGTATGTTGAATCTCTGTTTTCTGTCATCTGTGTCATTAATTTGGTCTCATTTTCTATTTCATTCTCTTCTAATGAATATTTTAATGTCACCAACAGATTTTGTTTCCTTGGAGGAAGATTTTATCTATTATCCTTTAACAGTTCATTTTTCCTGTCAGTCTGCTGTTTCTTCATCTTGAATTTTATTTCATATTCTGCATTTTGAAAGCATAGGGTATATTTCTGACTAATATTTCTCTCTTTCTGTAATGCCTCTACATCTTGCATGATATATGCTATTCAGACCCACAAGCAGCAAGGGAAGCTGTGTCTTGTAGCCTTTGGCTGTCTCCGTTCATACATCCAGCATCTGGTTGATGTAAGCTGGCCTGAGTTGTTCAGTACTGGGGCTGCCAGAGGAGGGGTTGGGGTGGCAAGCTGCAGCTCTCAGGCCTTCCCAGTAGGTGAGCATTCTGTTTTGGAGAAGCAGTTTTCTGTATCCATCTTTCTGCTGGGTCATTCCACATCAGCTATGTGGCTTGTCTGTGTCTCCTTATTTGTAATGTGGCCATCCATACCCAGGTAGAAATATCACCCTCCCGCTCAAGTCTTGGCGAGCTCTCACTCCACTCTTGGCTTTCTCTGATGTTCTCAGTCTATAAGGTGTTGGCCCTTTCATCACACTTGTTTTGAATGCTGCTGATTCCAGGGGCAAAGGGACTTTCCCAGCTGGGTGCTGCTCCTTTTCTGAGACCTTCTCTTGTTTTCAGAGCTTTGTCCTCCAATTAGGAGCTCCTGAAAAGATCATTTTATTGTTTTCAGGCTCTCCTCTATCTGTTTCTATGCTACTTTCTTGAGTTCTTTCTATTAATTTCCTATTGCTACCCCAAACAAGTTACCACAAACAGTGATTCATACAACACAAATGCATTAGTTCTGGAGGTCAGAAGTCTGACATACCTCTTCCTAGGCTAACACTGGGCATTGGCAGGGCTGCATCCCTTTCTGTAGGCTCTGTACAGGTCATGATTCCTCACCTTTTTCAGGTTCTACAGGCCTTACTTCCTCAGTTTGTGGTCCCCTGTCTTCATCTTCGAAGCCATAAAGATGAGTCAAGCCCTTCTTACTCTTTTTTTAAAATTAATTTAAAAAATTGGAGTATAGTTGCTTTGTGATATCACATTAATTTCTGCTATACAACAAAGTGATTGTTATACATATTAATACTTGTACATTTATTCTCATATTTGTGTCCATTATGACTTATCACATGATACTGAATACAGTTCCCTGTGCTATACCCTAGGGCCTTGTGGTTTATCCATCCTGTGCATAATAATTTATGTCTGCTAATCCCTCACTCCCAGTCCTTCCCTCACCCACCCGCTCCCTTCTTAGCAAACAAAGTCTGCTCTCTATGTCTGTGAGTCTGTTTCACAGATAAGTTCATTTTGGTCATACTTTAGATTCCACGTGTGATACCATATAGTATTTATTTGCATTTCTGTTTATGACTTACTCCACTTAGGATGATAATCTCTAAGCCCGTCCATGTCACTGCAAATGGCACTGTTTCATTCTCTCTTATGGCTGGGCAGTCTTCCAGTATGCATGTATGCACCGCATCTTCCTTGCCCAATCACCTGTTTATGGATAGTTGTTTCCATGTCGTGGCTATTGTGTATAGGGCCGCTGTGAGCCTAGGGGTGCATGTACCTTTTTGAATTACGGTTTTCTCCAGATATATTCCCAGGAGTGGGATTGCTGGATCATGTAAATGATCTTCATCGCTCTGACCTCCTCTTCTACTCTCTCTGCTACTTTGAAGGACCCTTGTGAGCACATTAGGGCCATCTGGACAGTCTCACTAAAGATCAGCTCTTTGGCAACTTTAATTCCACCTGTGAATTTGCTTCCCATTTTTTATGTAATGTAACACATCTACAGGTTCTGGGGACTAGGATGTGATATCTTTGAGGGGACCACTATTCTACCTACCACAGCCTCTTCTCCCACTATTCTCTTTGCATATGATCTCTAGTAATACTTCCTTAACATTACTGGCATGATCTTCTTATGCTTCCCTGCTTTTTAATCACTTGTCTTTTTTTTTCTTGATTTTGTGTTCCATGGGAGAGTCACCTACAGATACTTTTTTATCTACAGGTATTTTCCCTGAAAGTGCAGATAGAAATCTTATGACTTCCTTAGAGATTTTCCCATGATCACGGTTATATATGATGATTAAATTTGTCTTATTCAAGTTATGTTTTGTCTATTTCCCCTGCTTCATGCCTTTCTCTTCTAAAATATCATTTTCCAGGAATTCCCTTTTTTATTGGCATTACCAATAAGAAGTAAAGAAACTAAATTTAGTCAGTGTTGATTCTCACATTAAAAATACATGGATTGTGGAATAGGGCCAAAGCTTCTCTTCTCATGATCACGTGTACTTTAGGCAAACTGGTTCTATTTCTCCTTTACTGAGCACTTAAATATATTTCTCAAATGCTTTTCACATATGTTTCCCATTAGCCTTGAACTTTGGTGAATATTTGGAAGATATCATAGCTTTTGATGGTCCCTGAAGGAAAATACTGAATTTTTTTCCAGTTCATTTTGCATCCATTTTATGATATGAAAACTATGTTATATTTTACTTTACATTGTGTTTTATAAATGTCAAGGGTCTAAATTTCTGTGATCAATTTTTTTTTTTTTGAATTTTGTCTCATGAATTAGGATTCCCACAGGCATCTTATTTTCTTTCAGTGTTTTACAGTTGCAAGATTATATGGCAATGTGATATTTAGTTAGTCTCCAAGGATGAGCTCTCCAGAGAAATTGGAAAGGCTTTTTTGTTTTTACATTAAAAAAAAATCCCTACTTGGCTCATAGAAATACACTAGATCCCTCCCAGAAGGCTTTCGTTCAAATAACCTAAAGAGTAATTTGCCCAAATGGTACTAAAATAATGTGTATAAAACAATACTTTTCTTTTTCTAGGTAATAAAGAAGTAGTCACTGTTTCTTTATTACCTAGACTGCAAGATTAATTTCTTTGGTTCTCACAAAACAGAATTTTATTTAGATTGGAGTCATCATAACCTTTTCTTTTCTGCACTTAATGACCTACATTTTTGTTTGGCTCCACAATCTAAACTCTCTTTAGATCTACTAATGGTATAAGCCTTCTGTGCTGACAGAACACCCCATGTGCTAACTTTCAGCTCAAGTCCTCTGATATAATGTCTGCTGATAAAAGTTGCCCAGCTTATCAACGGACTTCAGTGAGGAGTGTGGCATTTCAATGACACCAAGCCAGGGACCGAGCTGTTCAGACATACCATTCATCACCTCCCTTCACAGGGCATGAGCAAGCATTCCTGCTTTTAATCGGTACATATATGGTCTTGAGAGCAAAATAAAAGGTGTCTGCTGCCCCTGAGTAGGGCAGTCATCATGTCTAGTGGTTGTTGGATTGGTCGTGTAATAATTGCCTTCACTGATATATACGTTGCTCAGGAAACATCAGGAATGAATAGTGGCCAAGACAGTCATGTGTGGTTAAGGCCTTTACAGACCCGTATGTTGGGGGTTTCAGAGGAACTAACTGTTAAAAATAGATTCTGTTAAGTGTCTACCTTAGCATGCCAGATGAACATGTAAACTATGGCCTTCTGCACAGAACATCAGATGACTGAACTAGCAGGGCTGCATCAAAATCTGACCTGGGGTGACCAGACAGACCTCATCATATTTCTACACCTGCTGGGGATGAGGGGGAGGCAGATGTGACCCTGTGCCCGTCTGGCAGAAGGTGAACTGCTGACGTCATGTGTGGCAGTGGCTTTATTCCTTCTACTGGTTGTTCTCACTCTCTGAAGGAGAGGAATTGAAGTAAAACATGGTTTATAATTAAATAGACTATGAGCCAGTGATTGGCCATCAGAGTCTCTAAGAATATATCTAAAAACATGGTAAAATACTCATTAATAGCAAGGAAGGGTAGGCAGTAGGATACAAGTTATTAAAATTTAATACCAAAATGCTTTTAGTTTTTACCTGAAGGTCTTAGTATTAGAGTAAATTTAAAATATTCCTTTGAGTGACTTTTTTTTTCTATTTCTTGAATCTTATACATTGACTATATACTCTTACTATAATAGGAAAATGTTATCTTTAACAGAAAAAGAAAAAAAAATGCTTAAAGCAAATATTTCATGTCTGAATACACCAGATCTAAAATCTGTTGAGTAAGATTTAAAGTTATATAGATAGTGCTTAATTTTGTGATTTGGATTATGATGTATAGGGAAAATATTGGTTGAATATGCTTTTGTAGAAATTAATTCTAGTATTATTTCAAAGGGCTGTCTTAAAGATGAACATGAAAATAACATAATAATTTCCAATATATGAAACTATCTAAAAAGTTTTACATTTTATATTTTTTCAGTAAGAAAATTGAAAAGTTAGGCTACTGCAACAATGTTGTAGAATTATCACTTTTATTTACATAAGTCAAATTTGAGCTATACTTGTAGAGGTCTTGTGAATCGCAGTTAAATTTTATTTAGAATAAAAGACTATGGATATTTGTTTATTTGTACAATTTGGTTGTTTGATGTATTTGGTACATATCATTTCTTAAGTATTTTTCAATGAATAGATGAGTGTTTCCAGTCAATTAACTATAGCACCAGAGACTAAAGTCATTGTTTATTTGCCCTAAATAAAAGTAACTAAAAATGACTAAAAGTAACAAATGGACAGGAAGCTGAACTTACCAGTGTAAGACTGAGCTATGAGTATATGCATGAAATTATTCCATGCCCTATGATAGCCATGATATTATCTTTTGGTGTTTGTTTCTAGGACATACAAAATTCAGGAGGTAGGCTTTTTGAAATTCAGCTCTTATTTTTATTTTATTTTATGATCTAGAAGAAGAACTGTGGATGGAGGTTCATTCCATTGTATAGGACTTCCCTGGTGGCTCAGACAGTAAAGCGTCTGTCTACAATGCTGGAGACCTGGGTTCAATCCCTGGGTCGGAAAGATTCCTTGGAGAAGGAAATGGCAACCCACTCCAGTACCCTTGCCTAGAAAATCCCATGGACGGAGGAGCCTGGTGTCCCTGGGGTCACAAAGAGTCGGACACAACTGAGTGAGTGAGTGATCATTGTATAGAAGGTGGTGATCAAAACCATTGCAAAGAAAAAGAATTGCAAAAAGGCAGAATGGTTGTCTGAGGAGGCCTTACAAATAGTTGAGAAAAGAAAAGAAGCGAAAGACAAAGGAGAAAAGGAAAGATAAACCCATCTGAATGCAGAGTTCCAAAGAATAGCAAGGAGAGATAAGAAAGGCTTCTTAAGTGAACAATGCAAAGAAATAGAAGGGAAAAATAGAATGGGAAAGACTAGAGATCTCATCAAGAAAATTAGACATACCAAGGGAACATTTCATGCAAAGATGGACACAATAAAGGGCAGAAATGGTATGGACCTAACAGAAGCAGAAGATACTAAGAAGAGGTGGCAAGAATACACAGAGAAACTGTACAAAAAAGATCTTAGTGATCCAGATAACTGTGATGATGTGATCACTCACCTAGAACCAGACATCCTGGAATGCAAAGTTGAGTGGGCCTTAGGAAGCATCACTATGAACAAAGCTAGTGAAAGTGATAGAATTCCAGTTGAGGTATTTCAAATCCTAAGATTATGCTATGAAAGTGCTGCACTCAGTATGCCAGAAAATTTGGAAAACTCAGCAGTAGCCACAGGATTGGAAAGGTCAGTTTTCATTCCAATCCCAAAGAAGGGCAATGCCAAAGAATGTTCAACTACTGCACAATCGCATTCATCTCACACGCTAGTAATGCTCAAAATTCTCTAAGCCAGGCTTCCACAGTACTTGAACCAAGAACTTCCAGATGTTCAAGCTGGATTTAGAAAAGGCAGAGGAACCCAAGATCAAATTGCCAATATCCACTGAATCATAGAAAAAGCAAGAGAGTACCAGAAAAACATCTACTTCTGCTTCATTGACTACACTAAAGCCTTTGACTCTGTGGATCACAACAAACTGTGGACAATTCTTAAAGAGATAGGAATACCAGATCACCTTACCTGCCTCCTGAGAACTCTGCATGCCAGTCAAGAAGCAACAGTTAGAACTGGACATGGAACAGTGAACTGGTTCCAAATTGGGAAAGGAGTACGTCAATGCTATATATTATCACCCTGCTTATTTAACTTATATGCAGAGTACATCATGAAAAATGCCAGTCTGGATGAAGCACAAGCTGGAATCAAGATTTCTGGGAGAAATATCAATAACCTCAGATATGCAGATGGCACCACCTTTATGGCAGAAAGTGAAGAGGAACTAAAGTGAAAAAGGATAGTGAAAAAGCTGGCTTAAAAATCAGCATTCAAAAAACAAAGATCATGGTATCCAGTTCCATCACTTCATGGCAAATAGATGGGGAAACAATGGAAACAGTGACAGACTTTATTTTCTTGGGCTCCAAAATTACTGAACATGGTGACTGCAGCCATGAAATTAAAAGATGCTTGCTCCTTGGAAGAAAAGCTGTGACAAATCTAGACAGCATATTAAAAGGCAGAGACGTTACTTTGCTGACAAAGGTCCATTCTAGTCAAAGCTATGGTTTTTCCAGTAGTCATGTATGGATGTGAGAGTTGGACTATAAAGAAAACAGAGCACGAAGAATTGATCCTTTTGAACTGTGGTGTTGGAGCAGACTCTTGAGAGTCCCTTGGACTGCAAGAAGATCAAACCAGTCAATCCTAAAGGACATCAACCCTGAATATTCATTGGAAGGACTGATGCTGGACCTGAAACTCCAATACTTTGGCCACTTGATGCAAAGAGCTGACACATTAGAGAAGACCTTGATGCTGGGGAAGACTGAAGGCAGGAGGAGAAGTGGACGACAGAGGATGAGATGGTTGGATGGCTTCACTGACTTGATGGACATGAGTTTGAGTAGGCTCTGAGAGATGGTGAAGGACAGGGATCCCTGGTGGGCTGCAGTCCATTGGGTTGCTATGAGTTGGACATGATTTAGTGACTGAATGAGAAGAAGAAGAAGAAGGGGACAGGGGAAGCTGGGGAACATATATCATAATTGAATAACAGTAATCTCTTAACTTACTGAAGGCAAGATGGGACAAGGCTGTAAGCCACCTAATTAGGAATCAAGATTGTCTTCTCCTCTGCTTTATAATTGACTTGAGTCTGTTCATCACTCTGTGAATCTTAGTATTTTCATGTGTGTACTCCAAGAACTGGTCTAAAATTCATGGTTGTCTAATTAGAGGCCCATGAGAGATTTGGACTCTGGCAATGGAAGGTATGATGAGGAGAGAAGCAGGGGTCCCTCTGAGCCATTCTCATCTTTCTGATCAGATCCCACCTTTTAAATTCATTTTTGCCAACGAGTTTAATTTTTTGATAGCTTCCAAAATAAAACAAACACATGTAGACTTATTTAGGAAAAACAGGCATGGAACCACTTGTTAAAAAGGGTAGGTCTAATCCACACTTTGTTTTAATACATATAATGATGTTTGAGAATTATTCTTAAAGGCTTACTCATGGCACAGGATTACAATTAGTTTTTTGCAATATGCTTTGTTCTGGAGATGTGGTTTTACACTCACATGTCATTACTGTATGTGGTTACTTCAGTGTTAGGATGAAATCAGAAGCATCAAGTCTAAGTGCTGAGCATCCCTATAATTGAATGGGATCTGGTGGCTGAAAAAAGGATCTCTGATGAGAGACCAGCAGGTATGCATTCAGTTCTCATCACTCACAGGCTAGAGGAAGAGGGCCTATAGGATTTTGTGCGTTTTGATTTTCCCATCAGCAAAATGGAGTCAACACAGGTCAATAATTAATCTCCAGTGGGGTTGTCTGAGACTCAACCGTGAAGACCTCTCAGATACTCTCTGAGAGTGACATTTTTTTTTTTAATCTGTATATATTTAAGGACTGATGGTCGTCTTGAGGAACAGCTTCCCTTGGCCTTCTAGTGAGCGAGCCAAAAAGATGTTTGGATCAGTTTTCATTACTCATAACTGAATTACTAATAAATGATCATTTTCTCTAAATGATTATTTCCTTTGTGAGCTCAAGTGAGAGAGAAGGAAAGAGAATATGGCCATATTACAGAAAAGGCTCTCCCTGTGAATGGTTTCTTTCTTTCCTTCTTCTCTTCATCTTTCTTTCTTTTCTTTCCCTCTCCCTTTCTTTCTCTTCCAGTTTTATTGAGATATAATTGACATATAGCATTGTGTAAGTTTGAGGTATACAACCATAATGATTTAACTTACGTATATCATGAAATGATCACCACAGTATATCTGGTGAAGGTATATGTATCATATACATACAAAAATGAAATAGAAACAAATATTTTCTTTGTGATGAAAACTCTTAGAATTTACTCTCTCTCAACAACAATCACACAGCAGTGTTATCTTATTATGCTATACATTATATCTCTAGTATTTATTCATCTTATAGCTGAAAGTTCGTATCTTTTGACTGCTTTCTACCTAAGTGTTTTAAGTAGAAAAAACATGATGGTTTTGCTTCTAGCTTCAGGTGACCAGTTGTTCTGAGACTGGGAAACCCTGTCCAGACCTACATCCATGACAGTGAGATCTTCCCACATTTCCCTGTGCCTTGGCCTCATAGGGGGCCTGAGGTCCCCTTGTGGACCAAAGGACATAATTATTGCCTTTTTTCCTGCTGAAGAGTTCGTGTTCTCTTAGATTTGTACCAGCACTTAAAAACTGCAAAGCCAGTATTTTACAAAGAACTCACCAACTGTTTATTTGTGGGTTTTTTTCCCCACTTTTTAAACAGCTTTATTAAGATATAATTGACATGCTGAGAAGTTCACCCAGTGTATGTGTCCAGTTCAATGATGCCCATTTCCTTTCACATTTCCGCTCCAGATTCCTTTTTTTATTTTATTTTTTTAAATTTTATTTAATTTTACAATATTGTATTGGTTTTGCCATGTATCAAAATGAATCTGCCACAGGTATACATGTGTTCCCCATCCTGAACCCTCCTCCCTCCTCCCTCCCCATACCATCCCTCTAGGTTGTCCCAGTGCACCAGCCCCAGGCATCTGGTATCAGGCATCCAACCTGGACTGGTGACTCGTTTAATTTATGATATTATACTTATTTCAATGCCATTCTCCCAAATCATCCCACCCTCTCCCGTTCCCAGAGTCCAAAAGACTGTTCTATACATCTGTGTCTCTTTTGCTGTCTCGTATACAGGGTTATTGTTACCATCTTTCTAAATTCCATATATATGCATTAGTATACCGTATTGGTGTTTTTCTTTCTGGCTTACTTCACTCTGTATAATAGGCTCCAGTTTCATCCACCTCATTAGAACTGATTCAAATGTATTCTTTTTAATGGCGGAGTAATACTCCATTGTGTATATGTACCACTGCTTTCTTATCCATTCATCTGCAGATGGACATCTAGGTTGCTTCCATGTCCTGACTATTATAAACAGTGCTGTGAACATTGGGGTACATGTATCTATTTCAATTCTGATTTTCTCAGTGTGTATGCCCAGCAGTGGGATAGCTGGATCATAAGGCAGTTCTATTCCCAGTTTTTTGAGGAATCTCCATACTGTTCTCCATAGTGGCTGTACTAGTTTGCATTCCCACCAACAGTGTAAGAGGGTTCCCTTTTCTCCACACCCTCTGCAGCATTTATTGCTTGTAGACTTTTGGATCGCAGCCATTCTGACTGGCGTGAAATGGTACCTCATAGTTGTTTTGATTTGCATTTCTCTGATGAGTGATGTTGAGCATCTTTTCATCTGTTTGTTAGCCATCTATATGTCTTCTTTGGAGAAATGTCTATTTAGTTCTTTTGCCCATTTTTTGATTCGGTCATTTATTTTTCTGGAATTGAGCTGTAGGAGTTGCTTGTATATTTTTGAGATTAGTTGTTTGTCTGTTGCTTCATTTGCTTTTATTTTCTCCCATTCTGAAGGCTATCTTTTCACCTTGCTTATAATTTCCTTTGTTGTGCAGAAGCTTTTTAATTTAATTAGGTGCCATTTGTTTATTTTTGATTTTATTTCCAATATTCTGGGAGGTGGATCATAGAGGATCCTGCTGTGATGTATGTCAGAGAGTGTTTTGCCTATGTTTTCCTCTAGGAGTTTTATAGTTTCTGGTCTTACCTTTAGATCTTTAATCCATTATGAGTTTATTTTTGTGTATGGTGTTAGAAAGTGCTCTAGTTTCATTCTTTTACAAGTGTTTGACCAGTTTTCCCAGCACCACTTGTTAAAGAGATTGTCTTTTCTCCATTGTATATTCTTGCCTCCTTTGTCAAAGATAAGGTGTCCATATGTGTGTGGATTTATCTCTGGGCTTTCTATTTTGTTCCATTGATCTATATTTCTGTCGTTGTGCCAGTACCATACTGTCTTGATGACTGTGGCTTTGTAGTAGAGCCTGAAGTCAGGCAGGTTGATTCTTCCAGTTCCATTCTTCTTTCTCAAGATAGCTTTGGCTATTCAAGGTTTTTTGTATTTCCATACAAATTGAGAAATTATTTGTTCTAGCTCTGTGAAGAATACCGTTGGTAGCTTGATGGGGACTGCATTGAATCTATAAATTGCTTTGGGTAGTATACTCATTTTCACTATATTGATTCTACCAATCCATGAACATGGTATATTTCTCCATCTATTAGTGTCCTCTTTGATTTCTTTCACCAGTGTTTTATAGTTTTCTATATATAGGTCTTTAGTTTCTTTAGGGAGATATAGTCCCATCACTACATGGGAAATAGATGGAGAAACAGTGGAAACAGTGTCAGACTTTATTTTTCTGGGCTCCAAAATCACTGCAGATGGTGACTGCAGCCATGAAATTAAAAGACGCTTACTCCTTGGAAGGAAAGTTATGACCAACCTAGATAGTATATTCAAAAGCAGAGACATCACTTTGCCAACAAAGGTTCGCCTAGTCAAGGCTATGGTCTTTCCTGTGGTCATGTATGGATGTGAGAGTTGGACTGTGAAGAAGGCTGAGCGTGAAGAATTGATGCTTTTGAACTGTGGTATTGGAGAAGACTCTTGAGAGTCCCTTGGACTGCAAGGAGATCCAACTGGTCCATTCTGAAGGAGATCAGCCCTGGGATTTCTTTGGAAGGAATGATGCTAAAGCTGAAACTCCAGTACTTTGGCCACCTCATGTGAAGAGTTGACTCATTGGAGAAGACTCTGATGCTGGGAGGGATTGGGGGCAGGAGGAGAAGGGGACGACAGAGGATGAGATGGCTGGATGGCATCACTGACTCGATGGATGTGAGTCTGAGTGACCTCTGGGAGTTGGTGATGGACAGGGAGGCCTGGCGTGCTGCGATTCATGGGGTCGCAAAGAGTCGGACACGACTGAGTGACTGATCTGTCTGATCCAATTCCTAAGTATTTTATTCTTTTCATTGCAATGGTGAATGGAATTGTTTCCTTAATTTCTCTTTCTGTTTTCTCATTATTAGTGTACAGGAATGCAAGGGATTTCTGTGTGTTGATTTTATATCCTGCAACTTTACTATATTCATTGATTAGTTCTAGTAATTTTCTGGTGGAGTCTTTAGGGTTTTCTATGTAGAGGATCATGTCATCTGCAAACAGTGAGAGTTTTGCTTCTTCTTTTCCAATTTGGATTCCTTTTATTTCTTTTTCTGCTCTGATTGCTGTGGCCAAAACTTCCAAAACTATGTTGAATAGTAATGGTGAAAGTGGGCACCCTTGTCTTGTTCCTGACTTTAGAGGAAATGCTTTCAGTTTTTCACCATTGAGGATAATGTTTGCTGTGGGTTTGTCACATATAGTTTTTATTATGTTGAGGTATGTTCCTTCTATTCCTGCTTTCTGGAGAGTTTTTTTTTTTTTTAATCATAAATGGATGTTGAACTTTGTCAAAATCTTTCTCTGCATCTATTGAGATAATCATATGGTTTTTATTTTTCAATTTGTTAATGTGGTATATTACATTGATTGATTTGCGGATATTGAAGAATCCTTGCATTCCTGGGATAAAGCCCACTTGGTCATGGTGTATGATCTTTTTAATGTGTTGTTGGATTCTGATTGCTAGAATTTTGTTAAGGATTTTTGCATCTATGTTCATCAGTGATATTGGCCTGTAGTTTTCTTTTATTGTGGTATCTTTGTCAGGTTGTGGTATTAGGGTGATGGTGGCCTCGTAGAATGAGTTTGGAAGTTTGCCTTCCTCTGCAATTTTCTGAAACAGTTTGAGTAGGATGGGTGTTAGCTCTTCTCTAAATTTTTGGTAGAATTCAGCTGTGAAGCCATCTGGACCTGGGCTTTTGTTTGCTGGAAGATTTCTGATTACAGTTTCAATTTCCTTGCTTGTGATGGGTCTGTTAAGATTTTCTATTTCTTCCTGATTCAGTTTTGGAAAATTGTACTTTTCTAAGAATTTGTCCATTTCTTCCACGTGGTCCATTTTATTGCCATATAATTGTTGATAGTAGTCTCTTATAATCCTTTGTATATCTGTGTTGTCTGTTGTGATCTCTCCATTTTCATTTCTAATTTTATTGATTTGATTTTTCTCCCTTTGTTTCTTGATGAGTCTGGCTAATGGTTTGTCAATTTTACTTACCCTTTCAAAGAACCAGCTTTTGGCTTTGTGGATTTTTGCTATGGTCTCTTTTGTTTCTTTAGCATTTATTTCTGCCCTAATTTTTAAGATTTCTTTCCTTCTACTAACCCTGGGGTTCTTCATTTCTTCCTTTTCTAGTTGCTTTAGGTGTAGAGTTAGGTTGTTTATTTGACTTTTTTCTTGTTTCTTGAGGTATGCCTGTATTGCTATGAACTTTCCCCTTAGGACTGCTTTTACAGTGTCCCACAGGTTTTGAGTTGTTGTGTTTTCATTTTCATTCGTTTCTATGCAGATTTTGATTTCTTTTTTGATTTCTTCTGTGATTTGTTGGTTATTCAGCAGCGTGTTGTTCAGCCTCCATATGTTGGAATTTTTAATAGTTTTTCTCCTGTTATTGAGATCTAATCTTACTGCATTGTGGTCAGAAAAGATGCTTGGAATGATTTCAATTTTTCTGAATCTACCAAGGCTAGATTTATGGCCCAGGATGTGATCTATCCTGGAGAAGGTTCCGTGTGTGCTTGAGAAAAAGGTGAATTCATTGTTTTGGGATGAAATGTCCTATAGATATCAATTAGGTCTAACTGGTCTATTGTATCGTTTAAAGTTTGTGTTTCCTTGTTAATTTTCTGTTTAGTTGATCTATCCATTGGTGTGAGTGGGGTATTAAAGTCTCCCACTATTATTGTGTTATTGTTGATTTCTCCTTTCATACTTGTTAGTATTTGTCTTACATATTGCGGTGCTCCTATGTTGGGTGCATATATATTTATAATTGTTATATCTTCTTCTTGGATTGATCCTTTGATCATTATGTAGTGACCTTCTTTATCTCTTTTCACAGCCTTTGTTTTAAAGTCTATTTTATCTGATATGAGTATTGCTACTCCTGCTTTCTTTTGGTCCCTATTTACAAGAAAAATCTTTTTCTGGCCCTTCACTTTCAGTCTGTATGTGTCCCCTGTTTTGAGGTGGGTCTCTTGTAGACAACATATGTAAGGGTCTTGTTTTTGTATCCATTCGGCCAGTCTCTGTCTTTTGGTTGGGGCATTCAAACCATTTACGTTTAAGGTAATTATTGATAAGTATGATCCCACTGCCATTTACTTTATTGTTTTGGGTTCAAATTTATACACCCTTTTTGTGTTTCCTGTCTAGAGAATGTCCTTTAGTATTTGTTGGAGAGCTGGTTTGGTGGTGCTGAATTCTCTCAGCTTTTGCTTGTCTGTAAAGATTTTGATTTCTCCTTCATATTTGAATGAGATCCTTGCTGGGTACAATAATCTGGGCTGTAGGTTATTTTCTTTCATCACTTTAAGTAGTCTTGCCATTCCCTCCTGGCTTGGAGAGTTTCTATTGAAAGATCAGCTGTTATCCTTGTGGGAATTCCCTTGTGTGTTATTTGTTGTTTTTTCCCTTGCTGCTTTTAATATTTGTTCTTTGTGTTTGATCTTTATTAATTTGATTAATATGCGTCTTGGGGTGTTTCACCTTGGGTTTATCCTGTTTGGGACTCTCTGGGTTTCTTGGACTTGAGTGATTATTTCCTTCCCCATTTTAGGAAAGTTTTCAACTATTATCTCCTCTAGTATTTTCTCATGGTCTTTCTTTTTGTCTTCTTCTTCTGGGACTCCTATAATTCGAATGTTGTAGCATTTAATATTGTCTTGGAGGTCTCTGAGATTGTCCTCATTTCTTTTAATTCGTTTTTTTTTTTTCTCCTCTGATTCATTTATTTCTACCATTCTATCTTCTAATTCGCTAATCCTATCTTCTGCCTCTGTTATTCTACTATTTGTTGCCTCCAGTGTGTTTTTGATCTCATTTAAGAGCGACCTCGCCTGCCCGCGACCGGCGCGCCATTTAAGAGCGACCTCACCTGCCCGCGACCGGCGCGCCATTTAAGAGCGACCTCGCCTGCCCGCGACCGGCGCGCCATTTAAGAGCGACCTCGCCTGCCCGCGACCGGCGCGCCATTTAAGAGCGACCTCGCCTGCCTGCGACAGGCGCGCCATTTAAGAGCGCCCCGCTGGCCCGCGAGCGGCGCGCCATTTAAGAGAGCCCCGCCGGCTGCGTCGCGCACTAAGAGCGCCCCGCCGGCTGCGTCGCGCACTAAGAGCGCGGCCGAGAGGAGCTACCCCACGACCGAGGTCAGGAAGGGGCGGCGGTGAGGAGAGACCCCTCGTCCAAGGTAAGGTGCGATGGCTGTGCTTCGCTGGCCGGGAACAGCCGGGAGCAGCCGGGATGAGATACCCCACGCCCAAGGTAAGAGAAACCCAAGTAAGACAGTAGGTCTTGAAAGAGGGCATCAGAGGGCAAATACACTAAAACCATTCTCACAGATAACTAGTCAATCTAACCACACAAGGACCACACCCTTGTCTAACTCAATGAGATTAAGCCATGTCCGAGGGGCAACCTGGGATAGGCGGGTCATGGTGGAGAGATATGACAGGGTGTGGTCCGCTGGAGAAGGGAATGGCAAACCACTTCAATATTCTTGCCTTGAGAACCACATGAACAGTATGAAAAGACAAAATGATAGGATACTGAAAGAGAAACTCCCCAGGTCAGTAGGGGCCCAATATGCTACTGGAGATCAGTGGAGAAATAACTCCAGAAAGAATGAAAGGATGGAGCCAAAACAAAAAGAATACCCAGCTGTGGATGTGTCTGGTGATAGAAGCAAAGTCCGATGCTGTAAAGAGCAATATTGCATAGGAACCTGGAATGTCAGGTCCATGAATCAAGGCAAATTGGAAGTGGTCAAACAAGAGATGGCAAGAGTGAATGTTGACATTCTAGGAATTAGCGAACTAAAATGGACTGGAATGGGTGAATTTAACTCGGATGACCATTATATATACTACTGTGGGCAGGAATCCCTCAGAAGAAATGGAGTGGCCATCATGGTCAACAAAAGAGTCCGAAATGCAGTACTTGGATGCAATCTCAAAAACGATAGAATGATCTCTGTTCGTTTCCAAGGCAAACCATTCAATGTCACAGTAATCCAAGTCTATGCCCCAACCAGTAATGCCGAAGAAGCTGAAGTTGAAAGGTTCTATGAAGACCTACAAGACCTTTTAGAACTAACACCCAAAAAAGATGTCCTTTTCATTATAGGGGACAGGAATGCAAAAGTAGGAAGTCAAGAAACACCTGGAGTAACAGGCAAATTTGGCCTTGGAATACGGAATGAAGCAGGGCAAAGACTAATAGAGTTTTGCCAAGAAAATGCACTGGTCATAGCAAATACCCTCTTCCAACAACACAAGAGAAGACTCTATACATGGACATCACCAGATGGTCAACACCGAAATCAGATCGATTATATTCTTTGCAGCCAAAGATGGAGAAGCTCTATACAATCAGCAAAAACAAGACCAGGAGCTGACTGTGGCTCGGACCATCAACTCCTTATTGCCAAATTCAGACTGAAATTGAAGAAGGTAGAGAAAACTACTAGACCATTCAGGTATGACCTAAATCAAATCCCTTATGAGTATACAGTGGAAGTGAGAAATAGATTTAAGGGCCTAGATCTGATAGATAGAGTGCCTGATGAACTATGGAATGAGGTTCGTGACATTGTACAGGAGACAGGGATCAAGACCATCCCCATGGAAAAGAAATGCAAAAAAGCAAAATGGCTGTCTGGGGAGGCCTTACAAATAGCTGTGAAAAGAAGAGAAGCGAAAAGCAAAGGAGAAAAGGAAAGGAAAGATATAAACATTTAAATGCAGAGTTCCAAAGAATAGCAAGAAGAGATAAGAAAGCCTTCTTCAGTGATCAATGCAAAGAAATAGAGGAAAACAACAGAATGGGAAAGACTAGGGATCTCTTCAAGAAAATCAGAGATACCAAAGGAACATTTCATGCAAAGATGGGCACAATAAAGGACAGAGATGGTGTGGACCTAACAGAAGCAGAAGATATTAAGAAGAGGTGGCAAGAATACACAGAAGAACTGTACAAAAAAGAGCTTCAAGACCCAGATAATCATGATGATGTGATCACTGACCTAGAGCCAGACATCCTGGAATGTGAAGTCAAATGGGCCTTAGAAAGCATCACTACGAACAAAGCTAGTGGAGGTGATGGAATTCCAGTGGAGCTATTCCAAGTCCTGAATGATGATGCTGTGAAAGTGCTACACTCAATATGCCAGCAAATTTGGAAAACTCAGCAGTGGCCACAAGATTGGAAAAGGTCAGTTTTCATCCCAATCCCAAAGAAAGGCAATGCCAAGGAGTGCTCAAACTACCGCACAATTGCACTCATCTCACACGCTAGTAAAGTAATGCTCAAAATTCTCCAAGCCAGGCTTCAGCAATATGTGAACCGTGAACTTCCTGATGTTCAAGCTGGTTTTAGAAAAGGCAGAGGAACCAGAGATCAAATTGCCAACATCCGCTGGATCATGGAAAAAGCAAGAGAGTTCCAGAAAAACATCTATTTCTGCTTTTTTGACTATGCCAAAGCCTTTGACTGTGTGGATCACAATAAACTATGGAAAATTCTGAAAGAGATGGGAATACCAGACCACCTGATCTGCCTCTTGAGAAATCTGTATGCAGGTCAGGAAGCAACAGTTAGAACTGGTCATGGAACAACAGACTGGTTCCAAATAGAAAAAGGAGTACATCAAGGCTGCATATTGTCACCATGTTTATTTAACTTATATGCAGAGTACATCATGAGAAATGCTGGACTGGAAGAAACACAAGTTGGAATCAAGATTGCTGGGAGAAATATCAATAACCTCAGATATGCAGATGACACCACTCTTATGGCAGTAAGTGAAGATGGGCTAAAAAGCCTCTTGATGAAAGTGAAAGTGGAGAGTGAAAAGGTTGGCTTAAAGCTCAACATTCAGAAAACGAAGATCATGGCATCTGGTCCCATCACTGCATGGGAAATGGATGGGGAAACAGTGGAAACAGTGTCAGACTTTGTTTTTCTGGGCTCCAAAATCACTGCAGATGGTGACTGCAGCCATGAAATTAAAAGACGCTTACTCCTTGGAAGGAAAGTTATGACCAACCTAGATAGCATATTCAAAAGCAGAGACATTACTTTACCAACAAAGGTTCACCTAGTCAAGGCTATAGTCTTTCCTGTGGTCATGTATGGATGTGAGAGCTGGACTGTGAAGAAGGCTGGAGGCCGAAGAATTGATGCTTTTGAACTGTGGTGTTGGAGAAGACTCTTGAGAGTCCCTTGGACTGCAAGAAGATCCAACCAGTCCATTCTGAAGGAGATCAATCCTGGAATTTCTTTAGAAGGAATGATGCTAAGGCTGAAACTCCAGTATTTTGGCCACCTCATGCGAAGAGTTGACTCATTGGAGAAGACTCTGATGCTGGGAGGGATTGAGGGCAGGAGGAGAAGGGGACGACAGAGGATGAGATGGCTGGATGGCATCACTGACTCGATGGATGCGAGTCTGAGTGACCTCCAGGAGCTGGTGATGGCCAGGGAGGCCTGGCGTGCTGCGGTTCATGGGGTGGCAAAGAGTCGGACACGACTGAGCGACTGATCTGATCTGATCTGATTGCATTATTCATTATATATTGACTCTTTTTTATTTCTTCTAGGTCCTTGTTAAACCTTTCTTGCATCTTTTCAATCCTTGTCTCCAGGCTATTTATCTGTGATTCCATTTTGATTTCCAGATTTTGGATTAATTTCACTATCATTATTCGAAATTCTTTATCAGGTAGATTCGCTATTTCTTCCTCTTTTGTTTGGTTTGGTGGGCATTTATCCTGTTCCTTTACCTGCTTGGTATTCCTCTGTCTCTTCATCTTGTTTAAATTGCTGAGTTTGGGGTATCCTTACTGTATTCTGGCAGTTTGTGGAGTTCTCTTTATTGTGGCATTTCCTCACTGTGTGTGGGTTTGTACAGGTGGCTTGTCAAGGTTTCTTGGTTAGGGAAGCTTGTGTCGGTGTTCTGGTGAATGAAGCTGGATTTCTTCTCTCTGGAGTGCAATGAAGTGTCCAGTAATGACTTATGAGATGTCTATGGTTTTGGGGTGACTTTGGGTAGCCTGTATATTGGAGCTCAGGGCTGTGTTCCTGTGTTGCTGGAGAATTTGCTTGGTATGTCTTGCCCTGGAACTTGTTGGCCCTTGTGTGGTGCTTGGTTTCAGTGTAGATATGGAGGCATTTGATGAGCTCCTGTCAATTAATGTTCCCTGGAGTCGGGGAACTTAAGCCTCCTGCTTCTAGTTATTGGTCTTATTTTTACAGTAGTCTCAAAACTTCTCCTTCTATACAGCACCATTGATAAAACATCTAGGTTAAAGATGAAAAGTTCCTCCACCATGAGGGTCACCCAGAGAGGTTCACAGCATTACATGGAGAAGAGAAGAGGGAGGAGGGAGTTAGAGTTGACCCGAATGAGATGTGGTGCAATCAGTAGAGGAGAGAGTGGGCTAACCAGTAATCACTTCCTTATGTGCACTCCACAACTGGACCGCTCTGAGATGTTCACTGAGTTATACAGAGAAGAGAAGAGGGAGGAAGGAGACAGAGGTGGTCAGGAGGATAAAAGGAGGGAATGAAAAGGAGAGAGACAGGTCCAGTCAGTAATCAGTTCCCTAAGTGTTTTCCATCGTTTGGAACCCACAGAAATTCACAGAGTTGGGTAGAGTAGAGAGGGGTTAGGGAGGAGACACAGGCGACCTGGTGGAGAAAAAGGAGAGTCTGGAGGCAGAGAGAGCAGTCAAACCAGTAATCTTGCTCCCTAGTAAAAAATGGGTACTACAGATTGGGTTCTTAAAGGTACAAAATTGGTAATGAATACCTAAAAGCAAAAATTAAAAATCTAGAGTAGAGTTTGGAGTTTCAAAAATACAATATTAAAGAAAAGAAGAAGGAAAAGAAAGAGAGAAAAAGAAAAAGAAAAAAAAGTCACAAAAGATATAAAAAAAACCATATAGGTACAAAATTGATAACAAATACCAAAAAGCAAAAGTTAAAAAACTAGAGTAGAATTTGGAATTTCATAAATACAATGTTAAATAAAAGATGAAGAGATAGAAAGAGAGAAAAAAAAAAGTCACAAAAGTTATAACAATTGATACAAAATTGATAACAAATACCAAAAAGCTAAAATTAAAAATCTAGAGCAGAGTTTGGAATTTCAAAAATACAATGTGGAAGAAAAGAAAAAGAAAAAAATCACAAAAGTTATAAAAAATATATATATAAAGTTTTTTTTTAAAAGGGTCTTTTATTTATTTTTTTTTTTTTACAAAGTAATAGAAGGTTATAAAAGTGATAATTAAAGGAGTAATAGAGGATTAAAATTTTTTTTAATTAATTAATTAATTTATTTTTTTGCAGGGGAAAATGGACAAAGGAAAGGATCAATAAGGGTGGGAGGGAAATGAGAAGAAAGAAGAGAAGTGATGGTGGGGAAGAGTATATGTAATTTCTTAACTAATGGCTTTCTGTTTTTAATCACAAAGAACACTTAAAAAAAAAAAAACATGTTGAATTCATCCTATATTAGGAGGTTTGATCTGGAAATGAAAAGTTCAGGAAACTAAAAGTCCAGTTTGGGTGTCCTCATCTTAGGCACATCTTAGTATTTTGTATTGGTAAGTCTATCTTTACCACAATATATTATTTAGGACAGGATCACATTTGTCACTTCTTCATCCCCACTAACCCAAAGTGGTACCAGTCCCATAAAAATAGTCAATAAGGCTTTACAGAGTGAACAAATAAGTCAATATTTTTTTTTTGACTCTCCTGAGTGAACTGAATTTTTGAGGCTCATAAGTGAATATGTTTTCATCTTTACTTTGTCTATTACAGCCAGATTGTATAAGTGGGGTATTAAAGTCTCCCACTATTATTGTATTGTTGCATATTTCTTCTATCATATTAATTAATGTTTGTCCTAGATATATCAAGACTCCAATGTTGGATGCATATATATTTATAATTGTTATAACTTCTTTTTGAATTGTTCCTTTAAGTCATTATGTATAACCTTGATTGTCTCCTTTTCAGGATCTTTAAAGTTAATTTTATCTGATATGAGTATTGCTACTCCTGTTTTCTTTTGGTCCATAATTGCATAGAAAATATTTTTCCAGCCCTTCATTTTCAGTCAGTATATATCCCCTATTTTAAGGTGGCTCTTTTGTAGACAACATATATAGGGGTCTAGTTTTTGTATCCATTTGACGCATTTTCGTCTTTTGGTTATCTCTTGTAGACGAGGTATGTAGGTGTCTTGTTTTTGTATCGATTCGGCCAGTCTTTGTCTGTTGATTAGGGCATTCAGCCCATTAACGTTTAAAACAATTATTGATAAATAGGATTTACTTTATTGTTTTGGGTTCGAATTTATACACCCTTTTAATAATTCCTATCTAGAGAATGTCCTTTAGTTTTTGTTGGAGAAATGGTTTAGTGGTGCTAAATTCTCTCAACTTTTGCTTATCTGTGAAGCTTTTGATTTCTCCTTCATATTTGAATGAGATCCTTGCTGGATACAATAATCTAGGCTGTAAGTTATTTTCTTTCATCACTTTAATTATGTCTTGCCATTCCCTCCTGGCTTGGAGAGTTTCTATTGAAAGATCAGCTGTTATCCTTATGGGAATTCCCTTGTGAGTTATTTGATGTTTTTCCCTAGCTGCTTTTAATATTTGTTCTTTATATTTAATCTTTGTTAATTTGATTAATATGTGTCTTGGGGTGTTTCGCCTTGGGTTTATCCTGTTAGGGACTCTCTGGATTTCTTAAACTTGAGTGGTAATTTCCTCCTCCAATTTAGGGAAGTTTTCAACTATTATCTCCTCAAGTATTTCCTCATGGTCTTTCTTTTTATTTTCTTCTGGAACTCCTATGATTCGAATGTTGTAGCGTTTAATGTTATCCTGGAGGTCTCTGAGATTGTCCTCATTTCTTTTGATTTGTTTTTCTTTTTTCTCCTCTGATTCATTTATTTCTCAGATTCTATGTTCTAATTCACTAATCCTATCTTCTGCCTCTGTTATTCTACTATTTGTTGCCTCCAGGGTGTTTTGGATCTCATTTATTGCATTATTCATTATGTGTTGACTCTTTTTTACTTCTTCTAGGTCCTTGTTAAATCTTTCTTGCATCTTCTCAATCCTTGTCACCAGACTCTTTAACTGTTATTGCATTTTGATTTCGAGATTTTGGATTAATTTCACTATCATTATTCGGAATTCTTTATCAGGTAGATTCCCTATCTCTTCCTCTTTGGTTTGGTTTGGTGGGCATCTATCCTGTTCCTTTAGCTGCTGGGTATTCTTTTGTCTCTTCATTTTGTTAAAATTGCCAAGTTTAGAGTGTCCTTACTATATTTTGGTAGTTTGTTGAATTCTCTTTCTTGAGGAGGTTTACAGGTCTTTTCAATATCTGATCTCTGCCCTGTTATACAGAGGGGGCGGAGATGAACACCCAAATCTAAGCCAGCCAGGTTCAGGCACTCGGATAATCCACAGAAGCACAGACTCGGTTGAGTCTGTGTTTTATGCCCTTCCCAGATCCAAGTAGCGCAGGTGATGAAGTGTTTAGCGAGTGCAGCTGCTGAGACTTATCACCTCCCTGCCGCTCAGTTTTCTGGGTATACAACCGGCGCACTTTTTCAGGCAGATGTTGACCGTCCAGAGCCCCAAGAAGTGTGAGTCAGCACAGAAACCAACCTACAGTTCTGTAGACAGTGACTCTCTAGGGCTGTGATTGCCTGCCTCCGGCCCTGGCTGCCTGTCACCAGAGTGGGACGACCTGCAGCCGGCTATCTCCGTGCAGTCCTTTGTTCCGTACGTAGTCCTGGTGGTGTCTTAAGTTAGGGCTGGCTTTTGATGTAGTAGATAACCGACAGTCTGGTTATTTCACTCAGATAGCGCTCGAGATAGCCAGGCCAAATCCTTTCTCAAAGCAACGCAGGCCGCGCCGCTCCTCTTAGCCCAGCACCCGCTTGCTAATAGCAAATGCTGGTGTCCGGGCTGCTACTCCACAAAAGGAGTTACTGCAGGGCTCGTTTTCTTGTTTTGAAGACAATGAATTGTCTTTCCAAGTGCCTGATGACCTCTGCCGGCATTCAGAAGTTGTTTTGTAGAATTTATTCAGTATTCAAATGTTCTTTTAATGGATTTGTGGAGGAGAAAGTATTCTCCCCGTCCTACTCATCTGCCATCTTAGCTCCTCCTCCCAAATTTTTTTTTAATTAAAAAAAAAAAAGAAAGAATGATCGTAAAAATAGTAAAAATATACATAGGACTTTCTCTGATATTGTTGTGGGTATTGTGGGTTCAGTTCATTATCGGCTAATTCCTTGTTCCAGCTTATATTTCTCAAGATCTATAGGCCCCTTCCTATGAAGTTGGTACTAACCACAGAATTTTAGTTTATTGCCTGTTGCTTCCATGGCGCTTCCCTCTGTTATAGTTTCTTCTGTTTGCTGGTCTCTTCAGTGTCTGATTTCTGCCCTGATACAAAGGGGGCAGTGGTGGACACTTTTTTTTTTTTTTTTTAGGCTCACTTGTTCAGTCGCGCTGTGGGGAGGGAGGAACGCTGCAAATCAATAACACTGGCATGTGCTTGCAGTGCCTCAGCCACACTGGGCCTGCCCCTGTTCACGGCGCATGTAGCCTCACTGCCCACACTGCTCAGACTCTAGGTTGCTCCGGGAACCATCCGCGGCCAGCCCTGGGCTGCTTGCCCCTCCCAGGTCTAAGCCGCTCAAGTTCAGGGACTCGGGTAGTCCTCAGAAGCCCAGACTCGGTTGGGCCTGTGTTTTGTGCCCTTCACAGATCCGAGCAGCGCAGGTGATGAGGTGTTGAGCGCAGCTTCTGCAACTTATCGCCTCCCTGCCGCTTGGTTTTCTGGGTGTACAACTGGCACACCTTCTCAGGCGGATGTTGACCATTCAGACCCCCAAGAAGTCTTACTTAGCAAAGATGCCTGCTTACAGTTTTGTAGATAATGTCTCTCTGGGGCTGCGATTGCCCCCCTCTGGCTCTGGCTGCCTGTCACTGGAGGGGGATGGTCTGCAGCCGTCTATCTCTGTACAGTCCTTTGTTTCGTGCACGGGCCTGCCAGTGTCTTAGGTTAGGGCTGGCTTTTCGCGTGGTAGATATCCCACAGTCTGGTTTGCTAGCCCAAATTATTTCGCTCAGGTAGCGTTGGGGATATTCAGGCCAGATCCTTACTCTAAGCGATGCAGCCCACGCCTCGCCTCCCTGCCCAGCCCCCGCTTGCTAATGGAGGATGCAGGCGTCTGCACTGCTTCTCCACTGGGGGGGATTACTGCAGGGCTCCTAATCTGTGGGTTTTAATTGTTTATTTATTTCTCCTCCCTGTTATGTAGCCCTCTGTGCTTCCCAGGCTTGGCACAGACTCAGCAGTGAGAATGTTTCCTGGTGTTTGGAAACTTCTCTCTTTTTAAGACTCTCTTCCCCGGACAGAGGTCGGTCCCTCCCTCTTTTGTCTCTTTTTTGTCTTTTATATTTTTCCTACCTCCTTTAGAAGGCAATGGGTTGCTTTTCTGGGTGCTTGATGTCCTCTGCCAGCATTCAGAAGTTGTTTTGTGGAATTTACTCGGCCTTTAAATGTTCTTTTGATGAATTTCTGGAAGAGAAAGTGTTCTCCCCATCCTATTCCTCTGCCATCTTCCCAGATTTCTCCCAACTGTTTATGTGAGTTAAACTTCCAGTGCACAGGAAAACATTTGCTTTATTCAAATAATCAAAGGCTTTCCAATTGGTAGAATGTAGACTGTAAACAAGCTGCACTTTTCAAAGGAACCAACTTGATCTAAAGTTGTAGTAATAGATTCACAAATGTCAAAAAACAGAAAAAAATGCCCCAATACTATACCTCAGCACTCCATGTCACTATTATCTAGGCATTGGGTGAGGTGTGCTTTTTTTTTTTTTTTTTTAATGTTCTCAGAAATGTTAATTCCTTTTCACTAATTGTGAGGAAATTTAAAACATGTGTTTATCCTAAACTGGCTGATAAACAAAATACTATAGGTAATGAAGGATAAGCAGAGACATTACTTTTGCCAACAAAGGTCCGTCTAGTCAAGGCTATGGTTTTTCCTATGGTCATGTATGGATGTGAGAGTTGGACTGTGAAGAAGGCTGAGCGCCAAAGAATTGATGCTTTTGAACTGTGGTGTTGGAGAAGACTCTTGAGAGTCCCTTGGACTGCAAGGAAATCCAACCAGTCCATTCTGAAGGAGATCAGCCCTGGGATTTCTTTGGAAGGAATGATGCTGAAGCTGAAACTCCAGTACTTTGGCCACCTCATGCGAAGAGTTGACTCATTGGAGAAGACTCTGATGCTGGGAGGGATTAGGGGCAGGAGGATAAGGGGACGACAGAGGATGAGATGGCTGGATGGCACCACTGACTCGATGGATGTGAGTCTGAGTGAACTCCGGGAGTTGGTGATGGACAGGGAGGCCTGGCGTGCTGCAGTTCATGGGGTCGCAAAGAGTGGGACACGACTAAGCGACTGAACTGAACTGAACTAAATGAGGGATGGCCTACAGATGATTAATGGAAGTGGTTAAATCTTCTGTTGCAAGTGTAGAATTTTCCCTCTGCCAACATGATTGGATCATTTCTTGACCATATTTGACTAAGGTTATTTTGAGTATATTCATGTTCTTCTACATAGATTTTCTCATGCTGCTTATTTCTCCCTCTTTTGAAATCTCTGCATCATTCAAGATCTTGCTCAAATCCCACCCTTTCCAGGGAGGCTTTCTAGTCATGAATGGCCCACCTCTGTTTGTATATGGTTAAGAGTTTTCTTGATCTTCATTTTTGAGTAGCCATTACATCTCCTATTTCTTTGGTGACTCCCACAGTGTCTAGCTCAGCGCTAGTGTTTGGTGCCAAGTAACAAGTGAGTGCTTGCTGATAAATACTATTTGAATGAATGAATGAATGAATGAACAGGACTTTAACTAGCACAAAGTTATTTTCACTGATTTTTTAACATAATTTCCTGAAGTTCAGTGGAAATGTCCTGGGAGTAATCACAGGAAGCTTAGGACACAATGGTAATTTTATAAGCAAAATTCTAGTCTTTTGTATTATGTTGAGAAGAACTGGGTGAACAGGAAGGGGATAATAGCTAAGAATATAGAAGATAACAGCAGAATCAGAGGTTAGCAGTTGTAAGTGGGGTTGGGTGGAACTTCCCCAGCTTTGGGACATAAGCACCTAGGACTTTGTGGTTGATATATTGATATGTAAGACTGCTGAATAGTCTTCAGTTCATTCTTTAAGTTCATTATTTACTGAGCAACTTCTGATTATAACCAGACATTCAGGTGTTTTCCCTAAAGAGAGAAAGTACTAACTGATGATTCAAACATTTCCACTTGAGCACTGTTGGTGAATAAGCTGGCATTCTGAGTATACACTGGCATGTTGCTAATTCTCAGGTTTTTAAGACTATAAAGTTGAGGACCACACTCAGTATGGTGCATAGAAGATTCTTGTGGTGGTGGAAACTTGCTAGTGGTCCAGTGGTTAAGAATCCACATTCCCAATGAAAGGGGCCTAGGTTAGATCCCTGGTGGGGACTAGATCCCACATGCCTCAGCTAAGAGTCTGTGGCTAAGACCCAGGACAAAAAAATAAATAAATAAAAATTTAAAAAAGATTAATGTTATGGAAACTTCCATATTTCTGGTACCACATACCATAACATTTCTGATACCATAACATATCATAACATTAAAAGCATTAAAAGGAGGTAGAATTCTTTTTTGTATGATTAAGTTATACATATACACATATATTATTTTTGAACTTATTTTCCATTATAGATTATTACAAGATATTGACTATAGTTCCCTGCACTATAAAATAAATCTTTGTTGCCTGTTTCATATCTATTTTATTAAATTAGAAATCTAGCATTCTATTTATACTGTCAAACAAGTGAACTCAAAATGTCATAAAAATTTTTTGTAGGCAAAAATTCATATGTTTTCTAAAATATATATATTATACATATTGTATATATATGTATACAAAAGTTTTTCTACTATACTTGATAAAGGTTTGAGAAAGAACTTAAAAAAGGAAAGAGATGGAGAAATTGGAAAACATAAACTAAAGAAGATGGAAGCACTGAATATGAATAGGAAAAGTAAAACAAACTAGATAAAAGTGAAAGATCCTTGTATTTTTCAAAAAATTCCAAGATAATTCTAATATGCATCTGGATTTTTAAAAGTGATTACAAGTTTCTGAAATTTAGTAATTTTAATCTTTTTTTCTAAAAAAAAAACCTGTTTATCACTTTTTCTCACTGTCCTATGGAAATCTAATAACAAAGTGTGAGATACAAAATTTTAAATATATTTGTATAGGATATAAGATTAATATACATTAATATAAATATATTTAAATTATTAATGACATCATTCAAGATGCTCCTATTCTTATTTTTTCTGCATTTGATAAAATATCCTCAGAAAATGTTAACATAGCTCTCACTATGATTATATATTTTTTTCTTTTCCTTTATATTTCTTCTGAATTTGGCTTTATGTAACTTTGTTTCTTTGTTGTTAGGTGTCTAATGGTTTATGATGTCTATCTTATTTGTAAATTGTATCTTGTCATTAAAAATATTCCCTTTTTTCATTTAAAAATAAATTATTTTAAAATAAAAGCATTAAAAGGGCTGCTGCTGCTGCTACTGCTACTAAGTCACTTCAGTCGTTTCTGACTCAAAGGGCTAAAAAAGACAAAGCCTTTTTATCAAAAACTTTTAAGCATGTTTTAAGCACAGGGAGCATAGAAACACATTTTAAAGTATAGAAAATAGCAGTTTCCTCTCAAATTTTTATGATCATTTTTGATAGGGATTGTGTTTGACCTCAAAATGATTCTGAGGAATGGCACTTGATTTCTTATTTTAAGCATTTAAAGAGATAGATAGAGGAAAAGAGAAAAGAAGAAAGTTCAGTAAAAGTCAAAGGGACTAATTCCACATTTTTTTCAGATGAAGTAAGTCTCATAAACACTAAACAATCTGAACTTTAAAATGCTTTCATTTGCTTAATAACACACTTTGCAATTATGTAAAAGCAAGAGCCAGAGAGGAAAGGAGATAATTATGGTGACCTGAGATGGCTAAGATTTAGCATTTTACTTTTTTAAAATTTTAATTAGTGTTTTCATGTCCAAGGGACTTAGATCAGTTGGCTATTGCAATCCCAATTATTTATCAAATTTGCACACTGGGTTGGAGGAGTGTTGTGGGAACTTCAACTCTCCAGAGAAAACTGAGGTCTGTAGGGGGAATCATAGATAAGGAGATTTAAAGCTGTAAGAAAGGAAAGCGGGTGTAGATTTGGGAAGGATTTCTTGCTTAATAATATAGCCACCACCAGCATGTAACCATGCTTTTAATGTGTTGTTTACCTACAAGTGACAAAGTCCACTCATTAATATATAGGTAAGGGCAGTTGCAGTTTCGAATCTGAAGGGTTTGAAGAAAGTTGAAATGAAAAATGAATTAAAACTTCTCAAAATGTCAAGTGATGACACTGAAGGAAGAACTATACCCGTCTCTTACATTTCCCTATTTTCTAATAGAAATTGTCTGTGGAGCTGAAACTTGGAAGTTTGTGCTTTATCTAGATGTATGTTATTTTTTTGTGGATTTGCATGAGCATAATCTTTGGACAAATATTTGACTTTAGAAAGCAGCATTTAAAGACATTTGCTTCCTTTAAAAGGAGAAAAATCTGGAGGTATCATTCTCCTTAATTTTAAACTATTACTAAAAAACTAGAGTAATCAAAAGATTATGGCACTGGCCTAAAAATGAATCAGGGATCAATGGAACAGAGTAGAAAGCCCAGAAATAAGCATATGCTTATATGACAATTAATCTATGACCAAAAAAAGCAAGAATATACAGCAGCAAAGACAGCCTCATCAATAAATGGTGCTGGGAAAACTGAATAGCTACATACAAAAGAATGAAATGGGACCATTTTATTGCACCATATACAAAAATAAACTAAATGGATTAGACTTAAATGCAAAACCTGACACCATAAAGCTTATAGAATAAAACATTGGAGTACACTCTTTGATATTGGTCTTAGCAGTATTTTCAGTTCAATTAAGTTCAGTCACTCAGTCATGTCTGACTCTTTGTGACCCCATGGACTGCGGAACGCCAGGCTTCCCTGTCTGTCACCAACTTCCAGAGCTTGCTCAAACTTATGTCCATCAAGTTGATGATGCCTTCCATCTCATCCTCTGTTTTCCCCTTCTCCTCCTGCCTTCAATCTTTCCCAGATAAGGGCCTTTTCTAATGAGTTGGTTCTTCTCATCAGGTGGCCAAAGTATTGGAGTTTCAGCTTCAGCATCAGACCTTCCAATGAATATTCAGGACTGATTTCATTTAGGATTGACTGGTTTAATCTCCTTGCAGCCCAAAGGACTCTCAAGAGTCTTCTCTAACGCCACAGTTCAAAAGCATCAATTCTTTAGCACTCAGCTTTCTTTATAGTCCAACTCTCATATCCATACATGACTACTGGAAAAAATATAGCTTTGATTAGACAGACCTTTGCTGACAAAATAATGTCTGCTTTTTAATATACTGTCTTGGTTGGTCATAGCTTTTCTTCCAAGGAGCAAGAGTCTTTTAATTTCATGACTGCAGTCACCATCTGCAGTGATTTTGGAGCCCAAAAAAAGAAAGTCTGTCACTGTTTCCATTGTTTCCCCATCTGTTTGCCATGAAGTGATGGGACTAGATGCCATGATCTATTTTTTGAATGTTGAGTTTTAAGCCAACTTTATCACTCTCCTCTTTCACCTTCATCAGGCAGCTCCTTAGATCCTCTTCACTTTCTGCCATAAGGGTGGTGTCATCTGTGTATCTGTTATTGATATTTCTTCCAGCAATCTTGATTCCAGCTTATGCTTCAACCAGTCTGGTATTTTCCATGATATACTCTGCATATAAGTCAAATAAGCAGGGTAACAATATATAGCCTTGATGTACTTCTTTCCCAATTTGGAAACAGTCTGTTGTTCCATGTCTGGTTCTAACTGTTGCTTCATGGCCTGCATACAGATACCTCAGGAGGCAGGTCAGGTGGTCTGGTGATGCCATCGCTTATAGAATTTTCCACAGTTTGTTGTGATCCACACAGTCAAAGGCTTTGGCATAGTCAATAAAGCAGAAGTAGATGTTTTTCTGGAATTCTCTTGCTTTTTCAGTGATTCAGCGGATGTTGGCAATTTGATATCTGGTTCCTCTGCCTTTTCTAAATCCAGCTTGAACATCTGGAAGTTATTGGTTCAAGTACGAAGCCTGGCTTGAAGAATTTTGAGCATTACTTTGCTAGCGTGTGAGATGAGTGCAATTGTGCGGGAGTTTGAACATTCTTTGGCATTGCCTTTCTTTGGGATTGGAAGGAAAAAACCAACCTTTTCCAGTCCTGTGGCTACTGCCGAGTTTCCAAATTTTCTGGCATTGAGTGCAGCACTTTCACAGCATCATCTTTTAGGATTTGAAGTAGCTCAACTGGAATTCCATCACCTCCACTAGCTTTGTTCATAGTGATGCTTCCTAAGGCCCACTTGACTTAGCATTCCAAGATATCTGGCTCTAGGTGAGTAGTCAAACCATCATGGTTATCTGGATCATGAAGATCTTTTTTGTACAGTTCTGTGTATTCTTGCCACCTCTTCATAATATATTCTGCTTTTGTTAGGTCCATACCATTTCTGTCCTTTATCGAGCCCATCTTTGCATGAAATGTTCCCTTGGTATCTCTAATTTTCTTGAGGAGATCTCTAGTCTTTCCCATTTTATTGTTTTCCTCTATTTCTTTGCACTGATCACTGAGGAAGGCTTTCTTATCTCTCCTTGCTTTTTTTTGGAACTCCGCATTCAGATGAGTATATCTTTCCTTTTCTCCTTTGCCTTTAGCTTCTCTTCTTTTCTCAGCTATTTGCAAGGCCTCCTCAGACAACCATTTTGCCTTTTTGCATTCATTTTTCTTGGGGATGACTTTGATCACTTCCTCCTGTACAATGTCTTGAACCTCCATCCATAATTCTACAGGCACTCTGTCTATCAGAGCTAATCCCTTGAATCTATTTGTCACTCCCTCTGTATAATTGTAAGGGATTCGATTTAGGTCATACCTGAGTTGTCTAGCTGTTTTCCCTACTTTCTTCAATTTAAGTCTGAATTTTGCAATAAGCAATATTTTTTTCCGGGGCGGGGGCATATCCTCAGATAAGGGAAACAGAAGCAAGATAGATAAATGGGACTACATCAAACTAAAAACCTTTTGCACAGTGAAGGAAAGCATCAATAAAACAAGAATTTAGACTACTGAATGGGAGAAGATATTTGTAAACAATATATCTGATAAAGGGTATACAAAGTACATAAAGAATTAATACAACTGAATGTCAAAAAAAAAAAAAAAAAAACCCAACCAAACAATCTGATTAAAAATTGAGTGTGCATGCATGATAAGTCATTTCAGCTGTATCTGACCCTTGCGACCCTGTGTAGCTGTCCATGGGATTCTCCAGGCTAGAACACCAGAGTGGGTTCCGTGCCCTCCTCCAGGGGAACTTCCTGACCCAGGGATCGAACTCTGTATCTGTTAAGTCTTCTGCATTGGTCGGTGGGTTCTTTACCACTAGCACCACCTGGGAAGCCCCCAAAATTGGGCAGAGGATCTGACTAGACGTTTTTCCAAAGAAGACATACAGATGGCCAACAAATGGAAAGATGCTCAACATCACTAATCATCAGGGAAATGTAAATGAAAACCACCATGAGTATTACCTCACATCTGTCAGAATGGCTGTCATCAAAAAGTGAAACATAACAAATATTGTCAAGGATGTGGAGAAAAGGGAATCCCTGTATACTGTTGGTAGGAATGTAAATCGGTTCAGCTATTATGGAAAACAGTATGGAAGTTCTTCAACAGTTAAAAATAGAACTTCCATATGATGCAGCAATTCCTCTCCTGTGTATGTATCTTGGGGGAAAAAACTAATTAGAAAAGACACATGCACCCCAATGTTCATAGCAGCATTATTTACAATAGCCAACCTAGTGTCCATCAACAGATGATGGATAGAGAGGATGTATATTCAGTTCAGTTCAGTTCACTCAGTCACGTCCAACTCTTTGCAACCCCATGAATCGCAGCACGCCAGGCCTCCCTGTCCATCACCAACTCCCGGAGTTCGCTCAGACTCACGTCCATTGAGTCAGTGATGCCATCCAGCCATCTCATCCTCTGTCGTCCCCTTTTCCTCCTGCCCCCAATCCCTCCCAGCATCAGAGTCTTTTCCAATGAGTCAACTCTTCACATGAGGTGGCCAAAGTACTGGAGTTTCAGCTTCAGCATCATTCCTTCCAAAGAAATCCCAGGGCTCATCTCCTTCAGAATGGACTGGTTGGATCTCCTTGCAGTCCAAGGGACTCTCAAGAGCCTTCTCCAACACCACAGTTCAAAAGCATCAATTCTTTGGTGCTCAGCTTTCTTCACAGTCCAGCTCTCACATCCATCCATATATATGACCACAGGAAAAGCCATAGCCTTGATTAGACGAACCTTTGTTGGCAAAGTAATGTCTCTGCTTTTGAATATGCTATCTAGGTTGGTCATAACTTTTCTTCCAAGGAGTAAGCGTCTTTTAATTTCATGGCTGCAGTCACCATCTGCAGTGATTTTGGAGCCCCCAAAATAAAGCCTGACACTGTTTCCACTGTTTCTCCATCTATTTCCCATGAAGTGATGGGACCGGATGCCATGATCTTTGTTTTCTGAATGTTGAGCTTTAAGCCAACTTTTTCACTCTCCTCTTTCACTTTCATCAAGAGGCTTTTTAGTTCCTCTTCACTTTCTGCCATAAGAGTGGTGTCATCTGCATATCTGAAGTGATTGATGTTTCTCCCAGCAATCTTGATTCCAGCTTGTGTTTCTTCCAGTTCAGCGTTTCTCATGATGTACTCTGCGTATAAGTTAAATAAACAGGGTGACAATATACAGCCTTGACGTCCTCCTTTTCCTATTTGGAACTAGTCTGCATATTACTCAACCATAAAAAAGAATGAAATACTGCCATTTGTGACAACATGAGTAGACCTAGAGGGTATTATGCTAAGTGAAGTAAGTCAGACAGAGAAAGACAAATACCATATGATCTCACTTATACGTAGAATCTAAAAACAAAACAGAATAAGACATAACAGAGAGCAAATTGGTCATTAGCAGAGAAGAGGATGAAAGGATGGACAAAATAGGTGATGGGGGTTCAGAAGTACAAATTTCAAGATATAAAATAAAGAAGCCATGAAGATGTAGTATACAGCATAAGATATAGTCAATAATATTGTAACAATATTATATGGAGACAGATGATTATTAGACTTATTGTGATGATCATGCTATGCTATGCTATGCTAAGTCACTTCAGTCGTATCCGACTCTGTGTGACCCCATAGACGGCAGCCCACCAGGCTTCCCCGTCCCTGGGATTCTCCAGGCAAGAATACTGGAGTGGGTTGCCATTTCCCTCTCCAATGCATGAAAGTGAAAAGAGAAAGTGAAGTCACTCAGTCATGTCTGACTCTTAGCGACCACATGGACTGCAGCCCACCAGGCTCCTCTGTCCATGGGATTTTCCAGGCAAGAATACTGGAGTGGGGTGCCATTGCCTTCTCCGGTGGTGATCATATTGTAATATATTTAAATTTATATTATAATATAATTTATATTTAATTTAAATATATTTTTAAATAATTTAAATGTATTCAATTTAATATTAACTATGTTAAATATAAAAATATATTTAAATGTCATATCATGATGTTATACACCTGAAACTAACATTAATATTGTACATTTACTATATTGCAATTTTTTAAGAAAGTAAAAGGTGTAAAGACATTTACCTTCTCCAGATTCTTGAGGATATTAACACACTGCAGTAGAATAACCAATATTTTCAAATGCTTATTATTAGGTGTTCTATGTATATTGTCCCCCGATCGTACTGAATCTGTGTGAAGTGTACCATTTGTTGTTCTTGTTTAGTCACTAAGTCTTGTTCGACTCTTCGTGACAGCTTGGACTGCAGCATGCCAGGCTTCCCTGGAGCTTGCTCACACTCATGTCCATTGAGTTGGTGATGCTACCTAACCATCTCATCCTCTCTTTCTAGCTCTATTGCAATATAATTTAGGTATAACACTGTATAAGTTTAAAGTGTACAATGTGTTGGATTGATAGAATACTACAAAAGGACAATCACCATAGATTTAACTAACATCTACACCATCTCACAAGCACTGTTTCTTTTTTGTGGTGAGAACATGTAGAATCTACTCTTTTAGTAGCTTTCAAGTATATGATATAATATTGTCGACTATAGTTGCCATGTTCAATATTAGATGCCCAGAACATATTCTTCTTATAACTGAAAGTTTGCACACTTTAATTAATATCTCCCTATCCCCAAAACCCCCAGCCAGTCCCTCACAGCCAGCATTCTACTCGATGTTTCTGTAAATTCAGTTTTTAAAAATTCTATATATAAGTGAGATTCTACAGTACTAGTCTTTATCTGACTTACTTCACTTAGCATAATGTCCTCAAGATCCATCCATGTTGTTGCAAATGGCAGGATTTCCTTTTTTCCACATTTCCTGCAAATGGCAGGGAATTGTGGTTTTGACTTGTATTTCCCTGATAATCAGTAATATTTAATATCTTTTCATGCATCTGTTGGAGAAGGAAATGGCAACCCACTCCATTGTTCTTGCCTGGGGAATCCCAGGGATGGGGGACCTGGTGGGCTGCTGTCTATGGGGCCGCACAGAGTCGAACACGACTGAAGCGACTTAACAGAGCTTTCTCAGTTCAGTTCAGTCACTCAGTCATGTCCGACTCTTTGCGACCCCATGAATTGCAGCACACCAGGCCTCCCTGTCTAACACCAACTCCCGGAGTTCACTCAAACTCACATCCATCAAATCAGTGATGCAATCGAGTCGGGTAGAGCATTCTACCCCCTTTAATTTTGCTGTCTCAAAAAGATATTGCTTTGACTTTTAAAAGCTAGGGAGTTTTTAAGAAAATACAGTTTTTCAGACACTGCACTCATTCAGTTGACCTGGGGCGATTGCAACGATAAGTTTAAAAACCACAAATAGCACTTATTATGACCCAGAGGAAGCAGGGCAGAAAAGTGAATTCATAGTGGAAGAGAATATCCGTTGTATCTGTGAGAGCCTGCTGTCCTCTGTCAGAATGCTCCTAGGAAATGGTTCATACAGGCAGGGTGCTTTATTTTTGTAGCTTTAAGGGTCATGGAGGTTTGTTGAAAGGCTAGCAGATGGATGCCCTTCATTGTGTGCGTGGTGTGCATGCTCAGTCGCATCCCTTCTTTGGACCCCGTGGACTATAGCTCGCCAGGCTCCTCCATCCATGGGGTTTGAAAAGAGTACGGGATTGGGTTGCCATTTCCTACTCCAGGTCTCCAGGGCATCTTCCCCACCCAGGGATCGAATCCGTGTCTCTTGTGTATCCTGCATTGGCAGGCGGATTCTTTACTCGCTGTACAAGTTGCTTCTCTGTTGTCTAGGGTGCATCCATACCCATCTAAATACCTCTCTCTGTTCTTTCTCTTCTGGGTTGTCTTTCTGCTGGGAGCACCATGGGATTCTAAATGGCAGTGTTCGTTCAGAAGGAATTGGACTTGAAATAAGCTAAGAAAAACTTTTTTTTTTTAATTGTAAAGCTCTATACATGTTTGGTGTATTATTACTACTACTAACAAAAATAGTAACTATTATTGCTGAATCTTGTGGACTCTCTGAGGGATGTAGTTGGCAACTTGGACATGGGAAGTAGAAAAGTCTGGCTGTGGCTGGTGGATAAACCTTGGATAAATGCCAACTATGTAAAATAAGTTGACTTTGCTTATGTTCTAAAGTCCCATGAGGAAAATCTTTCACATTGTATCCTTTGGCAATATTTTAAAAATTTTTCCAGGACTTTTACTTTTAAAGTTTGGAGGCCTGGTGTGCTGAGATTCATGGGGTTGTGAAGAGTTGGAGACAACTGAGCAACTGAACTGAACTGAACTGATAATCCCTCTAAAACCTATGCCTTATCAAATACATTGTTTTTCTATCATATTTCTTTTTCTTTTTCCATATACATACATATTTTATGCAGTTCTATTCATGGTACAGACACGATTTCTTCTATTGCTTCTACTCTTGGTCATTATAATGGCTACATAATATTTCCTATTTTATTTGGTTCTTCTATTCCTAGAGTTAGATTGTTTCCAAATTCTCCTGTCATAAATAACCCTGGGATTAATAAGATACCTTCATGTCAACAATGCAAAGCTCTTGAATTCTCCCCTATTTGAATCCTTTTCTTTGTCCACACTTTCACATATAAGATGATAGTTGCAAAAGATAGAGATAAGTTTCCAGCCTCCAGATAACTACTGGAAGAATCATCTGTGCCTAATTCACTCATCCTTAAAGTGAGGTTATAATAAGTGTTTAGCACTTACAACTTGTTAGATGTTAGCTACGCTTGCTGCCCCTGCCACTCCATCACCACCACCACCCCGCTAATCACTACTACTAAGGCAATGGCACCCGACTCCAGTACTCTTGCCTGGAAAATCCCATGGACTGAGAAGCCTGGTGGGCTGCAGTCCATGGGGTCACTAAGAGTCGGACACAACTGAGCGACTTCACTTTCATGCATTGGAGAAGGAAATGGCAGCCTACTCCAGTGTTCTTGCCTGGAGAATCCCAGGGATGGGGGAGCCTGGTGGGCTGCCGTCTATGGGGTCACACAGAGTTGGACATGACTGAAGTGACTTAGCAGCAGCAGCAGCCGAATTACTACTGCTATGTATTGCTTTTATTATCATTTAGGGGAAGACAGGCTTTATTTTAATGAAAGAAAACATGTATCTTAATACAATTTTAATCATCAGATTGCTCACATAGATTTTTTGCTTTCTCCTTGTCTTTTTAAAAAACTGTTTAATATTATCTTATTATGTAGTTCTGCCATGGCATACTGGATCTTAGTTCCCTGGCCTTGTCCCCTTCAGTGGAAGCAGAATCCTAACCACTGGACCACCAGGGAATTCTCTATTATTTTACTACTGTTATTATCATTTGTTTTCTCCTTGTCTTTTCAAGATGATTTGTAGGCTATTTGGTTTTTGCCCTTCCTCCTCAGTATCAGAGCTCTCCCCCTTAAAAGAATGCTTTCTTAATTTTCTCCTTTTCCTTCTCTTTTTTTAATGAAACTGTTTCTGCCTGGGAATGTAAAATATATATATATATATATATATATATATATATATATATATATATATATATAATGTTTATATATAACCTTCATTTGTTGATGATAAAACTAATCTGAAGATGATAATGGAGTGCTGAGAAAAAGAGACACCATGATCTCCGACTCAAGTTCAGTGTCTATTAGGGACAGATGTCAAAGTCTGCCCTCTGGTGGCTGTGGGCTGCGGCTGTAGATCAGATGGACCAAGTCTGAAATGTGATCCTCCAGCAGGAGCTAAGCTGATATATAAACTGATGGGCTCTTTTGTATTCATTGTAATGGTTCCTTTTGTCAATCAAGACACCTTGCTTTCTTCCTTGCAAAATAATTGTCTTAGAGGTTAATCCTTTGTCAGTTGTTTCATTTACTATTATTTTCTCCCATTCTGAGGGTTGTCTTTTCACTTTTTTTTATTGTTTCCTTTGCTGTGCAAACGCTTTTAAGTTTAATTAGGTCCCACTTGTTTATTTTGTTTTTATTTTCATTACTCTAGGAGGTGGGTAATAGAGGATCTTGCTGTGGTTTATGTCATCGAGTGTTCTGCCTATGTTTTCCTCTATGACTTTTATAGTTTCTGGTCTTATATTTAGCTCTTTAATCCATTTTGAGTTTATCTTTGTGTATGTTATTAGTAGATCCAAGGAGTCCATCCAGTCCATCCTAAAGGAAATCTGCAAGGAGATCCAACCAGTCCATCCTAAAGGAAATCAGTCCTGAATATTCATTGGAAGGACTGATGCTAAAGCTGAAACTCCAATACTTTGGCCACCTGATGTGAAGAACTGATTCACTTGAAAAGACCCTGATGCTGGGAGAGATTGGAGGCAGGAGGAGAAGGGAATGACAGAGGATGAGATGGTTGGATGGCATCACTGACTCGATGGACATGGGTATGGGTGAACTCCGGGAGTTGTCGATGGACAGGGAGGCCTGGTGTGCTGCAGTCCATGGAGTTGCAAAGAGTTGGACGTGGCTGAGTGACTGAATTGAACTGATGTTGTTAGAAAGTTTTCCATTTTCATTCTTTTACACATAGGTGTCCAAATTTCCCAGCACCACTTACTGACAAGAATATCTTTTCTCCATTGTATGTTATTGCCTTTTTTTGTTAAAGATAAGGTGCCTATAGTTGTGTGGGTTTATCTCTGGTCTTTCTATCTTGTTCTATTGTTCTATATTTCTGTTTTTGTGCCAGTACCGTGCTGTCTTGATGACTGTAGCTTTAGACCAAAACAGACAGTTCACCAAAGAAGACATATGGATAGCTAATAAACACATGAAAAGATGCTGAACATTGCTCATTATTAGAGAAATGCAGATCAAAACTATAATGAGGTATCACCTCACACCAGTCAAAATGACCATCATCCAAGAAAAAAAAAATCTACAAACAATATATGCTGGAGAGGGTGTGGAGAAAAGGGAATGCTCTTGCACTATTGGTGGGAATGTAAATTGATTCAGCCACTATGGAAGACAGTATGGAGATTCCTTAAAAAAACTAGAAATAAAACTATCGTGTGACCCAACAATCCCACTGCTGAGCATATCCCCTGAGAAAATCATAATTGAAAAAAACACAGGTACCCCGGTGTTCATTGCAGCACTATTTAGCTAGAACATGGAAGTAACCTAGATGTCCATCTGCAGATGACTGGATAAAGCAGCTGTGGTGCATACATACAACAGAATATTACTCAACCATTTGAGTAAGTTCTGATGAGGTGGATGAACTGGAGCCTATTATACAGAGTGAAGTAAATCAGAAAGAGAAAAACAAGTATTGTATATTAACACAGATAATAGAATCTAGGGAAATTGTTACTGATGAACCTATTTGCAGCCAAGCAGTGGAGATACAGAAATAGAGAACAGGCCTGTGGACACAGAGAGGAAGGAGAGGGTGGGACGGATGGAGAGAGTAGCATGGAAACATCTACATTACCTTATATAAAACTGATAGCCAGTGGGAATTTTCTGTATGACTCAGGGAGCTCAAATCAGAACTCTGTGACAACCTAGACGGGTGGGATTGGTGGGAGGGAGGTTCAACAGGGAGTGGACATAGGTCTACTCGTGGCTGCTTCATGTTGATGTGTGGCATCAGATCAGATCAGATCAGATCAGTCGTTCAGTCATGTTCGACTCTTTGCGACCCCATGAACCGCAGCACGCCAGGCCTCCCTGTCCACCACCAACTCCCGGAGTTCACTGAGACTCACGTCCATCGAGTCAGTGATGCCATCCAGCCATCTCATCCTCTGTCGTCCCCTTCTCCTCCTGCCCCCAATCCCTCCCAGCATCAGAGATTTTTCCAATGAGTCAACTCTTTGCATGAGATGGCCAAAGTACTGGAGTTTCAGCTTCAGCATCATTCCTTCCAAAGAAATCCCAGGGCTCATCTCCTTCAGAATGGACTGGTTGGATCTCCTTGCAGTCCAAGGGACTCTCAAGAGTCTTCTCCAACACCACAGTTCAAAAGCATCAATTCTTCGGCACTCAGCCTTCTTCACAGTCCAACTCTCACATCCATACATGACCACAGGAAAAACGATAGCCTTGACTAAATGGACCTTTGTTGGCAAAGTAATGTCTCTGCTTTTGAATATGCTATCTAGGTTAGTCATAACTTTTCTTCCAAGGAATAAGTGTCTTTTACTTTCATGGCTGCATTCACCATCTGCAGTGATTTTGGAGCCCAGAAAAATAAAGTCTGACACTGTTTCTCCATCTATTTCCCATGAAGTGATGGGACCGGATGCCATGGTCTTCGTTTTCTGAATGTTGAGCTTTAAGCCAACATTTTCACTCTCCACTTTCACTTTCATCAAGAGGCTTTTAGTTCCTCTTCACTTTCTGCCATAAGGGTGGTGTCATCCGCATATCTGAGGTTATTGATATTTCTCCCGGCAATCTTGATTCCAGCTTGTGTTTCTTCCAGTCCAGCATTTCTCATGATGTACTCTGCATATAAGTTAAATAAGCAGGGTGACAATATACAGCCTTGACATACTCCTTTTCCTATTTGGAACCAGTCTGTTGTTCCATGTCCAGTTCTAACTGTTGCTTCCTGACCTGCATACAAATTTCTCAAGAGGCAGGTCAGGTGGTCTGGTATTCCCATCTCTTTCAGAATTTTCCACAGTTTATTGTGATCCACACAGTCAAAGGCTTTGGCATAGTCAATAAAGCAAAAATAGATGTTTTTCTGGAACTCTCTTGCTTTTTCCATGATCCAACAGATGTTGGCAATTTGATCTCTGGTTGCTCTGCCTTTTCTAAAACCAGCTTGAACATCAGGAAGTTCACGGTTCACATATTGCTGAAGCCTGGCTTGGAGAATTTTAAGCATTACTTTACTAGCGTGTGAGATGAGTGCAATTGTGTGGTAGTTTGAGCATTCTTTGGCATTGCTTTTCTTTGGGATTGGAATGAAAACTGACCTTTTCCAGTCCTGTGGCCACTGCTGAGTTTTCCAAATTTGCTGGCCTAGGCTATATATGTGACCTACCCATCAATTTCGGAAGAAACATAGTATATAAAGGATTCTATACTATCCACGGTGCTTCCCAGATGGGGCTAGTGGTAAAGAATTTGCCTGCCAATTCAGGAGATGCAAGAGGCACAGCTTTGATACCTGGGTTCGGAAGTTTCCCCTGGAGAAGGAAGTGGCAGCCCACTCCAGTATTCTTGCCTGGAAAATCCCATGGAATGAGGAGCCTGGCGATCTATAGTCCACGGAGTTGCCAAGAGTCGGACACAACCGAGCACAAGCACTTTCATACACTTTCATACAATCCACAGTTTCAGGCATCCTCTTGGGGTCTTTGAATATCCTCTGTGGATAAGGAGGAACCATTGTATTATGATGGTGATCCACAATTTTATAGATGAACACAAAACTACAGGAAGGCTGCCCCAGATGACAGAGTAAATGGATGAGTGATGCTGAATCCAGGTCACCTGACTAGAAAGCCCATCTCTTACAACAAAATACAATTTAAAGTTATAAGACTGGCATGTAGAATAGTATTCTGCCCATGGGCCATGTCTTAAAACACCAGACAGGTGAGACAGCTTAAAGTAGTTGAACCAGGACTTCCCTCAAAGTCAGTGGTTAAGCCTTCACCTTCCAATCCATGGGGTGTGGGTTCACTCCCCAACCAGGGGGCTAAGATCCCACATGCCTCATGGCCACAGAAACAGAATACAAAGAACAGACACAATATTGTAATAAATTCAGTAAAGACTTTAAAGAAAAATAAAGTAAATCAGTTGAGATAAATTGCAAGATACTCTATACTATTAGTAAATTTTACTAGTGTATAATTTATTTAAAGCAAATCAGAAACATATACATATTTTGACAATATATGGTCCACATCATTTCTTTCATACCGTAATCTATCTGGGTAATTTGAAGAGCTAGGAATTGATTTACAGAAGGAATTTCTTTTTTATTTAAACCTTATTCTAGTTCCAGTCTTTTCAGTTGACTGAACTTAAAAAAAAAATTACCATCAGTCATTTTCCATTTCTGCTAAAAATTAATTGCTCTCCTAGAAAATGGTTTCCTTTTCTTCTCGTTCCTGCTGCCTTTTCCCTAAAATGCACATCCAAACTGCCACCCCCATCCCGCCAGTCCTGTGGGAAGGAACAAGAGGAGAAGGCAGCCACCGCAGGGACCCGTGAGCATTCCAGGCAAGGGGAGATTTAGGAAGGACAGGAGAGGCTCCTTCTGATCTGGCATAGCATCACAGGCGAGAACGCGTTTATTCCCCGGAGTCTGCAGGCTGTCAGTGAGCCGGGATCACTCTTCCTGAGTGACAAGCCCAGGGAGCCCCATCTCCCGGCTGACCTGGCTGCATACCTGCCTCCGGAGTGGCCAGGAGCAGCCTCCTGCCTGCCAGCTACAGCGCAGAGCTCCAGGGCGCCGGGACTGCAGCTCACGTCCTCAGAGGAGTAAGGGACGTGGCAGTTAGGAAGAGCGGGGCACACAATCAGTGGGGTTCAGCTTATGGGATCTCCTGTGATGGGTGACAAAGGGTGACACTGGTAGTGCAACGTCTCCTCTCTGATGTCGTAAATCTCACCCCTCCTTCAGAACAGAGTCCAGCCGCCTGGTGTCTGTTCAAACTGAGGTTTGCAGTGCCCGGTCACAAGCTGGCCTCAGCTGTTCCACCTGAGTGGCTGTAAGCAGTAACGAGTTATTTCATTGATACAGCAAATACTTATTTGATGCCCCCTGTGTGCCATAGAGGGTTCCAGATACTGGCAATTTAATACTGTTCAGGAAATTGTTTCAGATGCTGGGGGTATATAGTGTGTTCAGTAATCGCTCCAGCTCCCTTTCCAGGGAGGTAAAGCTCTCCTGGAGCTGATAGTTCATAGAAATCGGTCTTTTTTATCTTGTCCCCGACTGCCCCCACCTGCCCAACACACAGCATAGGGTCTGTTACATAGAATAGGCACCCTTGGTTCACTGAAATCAATCCAAGCAGTGAAGAGCACACTTGGTTCATTAATATGAGTCAAAGCAGTGAAAGGTGCCAGGCAGAGAGGAGTCAGAGAGGATCAGAAGTCAAGCGTTCCACATGATGAATCACGTCACCTCGCTGTTTCCAGTTTCTGAGCTGTGCTGAGATGCACTTACCTCCCACCTGGCTGCCCCGTCAACCTGCGGTGACTTCTCCATCAGGGTTTTAGATGAGCCTCTCCCTTTGGCTCCTTGGGCCCGTCTTCAGAACCTCGTGGATGCTCCAGAGGCTGGGAGCCGACTGTGAAAAGCTGGAGAGGTCTGTGGTCCAGTGGAGAAGGATTGGATTGAGAACACCCAGGAAAGAGAAAGTCAGGGTAAATAGTTAAAAGCAAGCATCCCAATTGTAAAGGGCTTTCCTTGTGGCTCAGTCATAAAGAATCCATCTACAGTGCAGAGATGGCCTGCAATGTCAGAGATACAGGTTTAATCCCTGTGTCGGGAAGATCCCCTGGAGAAGGAAATGGCAATGCACTCCAGTATTCTTGCCTGGGAAATCCCATGGACAGAGGAGCCTGGCAGGCTACAGTCCATGAGGTCACAAAATAATCGGACATGGCTGAGTAACTAACCCATCACAATTGTCGAAAGTGACAGGAGACCCCAGTCAATGAGGAAAAGGTCTCTTGGGTCATCAGATGGCCACGCTGGGTTCCGTTTCAGGAAATGTGGGCAGAAACAGGCTTCCAGAGTCTCTTAGTGGAGATGTGTGAGTGATTTCCACAGAGACAGCTTCATTTTGCTATTTGCCTATTCAAATTAAACATTCTGTCCCTTAAAATACATCACACAGGTGTTTCTGTTGCAGAGTCATTTAAACAATCTTTTTATTGGAGTATAGTTGATTTACAATGTTTTGTTAGTTTCAGGTGTACAGCAAAGTGAATCACTTATACATATACATATATCCCCCTTTTTTAAAAGATCCTTGTCCCATATAGGTCATTACAGAGTTCCCTGTGCTATACAGTAGGTCCTTTTTAGTTATCTCTTTTACAGATAGTAATGTGTACGTGTCAATCCTAATCTCCCAATTTATCCCTTCCCTCACCCCACTGTCCCCTCTGGTCACCTGCAGTCATTTAAAAAGTTGATCACTGTAGCCCAGGGGATCCCTCTAGATGCCCACAGATCCTGGCCATTTCCCTTCCCGGAGGGCACGGCAGCTGCTTCCTGGTCATCTTGCTCTTTTAAGAGCGAAAATTTGGGCAGGCTGAAATTGCTACTTCTGCCAGCATGGCTGTGCAGGTGAGGAGCTGCGTAGACAATACATCCATCACAGTTCATGGTTACGTACGGAAAGGTCATAGTCAACTGCCTTGGCTGAAACCATGACAATGAGAACCGTGGATGTTTTCTCTTCTGCCTTTGCCAAGGGCAACCTCGGAAGTAGATTCCGCCAGACCGAGAGGCTATTCCTGGTAGTTGGAAAGTGGTCCAGGGATGAAGATGAGCGTGTCTGCTATAGAAAAGACAGAGCTCTTGGTCCAGGAGGGCTTCCCCCTTCACACCTGATGTGTGGCTGTGCCCTCTGTATTCTGCCACAGTGGCCAAGTTCTAGAATGGCTGGAGAATCCAGGGCTACAAAGGGCACGTCCAAGACCTGGGCCTGTGGCCCGGATGGGTCTTCCACTGGGAACCCAAAGCAGTCACTGCTCAGAATCTTTGGGTTACCCTAAACTCTCTAGGGAGTGAATTTCTGCCTGTTTTGGTGGTAGTGTTTACTCTATGGTTGTTATTTCAGAAATGTGGGCTCAGTGAGCACTCTAAGAATGAAGCAAAGTTGGGACCCATTTTTCTCCATTGGTGACAAAACTACCTGAAGATATTTACGTATCTGTTGTTACTGTCTCCTCTGAGAGGTTGCAAGCTCCTCATTTGGGGTCCAGCTGATTAGGTCTAATGAGGTCCAAAGAGCTTGTGCTGCTGGAAAGCCACTGGAATGTAACAAAGAGGGGTCTGGCTGCTCAACACTCAAAGGCCAATAAAGAGGCAAGGCTGGTGGAGAGATAAAATGTTTGCTTTATTTTGGATGCCAGTTGGGGCTGGGGGAGGGTGTGCTCTTGTCTAAAAGGTGGGGACTGCACAACAGCTCTGACAGTCATCTTGAAATTGGTCATTGGTGGTCTGACCAGCCTAATGACTTAACTATTATTATTTGGCCTCCTCTGACTATTGGTTTCTGCATTTTCTCATTTCTCTGATTAAACTTGTTCTTTGGCTAAAGTTTTTCCAAGGCAGGCAGAGGACATGGGGGACAAGGACCATATGGTCCTGCTCCATTTCGTGAATACGTTGAACGACCTTTCCTAGCTGGGGACATATGATGGCATGTGAACAGATTAAATGAGCTACATTTGTGACTCAGAATTTAGATAGATCTTACCAAACTATAGGACTAAAGGAGAGTGATTTTTTAAAAATCAGATTTATATAGTCTGGCTCTGGGAAAAATTATAGAAATGAAAGAAAGTGAAAGTGAAGTCCCTCAGTCATATCTGACTCTTTGTGACCTCATGGACTGTAGCCCACCAGGCTCCTCCATCCATGGGATTTTTCCAGGCAAGAGTACTGGAGTGGGTTGCCATTTCCTTCTCCAGGGGATCTTTCTGACCCAGGAATTGAACCTGGGTCTCCTGAATTGTAGGCAGACACTTTTACCATCTGAGCCACCAGGGAAGTCATTTTTTTAATTAATGGATTTAACTTTTAGAGCAGTTTTAGCTTTACAGAACTATTAGGTAGGATGTACAGAGTGTTTCTTTATAATCTGTCTTCCCTGAATATATTTGTCACAACTGATAAACCAATATTGATTCATTATTAACTAAAGCCCTTGGTTGGTTTTAGGGTTCACTATGTGTGTGTGTGTGTGTGTGTGTGTGTGTTTAAGAGTTTTGGGTACACAGAATTGTATTGGGTTGGCCAAAAAGTTCATTAGGGCTTTCCTGTAAGATCTTATTGGATCTTATTGAAATTTTTGGCCAACCCAATATTTTGACAGGGCTTCCAGATGGTGCAGCGGTAAACAATTGCATACCAGTGCAAGAGACGCAAGAGACGCAGGTTCTATCCCTGGGCTGGGAAGATCTCCTGTAGTAGGAAACGGCAACCCAGTCCAGTACTTTTGCCAGGAAAATTCCATGAACAGAGGAGCCTAATGGGCTACAGTCTGTGGGGTTATGAAGGGTTGGAAACCACTGAGTGACTACATCTGGATAAACTAGAGCAATCACCCCCAAAAGTCTAGACATCAACCATTGCTACACAGTGGACCCCTTTCACCCATTTCACCCACCCCTGCATCACCTTACCCTCTGGTAACCACTGATCTATTCTCTGTCTCTATTAGCTTGTTTTTATTTTGTGTGTTGTTGTTTAGATTCCACATATGAGTGAAATCTTACTGTAGTTGTCTGAGAATTCTCCTTTTAACTTATCTCACTTAGCATAAGACCTTCAAGACCTTCCTTCCATGTTACAAATGGCAGGATTTCTGGAAAGAGTTAAAGTTTGTATCTTCTCCCCTTGTGTGTCTTTTACTTGCTTTGCCAACATAAAGTTCAGGGGTGTGTGTGTGTGTGTGTGTGAATGCATGTGTGAGTCTGTGTGTGTGTCTGCTGGTGGGTTCAGCTCAGTCTTCCAAAAGTGATAATTACTGAGACCTTTAGTGTGTCGCTGGTGAAGCATTCTAAATTCCTTACCTAACAGTGGTTTCATACACATAGACAGTGTTGTTTGTACAAGGAGTGTGTGTCTGTTTTCCCTCACTTAGGTCATATCTTTTTAAGAGTCCTCAACTCTGCTATGCCTCAGTTTAATTTAGTCTTCTTTCAAATTTCTTTACTAAATGACAGTCAGCAGCACTTCTAACCCTTTATAAAAAGAAAACATCCAAGTAATGCCCAAGGGAAAATAGCAACCAGGGTACAAGGTCAAAGAGGAAATAATTCTGTTTATATTGAACCCTCAAGAAGATCGGTTGAATGACCAGAGGTGACCATTATATAACTTAGAACCAAGGCGGACAAGGAAAGGTCAGCTAGGGTAAATATCATGCTTATCTTAAACTATCATGCTTTCTTTCTTAAACTATCATGCTTTCTTAAAGAAATGTTTAAATCCTGACAAAGTATGATTAATTTTAAAATATCCACAAAACTTATAGGCAAATTACAGAAATATTTCAAAAACTGCTCTGCTGCTGCTGCTAAGTCGCTTCAGTCATGTCCGACTCTGTGCAATCCCATAGATGGAAGCCCACCAGGCTCCTCTGTCCCTGGGATTCTCCAGGCAAGAACACTCAAGTGGGTTGCCATTTCCTTCTCCAATGCATGAAAGTGAAGAGTGAAAGTGAAGTCGCTCAGTCATGTCTGACTCTTCGCGACCCCATGGACTGCAGCCTACCAGGCTCCTCCATCCATGGGATTTTCCAGGCAAGAGTACTGGAGTGGGGTGCCATTGCCTTCTCAGAAAAATTGCTCTATAATCTCCTATATGTATGTATCTACCTCACTGCCTATCTGTTTGTTTCTCTATGATAGCAATGATGTAAATTGGTTTTCCTCAAACTGTATTCCATCTGCAAGATGCTCAGGGCAAAATGGTTCCATAGTGAATAAGTGTGAGCATCACCATCTGCTTTCTATATGCCTCTCTCATTCAAAGATTCAGAGGACTGTCTTAGAGAATTCTGGGAACTGCAGTTAGCAAACCTACCAAACTTTATTCAGTCTTATGTTTCCCCAATTTACTTGAATCCAATTACTCTTTTTTCAACACTACCTGCTTTGCTTTCTTCTTTTTGACAAATGAAAGAAAATAGACAAATCTGTTTTAATGGGGAGCTAAATTTTATGAAAACTGATACACCAAAAATTTTAAATATCAACTTTTAAAAGAAATCTTAACAGATCAATAATTATAAAGTGAAAATTTCCACTTATCAGAAAGTTGCTTACAGGCTCCTAGGTTACATATTTATGTGGTTAATTTATAGATATCTTTAAGGACCTAATATTTCTTATACTGTGTATTAAAATAATAAATCATTCTGGAGCATACAATCTGATAGACAATATCCTCACTACAAATACCCAGAAAAGATTTCCCTTTTCTTCCCTTCCCTCCCCAGCCAAAGAAAATCTCAGAACAATTGTTGGGAATGTATATACAAAATAGCTTAAGTGATAGTGAATCATATTCCTTGGTATATTTAAGAAGAAATCCAATGTAATTAACTCATGTTAGCCAGGAATGTAAGGGTAGTTTATTTACTAGAATATCTATTAACAGAATTGATATGGTTATAGCAAAAGGTTAATAATGATATGATTATTGAGAAAGATTTTGAAAGCCCATGATAAAAAAAATTGCCTGTGATCTCAGACTTGAAGAATAATTCTTTAACAAGATAATTAGGCCCCATCTCAAAGCCATTGCCAACATTTTATTTAACAGTGAAAATCTACAGTCATATCTTTTAACATCAAAAATGGGATAAGTATGTCATTATCACTAACATTTATATTTCAAACCAATAAAAGATATAAAGCAAAAACAGGAGGTTTAACAATAAAAATTATAATTGCAAAATTAGTGTTATTTTAAGATAATATAAATTAGTCTAGAAAACCAAAGGAAGTAATTAAAAAAAAATATTCCAATAGTTCAGATAACTGGTGGGTATACAGTAAATGTAGAGGAAAAAACCAGAGTTTTCTCTAAATACCTAAATACCCTATTAGCTGAAGATCTCATTAACAGTACTAACATCAGCAACAAAATAAGGTAAATCCCATATAAAGGAAACTTTAAATATGTATTGAGTAATTTTCCTTCCCATAAATAGTGACTCCAACAAATGAAGATGTGATTGGTTCTTAAACAGTAGACTTGTTCAAATAAGGATATTGATTCTTCCCTACTAATTTAAGTATTAATGAATTCTAATTAAAACTTCAGTGTTGCTTTAACTTGGACAAAATTCTAATTTTAATTTGGAAAACTAAACAGATAAGGAAGAGCTAAACTATTTTGAAGATGAAAAATAATGCCTAATAAAAGGATTTCAGTGTACTGGAATAGATAAGCAGATGAATGGAAAAATCTATTCATTTACAAAAATTATATATTGCAGAATAGTTGTGCTGTTACAGGAAATTATTAGGATTAAATACAGGAAATTGTTAGGGTCACATAAATGAAACTATTTTAAATGGGTTTTCAAAAATTGTATAACTTTACATAACCTTAATTTTGTTCACATATATTGTGAGTGTCTGAGATTGGAGTTTTATATGCCACATTCTCACACTCATTTAAACATGAAACCTTTTTTTTGTAACCAAAGCATCATTGGAACCATTGTTTCTTGAAATATCATTTGCAGAAGGCTGGCAAAAACCATCTGGAGACTGAAAATATTTGTTAGATAAGAAAGCCTCTCTTCCTCACTGCACAAATCTATAAATGTATCTCCTTACTGAGTGCTTCCTGCTAACCTCTGTATATGTCCCTCTCAGTCTAGAACAACAACTTCCTCTGTCTCACAATTTCTGCCATTAGCAGAATGCCCAGCCTCCTCTTTGTGCTATTAATACTCTTTGGTCACACTGGGAGAGTGTATAACAGCATTTACCATTTAGATCTTGTTTTTGATTATTAGTTATGCAATGTATGATGTGAGAACATATGAACATAATTAGCATTAGAATGTCAGGGAAGGCAATGGCACCCCACCCCAGTACTTTTGCCTAGAAAATCCCATGGACGAAGGAGCCTGGTAGGCTCCAGTCCATGGGGTCGCTAAGAGTCCGACACGACTAAAGCGACTTCACTTTCACTTTTCACTTTCATGCATTGGAGAAGGAAATGGCAACCCACTCCAGTGTTCTTGCCTGGAGAATCCCAGGGACGGGGGAGCCTGGTGGGCTGCCATCTATCGGGTTGCCCAGAGTTGGACATGACTGAAGCGACTTAGCAGCAGCAGCTGATTATAATTTTATAATCCTGGAAATTATAAAATTAATATGAAGTTTTGGACAGAACTAGTAGTTTACTTATTTGTTGTAGGTTTTTTGGTAAAAGACAAACCCTTATGGAGGTCTGACTTTCAAAAAATAGCAGCAAAGAAGCTAGTTTTCCCATTTTAATTTAGACTGTAAGATAATACCAAAAACCAATTAAATCAATTGTCTCATTCAGTAGTGTCATTGTGGCCATTTTTAGTAAAGTAAAAAGATCCTCCTGGACGCTGTTTTCCACCAGCCCCTCCTCATCCCCATGCATGCATGCTCAGTTGCTTCAGTTGTGTCCAAATCTTTGTCACCCCATGGACTGTAGCTTACCAGGCTCCTCTGTCCATGGGATTCTCCAGGCAACAGTTCTGGAGTGGGTTGCTATTTTCCATAGATGTAGATTTTTCAGTTGAGTTTAATTCAGTCGCTCAGTCGTGTCCAACTCTTTGTGACCCCATGGACTGCACATGCCAGGCTTCCTTGTCCAGCACCAACTCCTGGAGCTTGCTCAAACTCATGTCCGTTGAGTTGGTGATGCCATCCAAACATCTCATCCGCTGTCATCCTCTTCTCCTCCTGCCCTCAGTCTTTCCCAGCATCAGGGTCTTTACCAATAAATCAGTTCTTCGCATCAGATGACCCAAGTATTGGAGTTTCAGCTTCAGTATCAGTCCTTCCAATGAATATTCATGACTAATTTCCTTTAGGATGGACTGGTTGGATCTCCTTGCTATCCAAGGGACTCTCAAGAGTCTTCTCCAACACCACAGTTCAAAAGCATCAATTCTTCAGTGCTTAGCTTTCTTCACAGTCCAACTCTCACATCCACACATGACTACTGGAAAAGCCATAGCTTTGACTAGAAAGACTTTTGTTGGCAAAGTTATGTCTCTGTTTTTTAATATGCTGTCTAGATTGGTCATAGCTTTTCTTCCAAGGAGCAAGCATTTTTTAATTTCATGGCTGCAGTCACCATCTGCAGTGATTTTGGAACCCCCCAAAATGGTTTCTCACTGTTTCCATTGTTTCCCCATCTATTTGCCATGAAGTGATGGGACCAAATGCCATGATCTTAATTTTCTGAACATTGATTTTCAAGCCAACTTTTTCACTTCCTCTTTCACTTCCATCAAGAGGCTCTTTAGTTCTTCACTTTCTGCCATAAGGGCGGTGTCACCTGCATATCTGAGGTTATTGATATTTCTCCCAGCAATCTTGATTTCAGCTTGTGCTTCATCCAGCACAGCATTTCGCATGATGTACTCTGCATAGAAGTTAAATAAGCAGGGTGACAATATACAACCTTGACATACTCCTTTCCCAATTTGGAACCAATCCGTTGTTCCATGTCCGAGTCTAACTCTTGTTTCTTGACCTGCATACAGAAGTCATACCTTTTTCAGGAGGCAGGTAAGATGATCTGGTATTGCCATCTCTTGAAGAATTTTCCAGTTTATTGTGATCCACACAGGCAAAGGCTTTAGCATAGTCAGTGAAGCAGAAGTAGATGTTTTTCTGGAATTCTCTTGCTTTTTCTATGATCCAACAGATGTTGGCAATTTGATCTCTGGTTCCTTTGCCTCTTCTAAACCAGCTTGAACATCTGGAAATTCTCGGTTCATGTACTGTTGAAGCCTAATGTGGGGAATTTTGAGCATAACTTTGCTGGTGTATGAGATGAGTGCAATTGTGTGGTAGCTTGACACCTGGTGAATACCATTTTCTCCTCTGATATTTCATCTGTGTTCACTGTTGAAATTTAATCCCTTCCTAGTTTTTAATAGCTCCTTTTCTCTTCCCACTTTCATCCTTTAATCCCAACCTTATAACCAAACCTTCACAGACTCGCTCCTTTTTTATACACTAGTTCATTGTCCCACAAGCAGCGTCACCGCTAAGGACCACAGCTGTCCCTTCCTTTCCCTTTTTCCTCCCTAGGGCTGCCTCAGAGTCACACATCTTTGGTTTAATGTATCTCCAAGCTGAATGCAGCCTAAAGATACAGTTAATTGAGCAATTTTCTTGCATATCTAAGTATTTAAAAATCATACCTTACATTGGTATTTACTGCCTATATGGCAATATGATTATCATATCCATTGAATATCAAGCAGCTGACCAAATGGTTCTCATTAGCATACCCCAACCTTTCCACATTTATACAGAGCCTTACTCTATCCTTGAAAGTGGACTTAAGTCAAGAGTTCAACCAAATGGACATATGTATTATGGAAATTAAACAAATTAGTTCCAGTTCCTCCATAGAATGCTTCCTATAAAAGCTTTAAACAATTTAAATTGGGGGAAGGGAAAGTCTAATCCATCACACCAAACTCCAAGGGTCGATCTAATTAAGACTTTAATTGTAGATGAGATACATTTACCCAGGGGAAATTCATTCATTTGAGTTTGGGGAATAAAGTTTCAGAAGAAGTAGGACCATATCTAATAGATATTGTTTTGATTACAATACTATGGTTCATCTGCTTCATACCAAATATTACAACACATTTCTTCAGACTTAAAAATCAGATAACATCTGTCTTAATTTATTCCTTTTCTAGACTGTCACAGGCTACATCACCTTTTATAATAAAAACTATATGCAGAATTTAATGACATTATATTTTAAAATGTGAAAATGTACATTTTGTCTTTTTAGTGAAAGGCAGAATTCACAATAATTGAGTGAAAACAAACATATATTCAGTGATGAGACTGGTAAAAGTATTAAAGCATTTGAAGTGAAAAATATAAATTTTTATGAGTTGGCCAGTGGAAAAGCTTCAGTGGAATGAGAAATTATATGGCAAAAATCTTGGCGTTTCTCCTGATGTGGTGCTATAAAGCAGACCATTTATGAGATTTGCTGTTTATTCCTGATCCCCACATGACATGAGGTGTGCCTGAGATTGTGGCCTCAGAATATGCCTTCAGAGGGAAGAATACTTGACAGGGCCAGGAGCTATGGCATTATTAAATCATAAACCACACTCCGGGAGGGGGACACCTTCATTGTCATTTTGTAATGCAAGCAGAAAAGAAAAAGTTACTCCTGAATATCATAGATTAATAGAATAAAGATGTGTTGTTTCCAAATAAGAAGATAAGAAAAGGTAATGTAGAAAAAAGATTGGTTTCCAGCAAGGTTGGGGATTGATCAATACTTGTCGGCATCTCTCATACAATCAAACCCATTGTTTAAAGGTGATCTTGTGATTAGTAAAAGTAACAAATTGTATAACACAGTATTGTAGCCTTTATTGAAATCTGTATGTTACATTATGTTGCAAAAGCTTGAAGTTTTGTGTACTGTCACACTTTTTTAACAACAATGGATTTCTGAAAAATAAATACAAGTAAAATATAATGCTAAAATTTACTGCAGTTTTAGCATTCTCAGAAAAAAGAAAATGCCTATAACATGTGTGGGTTAATATCAGAGAAAATTAATGAATTTCTTTCCATTTACATCAGGGAAGAAGAATTACTCTGTCCCTTCCAGAAGGAAAATGACATTCTAGTTTGGCCACTATTGAATTTCAAAGCAGCTTATTTTAAATCGAGCTTCATGCAGAAACGGTGAAATGTGCTAGTTTTAAGAAATGGCTACACATATATTTTACAAAAAATAAAAACCTTCAGTGGAGAAAAACTAAATTCAATAATACCTGGCTTATTCTTTTTTGAGCTGCACAAAAATAATTAATTAAGTCAACAGTTTCACTTTTTAACTGATTATTATTTAAACAGGTCTTTGCTATTGAAATGAAAAAATGTAATATAGAATTGGTAGTACATCTGTGCCTAAATTGTGAATGTTTTAAAATGACAAGAATAAATTATTTCCACAAATGTGAACCATTAATAAGGGATTTAACTTGAAATCTACTAAAATAAAACTATACAGAGAAAACTTGAATACAAAGTGATACACACACACATCACGTTTCTACACCAAATCTGACAGTGAACATGATAAAAAGAATGAGTTCTTATTTAAAGTTAACTTTCTTTTGTAAATTGGTTTTCTGCTCTTGTTAAAAATTATAAAAAATGCCGTCCATATTCTTAGTCTACATCAGTATCCAATAATGTGCATGAAAAATTAAAAGAATTGAAAAAAATGGCATTTTCCAGGGAGTAACTGTAGTCCAAAGAGTTGGTTCTATCATGACTGAAGCCAGACTTTCCTTAAAACCATGGTGATTACAAATAATTTTTAGAATTTTGCATGGTTTGTTATTAATTTATGGAACAATTGCTATAAACCTACAATCCTCAAAAACTTTTCAATCACAATCTTCTTCAAAATGACAAAGATGTTGTGTGTGGGCCATTCCATCTGCTCATGAGAGATGTATAATCAGATAAAATAAATCTTTCCTCAAAATTGAAAGACTATTTTTAAAATCGAAAAGGCTAGTTTTATATTTTATGAGATGCAAATAAACTCACTAAGTACTATTCATCTCTGATAAATTAATAGCACAACAGTCCTAACTAGTTATCATTAGTATCATAACTGTGGTAATAGCTGGGATAATGATTAAAATTAAAAATGATAAATCACAAGTCTTAAGACATCTTGAAGCCCTTCATTGTCTATGGTAAAAGCATTTCAGAGCCCTTCTCTACCTCCCCTGAAAAATTCAGTTCTCAGTCCATTAGGTGGAGCAAAGCAGGCATCCTAGGTATGTGTGTCAGGAAGGGATAACAGGGGCTGAGCTTGCAGAGACAGTGATGGTGGTCCATGCTGGGGCTTCATTCTCAGAGTCCTAGCAGAGCAAGAAGGGTATGCCTGCGAAAGGGAGGGGAGGCTTGGTTGGAGAGTCAGAGTCCAAACTGACTAAGGAGGGCATCCACGCAGAGGGGATGAGAAACTGGCATCAAGGGTTGGAGCTTGAGCAAGGTAAGAGGTGTCCCAGGGCAGAGTGGGAGCCCAAGAAAGATAAGAACATCTTTAAGGAGTGCTTGTCTGGTGCTGGTGGAAGAGCTCAAGCAGGGATAGGAAACTGTCCATGCGGAGAAAGACCTTGGCTGGAGTGCTGGAAACCAAGTAGAGGGGAGAAAGGGGACACAGTGAGGGAGACCAGAGCTCCAGGAAGAGGAGTAGGGTCTCCCTGCAAAGGGGAGATAGGAAGGGTCAGGGCCCAGGTGAGGTGAGAAGCTGCCCATGTGGAGGTGCAACTTGGAATATGGAATCAGAGCTATGGCAGAGAGAGGAGGCAGCCACACGGGTGAAGACCTGTAAGTGGGGTTGACCCACTGAGTAAATATGTTCACAGTAAGTGGAGATGACTTTCTCACTTTAGGAGAAGGGAGTTAGGACTATGAAAAGGAAGGAAACTAGAATAAACCCTGTTATGTTGGACTGGACTTGGGAGTATCCATGTGAACTCAGGGTCTGTGACAGGTAGGTAGGTAGGTAGATAGATTGATGGAGAAATAGTAGATGAATAGATAGATGATAGATGAGTGGATAGATCAGTAAATAGATGTAGAAATAATGAAAGGTGTACCTAGATGGATATGGAAGCGATTTGGATACTACCTATGTGTATTTCCTGGTTCTTTCCAACAAAAGAAGCTTGGAGCAGTGACCCCTCAATAACAGTGAGCACATCTAGCATTCAGAACGTGGCTTTTAAATACTCTTTTCCATGCAAAGGAACCAGGGATCCTTGAAGAAGTGGCTAATTCCAGAGACAGGTAGGAAAAATACAAGATTAGGACATATTGTGTTAGAAAGCAAGGAAATACTAGAAGGATGTTGGGGACATGTCAAAAGGAAACAGAATTCGCCTTGAATGGGCTCCTTCTAGCCAAATTTGGGGCAATTGGAGCATAAAAATAATTATAGTAATGGGTTAAAACCCATTGAACAAAATTGGCGATCCACTTAGTTACAAATAAATTCATGAATAACTCGAAAATTTGAAGAGCATCAGGATATCCATATAGTTGCAAAGTATCTCTCTACAAAATAATGATTAATTTCTAAGGGGAAAGGAGGAACTTTTTACAAAAGAGAAGCCTTGCAGGCATGGCTTCACTCAAAAGATCAAAGTAAACATCGTCAGTAATGGACAAACAGAAACCATTTGCCATCTGACAGAATTAAGTGAGAAGTACATGTTTTCACTTCTGAAATATCCTTGCCAGAAATTCACAGTCTGAATCTAATCAGGAGGAAACACCCAGTGAAGCCAAACTGAGGGACATACTACAAAGGAGCTGGTTTGTCATTTTCCAGTGTCAGGGCAGTCAAGGAAAGACTGAGAATCTGGATCAGCCTGAAGGAGGCTGGGGACGGCACAGCCAAACATGGTTCTGGACTGAATCTTTCTGTTGCAAAGGATATTGTGGAGGTAATGTATAAAAAAATAAGCGGAACCTGAGAATTAAAGTGGTACCACCACTGTTAAGGGCTTCCTAGATGGCACTACTGGTAAAGAACCTTCTTGCCAATGCAGGACATGTGAGAGACACTGGTTCGATCCCTGGGTCAGGGAGAGCCCCTGGAGGAGGACATGGCAACCCACTTCAGTATTCTTGCCTGGAGAATCCCATGGACAGAGGAGCCTGGAGGGCTACAGTCCACGGGGTGACAAAGAATTGGGCATGACTTAAGTGACTCACTTGACAAGTGCATGCATGCACCTGGTCAAAAGTCCAGTGACTCCTGCCCTTCCTGACAGGTGAGGCTTGGGGACAAGTAATCCTTTCTTTGTCTAGCCTCCTCACTTCAGCTGGGCTTCCTAGTAAGCAAAACTGAATCCAGTCTGTAGCTAAATCTTTCTAAGCAACCTAAAGTGTCTACACGTCCAAGGGGGAGCCTGTGACTCATTCTTTGGAAACCCTGAGACCAGCTGAACCCACCATGCCTCACATCTCTAATGTCCTTGATCAACATGCAAGACACAGGACCTTCCAGTTCTTTCTTATCTCAGGTATTCGTCCTCAAGTCAGTCCTGAACTAGCCCCCACCCTCTCAGATTTGACCTGTGACTTGTGGGACCCTTCGCTGTAGTTAACCAACACCATTCCATCCGCAGCGCACCTCTGTTGGTGCTGTTCACCTCCTGGCTCAGATATCTGGCTGCTCCTGAGGAAATGGCTTCCCCTAGAGCTCTCTAAAGTAGAGTTGGGTGGCTTGTCTGACTTTTTCAGGCTGAGCATCCCTCTTTTGGGCTTATTTTAAACCACTACTCATCCACCCTCACATAAAAACTCCTGCCTCTTTGGGGCTCACGCTCTCTGACTGTGTGGTCTTTTGACCTTATGTGTGACCATGCCTTTGCTTCTTAAGAATCTTCTTGTCTAACCTGGGTTTGGCTGCTCCTGCAGCACCTTGCCTGTTGGTTCCTTAACAGTCTCAGCTCCCATGACCTTCTCCTCCAGACCTCTTCAACTGCTCCCTCTCCTGAATACAACTGGATTATCTCCTGGAACTTCTCTCCCCCTCTGAATGTTTAAATCCATCACGCCACTCTTCCACATCAACCTCGCTTCCTGCCGTCTCTCACTCATAATGACCAGCATTACACTTGACCTGCTACATCATAGAGTTTCTTGCCCCTTTTGTTACCTCCACCTCTCTTCATCCTGATTTCATTTCTTTTCAGCTTTCTTTTAATGCTTTCTCCCTTTGGGTCAATGTCCTCAGACTCTTCTGCTCTTTTGTTCTTCCTCCATATCCACCTTAAAGCCAAGTCATTCCAAACGTCTGCTCTCTCAGAGCATGCACAGGACTGAGCAGATTTGTGTCATGGAAGGGTGTGGCTTTGGTCTCAGGCAAACATTCAACATTACCCAGACACTGTGTGTGCGCAGCATCACTCTGTGCCATTTTCCAGTGTGGCTATTTCAGATTCCTTTCTTTTCTCACACTTCTTACCCTAATTCCTCCCCTGTAACTCTTGGCAGCAAATCTTGCCAGCGGATCTCAGAGAAAACAGAAGCAAAAGACTTTCCTCAATTCCTGCCACCAAATATCAGACTTGACCTTATCCACATCTGCCGTTTCCTCTGTCCTCCTGTCCCAATGGGAGATGTGTCTCCTTCAAGGCTGCTTCTCCAGGCTGCTCTCTGGATCACAGTGCATCTTATGTCCTCAAGGACTGCTTTACTGATTGTCTTCTCTCTTTATATTTTAAGTCTTCCATATGGATTTGTTAATATCAATCTTTGACATGCTCAATTTTCTCCCTTCCTGATAAACAGTCCCTCTCTTGGCCAATGACACCAATGCTCTGACCATCTTCAACTCTTATGTGGGCTACTATCATCCATGTTTTCCTCAGACCTGTTTTCTTTTTAAACATAAAGGTCAGCGTTTTAATTTTTTAATTTAAAAAAATTAAAAAAAAATTTTTTGACTGCACCATCAGACATGTGGAATCTTAGTTCCCCAGCAAGGGCTTGATTCTTCACCCCCCGCAGGGGAAGCACAGAGCTTTAACCACTGAACTGCCAGGGAAATCCCGGAAGTCTGTTCTTTAGTCTGCAGTCGGTGTTACTGTGTAAAATAGAAATTGATTTTCATGGCTTCCCTGCCTAAAATCTTGCAAAGGCTCCCAGTGCCCTAGGGATGAAAGTCAAAATATTTAATATGACTTACGAGACTCTTTACAACTTCTCTCTTGCTCACCTCCTTTAAAACGTGAGCACCATCCACACCTCCCAGCCCTCCATCCTAACTCCCACCCCTCTTCCACTGCCCCTCATCCCAGTTGTTACATACTTGTAATTTCTGAAACATATCTCTCATCTCTGGAATTTTGAAACTATGTCTAGTTCTGATTAGAACATTCTTCCCTCTGTTGTCTACTTGGATAAATTCTTGTCATCCTTGATGTTTTAGTTTGATGGTGTTTCCCCTGTAAAATTCTCCTGACACCCCAGGACTGTCTGGTGACATGCCCTCTTGGTTCCTGGAACTCATCTTCCGTGTTGGTCCTTAGTCCTCTTGGAATTTGCTATTGACTGGTGTTCACTAGGAAGTCCGTGCCTGAGGGGAGGAGCAGTTATGCTTGCTTGCCTTTCTCTTCCCATCACCTCGTTCCGTAGCTGGCACAAAGTGTAGGTGCAAAGTGGTAAACATCTGTTGAATGAATGGATGGATCCGATCAACTTTAATCCAAAAATCAGATACTGGTGGCAAAGAAATCTGAAAGTTAAAAAAATTCAGGAAACAGATTCAAATGCACCTACAAACTACATCCAAGAAGCATCAAAGTTGGTGGGCAGGAACTTCTTTTTTTCTTATATTTATTTATTTTTTTGTCCTAGTTTTAGCATGTGGACTTCTCATGCAGTCTCAGTAATTGTGGCATGCTGGCTTGGTTGCCCCTCAGTATGTGGGATCTTAGTTCCCTGAGCAGGGATCAAACCTGCATCCCCTGCATTGGAAGGCAGACTCTCAACCCCTGGGCCACCAGGGAAGTCCCAGGAGCTTCTTATTTAATTCAATAATAATTAAAATTAAGAGAAACATCTCACTTAGGTAGAGGGATGTTGTAGGTGTGGTAGGGAGGAGGATTTGGGGAGAAGACATTGATACTATTTTAGAGACCTGTCTAGAAGTTTCTTGCTTTGTCTTTAGGGATTAGAACACTTTTTTAGAAAAGGGATGAATTCAATTCTGCTTTAGCAGAATTCACTGACCTGTGATGGAGGTGTAAGTGGAAAGAAAAAGAGGTGTTTAATCAATCTTTCCAGAAAGAACCTAAGGCCTTAACATGTGCCTGTTTCTCCCATTGTTTTGTCAACCAGTCCTTGCCTTGGCCTACTACCACCACTGCCTACTTTACACAGGTTACTAGAGCCCACATTTTCCTAAAATCTGTTTTCAAAATGTGTAAATTTTTTTATCTTTATCTCTGCAGTGTCTGATGTAGTACTTGGCAAAAAGTAGGGCCCAATAAACACTTGTTAAATAAACGGATGAAAGACAGTAATGGCTTTTTTGATCCAAGTCTGTAATTTTCTTTTTCAGGCTATTCTTCAGAAGAAATTGCTGTCTTCCTTATCATATACTTTCCCCCATGAGGTTTGGGAATATGTAGGCGCTTATCATGATTTTGTTGTTGCTGTTCAGTCGCTAAGTCAGGTCTGACTCTTTGTGACCCTGGGGACTGCAGCACGCCAGACTTCCCTGGCCTTCACTATCTCCTGGAGTTTGTGCAAACTCATGTCCATTGAGTTGGTAATGCCATCCAACTATCTCATCCTGTCATCCCCTTCTCCTTCTGCCTTCTATCTTTCCCAGCATCAAGGTCTTTTCCAATGAGTTGGCTCCTCGCATCAAGTGGTCAAAGTTATCATGATCAACACCTTGTATTTTTACATGTTTCTATTGTATGGTCAGCAGTAATATGACATTTTTATGAGAAGCTCTCTGCTGATTGCTAATATTATCACACTCAGGTTTCACTTTGCCCCATGCAAGCATGAATCTTTGGAAAATGATGCCTCCTGGAAACTCTGTTATTTATAAAACTGGTGCTAGTTGACTTCCCTTCTATCCTTATCAACAAACTGGTCTTTATCTGCAGTCTCCCAGAATGACCTTACCACAGTCTTTACCTTTTCTCTTATCTTTACAAACATATTCTAGTGTGTTTGCTTACCCAGGGCCCTTTGCCATTTTCTTCCTATTCCATTGACAGGTCGTGAGAGCAAAATTATACAAGATTGAAGCAAACCCAGCTCCCAAGGCTGCTGACCCAAAGCAGGTCACAGCTCTGGGGACATCTTCTCCGCAGCACTCAACCTCACATTCCATTCTGGTCATGCTTTCCCTTGTTAATCCTGGCTCCACATGAAACCCGCTTTAGAAGCCAAAGTTTGGTTAAGCACATTTCCAGGGACCAACTTTGGCCCTGATCTTTGTTGGAAGATATCATTTTCAACCTATGGATGTGAGTCATCTCAGTTGGCTGTTTGCTGAGAAGTGAGAACTCTGGTACTTTACTTTATTTGTAAACTTCTTAAAGAGTCATTGCTATTTAGGAGAAAATCTGCAGTAATTTCCCTTAATACATTAAGGAAAAATTATTTATTCTCTGCTTAAGGACATTTCTTCTCAGAACATTGCCTCGCAAAGCAATAACTTAAATTATACCAAACATGTCCAAAACACAGCTTCTTGGTAAAGTTCATTTCCCTGTGAGTGAAGACAAATATAACTCTGTTTATATCAGTAACTGTTATTTTCTCTGGTTTAGTTTGTAAAGGCTCACAGTCCATCCTAAGACACCAATTGGGATTTCCAACCCCTGACATGCCCTTACCCCAGAGCACCTGCTCACCGGGTCTTGTCACATTTTCCCATGCCTGGGCCATAGGAGATGAGAGAGACACCCGGTTTTCACTTATCCTGCTCATGTATTCATTCCATACCTGTTTATTTGGCCCTTCTGGTGTCCCAAGCATTATTATTATTATGTGGACTGAAGATAGGTGTATGCTAGTAAATTCCTCCTCATGTCTAGTGGAGGGAATCAGAAGACAGGTAGGTGATGAGTGGAGAGCTAAGCAAATATTGGGTAGCAGAAGTGCAGTGTGGTATATTAAAAGGGGAATCTGAGTGAGAAGTAGTGAGGCTTTGGGGAGAAGGGTTTTTTAGACTGTGAGATCAAGGAAAGCTAGGGGGGTACTAGGCAGACAGCTTAAGCAGAGAGTTTATGACAGGGAAGAGCCGCCCTACGAAGATGAGGAGATGGCTTGCCCCATGTGGGTCCCTACGGCAGGTATGAAAGTGAAATGAGAGTGTTGGCCATTCAGTTGTGTCTCTTTGCAACCCCATGGACTGTATAGCCACCCAGACTCCTCTACCCATGGAATTCTCCAGGCAAGAATACTGGAGTGGGTAGCCTTTCCCTTCTCCAGGGGATCTTCCTGACTCAGGGATTGAACCCTGGGATCGAACCCAGGTGTCTTGCATTGCAGGCAGATTCTTTACCATCTGAGCCACCAAGGAAGCCCCTGCAGCAGGAATAAACTTTGGGTCTTTGCAGGCAAGAAAGAAGACACCTGAGTGGCTGGAGTCTGATAGGAGAAGAGATGGTTCAAGATGAAGAAAGATTTTGAGAAGTGCCTTATGAAGCAGGATAAGAAGATTGTGTTTTTATTCTAAGGCCTGGCATCCCTGGGTAGAATGGAAGCAGAGGGTAAAAAGAGAGGCCAGCTAAGGGGCCCATGGTTGGGGGTGGAGGCTGGAACTGGAGTGTTGGTAGTGAAGATGGACAGACTCAGCAAATTTGGGAAACCTTCTAGCAGAGACAGAGAAAGCACTGACTCTCAGATGGAATGTGGGGAACTGGGCGACTCAGGGAGGAGTCTCAGCTTCCTTCCTTCCTTTCCCTTCAATATCCTCGTTGGGTGGGCTTGAGAACCTCAAAAACATCTTTCGTGAGAGTAAACAGGCATCCGCTGTTCTTGGAAGTAACCCCAAGAAGGCTTTCCAAACGAGGGCATTAGGAAACAGTATTTTATATTTTCCTCCAGATGAAGGAGGTTGTGATTTATTTTTATTTGTTGAGGGAAATTTTAAGAAAGTTTTTGTTAACAAAAATTATTGCAATGACCAAGAGCTTCATTTTAGAAAGATATATTGTATGAAAAGTGTCTAGCATTTCATCTTAGAACAGACTACATTGACTCTCTGTCCCCAGCTCCTTTTGAATATGGAAAGATGTGTGATTAACATTTGTTTGGGGTTCTTAGCAGTACTATGGTTACAGTGTGATGGTTGAAAATGTTCTATCCGGCACATTATTAGTTATTCCATTTCTTGATAAAACAGACATTTAAGAACAAGGCAGAGTCTGGGAGTGCAGTGGGGGTTGGGCCAAAACTCTGTGAAATGTTTAACCTTTTCACATAGTTCAACAAAGTTTAGATTTCTGGCAAAACGCCTAGACTTTGCAAAGCAGTTCATGGTTGCAAAACCCGACAAGACCCTAGTGCTTAAATTATTCTGGCTCAAAAGTTGAAACAATATGAAGAGAGCAAAAGGAAAGAAAAACACACACAAACACTACCCCCCACCCCCCCACACACCCCCACACCCACCCCACCACCCCCCACACACACCCTAATAGTTGGGCTCATGGCACAGAGTAAGTCATTCGGAAAAGGATGCTGGAGTGGTGGTGATTACAACCTATGATGCCTTTAAAGTGCAGCAGATGCCTCTGCTGAGAGAATAAGCTATCCCCAAAGGGAAAGCAAGTTCAGCATTAAAGGTAAAGAAGGATCTGAAGAATACGTGACAATCTGAGTATGTCATAGATTAGCAGGAGTTTTTTGTTTCACAGAATCGCAGCGATGCCCTCACAGAGAGCAGTGGCAAAGACTAGCAAGGTGTCACGTCTCGAGTGTTTAGTCTGGAAAGAGTTGTCTCCATCCAAAAATGCACATGTGGGCTACCGTGGCTGCCAGTATCAGGGGTCAAATCTTCTAGCCAAGGAAAATGGAGGATCTGTAACTAGCTTGAAGTAATCACAAATTTCCGGAGAAGGCAATGGCACCCCACTCTAGTACTCTTGCCTGGAAAATCCCATGGATGGAGGAGCCTGATAGGCTGCAGTCCATGGGGTCGCTAGGAGTCGGACATGACTGAGTGATTTCACTTTCACTTTTCACTTTCATGCATTGGAGAAGGAAATGGCAACCCACTCCAGTGTTCTTGCCTGGAGAATCCCAGGGACGGGGGAGCCTGGTGGGCTGCCGTCTCTGGGATCGCAGAGTCGGACATGACTGAAGCAACTTAGCAGCAGCAGCAGCAATCACAAATTTCACTACTATTTGACTTTCTTTGGTTTGTGTCGACATATGTGTTGATTTGGATTCCCTGGGAGTTTCTCTGAAATTCTTTAGAATGTATCTGTCATTAGCAAATAAGAAAATATGAAATAATAATTATTAAAATATCAAAAATATTAATATAAGCATTATTGAAACATTATGGATGAACGTAGTAAATGTTTCCCACATATAGTCTTTAGAATCCTAATTCTGAGAGGTAGACAGTAAATCAAGGGATTGGTTGAAAAATCAATTTGGTGCAATTAAAGGGGTGTATCTGAATGTCATTCTAATTTGTCTATTTATTCTTCTTTTCAAAGTCTGAAACGGTTTTATGTGTTTTGCAAAGCTCTAGAATAGACTATCCAATGTTTTCCAAATATATTCGGTCACAAAACTTCCCATTCTCTCTCTTTTAGTGTGGAGTATATCCTCAAACATATGTTCGGAGGAACATACATTAGTAAACACTATATTTTTATTTATTAGTGGAATATATACCATAGATATGTGTGCAAAATGGACATTCTTTAACATATGAATCTAAGAATAGTGGAGAAAGAATCTGGCAAAGAAAAAAGCAAATGAAATAAACCACAGTACTGAAAGTTGGCAATAAATGGGTTCTAAGAAATAAGAACGCTGTTACCTACAGAAAAATCCAACCACCATGACCCATGTAAATAACAAGAAACTGAAGCTAGATTGTTTCTTGTTTTATATTAGCATCTTAACGATGTCAGAGCTAAGACTTGTGCACTTCTTTAGCTATTCCATCATACTTACAATTTGGCTGTTGTGATTCTGACTCTCGCATCTACATCCAAGGCAGGAGAAAGAGGAAAGGTTTAGGAACGGCTGTTCTTTAAATCAGGAAGTTAAACATGTTTTCAGGAACATTACAGCATAGTTATAAATATATTTAGTTGTGTGGGACTCTGTCACAGAGCAAAAGAGCTATGGGAGAGATTAAATTGGAATTTTATATTGCTAACTGGGCACTTTGGGGTTGGAAGATTTATGCACTAACAGAAATGAGGCCAGAAGTTTTGAGTATGTACCTCTGTTTTGATCTATAGAAATAAGGAGGTAGACTGTGTTATTTTAGATAGATTCCTTTAGGGAAGCCTTCTGAAGTATCTAGGTCCTTCTGAAACAAAGTGATAAAATAGCCCACCTTCTCTTGCTGTCTTGGAAATAGTATGCTGTCTTTAAAAAAAGACACACGCATGTTTACACACTTACAGCTTTAAAGCGATGTTGGGAGTAGACATGCCCCTCCCTCCCATCCCTAGAAACACCGTCTAGTGGCTTGTCATCTGCATCTAGGTCAGCCACTTGCCCGAGGTCCAAATGTTCTGGGTCTTTTCTTCAGGTTACTAGTAGACATTGTTGCTTTACTAGGTGGGAACGTTCCAGGACCTAATTCAGCCCATGGCTTAAACCATGAAAGCATTTAGAGAACTTCTAGATAATTACCGTGTTTTTTCTACTCCCTGGGATCTTAATGGAGATAAATATACACTGGGAAACAAATTGGCTCAGTTTGCTTTTGAAATTTTCTTTGCTAGTGAGACACAACATGTTGCTACAATGCTGTTCTCCCTGGAATGGAATTTATTGAAAGGAAAGCCCATGATGAAACTCATAGAGGGGGCTATCCACTTTTAATCTGTGTACTACTAAAAAGGAGCATTTGCTATAAAATGATTCCTTCTAAAAAATGGCAATCATGTGGACCTCAAAGCCATGTTATAACAAAATCCCACTAATATTCCTCTGGCATAGAAACTCAAAGCCTGTTTTTTCTTGTTTTTCATTATTAAAGTAGTGTTAGCCTCATTATCAAATCTTGTAACATAGAGAAAAATACTACTCTGAATCTAATCATCTTAAACATTTTTGTGAAATGTTTTCTTCTCTTTTTATACCTTTTAACAACTTTTTCTTCACTCACTGCTGTATTGTAAGCATTGTTTTCATGATGCAATCTAATCTCATTCTAGTACATGAACAATTAAGTTTTTTCCATTTTTTTCTCCAAGTGTTTTTGAATCTATTTTGTCATTTTTCATATAATAGTTGTGTCCATAGATGCAAAAGTTATTAATTAGTGTATTTAATTCTTCAGTGGTAGTACTGATTGCTACTTACTGACCATGTGCCAAGAATCCATCGGGGATATAGAAGAGCAATTAGTGGTCCCTCATGGCAGGAGTATATAAGTAAGTAATACATGCGCGTGTGTGCTCAGTCATGTCCAACTCTTTATGACTCTATGGACTGTAACTCACCAGGTTCTTCTGTCCATGGGCTTCTCTAGGCAAGAATACTGGAGTGGGTTGCCATCTCCTCCTCCAGGGGATCTTCCCAACTCAAGGATCAAACCTGCATCTCCTGCATTGGCAGATTATCACTTGAACCATCAGGGAAACCCCTTCCCTAATGCATATGTGTATCTAATTGGGATTTACAAAACTAGCCTTTTATAGAAAGTAATTGTAAAAGATAGTGGATGCTATGGGGGTTGCCAGGAGTGAGAAAACACAGATTGGAAACGAAATCACCATTCAGCTTGGATTTAGAGAAGTGGGGAGGACCCTGCTGGAGGACCTTCCAGGCACAGGCAGAAGAAGGTGGGAAATCATTGACTGTGTCCAAGGAGTAGTTAAATTTAATGCCTGTTCTGCATAATGGAGTTTATTTTAACCTCAATTTCCTGCATATCCCAAGGAAAATGGTCTGGAACCTTTCTGTGCTGAAAATGACCTCGGTTCTCCTCTTTACTTATTTGTACAGACCCCATTAGCAAACACGTGTTCGACAATGACTAGATGCCAGGGTCTCCTTTTTCCATGCTTTCCCCAGACTTATGCTCTTTGCTGTCATCTCTTGCAAAATCTGAAAAATGAAAGCCTCATTTAGAAGAGAAAAATCAAAGCCATTTGTACCTTTGTACACTCAGTCACTCCAAAATCACTGCAGATGGTGACTGCAGCCATGAAATTAAAAGACGCTTCCTCCTTGGAAGAAAAGTTATGGCCAACCTAGATAGCATATTCAAAAGCAGAGACATTACTTTGCCAACAAAGGTCTGTCTAGTCAAGGCTATGGTTTTTCCAGTAGTCATGTATGGATGTGAGAGTTGGACTGTGAAGAAGGCTGAGCGCCGAAGAATTGATGCTTTTGAACTGTGGTGTTGGAGAAGACTCTTGAGAGTTCCTTGGACTGCAAGGAGATCCAACCAGTCCATTCTGAAGGAGATGAGCCCTGGGATTTCTTTGGAAGGAATGATGCTGAAGCTGAAACTCCAGTACTTTGGCCACTTCATGCCAAGAGTTGACTCATTGGAAAAGACCTTGATGCTGGGAGGGATTGTGGGCAGGAGGAGAAGGGGACGACAGAGGATGAGATGGCTGGATGGCATCACTGACTCGATGGATGTGAGTCTCAGTGAACTCCGGGAGTTGGTGATGGACAGGGAGGCCTGGTGTGCTGTGATTCATGGAGTCGCAAAGAGTCGGACACGACTGAGCGACTGAACTGAACTGAACTGAACTGAATACTCAGTCTTACCAGAATGCTCATATTGGCTCATATGCCTTAGGCAAAAGCTGGAGTGATTCTTTAATCTGAAAATATCCCCACAACTTACTTTGTGAGAACAATATTGAAATGTCATGCAAGTTGGGGAAGTTCTAGAATCAAAGGGTCTGGCCTCCTTGCAGATCATTCACGTCACTTAGCCAGTGTTTCTCACACACTGTATTTCTTTGGCTGTTATATTTCTTTCTAAATGGAAGCCTTACTTTTATGACCAAATGCAAATTATATAAAACCAGATCCTTAAGCACAGTATCTGTGTCCCTAAAGCTTCTCAGAATACAGATTAGGACTTCCCTGAGGCCATGAGATGAGAGTTTGCCTGCCAATACAGGGAAGACGAGTTCAAACCCTGGTCCAGGAAGATCTGACGTGCCATGGAGCAACTAAGACCACGTACCACAGCTACTGAGCCCCCACACCTAAAGCCTGTGCTCCACAATAAGAGAAGGTAACACAATGAGAAGCCTTCGCGTTACAACTGGAGAAAGCCCACACACAGCAACAAAGGCCCAGTGCAACCAAAAATCAATAAATTATATATATACAGACACAGGAGCCTGGTGGGCTACAGTCCATGGGATCGCAGAGTCAGACATGACTGCGTGACTAACACTTCACTTCAAAGAACACAGATTGAAAAATACTTGTTTCATCTGTCTACTTATTTACAGATGGAAAAATTGAGTCCTAGAAAATCAAGAAGCCATGAAGGATTTCTGGCCTTGAATTCCATCATGAAAGCAAATATATTCAGGACTCAGCGTTTTGGCAGTCTCAAAGGCTTTAAATCAGAGATGAATGAATTGGGCTGAACCACATTATAAATGGCTCTTCCATTTATTCTTCTATTACCCTTCTTTGAGAGAAAAGAGAGAGAGAAAGAAAAAGAGCTTTCTTTTCTAAACCCAGTGTGCAGGGTGCTGAGAAGGGTAATCCCTGGTAGTCAGCCACACCCTCTGCTTCTGGTTACTCTAGGTCCCAGCCTCTGTGCTCCCTCCTCCCACAGCCCCAGGAGAGCTGGGAGGCGCCTCACTGCACGTCCTCTGGTTCAGCAAGGCCCTGAGCAAGACCAGGTCCCCGAGCAGTCATTCTCATTCTTAAAGAATTACATGGGACTGAAAAGATAATTTTTACTTTCCTGCTCATTCCCAGTTGCAAAACTTGAAATTCTTCTGGTAAGTTGATTCTGTGACACATGCATAATTATAAGAAAAATAATCAAAGTGGAAAGATTTTCTGGTTCGGTATTCCTACTGGTACCTAACATGACCTGATGCTTCACTGGCAAAGATGTGACTGTAATATTACCTTGTCATTCATATTGAGAGGGGTTTGGCTAAATCAACCCGCAGGACAAATGACCATGTTTATAACGTGACTGACCTGTTAGGTTATCCTGCAGGGACCACAAATTAGTGAACTGTGAACCAAATGTAGCACACGGATTTGTTCTGTGTGGCCTGTATGATGTTTTGAAATAATTGCCAAAACTTAAAAATTAAGAGATTTAACATAAAAATCCAGTTTCCCAGTGTCTCTTGAAAAGAAATCAAAAGATTGGGCAACACTGTGTCCAGAGTCTTAAGGACTGCTGACAGGACAACGTTTGATCTGAGCTGCGTAACTGCTGCCCCCTGCAGATGGGACATGTATTCTTCCGTTGTATCATCCCTGGTGTGTAGCCTGGTTCTTTCTTTATGGTGAACAGTATCCACATCTTTATTAAAAATGAGACAGGAAACTTTTCGAAGCAATTTTTCCAGGTTGCTTTGAGTACTTATTTCTGAATGATTTTCTACAAAAAGTTTTGTTTTTTTTTTTTTTTTGGACAAAAAGCTTAGATATGTACAAATAAAGTACAATAAAATAATTTTAGAAGAAAAAAATGAGAGGCAAGAAATGGTTGACATAAAAAGTACTTGTTTATATAGAATTGGTCTAATGTACATCATGTATATGATTTTGTGGACATTTGAGTCTGCTACCCTTGTACAGTGTGTGAAGAGATAATACTGTGTGCTGCTAATTCTGAGATGCACATTTTTCCTCATATTTGACCAGCTCTGAAATCGAGAGTCGCTGTAGAATTGCTGTCAGCCAGGCAGCAGTCATGGCGGAGTGGCCACTGCCTGCAGACACCCTCATCACTGTTTTTGTTGCGGTGTCAGCTGAGATTATGTGCAATGCTGGGGAGGTGCATGGTGAGTGTAATTGTTATTTCAATTTCAAACATCTTCAACAAGAAGCCTATTATTCAGCCTTGCCATGAAAAGTGACCGTCTGTGCGGAAAGACAGCAGCTGGCCATGAATTTGATACTAGTTGAAGCCAATGTTTTTTGTGGGAGGAATGACTGCAATTCCTTCTTTTCTTGGAAAGAGCAGCCAAACACTTTAGGAGACTAAGGAGGGGAAAATCTTACAGGTCTAGGAGGCTTTGTTACATTTTGTTACTGAGATAAGTGCAAAAATATTCCCATTACAGACCAAACAGTGCAGTTGGAGGCAAGAGAAAATGTCAAATAATTTGGAAGAGATGAAAGAAATTTTTGGCCAAAGCAGACTGCGTGGCCCACCCAGGCTGCAAGTAGAAACAGCATTATTCTGTCACAGACTGATTGGGAGTGTGTACTCTTTTTTTGTATTGCTGCATAAAATGGTGACTCAATCAATGATGTCTTAAATTCAAGAAAATATGGTAAAATACCACCTGCCATTGTTGTTCAGTCTCCAAGTCGTATCTGACTCTTCGTGACGCCATGGACTGCAACACACCAGGCTTCCTTGCCCCTCACCATCTCCTGGAATTTGCCCAAGGTCTTGTCTACTGAATTGGTCATGCTGTGCAACCATCTCATCCTCTGTCACCCTCTTCTGTCTTCAATCTTTCCCAGCATCAGGGTCTTTTCCAATGAGTTGACTATTTGCATCAGGTGGCCAAAGAATTGGAGCTTCAGCTTCAGCAACAGTCTTTCCAAAAAGTAGTCAGGGTTGATTTCCTTTAAGATTGACTGGTTTGATCTCCTTGCTGTCAAAGGGACCGTATGACGTCTCTGCGGCTCCTGCTGCTGCTGCTAAGTCACTTCAGTCGTGTCCGACTCTGTGCGACCCCATAGATGGCAGCCCACCAGGCTTCCCCGTCCCTGGGATTCTCCAGGCAAGAACACTGGAGTGGGTTGCCATTTCCTTCTCTAATGCATGAAAGTGAAAAGCGAAAGTGAAGTCGCTCAGTCGTATCCGACTCTTAGCGACCCCATGGACTGCAGCCTACCAAGCTCCTCCATCCATGGGATTTTCTAGGCAAAAGTACTAGAGTGGGGTGCCATTGCCTTCTCCATGACCGTCTCTAGGTGGTATATTTTTTTTAAAAGGCAAAATACCACCTTTTTGTCACAGAGAGTGAAATAAGTCAGAAAGACAAAACCAAATATCATATCTTAACAAGTGTGTGGAATCCGAAAAAGCTAGTATAGATGATCAGAAAGACATAAAGAACAAACATATGGACACCAAGGAGAAAAAGGGGTGGTGGGATAAATTGGGAGATTGGGATTGACATATATACACCATTGATACTTAAGTATAAAATAGGTAACTAGTGAATTGAGAGAGTAGTATAGAAATATTCACTACCATATGTGAAATAGATCAGATCAGATCAGATCAGATCAGTCATTCAGTCATGTTGGACTCTTTGTGACCCCATGAATCATAGCACGCCAGGCCTCCCTGTCCATCACCAACTCCTGGAGTTCACTGAGACTCATATCCATTGAGTCAGTGATGCCATCCAGCCATCTCATCCTCTGTCGACCCCTTCTCCTCCTGCCCCCAATCCCTCCCAGCATCAGAGTCTTCTCCAATGAATCAACTCTTTGCATGAGGTGGCCAAAGTACTGGAGTTTCAGCTTCAGCATCATTCCTTCCAAAGAAATCCCAGGGCTCATCTCCTTCAGAATGGACTGGTTGGCAAGGGACTCTCAAGAGTCTTCTCCAACACCACAGTTCAAAAGCATCAATTCTTCAGCGCTTAGCCTTCTTCACAGTCCAACTCTCACATCCATACATAACCACAGGAAAAACCATAGCCTTGACTAGACAGACCTTTGTTGGCAAAGTAATGTCTCTGCATTGAATATGTGATCTAGGTTGGTCATAACTTTCCTTCCAAGGAGTAAGTGTCTTTTAATTTCATGGCTGCAGTCACCATCTGCAGTGATTTTGGAGCCCAGAAAAATAAAGTCTGACACTGTTTCCACTGTTTCCCCATCTATTTCCCATGAAGCGATGGGACTGGATGCCATGATCTTTGTTTTCTGAATGTTGAGCTTTAAGCCAACTTTTCACTCTCCACTTTCACTTTCATCAAGAGTTTTTTTTTTTCTTCTCTTTTTTCCTAAAGAGGGTTTTTTTTTCTCCCGGTGGTTTTTTTTTTTTTTTCGCCGGGGGCAAAAATTTTTCTGTGGTTCTCTGGTGAGAGGGGGGAGGGGGGGGGGGGGGGGGGGGGAGAGAAAATAGGGGATATTTTTTTTTTCTCTTCGTTAAAAATATTTTATATAAAGAAAAAAACAAAAAAATTTTTTAAACCAATCACAAATAAAAAAAAAAAAAAATGGGGGGGGGGGGGGGGGGGGGGGGGGGGGGAGGAAAAGGGGGGAGAATACTTTCTCCTCCACAAATCCATTAAAAGAACATTTGAATGCTGAATAAACTCGATAAAACAACTTCTGAATGCCGGCAGAGGACATCAGGCACTTAGAAAGACAGCTCATTGTCTTCAAAACGAGAAAACGAGCCCTGCGGTAACTCCTTTTGCGGAGAACTGGCGCGGACACCAGCATTTGCTATTGGCAAGTGGGGGCTGGGCTAGGAGGAGCGGCGAGGCCTGCATTGCTTTGAGAAAGGATTTGGCCTGGCTATCTCGGGCACTATCTGAGCGAAATAACCAGACTGTCGGTTATCTACTACATCAAAGGCCAGCCCTAACTTGGGACACCACCAGGACTACTTACGGAACAGGGGGCTGCACAGAGTTGGCCGGCTGCAGGCCATCCCACTCCGGTGACAGGCAACCAGGGCCAGAGGCGGGCAATTACAGCCCTAGAGAGACACTGTCTAACGGAACTGTGAGTAGGTTTCAGTGCTGACTCACGCTTCTTGGGGCTCTGGATGGTCAACATCTGCCTGAGAAAGTGCGCTGCTTGTATACCCAGAAAACTGAGTGGCGGAGAGGCGATAAGTCGCAGCACCTGCGCTCGCTGAACATTTCATCACCTGCGCTACTCGGATCTGGGAAGGGCATAAAACGCAGACTGAACCAAGTCTGTGCTTCTGAGGATTATCTGAGTGCCTGAACCTGGCCGGTTTAGATTTGGGTGTTCATCTCCGCCCCCTCTGTAACAAGGCAGAGATCAGATATTGAAAAGACCTGTAAACCGCCTCAATAAAGAGAATTCAACAAACTACCAGAATATAGTAAGGACACTCTAAATTTGGCAATTTTAACAAAATGAAGAGACAAAAGAATACCCAGCAGCTAAAGGAACAGGGTAGATCCCCACCAATCCAAACCAAAGAGGAAGAGATAGGGAATCTACCTGATAAAGAATTCGAATAATGATAGCGAAATTAATTCAAAATCTCGAAATCAAAATAGAATCACAGTTAAAGAGTCTGGAGACAAGGATTGAGAAGATGCAAGAAAGGTTTAACAAGGACCTAGAAGAAATAAAAAAGAGTCAACACATAATGAATAATGCAATAAATGAGATCCAAAACACCCTGGAGGCAACAAATAGTAGAATAACAGAGGCAGAAGATAGGATTAGTGAACTAGAAGATAGAATCCTAGAAATAAATGAATCAGACGAGAAAAAAGAAAAACGTATCAAAAGAAATGAGGACAATTTCAGAAACCTCCAGGATAACATCAAACGCTACAACATTCGAATCATAGGAGTTCCAGAAGAAGAAGATAAAAAGAAAGATCATGAGGAAATCCTTGAGGAGATAATAGTTGAAAACTTCCCTAAAATGGAGAAGGAAATTACCACTCAAGTTCAAGAAATCCAGAGAGTCCCTAACAGGATAAACCCAAGGCGAAACACCCCAAGACACATATTAATCAAATTAACAAAGATTAAATATAAAGAACAAATATTAAAAGCAGCAAGGGAAAAACATCAAATAACTCACAAGGGAATTCCCATAAGGATAACAGCTGATCTTTCAATAGAAACTCTCCAAGCCAGGAGGGAATGGCAAGACGTAATTAAAGTGATGAAGGAAAATAACTTACAGCCTAGATTATTGTATCCAGCAAGGATCTCATTCAAATATGAAGGAGAAATCAAAAGCTTCACAGATAAGCAAAAGTTGAGAGAATTTTGCACCACTAAACCATTTCTCCAACAAAATCTAAAGGACATTCTCTAGAGCAATACAATAATAGTGGGAGACTTTAACACCCCACTCATATAATCTGGCTGTAATAGACAAAGTAAAGAGGAAAACATATTTACCTATGAGCCTCCAAAAATTCAGTTCACTCAGGAGAGCTTAAAAAAAAAAAAAAAAAAGACTTATTTGCTCACTCTGTGGAGGTTTATTGACTATTTTGTGGGTTTGGTACCACTTTGGGAAGTAGGCAGGAAGAGGTGACAAATGTGATCCTGTCCTAAATAATATATTGTGGTAAAGATAGACTTACCAATACAAAATACCAAGATGTGCCTAAAGATGAGGACACCCAAACTGGACTTTTTGTTTCCTGAACTTTTCATTTCGAGAACAAACCTCCTAATATAAGATGAACTCACCATGATTTTTTTAAAGTGTTCTTTGTGATTAAAAACAGAAAGCCATTGGTTAAGAAATTACATATACTCCTCCCCACCATCACTCCCCTTCTTTCTTCCCATTTCCCTCCCACCCTCATTGATCCTTTCCCTTGTCCATTTTCCCCTGCAAAAATAAAAAAAAATAAAAAAAATTAAAAAAAAAATAGATTTTTAAATTTAAAAAAGATAACTCATGAGGATCTATATAGCACAGAAAACTCTTTACTCAATGCTCTGTGATGACCCAAATGGAAATAAAATCCCCAAAATATTTTTGTATTTTTTTTTTGAGTGTTTTTTTTATTTTACAATAAAAAGGAAAAAAACAAAGAGGAAGCCTGGGCTTCCCCCAGTCCAAGGGGGAAGAAAGGGGGGCGACTTTCTGAGCCAACAAAAAAAAAAAAAAAAACCAATATAATATTAAAAAACAACTACAAAAAAAAAAAAAAAAAAAAAAAAAAAAAAAAAAAAAAAAAAAAAAAAAAAAAAAAAAAAAGTGAGAAAAAAAAAAAAAAAAAAAAAAAAAAAAAATTTTGGTATTTTTTTTTTTTTTGATTTGTGGGCAGGTCAGGACCACAGGCCCCGCGACAGCCCCCCCGCCAGGGCGCGGGGAAGGAGGGGGGAGGGGGGAGGGGGGTATGTTTGTTTGTTTTTTTGTTTTTGGTTCGTTCGTCCAGTTTTGTACGCTTGTTGTTAGTTGTGTTGGTTGCTGTTTGGCCTGCTGATTTGTTATTATTTTTTTTTATTATTTTACTACTAACACAAAAAACAGAAAAAAGAAAAACCTCATGCAATTATTTAACTATCTGAAGACGTGTTCTGCCAGTTTTTGCTAGGGCACAGAGAGTCTCATCCCTGATCTCCACCCTGAACTCCTTTTAGGAGGTGTTGAAAGTCAGTGACTACAGTGGCTAGTGAATTCATTCTTGTAGACAGGCGACAATTTTCAGTTGGCAACAGGAAGAACTAACTGAGCTAGCCATCGACACCATCTCTTCACCTAGCAACTACCCACCTTTTTTCAAAATTGCTTCCTTTGCCTTTCTGAGCACTGGGTGAAAGAGAAATGGAGGCAAAATGAATAAATGGCTTAGCTCTTAGGAAACAGTGAATGCTGGCAAAGCAGAAAACAGAACCTGAGATTGGTGCTCAGTCATAAGTAACACAACCTCCCAAGCTGCCTGCAAAATTTTAAAGGGAAAGTAATTAAGGCCAAAACACCAGAGAATTATCATCCCAAGTATTTCCGACTTAAAAAAGGGCATTTTGTTAATCCTAAGAGTTTTGGAGGAAGTCACAAGTGAAGGGCAAAGTGAACTTGACTTACTGCTTTTACAGACACCAAAACCCACTGTTCAGGACAGTGACACATCCATCCTTTGTCATGTGTTATTACTTATAGTACATGCCATAGGACAAATGTTTGTTATTAGCAGAAGTTTCATGAACAAGTTTTATCATCCGTTTTCTGGTCCACTCCAATTTAACAACAATTTTCTATTTTGCCTGGAGGCTAGTAGGCTAAGTTTATGCCAAAGACATTTCTATTTTCGCTGTCATGGCCCTAAATGAACATTTTGTTTTGAAAAGGAACTGGAAAAATACATGCGAGAAGGAGAATGTAATTTACTTTCTGACGTTTTCTAAAATAATTTAAAGCGATTCCAAGCAACAAATAGCTGCTTGTTTCAGTTATCTTTCCAGAAAGTGAATTACTGGCTTTGGTTTGATTGGAAAAGACTTGTCGTTATTCTGCAAAGGTCTGCCTTGTTAATGCACATATTTGGGGCAAGGTCTAGTTTTACCTCCGCTCAAGGGGCTTCCTAAATGGCTCAAGTGGTAAAGAATCTGCCTACCAATGCAGGAGTCTCAGGGGACTCAGGTTTGATCCCTGTGTTGGGAATATCCCCTGGAGGAGGGCATGGCAGCCCACTCCAGTATTCTTGCCTGGAGAATCCCATGGACAGAGGAGCCTGGCGGGTTACAATCCACTGGGTCCCAAAGAGTCGGACATGACTTAACGTCTGAGCATGCATACACCTCTGCTCGAAGAACCTCTGAAATGGCCTTGAAAGTTATGAAATTCACTTGAGTATTTTGTGTTCCTCACATTTTAAAGCGGTGATATCAACCAAACAAAATGCTAATCGGAAATAGCCTCATGTTATCCCTTTTGGTAAAATCCTTGACTTCCAGGCCTAACTAGCACATCTTTTATTTGGAAAACAAAATGGAAATGGCCTTTCATAAAAGTTAACCACACATACTCCTCTCTTCAGAGGGAAAACCAGAGCACAAGGTAAAAGATGACTTTCCCTAGCAAATTTCTGCTTTCACTTTTACATTCCTGAATGATTTTGCCCTTGGGCTGACGTGTTTTCATACCCTTTACAATTTTCTAAAAGTGAGATTTTGGTGATTGTTTTGAGAGTATCACTGTAACATGTTGAAAGCCAATTGAAAATAGAAGCTGTTCATTGCTAGAAATTTTGCACTTGGATAGAATTAAAGCTGGGAGGTGTCAGAAGCTTAATTGGGCTGAAACATATCAACATACTTTTAGTTTATACAAGTTTGTGATACAGAATAGGCACTTAATAAATATTTGTTGAATAAACTCTATGGCATATGCATGCACAGATGCCTGTGTATGAGCTATACATACTATCAATAAAATTTGAAATTAGGGCATGTCCTACAGGTAAATATTTATGATTAATCAACAGATGAACTCAGTAATGATCAGATCAGATCAGTCACTCAGTCATGTCCGACTCTTTGCGACCCCATGAACTGCAGCCCGCCAGGCCTCCCTGTCCATCACCAACTCCCGGAGGTCAGCCAGACTCACATCCATCGAGTCAGTGATGCCATCCAGCCATCTCATCCTCTGGCGTCCCCTTCTCCTCCTGCCCCCAATCCCTCCCAGCATCAGAGTCTTTTCCAATGAGTCAACTCTTCGCATGACGTGGCCAAAGTACTGGAGTTTCAGCTTCAGCATCATTCCTCCCAAAGAAATCCCAGGGTTGGACTGGTTGGATCTCCTTGCAGTCCAAGGGACTCTCAAGAGTCTTCTCCAACACCACAGTTCAAAAGCATCAATTCTTCGGTGCTCAGCCTTCTTCACAGTCCAGCTCTCACATCCATACATGACCACAGGAAAGACCATAGCCTTGACTAGGCGAACCTTTGTTGGAAAAGTATGATAGCCATACTAGTAACAATTTTTAAGTTAATAATAATAATTAATTTTGTTCTTCTGCTGTTAACTCCAACACAGATAGTGACTCCCAGACCTTGGTAAATTGTGAGCAGATGAGAAGTCTCTAGAGCAATCACCAGATTCAATCTTTGTTAGGTTACAGAGCTCCATCTTCATCCTCCAGTAGAGTAGGACCAAGAAGGATCTTTTCACTGGTTATACGTGGTTGGGATGAGAAGAGCAAGACAGACTTTCATTTATTCATTGATATATTCCATATATCTATGTGAAAGGGGCAAGTTATATAAAACTTTCAGGTAATGGAAGAAAGCCATTTATACATGGACCAGAGCATCCTCTTTCAACCTTACCTAGAAATTCTCAAGAATTTCTCAGTTAATTTAAAATAATTTGATTTGAGAGGGATTTGGAAAAGTTTAAGAATCCAAGCCATTCCTGGTGGGCTCAGTGGTAAAGAAGCCACTGGCCACTGCAGGAGATGCAGGTTTCATCCCTAGGTTGGGAAGATCCCCTGGAGAAGGAAATGGAAATCCACTGCAGTATTTTTGCCTGGGAAGTCCCATGGACAGAGGAGCCCTGAAGGCTGCAGTCCATGGGGTCACAAAGAGTCGGACTCGACTGAGTGACTAAACAATAGAACAACAATATGTGGCAACCCAGGTGCAGTACAAGGGTGGTCAACCAGGAGAAGCCAACACCAAGATTGCTAAAATTATTTACTAATTATTTTCATAGACTACCACTTAAATTGCTAAGTTATTAATTTTATACTCAGTTCAGTTCAGTTGCTCAGTCGTGTTTGACTCTTTGCGACCCCATGAATCACAGCACGCCAGGCCTCCCTGTCCATCACCATCTCCTGGAGCTCACTCAAACTCACGTCCATCGAGTCGGTGATGCCATCCAGCCATCTCATCCTCTGTCATCCCCTTCTCCTCTTGCCCCCAGTCCCTCCCAGCATCAGAGTCTTTTCCAATGAGTCAACTCTTTGCATGAGGTGGCCAAAGTACTGGAGTTTCAGCTTTAGCTGAAACTAAAATGAAATGAAACAGTTTTCATTCCTTCCAAAGAAATCCCAGGGCTGATCTCCTTCAGAATGGACTGGTTGGATCTCCTTACAGTCCAAGGGACTCTCAAGAGTCTTCTCCAACACAACAGTTCAAAAGCACCAATTCTTCGGTGCTTAGCCTGGTTGGATCTCCTTGCAGTCCAAGGGACTCTCAAGAGTCTTCTCCAACACCACAGTTCAAAAGCACCAATTCTTTGGTGCTTAGCCTTCTTCACAGTCCGACTCTCACATCTATACATGATCACTGGAAAAACCATAGCCTTGACTAGATGGACCTTTGTTGGCAAAGTAATATGTCTGCTTTTCAATATGCTGTCTAGGTTGCTCATAACTTTTCTTCCAAGGAGTAAGTTCCAAGTAAATGTAGGTATATTAAATTACAGTAATTAATATTATGACTTGTTAAGACTTCTTTCACAGATTTAAATTTTAGAGAATAAAAAGTTCTGTATTGGCCCATGGAATGTCAAAAATAATAATAATTGATTTCTTTTGTAATTCTATGTTTTTTATTTCATGCATTTATCTCTTGGTTTCACCAAAGTGTTGAAGAAGTCCATGGCACAGAAGTACTTTTAATAAAAGGAAACCCTGGACTTGCTCTATGAAGTAACTGTTAAAAATAAAATATATGCGGGAGAATGCATTCTACATGCCTTCATTTGTTAGAACTTTGAACGGATGCTCAGGTCAGTGACTCTTCCTTCTAAGACAGCTTTGGAAGGTGACCTGGGAGCGGCATGAAACAAGTTGGTGTGGTTTAAATCTTGGTGGAGAGTTACAGGCTTGTTCTGGATGCTACCAAGCACAGTTCTACAGTACCCCACAACTGAATTAATTTCCAAGGAAGTTCAAACTTGGACATTTAAGGAAAATGGCAAAAACTACTAAATTTCACTCCTGGGAAGTAAATGTTCCTTGTAGTATTACTACAGTGTCATGGGCCCACTTAACTAATTGGGAGAAAATGGTTTGTTTGTTTGTTGGGGGGACTAAATATCTGTGACACGTGTCTATAGTTATGGGTATAAAGAGAGAAAGGAAATAGTGTGAGCTCTGTATTCTGACTGTGCTAGCTTTTGAACAGTCTGTAAAGTACATGAGACAATTTAAGAAAATGAGTATATTATTTGGGCACAGAGAATGGTCATTTTTTCTTTAAAACATGAATATTTTGTTAAATGACATTGTTATGACTTTAAACAGTTAATTATACTTCTACTAAGATTTCCTATCATCAGGAAACAATCGAATTAACTAGTTTTCATTTCCTCTAGAAATTCCCAGACTATTAATATTCATTGTCATACCAAGCACCAAACGTGGACTCCCTGAAGAGGATAGCTATAGAGAGCAGGGAGTCTAGTTGAGTCAGTGAAGTCACTAAATATCAGTGAGGGACCTCAGGCACTTGGAAGGTGGTCTTGACCCAAATGATCTCTCCTAGATTGTCTGAGATGGTTCACCTTATTGAATAGCTCTTCCCTAGAGAATCATTGAAGTGAATGAAGCCTCCTTGTTGTGACTGGCCTCAAATGTGGACACACAATTTCTGATAAATTTTCAGAGCAGAGCTAAATGCAAGCAAGAACTTTGAATAAAATTTTATTAACAACTTATTAGGAAACAGACACCAGAATATAAAACTAAGTGATTTACCATATAAGGAATAATTCCTGGTGACATTACCAAGATGACAACTTGGGGTCTTGAATTCAAGCATAGGGTCTGAATAGACATTTTTCCAAAGAAGGCATCCAAATGACCAACAGGTGCATGAAAAGGTGTTCAGCATCACTCACCATCTGAGAAATGCAAATCAAAGCCACAGTGAGATAAGACCTCACAACTGGTAGAATGGCTATTATCAAACAGTTAATAAATAAAAAGATTGGCGAGGATGTGGAAAAAAGGAAAATTTTGTGCCCTGTTGGTGAAAATATAAACTAGTATAGCCACTGTGGGAAAAACAGCATACAAGTTCCTCAAAAAACTAAAAATAGATCTACCATGTGATGCAGCATTTCACTTCTGGGTGTATATCCAAAGGAAATGAAGTCATTACCTGGAAGAGATATCTGCACTCCCATATTGATTGCAACGTTTTTCATAGTAGTTGAGATAAGAAAATAGCCTAAGTATCCATCAACAGATGAAAATGTTATATATATATAACATTCCATTATATATAATATTTAAATATATGTAGTAATATTATTCCAGAGAAGGCAATGGCATCCCACTCCAGTACCCTTGCCTGGAAAATCCCATGGATGGAAGAGCCTGGTAGGCTGCAGTCCATGGGGTCGCTAAGAGTTGGACAGGACTGAGGGACTTTACTTTCACTTTTCACTTTCATGCTTTGGAGAAGGAAATGGCAACCTACTCCAGTGTTCTTGCCTGGAGAATCCCAGGGACAGGGGAGCCTGGTGGGCTGCCGTCTATGGGGTCACACAAAGTTGGACACGACTGAAGCGACTTAGCAGCAGCAGCAGCAGTAATATTATTCAGCCATGAGAAAGAAGGAAATCCTGTCATTTGGAAACATGGATGGACCTTGTGCATTTTACACTAAGAGAAATAAACCAGTCAGAGAAAGACACGATTATCTGTGAAAAAAAAAATTGGACTCATAGAAATCAAGTGTAGAATGGTGATTGCTAGCAGCTAATGGGGTCAGGGGACTAGGGAGAGGTTGATAAAAAGGTACAAAATTTCAGTTACAAGTTACTAAGAACTGAGGATCTAATGTGTACCACAGTGACTGTAGTTGATAATCCTTTATTGTATAATTAAAATTGGCTGGGCCTTCCCTAGAGGCCCAGAGGTTAAGGCTCTATGCTCCCACCGCCAGGGTGTAGGTTCAGTCTCTGGTCGGGGAACTGAGATCCCGTGAGCTGATTAAAAAAAAATTTTTTTAATTTGCTGAGCCAAGACAGTAGAACTTTAGTGTTCACATCAAAAAAAGAAAGAAGACAATTATGTAAGGTGTAAGGGATATGTTAATGAATGGAGATTTTCACACTGTGTACACATATCAAATCACCATGTTGTATACTTTAAATATTATTTTATTTATCAAATATATGCCAATAAAATTAGGGGGGTTGAGGAATAACTTCTTTCTCTTGAGGTTGTGGTCCAGCAGCTTCCGTCCAGAGAGGCCAGGCTTCCTGCTGCACCTGGGGACGCCCTCCAGCACCTTCATGCCCACCAGGCTCACTTAGGTCCCAACCCCAAAAGGACGCTCAGAGAGAAGAGCTGTCACTGCTGTGGACCGTCCCTTTCCTGATGCCAAAGGTCACATCTGTTTTGCTTGTCCTTCACTGAACAGTTGTTTATCTAGTGCCCACCCTCTGCCAGATGCTTGGGATGTGTCAGGAAACTGGAGAGACAAAAGCAAAACAAGACGGTCATCAGCGAAACACAATAAGGAAGTTTGAGTGGAATGAATTCTGTGCCATGGGAAAAAAAAAAAAAAAGAAGGATAGGTTGAGAAAGATCAGAAATGCCAGTAGGGAGCTGTTGTGGTCAGGGTGGGCTGTGTTTATAAGATAGACTGGTATGGAGAGGGCATCTAGAGCTGAGAAAGATTGGAAAGAGGTACAAGATTTAACCTTGGGAATATATGCTGGTGGGGGAGAGGATTGTATACCAGGCAGAGGAAGGAACCAGCACCTAGAGCTCAAGCTGGTTGCTAATTAGAGGAAGGGTGCAGAGACCAGTGTGGCTGGAGAAAGGGACAGGGTGACCAGGAGCAAGTGTCCAAGGAGACTTAGAGGCCAGAGTAAGGACTTAGGCTTTTCTTGAGTGAAATGCAGTCACTGGATGGATTTGAGCAGAGGTGTGGCATGATTTGAACTTAAATTTTATCAGACTCATTTGAGCTGTACTGTTAAAAGTAGACTATGGGGAAGCAAGGGGAAGGCTGAGGAGTTTGTGTGGAGGGTGTTATAATATTCCAGTTGGGACAATTGTCCAATTGTCCACCATACCAGAGTTTTAATGGTGGAGGTAGTAGAAGGGGTCCATGCTCTGGTTATCTTCTGAAGGTAGAGTCAATGGGATTTCTTTTTCTGTTCTTTTAATTAGAAGATAATTGTTTTATGATGCTGTGGTGGTTTCTGCTGTACAACAACGTGAATCAGTCATAATTATATATATCTGAAGTGACTTGGCATTCATGCCTCCCTCTTGAGCCTCCCTTCCCCCTCCCATCCTACCCCTCTAGGTCATCACAGGCTGGGCTCCCAGTGTTATATAACAGTTTCCCACTAGTTACCTGTTTCACACGTGATAGCGTATATATGTCAATGCTACGCTCTCAGTTAGTCCTACCCTCTCCCCTGCTGTGTCCGTATGTCCACTTTCTACATCTCTGTCTCCACTCCTTCCCTGCAAATGACTTCATCCGTACTATTTTTCTAGATTCCATATATGTGCATTAATAGGCAATGTTAGTTTTTCTCTTTCTGACTTACTTCACTCTGTATAACAGGCTCTAGGTTCATCCACCTCACTAAAACTGACTCAAATTTTTATGGCTGAGTAATACACAGAAGAACTGTACAAAAAAGATCTTCATGACCCAGATAATCACGATAGTGTGATCACTCACCTAGAGCCAGACATCCTGGAACGTGAAGTTAATTGGGCCTTAGGAAGTATCACTACGAACAAAGCTAGTAGAAGTGATGGAATTCCAGTTGAGCTATTTCAAATCCTACAAGATGATGCTGTGAAAGTGCTGCACTCAATATGCCAGCAAATTTGGAAAACTCAGCAGTAGCCACAGGACTGGAAATGTCGGTTTTCATTCCAATCCCAAAGAAAGGCAATGCCAAAGAGTGCTCAAACTACCGCACAATTGCACTCATCTCACACACTAGTAAAGTAATGCTCAAAATTCTCCAAGCCAGGCTTCAGCAATACATGAACTGTGAACTTCCAGATGTTCAAACTGGTTTTAGAAAAGCAGAGGAACCAGAGATCAAACTGCCAACATCTGCTGGATCATGGAAAAAGGAAGAGAGTTCCAGAAAAACATCTGCTGCTCCTGCTAAGTCGCTTCAGTCGTATCCGACTCTGTGTGACCCCATAGATGGCAGCCCACCAGGCTCCCCGTCCCTGGGATTCTCCAGACAAGAACACTGGAGTAGGTTGCCATTTCCTTCCCCAATTCATGAAAGTGAAAAGCGAAAGTGAAGTCGCTCAGTTGTATCCGACTCTTAGCGACCCCATGGACGGCAGCCTACCAGGCTCCTCCATCCATGGGATTTTCCAGGCAAGAGTACTGGAGTGGGTTACCATTGCCTTCTCCGAGAAAAACATCTATTTCTGCTTTATTGACTATGCCAAAGCCTTTGACTGTGTGGATCACAATAAACTGTGGAAAATTCTGAAAGAGATGGGAATACCAGACCACCTGACCTGCCTCTTGAGAAACCTATATGCAGGTGAGGAAGCAACAATTAGAACTGGACATGGAACAACAGACTGGTTCCAAATAGGAAAAGGAGTATGCCAAGGCTGTATACTGTCACTCTGTTTATTTAACTTACATGCAGAGTACATCATGAGAAACGCTGGGCTAGAGGAAGCACAAGCTGGAATCAAGATTGCTGGGAGAAATATCAATAACCTCAGATATGCAGATGACACCACCCTTATGGCAAAAAGTGAAGAAGAAGTAAAGAGCCCCTTGATGAAAGTGAAAGAGGAGAGTGCAAAAGTTGGCTTAAAGCTCAAAATTCAGAAAACGAAGATCATGGCATCTGGTCCCATCACGTCATGGCAAATAGATGGGGAAACAGTGGAAACAGTGGCTGAATGTATTTTTCTGGGCTCCAAAATCACTGCAGATGGTGATTGCAGCGATGAAGTTAAAAGATGCTTACTCCTTGGAAGGAAAGTTATGACCAACCTAGATAACATATTCAAAAGCAGAGACATTACTTTGCCAGCAAAGTTCTGTCTAGTCAAGGCTATGGTTTTTCCAGTGGTCATGTATGGATGTGAGTTGGACTGTGAAGAAAGCTGAGTGCCAAAGAATTGATGCTTTTGACCTGTGGTGTTGGAGAAGACTCTTGCGAGTCCCTTAGACTACAAGGAGATCCAACCAGTCCATCCTAAAGGAGATCAGTCCTGGGTGTTCATTGGAAGGACTGATGCTGAAGCTGAAACTCCAGTACTTTGGCCACCTCCTGTGAAGAGTTGACTCATTGGAAAAGACCCTGATGCTGGGAAAGATTGAGGGCAGGAGGAGAAGGGGACGACAGAGGAGGAAAAATGGTTGGATGGCATCACCAACTCAATGGACATGGGTTTGGGTGGACTCCAGGAGTTGGGGATGGACAGGGAGGCCTGGCATGCTGCTGTTTATGGGGTTGCAAAGAGTCGGACACTATTGAAAGACTGAACTGAACTGAATATTCTTTTATATATATATATATGTATCATATCTTCTTTATCCATTTATCTGTTGATGGATATCTAGATTTCTTCCATGTCCTAGCTATTGTAAATAGTACTGCAGTTTTTTGAATTGTGGTTTTCTCAGGGTATATGCCCAGTGATGTAATTGCTGGGTCGTAGGGTAGTTTTATTCCCAGTTTTTAAAGGAATCTCCATACTCCTCCATAGTGGCTGTGTCAGTCCGTGTTTCTGCCAACAGTACAGGAAGATTCCCTTTTCACATCCTCTCCAGCATTTATTGTTTGTAGTTTTTTTTTCCTGATGCTGTGAGTTGATACCACATTGTAGTTTTGAGTTGATACGCCATTGTAGTTTTGATTTGTATTTCTCTAATAATGAGCAATATTGAGGATCTTTTCATGTGTATTGGCCATCTGTGTGTCTTAGGAGAAATGTCTGCTTAGGTCTTCTGCACATTTTTTTATTGGATTTTTCTGATATTGAACTGATATTTTTCTGATATTGAACTCATATATTTTGGAGATTAATCCTTAGTTGCTTTGTTTGCAGTTATTTTCTCCCATTCTGAGGGAGACAACAGGATTTCTTAATGGATTGAATATGGAGTTTGAGAAAAGGGAAGGAATCAGGTATTTTGAGCAATTGGAGAAGAGTTATTAGCAGCTGACCTTGAGAGCATGTTGGGGAGTCAGAATATGAGGCCCTTAGTTATGAGCACATTGAATTGGAGGTGCCTGTTAGATTTCCAAAAGGACAAGCTGAGTGGGTGTTGGATATGTGATCTCCAAGGAGTTCAGAATATCTCCAAGGAGTTCTAAAATATGCTTATTTAGCATATTGATTATATCGATTCAAAGGTGCTTAAAAAACAGCAGATGCAAGAAAAGCACTCTGATTTTCCTTCTTTTTCTTAAAAATGGGACATGAAATTTCTATATGAAAGATGTCCTACCTATACAGTAAATCTGCTATGGACGAATAAGTTCTGTTCCCAGAGCGTACTAACAAGGCTAATTTTGTGTCTACGTTAGCCAAGGTATCCAACGAACACATTCAACTATATGCTGCTGCGTTTACTCTGGCTTCTGGACATCCTGGGCTTGAAATAAAGACCCTGTGCTCCTGTACTCTATACAGCACTGTACGGAAAAGTGCACAAGAGCACAGCCACTTGCAGAGGGTGCACACGAGTGGCCACTGCAGACACATGAATCAGCTCACATGATTGGATATGTGAACACTCATTTGAACGTTCATAACTTGAAGGTTCATGTGAAGGGGACTTACTGTACCAGGAGGAAAGTAACATTCTCATCCTCAAGGACAAGAAACTGAAATGGAGAGAATTCTATATAAATAAACCTTGCTAAAATAATTCTTATCTTCCTTCAGCCTTCCCACGTGGTTTAGTCACATTTCTGTAACTGCCTCTCTTTGTTCAACCTGATGCAAAAAAAAAAAAAAAGGTTTTGCCATTTCTTTGGGTTAGAATCCCATGTCACATAAAATTTCTACTAAATTTGTACGATTTTCTCCTGTTGCTCTGTGTTATATCAATTTAATTCTCAGGCCCAATTAAAAGAACCCTAAGAGGGTCGAGGTAAATGTTTTTCTCTCCTACAGTCTCCAGTCTGGACGATGGTTCGGGCTGGAGAACCCTGGCAGGTGTCTAGTAAGCCCTCAATAAATATTCATTGAATGAAAGAATGAATGAATTTAAGGTGTGTCTTCCACGGTCTAGTTTTCTCTCTGAGAACTTTCCTTTTCCCCAGATAATTATCACAGAACTATTAACTCTCTTTAGTGGGGACATCAGTCTGTTTGACATCACAAGACAACATTGTCAAAACATGGCAGAGTGAGTCTAGCAAACCTATGAAAGTACAGATTTACATTATATGTAAATTGGGAATAGGTGGGAATGTTGGTTGGATGGGTGGCTATTATAATTTTTGCAAGGTCATTGAACAAATGGAGAATAAGTTGGGGCCAAGGAAAGTGACATGGGTCTTAAATATATAGGGCATACTCCTAAAAAAGGAGATTAAGAGATGTAAAAATCAGTACCATGAGATCAAACGCCTCTAGGAGGCATCATATGTTTCTGTTTGACCTGAAAATGCTCTCAGCAATTCAGAGAGGGCAGAGGTGAATATCTAGATTTTAGATCTATGATGTAAACTCCCTTATTTCCCCATTTATTCCATTTGCTTCTCTAGAAAATTTGTCCCTGTGGGAGACAAAATAGCTTAGCTATTGGAGGAATTGCCCTCAATTGTAGTAATACTGTAACACAACTTTGCTTTTTAAAACTGAAACTTCCCTATCCAGTCAAAAATCATGTAGGTCTTTCATACACAAAACATTTCTATAAAAGTAATTAAAACAACATGAAAGAATTACCAACTTGGCAGAGAGTCTTTTTAGACAGCCCAACTAGTTTGTTTATAAATGTGGTTTTCTAAAGACATGCTTAGAATTCTTTGCAAATAAATATTTGCATGATATTTTTGTACAAAGATTAATTTGTCCTGGGAGAAAATGAGTTGAGAAATATTCTTGTGCATAGCTTCACACTTTCAGTGATATTATGAATTTATAGAAATTATTTCTATTAAGTGAAAATTTTGGTGAAATTAATTTAAAATGTGGGCCATATTCAAACTGTGGAATATGCTGTTTTAAATAATTTACTGCAGAGCTAAAGGAAAACAAAGAGTATATCTAGATGACATTAGTTTAGCCATTTTAAGAAATCAATCTCACTAGAGGCTAAGTTACTCTCTTTATGAGATCATAATTTCTAAAGCACAGATATTGAGTTCTGCTACTTATATCTGAGAGTGACTGTACATCTGTGGAATATTTCTAGAAGACAATTCATCTTTTTGCAAAAATAAACACAAATTTGGTTGTTGGACAAGGCTATTTGTACACAAAATATTACTTTTTCACCTAACAAGAAAAGATTTGAAAATTTTGCATCTGAATCTCATTTTTCTTCTACTCAAATGGATTCTTTTGTTTATATCAAATTTATCATCAATGAGAAACTTTACTTGGTTTGTGCTTTATTTTGGCAATTCCTAGACATTCTATTTGTCTTTACATCAGTTTTCTTATAAAAAGAATATGTTGGTTAATTTTGGCAACAAAAACTCTTATAGTTTTACAGTGTTGAGTTAAATGTTATCATGAGGGAAATAAAACTGGAATTTGGAGTAGGTGTCAGAACTATATTTATCAAAGTACAGCAACTGAAACAATGGATTCAGGTAGTAGGTGGCTCGATTTGAACATTAGCATCATTTGAAATGATTATGATTGTTGATTTAGCTTACAGAAGTTTAAATTCCTGAAATGCATGAATTTGTAAATAAGATCTGGTTTCCTAAGCAGGAAGATGGTATTGCCACACAAAGACACAAATAGATCCAAAGTACTCTGGCAGAGTTTAGTGGAACCAGAATAATATTAAAAAGACTCATCCTAGCTTGAAGGATGAGCTCAAGAGAGTATGTTTTTAAGAGAAAACCAGTTCTAAGGAATGATTTCTCACCATGAATTAAAGTTAATTAAGCTTGGCTTTCTTCCTGGAACTTGATGAGAGGGAGATCCTGACTTAAAAACATCCTGATTCCTTTTGGGGACCAGACTTCTTCAGGCTTATCCTTCACTCACTGCAGGCCAATTTGGCATAGTGTCCTTGCCCCAAAGCTCTGGGTTCATGGTAACAGAGTGGGAGTTCTCCGACGCTTCCAATTGCTCAACAGGCAGTTTCTCTATAATAATACAAATTTGCAGATTGTTCATCTCTCAACTAGAATAGAGGAAACCTGCCATGAGGAAGAGCAAATTGTACCCCTCCCATCCCCCTTCTTCTTGGCATCTCCTTTTCTTTTTTGTTCTACTTAAGGTTGGGGTCAAAAAGGAGCAGCATTAGGGTGCTCGAGGAGGGGAGAATAAAAACCTAATGTAAATCCTGAAACACTTTCTATTCTGTAAACAACTTGCTATCTGTGTTACTGAGTCCAAGCTCATACTGCTCACCATACAACAAGCCAATAAATTGAGAGGTGAATTTTGGGGGCAAGAAATAGCAACTTTCTTTGGAAAATCAGCAGACAGAGGGGATGGTGGACTGTTTTCTCAAAGAGCCATCTTGCCTGGGTTAGAATTCAGGCTTCTTTCATACTGAAAGATTCATTCATGCATGCATGCTCTGTCATGTCCGACTCTGCAGCCCCACGGAGTGTAGTCTGCTAGGCCCATCTGACCGTAGGATTTTCCCAGGCAAGAATACTGAAGCGGGTTGCCATTCCCTCCTTCCAGGGATCTTCCCGACTCAGTGAATGGAACCCATGTCTTCTGCATCTCCTGCTTGGCAGGTGGATTCTTTACCACTGAGCCACCTGGGAAGCCCCTTATACTGAAAAAGGATAAAGTAAAGGTAAACATTTCCTGGTTCCGGTCAGCCCCCGGAAGGGGTCTGTTAATTTCATTCTGCATACAGCCATTCACAGGTGGGCCTGATTAGGATGTTTCCTGTGAACTAAACACAGGTGTTTTAGTTTGATGCTCGTTACCTGGGAGGTAGGATTCCCAAAGATGTGCCTTTATGTATACTTTGAACTTATAGGCAACGTCCCCTTTAGTGATTAACTTGTAATAGAATATGAAGGTTCTTCCCTATTGCACCTGAAGCTGCATGTCCAGATGGCAGTTCTCAGCTCCCTGCTCCTTGCTTCTATCTTTATAACACAGCGCATAATGTTTTGAATACTGTGTTTAATTGGACAATATAATGTTTGAAGACATTTAACGAAGGGACTTTATCTTGTTCATTTGAGGGCAGTTTAGAAAGCATCAGTTATCCTATATCCTTCTTTGGTGTTGTGGGCATAGGTACCCAAGGATGTTTTAGCAGCCAATTGAATTGACAGCCTCAAGGCAGTCTTGCCATCGTTAGGGTTTGTGAAATTTCCTAGTTGACAATACTTCTAAATTCTCTTTTAGTTGGTGAAATTGTAATCAGTGTCTTTAAGTCTCCTGCTTTATGGAGAGCAAAAGGCCTGGATGGAATGAGCAGGGTTGGAGGCTCTTCTGGCTAGCTGGGTGAACTCCAGTCAGGAAGAAAGATGCTAGACATGGCTCTGCTCTTATCTGATCAGTGTGTGTGGTTATTTTCTTTTAAGATTTATGTATTTATTTTTGGCTGCTTTGGGGTCTTCGCTGCTGCAAATGGGCTTTCTCTAGTTGCTTTCAGAGGGGTCTGCTCATTTCTGTAACATGTGGGCTTCTCATTGCAGTGACTTCTTTTGTGGAGTGTGGATTCTAGGTGTGTGGGCTTCAGTAGTTGTGACTCACAGGCTCAGAATTTGTGGCTTCCGGGCATTAGAGCACAGCCTCAGAAGGTGCAGCTTCTGGACTCTACAGCGAGGGCTCAATAGTTGTAGTACACCGGCTTAGTAGCTCTGAAGCATGTGGGATCTTCCTGGACCAGGGATTGAACCCATGTCCCCTGCATTGGCACACACTTAACCACTAGATCACCAGGGGAGCCCTGATCAGTGTATTTTAATGATGAACAGCCCTTGGGACTTCTCTGGTGCTTCCGTGACTAGGACTCCTCACTCATGCCATAATAGTCCTGCATGCTGCAACAAAGATCAAAGATCATGTGTGCTCCAACTAAAACCCAGTGCAACCAAATAAATAAGTACTAAAAAATAAAAACCTCAACAAGGACCAAAACCCTTTGTAACTTCTGTACCCCCTGAGCACAAGAGATGCTGGGAGGGGTGGTCTCCTGGGTTGGCGATGAATTAGCTGAACTGCTCAAACTCAAGCAGTGGTGAGGGTGCAGGGAGAGGAGACCTGAGGGGTGGAGATTCCCTGGTGGTGATCTTCACCAGCCTTTTTTGTTCTGGCCTCAAGCTCAACAGCTGGATGAGCATGGGGACTGGAGACACTGGGCAGAGTTATGTTCTGATATGAACCTCCCATGGGCCAGGCATCCTGATCCCACCATCACACTTACAACATCCTGAGGTCACAGGTTCCTCTCCAAGAGCAGAGTGTGCTTGTTGGGGCAAAAGGTTCCCTTACAAGTGATCAGAGAGTGGCAATAACATTGTAATGAGGATACAGAAAGTACTTTTCACCTCTGCCAAGTTTTCCTATGTTCTTCAAAGTACATTTTCTCATTTTCATGAATTCTCTTTCCTTAGGCAGAGTTTAGAAGTCTTCCTCCATAGACAATGCCTTATTGTGTCTGCAGCTTTGAACAATGTTCAGCTTTTAAATTGCTAATGTGGACTGTGAAAGTGACAGAATTTTGATGGTAATGCTTCCCAAGATGAATATACCATAATTCCCCCAGCTGTCCTAATCCTGACCTGATCCTGGAAGGGCTCCGTGCCCTTCGGGAGGCGTGTTTTCCAAATTAACACATTTCCCTAAAATGAGTTTCACTTGGTAAGATAATTACTCTGTAATGACCAATGACTAAAATGCATTGACAAAGGGAGGGATATTGTGTAGATATTAATGTGTCAGATTTTATCTTTTAGAATATCCACTAGCTTAAGGTACTTTGTTCTATTTTATTTTCTATTTACCTTGTCTTTCAGGAAGCTTATTAGATGAAGAAATGAAAGACCTTGAATGAGAGAGGAAAGTCTTTTTAGTGTAGATGCAGTAAACCTCAGAGCTGGGACCACAGAGCTGGGACTACACAGAGTGTAGCTCACGTTCTGGTTGTGTTTGGCATCCTTCCTCTGTCCATTCTTGGTTGTGTGACTTTCAACCAGTTCCTTAACTAGTCCTGCTATTGGAAGCACTGACTGAATAAAGTGGGCATTGCACAAAAGAATGTGAAATAAGTACCTGAAATAGCATGGTCACTTGGTACACATGTGTTGGTTGAATAAAATGACCAGCAGGCTAGAGCATCTAAGTCTGGAAGAAGGACAGTGCCGTGCAGAGGGTACCTATGAAACAGACAGTGATGTCATTTATGGGGGCTTCAAAGAGCTCCGGTCCTTGATGTATCAGCACAGAAAGAATTCAGCAAGAGGAAAAGTGATACATAGGAAGTGATTTATTAGAATAGGATGCTTGTGATGTTTATAGGCTGGCAGCTGAGAAGGTGCCATGCCCGAGAACTTAGTGGGCTACAGCTTTATAATCAAAGGAAAGTGGGGAGGGGGACAAGATCTTCTTTATCTTTCTTGTCATTAACGATTCCTCGTCCTGGTTGAGCAGGAGAGTTTTCTTGTTCCTACATGGTCATACTAGGTCCACAAATGATTGCTGTTATGTATGCAGAGAGCAAGCCCTAGGGATCATTAACTTACTGAGCTCACGGGCAGGATGTGGGTCTCATGCTACCATTATTTTATTATTTTGGGGCATGTCTCATGCTTCTGTTGCATGGTTTTGTTGCTAAGCAAGCCTGCTTGGTTTTGTGGTCAAACAAACTTGCTTTCTTGAGTAATCATGAAATTAGGGGTTTCCCATATTTTTCTACTTATAATCCACTAGTGGGATTAACTATTTAATCACCTACTTTGTTCCTTTGTCTGTTCCTACAACCTAAGTGAAGACACCCAGTGGAACAGGGACTGAAGCAACACCAAGTGAATTGAAAGCAGAACAAGATGCTCCTATCAGCAACTTGGGGCAAAAAGAGGCTGAATGCTTCTCTGTACTTATACAGATGATCTAGTCTGTGATATGTCACAAATGTGAAAAGTCCTTTCCCACACTTCCTAATCACCTATACCTGTATTCCAACCAACAACAAAGTTTGCATGGGCAGTAGAAAGACCCATATCTTAAAATACCTATTATTTGTGGGGTTTTTTTTACTATATAATTTTTATATCAAATTTTGGAATATTATTTTTAATATAGAATTGAGTTTCAACTAGATTGCATCTAGTGTACATTTATTTCATCTCTGTTTCTGAAACACTCATCGAGAGAGAAAGCTTGAGTTTTTCCAGGTGCATATGATGTGATTATCCAGAAAATGATGATGAAAGAAGCAGGAGGATCAGCTATAGGGGGTGGCAGAGAGGATGGAGAGAGTCCTTATCCCCCAGATATTTGAGATTTGCTGACAAGAAAAAGATAACATTTGCCTTAGAAGAAGGATGGAAAGGAAAACAGCTGTATTTCAGGACCTAATTCTTTCTTAAAGTCTGAATAGAGGAAATCCCTGGTGGTCCAGTGGTAACGAATCTCCCTGCAATGTAGGAAATGGGGCTTGGGTCCCTGGGTTGGGAAGAGCCCCTAGAGGGGGAAATGGCAACTTACTTCAGTATTCTTGCCTGGAGAATCCCTATGGACTGAGGAGCCTGGCGGGCTACAGTCCATAAGGTCACAAAGAGTCTGACATGACTGAAGTGACCTAGCGCACACACTTAAACACCAGTGGTTAAGACTCAGCACTTTCATTGCCAGGGCTCCAGGTTTGAACCCCGGTTGGGGAACTATGATCCTGCAAGCCATGTGTCTCAGCCTAAAAACAAATTACCAAAAAAAAAAAAAAAAAGAAAGAAAATAACCTGAAATAATGAAATTATTTGCCAGACTACACAAGGTCAGTAGAAAAGTTACCACCATAACCATGTCCGAAAAGAAATCCATAAATCTGTGGATCTACAGGAAGAAAGTAGGAGGCACAGGAGTCATGAAGTTTTGACCTCGGGTTAGAGGAAGGAAAAGTCCATAATCCAGGTGTGGTTCAGGGAGGTGAAAAGTCCAAAAGGATCAGCTAGAAATCTGGCTTCTTTGCAGAGCAGGAACTTGGCAGGAGTTCAAGGTGATGGAGACACACTATCTTATCAACTCCCAGAGAAAGCCTCCAGCTCTGACCTTGACGGGGTTGGCAAGGAAGGATCAGGGAGCTGATGAGTGTGTAGCTTTGCTGGACTGTGACTGCACCTACTGGAAGATAAGCAAGTCACCCCAGAGCTCTCTACCACCCTTCAGCCCCAATGAGGATTGCATTTCTCTAGATGCATGGGTATTTTTAAGCCAAGAATGAGAACAGGAACACATCCACTATGGAAAGAGATAAGCTTTGGTCTGCTTAGACAGCAGAAGATCCAGAGAAACTAAATTCCAGGACAAAATGTCACCCTGAGGAGTTTGGCGGGGTGGGGGGGTGGTGAGGGGGGTGAGGGTGGGTGGGTGGAATTCTTAATCTCTCTGAGATGACAGGATGACAGACTGCAATTGATTGCCTCAGCAAATGGAATTACCTGGGACTTGGTCTCAAAAATCAAGAGACCCTCTTGTTTTAGGCTTAATAATTTTTTTTAATCACCTATTACAGACATCAGTTTGCCAACAAAGGTCCATATAATCACAGCTATGTTTTTTCCAATAGTCACATACAGATGTGAGCTGGACCTCAAAGAAGGCTGAGCACTGAAGAATTGTTGCTTCCAAATTGTGGTGCTGGAAAAGACTCTTGAGAGTCCCTTGGGCAGCAAGGAGATCAAACCAGTCAATCCTAAAGGAAATCAATCCTGAATATCCATTGGAAGGACTGGTGCTAAAGCTGAAGCTCCAGTACTTTGGCCACCTGATGTGAAGAACTGACTCATTGGAAAAGACCCTGATGCTGGGAAAGACTGAAGGCAGGAAGAGCAGGGGCAACAGAGGATGAGACGGTTGGATGGCATCACCGACTCAATGGGCATGAGTTTGAGCAAGCTCCGGGAAATAGTGAAGGACAGGGAAGCCTGGCATGCTGCAGTCCATGGGGTCACAAAGAGTCTGACACGACTTAGCAACTGAACAACAGCAACAACAACTTTGTCAACTGAAGATTTGGCACAATATGTGATTTTGAAAAGAATGTATCCAAAATAAAGGCAGTGTTTCTATAGAGATGCAGCCTGATGTAGCAGAATGAGGATGGATTTGGGGGCCAAAACTGTGGGGTGAAATCTCAAATCCTCATCTTGCCTCCTTTGAGATCTTACGTAAGTTACATACTGGGTCTGATCCCCTGCCCCTCCCCCCTTTTTTTCATCTGGGGGTGTGAAAACCTACGTACTATTTTGTGGTGAGGATTAAATGAGATACTGCTATGAATGTGCTGGGCTCAGAATAGACATGTTAAATGACAGCTCCTAACATCATGTTGTAGGGTTTGGGGATATAATCTGAATCCTGAAATTCTCAAATGTCCTCAAGTGACTTCATTTTTCTCTTCTTAGATACAGAATTGGAAGGTGGGGACAAGAATGAAGTAATTGGAGAATTATTTGAAAATAAAAAGAGAGCACCAAAGTTTAAATACAAAGCTTAGAATGTGTTCTCTGTCATCCTTCACGGTTAGCTTGCTCTGCTTGAGTGTATCCATCTCTAAAATGGGAATCTCATTCCTTATAGTGACGAATAATTTATAACAGAGGACAGAAGAGTAATTGGCACTGTGCTTCCCCATGTCATAAGGTCTATATTTTCAGTGTTCTAAGCTCTTTTATCTTTACCCATGGCACTCAAAACCAGGAGGGGTTTTGAAAGACCCCCCTAAAATGGCCCGGTTTTCTCCTGCTGTAGAAATGAGACACGAGGTGTATTCAAGTGGTAAGTCAGTGACACCCAGTGGCTGTTGCTTTTATATTTACCTTTTCCATTTTCAATATAACTTTGTAAGGTTCTGCCCCAGAACAAATGAAAAAGGTGATGAGACTATGGAAGTCATAGACGCCTTCAAAGAAAGCTTTTCAGCTCGTACAGCTTTGCTAGCAGATGGGAATAACCTAAAAGCAATACCAAAAATAGAGTGCCAGAAGGTGGGGAAAACAGTTCTGGGAATTTCCTGCCCTGTTATTTTGCATTTTTATTAAAGTAGGTCCTTAAGCTTTCCTGACACTGTTAGGTTTCCCAAGAAACATTCCCATCACTGAAGTGATAGGTCAACTGTCCAAATTTCCCCGAAATTCTGATCTGGTAGAGATAGTTGGGAACATCCCTGAGAAATTAGACTTCATCAGATCAGATCAGTCGCTCAGTCGTGTCCGACTCTTTGCGACCCCATGAACTGCAGCACGCCAGGCCTCCCTGTCCATCACCAATTCCCAGAGGTCACTCAGACTCACATCCATCGAGTCAGTGATGCCATCCAGCCATCTCATCCTCTGTCATCCCCTTCTCCTCCTGCCCTCAATCCCTCCCAGCATCAGAGTCTTCTCCAATGAGTCAACTCTTCGCATGAGGTGGAGGTGTCAATAAAACTTGACACCTGAAGGTTTAATCCAAAGCTCCACAGAGCTTCTCTTTGACATAATAATGGTGGTGGGTTAAAGGCCTGGGAACTCCTACAAGAGCTTAGTGCCCCCTGGATGAAATTGAGTAGACATTAGTGTCAAGTCGCACAGCCGGGCTCAGGTCTCAGCTTGTACCCTCTGCTGTTGGAGGCTCTCGGACCACTCATCACCTCCTGGAGCCTTGACTTCTTCATCTGTACAACGAGACTAATGATACCTAATCTATAGGATGTTCTAAGGTTTTAATGAAGTAATGTACCCCAAATCATGGACATACAGCAGCTACTCCCTAAATAGCAATCGCCCTTACCCTTATTTTTAATCAGCTGAGGTTCTTTGCCAACCCTGATGGAAGATGATGATGTCTGAGAAAAACCCTGCTGTGAAATTAGGTCACCTGACTCCTCTGTCAGGTGACCACATGGGTGGGACTCTACTCACTGTCATTTTTAAGATGACTGTTTTATAGGACTGTTTTCCATAGAGGATTGTTGGACTGATCTTGCTACAGTACTTTGGGTTTCTAGAATGAAAGACTCTAAAGAGTGCATTAGAAAATTCTTACCTAAGAACTTCCTTTGTAAGGATTAGTATTTTCACCATATGAAACATTGAGGAAGTTATTACAGCATAGAGATATGTGAAGTCAGGCAATTGGGTAACATAGTTTGTAAAGGATTCCACTCAGGCCTTGTTAAAAACAGGAGAGTCTTCTAGCTCTTGGTTTGCTGCTCCTTTTAATTGGCTCATAAATATTTTCAACAAATGGTCTATTAAAGTCTGTAAATAGGAACATGGTAGCAAATATAGTTTCCAAACCAAGGCCTATTTCTTCCCCTTTCCTTCCTTCCTTTCTTTACATTCATTGAATACATGGGATGGTTAAGATGCCAGGTCTTCCAGCCATGTGAACTTGAATTTGACTCCTGGCTTTTCCACGTGCTGGTTAACTTAGATTCTCTAAACTCCAGTGGCGTCCTCTATAGGATAGAGATGATAATGCCCACCTTACAGGATGGTTGAGAGGAATAAAGGAGAGAATGTCTGGAAAATATTGAGTTCCTGGCACATAGTGCGAGCTCAGTGTAGAGAGGGGGAGGATGGTGACGACCCAGCGCATAGCCCTTATCCTTACCTGGGTCCAACTCTCTTTGTATAACAATTATTTTTCACTCCCCCTTTACTATCTTAAAATGAAATTGTAGAGTTAATATTAGCTACCTACTACATTCTTTAAATATCAATGCAGTGCTCTCACTGAAATATAGAGGAGAGATAGAGGAAGTTCACCTCTCTGTCTGCTGAGAGCGCCAGCACCATAGCCAGGGCAGTCTCCTTACCACACGTGCATCTTCTGTCATTTCAGACATGTTCTGCTCTTTGTGACCCTATGGACTGTAGCCCTCCAGGCTCCTCAGACCACGGGATTCTCCAGGTATGTCAGGTGATCAGGTATCACCCAGGAGATGGGTGCACCAGGACTCAGGGACCCCACAAGGGACTGAGCCAGACCTGACTTTGAGTGTCTGAGTGTACTCTACGGAGGCACGGGTCAGCAGTGGCTGGCTGTGGGGATAGGGGCTCTGATTGCAGCAGAGCTGGGAAACGTGGCATGTGAGTCCCACCATAGAGCCACCAAGCAGACAACCCAAAAACTGGAGAACAATTATACCAAAGAAGTTCCTGCACTGTTGTGAAAATGCTAGGGCCCACAACAGATTTCCCAACCTGGGGGTCCAGCAAAGGAACTGAGAAGACCCAGGGAATTTGACTTTGAAGGCTAGTGGGATTTGATTACAGAAATTCCACAGGACTGGGAAACAGACTCTTGGTAAACAAAAGGGTGCAAACAAAACCTTGTCTGCACAAGGACCCAGGAGAAAGGAGCAGTGACCCCACAAGAGACTGAGCCAGACTTGCCTGTGAGCGTCCAGGAGTCTCCAGCGGAGGCTTGGGTTGATGACAGTGGCCTGCCATGGGGTCAGGGGCACTGAATACAGCAGTCCTAGGACAAGCCCTTTTGAAGGAGGTCACCATTACTGCCATTACCCCTACCATAGTTTGGCCTCAGGCCAAATTACAGGAAGAGAACACAGCCCCACCCATCAGCAGAAAATTGCATTAAAGATTTGCTAAGCATGGCCCTGTCCAGCAGAGCAAAACCCAGATTCCTCCACAGCCAGTAGCTCCCATCAGGAAGCTTTCACAAGCCTCTTATCCTTATCCATCAGAAGGCAGACAGAATGGAAACAACACCTACATAAAACTAACCAAACTAATCACTTAGACCACAACCTTGTCTAACTCAATGAAACTGTGAGTCATGCCGTGTAGGGCCACCCAAGATGGATGAGTCATGGTGGAGAGTTCTGAAAAAACGTGGTCCACTGGAGAAGGGAATGGCAAACCACTTCAGTATTCTTGCCTTGAGAACCCCATGAACAGTATGAAAAGGCAAAACGATAGGACACTGAAAGATGAACTCCCCAGGTCAGTAGGTGCCCAATATGCTACTGGAGAAGAGTAGAGAAATACCTCCAGAAAGAATGAAGAGATGGAGCCAAAGCAAAAACAACACCCAGTTGTGGATGTAACTGGTGATGGAAGTAAAGTCCATGCTTAAAGAACAATATTGCATAGGAACCTGGAATGTTAGGTCCATGAATCAGAGTAAATTGAAAGTGGTTAAACGAGATAGCAAGAGTGAACATGGACATTTTAGGAATCAGTGAACTAAAATGGACTGGAATGGGCAAATTTAATACCGATGACCATCATATCTACTACTGTGGGCAAAAATCCATTAGAAGAAATGGAGTAGCCCTGATAGTCAACAAAAGATTCTGAAATGCAGTACTTGGGTGCAATCTCAAACACAACAGGATGATTGATCCTTGTTTGTTTCCAAGGCAAATTATTCAGTATCACAGTAATCCAAGTCTATGCCCCACCCCTAATGCTGAAGAAGCTGAAGTTGAATGGATCTATGAGGATCTGTAAGACCTTCTAGAATCAACACATAAAAATGGTGTCCTTTTCATCATAGAGGACTGGAATGCAAAATTAGGAAGTCAAGAGATACCTGGAGTACCAGGCAAGTTTGGCCTTGGAGTACAAAATGAAACAGGCCAAAGGCTAACAGAATCATAGCAAATGCCTTCTTCCAACAACACAAGACAGGACTCTACACATGGACATCACCAGATGGTCAACACTGAAATCAGGTTGATTATATTCTTTGCAGCCGATGATGGAGAAGCTCTATACAGTCAGCAAAAACAAGACTAGAAGCTGACTATGACTCAGATCATGAACTCCTTATTACAAAATTCAGACTTAAATTGAAGAAAGGAGGGAAAACCACTAGACCATTCAGGTATGTCCTAAATAAAATCCCTTGTGATTATACAGTGGAAGTGAGAAATAGATTCAAGCCATTAGAGGTAATGGAGAGAGTGCCTGAAGAGCTATGGATGGAGATTCATGACATTGTACAGGAGGCAGTGATCAAGACCATCCCTAAGAGAAAGACATGAAAAAAGGCAAAGTGATTGTCTGAGAACACTTTGAAAATAGCTGAGAAAAGAAGAGAAATGAAAGGCAAAGGAGAAAAGGAAAGACATACTCATTTGAATGCTGAGTTCCAAAGAATAGCAAGGAGAGATAAGAAAGCCTTCCTAAGTGACCAATGCAAAGAAATAGACAAAAACAACAGAATGGGAAAGACTAGAGATCTTTTCAAGAAAACTAGAGATACCAAGGGAACATTCCAAATATGGGCACAAGAAAGGACAGAAATGGTATGGACCTCACAGAAGCAGAAGATATTAAGAAGAGATGGCAAGAATACACAGAAGAACTATACAAAAAAGAGCTTCATGACCCAGATAATCACAATGGTGTGATCACTGACCTAGAGCCAGACATCCTGGAATGTGAAGTCAAGTGGGCCTGAGGAAGCATCACTACGAACAAAGCTAGTGGAGGTGATGGAATTCCAGCTGAGATATTTCAAATCCTAAAAGATGATTCTGTGAAAGTAATTCACTCAATATGCCAGCAAATTTGGAAAACTCAACAGTGGCCACAGGACTGAAAAAGGTCAGTTTTCATTCCAATATCAAAGAAAGGCAATGCCAAAGAATATTGAAACTACCGCACAATTACTATGATCTCACATGCTATCAAAGTAATGCTAAAAATTCTCCATGCTAGGCTTAACATATGTGAACCGAGAAATTCCAGATGTTCAAACTGGATTTAGAAAAGGCAGGAAACCAGAGATTAAATTGCCAACATCCATTGGATCATAGAAAAAACAAGAGAACTCCAGAAAAACATTAACTTCTGCTTCATTGACTACACTAAAGACTTTGTGTGGACCACAACAAACTCTGGAAAATTCTTCAAGAGGTGGAGTACCAGACCACCTGACCTGCCTCCTGAGAAATCTGTATGCTGGTCAAGAAGCAGCAGGTAGAACTGGACATGGAGCAATGGACTGGTCCCAAATTGGGAAAGGAGTACGTCAAGGCTGTATATTGTCACTCTGCTTATTTAACTTATGTGCAGAGTACGTCATGTGAAATGCCAGGCTGGATGAAACACAAACTGGAATCGAGATTGCCAGGAGAAATATCAATAACCTCAGATATGCAGATGACACCACCCTACTGGCAGATAGAGAAGAGGAACTAAAGAGCCTCTTGATGAAAGTGCAAGAGGAGCGTGAGAAAGCTGGCTTAAAGCTCGACATTCAAAAAACTAAGATCATGGCATTTGGTCCTATCAGTTCATGGCAAATAGATGGGGAAACAATGGAAACAGTGACAGACTTTATTTTCTTGGCCTCCAAAATCACTGCAGATGGACTGCAGCCGTGAAATTAAAAGACACTTGCTCCTAGGATGAACAGCTTTGACAAACCTAGATAGTGTATTAAAAAACAGAGACATTACTTTTCCAACAAATGTCCGTATAGTCAAAGCTATGTTTTCCCAGTAGCCATGTATGGATGTGAAAGTTGGACCATAAAGAAGGCAGATGAATGGATAAGAAAGCTGTGATACATATACACAATGGAATATTACTCAGCTATGTTTTAGCTATGTTCAAAAAGTACACATTTGAATCAGTTCTAATGAGGTGGATGAACCTGGAGCCTATTATATGAAGTAAGTCAGAAAGAAAAACACCAATACAGTATATTAATGCTGTAATTTAGAATTTAGAAAAATGGTAATGTTGACCCTATATGGTAGACAGTGAAAGAGACACAGATATAAAGAACAGACTTTTGGACTCTGTAGGATAAGGCGAGGGTGGGATGATTAGAGAGAATTGCATTGAAACATGTGTATTACCGTGGGTGAAACAGATCACCAGTCCAAGTTAGATGTATGAAAGAGGGCACTCAAGCCGGTGCACTGGGACAACCTTGATGGATGGGATGGGGGTTCAGGATGGAGGCACATGTACATCCATGGCTGATTCATGTCAATTATGGCAAAAACCACTACAATATTATAAAATAATTAGCCTCTAATTAAAATAAACTAATTATTTTTTTAAAAAAAAGAAGGCTGAGAGGTGAAGAACTGATGCTTTTAAACTGTGGTGTTGGAAAAGGCTCTTGGGAGTCCCTTGGACTGCAAGGAGATCAAACCAGTCAACCTAAAGGAAATTAGTCCTGAATATTCATTGGAAGGACTAATGCTGCAGCTGAAGCTCCAGTACTTTGGCCACCTGATTGAATGAACTGACTGATTGGAAAAGACCCTGTTCTGGACAAGATTGAAGTCAGGAGGAGAAGGGGATGGCAGAGGATGAGATGGTTGGATGTCCTCTCCAACTCAATAGACGTGAGTTTGAGCAAGCTCTGTGAGCTGGTGATTGACAAGGAAGCTTGGCGTGCTGCAGTCCATGGAGTCACAAAGAGTCAGACATGACTGAGCGACTGAACTAAACTGAAAACAAGTTCACTTATAACAATATGCATTTCAATATAATGCTTGGGTGCACACTGAGGCATAAGCTTTGTGCCTCCATGATGGCCCTGACTGACAGCTAACCATGCAAACAGAGTCAGCAGAGTGGTGCAGCTACAACAAATAGCATTGGTCTTGGAGACTTTCTGAAATTAGTGGAAAAACTTTTGCTAGTATTGCACACAAGGCAAAGAATCATATTCTCTTATGTATGCATTAGTGACAGTGCTGGAAATTTTATACTGGTTTATCTAAACTAAATACATCATTTATATTTAAACCATACAGAAACAGTCTGTTCAAGTTAGATTTTAAGCTCAGAAAATTATCATTAGAGTTTTCATCTATAAAAACTTTGGAAAAAGTGAGTTTTTATCATGGAACTGCCTCCTTCGTGACAGGATGTTGAGCATCCTTGGTCCTTATCCCCTAAATGCCAAAAATCTTGCGCTGCCCAATTTCTGTGACAACCAAAATGAAAAGCGTAACTTTCTAAAGTGCCCCCTAGAACTATTGACCTGCTGCTGCTGCTGCTGCTAAGTCGCTTCAGTCGTGTCCGACTCTGTGCGACCCCATAGACGGCAGCCCATCAGGCTCCCCCGTCCCTGGGATTCTCCAGGCAAGAACACTGGAGTGGGTTGCCATTTCCTTCTCCAATGCATGAAAGTGAAAAGTGAAAGTGAAGTTGCTCAGTCGTGTCCAACTCTTAGCGACCCCATGGACTGGAGCCTACCAGGCTCCTCTGTCCATGGAATTTTCCAGGTAAAAGTACTGGAGTGGGGTGCCATTGCCTTCCCCGAACCATTGACCTAGAGAGGCTTAAATCTCAACGTTGACTTGCTTAACTTCTTTGAAAAGCCAAAGGTTTTGAAAACCAGGCTATGGGGAGCTAGCCTGAGGAAATTTCTAATAACCAAGTTTCTTTAAAATTTCAAGAGTCACGAGCAGTTGGCCAGGGTGTAGAGCTTTGACAAGGGAATCTGGGCCCAACCCTTCCCCCCAGGAGATTGTTAGGAGGAGGAGAAAATGCAAGAGGCTGGATGAGACACTTACATCCCATCTTCCCTCTTTCAGATTAGGTGCTGGGGGAGGAGAGGTGTTAGGTTTAGGGTTGAGAGTCTTTTGCCTACTTTGGAACTCTGCAAGGAGCTTCCACATGGATCAACAATGTCAGCACTGGATGTGGGTAGGGGATGGCTACATCTGAGTAGATTCAATAGCAGAGTGGAATTGAGCAGGGAGGCCAGGCTTGTCTTATCCAGGCCCCTTACTTAGCCTGTTCAGGCTGCTGTAATCAAAATACCATTAACTGAATATTTTTGTTACAGCATCCTCATTGATGGTCAGGCTGGAGTCTCTTTTATGAGGGCATTAAAACCCTTCAAATTCACTTCTGACCTCATCACTTTCCAAAGGCCCCAACTCCTAATAAATTCCCTTTGGGAGTCGGGATATCAACCAATGAATGTGTGTGTAGCTGGAGGCTGGGGACACAGATATTCAATCTGTAGCAGTTCCCTTGGCTCTTCCAAGTGTGAATGGAACTCAGAAAGCTCCACAGTCCTCCAAGGGGGCTGGTCAGTGGGTCATGGAGCTGCAGTGGGACAAGGGTGAGAAGATGACCCTGCAACAGAGTGGACAGCCTGGCCAAGGGCAGGTGGAAATGAGGCAGAGACTCTGACGGGCCTGCAGTACTTGTGTGAGACGAACTGAAGCCTGGAACACGAGCCTGGAAAAACTGCAGCATTTCACAGCAAAGAAGTCCAGAGATGAATTTTTCATAACTCAGTGTTTTAATCCAGCCTGAGCAACTCACTGTCTCTAAGTGGTCCACGAAGATCTGGAGGACACCCCCTGGTTCCATGGAACACCTGTCACCTCACCATCATATGATCATACTCCCACTGATAAAGAGATGATCTGGGATGATATTTGAGAGAACTGACCTTGGCCTAAAGAGATAGAATATTTACTTAAGGGGTATTTTTAGAAACAACTTATTGAAGTAAAGTTGATTTACAGTGTTGTATTAACTTCTGGCATACAAAAGTGATTCTGTAATGTATATATGTATATGTATTTTTAATATTCTTTTCCATTATGGTTTATTGGTGATGGTTTAGTCGCTAAGTTGCGTGCAACTCTTGCAACCCCATGGACTGTAGCCCACCAGGCTCCTCTGTCCATGGATTTCCCAGGCAAGAACACTGGAGTGGTTTGCCATTTCCTTTTCCAGGGGGTCTTCCCAACCCAGGGATTTAATCTGTGTCTCCTGCATTGCAGACGGATTCTTTATCACTGAGCCACCAGGGAAGCCCATGGTTTACTACAGGATATTGAATATAGTTCCGAATAGGAAAAGGAGTCCCTCAAGGCTGTATATTGTCACCCTGCTTATTTAACTTATATGCAGAGTACATCATGAGAAACGCTGGGCTGGAAGAAGGACAAGCTGGAATCAAGATTGCCGGGAGAAATATCAATAACCTCAGATATGCAGATGACACCACCCTTACGGCAGAAAGTGAAGAGGAAAGAGGTGAGTGAAAGAGTTGGCTTGAATCTCAACATTCAGAAAATGAAGATCATGGCATCTGGTCCCATCACTTCATGGGACATAGATGAACAACCTAGATAGCATGTTAAAAAGCAGAGACATTACTTTGCCAACAAAGGTCCGTCTAGTCAAGGCTATGGTTTTTCATACATGGTCATGTATGGATGTGACAGTTGGACTGTGAAGAAAGCTGAGTGCCGAAGAATTGATGCTTTTGAACTGTGGTGTTGGAAAAGACTCTTAAGAGTCCCCTGGACTGCAAGGAGATCCCACCAGTCCATTCTGAAGGAGATCAGCCCTGGGTGTTCTTTGGAAGGAATGATGCTGAAGCTGAAACTCCAGTACTTTGGCCACCTCATGTGACGAGTTGACTCATTGGAGAAGACTCTGATGCTGGGAGGGATTGGGGGCAAGAGGAGAAGGGGACGACAGAGGATGAGATGGCTGGATGGCATCACTGACTTGATGAACGTGAGTCTGAGTGAACTCCGGGAGTTGGTGATGGACAGGGAGGCCTGGTGTGCTGGAGTTCATGGGGTCACAGAGTCGGACACGACTGAGCAACTAAACTGAGCTGATTGAGTATAGTTCCCTATGCTATACAGTTGGCCTTTATTGTTTATCCATTCTGTAGTAATGCTTTGCATCTGCTCTTCTCAATCCAACCCTCCTCCTCCTCCCTCCCCCTTGGCCAACTACAGGTCTGTTCTCTATGTCTATGACTCTGTTTCTGCCTTGAGATAAGTTCATTTGTGTCGTATTTTAGATTCCACATATAAGTGATATCATATGATACTTGTCTGTCTGACTTACTTCGCTTAGTCTAATGATCTCTGGGTCCATCCATGTTGCTGCAAATGACATTGTTTCATTCTTTTTATGGCTAATATTCCATTGTATGTATACTCACATCTTCTTTATCCTTTCATCTGCTGATCGACATTCAGGTTGTTACTGTCTTGGCTTTTGTTAGTAGTGCTGCTATGAACATATATCTTTTTGAATTAGAGTTTTCATCTTTTGTGGATATATGCCCAGAAGTGGGATTGCTGGATCATATGGCAGTTGTATTTTTCATTTTTTGAGGAATTTCCTTACTGTCTTCCATAGTGGCAGCCAGCTGGTGCACAGTGCAATACCAATTTATGTTGAAGGAGTATTTTTAATTATTGTGCTAGACTAAGTTGATTAAGAAATTTTTCTCCCATGATCCAGCAGGTGGAGGCCTATGAAAAAGGTAGACTCAATTATAGGGGGATGTGGAAATCTTATTTTCTTTACATATGATTAGACTGAATACATTTGTGATCATTCTGTGCTATTATTAACCTGGCATTTACCCCTAGGATCTAGACATTACACAGTTAAAATGCTGTTTTGGTGAGAGATGGTTCAAACTCATATATCATAGCTGCTTGATTTATAATATCACTTCTGATTCATATTTGGGTCCAGAATTTACCTTGCTAACAAACAAAAGCAGCTATACCATGGAAGTTTTGTTTGAAAACATGGGGTCAATTATTTGTTATCACCTGTAGGCAAGTTAAGCTTGAATCTTGTTAAAAATTTTTTTAAAAAGCAAACACCCGTGTTTTGAGTTTTCATGCATCTTTTCAGTTCCTGGACTTCATGGCCCTTAACAGGAACCCATGGGGAAAGGAGGAAGGCTTCTCCTAAGGTGGGCACAGCCCCAAAGCCCGTTCCCCTCACTCACCAGGAGACACCACCAAGAGTCTGCCAGTCACAGTGGCCATGGCTGAGCTCCCACATTTATAAATAGGCTCTTAGTAGTTCTGGGAAGGATATGGAGTCACCAAAAAATAGGGCAGTTCTGGGTCAGCTGGGAGACAGGGGACCGTGATACATGTTAAATTAATGCCAGAACCCAGAGCACTATTATTAATAGTGTTTTCTTTCTCAGAAGGTCGGGCAATTCTCTGGCTCCAGGGGATTATTTTTCCCCATCTTGCCAAATCACTTGACTTCTGCCAGTGCCTGTCTTTGCCTTTTCCTGGCAAGCTCTGGGGCTGACTTCCAGTCACTTCCCGCAGTGGGCACACACTTCCAGGGTTCCATGAGCTCATGGAGTTGCTTTTTATCTTCACAGTTTTGTGGCTACAGTCATTCTAATATGGCTCTTTAAAAACCACCAAAAATACATATTTCTTGAAGATATGTATACATGGGGAGAATTGTAAGTTTGAATAAAATTTAATGGCTAGAAAAAATTCATTGTAAAACAGAGTTTTAAAAAAGATCAACTATAGTTGAATAAACTAAATTTTAAAAAAAAGGCAAAACTCCTCTACACTTTGAATAGACCACGTGGTCCAACTTGTGTAATAATGTAGAAATAGATGAATGTTTATTTTACTACATAAGTGCATAGACAAAAATAAACGGCAACATAAAAGTTGGAAGGAAATCTAATGAAATGTTTATACAAATTGACCTCTATGATGTGAAATTACAATTTTAATTGTTTTCCTTATAATTTTCTTCACTTTCAAGTTTTTCCTGTAATAAGTACCCAGAAGTTTTATAATAAGAAAAACCCTTTTAAGACTGCCAGCTATTTTTCATTTCCTTTTCCACATCAACTAGGATTTATATTTCTCTAAAATGACAGTAGATGTGTGTGTGCTGCTGGAGGTGGAGGGTATAATACAGGAAGAGGGAAGGAGGGAAGAACAGTGTTTTCATAAGGAATGAATTTATGCTGTTGTCTTAGATACAAAGGATTTTACTTGAATTGCTCCAAGCTTCTCATTTACAAACAAGGGCTATAAACTGTAAAGAAGATTGTCTGGATTGTGGCAACGCAGAAGGCATTTTGCCTTACTTTTAGAAAATGTTTATTTCATATTAAACTGTAGTTGATTGACAATGTTGTGTTAGTTTCAGGTATATAGCAAATTGATCAGATGTACGTACATATACATTGTTTGTAAACGTTCTTTTCCACTATGGTTTATCAAAGGATCCTGAATGTAATTCTCTGTGCTAACAGTATGAGCTTGCTCGTCCATCCCACGGACCCGGGTTTCCCAGTCCATCCCTCTTCCAGACCCCTCCCCTCAGCAACCACAAATCTGTTCTCCATGTCACGACTCTGTTTCTGAATTAGGTTCATTCGTGGCATCAGTTAGATTCTACATATAAGTGATATCACACCGTATTTGTCTTTCTCACTTCATTGAGTGTGATCATCTCTAGTTGCATCCTTGTTGCTACAAATGGCATTACTTTGTCCTCTTTTATGGCTGAGTAATATTCCACTGTATATATTTATCACACTCATCTGTCAATGGACATTTAGGTTTCCATGTCTTGGCTATGGTGAATAGTGCTGAGGCTAGCAGTCTTTAATAACAGCTCCAGAGACGGGTAAAGTGCCATGATTTCTTCATCAGTGGGCAAAAAACTAAGGGGCACCCTGGATAATCTTTCCAAGATACTGTAAATCATAATGAAGTAGGAGAGACTTGGACCATCTTCTGTGGATGATGTAAACCCCGCCTGTCCCTGGAAGGATGTCATAGCCATGGCTTAGTGGCAGAGCTAATGAGCATATGTTAATTGCTCTTTCTGGATGCTTCTTCTTGGTCCTACCTCCTCCATAAAATTCCATTCTCTGGTTACATTCTTCATGCCTCTCTAGCATTCTGCAGTTGCTTGGTGAATCTTAAACTAAGATCTAGTGAACTTTTTGAGAATCAGTGAACTGTGTGTTCCAAAAACACTGTTTATGTATTGTGGTCAAGCTATAGACTAGTTCTGGTCTGCAGAGAATTACAGGATTCATAAGCCCCCATAACTTTGTGCCTCTCATTTAGGAAGAATTTCTTGCCTCATTGTACTGTCACAAAGAGTTATTTTTGCATCTTTTTTATTTCCCCTACTGGCTGTAGGCATCTTGATTGCAGTGACTTATTGTTTATCTTCCCACCCCCAACACCATCAAACAAGTGCCTTGCACATACTATGTGTTCAATAAGCATTTATAGGATAAGCATGTGTGTGTTTGGACATTTGATAGACAAACTACCAAAAGCCCCCCAACACCTGTGTTTTGCCTTCTGCTCTCTTGTCAAAATTTTGAGAGTGACTAGAAGGAAGTATAATAATTTAAAATTCAGCATCAAGATATTTGGAATAGAGTGATTTTTAATCGCATGTATCATCTGAGTCCTGGTCCAGATACAACCTAATCTCTTTCCCAATCTATCCAGTACAGCGCTGTGGAATGAGTACTGGCATTCCTGATGAGGAGCCAGAGGACTCCCTCAAAGCCTTTAAATTAATCTAGGAAAACATGTTGTATGCCATATGGTTTCATTTGTGCTTTACTGAATTCTAATTCTTGAGAAGGGCTGAAGTTCTACACAGTAAGGCAGTTTTGTACAGCAGCTAGATGATTCTGGAGACATACTGTGTGGAATCAAATTCCATTCCTACACTTGCTGGTTGTATCCTTGGGCAAGTCATTTAACCCTGCTCCGCCTTAACTTCAGCATCTGTAAAGTGGGCGTGATAAAAGTCCATACCTTTTAGGTGGTCTTCTCCAGTGGCTCGGCAGGTAAGGAATCTGCCTACCATACGGAAGACACAGGGGACTCGGGTTTGATCCCTGAGTGGGGAAGATCCCTGGAGGAGGAAAACGGCAACCCACTCCAGTATTTTTGCCTAAGAAGTCCCATGGTAGAGGAGCCTGGTGAGCTATAGTCCATAAGATTGCAAAGACTGAACACCTAAGCATGCACACACCTCTTAGGTACTTATGAGGATTAAGCCTCCCTCTCCCCCTTTCACGTAATTATTCAAACAATTCCATATCTAAGGCCTCAGTAGCCAGGAGTTTTGGATAGAGTCCAGAGTTACCCTCATAAACTGGTGTGTCTTTTTCTGGGTTATCCTTACCTACATTCTCTCTGGCAGGACTTGCGGCGTGCACACGTATTGGTACAGGGTGGGCAGAGTCCCATCCCTGTTGGGTGGGGCATCTTTTCATTTTTACGGGACTGGATAACAAATACGGAGGTCCTAACTCAGTTAAAAGGAGAAGGAAATCTTAAGTAAGAAGGCCTTTTATTCAGGTAAAGATGGAAGTATGTCCCATGGTGGAAGTGTTAAATGAACAGAATAAGGAACAGTTAAGTCCCAGACATGACTGGAGTCTCCCTCTAAGAAGCGTATTTGTGAGTTTTGCTGCAGGACAGTCCTTTCTAGCCTTTGCTGGGGGACCCTACTTCATGCATAAAGCAGGTTATTTCAGGGCTCTTTGAAAGACAGCATTATATACTTCACCTCTTTTTAAAACTTGGAGTGCAATTGCTATACAGTGTTGTGTTAGCTGCTGCTGTGCAATGGAATGAATCAGCCACGTGTATACAGATTTCCTCCCTCTTGGGCCTCCCTCCCACTTCCCTTATCCCAGCCCTCGGGTCATCACGGAGCACCAGGCTGGGCTTCCTGTGCTGGACGCAGCAGGTTCCCACCAGCTCTCTGTTTTACACTCGGTAGTTTCAGCTTTAGCATCATTCCTTCCAAAGAAATTCCAGGATTGATCTCCTTCAGAATGGACTGGTTGGATCTTCTTGCAGTCCAAGGGACTCTCAAGAGTCTTCTCCAACACCACAGTTCAAAAGCATCAATTCTTCGGCCCTCAGCCTTCTTCACAGTCCAGCTCTCACATCCATACATGACCACAGGAAAGACCATAGCCTTGACTAGGTGAACCTTTGTTGGTAAAGTAATGTCTCTGCTTTTGAATATGCTATCTAGGTTGTTCATAACTTTCCTTCCAAGGAGTAAGCGTCTTTTAATTTCATGGCTGCAGTCACCATCTGCAGTGATTGCGAAGAGTTGACTCATTGGAGAAGACTCTGATGCTGGGAGGGATTGGGGGCAGGAGGAGAAGGGGACGACAGAGGATGAGATGGCTGGATGGCATCACTGACTCGATGGATGTGAGTCTGAGTGACCTCCGGGAGCTGGTGATGGACAGGGAGGCCTGGCGTGCTGCGGTTCATGGGGTCGCAAAGAGTCGGACACGACTGAGTGACTGATCTGATCTGATCTGAGTGTGTATATGTCAGCCCCAATCTCCCAATTCATCCCGCCCTCCTTTTCCCTCCCTGTGTCCATGTGCCTGCTCTCTAGGTCTGTGGCTGTGTTCCTGCCCTGCACATAGGTTCATCTGAACCATTTTTCTAGGTTTACAGGTGTGTGTTAAGATACCACATTTGTTTTTCTCTTTCTGGCTACCTTCACTCTGTATGGCAGGGTCTAGGTCCGTCCACAACTCTACTACAGCCTTTACCTTTGAAAGATACACATGATGGCTGCCCCCAAGTGAAGTGACGTCGCTCAGTCGTGTCCGACTCTTTGCGGCCCCATGGACGGTAGTCTACCACACTCCTCCGTCCATGGGATTTTCCAGGCAAGGGTACTGGAGTGGGTTGCCAAAGTAGTCTTGAAAGCTTCAGAAATTAAAAAATAAATAAATAAAAGTAACACTCAATTTAAGAGATCACTTAGACCAAACCAAATATTTAAAATGAAAATAACTAAAATTGCTGAATAATCCTTTTCCTTGATGGGTGCCTTTGCCTCCCTCTATGATTCTATGTGTGTTAACTCCCAGGGAGGAGTGTACATGCACAGGTGGATGCAAAAGCCGCCCTCACCCAGTGATTTGGGAGGCCAGCTCCATCATACAGTGGAGTGCTGGGAACATGGGATGTTTCTAGAGGAAATGCCTCAAGGAGAGAGTACCGCCCCTGAGAAGTCAGAGGTGGGGAACTGCTGTAGAACCTGCCTTTTAAAGGCTTTACGTGTTCAGACAGCCTGCATGATTGGATAAAGCAACGGGCCTGCCACTGTCGTGAAGGAAGGTGGCACTCATGGCTTGAAAGACCCCTGCTATTAAAATTCACATTTGGTGGTGGTTTAGTCGCCAAGTCGTGTCTGACTCTTGCGACCCCATGGACTGTATGTAGCCTGTCAGACTCTTATGTCCATGGGATTCTCCAAACAAGAATACTGGAGTGGATTGCCATTTCCTTCTCTAGGAATCTTCCCAAGCCAGGAATTGAACCCGGGTCTCATGCACTGTAGACAGATTCTTTACCAACTGAGCTATGAGGGAAGCCAAATTCACCTTTGAAGCTACATAAGTATGAGCAAATTTACAATGTCATTTTTTAAAAAGCCAAAGGAAACACAATTCTGCTGTCTTGTGATTCTAGACCCTGTGATCCTAGAAGCTAAGGGCCCGAGGGTAGTAATCCCTAGTTTAGGAAAAATATTTCAATAATAGAAATTTTTATTGAAATGTGTTTACCTTCCTCCCTTAGGGTTCATTTCCTTCAACTTGTCATTTCATAAGACATTCTGATTTTTTAATGTCTCCACTTGACCACTAGATGGCAACATCGTTCTTTCATGTCCCAACTCTGATACAATTAACAGGATGGATTTCTTTTCCCAACAACCAAATTTAAAAAATTAAAAAGCAAAGACTAGTAATTTAAATGCATCCGTCTGTATCCTAAGAAGAAGGTAGAACATATTAAATTATGATTTTGCAATTTACATACCTAGAAAGTGTACTAAACAACATTCTGTTTTTATGCCTCTTTTGAAAACAGGTAATTTGTGCTTGATGCTTATAGATCCTAGAGTGGTTTCTATTCCTCTGGATTTATGGCTGCAAGGAACTACCCAGACATTAGATTATGTTTTAAATAAAACAATTTAACATCTCGATTATGCAACAACCTGGAGGCAGTGGTTTCCAAATGCAGAGGTATAATATTAAATAAATAAATGAAGATTCCAGTGACCTTCCCTCAGAGATCCTCATTCAGTAGGTCTGCAGTGAGGCCTGGGTGTCTGGATTTTTTTAAAGCACTTTCACATGCTTCCATTTATCAGTAAGTTCAAAAGTAGTCCCAGTGCCCTTAATTTTTCATGTAATTCTCGAAACAAAATGAATTTTAATTTAATTTAAAACTGCCATATACACTTTTTTTAAAAAGAGAAAGTGTACCAACTGAAAAATACTCAAACATCTCAATTACAAAAAAGTTGAATCTGTAAAAATAGTAGAGCTCTAGGAATTGAAATATTTATTCACCTGATGTATCTACAACAAAGGTTATCAGACCTGCATGTGGCCCAGTATTGGTGTGATGAAAAGGTAGCTTTGGAAATATGCCCTCTCTCCTGTGTGTTTTTTATGGTGGAATATTCTCAAACTGGGAAGTGTTGAATTTATACAGAAATGATTTCAGATATTCTATAATGATGGCCCTCTGTTGTTATCTATTAAATATTAGGGTGTATATCCTTCAGTTCAGTTCAGTTGCTCAGTCGTGTCCGACTCTTTGTGACCCCATGAATTACAGCACGCCAGGCCTCCCTGTCCATCACCAGCTCCTGGAGTTCACTCAGACTCACATCATTAATTATCTGAAAGTATCTGAAAAATTTGAGGAGCCCATCAGCTATATGAAGTATGGGTTTTCTTTGTCATTATTTATTTTTTCTTTCCTCGCCTCCTCTATCTGTCTGTCTGTCTCTCTTTCTCTGTGATTCCCTCTCTCTTTTTCTCTCTGTCATTTCTCTAGGTCCTTATTTAGTGTTTGGTTTAATGTGATAGATTTAGACCAACTCATCACCTTTCAAATATTATTTGCCTTGACCCATTTGAATCCACAAACCTCATGAGTTTTTTCCTGTACCTAATATGATCTTTTCTGAAATTAAACATTATCACAGTGATGAGTGTTAGAAAATAAACACCACCCTTTATGGTGTTAACTCATGGTTTTAAATAAAGTTCCTCATAGTGACAATTTAAAGAGAACAGTGCTTTCTTGAATGTATTTAAAATGAAATTACAGATTCTTCTTAAACATTACAGAACAATCTTATTTTCATAGCAGAACACCAGAATGCCATACCATGATTTCTCCAGTTTAAAAGAATCAAATCAGCTGCTCACCAAACTATACTTATATGACTTTTTGTTGCTAGCAGGCAAGATTTGGGGAAACTTACAGCCTTGTTAAATTCCTGGGTCTTATTTTTTTGCTTGTTTCTTTGGTTCTTTGGAGTTAGTATTTAACGGGGACAGAGTTACAGTTTAGGAAGGTGAAAAATCTAGGAATGGATGACGGTGCGAGCTGCACACCAGTGTGAGTATACTCAGTATCCCTGAACTGTATGACTAAATATGGTTTAAATAGTAGGCTTTATATTATGTGACTTTTACTACAATTAAAAAAAAACACACTTAAAAGAAATCCTTGAATTTAAGGGCAAGATTCCTATAAGTCTTCTAGTTCATGAAAGATATTTCTGATTTTTAAAAGGCATTGTGAAAAGTCCATCAGAAGATGGAGCAGGAATTGCACGGTGCATTGGCTTCAGAGTCAGACACAAGTCAGAGGAATCCTCGCTCGGGAAGCTGCTTGTTCTTGTTGTAAATGGTGTCCCCCTGCTCCCCTCCACGCATCCCACTGCTGGTCCTTGGAGGTAGGAACAGAGTAAACAGAACCTTCTATTCGGGAAGGTTTGATTCAGAGGCAGCATCTCTGAAGGCAAGCTGATGGGAGATGTTCCCACCAAACAAGGCCAGCAGAGGGACCTGGCGTTCTGCACATCTGTCTAGGGCGGCATGGGAATGTGTGTGTCCAAATAAACATTTATTTTCTGAGAATTGTATCCCCCATTCCTCTTGTTTTAAAAAATGCAAGACAATTATCTGCAGAAAACATTCAGCGTCAGATCAAAACAGGAAAATGAAGCCGTGCTTTCTAGTGAGAAAGCTGTACCTCTTCCCCCTGAAAATTGGTAGTGATTTTGATTAGCGGGAACCACTGACACTACAAACCAACCCTGTGTTAATTTTTTAAAGGCACTTGAGGTGTGTTTCATGGCACCTTGTGCCTGTGCAAACTAAAAAATTAAAACAAATTTCAAACATACTTTAAGCCCCCCCAAAAGTGTGTTGGAGATGGAGGTGGGGAAGACCTCTAAATTTAGAAGATGCCAGATTGTAAACACCAGAAAACCCTGTCCTGGTTTCCAAATGTTTACCTGTCTACAGAGCTGGCCCCCTGATTAGCTTGTCTCATCAAAAAGAAATCGTGGTACCCTGAAGATTGGGTTGACAGTGTTAACAAAAACTTGTTTAATGAGCAGCGTTATTGTACCATGCAGGGGATGCTGAAGAGTTTTCTTGAAAGGACTATGGTGTTTGAATGTGGTTATGGTGTACGCTCCTACTGTCTCTTATTTTGACAAGCTATCGAAAAGTTTGAGATGAGCTTGGGCAATTTTTGTTTGTTTTTAAACCTGGATGCTAAAAAAGAAATGGAACCCTCGCTTACTTGCTTTTAAGGGAACCCAGGCTGTGCCCTTTAAGAGAGCATGCACGTGCCCAAGGTCGGCCCTGCTTTGGCCCCTGTTGTGTCAGAAGTCTAATCCACACGTGGCTTTTCTTGGTAATGCTTTGCCCACACATACTAAGCAAGGCAAGTATAGATCACAGGTATTCAAATTACAAGTCACTTAAAAGCATTTTGTTGGAGAAGGCAAGGGCACCCCACTCCAGTACTCTTGCCTGGAAAATCCCATGGACAGAGGAGCCTGGTGGGCTGCAGTCCGTGGGGTTAGGTAGAGTCAAACACGACTGAGCGACTTCACTTTCACTTTTCACTTTCATGCATTGGAGAAGGAAATGGCAACCCACTCCAGTGTTCTTGCCTGGAGAATCCCAGGGACGGGGGAGCCTGGAGGGCTGCCGTCTCTGGGGTCGGACAGAGTCAGACACGACTGAAGCGACTTAGCAGCAGCAGCAGCAGTGGCATTAATACAGCACCGAAGATTCTCCAAGTCTGTACATACTGATGGGCAGGAACCACAGGGGATGTGTGTATTTATTTTAGAATACTAGGCGCCCCCTCCTCTAAGTAAAGGCTATTTACTAAATGGTAGGCAAATTGCCAGTTCTCAAGGCTGGCAGGAGTTCATCTTCAGAAATCTTTAAATGCATTCCAGGCTTTTTCTTGAAGCTGCAAATCCGTTTTTCTTGGAGTGTCTGCCTACTCCCTCCTCTGAGATGAGTCTCTACTCCAGCGTTTGTTTATTTTAAATTAATTTTTATTGGCGTATACTTACTTTACAATGTTGTATTGGTTTCTGCTGTACAGCAAAGTGAATCAACTATATGTTTACGTATATGCCCTCTTCTTTTTGAATTCCCTTCCCATCTAGGTCACCAGAGAGCACTGAGCAGAGTTCCCAGGGCTGTGCAGTAGATTCCCATTAGTCATCTACTTTACACATAGTGTCAATAGTGTGTATATGTCAATCCCAATTTTCTACTCAGCTCCAGTCTTCAATCCCGACATAGACTGTACACATTCTATCTCTCATAACATGTAAGGTCACTTTCTTTAGAAGTCTAACCTAAGTTTCCCTTCACAAAATTACAATGATTACCTTTTTTCTTATTAGAAAAAAATGCATCCCTTTTCTGTGTCAAGACAAATCCTTTTGTTTTGTGTGTTTGCCGTTTTGCTTCTGAAGTTTGGTCTTCTTACTCAGCTAGTTCAGATTATCTTATGAATTGTTTGGAATTTTCCCCATTTCCCTTATTTGTGGAGCCATGACCTGAGAATAAGATGATGTTATAAGAATAAGCAACTGAGAAATGTTGAATTAAAAGAAACTTGGGATAATATACTGAAAAACAAACACAGAAATTAGTGTAAACCTACTATTGTAAAATTCTAAATTTCATGGTTGACTAGTAGAATACAATTGCACATCTTATTAGTAAGCAGATTTATTTTCTCCCAATTGATAAAATCAGACTTATTTACTTATAGAATCCCTTAAAAGCAAACAAGTGGGTTAAATAGTCTAAAGATCCCAGCCTCTTTTTCTTCTTTTGTTTTTAAATTAATTTTTATTGAAGTGTAGTTGCTTTATAATGTTGTATTATTTCCTGCTCTGCAGCAAAGTAGGGTATACATATACATATATCCATTCTTTTTGGAATTTCTTTTCGTTTATGTCACCACCTAGCATTGAGTAGCCAGCACTACTATTTTATCCTAGAATTTTCAGATTTTTATATGTAACATTTTCTTTTTCATGTCTTCATGGCAAAAGGAAGTCTATATTGTTCAAAGTGAATCAACTATATTTTTACATATATTCCCTCTTTTTTTAAATTTCCTTCCCATCTAGGCCAGCACAGAGCACTGAGCAGAGTTCCCTGAGCTATACAGTAGATTCTCACTAGTTATCTATTTTACACATAGTATCAATAGTGTATATATATCAATCCCAATTTCCTGCTATATCAATAGTGTATATATGTTAATCCCAGTTTCCTGCTCAGCTCCAGTCTTATAAAGTCTAATAAAGACTGAATTATTTACCTACTTCAGAGTCATTTTGTCAGAGTGAGTTAAAGATTGAGACATAACTACAAATATGTGCAAGACAAGAGGTGTTTATTTTTAAAAACAGATGCTTAAGTGCAGAGCTTTCAAAGGAAAAGACTATGGAACTGATTCTGTGGAGATGCAGCAATATTGTGGTTAAATTAAACATCTGCTCTCCTTCAGACAGACTTCTGTATTCACAAGGGCGAAGATTTCCCTCCACTGAGCAGTAAACGAGATGAAATAAAATAGCTAGCCGTTTTTTGAGGGGAAATGCTTCAAGATTGGGAAGCACAGCCTGCGACCAGCAGTAACTGGTGAAAAGTACAGTGGGTTCAGAGAAAACTCTTCAAGCTGACTCAGAAAGCAAACGTGCAAACTGGGTTGTGAAATGGACAGTACTACCTATTGTAAAAGAAGGCTCGCGTGCGCGCGCAGTGTTTTCTGTGGCCAAGAGCTAGGCAGCAGATAGTAAGAGGGGGTGGCCAGCAGCCAGAATTTCTGGGCTAATTCTTTCTCAGTTTTATCAAGACCCTTACAAAATCGCAAGTTTCACATGGGTAGCAGAATGTTAACGTCTTTTTATTTTTATTTGAAGTATAGTTAATTTACATTGTCGTGTTAGTTTCAAGTGTACAGCAAAATGATTCAGTTATACACACACATATTCTTTTTCAGATTTGTTTCCACTATAGGTTATTACACGGAGAAGGCAATGGCACCTCACCCCAATACTCTTGCCTGGAAAATCCCACAGACAGAGGAGCCTGGTAGGCTGCAGTCCATGGGGTCGCTAAGAGTCAGACACGACTGAGCAACTTCACTTTCGCTTTTCACTTTCATGCATTGGAGAAGGAAATGGCAACCCACTCCAGTGTTCTTGCCTGGAGAATCCCAGGGACGGGAGAGCCTGGTGGGCTGCCGTCTATGGGGTCACACAGAGTTGGACACGACTGAAGTGACTTAGCATAGCATAGCATAGCATAGGTTATTACAAGGTATTGAATATAGTTCCCTGTGCTATACAGTAGGATCTTGTTGATTATCTATTTAATAAAGTGGAGAGTGAAAAGGTTGGCTTAAACCTCAACATTCAGAAAACGAAGATCATGGCATCTGGTCCCATCACTACATGGGAAATAGATGGAGAAACAGTGGAAACAGTGTCAGACTTCATTTTTCTGGGCTCCAAAATCACTGCAGATGGTGACTGCAGCCATGAAATTAAAAGACGCTTACTCTTTGGAAGGAAAGTTATGACCAACCTAGATAGCATATTCAAAAGCAGAGACATCACTTTGCCAACAAAGGTTTGCCTAGTCAAGGCTATGGTCTTTCCTGTGGTCATGTATGGATGTGAGAGCTGGACTGTGAAGAAGGCTGAGCGCCGAAGAATTGGTGCTTTTGAACTGTGGTGTTGGAGAAGACTCTTGAGAGTCCCTTGGACTGCAAGGAGATCCAAGCAGTCCATTCTGAAGGAGATCAGCCCTGGGATTTCTTTGGAAGGAATGATGCTAAAGCTGAAACTCCAGTATTTTGGCCACCTCATGCGAAGAGTTGACTCATTGGGGAAGACTCTGATGCTGGGAGGGATTGGGGGCAGGAGGAGAAGGGGACGACAGAGGATGAGATGGCTGGATGGCATCACTGACTCGATGGATGTGAGTCTGAGTGACCTCTGGGAGTTGGTGATGGACAGGAAGGCCTGGCGTGCTGCAGTTCATGGGGTCGCAGAGTCAGACACGACTGAGCGACTGATCTGATCTGATCTGATCTGAGTGTGTATATGTGGAGAAGGCAATGGCACCCCACTCCAGTACTCTTTCCTGGAAAATCCCATGGACGGAGGAGCTTGGTAGGCTGCAGTCCATGGGGTTGCTCAGAGTTGGACAGGACTGAATGACTTCACTTTCACTTTTCACTTTTATGCATTGAAAAAGGAAATGGCAACCCACTCCACTACTCTTGCCTGGAGAATCCCCGGGATGGCGGAGCCTGGTGGGCTGCCATCTCTGGGGTCGCACAGAGTCGGACACGACTGAAGCGACTTAGCAGCAGCAGCAGCAGCAGTGTATATATGCAATGGCACCCCACTCCAGTACTCTTGCCTGGAAAATCCCGTGGACAGAGAAGTCTGGTAGGCTGTAGTCGATGGGATCACTACAAGTTGGACATGAACTATGGGTCGGACACGAACTGAGTGACTTCACTTTCACTTTTCACTTCCATGCATTGGTGGAGGAAATGGCAACCCACTCCAGTGTTCTTGCCTGGAGAATCCCAGGGATGGGGGAGCCTGATTCACTGCCATCTCTGGGGTCGCACAGAGTCAGGCACGACTGAAGCGACTTAGCAACAGCAGCAGCAGTGTGTACATGTGCCTGGAAAATCCCATGCATGGAGGAACCTGGTAGGCTGCAGTCCATGGGGTCGCTAAAAGTCGGACACAACTGAGCAACTTCACTTTCACTTTTCACTTTCATGCATTGGAGAAGGAAATGGCAACCCACTCCAGTATTCTTGCCTGGAGAATCCCAGGGACCGAGGAGCCTGGTGGGCTGCTGTCTATGGGGTCACACAGAGTCAGACACGACTGAAGCAACTTAGCAGAAGCAGCAGAGAAACTAAGCACAGCACAGCGTGTATCTGTTAGTCCCAAACTCCTAATTTATCTCCCCCTCCCCAGCCCCTGCTGCTGCTAAGTCACTTCAGTCATGTCCGACTCTGTGTGGCCCCGTAGATGGCAGCCCACCAGGCTCCCCCATCCCTGGGATTCTCCAGGCAAGAACATTGGAGTGGGTTGCCATTTCCTTCTCCAATGCATGAAAGTGAAAAGTGAAAGTGAAGTTGCTCAGTTGTGTCCGACTCTTAGCGACCCCATGGACTGCAGCCTACCAGGTTCCTCCATGCATGGGATTTTCCAGGCAAGAGTACTGGAGTGGGGTGCCATTGCCTTCTCCACCCCAGCCCCTGCAGTCCCTGGTAATCATAAGTATGTTTTCTATGTCTGTGAGCCTATTTCTGTTTTATAAGTAAGGTTGTTTGTATCATTTTTTTAAAAAATATATATATATCAGATCAGATCAGTCGCTCAGTCATGTCCGACTCTTTGCGACCCCATGAACTGCAGCACGCCAGGCCTCCCTGTCCATCACCAACTCCCAGAGTTCACTCAGACTCACATCCATCGAGTCAGTGATGCCATCCAGCCATCTCATCCTCTGTCGTCCCCTTCTCCTCCTGCCCTCAATCCCTCCCAGCATCAGAGTCTTCTCCAATGACTCAACTCTTCACATGAGGTGGCCAAAATACTGGAGTTTCAGCTTTAGCATCATTCCTTCCAAAGAAATCCCAGGGCTGATCTCCTTCAGAATGGACTGCTTGGATCTCCTTGCAGTCCAAGGGACTCTCAAGAGTCTTCTCCAACACCACAGTTCAAAAGCATCAATTCTTCGGTGCTCAGCCTTCTTCACAGTCCAGCTCTCACATCCATACATGACCACAGGAAAGACCATAGCCTTGACTAGGCAAACCTTTGTTGGCAAAGTGATGTTTCTGCTTTTGAATATGCTATCTAGGTTGGTCATAACTTTCCTTCCAAAGAGTAAGCGTCTTTTAATTTCATGGCTGCAGTCACCATCTGCAGTGATTTTGGAGCCCAGAAAAATGAAGTCTGACACTGTTTCCACTGTTTCTCCATCTATTTCCCATGTAGTGATGGGACCAGATGCCATGATCTTCGTTTTCTGAATGTTGAGGTTTAAGCCAAACTTTTCACTCTCCACTTTCACTTTCATCAAGAGGCTTTTTAGCCCCTCTTCACTTTCTGCCATAAGGGTGGTGTCATCCGCATATCTGAGGTTATTGATATTTCTCCCAGCAATCTTGATTCCAACTTGTGTTTCTTCCAGTCCGGCATTTCTCATGATGTACTCTGCATATAAGTTAAATAAACATGGTGACAATATACAGCCTTGACGTACTCCTTTTCCTATTTGGAACCAGTCTGTTGTTCCATGACCAGTTCTAACTGTTGCTTCCTGACCTGCATACAGATAGGGAGGGTGTTATAGTAGTGATGGTGTCAGTAGCTCAGTCGTGTCCGACTCTTTGTGACCCTGTGGGGTGTAGCTTGCCAGGCTCTTCTGTCCAAGGGATTCTCCAGGCAAGAATATTGGAGAGGATAGCCATTCCCTTTGAGAAGGAAATGGCAACCCACTCCAGTGTTCTTGCCTGGAGAATCCCAGGGACAGTGGAGCATGGTAGGCTGCCGTCTATGGGGTCACTGGGAGTTGGACAGGACTTGGTGACTTCACTTTCACTTTTCACTTTCATCATTGGAGAAGGAAATGGCAACCCACTCCAGTACTCTTGCCTGGAGAATCCCAGGGACGGGGGACCCTGGTGGGCTGCTGTCTATGGGGTCGCACAGAGTCAGACATGACTGAAGTGACTTAGCAGCAGCCATTCCCTTCTCCAAGGGATGTTTCTCACCTAGGGATCAAGGGTGTTAACTTCTAAACAAAACCACAGGAGGTGGCACCCAAGGAGAACAGACGTTGACAACCAGCGATTGTTAGAGCAGCAAGGATCCCTGGGACTCTGAGACCTCCAGGTTAGAGAGGAGAAAGCTGGGGCCAGTTAATGTTGTGTGATCAGAGATCCCTCAGTGAGACCTTGCTGGCCAGTGCAGCTCCCAACACTCTGCTAGGTCATTCATTGCCCTTCTAGCTCAGATGGGTCACGAGTCTTTGACTTTCTTTCTCACCAATTCTCTTCCTCACTCTTCTCAAGGGGAAAATGATCTTAAAGTGACAGTGTGGAAATTTGCTGGGTTTGATTTCAGTGAGTTAAGTAACACCTCGGTTTAAGCTGGATCACCAGAAAACTGTGTATTTCATCTGGTGGAGAATGGACTTTGGTGAATTCTGCTTTCTTTGTGTGGTGCCACTGGCTTGGGTTATACGGTGTCTAGGAAGAGGCTCTATGAAATCTGCTATCTACTCACTTCAGGGATCCCCAGGTTGTCATCCATAAAAATCGAGCACTGGGGAATGCCTTGATATGACTTCAGTTCAATCAGATCAGTCACTCAACCATGTCAGATTCTTTGCAACCCCAAAGACTGCAGCATGCCAGGCTTCCCTGTCCATCACCAACTCCAGGAGTTTACTCAAACTCATGTCCATTGAATCGGTCATGCCATCCAACCATCTCATCCTCTGTCATCCCCTTGTCCTCCCACCTTCAGTCTTCCCAGCATCAGGGTCTTTTCAAATGAGTTAGTTCTTCACATCAGTTTGCCAAAGTATTAGAGTTTCAGCTTCAGCATCAGTCCTTCCAATGAATATTCAGGACTGATATCCTTTAGAATGGACTGGTTGGATCTCCTTGCAGTCCAGGGGACTCTCAAGAGTATTCTCCAACACCACAGTTCAAAAGTATCAATTCTTTGGTGCTCAGGTTTCTTTATAGTCCAACTCTCACATCCATACATGACTACTGGGAAAACCATAGCTCTGACTAGATGAATCTTTGTTGGCAAAGTAATGTCTCTGCTTTTTAATATGCTGTCTAGGTTGGTCATAGCTTTTCTTCCAAGGAGCAAGCATCTTTTAATTTCATGGCTGCAATCAGCATCTGCAGTGATTATGGAGCCCCCCAAAATAAAGTCTGTCACTGTTTCCATTGTTTCCCCATCTATTTGCCATGAAATAATGGGACCAGATGCCATGATCTTAGTTTCCTGAATATTGAGTTTTAAGCCAACTTTTTCATGTAGGGGAATGACATGACTTAGGGGAAGATATTTTTTAAACTTTTAGAACCCAGGGAATGCCATGTTTCTCTCCAACAATTAGGGTGTGTGTTTTTCAGAGGCTGTGAGTCTCATAAACGGATTGTCATCAGGCCATTAGGAAGCATCATTTGTCACTAGAAAGACAGTGGAGGATGGTGATTAGAGCTCAGACCTGAGAGCCAGAAAGATCCTGTTTGGGGGCTTAGCATCCACACTCAACTACTGGAAGCCTCAGTTTCCTCACCTGTAAAATGAAGATTCTCATAATCTCTCTATGAGAACAGACTTTTTCACAGTGATAACAAAGGTAAAACAAAGGGCATCTCTGTGGCTCGTGTGTGTGTGTGTGCTTAGTCACTCAGTCATGCCTGACTCTTCTTGATCCTTTGGACTATAGCTCATCAGGTTCCTCTGTCCATGTGATTTTTCAGGCAAGAATACTGGAATGGGTTGCCATTTCTTTCTCTAGGGGATCTTCCTGACCCAGGAATCGAACTCATGTCTCCTGTATCTCTTGCATTGCAGGCAGATTCCTTACTCACTGAGCCATCGGGGAAGCCTGTGACACATGGTAAATGCTTAATAAATGGCAGTATTAGTTTTTATTCATGCAATGAACAATAACGTATAGTTAAGCCATAAACATCAGGCACTCTGCTAGGTCCTGGGAATAAAATACAGAGCGACTTATACCTCATTCCTATTCTCAAAGAGTGTTTTATCAGACAGCAGAATTAGGCTATTAAGTAAATGGTAAAATGTGACAGATGCCAAGATGAGGGGTGTTAGGTGAGAGCAGGTTTCAGGAGCATCAGAACTGGGGATGAACCCAGAACTGGAGGAAGATTGAGTGTAAGTTCACCCAGTGGAGACTCAAGAAAAGCCTCGCTGGCAAAGCTTTGCAGGGAAGGATATGCCTGGACTGTTGACCACGGTGCAATGTGGCCAGAGGGATGAGGTTGAGAGCAACAAGGACCTGGGTCATGAAGCCCTGTGAGCTGCAGAAAGGAATCCTGACCTTATCCTGAGTACAGTGGGAAGTCATCAATGTGCTGTCAGCAGGACTAAGACCTGATCTGATTTGCTTTTTAAAGGTACCTTTCTCCATGGAGAATGAGATTAGATGGGGGCGATGGTGGGCGTTGGACCAGAGTTGCAGCATCCACAGAGTCAGATGTATAACTTTCACCTTCCAGCAGCCATACTGGAGTGAATGGTTTGTATTTACATATTTTGGAATATTTCTTTTGGCTTTTAAAAAAGACCTATTTTTCCCTCGGCTTTAATTTCAACTATTTACTGTATACTTTTGTATCATGTGCCTTGGTTAGTCTCCTGAAATATACTTTGTGGAATGAGGATGGAGAGAAAGAAAGAAGAAAGAGAGGAGAGGATACTTATGAACTGATGCCCCTTTTAAAAAACACATTTGAATGTATGTGTGACTCGGCGGTAAAGAATCTGCCTGCAAAGCAGGAGATTTGCAGGAGATGCAGCACTAATCCCTGGGTCGGGAAGATCCCCTGGAGGAGGAAATGGCAACCCACTCCAGTATTCTTGCCTGGGAAATCCCATGGAACAGAGGAGCCTGGCAGGTTGCAGTCCATGGGGTTGCCAAGAAATCAGACACAATTGAGCGACTAAACACCAACAATGTACGTGTATTAATAGCTGGTTTACTTTGTTGTACAGCAGAAAGTAGCCCAATGTTGTAAAGCAATTATACTCCAATAAAAAATTACAAATTTTAAATTAAAAAAAAATTACAATACATCACTTCTAAAGAACTGAAGGGTTTCTGTCATGGATGTGACCTGACTGGGGAGAAGGACCACAGAGCAGACTCCGTGGCATGTTTCCACCATCAAGTGCATTATATTCTTGTTAAGGATGTGACCTAGAGAGCCTTCCCATTTTAGTCCAGTCCCAGCTTACACCCTCTGTTAAACATCTGACCGTAATTCAGAGAAACCTGTTTGTTAACACTGGTGCAGTCAGAATAGTTTATCGAAATCAGAGTTCATCTGCTCTTTACCCAGCAAGGTGTGACAGAGAGAAAGATTTGTTCAACCAGGTGATATTCAGCTGCATAATAGGCTAACCTGAGCCCTTTGAATTCAAACAAAAGAAGTTCTCAGCCTGATTGGAATTAACCCACTCTGACTTCTGCTTCATCTTCACTAAAGCAGAGATGATATTGTTGGGCAGGCGGAGAACCTGTTGGGTGTTAATGGGAGGTGGGGTTCAAGTTGGTCTTGCTTTTCTCAAACTATTAAGAAAGAACAAAAAACATTATTTCGAATGAAATCAGTTTCCAGGAAGAAGGGAAGAAAAAAAAAAAAACCCTGAGAATTTATTATTAAAGAAAGAAATAGAGCCAAGGTGAAAAAAAGGCCTCCTCACATCTCCTGGCCAGGTGCTCTGTGCATATAAATGTTTCAAGTTAAGCTTTAAGATCAAGGGGAAGTCTGTAGGGAGCCTTGTTTCCTGGAGATCTGCTTGCTGGAGCTGCTCCCGAATACAGGCTGCCCATTTTTATTTGGTTATTAAGGATTAAAGGGGGTGACGATTCTGGAAAGGTAGTTCCTTGGTTTCCATTAACTTGGTACAAGATAGTGAAACGCAAGTGTCCAAGGGAGAATTTGCATATGTATTCGGGGCTATCAGCTCTCATCCTTCCCTTCAATCCTGTGTGTGTTTAACATGAAATTGCCCTTCGTCTCATGAGCTCAAGCCAGAAAGCAGCTTTGCTGCAATGACTGAGAATCTCGGTGCCTCTCAGAAATCCTCCTGGTTTGCACAGGAGTGCAGAGGGAAGATGAAAAGAATTTCACATGAGATGGTGGTTGCTCGAGGTACCTCGGCGGAGCAGTCACCTCAGAAAGCAGCTGGCCCTTCCAAGTTTGCTGGGCTTTCCGCGTCTCTGAACATACGAGCAGGGAGGCCACCCATCACTCCATACCCAGGTTTTAAAATTTGGTTTGTTATTGCTTCTGTCACAACATGTCCTCCTAACTGAAGTGTGGCTGAAGTTACTTTTATCAAGTGTGCTGAAGTTACTTTTATCAAGTGCCTAAGAAAGCTTAGTGATAAAAATAATATACACTTGAAGAGAAGGCTTTGTCACTGTGGTGGGTCATTTTGTTCCAAAGATCTCAGAGTTTGGGATCATAATTGCTTATTGCAATAATAGTCATTAAAATAAAAGTATCAGTGAGGAGCTCTGCCATCAAAAAGAACAAAATAACGCCCCCCCCCCCCAAAAAAAAACAGTTCCTGATTTCAATCCACTCCTAGCAGAATGAGAACTCAGAGTTTATAAAGATTTACACTTTCTGTCATCGACATTTTTCATCCCCACGACAGCTCAGGAAATTCAAACGTAAAGACCAATGGGCTGAGTCTAAGAGACCAAAGTGACTTGTCCCAGATCACGTGACTAGCAACTCATCCACTTTGGAATGGAACCTAGATATTTTGACTCTGATTCTTGTGACTTCAATACTGCACATTCTTCTTCAATTATTCCCAGGTTTTGTAGCACAGAAATAGGCTGCATAGTTTGAATAGTGAAAGATCAATTAAAGAAATATAGTTCTGGAATAGTGTCTCTTACTGACGGTATGTTTTTAATTGAAATTTGAGTGTGCTCAGGGCCTAATTTATTTTATGTTATAACTTCATAGTTTCATGTTCATGACTACCCAGTATCCTGGAGATTTTAAATGTGTGGCTGTTCAGTCGTACAATTGTGTCAGATTCTTTGTGACCACATTGACTGTAGTCCACCAGGCTCCTCTGTCCATGGGATTTCCCAGGCAAGAATACTGTAGTGGGTTGCCATTTCCTCCTCCAGGGAATTATACATCCATTACCTCCTAGTAATGAACACAGTTAAAGATTACAGACATGCAGTTTCACTTTGCGGTTATAGCAGTCTTCTGCTAAAATGTGAACTACTTCTGTTTGAGATGGAATAATAACCTAGAAATAAAAACCTAAAAATATTTTACTGCTGAGTGTACTAGTCCTTAGATCCCTGTAAGGTACTTGCTAGCTCTCTGCTTTTAAAATGTTTCTGAATGCTGCTGTTCCAGTCTGTGATATAGAGGTGTTAGAGAAATTCAGGTTGGGAACAGGATTACTCACAGCAGTAGACAGTCCACTTTATTTATTGTTAGAATATTTCTCAAGAAAAAGCCATACACAGGCATTTGAGGTTGTTGGGTTTAGCCATGATCAGATGCAGAATCTGACTCCCTCTCTTGGTCCCACCAACAGTGCCTTAATTTGTGGGTTTTAAGGAAAAGAGACGGAGAAGGCAATGGCACCCCACTCCAGTACTCTTGCCTGGAAAATCCCATGGATGGAGGAGTCTGGTGGGCTGCCGTCCATGGGGTCGCTAAAAGTCGGACACGACTGAGCGACTTCACTTTCACTTTTCACTTTCATGCATTTGAGAAGGAAATGGCAACCCACTCCACTGTTGTTGCCTGGAGAATCCCAGGGATGGGGGAGCCTGATGGGCTGCCATCTCTGGGGTCGCAGGGAGTCAGACACGACTGAAGCGACTTAGCAGCAGCAGCAGCAAGGAGAAGAGATGTGTTGCCTCACTCATCCATGCAACAAGTTTTCACCCCATTTCTACTTGGCATGGGGCACGAGCTGATCACTCAGAGAAGTCAACTAGAGAGAAGACCTCAAAGAGCTTTGAGTCCGCAGTTCCAGCAGCAAATAGAAGGCTAGTGGGAAGGGGGCATTCTCAGTGGGCAGCCTGGGACCACTCAGCCCCGTGGGAAAACCCTGAAGAACCGTATTGTTTCAGCATGACCATCACTGTTACTTAAATGTGATGGCAATAACTATTTTCTACTGCAATTCTTGTTGCCAATGCACATGGTGAAAATTTCTAAAATAATTTACCATTGTATTGCTCCAAATTTTTTTTCCTAAATAATATGAATTGTTGTAAGACAGCTCTGTTTAGGGTTGCATTGTTTGGGGATGAGAATAAGAAAATACATGGAAAATTAAGCTAACAGACAAACGAACAAAATGAAAGTCGCAACTTGAGTGATCTAAGAAACCCCAGGCTGCAAATTCTACCAGAGCCATGGATAGGCTCTCTTTAACTTGTTACTTTTCCAGGAACCTCTATTTTAGTATTATAACAAGTTAAATTCCAAACACTGGATGGTGTAGAGTTCATTCCCATGCATTTTTATTTCTAGATATTTAAACAACTCTATGACAATGACCTAGTCAGAGCAGATGTTTTTATGGCCATTATACAGAGGAGTAGACTGAGACTTAGGGATAGATTAGAGATACCAGTTAGTAGTAGAGACTGGAATTTAACTTCAAATCCAATCATTTTTCTACCTTCCTACCCTGAATTCTAAATTAGGTCTTCAAAAAGTCTGAATATTTAAAACACCCAATATGTCTAGTCAAGTAGCTCTTTTGGGAGCTAAGTGATCTTCGAGTCATCCACCCTTGCAAGCAACTCCATCTCAGAACTGAGAGTGAATTCAGTTTTTCCCAGCTTCAGAATAGAGGAGCTTTCGGGAAAATAAGTTTAAAGGTTGTGGATCACCAGTCACTTTTGACTGGTAATTAAAAAAAAAAAAATCAAACAAACCATCTGGCAGTTGTGTCTTAACTTCTTCCTGCTGCCAGGAGCTGGACCTATACACATTCAGACCTCACACACAAATGCCAATGTCTGCATATTCTCACTATGAAGAGGCATTTTCAGTCAAAGCAGAGAGAAATGAGGCTCTGCCTGTCTGTTGCAATAACATTAATATTACCTCTGTTCAGATGCTTTTAGAAGTACGAAGTTAAATGCAGAGCCCTGGAGATGCCCGGGAGCACACATGAGATAAGCATACCCACTCACGAAACACCTAAGAAACCGAAAATTTGCAGAATAAACTCCACCATGACTAAGTAGAACAATGTCGCCTTTTCCAATATGAGATTGACAGCAGGAAATAATGACAATAAGGTTAGTGTTATGCAGAGATGTGGAAGCTATATATATATATATATATGTTATATATGTTCTTGGTCAGAATAAACCATGATATTATTAACTATCCATGTAAATTTAGGCTTGGGAAATAAAAGGCCTGAAATTTGAGGGAGGCAAATTCAGTCTGGCTATAGATAAGCTAAGGAAGAGTAGATAAGTGTTCATTGCAGGTGTTTTGAGGAGGAAATGTCATTCATATTAGTGGATAGCATTTCAGAATTTAGAGGAGTGGGGGGCTCAGCTTTGCAACAAGAGCTTCAACTGCAGAATGGAATGTGCTGAGTAAAAGTGGCCTGAGATGGACCTGGCAAAGGCAGTGGTGGTCTGAGTTGGCCCCTGGGGACAGGGAAGAAAACACTGGCATCCAGTGGCGTGTTGACCACTTCAACGCTTATCTTTTCCACTGCTGTTAAGTGAGAAAAGGATTTTACACACACACACACACACACACACACATCTATATACATGTATGTCTATATACATGCTTGGTTATTTATCTATGTAAGACATAATTTTTAATTAAAAATTTTTAAGACAATTTTTTTTTTTTTGCTCTTTTAGGTTCCCAGCAAAATTGAGAATATAGAGATTTTTCCATGCACCCAATATACGTGTGTAGCCTCCACGCTTATGAACATCCTCCCCCAGAGTGGTACATTTGTTATCATGAATTAACCTACACAACTTATACTCACCCAAAATCTGTAGTTTGCATGATGTTTCACTCGTGGGCTTGTACATTCTATGGGTTAGGACAAATGTATAATGACATGTATGCATCATCATAGTATCATACAGAGATGGTCACTGCCCTTCACATCCTCTGCGCTCTGCCTACCAATTTCTCTCTACTCCCCTACCTTCAGTTCCTGCCACCATTGATTCTTTTGCTGTCTCCATACTTTTGCCTATTTCCAGAATGTTGGAATTCTATGGTGTGCAATCATTTCAGATTGGCGTCTTTCACTTAGGAGTATATGTTTAAGTTTCGTCTGTGACCTTCATGGTTTGATAGCTCATGTCTTTCTTGCTGTTGTCCAGTCACTCAGTTGTGTTTGACTCTTTACAACGTCGTGGACTGCAGCACGCCAGGCTTCCCAGGCCTTCACCATCTCCTGGAGCTTGATCAAACTCATGTCCATTGAGTCAGTAATGCCATCCAACCATCTTATCCTCTGTTGTCCCCTTCTCCTTTTGCCTTCAATCTTTCTCAGCATCAAGGTCTTTACTAATGAGTCAGCTCTTCACATCAGGTGACCACAGTATTGGAGCTCCAGCTTCATTTCTTTCTAGTGCTGAGTAATATTTCATTGTCTAGATGTATTACAGTTTACATATCTATTCATCTAATGAAAGACATTTTGGTTGCTTCTAAGTTTGCCCTAAATATCGGTGTGCAGGTTTTGGTATAGGCAAAACTTTTCAACCCCTTTTGGTAAATGCCAAGAATGTACTGGCTTGTACACTAAGAGTATGTTTGGTTTTGTAAGAAGCTGCAAAATTGCCTTCTAAACGTCTGTGCCATTGTGCATTTCTACCAGCAACGAAAGAAAGTTCTTGTTGCTCCACATCCTCACCAGCATTTGGTATTGCCAGTGTTCTAGATTTTTTGCCATTTTAATAGGTGTGCACCTGGATCTTATTGTTGTTTTAGTTTTAATTTGCTTTTCCCTGATGACATGTGACGTGGAACATCTTTTTCTATGCCCACTTGCCATCTGTATATCTTGTTTGGTGAAGTGTTTGTTCAGCTATTTGACTCATTTTTTAAATTGGGCTGTTTGTTTTCTTATTCTTGAGTTTTAGACATTCTTTGTACATTTTAAATAACAGTCCTTTATCAGATGTGCCTTTTGTAAATATTTTCTCCCAATCTGTGGTTTGTCATCTTGTTCTCGTGATGGTCACAGAGCAGAAGTTTTTCATTTTAATAAAGTCCAGCTTGTTAATTATTTCATAGACCATGCCTTTGATGTTGTATCTGAAAAGTCATCACCATACTCAAGGCCATCGAGAAAACCTAGATGTTATCTTCTAGAAGTTTTATAGTTTTGCATTTTACGTTTAGAATTGTGATCCATTGGGAATTAAGTTTTGTGAGGGGTATGAGGTCTGTGTCTAGATCTATCTTTTTGTATGTGGATATCCAGTTGTTCCAGCACAGATGGTTGAAAAGACTATCTTTGCCCCATTGTATTACTCTGCTCTTTTGTCAAAGATCAATTGCCCATCTGTATGGAATTCTAGTTCTTGGCTCTCTATTCGGTTCCATTCATCTATATGTATGTCCTTTCACCAAGAGTATACTGTTTCACTACTGTTGCTTTTTAGTAAGTCTTGAAGCTGAGCAATGTCCATCCTCCAAATTTATTTTTCTTCAATATTGGGTTGGCTCTTCTGGGTCTTTTATCTTTAATACAGATTTTAGAATCAATTTGTTGATATCCACAAAATAGCTGGAATTTTGATTGAGGTTGCATTGAATCTATAGATCAAATTGGGAAGAAATGACATCTTGAATCTCCTTATCCATGAATATAGACTCTCTCTTCATTTGTTTAGTGTTTTGATTTCATTTATCAGAGTTTTAAGTTTTTCAAATACAGTTATTATTCCTATTTTCCTAGCACTATACCTCAGTATCTCCTTTTTTTAGAGTGGTAATGTAAATCTGAATGCAGAGTTCCAAAGAATAGCAAGAAGAGATAAGAAAGCCTTCTTCAGCAATCAATGCAAAGAAATAGAGGAAAACAACAGAATGGGAAAAACTAGAGATCTCTTCAAGAAAATTAGAGATACCAAGGGAACATTTCATGCAAAGATGGGCTCGATAAAGGACAGAAATGGTATGGACCTAACACAAGAGGAGATATTAAGAAGAGATGGCAAGAATACACATGAGAACTGTACAAAAAAGATCTTCATGACTCAGATAATCACGATGGTGTGATCACTGACCTAGAACCACACATCCTGGAATGTGAAGTCAAGTGGGCCTTAGAAAGCATCACTATGAACAAAGCTAGTGGAGGTGATGGAATTCCAGTGGAGCTATTCCAAATCCTGAAAGATGATGCTGTGAAAGTGTTGCACTCAATATGCCAGCACATTTGGAAAACTCAGCAGTGGCCACAGGACTGGAAAAGGTCAGTTTTCATTCCAATCCCAAAGAAAGGCAATGCCAAAGAATGCTCAAACTACCACACAATTGCACTTATCTCAAACACTAGTAAAGTAATGCTCAAAATTCTCCAAGCCAGGCTTCAGCAATATGTGAACCATGAACTTCCAGATGTTCAAGCTGGTTTTAGAAAAGGCAGAGGAACCAGAGATCAAATTGCCAACATCCGCTGGATCATGGAAAAAGCAAGAGAGTTCCAGAAAAGCATCTATTTCTGCTTTATTGACTATGCCAAAGCCTTTGACTCTGTGAATCACAATAAACTGTGGAAAATTCTGAAAGAGATGGGCATACCAGACCACCTGACCTGCCTCTTGGGGAACCTGTATGCAGGTCAGGAAGCAACAGTTAGAACTGGACATGGAACAACAGACTGGTTCCAAATAGTAAAAGGAGTACGTCAAGGCTGTATATTGTCACCCTGCTTATTTAACTTATATGCAGAGTACATCATGAGAAACGCTGGACTGGAAGAAGCACAAGCTGGAATCAAGATTGCCAGGAGAAATATCAATAACCTCAGATATGCAGATGACACCACCCTTATGGCAGAAAGTGAAGAGGAACTAAAAAGCCTCTTGATGAAAGTGAAAGTGGAGAGTGAAAAAGTTGCGAAGATCATGGCATCCGGTCCCATCACTTCATGGCAAATAGATGGGGAAACAGTGGAAACAGTGTCAGACTTTATTTTTCTGGGCTCCAAATCATTGCCGATGGTGACTGCAGCCATGAAGTTAAAAGATGCTTACTCCTTGGAAGGAAAGTTATGACCAACCTAGACAGCATATTCAAAAGCAGAGACATTACTTTGCCAACAAAGGTCCGTCTAGTCAAGGCTATGGTTTTTCCTGTGGTCATGTATGGATGTGAGACTTCGACTGTGAAGAAGGCTGAGCACCGAAGAATTGATGCTTTTGAACTGTGGTGTTGGAGAAGACTCTTGAGAGTCCCTTGGACTGCAAGGAGATCCAAGCAGTCCATTCTGAAGGAGATCAGCCCTGGGATTTCTTTGGAAGGAATGATGCTAAAGCTGAAACTCCAATATTTTGGCCACCTCATGTGAAGAGTTGACTCATTGGAAAGACTCTGATGCTGGGAGGGATTTGGGGCAAGAGGAGAAGGGGACGATAGAGGATGAGATGCCTGGATGGCATCACTGACTCGATGGATGTGAGTCTGAGTGAACTCTGGGAGTTGGTGATGGACAGGGAGGCCTGGCGTGCTGCAGTTCATGGGGTCTCAAAGAGTCTGACATGACTGAGGGACTGAACTAAACTGAACTGAACTGAATGTTAATGGTATTTTGTTTTAAATTTCAAATTCTACTTGTCCATTGATGATATACAGGAAAGCAATTGACTTTTATAAATTTACCTTGTATTCTATCCTGAATAGAAAGACTATAAGCCCTTATTTCCAGGAATTTTTTGTTGATCCTTCCAAATTCTCTATTAATACATAGATGATCATGTCATCTATGAACAAAGATAATTTTATATCTTTTTTTCTAATCTGTGTATCTTTTCTTATCTTGTCTCATTGCATTAGCTAGGACTTTTAGTACAATATTGAAAAGGAGTGGTGAGAGGGGATGTTCTCACTTTTCCTGATCTTAGTGGAAAAGTTTCTAATTTTTCATCATTATGTATAATGTTAGAGGTAGGTATTTTGTAAATGTTTTAGATCAAGTTGAGAAAGTTCCACTATATTCCTAACTTGCTGAGAGTTTTTAAAATCATGATGGGTGTTATATTGTGTCAAAATTTGCTGATATGATCATGTGATTTTTCATTTTTAGCCTATCAATATGATGAATTATACCAACTGATTTTGGAATGTTGAACCAGCCTTGCCTACCTGGGATATATCCCATTTGGTCATAGTATATAATTCTTTTTGATATTGTAAGCATGCATATTTATTTAATTTTGCATTTCCCCTTCTAACTTTGTGTGTGTGTGTGTGTTAGTTCTAGAAGGTCTTATAGGTCTTCACAGAAATGTTCAGCTTCTTCAGCATTAGTGGTTGGGGCATAGACTTGGATTACTGTGATATTGAATGGTTTCCTTGGAAACAGAACAGAGATCATTCTGTCATTTTTGAGATTGCACCCAGGTACTGCATTTCGGATTCTTTTGTTGACGATGAGGGCTACTCCATTTCTTCTAAGGGATTCTTGCCCACTGTAGTAGATATAATGGTCATTTGAATTAAATTTGTCCGTTTAGTTCACTGATTCCTAAAATGTCAATATTCACTCTTGCCATCTCCTGTTGGACCACTTCCAATTTACCTTGATTCATGGACCTAACATTTCAGGTTCCTAGAGTCTCTTGGACTTCAAGAAGATCCAACCAGTCCTTCCTAAAGGAGATCAGTCCTAGGTGTTCATTGGAAGGACTGATGCTGAAGCTGAAACTCCAATACTTTGGCCACCTCATGCGAAGATTTGACTCATTGGAAAAGACCCTGATGCTGGGAGGGATTGGGGGCAGGAGGAGAAGGGGACGACAGAGGATGAGATGGCTTGATGGCATCACCGACTCGATGGGCATGAGTTTGGGTGAACTCTGGGAGTTGGTGATGGACAAAGGTGGCCTAGCATGCTGTGATTCGTGGGGTTGCAAAGAGTTGGACACGACTAGGCAACTGAACTGAACTGATGCAATATTGTTCTTTATAGCATCGGACTTTACTTCCATCACCAGTCACATCTACAGCTGGGTATTGTTTTAGATTTGGCTCCAACTCTTCTTTCTTTTTGGAGAAGGCGATGGCACCCCACTCCAGTACTCTTGCCTGGAAAATCCCATGGACGGAGGAACCTGGTGGGCTGTAGTCCATGGGATCACTAGGAGTCAGACACGACTGAGCGACTTCACTTTCACTTTTCACTTTCATGCACTGGAGAAGGAAATGGCAACCCACTCCAGTGTTCTTGCTTGGAGAATCCCAGGGACGGAGAGCCTTGTGGGCTGCCATCTCTGGGGTCGCACAGAGTCAGACACGACTGAAGCAACTTAGCAGTAGCAGCTTCTTTCTTTTTGGAGTTATTTCTCCACTCATCTCTAGTAGCATATTGGGGAATTCATCTTTCAGTGTCATATCTTTTTGCCTTTTCATAGTGTTCATGGGGTTCTCGAAGCAAGAATACTGAAGTGGCTTGCTATTCCTTTCTCCAGTGGACCACATTTTGTCAGAACTCTTGATCATGACCCATCCATATTAGGTGACCCTAAACAGCATGAGTCGTAGTTTCATTGAGTTAGACAAGGCTGTGATCCAAGTGGTCAGTTTGGTTAGTTTTCTGTGATGGTGGTTTCCATTCTATCTGCCCTCTGATGGATAAGGATAAGAGGCTTATGGAAGCTTCCTGATGGAAGGGACTGGTTGCTAGGGAATGTGGGTCTTGTTCTGATAGGCAGGGCAATGCTCAGTAAATCTTTAATCCAATTCTCTGTTAATGGGCGGGGCTGTTTTCCCTCCCTGTAGTTTGACCTGAGGCCAAACTGTGGCAGTGGTAATGGCAGTAATGGTGACCTCCTTCAAAAGGACTTTTGCAAGCATGTCATAGCTCCTAGGACTGTTGTATTCAGTGTCCCTGACCCCATAGCAGGCCACTGTCAACCCATGCCTCCACCAGAGATTCCTGGGCATTCACAGGAAAGTCTGGCTCAGTCTCTTGTGGGATCACTGTTCCTTTCTCCTGTGTCCTGGGGTACACAAGGTTTTGTTTGTACCCTACAAGAGTCAGATTCCCAATTACTGTGGAAGTTTCACCATCCCATGGAAGATCTATAATCAAATCCCTCTGGCCTTCAAAGTCAGATTCCCTGGGGGTTCTCAGTCCCTTTGCCAGAAAACCAGGTTGGGAAATCTGTTGTGGGCCCTAGAATTTTCATAACAGTGTGGGAACTTCTTTGGTTAATTGTTCTCCAGCTTGTGGGTTGTATGCTCAGTAGCTCTAAGGTGGGGCTAATAGTGACCTTCTTCAAGAGGACCTATGCCATGCACTGTGCATCCCAGGTCTGCTGCAGCAAGAGCCTCTGTCCCTGTGGTAGGCCACTGCTGACCCATGCCTTCACAGGAGGCACTCAAACACTCAAAGAGATATCTGGAGTAATAGGCAAGTTTGGCTTTGGAGTACAAAATGAAGCAGCGCAAAGGCTAACAGAGTTTCGCCAAGAGAGCACACTGGTCATAGCAAACACCCTCTTCCAACAACACAAGAGAAGACTCCATACATGGACATCACCAGATGGTCAACAGAGAAATCAGTTTGATTATATTCTCTGCAGCCAAGGATAGAGAAGCTCTATACAGTCAGCAAAAACAAGACTGGTAGCTGACTGTGACTTTGATCATGAACTCCTTATTGCAAAATGAGACTTAAATTGAGAGAGAGTAGGGGAAACCACTAGACCATTCAGGTGTGTCCTAAATAAAATCCCTTATGATTATATAGTGGAAGTGCCAAATAGATTCATGGGATTAGATCTGATAGACAGGTGCCTGAAGAACTATGGACAGAGGTTCATAGCATTATACAGTAGGTTAATCAAAACCATCCCCAAGAAAAGGAAATGCAAAAAGGTAAAATGGTTGTCTGAGGAGGCCTTACAAATAGCTGAGAAAAGAAGAGAAGCAAAAAGCAAAGGAGAAAAGGAAAGATATACCCATATGAATGCAAAGTTCCGAAGAATAACAAGGAGAAAAAAGAAAGCCTTCCTCAGTGATCAGTGCAAAGAAATAGAGGAAAACAATAGAATGGCAAAGACTAGAGATCTCTTCAAAAAAGTTAAAGATACCATGGGAACATTTCATGCAAAGATGGGCACAATAAAGGACAGAAGCAATGTGGATCTAACAGAAGCAGAAGATATTAAAAGAGGTGGCAAGTATACACAGAAGAACTATACAGAAAAGATCTTAATGAACCAGATAACCACGATGGTATGATCATTCATGTAGAGCCAGACATCTTAGAGTGGAAAGTCAAGTGGGCCTTAGGAAGCATTATTACAAACACAACTAGTGGAAGTGATGGAATTCCAGTTAAGCTATTTCAAATGCTAAAAGATGATGCTGTGAAAGTGCTGCACTCAATATGCCAGCAAACTTGCTCAATATGCCAGCAAACATGGAAAACTCAGCAGTAGCCACAGGACTGGAAAAGGTCAGTTGTCATTCCAATCCCAAAGAAAGGCAATGCCAAAGAATGTTCAAGATCAGATCAGATCAGTCGCTCAGTCGTGTCCGACTCTTTGCGACCCCATGAACCGCAGCACGCCAGGCCTCCCTATCCATCACCAGCTCCCGGAGGTCACCCAGACTCATACCCATCGAGTCAGTGATGCCATCCAGCCATCTCATCCTCTGTCGTCCCCTTCTCCTCCTGCCCTCAATCCCTCCCAGCATCAGAGTCTTCTCCAATGAGTCAACTCTTCGCATGAGGTGGCCAAAATACTGGAGTTTCAGCTTTAGCATCATTCCTTCTAAAGAAATTCCAGGATTGATCTCCTTCAGAATGGACTGGTTGGATCTCCTTGCAGTCCAAGGGACTCTCAAGAGTCTTCTCCAACACCACAGTTCAAAAGCATCAATTCTTCGGCGCTCAGCCTTCTTCACAGTCCAGCTCTCACATCCATACATGACCACAGGAAAGATCATAGCCTTGACTAGGCAAACCTTTGTTGGTAAAGTAATGTCTCTGCTTTTGAATATGCTATCTAGGTTGATCATAACTTTCCTTCCAAGGAGTAAGCGTCTTTTAATTTCATGGCTGCAGTCACCATCTGCAGTGATTTTGGAGCCCAGAAAAACAAAGTCTGACACTGTTTCCACTGTTTCCCCATCTATTTCCCATGTAGTGATGGGACCAGATGCCATGATCTTCGTTTTCTGAATGTTGAGCTTTAAGCCAGCCTTTTCACTCTCCACTTTCACTTTCATCAAGAGGCTTTTTAGCCCCTCTTCACTTTCTGCCATAAGAGTCGTGTCATCTGCATATCTGAGGTTATTGATATTTCTCCCAGCAATCTTGATTTCAGCTTGTGTTTCTTCCAGTCCAGCATTTCTCATGATGTACTCTGCATATAAGTTAAATAAACATGGTGACAATATGCAGCCTTGACGTACTCCTTTTCGTATTTGGAACCAGTCTGTTGATCCATGACCAGTTCTAACTGTTGCTTCCTGACCTGCATACAGATTTCTCAAGAGGCAGATCAGGTGGTCTGGTATTCCCATCTCTTTCAGAATTTTCCATAGTTTATTGTGATCTACACAGTCAAAGGCCTTGGCATAGTCAATAAAGCAGAAATAGATGTTTTTCTGGAACTCTCTTGCTTTTTCCATGATCCAGCGGATGTTGGCAATTTGATCTCTGGTTCCTCTGCCTTTTCTAAAACCAGCTTGAACATCAGGAAGTTCACGGTTCACATATTGCTGAAGCCTGGCTTGGAAAATTTTGAGCATTACTTTACTAGCGTGTGAGATGAGTGCAATTGTTCGGTAGTTTGAGCATTCTTTGGCATTGCCTTTCTTTGGGATTGGGATGAAAACTGACCTTTTCCAATCTTGTGGCCACTGCTGAGTTTTCCAAATTTGCTGGCATATTGAGTGCAGCACTTTCACAGCATCGTCTTCCAGGACTTGGAATAGCTCCACTGGAATTCCATCACCTCCACTAGCTTTGTTCGTACTGATGCTTTCTAAGGCCCATTTGACTTCACATTCCAAGATGTCTGGTTCTAGGTCAGTGATCACATCATCATGATTGTCTGGGTCTTGAAACTCTTTTTTGTACAGTTCTTCTGTGTATTCCTGCCACCTCTTCTTAATATCTTCTGCTTCTGTTAGGTCCACATCATCTCTGTCCTTTATCGAGCCCATCTTGGCATGAAATGTTCCTTTGGTATCTCTGATTTTCTTGAAGAGATCCCTAGTCTTTCCCATTCTGTTGTTTTCCTCTATTTCTTTGCATTGATCACTGAAGAAGGCTTTCTTATCTCTTCTTGCTATTCTTTGGAACTCTGCATTTAGATGTTTATATCTTTCCTTTTCTCCTTTGCCCTTCGCTTCTCTTCTTTTCACAGCTATTTGTAAGGCGTCCCCAGACAGCCATTTTGCTTTTTTGCATTTCTTTTCCATGGGGATGGTCTTGATCCCTGTCTCCTGTACAATGTCACGAACCTCATTCCATTGTTCATCAGGCACTCTATCTATCAGATCTAGGCCCTTAAATCTATTTCTCACTTCCACTGTATAATCATAAGGGATTTGATTTCGGTCATACCTGAATGGTCTAGTGGTTTTCCCTACTTTCTTCAATTTCAGTCTGAATTTGGCAATAAGGAGTTCATGGTCTGAGCCACAGTCAGCTCCTGGTCTTGTTTTTGCTGATTGTATAGAGCTTCTCCATCTTTGGGTGCAAAGAATGTAATCGATCTGATTTCGGTGTTGACCATCTGGTGATGTTCATGTATAGAGTCTTCTCTTGTGTTGTTGGAAGAGGGTGTTTGCTATGACCAATGCATTTTCTTGGCAAAACTCTGCTAGTCTTTGCCCTGCTTCATTCTGTATTCCAAGGCCAAATTTTCCTGTTACTCCAGGTGTTTCTTGACTTTCTACTTTCACATTCCTGTCCCCTATAATGAAAAGGACATCTTTTTTGGGTGTTAGTTCTAAAAGGTCTTGTAGGTTTTCATAGAACCGTTCAACTTCAGCTTCTTCAGCGTTACTGGCTGGGGCATAGACTTGGATTACTGTGACATTGAATGGTTTGCCTTGGAAACGAACAGAGATCATTCTATCGTTTTTGAGATTGCATCCAAGTACTGCATTTCGGACTCTTTTGTTGACCATGATGGCCACTCCATTTCTTCTTAGGGATTCCTGCCTACAGTAATAGATATAATGGTCATCTGAGTTAAATTCACCCATTCCAGTCCATTTTAGTTCGCTAATTCCTAGAATGTCAACATTCACTCTTGCCATCTCTTGTTTGACCACTTCCAATTCGCCTTGATTCATGGACCTGACATTCCAGGTTCCTATGCAATATTGCTTTACTTTGCTTCTATCACCAGACACATCCACAGCTGGGTATTCTTTTTGCTTTGGCTCCATCCCTTCATTCTTTCTGGAGTTATTTTTCCACTGATCTCCAGTAGCATATTGTGCCCCTACTGACCTGGGGAGTTTCTCTTTCAGTATCCTATCATTTTGCCTTTTCTTACTGTTCATGGGGTTCTCAAGGCAAGAATACTGAAGTGGTTTGCCATTCCCTTCTCCAGCGGACCACACCCTGTCATCTCTCTCCACCATGACCCACCCATCCCAGGTTGCCCCTCGGGCATGGCTTAATTTCATTGAGTTAGACAAGGGTGTGGTCCTTGTGTGATTAGATTGACTAGTTTTCTGTGAGAACGGTTTTAGTGTATTTGCCCTATGATGCCCTCTTTCAAGACCTACTGTCTTACTTGGGTTTCTCTTACCTTGGGCATGGGGTATCTCATCCCGGCTGCTCCCGGCTGCTCCCGGCCAGCGAAGCACAGCCATCGCACCTTACCTTGGACAAAGGGTCTCTCCTCACCGCTGCCCTTCCTGATCTCGGTCGTGGGGTAGCTCTTCTCGGCCGCGCTTAGTGCGCTGGCCCTCACCGCCGTCCTTCCTCGGTGGTGGGGTGGGTCCTCTCGGCCGCGCTCTTCGTGCGCGGCGCAGCCGGCGGGGCGCTCTTCGTGCGCGGCGCAGCCGGCGGGGCGCTCTTCGTGCGCGGCGCAGCCGGCGGGGCGCTCTTCGTGCGCGGCGCAGGGCGGGGGCGCTCTTCGTGCGCGGCGCAGCCGGCGGGGCGCTCTTCGTGCGCGGCGCAGCCGGCGGGGCGCTCTTAAATTCAAACTACTATACAATTGCACTCATTTCACACACTAGCAAAGTAATGCTCAAAATTCTCTGAAGTAATGCTCAAAATTCTCCAAGCTAGGGTTCAACAGTACATGAACCAAGAACTTTCAGATGTTCAAGCTGGATTTAAAAAAGGAAGAGGAACCAGAGATTGAATTGCCAACATCCCTTGTTTCATAGAAAAAGCAAGAGAGTTTCAGAAAAACATCTACTTCTGTTTCATTGACTATGCTAAAGCTTTTGACTGTGTGGATCACAACAAACTGTGGAAAATTCTTGAAGAGATGGGAATACTAGCCACCTTACCTGCCTCCTGAGAAATCTGTATGTAAGTCAGGAAGCAACAGTTAGACCCAGACATGGAACAATGGACTGGTTTCAAATTGGGAAATGAATACGTCAAGGATGTATATTGTCACCCTGCTTATTTAGCTTTTATGCAGAGTACATCATGTGAAATGCTGGGCTAGAAGAAGCATAAGCTGGAATCAAGATTTCCAGGAGAAATATCAATAACTTCAGATATGCAGATGACACCACCCTTATGGGAGAAAGTGAAGAGGAACTGAAGAGCCTCTTGATGAAAATGAAAGAGGAGAGTGAAAAAGCTGGCTTAAAGCTCGACATTCAGAAAATGGCATCTGGTCTCATCATTGCATGGCAAATAGATGTGGAAACAATGGAAATAGTGACAGATTATATATTCTTAGGCTCCAAAATCACTGAAGATAGTGACTGCAGCCATGAAATTAAAAGACACTTGCTACTTGGAGGAAAAGCTATGATCAACCCAGACAGCATATTAAAAAGCAGAGACATTACTTTGCTGACAAAGGTCCGTCTAGTCAAAGCTACAGTTTTTCCAGTAGTCATGTATGGATGTGAGAGTTGGACCATAAAGAAGGGGCTGAGCATTGAAGAATTGATGCTTTTGAACTGTGGTGTTGGAGAAGACTCTTGAGAGTTCCTTGGACTGCAAGGAGATTCAACCAGTCAACCTAAAGGAAATCAGTCCTGAATATTCATTGGGAAGACTGATGCTTAAGGTTGAAGCTCCAATACTTTGGCTACCTGATGTGAAGCGGTGACTCATTGGAAAAAACCCTGAAGCTGGTAAAGATTGAAGTCAAGAGGAGAAGGGGATGACAGAGGATGAGATGGTAGTATGGCATCACTGATTCTATGGACATAAGTTTGAGAAAGCTCTGGGAATTGGTGTTGGACAGGGAGGCCTGACGTGCTGCAGTCCATGGGTTCGCAAAGAGCCCGACATGACTGACTGAACTGAACTGAACTTCTAACTTTATAAGGGAGAGGAGAATATTTCCTGAATATTTAAAAGATCTAAATATCTGAAACTGTTGGTTTATGTCACAAACTGAATACAAGGTCTGCATTTTCACATTGATTTTGATCACTTTATTGAATTCTGCAGGTAATGAGACCAGAAGTTTTCTCTTTGAACATGATGGTAGTGATCAGACTATCGGCAATCTTGTACTTACCTAAAATTTGAAGCTATGGCCAAAAATTATATTTATCTTATTTTTAAAAAGTACAAACTGTGTTTTTAGCAATATAATTTTAGGATTTCAAGTTACTAAATGAACTTAGTAAAGATTTCACTATCCTGCAATTCACGTCTTGCTTTTTATTTTCCATGTAAAGAGGACCAACATACAGTTATTTCCAAATTAAGGAAGTTAGATACTGGCATCTATAAATTAGGAAAGCTGAGGTTCAGTCTTGATTTTGTATTAATACCTTAGCCACTATCTATTTATTGCATGTTATTGTTGGATCATTTCTTTTCCTCACTATTGTGAAGTAGAAATAAAAGGATTAGTCACACATTACAGAATTTATTCAATGTCTATTGATTGGCAAATATATACCAGGGCTATAATAAATACCATGGATCAGAGATTAATAAAACAAGGTCTCTGTTCTAGTGGAGCTCACAGGTAAAGGACACAGGTGAGTAAGCAGATAAATAATTTGAGTGCTCTATCTGAGATATGACTAGAGTTTTCTGAAAATTTAGAGGATAATGAATCACTGGTACTTCCCTGGTGGTCCAGTGGTTAAGACCTGCCTGCCAATGCAGGGGACGTGGGTTCAGTCCCTGGTTTGGGGAGATTCCACATGCCTGGGGTGACTAAGCCCCTGTGCCACAGCTACTGAAGTGCTTAGAGCCTGCAAGCCACAGTAAGAGAAGCCCCTGCAAAGAAAAACCGACACGCTGCAACTAGGGTGTAGTCCCCGCTTGGCACAACTAGAAAACTCTGTGCACAACAATGAAGACTCAGCACAGCCAAAATAAATACTAACACAAATAAATATTTTTTATAAAAGAAACAATGCCTGAGCGAGTTCCATTTGACTTGTATCTTGAGTACTTTTTGTATATGCTCGTCAATTCTCTTAAATGAAGCAAGGATTACTGTCTTCATGTAATTCACAAACCCTCTGCCCAGATGACTGAGATGTACTCCAAACTGACTACCCCTCCTGTAATAATATGTACTGTTTTCAGTTTACAGAGCATTTTCTCATACAAGTCTTGACACAATGCCTATTACTCGGATGTGATGCTCCTCATTTCACAAGTGAGAAAGCTAAGCCCAGAAAGGTCGGTAATGTGCCTGAGGGCCCATCTCATACAGTCTGGCTTTGAACCTGGGCTTCTTTCTGGTTCCCTCAAACTCAAGTCTTTCCTCTTGTTTAACTCTGGTCGCCTAAATGGTAAAGTCTAACAGCAGTATTTCATTAAGCTTTCTGTTTAAAATGGAATATTTTTCATTTATGTTTCTGTTGAAGAGATGGGCATTCATTGGCCCAGATACCCAATCTGTTAAAATGAATTTAGAAACCACTCTGCTGGGCAAGCCGGCTGTTCTATCCAACCCAGTCTAGTGTTGACAACAGAGGCCTCAAGGGATTTGCCAGGAAAGGACGTAGTTTTCCTCCCTGACATTAACCTTAAAGGTTAGGTGTACTCTCAGTAGCCATTTATGGCTCTGACATTCATAAATTTGGTCAAAACCTTTATGAATCCATTTATATTCCTTGCCTGTACCTCTTTTGAGGTAATGAGCTCCATGGGTTTATTATTTTCTTATAAAGTAATACTTCCTTTTATTTGTCCTTAACTCACCTAAGTGTGAAGAAGCTTTCCTCCTCTAGTGAGGAACTGAGAATTCAGAGAATTGAACTTGCATTTATTTTGCATCCAATCTCCCAAATTCTCTAGGAATCAATTTTTTTTTCTTGAGCAAGAATAAAGACAATTGTGAATTCTATTTCTGTTGCAGAGGGACCAATATTTTATTTAAAGATTAAGAATCTATCTTCTGGCATATTTTCTGTGCACTTTTTGATGATGTTTAAATATGCTCTGGAGTTCTCTTTTAGAATAACCTCATTTTGGTATTCATAATACATTATTTGCATGTTGAAGGCAGCTCCGATCTGGGCCTAGGAAAGCTTGAGGAAATTTTTGTTCTAATCTACAGCCACTTTTGGAGAGTGAGTATATAGTTTATTATGTTGTATGTATTTCACAACCGAGTGTAATGGATATATTATAGAAGCTTATCGCATAGGAGAAGAACACTGGCCAAGGTGTGAATAATTTGTTATTCTAGAATCATCTCTGGATTGTGGCCTCCAACTTTATGAAATTAAGGGTTGAATTAAGTGAATTTCAACATCTCTAAATACTTTAAAATTTGGAGTTCCCAGTTTCCTTGGCTGTTGAGTTGCTGATTTAACTGAACACACCCAATCCTGTCTTCTCTAAGTCCCAACAGCTCCCCCGAAACTTCATCACCATTCATTTGCTCCACAGCTTTTAGATGGATCAAATACACTGTTTACTTTTCTCCATGTTGCCTATTTCTCACCTCAGAGATCTCCTATTAAATGAAAAAAATAATAATTTCCCTACCCCACCCCTTTATAGAAATGATGAACTTTCCTATAGATTGTTCTCGAGTGATGGGTTTGTTTTAGGTTCCAGAAGCTTGTCTAGTTTGAAGTAAGTCTTTAAGGTCTCCTCTGGATCTCTTCTGTTTTAGTTGTTCACCCTCATAATTGATCAGCATCACTCTTTAGGAGTTGCTATTGACAGGGGTAAATACTAACCAAAGGCTCTCCATTTGCATGTTTGAGTTGGCTCAAAATTTTAAGGCCCAGTGGTATCTATCCTAGCTATATTTGTTTGTTGACTTGAGTTGATCTTTTTTTCGCATTGGCCTCTTACTGGTTTTGCCATGAAGTGTACACATTGGATAAGAATTATTTTCTTCACTTTTTTCCAAATAGCAAAAGCAGGGCTGTCAAGTCTTGAGTCATTTGAATACATTACTCTGCTCAGCAAATGGCACTCATCATCCTTGCATTTGTGACCAGGCCTTCTCTACCTGGAGGCTCTGATGCTTCCAGCACACAATTCATGCTGTGGTGAAAGCATGTGAACTCATGGGCCCAACAATGTCATCTGTGAAATGGAGCCAGTGACACCACGTCCTAGGATTGCACGTACACACCTCTGACACACAGAGGGTATTTCAATTTGTAGATGTTTTCCTCCCTGGTGCTCTCTAGATCTTTCCTCTTACCCTCCAACAATGCCAGTAGGAATGGACCACAGTGGCAGAGACGTATGAAAGCCCCAGGACTCCAAGTCCAGAAGAAATGGTGTTCACAGATGAATGCTATGGTCTGTGAAAATATAAGTGGATTTTAACTTATAAAATTGACCAGACTGATGGTCACTGTTTTTAGAAAAGTTGCTTTTTATGGTCAGGTCGGCTCTAGTTGTCATCACTTGCTAGGCTCTTCTGCCTCTGCTCTTCTGCCAGAAGAGCACCTATTAACTGTGATGATCTTTCTCTTTGATAGCCAACTTTATTAGACCATAAAGCTACATCTGTCCAGGTTTGAAATCAGAGCCCCTGCTCCTTAAGTGATTTCCTTTGACAGTTGAGCACTTCTCCCAACCTCTTTGTGCTGTCAGAGCAATACTGTCAGGAGACAGCTGATTTCTACCACCTGCCCTAGGACGGCCCTTAAAGGACTTTCAATCCCCTCTATTCACCACCAGTACTTGTCTCCTTTCTCTGCATCCTTGAATTGAGAGATGAGGGGAAGGGGAAGGAAGAGGGGAAAAGAGGAAGCATAAATGCTGGCCAGGTCTTTAGAAAATCCTAATTTTATATAGCATAGTATTTTGCAAAATTGGTCTCCTTTAGTATATCTAAAGTTAAAACAAAAGTGTAACAGTTCAGAGATATCAATCAGAGAATAATGAATGGCTTCCTTACAGAAATAATAAACCATGTATTTATTCATAAAGATACTCCATGAATGCTAGAGGATTCATGAGGCTGATTTTTGAGTTTTAAAAAGCTTGAATCACTCCTTGAGGTTCCTAGTGCAAAGCATTTTGTAGAGACGACGGAGATTATAATCACGAATAAAACACAGGTCTTCCCTTAATTCCATTTATAGTCTGAGAAAAGAAGCCGAGCATAGACTTATATATCCAAATAAAATTAATATCAAGCCGGGTAACACGATAAAATTCTACATATGATACAAATGAAATGCTACCAGAATCAAACAGAGAGGGAAACCAACTGTGGGCCAGGGATGGGGGTCTGGGAGGTGAGGATTTTAAAACTGAGCCCTATGGAACGGACGAGATTTAGGCTGACAAGTGGAGGGAAGCGCAGCAGTACTAGAAGAACTAAGTCATCGAGAGATGAGGCTAAATTTTCCCTTGTTTGGGGACTTCCTCATGTTTTCCATTGTTTAAAAGGATCTCGGGAGTGTGAGGCAAGAATTTGGTGGATGATAGGCATGGAAAAACTGCCCAGTTCTTTTCACCTTTATCTGCTGCTGCTTCTGAAGGTCATTGTCTCACACATATTCCTTGAAGATTTTAGATCTCATGCTCTAATTCAGAGGAGTCCAAGTTTTTCCTCATGGCATTCTATGATCTGCTAATCTAAATTCAACTGGGCAGGTTAACAGGGTGATAGCTCAGACATTCACTTCTGAACATTTCTTACTGGGGTATTTAAAAAAAAAATTTTTTTTTTTTAACTTTCCCTTTGTCCTCCAGCCCCCAAACCATAAGTTCATTTTCTAAGTCTGTGAGTCTCTTTCTGTCTTAAGGCCATGTACACGCTGCTATATTTAAAATGAATAACCAACAAGGACCTACTGTGTAGCACATGGAGCTCTACTCAATGTTATGTGGCAGCCTGGGTGGGAGGGGGTTGGGGAGGGAATGAATTACATGTGTATGCATAACTGAGCGCCTTTGCTGTTCACCTGAAACTACCACAATATTGTTAATCGACTACACTACAAAACAAAGTAAAAAGTTGAAAGTTACTAAAAAAAAAAAAAAAAAAAAAAAAAAAGTGGGTTTTTGTGACTAGCCAGAAGAAGATGGCAAGTTTAGGACGTGATGGTATTTTATTTTATTATTTTTCTTAAAGAAAATAACTGATAATCTGCAGACAGACTGCTTAGGTTTGAATCCTGATTTCTAAATTCTATGCCTTAGTTTCTCTTAAGTCGGTGGATAATAATAGGACCTATTTAGCATACCGTCGGGGAAGGCAATGGCACCCCACTCCAGCACTTTTGTCTGGAAAATCCCATGGACGGAGGAGCCTGGTAGGCTCCAGTCCATGGGGTCGCTAAGAGTCGGACACGACTGAGCAACTTCACTTTCGCTTTTCACTTTCATACGTTGGAGAAGGAAATGGCAACCCACTCCAGTATTCTTGCCTGGAGAATCCCAGGGACAGGGGAGCCTGGTGGGCTTCTGTCTGTGGGGTCGCACAGAGTCGGACACGACTGAAGCGACTTAGCAGCAGCAGCAGCATACCGTAAAAAGTGAAAAATTTGTTATTTCATAGAACGGGTAATCCAGAGGGAGGGCGGTTTTAGGGCTTACTCACAGTGAGCAAGCACTGTCTTGGGTTGGGCCGGGGTGGGCGGTGGGGCGGATCAGCTCCTTTCTATCTTTTTCTCTTCCATCCTTAAATGGCTTGGTATCTAGGCTTCTCAACTAATGGTCCCAAGCTGACAGCTGCAGTTCCTGGTTTGACATGGCTATTTCCGGTTGATGCATCTTCAGACCAATGAGGGAAATCTTTCCCGGAAGTGCCCAGAAGACCACCTCTCCTTTCTCTTGGTTTACCGCTTCTCTAGGTAGAATATGCCTGCCTTGAATCAGTTGCTGGCAAAAGGGATAATTGACAGAGGCCAAGCTCCCACCACTGGGGCTTGAGGAAGTACCATTTTCTCTGAGCTCCTGGCATGAGGGTGGGAAACACAGGGAAAGATACTGGGACTAAGACAGCAAGGAGGAAGCGAAAGCATGGCTTTGGGGCTGGCAGCAGATTATCTGCCTCATTTCTGCTATACTGTTTGGAGGATTGAGTGATAGAAAAGATCCATAAAAATAATTAGCCAAGTGCCTGACACATAATACTGCTACTGCTATGTCGCTTCAGTCGTGTCCGACTCTTGCGACCCCATGGACTGTAGCCCACCAGGCTTCTCCATCCATGGGATTCTCCAGGCAAGAACACTGGAGTGGGTTGCCATTTCCTTCTCCAATGCTGACACATAATAAGCCCTCCATAAAATTTAGTGGTTATTCTTATTCTTATTGATATTTCTTATTCTTATTAAATATTAAATTTAAATAATATTATTTCATTTAAATGGATATTTTCTCTAAGTGATGTGGGCAGAATCACCTTACTCTTTTTTTAATAATTTTTTTTTTAATGTGGATCATTTTAATGTCTTTATTGAATGTGTTACACTACTGCTTCTGTTTTTTGGTTTCTTTTTTGGCCAAAAGGCATGTGGGATCTTAGTTCTCCAACCAGGGATAGAACCCACATCCCCTGAATTGGAAGGTGAAGTCTTAACCACCAGACCTCCAGGGAAGTCCCTCATCTTTCCCTTTATAGCTGGTTTTATCTTGGAAAGTGAAAGTTCTAGTCTCTCAGTTGTGTCTGACTGTTTGCAACTCCATGGGCTATAGCCTGCCAGGCTCCACAGTCCATGGAATTCTCCAGGCAAGAATATTGGAGTGGGTAGCCATTCCTTTCTCCAAGACTGGTTTTATCTTCTGGGATAGTAACTCTGATATTCTCTCAAAGATGCAAATGGGCATTCATCAGTTTCCCAGTCTACCTGGAATGGCAGTGTTTTTTCCTTCAAAGTACCTACTCTTCAGGGTATATATGCTGTAGGTTCAGTCTGAGCCATATTGATAATAGTATTGCGCTTATTAGCTGAGTAACCTTGAATTAGTTATTATGTGTCTTCATTGCTTCATCTTTGATGAGTGTGAACTTGATACTTACCTAATTGGGTTCTTATGAACACTAAGTAAGTTAAGTCATTTACAGCCACTGTTCAGGGGTGCTTAGTATATGCTGCTGGTGCTGGTGCTGCTGAGTCGCTTCAGTCATGTCCAACTCTGTGCGACCCCATAGACAGCAGCCCACTGGGCTCCCCCGTCCCTGGGATTCTCCAGGCAAGAACACTGGAGTGGGTTGCCATATCCTTCTCCAGCTTAGTATATAATAAACACTCAATAAATGTGAACTATAAGAAAGCGAGCATTGAGGGACTTATCATTTAGATTTCCAACCTGCCTTCTGGAACATCATCATTGGTTTAGATTTATGCTCAATGCCAGGTAGATTTTGGACTCACCTCACTATATCTTCATGAGTTTCTGGTGACAGTGCATAGGGAAAAGAAAATGGGCATAACCAACATTTATTTGTATGGTGACTTGATCAGAGGATAAACAGCTACTTTTATTCTCAGTACTTTTGGCAGTGAACAACAGAACAATGGTCTACAAGGTTTAGAGAAACAGGTTTATTTCTGTCCCACAGCAGAATGGTGGGGCTGCCTAGTGATGAAAGAGATGCTTTACAGTCTCATGATGAGTGCAGTTCCAGAAACACATCCATATTCCAGCAGAAACAAGGGAAAGAAATATTTTATTTTTAATTAGGAAAGTAATCACTTTCCCAGGATTCCCCCAACCCCCACTCCCGCAAAATTCTCCTTCTGTCCTAGTTGACAAAACAACATGACAAGCCCATGTGAGCTTCAAGGGAAGCTGGAAAAATGAATATTCTGTTTTGGCAATTTCTAAGTTAGAGGCAGGTCAAGGGAGAATGGTGTTGGGAATGGTAATTGGGACAGCCAATCTACGATGTCTGCCATAATCGTTTTATTTATTCATTTATTTGGCTGCCCCAGGTCTTAGTTGCAGCACGTAGGATTTAGTTCCCCGATGAAGGATAGAACCCTGGCCCTGTGCATTGAGAGCACAGGGTCTTAGCCACTGGACCACCAGAGAAGTCCCATGCCATAACAGTTTTAAATGTTAGAGCCTCAAATCAATGCTTCATATTTTAACAAAGTCCAAGGCAGAGAAAGCAAAAAGACACAACTGAGTGAAGATATCACTGCTCTGTTCAAATGGCCCATCAGGTATCTTCTAATTTGTATAGTGGCTTTTAGGGAAAAAAACATTATCCATTTGGTTTGACCATGCTGGGTTTTCCAGAGTCTCTTTCCTTTTCCATAATTTATTATGCAAACGAAAGAACACGAGGCCTGCCATTTGGTATGTGGGAGAAAAGCCTTAAGTTACCTTCTGTTTTAAATATAAAACATCCTCTTGGAGCCTTACCCTGTGATGCTGGGAAGTCAGAGCCCTCCCCCTATTCACCAAGCTAGGCTCATCCAGCTTTCCTAGAAAGAGTCCATTTCCCATCTCTTGGTATTTGTAAACCCTCTCTTTGAGAAGAAAATGGGCTGGACTAGGAAATCACATGAAGACAGAAAGGGGATCTAGGCCACCTCAATAGTAAAAGATAAAAACATTTAAATTCATTTGGTTGAAAAGATAAATATAGATAAAAGCCCAGTAAAAAGGAACTAGATGCCCTGGGCCAGGAAGCAGACAATGGACTTGGCGGTCGTCCACTGGGCCCTTTACCTCTGTTGGTGCTTGGTTCTGAGAGGCTGTAGGTGCCAGACTACCCAGGGGCTTTACCCTGGTGCCGTGTGGGGAAGAGGAGCACTGGATGATGAGCACTGGGGAGGAAGGGGCAGGGGTGGGCAGAAAGGGTTTCAGGAGGGTGAGGAAGTGGATGGGAGGTGATGGGGGTAGGGGGGAGCCTGCAAGGCTTCAAGAGCTACACAGTCAGAAGAGCCTTGGTCCACGGTGCTCAGAAAACTTTTTCAAATATGCCCTTTGCTTTTAGAAAGAAAACTCAGAATACCTCTGTCCTTAGCAGTGGAACATCATGTTAAACTAGAAAATATCTTTATTTAGAAAGAACTGAAAGAATGCTATTGACACCGCCTGGGCTGTCTGGCATTTTGCTAGAGCAGTGACATATTTTCCATGATTCAGATCAATTCACTAAGCACTGGCTAAGTGTAGGGTACAAGCTAAGGTCTCTGGCAGTTCCTAAGTTTAATAAGGTGAAGACAAGGCACAGCCCTAGAGTGGTTTATATTATACCTGGGGCTAATTTTTGTCCTCCTGGGGACATCTGGAGATGTTTAGGGTTGTCATGACTTGGAAAGATCTTACGGGAAAGAGGTTGAAAAACTCTGCACTATCTTAAAGATACATGGGGAAAAAATAAGAATAAGTAGTGGTACGATTTTAGAAGTGTACACAAAATAAAGAAGTGCCTTGAAGATAGGACCCAGAAATTCCATCTGTAGGAAGCCATGAAGGATATAAAAGTGAAGTCAGGCTGTCAGTGAACCTTGAAGTATACTTAGGAGTCCATCGGGAGCAGGGATGAGAGACCTCATTAAGGGATTACATAAAGAAGAGAAAAGAAGACTGTAGGCAGAACCATGTGCAAAAGCAGAAGGCCTCCAAACTGCATGATGTGAAAAGTAAGAAGTACTGGGAAATGATTCTGGGTGGGGTTGGCAGGGAGGCAAGATTGAATTATTACCAGCCCAGGAGGCCAGACTAAGAAGCCTGAATTCAGTTCTATAACTGATGGGGGACAATTGAAGAACTTCAAGCCAATGAGTGATATAGCCAACATTTTAAGTGAGATAAGTAACTCTTCCATTCTGAAGTAAATTTAAAAGGATTAGCGTGGGGCCCGCTTATTCTAGCCATTAGCATTCCACCTGGTCTTTCTCTCCGTCTCTGTCTCTTTCTGTCTCTATCTCTCTTTATGCCTTTGTCTCTGCCTCTGCCTCATTCTCTCTCCCTCTCTCACTTTTAATGATAAATCTCCAGAACCATCTATGCTTTTACACTTTACCAAAATTGTTGGTTATTAACAAAGAAGTCTGGTCTAGAAGGAAAATAAAGTCAACAAGTATCTAATCACCTGGGAGAATATGGAAGCATTTAAAGCTTAGAGGTTTCTGTGAAGTCAAAAGAATAAAGTTTAACAGCAAAGAAACTATGAGAAAAATGATGAAGGACAGGAGGTTATGGCCACAGAGTTTTGCTTAGTTGCTCAGTCATGTCTGACTCCTTGTGGCCCCATGAACTGCAGAATGCCAGGCTTCCCTGTCCTCCACCATCTCCCAGATCTTGTTCAAACTCATGTCCATTGAGTCGGTGATGCCAGCCAACCATCTCATCCTCTGTCATCCCCTTCTTCTCTGCCCTCAATTTTTCCCAGCATCAGGGTCTTTTCAAATGAGTCAGTTCTTCGCATCAGGTGGCCAAAGTATTGAAGTTTCAGCTTCAATACCAGTCCTTCCAATGAACACCCAGGACTGATCTCCTTTAGGATGGACTGGTTGGATCTCCTTGCAGTCCAAGGAACTCTCAAGAATCTTCTCCAACACCACAGTTCAAAAGCATCAATTCTTTGGCATTCAGCTTTCCTTATAGTCCAACTCTCACATCCATACATGACCACTGGAAAAACCATAGCCTTGACTAGACGGACCTTTGTTGGCAAAGTAATGTCTCTGCTTTTTAATATGCTGTCTAGGTTGGTCATAACTTTTCTTCCAAGGGGCAAGTGTCTTTTAATTTCACGGCTGCAGTCAGCATCTGCAGTGATTTTGGAGCCCAAGAAAAGAGTCTCTCACTGTTTCCATTGTTTCCACATCTATTTGCCATGAAGTAATGGGACTGGATTTCATGATCTTAGCTTTTTGAATGTTGAGTTTTAGAACAGCTTATTCACTCTCCTCTTTCACCTTCATCAAGAGGCTCTTCAGTTCCTCTTCACCCTCTGCCATAAGGGTGGAGTCATCAGCTACAGAATATTAGAATTTAACAGTTTGTATGTAGAGCAGATCCAGGCAACACAAGGTGCCTCAGATGGTGATGAATGAAGCAGGAGACAGTAGCCACTGGGTGTGAGGAGAGCAATGAGTCATTGGATTGGGGAGTTCACTGGCTTATTCTTGTGACCATCAAAGATGCCTGAGATGATGACAGGGCTTGAGGTAAAGATGAAGGATTTGAAGCAGGTGTCACATGTATCCATAAGCCTGATGGAATAGTTGGAAGACCACAGACATGAGATGGGTAGAAGACATCCAGCGGCTTCACCTGCATAACAAGAAGGGATTTTACAAACATATCAGGGGAGTAACTCTCTGGAAATAGCAACAGGGAGCCAAGAATACAAACTTAGTACTTGATGAATAGTACTCAGGAGAACCACATGAAAAGCACCATCCTTAAGGGAGTGCCAGAAATCAAGAAGTTATTTGGTGAAGAAAACAAAGAAGTTTGGACATTTATTTAGCATGGAATGGAGGGTCTAGAGATCACAGCTAAACTCCTTGAGAAAAGGAGCTGTATCTTATTCACATGCATCTCCCTATTGTCTGTAGTATGACACAAAGTACGTGCTCAATAAATAAATGAACTAATTCCACATGGTAATAATATACTGCTACTGCTAAGTCACTTCAGTCGTGTCTGACTCTGACTCCATAGACAGCAGCCCACCAGGCTCCCCCATCCCTGGGATTCTCCAGGCAAGAACACTGGAGTGGGTTGCCATTTCCTTTTCCAATGCATGAAAGTGAAAAGTGAAAGTGAAGTCGCTTAGTTGTGTCTGACCCTCAGCGACTCCATGGACTGCAGCCTTCCAGGCTCCTCCATCCATGGGATTTTCCAGGCAAGAGTACTGGAGTGGGGTGCCATCGCCTTCTCCCATGGTAATAATATCAGTTCAGTTCAGTCGCTCAGTTGTGTCTGACTCTTTGCGACCCCATGAGTTGCAGCAAGCCAGGCCTCCTTGTCCATCACCAATTCCCGGAGTTCACTCAGACTCAAGTCCATCGAGTCAGTGATGCCATCCAGCCATCTCATCCTCTGGCGTCCCCTTCTCCTCCTGCCCTCAATCCCTCCCAGCATCAGAGTCTTTTCCAATGAGTCAGCTCTTCACATGAGGTGGCCAAAGTACTGGAGTTTCAGCTTCAGCATCATTATATAGTCATGCTCAAAATTATCCAAGCAAGAAATATGTAAACTGAGAACTTCCAGATATTCAAGCTGGATTTAGAAAAGGCAGAAGAACCAGAGATCAAATTGCCAACATCCATTGGATCATAGAAAAAGCAAAAGAGTTCCAGAAAAACATCTTTATTTACTACACCAAAGCCTTTGACTGTGTGGATCACAACAAACTGTGGAAAATTCTTCAAGAGATGAGAATACAAGACTACCTTACCTGCCTCCTGAGAACTCTGTATGCAAGTCAAAAAGCAACAGTTAGAACTGGACATGGAACAACAGACTGGTTCCAAATCAGGAAAGGAGTATGTCAAGGTTGTATATTGTCACCCTGCTTATTTAACTTATGTGCAGAGTACATCATGCGAAATTCCAGGCTGGATGAAGCACAAGCTGGAATCCAGATTGCCAGGAGAAATATCAGTAACCTCAAATATGCTGATGACACCACTCTTATGGCAGAAAGTGAAGAGGAACTAAAGAGCCTCTTGATGAAAGTGAAAGAGGAGAGTGAAAAACCTGGCTTGAAACTTACCTAAAAACTAAGATCATGGAATCCAGTCCCATCACTTCACAGAAAATAGATGGGGAAACAATGGAAAAAGTGAGAAACTTTATTTTCTTCGGCTCCAAAATCACTGCAGATGCTGACTGCAGCCAGGAAACTAAAAGACCCTTGCTCCTTGGGAAGGAAATCTATGACTAACCATAGACAGCATATTCAAAAGCAGGAACATTACTTTACTGACAAAGGTCCATCTAGTCAAGGCTATGGTTTTTCCAGTAGTCATGTATGGATGTGAGAGTCAGACCCTAAAGAAAGCTGAGCACCAAAGAATTGATGCTTTTGAACTGTGGTGTTGGAGAAGACTCTTGAGAGTCCCTTGGACTGCAAAGAGATCCCACCAATCCATCCTAAAGGAAGTTAGTCCTGAATATTCATTGGAAGGACTGATGTTGAAGCTGAAGCTCTAATACTTTGGCCACCTGATGTGAAGAACATATTCACTGGAAAAGACCCTGATGCTGGAAAAGATTGAAGGTGGGAGGAGAAGGGAATGAGATGGTTGGGTGGCATTACTGACTCGATGGACATGAGTTTGAGCAAGCTCTGGGAGTTGGTGATGGATAAGGAAGCCTGGCTTTCTGCCATCCTTTGGGTTTCAAAGAGTTGGACACCACTGAGCGACTGAACTAAACTGAATAATATAATCACATTTAGTTAACAATGAATTCATAGGGAAATACTGGGAATGGAAATATATTATTCTTTAAAATTAACTCAATATCTTTTATAATATGGCAGATTTTGCTGAAAGATGCATTATGTCTATGGTTTAGACTTTAGCTGACTATCTGGAATACATATTTTTTCTCTTATAGAGTCAACTTCCAGAACCATGTACTACTTGACTAAGAGGTGGCAATCACTTTTATCTAAGTGATTTCTAAGAGGTGGTAATCACTTTTATCCAAACGATGTTTGAAAATAAGTATTCTGGTAGGCAAGGCTTTGGGTGTTTTGTGTGTGTTTTGTTTTTTGTTGGTTTCTTCTTTTTCAGTATTATAAATTTGATAATTCAGGTTTGCCTGGTTGCACAAGAAAACTGTTTTGGCATCATTATCTCAATGGATAAATTCAAATGCCTCTAATAATGGATTATGATAGGTAGGTGATCTGATTAGTAGCATCAAGTTAATCTGAAAAGTCATAAACTATTTAGCTGAATTTATCCAGGTCATATGAAAAATGGAAAAAAAACGTTCTTGAATGATACATTCCAGGATTTTAAACATCAAAATTTTCTAGAAGGTTAAAATTATGTATCAATTAGGATCCTTTTCACTTTGACTAAGCAGTAAATTCAAATTAAAGTGACTTCAATGTCTTACTGTCTCATATGAGAAGGAGGAGGTAAGCTGTGCTTGATTGATGGATTCCACATCTCAGGGATGTCACAGTGGATCTGGGTTCCTTCTGTACCACCTTCTATCACAAGTCAGGAAATTCCTTTAGTATCACAGGAGGACCGTAGCAGCTCTAGGCATAATATGTATTCATTTATTCAACAGGGCTTCCCTGGTGGCTCAGATGATAGAGAATCTGCCTGCAATGCAGGAAACTCAGGTTCAGTCCCTAGGATGGGAAGATCTCCTGCAGAACGGAATGGCTACCCTCTCAAGTGTTCTTCCCTGGAGATTTCCATAGACAGAGGAGCCTGGCAGGCTACAATCCATGGGGTCACAAAGAGTTGGACACAACCGAGCAACTAACATTCAACAGTAATTTATCTAGTGAACATTATGTGCCAATGTTCTAAGTAGTGGGGATATGATGGGACTATGTGGACACAGTGGAATAAGCTGGCCATGAGTTTTCAGATAGATGTTCTGCTATATTATCAGATAAGATTCTCTGTTTTTTTCTAGGTAACATTCCAATAGAAACTGAGACCCAAAAGAAGTGGGGGTGATAGAATAAATATTTATTTCAAGTAATTAAATAGTAAAGAACAACGAAGCCAGGCTTGGTAATAGAGGCCATTGGAGGGCCTATTTTATAAATGATTGTCCAGGAGATTTCTTTGGCTACCATGGAAGACTTGAATAAAAGTAGGGAGTGTGCATGGGAACTTCTTAGGGAAGGGATTCCAAGCAGGCACAAAGCCCCTAGTGTTGTGGTGTGGTTGATAATGTTTGAGAAACAGCAGGGAGGCCAGTATGGCTGAAAAGTAGTGAGTAGGGAAGGGATTTATAGGACCTGAGATTGCTAAGGTAGGCAAATGTCAGATCCTAAGGGCTCTATAGGCTATGGTCCCAGGTGGTGCAGTGGTTAAGAACCCACTTGCCAATGTAGGAGTCGCAGAAAAGGCGAATTCAGTCCATGTGTTGAAAGATCCCCTGGAGAAGGAAATGGCATCCCATTCCAGTATTCTTGCCTGGGAAATCCCATGGACAAGACCCTGGCGGGTTACAGTCCATGGGGCCACGAAGAGTCAGACACAACTGAGCATGCACATACACACAGAATCTTGAATTTTATCATAAGATAAAGTTTGGGGAGAGTTTTAAGCAGGTAGATGACATGATATATGTTTGTAAAGGATAGATTCTTCCTGCTTCATGGAAAATTGACTGTAAAGGGGTGAGAAGAGAAATGGGGGGAGGGGAGCTTATAGGCTACTGAAAGCAGTTCGGGTAAGAGGCGACTGGGTTTTGGTGGTGGAGAGAAGTGGTCAGATTCAGGATATAATCAGATAACCATACTCATCAATATCCTGAGACTGGAACAAAAGAAACTTAGCTCCACTGTTTATGTTTGAGGAAAGATTTTCAAGAAACTTCCCAGCTTATCTCTTCCTACTCCTCATCTGTTTGAACGGTATCTTCTACCCAGATCTAAACCAATTTCCTGGCAACTGGGGTGAAACTAAAGTGTATGGATCAGATGGATAAAAATGTCTGTATGGATCAGATGGATAAAAATGTCCTCTGTGTTACAGAGGGGTCCAGACTCACCTAGAGGACTGGGCCACCTGGAGGAGGGAGAATGAAGAATCTGTGGAGCTCAGTGGGAAATATAAATGCGAGGCCCTTTGTTTAAAACCGGAGAATTTCAAGCTGGACTGCATGACACCAGAGCATTAAACCAAGTAAGTACAGGGCACTTCTAGATATGCGGGACTTGTGACACTGCCAGTCAAGCTAGCTCTGGCTGTTAGCAAAGAAGTGACTTTGGGTGAACAACTAACATTTTTGTCTCACATCGAAATTGTTTTAGGGGAGTAATTGATCAGTACACAATCTTGGTGGCAACATCAAGGCTTTCTTTCAGGTCATTGAGTTCTTGGTTATTGTCCTACTGGCCAGAAGAAATTAATACCTGCTTGATATATCATCCAGCATTGAATTCCTTCTATTTGTATTCCCCTTTCACTGTCATATTGAGGAGAATCCCTTGTCCATAATCTCAGGAACAGTGAACCCATGTTCTATTCCATTTCCTAACTTAATGCTGACTCCAACCCCTCGACCCTTTTGAGGTCTTGCCCTCCTCCTTAGAATCAGATATGTGCTATTGTTTCTCTTTCCCTCCACCTTGGGATTTCTAGCTATCTTTTTGTTTGTATTTGTTTTGGCTGAGCAGCCTTTCTAGTCAAGGCAAGCAGGCTGTTGCCCCAAGGCATGTGAGATCTTAATTCCTTGACCAGGGATCAATCCCATGTTTCCTGCATTGGAAGGTAGATTTTTTTTTTTTTTTTCCTTTTTGCTGACATGACTTTATGCTGCTGCTGCTGCTAAGTCGCTTCAGTCGTATCCGACTCTGTGCAACCCCATAGACGTAAGCCCACCAGGTTCCCCCGTCTCTGGGATTCTCCAGGCAAGAACACTGGAGTGGGTTGCCATTTCCTTCTCCAATGCATGAAAGTGAAAAGTGAAAGTGAAGTTCCTCAGTCGTGTCTGACTCTTAGCGACCCCATGGACTGCAGCCCACCAGGCTCCTCCATCCGTGGGATTTTCCAGGCAAGAGTACTGGAGTGGGGTGTTCCCTTCTCCAGACAACAACAGTGGAATTAGTCATTAACAAAATGCAGATTAAAATACAATGAGATAACACTGCATACCACGAGAGTTACTATTAAACTTTTTAATAATTAAAAGATTGAAAATACCAAATAGTGAGGCTATAGAGCACATGGACCTCATATATTTGTTCAATGATCAATCCCTTTGAAAATTATTTGGCAATTTCTTATAAAATTAAATATATACGTATTCTCAAATTATGCAAGGATAGTCAATAGCTACTTGTTGAGAGTTTAACTAAAGACAGCAGATTCTTAACTACTAGACCACCGGAGAAGTCTTAGCCCTGTTTTGACAATGCTTTGTGAGATCTTGCAGGATATTTACCTTTAAGGATGGACATTGGCCCCCGACATTGTGACCAAGGGTTCCTGTAAGGCTTCTTTTCAGCACTCACAGACCTCTTTCCAGATAATTTTCATTGGGCTTTCCTGGTGGCTCAGAGGTTAAAGCGTCTGCCCGCAATGCGGGAGACCTGGGTTCGATCCCTGGGTCGGGAAGATCCCCTGGAAAAGGAAATGGCAACCCACTCCAGTATATCTTGCCTGGAGAATCCCGTGGGTGGAGGAGCCTGGTGGGCTACGGTCCACGGGGTCGCAAAGAGTCGGACACAACTGAGCGACTTCACTTTCACTTCACTTTATTTTTTTAACTTGGTCACCCCATTAGTAGGATATCATGGCTTCCCCAGTGGCTCAGATAGTAAAGAATCTGCCTGCAATGCAGGAGACCTGGGTTCAATTCCTGGGTCGGGAAGATCCCCTGAAGAAGGGAATGGCAACCCATTCCAGTACTCTTGCCTGGGAAATCCCATGAACAGAAGAGCCTGGCAGGCTATAGTCCATGGGGCCACACAGTGTCAGACATGACTAAGCGACTAACACTTTCATTTTCCTGGACGTACACAATACTCGCCACCTCAGAGAAATTGTTGACACTTGTCACTGAATGTATGACTTTAGAGCTTCCCAGAATCTTAACTATATGGTCGTCACTTGTGGGGTTTCACCATTGATGGGGACAAGGAAAGGACGGAGAAAATATCTCTGAAGGGTCAGTATTGCTACTTTAGAATAAGCAAGTTGTTTTCCAGGGTGGGGGCAGGGGGGAGTATATAACTACCGGCCAGTACATAGAACAAAAGAAATTGCACTTTGCTTTTTTTTTTAAGATTTTTTTTTTTTTTTTAATTTGGACCATTTTTAAAAGGTCTGTACTGAATTTGTTACAGTACTGCTTCTGTTTTACATATTTGCATGGGCGTGGCCGGGGGAAGGTGTTTGGCCACAAGGCACATGGAATCTTACCTCCCCCTCCAGGAATTGAACCTGCATCTCCTGCATTGGAAGGCAAAGTTTTAACCACTGGACCACCAAGAAAGTCCCAAGAAATTGCATTTTAAAAAGACAAAATTTGGTTTTTGGGAAGAAAGAATGTCTTCTCTTTTAGCAGATGAATTTTTTATATCTCTTGAAGGAGAGAACAACCAACTGCTCTGATGATTTAGATATTCACCAGTCAGAATAATCTGGATGTCACTCCCTGAAATCAGCAGCCTTTGATTTTTCTTCTCCCTTGGGTTAGAGTTCCAAGTGAAGGCTGTGGGTTCCCAGGACATTGTTCTTTTAGAATAAGGACAAGCCTGGTAGCTGCCAAGTCAGAGAGACCTCATTCTTGAGGTTTCCGATTGCTAGTGAAATTCAGTGTTCTATGTGATCATTCTTGTGATCACTGAGGAATGAAAATTATCTCAATATGTTCAAAGATATCTGGCAGCTTGTTTTTTCCTGTAATTATCATCATTGGCTAATCAGAAAACAAAATGTTTATAGAATCGTATCTGTATTTTATTATTTAAAATAGTTTTAATTTAAATTTTTTATTTTTTTAATGAACTCTAAATTTTCTTCAGCAAATCAATGATGCCCACCCAACCACTTTTGCTTGGGTTAATTCTTTGCTTGGTCCTAAGTGTAAACCTCTAGTCTCAGCTGTCACTTATGACAAATTAGAGCTTCCAGGCTCACAAACACAGATCTTGCAGGTCACATGTCCCAGAGATGGAGAATGTGATTTCTCCCAAGGGCCAGCTCTGCAGACCCATTATATTATCTCACCCTCTGAGTGAGTCTCCCCTTCCCAGACTTCCTGAGCACCCTTTGACTGCACAGCATCTTTGTCTCTGACCTCTGAACAGGGTCAGTGTTGTAATAGCAGAGAGAAAGCTTTCAGGAATGAACAAATGCTCAGAGAAATCAGGTAGCAGACTGTGTCCAGCACGGTGATCATTTCTGACAATGCTGATAGAGGAACTTCCGCGGCAGCCCATTGATTTCAGTGTCAGGCAGATGAAAAGGAACATATTGATGAGCCTTTGTCGTTGCTTTGCCGAAGGTGTCTTGTCAGATAAAAGACCAATAGAGGAAACCAACTTACGACAGGCCATCACATCAATTTTCTTGGTGCTAAAGGCAAGGGAATGAGCTATGATATTTAAACTAATCGATGCCTGTAAAGACACTCTTAAACTCTTACAATAAATTGTTTTGCTTTGTTAAAAAAAAAAGAGTGGTCTGCACAAAGGATAAAGGAAAATGGGCCACAGACGTTGAAATAAGAGATTTCCATTCACAATGACAATGAAGTTACAACATGTAAAAACATTTTTTAATATTTGCCCATATTGTGAGGCTTCCCCAATGGCTCGGCGGGTAAAGAATCCACGTGCAATGCAGGAGAGAACAGAAGATGTTGTTTCGATCCTTGGGTGGAGAAGATCCCCTGAAGGAGGAAATGGCAACCCACTCTAGTATTCTTGCCTGGAGAATTCCATGGACAGAGCAGCCCAGCAGGCTGCAATCCAGAGGGTCTCAAAGAGTCAGACATGACTGAATGACTAAGTACCTACATGGGCTTATAGTACAGCACAGTAGTGTAAAATACTTTGTAGAATCTTTTTTAACTTCCCAGTATTGGCTCTTAGAACTCACAACTGAGAGCAAAGGCCACTATTCTGCATTCTGAAGTTAGAGATGATAACTTCAGGCTGCAGTGCCAATCATCTTTCTAAAAGGCTTGTTGAAAGGTACCATTTCAGCAGTGTGTGTGTGCTAAGTCACTTCAGTCATGTCTGACTCTTTGTGACTCCATGGACTGTGGCCTTCCAGGCTCCTGTGTCCATGAAATTCTCCAGGCAAGAATACTGGAGTGGGTTGCTTTTCCTCCTCCAGGGGATCTTCCTGACCCAGGGATTGAACCCATGTCTCTTGAGTCTCCCGCCAATGGGGAAGATTCTTGGCAGGTGGATTCTTTACCACTGAGCCACCTGCAAAGCCCTTTCAGTGGAATCAGAGATCAACACTGTTTCTAACTTCTCTCATCCCACTCTCTACTCATGTTGTCTTTGTGTATGTTTAGAAAACTGGAAAAGAGCCAGGAGATAACTTTCAGAGGCCCTGTGATTTCCCTAAAGGAAAGAAGAAGGAACTTGCTGGTTTCTCCTCTGAAACCAAAGGGAGTGGGAGCGAAGATACTTCTTCACAATGTTTGCAGGTGTTAGTGAGAAATAGACACTGTGCCCCACGTGATGTCTCCTAAGTAACAGGGCTTGCTGGCTTGCTGTGGTGTTTGTGGGCTGGTGTACTGGAGAAAGAAATGGCAACCCACTCCAGTATTCTTGCCTGGAGAATCCCAGGGACGGAGGAGCCTGGTGGGCTGTCGTCTATGGGATCGTGCAGAGTCAGACACGACTGAAGCGACTTAGCAGCAGCAGCAGCTGTACTGAGAAAACATGGTAGAATTACAAAGCTGGGTGAAGAAGGATGAATTGGTTCTCTTATTTCAGGGTTCCCATGAATGGGCTGGGAAAGGATGCAGAGGAGAGAGGAGGTGGGCAGAGATGACCATGAACTTGCTGGGGGTAACTGCAGGTTGGGATGCGATATGGTGGTCAGGTGAGGCTCAACTTTTGAAGATGTGTTTAGATTTCTCAAAGTTGAGATCTCAAATAGTCTATCTTGTTATTTTCTTTAGTGAATTTTTTGGAGTTAAGGCCAGTGCTAGCAGGGTCTTGAGACATCTTCCTACCCACTTCTACTTCAATGATCACAACTTGATTAGTGAAACTGACTACAGGAAAGCAATAGGAAGGGACTTCCCTCATGGTCCAGTGGTTACAAATTCACCTTGCAATGCAGCGCATGCAGGTTCGATCCCTGGTTGGGGAACTGGGATCCCATGTGCCACTGAGCAGCTAAGCCCATGCACAGCAACTAGAGAGTCTGTGTACCACAAGAAAATATCCCACTAGATGCAACTAAGACCTGATGCAGCCAAATAAATAAATGTTAGAAAAGCAACAGAAAGTTTTGCACTTCTGAAATATAGCCGCTTACATAAAAGAAGAGTAGTTTGGTCTAACAAAGAAAAGGACAGCCTATTTGCCAGGCACAGGGATGTCAGGAGACAGATCTATCTCCCTCTTCCCTGTGCTAACACCAGAGAAAAAGTACAAGGAGGAAGGGGCACTGCAAGCCACTGGAGACAAAGGCTGAACAGACTTCACGGACTTGAGGGGGAAAGCCTCCATTCTAGCCAAAGACTGGGCTGGACCACGTGTGAATCACTGAGGATGCCAGCAATGCCACAAAACTGCCTGAGAGATTGTCAGAAGGAAGAGAGTTGGCCGCACCACTGATAGAAATGACCGGGAAACGAAAATTTCCCTTCTTCAAACTCAGGGACTTCAGACCTCAAATAAACGATTAGGTTATCTTCTTTAGTGAATGTTTAAGCTGAGTAACTACAGGCTTATTTTTAACAGGACAAGGAGATTTCATGTGCATCCTCCACAAGGAAACGATCCTAGATGCATGATGGCAGCAGTGTAAATTCATGCCTTGATGTAGGGAGGACTGGGGTGTCCTAGCTCAGGGTCAGCTTGCTTCTGCTGAACTCACATCTGACTGCTGACCCAAGAGAACTCGGGTCAAAGCGGACGAAGTGGCTCAAGCTGCTAACCGCAGATCTGTGAATGAAATAGTTTGTGTTTATGCCAAAAACTTTAAGGGTAGTTTGTGATGCAGGTAAAGCTATCAGATACATTATTATTTTTAAAAATTTATTATTTATTCATGTATTTTTGGCTTCACTGGGTCTTTTTTGCTGCGCATGGGCTTTTTCTAGCTGCAAGTAGTGGGGGATACGGTGCTTGGTCTTCTCTTACTGCCGAGCATGGGCTCTAGGTGCATGGGCTTCAGTAGCTGAGGCACATGGGCTTAGTTGCCCCCCGGCATTTGGGATCTGAGTTTTCCTGAATAGGGATCAAACTTGTGTCCCCTGCACTGGCAAGCAGATTTTTAATCACTGGATTGCCAGAGAAGCCCGATACATTATTATTTGATGTTTGAAAATCATAAAGCACCCAAATCATCCCATAGTCCTATCTCCCTAAAATAGCTCAGCACTTAAGCCTTAGTCTGCTACGTACCCTTGGCCTAAAATTCCCGTTGGGGGTGCTCCTCTTACAGTTTCTGAGATGACATAGATATTCTGACCGAATGACACTTTTTCTAGCATGCGTGCCCAGACGGTGTGTGTGTGCATGAATGCATTCTCAGCTGTGTCTGGCTCTTTGAGACCCCCTTGAAGCTGTAGCCTGCTAGACTCCTCTGTCCGTGGGATTTCCCATGTAAGAATATCAGAGCAGGTTGCCATTTCCTCCTCCAGGGGATCTTCCTGACTCAGGTATTGAACCCATGTCTTCTGTATCTCCTGCATTGGCAGGTGGATTCTTTACCACTGCGCCCCCTGGGAAGCCTCAGACATTCAGAATTCCTTTTTAAGACACTGGTATCATTCAGCAATTGCTTGTGTTGGGTACCTTCCACACCAGTGCTTCAACTTCATGGGGATTTCATCCAATTTTCACCGCTTAGCCATGTCCTTGGTCAGATCAGAGGCTTGGTTTGCTCAAAGTGGTGCTTATGGTGGCAGCCGAATTGGCAGAAGCAGAGAACACCTTCGCTCACGTTGGTGGCCACTGACATTAAATTCACCCTGAAAAATGTTGTCCTCTGTGATTCTTTCCAATCTCATTTTATGGGGAAAAATATAAATTGTTTCTTGTTTTAAAGGATCATCAATTTCTTATTCCCCCACTCCCACCATGATATACTTTTATGTTTCAAAATTCTTTTTTTCCAACTGGCCGGTTCCTTAATGGCAGGTCATCAACTCAGGCCAAGATAAGAGATCTGCTTGGCTTGATCCAGGAAAGGACTATAGACCCAGGGAGGAGTCAGGAGATTCCTTTTCCTCTTGGCTCCATCACTGATTTGTGGAGTTGGCAGTGGCACCCCACTCCAGTACTCTTGCCTGGAGAATCCCATGGATGGAGGAGCCTGGTGGGCTGCAGTCCATGGGGTCGCTGGGAGTCGGACACGACTGAGCGACTTCACTGTCACTTTTCACTTTCATGCATTGGAGAAGGAAATGGCAACCCACTCCAGTGTTCTTGCCTTGAGAATCTCAGGGACAGGGGAGCCTGGTGGGCTGCCGTCTATGGGTCGCACAGAGTTGGACACGACTGAAGCGACTTAGCAGCAGCAGCAGCAGCAGAACAAATCACTTCAGTCCACTGTGCTTTATTTCCCTCCAACTTTAAAGTGAATAAAATGTATCTTAACTGGCTTAGTGTGTGGTAATGAGGATGATACAGACAGAAACCATCTGCCCCCAGGCAGACAGGGCAGAAGGTGTGGGCACATGAACTTGGGGGGTAGATGGAGCTCCAGGCATCCTGTGGATCCAGGAGGAGGTGAACTCACACGCAGAAAATCAGCTATTGTCACATCTTGTCTCCTTCCTCTCTCTTTTCTTCCCACTCAAAACAACACTGTCGTAGGTTGCACTAAATAGAAATCACATTCATAGATGGCCAACCTGGCTCCTTGAATATAAAGGTACCAATTTCAACAAGCAAACAAAAGCATTTAAAGGCTGAGGAAACAAATTGACAAAGTAAACATAAATACACTGCATAAGAATTATTGTCTTTATCAGGACAATATAATATTCTCATTAGAGTATTTACAAAACAAAAGTAATTTCTGTTAAATAATTAGCAAGATGAAAAATAAAATTGTGATTGTAAAAATCAATAAATCCCAAAGAGTGAATATTTATATGTATAGTTCCACTCAGGTCAAACGAAATGAATAAAATATGCAACCCAGGCATGTCAAAGTTCAGAGAGAAAGCGACGTTGAACTCCAGATTCTAAACATGGCCAAACTACAGTGAATAGATGGGGTAGAAATGAAATAAAAGGTCTATAAGAATGCACAAATAAAGAGAATAGGAATGAGGTCCTTAGAGGCCCAGAGACTTTAACACATATTTGAAAGATTGAAAGCAGGCAGGATAGTGGTTGTTGGTGCAGCAGGGCAGAGAAAGCCGGAGCCTAGAGCATGGACAGAGATTTATCCTCCAAGGGAGTTGCTTGTTCCAAATCTAAGGTGCCCAAACATTAATGCCAGTGGGCATCATGGTTGCCAAAACACAGATTGCTAGACCCCCATCCCACAGTTTCTGACTCAGTGAGTCTGAGGTAGAGCCTGATAATTTGCATTCCTGATAAGTTCTCAAGTGGTGCTGCTGTTGCAGGTATGAGAACCACGTTGGGGAACTCTGGATAATAGTCTTGGGTAGTTTTAGGACATTGAATCATCAGGTGTAGTAGAGGGCAAGCCTGAGATATGGGTAGTTAGCAAAAGTCTGTGTACAGAAGAGTTAATTGTCCGATCAGCTCTTCAAGCATATTCAGAATGCTAAATAATCAGGAATTGCCTCAAACAAGAAATCCAGATTTTTTTGACTGAAGCTTGAGTGAAAAGGCCTGGTGATAACTAGTCTGTATTGTTTGATTTTCCTACAGTGATAATGTATACACACTGTGTTAGTCACTCAGTCATGTCTGACTCTTCACAACCCCATGGACTGTAGCCCGCCAGGCTCCTCTGTCCATGGGATTCTCCAGGCAGGGATACTGGAGTGGGTTGCCATGCCTGCCTCCAGGGGATCTTCCCAACCCAAGGACTGAACCGGGGACTCCCGCATTACAGGCAGATTCTTTACCATCTGAGCCACCCGGGGAAACCCCATATTCATGTAGGATTTGTGCAATTAAAAACCAGGTATGCATACTATACAGGGGTGGGATTTTACCCCAGTCTCCATCTTTATCCTGAAAGATCAAGGAACACGCTAAAAGAGCCTTGGTCCTTGAGAAAGAGGTTTTCACAATATATGTTTTTTTGGTATCTCTAGATAAATTGAAAAAGGAAAAGACATCTTCACCCACATATGGAAGGGTACATTTCTCAGTTCTGTCAGGAATCAGATTAGGGCATGTACATACACGAATGATGAACCTCTTAATATCTGTTTATAATGAAAACTTCTGCTAGTAAGGACTTGAGTAATTTAACGCTCTATTTATAACTGTTTGTAATGTGTCTCAGAGCCCAGATTTTCTCACTAAAGTTGCATTATTTAGGGCTAGACAAGAAAGCTACAATTCATGAGACAATAATCATTTTCTCACTAAAAAATGAATGAGCACTAATATACATGAATGTGGGCTTATTATTTTAAACAGCTCAAGTCAAATCGTCACACCTTCAAATGATATTTTTGCTTCTAAAAATCCTCAGAGTTAACAAATGGTACTTTAAAAATGTGATTATCCAAATTCTGATCCACTCTAAACTGTATCCATCTTTCCTTGTGTGAATTCCAGTTTTTAGTAGGAGTGTCAATGGAAACCAAATGTATATTTTCAAATAGATTCTAGGAAAAGCATTTTGCCTCTCTGTAGTATGGAACCCTACTAGACCATGTTCACTGGTACCCAAGCTGACGTCCAACAGAGCTATTTTCCTTCCGTGGGAGGCACCTTGCAAAGCAGCTCTTTCCAAGAAGTTATGACGAAATCAGTTTGCACCCCAGATGTTTATGCTTTTCCCATATAACTTCATTCTGTTAGCCCATCAGCAGCAGTGTAATGAAAAATGGATGCCAAAATACCATGTTGCCAAAATATCATAATTGACATAGCAAAAGTCTAGTCTTAGCTGCCTCACTTGGCTGGATGACTCCAAAGAATCAAAGGCTATTGGTGATCTGACTTGGTATGTGCTCTAAGGAGGGAAGAAGGGTCCTTAGGAGCTGAATGCTTTGACAGAGTACAAAAGAGAGAAAACGAAATAGTCTGTTTAAAAAAAAAAAAAAAAGAAGAGGAGAGGGAATAGGAGAGGGATTTCGTATGCCCTCTACCCCCAAAGTCTCAGAGACAATTTAATTATCATAAGTATTTCTGTCTTTTTTTCAACCTGTGTGGACTTTTACATTGAAATCAGATTACTAATACTAAAATGAGAAATAGAGAATAGCTACTACTCTCCAGACTCCATTCAAAACTTGAAGGTATTCCTTCCCTTTAATTCTCATAACTCTTGAGATGAGTATTGTAAATCCTCATTTGACATATGATGATCCTGAGGGACAGAGAGGTGAACTAGCTTGCCTAGAGTGAGGTCGCTATTAACAGTGGGAGTGGAACTCAGTTCCCAGTCAGGAACTCAGTCCCCAGTCAGTCGGACTCTGTCGCCCATGACTTGAATGCAGAGCTAGTGGAAAGCAGTCAATAGGATGCAAATGTTATACAAGTGAAAAACACTTTTAATCAATCACCTTGATATTTCGTGTGATACAAACTCACTTCTTGTGGATAAATTGAATTTTACCAGATGCAGGATGATTGATCATTTCTTATTGAAACAAGATGCCCTCATTTTTTCTCTTCCTGGGTCTGATTTGATAAGAAATCATTTGTAGAGGCATTGAAATCCAATGCTATCTCATACCATCTAGGCTGTCCAAACCTCTGAAGCAAATACAGATCTTTATCATGTCTAGGGTTTCTTCGTTTTTACGAAGGAGAAACTAAGACGTTTGTTTAAATGGAAATAAGATATTGAGTAAGCTATATACCAGAACCAGATTCATTTCCAAGAGCTCTGAAGGATTTTGCTTGATATCAGCTTCTATTTTTTTCCCTTAAAAAGATGTTATAGGCCAGTGGGCATTGTGCCTGAAAAAAAAAAATACTTAAATAATAAAGAGATGAATGAATGTCCAAATTGTTTGGACAACAGCATAATTCCCAACTTTAGAAATTTCAGAGATAAAATGTTTTTAAGGGTAAAAAATATGATAAAATTTAAATGGATTAGTAACCAATTTCCTCTCATACAGTTCATGAGGTTCTCACGACGAGTATACTGGGGTGCTTTGCCATTCCCTCCTCTAGTGGATCACATTTTCTCAGAACTCTCCACTATGACCTGTCTGTCTTGGGTGCCCCCACACGGCATGGCTTGTAGCTTCATTGAGTTATGCAAGCCCCTTTACCATGACCAGGCAGTGATCCATGAAGGGGAGAGAGTGAGGGATGGAGTCCTGGCCTGCTGCACTCCATGGGGACACACAGAGTTGGACACAACTGGGCGGCTAAACAACAACAACCAATTTTCATTTTACTTGCCCTTCTTGCTTTTTTTCTCTTGAAAATTTTTTACTCTTTAGGTGAAAATTCTCTCATACTTACCAACTCTGTAGAAAATGCTCCCTCGCTAATTCTATAGACCAGCTCCTCTGTACCTTCCCAGGTGCTGCTGTCTTGTTGGGATTGATATCATTTCTCATGGTCCTGGGTAGGTAGCCTCAAAGAGTTAGTGTAGTTCCTGAACCCTTCATTTCACTGGCAGGCAGTGGTGAGACCCGAACATATTCACTGTGAAATTGCTTCAAGGGAAAGTGTATTTATTTAGCATATGATCCAGCAACCCACCTTCTGGGAACATATCCAAGAGAAGCATAAACAATACTTTGTAAAGAAATCTGAACCCCCACATTCATAACAGCATCATTTATAATCACCAAGACATAGAAACAATCTTAATAAATAAATTAAAAGTGTAATATATATGTTATATAATTCCCCAAAAAGAAGAAATGCAAAACGGCAAAATGGTTGTCTAAGAAGGCTTCACAAATAGCTGAGAAAAGAAGAGAAGTGAAAAGTAAAGGAGAAAAGGAAAGATATATCTATCTGAGTGCAGAGAGTTCCAAAGAATAGCAAGGAGAGATAAGAGAGCCTTCTTAAGTGATCAATACAAAGAAATACAAGAAAACAATAAAATGGGAAAGACTACAGACCTCTTCAAGAAAATTAGAGCTACCAAGGGAACATTACACGCAAAGATGGCACAAGGAAGGACAGAGATGTTAAGGACCTAACAGAAGCAGAAGATATTAAGAAGAGGTGGCAAGAATACACAGAAGAACTGTACAAAAAGATCTTCATGACCCAGATAACCACCATGGTGTGATCACTCACCTAGAGACAGACATCCTGGAATGCAAACTCAAGTAGGCCTTAGGAAGCATCACTATGAACAAAGCTAGTGGAGGTGATGGATTTCCAGCTGAGCTATTTCAAATCCTAAAAGAAGATGCTGTGAAAGCGCTGCACTCAATATGTCAGCAAATTTGGAAAACTCAGCAGTGGCCACAGGACTGGAAAAAGTCAGCTTTCATTCCAATCTCAAAGAAAGGCAATGCCAAAGAATGCTCAAACTACTGCACAATTGCACTCATCTCACACACTAGCAAAGTAATGCTCAAAATTCTTCAAGCCAGGCTTCAGCAGTACATGAAAGGAGAACTTCCAGATGTCCAAGCTGGATTTAGAAAAGGCAGAGGAACCAGAGATCAAATTGCCAACGTTCATTGGAGCATAGAAAAAGCAAGAGAATTCCAAAAAAGCATCTACTTCTGCTTCATTGACTATGCTAAAGCCTTTGACTATGTGGATCACAAAAAAATGTGGAAAAGTCTTAAAGAGATGGGAATACCAGACCACCTTACCTGCCTCCTGAGAAATCCATATGCAGGTCAAGAAGCAACATTTAGAACTGGACATGGAACAACAGACTTCTTCCAAATTGGGAAAGGAGTACATCAAGGTTGTATATTGTCACCTTACTTATTTAACTTGTATGCAGAATACATCATGCAAAATGCTGGGCTGGATGAAACACAAGCTGGAATCAAGATTACAGGAAGAAATATCAATAACCTCAGTTATGCAGATGACACCACTTTTATAGCAGAAAATGAAGAGGAACTAAAGAACCTCTGAAAAGGTGAAACAGGAGAGTGTAAAAGCTGGCTTGAAACTCAACATTCAAAAAACAAAGATCATGGCATCCAGTCTCATCACTTCATGGCAAATAGATGTGGAAACAATGGAAACAGTGACAGACTTTATTTTCTTAGGCTCCAAAATCACTGAAGATGGTGACTGCAATCATGAAATTAAAAGATGCTTGCTCCTTGGAAGAAAAGCTATGACAAACCTAGACAGCATATTCAAAAGCAGAAACATTACTTTGCCAACAAAGGACCATCTAGTCAAAGCTATGTTTTTTCCAGAAGTCATGTATGGATATGAGTTGGACCATAAAGAAAATGAGCACTGAAGAATTGATGCCTTTGAACTGTGGTATTGGAGAAGACTCTTGAGCATCCCTTGGACTGCAAAGAGATCTAACCAGTCAATCCTAAAGGAAATCAGTCCTGAATATTCACTGGAAAGACTGATGCTAAAGCTGAAGCTCCAATAATTTGGCCACCTGATGGAAAGAACTTATCCATTGGAAAAGATGCTGATGCTGGGAAAGATTGAAGGCAGGAGGAGAAAGGGACAACAGAGGATGAGATGGTTGGATGGCATCACTGACTCGATGGATGTGAGTTTGAGCAAGCCCTGGGAAGCCTGTTGTGCTGCAGTCTATGGGGTAGCAAAATGTCAGATATGACTGAGCGACTGACCTGAACTGGATTCAGTCATAAAAATGAGGGAATTCTACCATAGTGACAACATGGATGAACCTTGAAGTAAGTTTTTATGAAAGTGAAAGTTTCTCAGTTGTGTCCAACTCTTTGCGATCCCATGGACTATACAGTTCATGGAATTCTCCAGGCCAGAATACTGGAGTGGGTAGCCATTCCCTTCTCCAGGAGATCTTCCCAACCCCATATCAAACCCAGGTCTCTCGCATTGCAGGCAAATTCTTTACCAGCTGAGCCACCAGGAAAGCCCAAAAAAGGGGACACTGTGGCTGCATGGGTCAGGAAGATGTTATACTAAATGAAATAGTCCGACATCGGACAAAAAATATTGCATGATCTCCCTTATACATGGACTCAAAACCAAACAGACAAACAAAAATCCAAACCATCATAGAAAAATCAGATTTGTGGTTATGGGGTATGGATGAGGGAAAGTTGGAGGAAGGTGGTCAAAAGGTACAAACTTGCTGTTAAAAGATAAGTATGTAGTAGGGGTGTAATGTGCAATTATATATATATATTTTATGATATATAGGAAAATTGTTGAGAGTAAATCCTAAAAGTTCTCATCACAAGGAGATTTTTATTCTTTTATTTTTATTTTATGTTAACTAAATCCATTGTGGTAATCATTTTGCAATATATGTGAGATTAAACCATCATACTGTACACCTTCAACGTCAAAGATTTTTTAAAATTGTGTTAAAAATTTGTGTGAAAATTAAATTAATTAATGTTCAGTTCAGTTCAGTCACTCAGTCGTGTCTGACTCCTTGCGACCCCATGAACCGCAGCACGCCAGGCCTCCAGGATCTTATTTCATGTGACATGTAAGACTATCACCAGGATACCTCAGTCCGGTGCTCTGTGAAGACCTAGAGGGATGGGCTGAGGGGTTGAGAGGGAGGTTCAAGACGGAGGGGATACAAGTATACTTACGACTGATTCACATTTTTGCACAACAGAAACCAACACAACATTGTAAAGCAATTATCCTCCAATTAAAAAAAAAATTTAAAGAAGACTCTCACCCCAGAATACCCAATTTCACCTGTTTACTGACCAAATTCTCAGCTGCATGACAAACCTCCTCCCTCCTTTGCAGACTTTTCGAATTTTACATTTCCAAAATTTAAATAGCCATGTTTCCTCATTACATAAAGATGGTTCTTTTCTAAAGAAAAAAATCTCAACACTGTGTCACAATCACATTTTGTGTGCTTTATGCACAATTTTGCATACCTTAAAAGATATACCTTTTGTGTACCTTAGTGGTACACATATTTGTTGAATTAAAGTATTTGCTAAAGTTAAAAGGTTTTCTACCTAAAACTTGTAAATAATGGTGCTGCCCATAGCTACATGGGATTGGGGATGATGTTCAGAGATTTGTCAGAGATATAAATAACATACTTTCTGGCTAAGGGACACAAGAGCTCAATTTTTTCATTTTTTTTCCTTCAATTGTTCAAACTTATTTTTTTGTCACTCATAACTCAAAAACAGTTTAATGGAAAAACTTCAAGTGTTATAAATATATTAGTCCTTGATGAGAACTCGAATGTAAGAATAATTTTACCAACACGGAATTTAAAGTTTTTTTATTTATTGAAGGTTAATTTTTCTTTTCAAGAGAGAGCCCCATGAAGTCCCTATGGATAAAATCATTTCCACCAGGCATCTGGCGATATTTTCACTAATCTAAGGTTTCATTTTGAAAAAGTAAAATGCCCAGTCCTTTTTTTGAAAGGACAAACTCTTCACCATAAAACAGTTTCCTGTGGGTCAAAGCTTGTCATATTTACTTCTGTAGAGTGGCAGGTTATCCCACAGGTTCTATTTTCATTTGCTCCATATAATTCTGCTGCACCTTTGCTTGCAGATCTTTCTAGTGGAAGTCAGCAGAATACCTCTGTCTGGAGAAATGTGTGTTGACCAAAGAGAAAGATTGGGTCAAGTGAGAACCATGCTGGCTACCAGCATCAGCTCCCTAGATAACCTCAAAGCAAGGCCAGGCCCTATTCAGGAAGCAGATGTATTTTTCCTCAACTCTCCCATTCAGGTTAGTCCTCTCCAACTCTGAGCAGGGAAGGTCAGGCTTTCCCCCCACCCCCAGCCAAGAATGCCTGAGCCACACGCCCTGTGAATGAATGCGGTCTACCGCTTTTCCAATGCTTTCTCCAAAGAAGTGTAGGGTCTAATGGAGACTCTTGGACAGCAAGTAGGAAGGAAATTTGAAGTCACAGCTTTCAGGACAAGTGCTTTCTCTTCCCACATACGCTGTGGATTGCTTAATGCTCACAAGAAGCCCATGGCCATAAAATTCTTTCCAGAAAGTCCCTACAAGGAAACAGAATAAACCACAATCTGCCCATTATGGAAGGCTAGTAGCCTGCATTATCCTGCAGGAATGAAGGGCCTTTGGCTCCAGAAAGTCTCCGTTGTTTTTTTTTTTTTTCCAACTTGATTTGTAGTACTGCTGACCCCTTATCCGTAGGAAGCAGGAGATAATAATAAACAGGTAAAAGCTATCGTTAAGGCTAACCTTGCTCACTGATGATGTTTCCTCTACATTCCTCTTATTAAATGCTTTTAAAGCTGGCCACCAAGTAGGTTTCGAATGCATTAAAACTCCTGCTGAAAGGATCAGCCTAACATGATATGGAAAAACAATAAAAAGCCATGAAATACTGCTTTGGGTTTATTGGCTCAGGTATGGAATAAACATCATCTTTGAGGTTCATGCTGCCATTATAATCTCTTCTTGTGGTAAGTAGTTCTTACCACAGTCAATGCAACTGGCAGACAAGATGTGTACTCTTCAGCTACACAACCAACAAAAGGATTTTTTTTCCTTCCCAGGAAAGCACACTTTCCCATATACTGTTGTAATGATACACAGGCCTTCATCACCTGGGATGCCCTGTTTTGTCCGGACTATCTTAGTGACCATTTCTATTAGCATCAGTTAATCCTCAACCCTGTCTTGTGTTCCTATTTGTGTTCTTCCAGAGGGTGAATTGATGCTATAGAGCCTCTACTAGTACATCATGGGAAAGGATTCCAAATAGATTCGGTGACATGTGCTGCTGGCACGGGTTGTGAATTGGTGGACCGTTCACTCCTAGCATTTTTGCACCCTGAATTCACGTGATCAGGAAGTCACCAAAAGTTGGTGGAAACAAACAAGCAACTGGTTATTGACAGCACAGCCGTAATAGTCTTGAAGCTCCAGTTGGGGAATTAGACTGGATTGGAAGAACAGCGGAGCTGACTCGGTCAAAGAGCAATGAACCTTGAAACAGTTTTAAAAGCAAACAGATGAAGAGAATGAAGAATTCACCGGGAGATACACAGCCTAAAGGCAGACACAAGAGGGGTCTTAGCTGTACCAACAGGAAGTATGAACTACTGCCAAAGGAGGAGGAAATTCAAACTGGCTGTGGACACTTTTTGGGGGTGGGGGGAGGCAGTCAGAAGATACAATATTCTACAATGTATATTTGGGGACTTCCTTGGGAGTCCAGTGGTTAAGAGGCCATATTCCCAATGATGCAGGGTGCATGGGTTCATCCCTGTTCAGGGAACTAAGATTCCAAGTATCAAAATAAAATAAATTTAAAAAAAGAATAAAATATATATTTCAGCTAACAAGGCATGAAGTTGGGTAAACAGATGAATAGGATGAATGAATAAGGTCCTACTCAGTGGCTCAGTGGTAAAGAATCTGCCTGCCAATGCAGGAGCTGCAGATGCGGGTTCAGTTCCTGGGTCCGGAAGAGCCCCTGAAGAAGGAAATAGCAACCCACTCCAGTATTCTTGCCTGGAAAATCCTGTGGGCAGAGGAGCCCGGCAGGCTACAGTCCATGGGGTTGCGAAGAGACACGACTTAGCAACTAAATAGCAACAATATATATTTCAGCTGACGAGGCATGAAATTGGGTAAATAAGAACATTATTCAGTTTTGTAAAATAGTAACAAAAATTAGAAATTTCCAAAACGAACTCAGATTTCCAATCCACTTCCCATCACAAGCCCTATGCCTTTTTGTGTTGCTCCTTGAGCCCATTTTGAACATAGATGACTTATTTCTTCTCTTTGAAATTTTTAAAAATACATTGTAGATTTCAGTTTGCAGATATACATTTTTAGAAGTTTTATGCATATTTGTGGTTTAGTCTATTGTGGTTCTAGTGTTGCAATAAAAACAAAATCATTGACACAAAATTGTGTCATTAGAGAATAGAAGGGAATTGTTTTATATAGTAGTAGAAAGAAAAAGAGGGGACAAAGGGTGAGGTGGTTCAATGGACATGAATTTGAGCAGACTCTGGGAGATAGGGAGGACAGAGGAGCCTGGCATGCTGCAGTTCAGTTCAGTCGCTCAGTCGTGTCTGACTCTTTTCGACCCCATGAATCACAGCACGCCAGGCCTCCCTCTCCATCACCAACTCCCAGAGTTCACTCAGACTCACATCCATCAAGTCAGTGATGCCATCCAGCCATCTCATCCTCTGTCATTCCCTTCTCCTCTTGCCCCCAATCCCTCCCAGCATCAGAGTCTTCTCCAATGAGTCAACTCTTCGCATGAGGTGGCCAAAATACTGGAGTTTCAGCTTTAGCATCATTCCTTCCAAAGAAATCCCAGGGCTGATCTCCTTCAGAATGGACTGGTTGGATCTCCTTGCAGTCCAAGGGACTCTCAAGAGTCTTCTCCAACACCACAGTTCAAAAGCATCAGTTCTTCGGCGCTCAGCTTTCTTCACAGTCCAACTCTCACATCCATACATGACCACTGGAAAAACCATAGCCTTGACTAGACGGACCTTTGTTGGCAAAGTAATGTCTCTGCTTTTGAATATGCTATCTAGGTTGGTCATAACTTTCCTTCCAGGGAGTAAGCGTCTTTTAATTTCATGGCTGCAGTCACCATCTGCAACGATTTTGGAGCCAAAAAAATGCAGTCTGACACTGTTTCCACTGTTTTCCCATCTATTTCCCATGAAGTGATGGGACCAGATGTCATGATCTTCATTTTCTGAATGTTGAGCTTTAAGCCAACGTTTTCACTCTCTACTTTCACTTTCATTAAGAGGCTTTTTAGTTCCTCTTCATTTTCTGCCATAAGAGTGGTGTCATCTGCATATCTGAGGTTGTTGATATTTCTCCTGGCAATTTTGATTCCAGCTTGTGCTTCTTCCAGCCCAGTGTTTCTCATGATGTACTCTGCATATAAGTTAAATAAGCAGGGTGACAATATACAGCCTTGATGGACTCCTTTTCCTATTTGGAACCAGTCTGTTGTTCATGGGGTCGCAAAGAACTGGACAGGACTTTGAGACTGAACCACAAGATAAATGATGATACAATCCCTCTCCTTTTCTAATGCACAAATGGAAGCAAGCTGGTGACTTGGGCTTTTTTTATGTGATGAGTTTCTCATCCTACTTTTTTCTTCTTTCAAAATAAAACTTAGGAAACACCTCTCTGAGAAACTAGGCAAAGCTGGGAAACTGTATCTACTTTCTCATTTCTGTCTTTATCATATATTTTTTGTTTTAAATGCTTACTGGTTCAACAGGAATTGAAGTGAAGGTCACTATGAATTAGATTTGTCATGATTCCTAGTAGTCTTTGAACTTAAACTTTCTGGTTCAGCTTCACTCTATTATTAAAACTGAAATTGGCTTATAATTATTTTTTATACTCTTCTGATTTTAATTTAAACTTACATTAATCTTAAATTACTGAGATGTTTTTTCTCTGTTGTTTTAAGCTTGATGTAAATTGCCAATTGAATTACTCGGCCTTGACATTTTGATATTGTTCTTTGTGTTTGTGTGCGTTGGAATTTATGTTAATAGTTTTATCTACTGATTCAATTTCTTAGTGATCATTAGTTATTTTAAGGATGTGTGTCTTTCTCTTTAAGTTAGTTTTGGTAAGTTATATTTTCCAAGAGGACAATTTCCTTGTCTAAGTTTTCAATTTTTTTAGCTTAAATTTATTTACAGACTATTTCTTCTTTCTGCCCTCTTGAATGAGGATAGATGCTATATTAGTTGGGATTCTTTTGTTAATAAATAATCAAAATATGACTCCAGCACTTTTATGTTATTTCATGAAAGAGGGAAAGGTACTGATTCCCAAGGCTGATGTTCAGATGTGATTGGACCCAGTTGCTCAAAAGGGCTTCCCTGGTAGCTCAGTGGTAAAGATCCTGTCTGCTAATGTAGGAGACATAAGAGATGCAGGTTTGAACTCTGGGTTGGAAGGATCCCCTGGAGGAGGGCATGGCAACCCACCCCAGTATTCTTGCCTGTAGAATCCCCATGGATAGAGGAGCCTGGTGGGCTACAGTCCATAGGGTTGCAAACAGTCAGACACAACTGAGCACACGCAACAGTGCTCAAAAACTGTCATCAAGTATCAGATGTCATTTTCAAAAAAAATCTCTTTATTCTGCTCTTCTGTATAGGCTTCATTCTACTTACTACCCTTAATGGGAAAGAAATGTCCACCCCTAGCTCCAGGCTTATATCCTAAACACTTATCTACTCCAGAAATACAAGAAGGATACTCCTTTCCCCAACTTTTTCACTGAAATACCTCACATGTGAATCACTTTACTACTGATAAAGTCATCTGTCTATCCCTAGAGGATGTGCATCTTTGATTGATGAACCCTAGGGAGGTATGGTATGCTGTGCTGCTCTCAGTGGGAGGAAGAAGGTATACTGATCAGGTTAAAGAAATGGATATGCAGTGTATGTGCTCAGCAGCCAGCACCTTTCTCCATCATCAACATGAATTGCCTTGCTGCTGCTGCTAAGTTGCTTCAGTCGTGTCCGACTCTGTGCGACCCCATGGACTGCAGCCTACCAGGCTTCTCTGTCCATGGGATTCTCCAGGCAAGAATACTGGAGTGGGTTGCCATTTCCTTCTCCAATGCATGAAAGTGGAAAGTGAAAGTGAAGTCGCTCAGTCATGTCTGACTCTTAGCAACCCCATGGACTGCAGCCTACCAGGCTCCTTTGTCCATGGGATTTTCCGGGCAACAGTACTGGAGTGGGGTGCCATTGCCTTCAGCGATGCTTACAAAAGTGTAAGGCTTCCTGGAACTGCATGTTGGGTACAGAAGAGTATATGGGTAGTAGATGCTAGAATTTACTCCACTGAATTAACTTCTTTATCAAAAAAGTTAACAGTGAGCTCATACAATGAAGATGGTCCTAGGTACAGTGGGAGTTGGAATTGCTGCTTTGGTAAATGAGAGAAGTTGATGGAAGACATGTGAAAAATTTACAAGTGGGGTTACAGATGGAGTTAAGAGTGGAAACCGTACATTTAGAGTTATTTCAACTTAATGTTGTTTGAGATGTTTCTCAAGCTCTGAGTGAAGAAAATAATGTTAAAATTGGATCATGTTGAGATTCTTATGGGGCTTCCCATGTGGCACAGAGGTAAGAATCTGACTGCCAAGGCAAGAGATTCAAGAGACATGGGTTCAATTCCTGGGTCAGGAAGATCCTCAGAAGGAGGAAATGGCACCCTATTCCAGTATTCTCTCCAAAAAATATCCCATGGATAAGATATCTTTTCCATTTCTTTGAATTTTGTTCAATTTTCTTCATTAATATTTTATAGTTTTTAGAGTATAGGTCTTTCCTTGGTAGAGTTCATTCCTATTTTATTTTTTGATGAGATTTTAAACAAGATTTTTTTTACTTTCTATTTCTGGTAGTTCATTATTAATATATAGAAAAGCAACAAATTTCTGTATATTAATTTTGAATTCTACAACTTTGCTGAATTTATTTCCTAGTTCTAATGGCTTTTAGGTGGCAACTATAGGGTTTTCTATAGAAAATATCACATCATCTGCAAACAGTGACAGTTTCCCCCTCCAATTTGGATGCCTTTTCTTTCTTTTTCTTGTGTGATTGCTGTGGCTAGGACTTTCAACAGAATAGAAGTGTTGAGAGTGGGCATCCTTGTCTTGTTCGCAAATATAGGGAAAAGGCTTTCAGCTTTTCACAGTTGAGTATGATCTTACCTATGAGTTTGTCATAAATGGTTTTTATTATGTTGTGATTTGTTTCTTCTGACTGCAAGGAGATACAACCAGTCCATTCTAAAGAAGATCAATCCTGGATGTTCATTGGAAGGACTGATGCTGAAGCTGAAACTCCAGTACTTTGGCCACCTCATGTAAAGAGTTGACTCATTGGAAAAGACTCTGATGCTGGGAGGGATTGAGGGTAGGAGGAGAAGGGGATGACAGAGGATGAGATGGCTGGATGGCATCACCAACTTGATGGACGTGAGTTTGAGTGAACTCTGGGAGTTGGTGATGGACAGGGAGGCCTGCCATGCTGTGATTCATAGGGTTGCAAAGAGACAGGACTGAGCGACTAAACTGAAATGAAATGAACTGTTACTCATATTGATGACCATTTTTACCATGAATGGATGTTGAATTTCGTCAAATGCATTTCTGCATTTATTGGGATGATCATGTGATTTTTATAGTTCCTTTTTATAATGTGATGTATTGTGTTGATTGATGTGCAAATACGGAACCACCCTTGTGTCCCTGGAATAAATCCAACTTGATCATGGTGTATAATCTCTTTTATATATTGTTGGATCGTGTTTGCTAATATTTTGTTGAAGTTTTATGCATCAATATTCATTAAAGATATTGGCCTATAGTTTTCTTTTTCTGTGTGATATCTTTGTCTGGGTTTGGTATTAGGGTAACTGTGGCCTTGTAGCGTGCATTTGGGGGTGTCTGTCCTACCCTCTTCAATTTTTTGGAATAGTTTGAGAACAGTAGGTAGTAGCCTTTTTTTCTATAAATTTGTAGATCTCCCATGTGAAATCATCCAGTCCTAGACTTCTGTTTGCTATGAGTTTTCCCTTCATTATTACAAATTCAGTTTCACTACTAGCGATCAGTCTGTTCAAATTGTTTGTTTCTTCTTGATTTAGTCTCAGAAGGTTGTATGTTTTTATAAATTTGTCAATGGCTTTTTGGTTGTCCAGTTTGTTGGCATAAAATGTTTCATAATATTCTCTTATGATATTTCATATTCCAGTGGAATGGCTGTTATTTCTCTTCTTTCATTTCTAATTGTTTATTTGGGTCCTCTCTTTGGTGAGCCTGGCTAAAGATTAATCAATTTATCTGCAAAAAACCTGCTTTAGTTTCATTGATTTTTTTTCTACTTTTTTGGTCTTTGTTTATTTATTTCCTTTCTGATCTTTATTATTTTATTCCTCTGCTGCCTTTGATTCTGTTTGTTCTTCTTTTTCTTATTCCTTTAGGTTTGTAGGTTATCTTGTTTATTTGAAATTTTTCTTGTTTCTTGAGGAAGACCTTCATCACTATAAATTTCCCTTTTAGAATTTTGTTGCATCCCATAGATTTTGGAGTATTGTGTTTCCATTTTCATTTGTCTCAAAATACTGATTTCCTTTTTGATTTTTTCATTAACTATTTTTTAGGTTTTGGGTTTTTTTTTTAGTATCATGTAATTTAGTCTTCATGTGTTTATTGTTTTCCTATTTTCCCTTCTGTAATTGACTTCTATCTCTATCTTTATACCACTTTGGTCAGAAAAAAAATGCTTCATATAATTTCTATCCCCTTAAATTTATTGAGACTACTTTTGTTGCCTAGTGTGTGATTTATTCTGGAGAATGTTCTACATGCACTTAAAAAGAATGTATATTCTACTATTTTGGCATGTAATGCCTTATGCTGCTGCTGCTGCTAAGTCACTTCAGTCGTGTCCGACTCTGTGTGACCACATAGATGGCAGCCCACCAGGCTCCCCGGTCCCTGGGATTCTCCAGGCAAGTATTCTGGAGTGGGTTGCCATTTCCTTCTCCAATGCATGGAAGTGAAAAGTGAAAGTGAAGTCGCTCAGTCATATCTGACTCTTAGCGACCCCGTGGACTGCAGCCTACCAGGCTCCTCTGTCCATGGGATTTTCCAGGAAAGAGTACTGGAGTGGGTTGCTATTGCCTTCTCCGGTAATACCCTATAGGTATATATTAAGTCCAACTGGTCTATTGTATCATTTAAGACTACTATTGCCTTATTGATTTTCTATCAAGATGATTTATTCAGTGATCCAAGGGGGAGTGTTAAAGTCCCCTACTATCTTGCTATTATTGTCAACTTCTCCCTGTTAGTATTTCCTTTATGCATTTAAGTGATCCTGTATTGGGTACATATATGTTAACAAGTGTAGTGTCCCCTTGTTATATTGATCACTATATCATTTTATAATTCCCTTCTTTGTCTTCTGTTATAGCCTCTGGTTTAAAGTCTACTTTGTCTAATATGAGTATTGCTATCCAAAAATGGAAGATTATAGTTACTCACAGCAGTAGTTTGAGAAGCAAAACCTGCCATAAAAGAATATTTACTTTTTTTTTCTGGAGAATCATAAAGACAAAGGTTACACTGTTTCTATTTATCTGAAGATCTCAAGACACCATTTTCATTAAATTTAAGTTTATTCTTATCCCATTTTATTCAGATTATATTGTTTTGAAATTTCCTTTCTATGATAGATACATGTTGGTTGTTTTCATTATTAATTTCTACTTGGATGAGGCTCTCCATAAGACCTGGTCATACCAAGACAGAAGGCTCAGACACTGCTCTCAAACTGTCTCTCCACTGTTGTTGGAGGTCACCATATACACAGACCTTAAAATGATTAGAGATGTGCAAAAGGTCCAGAGGAGAAGAAAAAAAATAATACTTAGCTCTTCCTAAGAGAAGCAGTCACATAAGTGGTAGTAATTAACTTGGGTCTGAAAGAACAATAAAATGCTAATAATCATAATAACTTATATTTATACAGTCACAGTTATAAATGCCTTCGTATACTAACTCTTCTTTAGTCTTCAAGGCAACCTTATGAGTTAGGTTCTATTATTATTCTCAATTTACAGATGAGGAAACTAAATCACAATAAGCTTAAGTAACTTGACCAAGTTCATATAGCTAGCAGTAAGCATTGGCACCTGGGTTCAAACCAAGGCAGTCTGCTCATAAGCACTATCTCACATCAGGTAAGCAGTTATATCTCAGGGAGACAAATACAGGAAAGCATGAGACTTTGGAATGCTCTGGAAATCACAAGCCATTCAGTATTGCTGGATGTAAATTACATAATTGAAAGTAAAGAGGTAATTAGGGAGAAGGACATCATCTAAGGGAATTTAGATATTAGTTTTGTTGACCACTGGAATCACTGAACAATGATCTTAGAAAAACTATTTTGGGGAAAGTATGGAAAGATTAAAAGGAGGCAAAAATTAAAGGAAAAAAGAACTCTACAGAGTTTTTTGACAGATACCAGGTAAAAGTGATGAAGTGCACCAGGGCATTGCAGTAGGCAGTGAGTTTCCCAGGCTGCCTTGGAAACATTCTTGCCATTTTTTCTCTCTAGATCTGTTCCCTGCCCTGAGCATCCTTGTTCTCTGTTCTTGAGGTCAAGAATTGCATTTCTCAGATTTCCTTCCTTCTGGCTTCCATGTAGCCATGGGAAATAGGAGACAACAGCTGAGAGTTAGATGAAGGTGAAACCAAGGGCATTTCTTCTTTTTTAACACTGCTGCGTCTTCAGCAACATTGCCTCTCCCCCAGCTCCAGTTGGATGGCCTCGTTTTCTGTGAGCCCAGGCCTTGCTGGAGGCCTCTGCCGAGTCATAGCTCCTGGTCTGGGGCCCCTGCTTCCAGTCCCTGACAGCACTCCCGCTTTCCTTTGTCCTCTTAGTCACTTAACATTCATCACCTCACATAATTCCAAAAGATATTTTTGTGTGATGAGAAGAATTATTTTTAAAAATCTTAAGATGTTCTGGCCTTTGTTTAGGTAATTTAGATAATCTGAAATTAGACCTTGTATGCCTTTTAAAGAAACATAAAGGAGCTAAAATTACCTAAAGAATCGAAGTACAAGTTGCAGCCGAGAGAACAAACTGTTTGAACTCTTGTCACTTTCTTAGCTCTTTTACAAATCTTTGAAGTTTTCATCAGTTATTTATCTGTCACTAGTGTTTTATTCTGAATGTCCTCAGGGAAGATGCTCTTATGTATTTCCAGAGAACTGTGAAAAGCCCCATTTATATATTATTGTCTCTTAATATTAACAATATTATTGCCATAATGATCAGATTATGAGATTTTTTTGAAAAATCTCAGTTAGGAACACACTATTGGATATTGTACCATTGGTAACCCTCAATAGGTGAACTCTTCAAAGGGCTTTTTTTTTTAGGTTTTCAAAAATTACTATCATAATGCCTGTTGTATGTAATATAATATAACAATGTAATATAATTTGGTTATATTGTCATAATTCTAACACAGTATAATGCATTAAGTTACAAAATTCAGCAGATAAAAATGATTATAGAGACTGAATTTTGTCACAAGTTGGCATCATACTCTCTCAATCCTACTATATATCTTCTATTTTTAATAACATTTGTGACTCAATTAATGCATATATTTATATAACATGTATTTTTATTAACAAGAAGGAAATCAAGTGCTATGTTCTTCTAAGTTCAAGTTGTATGTTTTCTATAATTAGCATCTTACTATTATACAGGAGCTTGGAAATTAAAAAACATTTAAATTCAACTCAGATGTGACATGAAGAATATAGCTTAGAACAAAAATCTTGGAGCATCACCACTTTTTTATGTGACAAGAGTCTCAGTAGTAAAGCAACTAATTGAAATTCTAGCTCTAGGGAAAGCCATTAAGGTTAACATACTTCTTCAGGGGAAAAAATATTCCTGAGGCAAAGGAATGCTTACTTGAAAACCTCATACAGTGTTTTTAAAAGAATCTGGATGTTAGTATTTTTTCCTCATAGTCTTTAGTATTTCTCTCCTGATTTTTTTTTTTTTTTTGGTGTGTGATTCCCGTTTACATTCCCTTATTCCATTTTCCTTAGAAATGTTACAGCAATTTGTACATTTAGGCCAAACACATTGACACATTTGTCCTAAAAAAGCATTGCTAGGAGGATGAAGGTCATGCAGAAGTATATGCAGGCAAGAACTTTCATAGTTTGCTTTTCTTCACATGATTTACTTTTCTTGTTTGAAGATGCTTTGGTCATGAGACCTTCTTGAGTTACTCATATTTTGTATATTTCCTCTGAGTGGATTTTCCCACCTCCCAAGAATTTTATTTTTTGTGAATTTCTTTGCCATTTTACCACTATTTTACGTTTTCACTTTCAAAATTCTCTAAGTGAACACAGCCAAGGACCCCAAACAGCCAACCATTTGAATTCTCAGAGCCCTAAATGTGTTACTGGATATTTTAGGCTGCAGAATTTGTCATCAGATGCTTTTCAGTTAATCCCACTCATTTGAAGCATTGGTTTTCTCCATCACCCTAGACTTCAAGCAAACCCATCAATAAGACAAAAATACCACTGGATTAATATAAAGGCAACCAAAATCACATATAATTTTGTGTGTTCTTTTTTTAGTCTTACACGTTTTTCTCAACGTCTCATTTTGTGTTTTAAATGGAACCTGCGGAAGTTGTAGCAAGTTCTTCCTTTGAACACAGGCTGTCTGCACTCCCTCTAGTGATCCCACCATGTATAAACTGTATTTCTGTGTGTGTAGGAGAGAATTTCCCTGGAGGCCCACAAAACACTTAATGAAGTGCGAAGCACAAACATTTCATTACAACATATTGTGTATTTTTGCCTTTAATAACTACATTCTTCATCCAGGAACTCTCTATGGCTTTCAAAAATGAATTACAGTAGTATTATTTTCCCCAGAATATAGTTTCTCCATGACAGAAACAGCACTTTCCTAAACTATTGTATTTATTAGCAACCTGTTGCCCTTCGACACCAGAGCCGTTTTCATCGACCCCGATCGAGGGTGGATCATTTAAACTTCCTTTAAAAATTATTAAAATAGTTTTATCTTATTGGATTCTCTTTTTCTTCACTGTACACAGCACCACCGAAAACAAGGCATGGAGAGGGAAAGTGTGAATTCAGGGCAGTTACCTGGAGTGGAGAGCTAGTTCTCCACTGCCAAGGAGCAAGCATTAATTGAGGAGTGAGCAGGTAGTGGGTGGGAGGATCTTTCCTGTGACTGAGCACAGAGTCAGTAAACTCTGGATTCCTGCATTTTACTACTCCCAACTCACGCCCCTTGAGAGGAATTCCCCATCTTCTGCCTTCTAAAAGGCAGCCTCCCATTGGCTCTTTGAAACACATCAGGTGATTAGGAAGCAACTAACCCTACTAACTCTTAACAGAAGAGGATCACTGTTGAACTCTGTAACTCCACATGGACATTGCAGAACGATCTTAAATGTTCACAGCGTGTGTGTGTGTGTGCCACTCTATCCCAAATGCCAACTTTTTTACAAAATTAAACCAAGGTAACAACAACAACAACAAAAAAAACAGACCACATGCGAACCTGTGGTGTGCAAGGAGGAAGCTGGTTCTTTTGTAAAGGTATTTTTTCTTAAGTTCAAATGCCACAGGATTTCTCAGATGAAATAGGTTGTATAATGTTTTCTATTTTCTTTAGAATCATAGCTCCATCTCATAGCTTCCCTGAATATCGATTTCTACTAGTAGTCTGCTTATAGAGTTTTGAGAAAATTAAAAGGAAAACTCTGAAGATTATATAGAGTTTCAGGGGCTTTAGGTAAATGTTTGTGCAAGTGGATATTAAGCTAGCTCTTCCTTTCTTCCAGAAGCCTTTTTACTACAATGAATTACCATGGAACTTGGAAAAAAAACCATCTTACCTCTCTCTTCTCTAAAAAAGCAATATGTCACTAAGTAAAAATATATTTTTAAAGTTTCTTGAAATATTTCATTTATGTTTGCTAGAATGAGAGATTTTTTATCCACCTTTATTTCCATTAGATGTGACCCTTGAAGCTGCTTTTGCATCTCTTAACAATCCTGGTGTTAGAGTGATAGGCAGCCATGAACTCATTAGGGAAGGCAGAAGGGATAAAGCTTGTTGATAGTTGTGAACTTGGGGAGGGCAATATTCAATGGCCAATGTTATGACTATGACATGAAGTAATTTGCCTTTGGCCTATGATAGCCTTTCTGTTTATCAGTGAAGTGAGTTATCTAAATGTTGTTAACATCCTTGACTTTTAATTAAATTGCCAACATCTGCTGGATCATGGAAAAAGCAAGAGAGTTCCAGAAAAACATCTATTTCTGCTTTATTGACTATGCCAAAGCCTTTGACTGTGTGGATCACAATCAACTGTGGAAAATTCTGAAAGAGATGGGAATACCAGACCACCTGACCTGCCTCTTGAGAAATTTGTATGCATATCAAAAGAAGCAACAGTTAGAACTGGACATGGAACAACAGACTGGTTCCAAATACGAAAAGGAGTACGTCAAGCCTGTATATTGTCACCCTGTTTATTTAACTTATATGCAGAGTAATCATGAGAAACACTGGACTGGAAGAAACACAAGCTGGAATCAAGATTGCCGGGAGAAATATCAATCACCTCAGATATGCAGATGACACCACTCTTATGGCAGAAAGTGAAGAGGAACTAAAAAGCCTCTTGATGAAAGTGAAAGTGGAGAGTGAAAAAGTTGGCTTAAAGCTCAACATTCAGAAAACGAAGATCATGGCATCTGGTCCCATCACTTCATGGGAAACAGATGGGGAAACAGTGGAAACAGTGTCAGACTTTATTTTTCTGGGCTCCAAAATCACTGCAGATGGTGACTGCAGCCATGAAATTAAAAGACGCTTACTCCTTGGAAGGAAAGTTATGACCAACCTAGATAGCATATTCAAAAGCAGAGACATTACTTTGCCAACAAAGGTCCATCTAGTCAAGGCTATGGTCTTTCCTGTGGTCATGTATGGATGTGAGAGGTGGACTGTGAAGAAGGCTGAATGCTGAAGAATTGATGCTTTTGAACTGTGGTGTTGGAAAAGACTCTTGAGAGTCCCTTGGACTGCAAGGAGATCCAACCAGTCCATTCTGAAGGAGATCAGCCCTGGGATTTCTTTGGAAGGAATGATGTTAAAGCTAAAACTCCAGTACTTAGGCCACCTCATGCGAAGAGTTGACTCATTGGAAAAGACTCTGATGCTAGAAGGGATTGCGGGCAAGAAGAGAAGGGGACAACAGAGGATGAGATGGCTGGATGGCATCACTGACTTGATGGACATGAGTCTGAGTGAACTCTGGGAGTTGGTGATGGACAGGGAGGCCTGGCTTGCTGCGATTCATGGGGTTGCAAAGAGTTGGACACGACTAAGCGACTGATCTGATCTGATCTGATAATTGTTAATAATTTATGTCTAAATTATCTTTAATACAAAACACCCATTTTTTTGCTTTCTTGGATTTTTTCTTAAAAGGTAACCTTTTAAGAATGTTACCAAAATCTGTTAATAACTTATAAATGAAATTAAATAGGCCCTTGATAATGGTTCTTTCAGACAGATTTTGAATGTACCAAATAAGTAGTTTCAGTGGTTTATAAATCTACTATATATACATAAATTAATATAATTAGTTGTTTAAAGTTTAATTCTTTGGTCTGTAAACGTTCTTAAAAATACATCTTTTTTTTTTTAATTTTTGGAGGCAGAAAGGACAATTTGTTCAAAATAACAATTTGCTATCTTCCTTGCATTAAGAACATCCAAGCAAGTTTTCGTCAGTGGCTAAAGAAAAAGTAGACAGTTGGCGATGAGGATCCTCTTTCTCTGCCACTTGCTTCTTACAGTTTTCAGTAAGTAGAGTTTATTTTAAAGGTTGGCATGTGTGCATGTGCTCAGTCACTCAGTCATGCCCATCTCTTTATGACCCTGTGGACTGTAGTCCACCAGGCCCCTCCATCCATGGGATTTCCTAGGCAAGAATACTGGAGTGGGTTGCCATTTCCTCCTCCAGGGGATCCTGCCAATCCAAGGATCAAACGTGCATCTCTTGTGTCTCCCACACTTCAGGCAGATTCTTTACTGACTGAGCCAAAGATTGATAGTTTGATGATTTAAATAAAATCCTTAAAATGAAACGTTGAGGTTTTACGAACTCTGGGTCCCTTTGCTTAACTCTCGTTTGCTCCAGTTTTGCATACCACACTTGTAATATACATTCACTCAGACTCTCATTCATTCTGCACATAGTCCTTGAGCACTGCCTGTGGGCAAATGGGAAACAAAGCTGAATAAGACATGAGGTATGTTCTCAGTATGCCTACTCTAAGTGATATTGTAGATTGGATCAAACTTCTCCATCCCAGTTCATGCCTTTCTGTATTACAGAGGATGGATACCTAGAAACAATAATGGATACCTAAAATAAACTCTATTTACTGACCTAGAAATAACATATCAATCAACTACAGATTGCCTTGTAGCTAGAATTCCATGTAGGCACTAACTTTCACTAAATTAACACACCCCACTTAAAACTTTGAAAATGAAATTTATGACCAATCTAGATAGCATATTGAAAAGCAGAGACATTACTTTGCCAACAAAGGTCTGTCTAGTCAAGGCTATGGTTTTTCCTGTGGTCATGTATGGATGTGAGAGCTGGACTGTGAAGAAGGCTAAGCACCGAAGAATTGATGCTTTTGAACTGTGGTGTTGGAGAAGTCCAACGGTGGTGTTGAGAGTCCCTTGGACTGCAAGGACATCCAACCAGTCCATTCTGAAGGAGATCAGCCCTGGGATTTCTTTGGAAGGAATGATGCTAAAGCTGAAACTCCAATACTTTGGCCACCTCATGCAAAGAGTTGATTCATTGGAAAAGACTCTCATGCTGGGAGGTATTGGGGGCAGGAGGAGAAGGGGATGACAGAGGATTAGATGGCTGGATGGCATCACTGATTCGATGGACGTGAGTCTGAGTGAACTCCGGGAGTTGGTGATGAACAGGGAGGCCTGGCGTGCTGCGATTCATGGGGTCGCAAAGAGTCGGACACGACTGAGTGACCGAACTGAACTGAAGCTAAACAATGAATTTTAGTGATAAGAGCACTTAACACAGGGAGCTGGAAGGCTTTTTACCATAGTCTAATGACAGATAATCATCTGTGGCAATAGGAAGGAGTTTACTATAGTTTTTGCTGTCAACTTCTCTACAAATTCTACAACTTCTCCTGTTTTCTTTACACAGCACAATTTTTGACTTCATTATATTAGTTTAAAAGTTCCATTGTATGTATTGACACAAGTTCTGGTTTGCTTATAACTTTTATGTATGCATGCTTTATCACCTCGCATGAGATTGCAAGTTCCCAGTGAATAAATGACTCTGATATTTGAGGCATACACTAGACACTTAATAAAAATCTTGATAAAAATCTCCAGATCTACATAAGAGTTGCAGAAATTATCTGAGAACTCTGTGATCCCATTAAACCATATACAAGCTAGAGATTAGCACAGGTCATCCAGGCTTTTGTGATTCAAGAAAAATTGGCTCACACCTCCATCTCACCTGCAGTGGAAGACCTGGCCTCCCTGAGAACCTGTGAGGGTCCTCATGGGACAGGTTTGGGGTAGGTGAGAAAGGCTGAGGTTACCCAGGTCTCGTCTGGCCCCAGGTTCTGAGTCCTCTAACTGTCCCAGTTTTGCCATCCCATCCCATGGTGAATAGTACCTCAACTCATTCCCTGACTCAAATGTCAATAGCAGCCTTGATGTCAGCTTACTGATGAGTTTGAGCCACAGAGAGGGCTTGTATGGCTTATAGTAAAGTAGGCAAATGCTTTTCTGCTGGTTATTAAGAAGTTCCATTTCTAACAGTCCTTTCAAGCACCTGACCTCTGTCAGTCTTTCTCCAGTCATTTCTTTGTCAGATCCAGCTTCTTAACACGCTGCTGTCTTTTTGGTTCTGTTGTGCGCTCCTTTCCGTCGATTTTACTCCCATCTCCAATCCTCATTAATTGTGTGAGTGGAACAATATGATTATTTGTTGATTTACTACTCTCTCCTCTTCTTGCCATCCTCCTGGATTAAGTTAAAACCTAACTTCCTCACTCAAGGAATTTCCCCAAACAAACAGGGAACAAACCTCTTGTGTCATTTTATATAATGTATATTTTTTATATAATGTGTATTTATGCAAGCGACAGAGACCACGTATTCCAGATTCTTCTGTTGGAGGGAAATCTTAAATTCCTGTCAGGAAAAAGGAGGCAAAATTGGGAGAATAAATTATGCTAACTTATGAAAAACCATATAGACAGAATTAAAAGGTCGATTGTTAAATTGTGATACATTCTTGAGTTCTGTCCCCCTTTGGAAAAAGCAGTATTATTAAAAATTTCTCTCTTTTTTAAAACTTTGTCTGAAACTGTAAGAAGTGAACCTAGCTTACTAGAATTCCATTATGATGACATTTAAATCCTGAAATTTACAATAAGATGTAAATTTGTTTCAATGCCTTTAGAATTTTAAATTCTAAATATTAAAATGTTTTGCTATGGATCAATCAAACTTTTGAAAATTTAAAAGCCCTGCCAAAACATAGGATTTTCATGTATTAAATGGCTTAAAATAAACAAAAACCTTATGCTCTTGCCCATCTGTGAGCCAGAAATATATTGGCTGCTAGGAAATCACAAATCAATTAACAAAGGTGTCAGAGATTTCTAAAGCAAGGGAAAGCATTCAATTAAGCCAGAAAAGCTTTTCCCCCACTGTCTGATGAGTCTTCTGTGGCTGGTTCCCATTGATACTCCGCAAAACCTGAAAAGAGAACCCACACAGTGCCAAATGAGCAATTGTTCTCCGACCTGCTCATTGGCTTCCAACTCTCCTGCTTTGTCTTATGAACAAACAAGCCTCAGGCATCTTTCCTACTTTGGGTTAAATTCAGACTGTTTGTGGTAGATGGTATGTTACCTGTCTCAATTTACTTCTCTCCACATATATGATACTTTCAGCTCAGAGTTCTAACTACTTTAGACAACTTAACAGTCATTTATTTTAGAGTGAAAGATATATGTGCCTAGGGAGGGAAGTGGTCTCAAGCTCTCCTATTTTGAACTAGGGAAAGGCAATTCTCTAAGGCAGTTTTTAAAATAGAGTTTGTTGTATGCTTTTTTTGAATATGGAAATGATGCATTTTCATTTGGGAAAATATTGAAAAAGAAAAAAGTAATTATACCCAGAAATGATCACTGTTATTATTTTTCTTTTACTCTAGTCTTACAAATACATTTAAATGTGTATGCTGCTAAGTCACTTCAGTCGTGTCCGACTCTGTGCGACTCCATAGACGGCAGCCCACCAGGCTCCCCCGTCTCTGGGATTCTCCAGACAAGAACACTGGAGTGGGTTGCCATTTCCTTCTCCAATTCAGGAAAGCGAAAAGTGAAAGGGAAGTTGCTCAGTCATGTCCGACTCTTAGCGACCCCATGGACTGAAGTCTACCAGGCTCCTCCGTCCATGAGATTCCCCAGGCAAGAGTACTGGAGTGGGGTGCCACTGCCTTCTCCTAAATGTGTATAAATGTATATATTCTACATAAAAGAAATAAACTTTTATAGCACATTATGAGATCATCCTATGTTATTGGATATTCTCCTAGAGTATTATTTTCATTGGCTAATAATATACACATATACCATAATTTATTTTAATTAACCCCACACTGTTACATATTTTTGCTTTTTTCCTGTTTACTGTTTCAAATCATGCTTCAAAAAAAATGCACATGTTTGTGTATATGTATGAAATTGCAGCCTTTTCATTATGTGAGAACTGGACTATAAAGAAAGCTGAGTGCTGAAGAATTGATGCTTTTGAACTGCGGTGTTCGAGAAGACTCTTGAGAATCCTGCAAGGAGTCCTGAATATTCACTGGAAGGACTGATGTTGAAGCTGAAACTCCCGTACTTTGGCCACCTGAAGAGAAGAACTGACTCATTTGAAAAGACCCTGATGCTGAGAAAGATTTTAGGTGGGAGGAGAAGGGGACAACAGAGGATGAGATGGCTGGATGGCATCACAGACTCAATGGACATGAGTTTGAGTAAACTCTGGGAGTTGGTGATGGACAGGGAAGCCTGCTGTGCTGCAGTCCATGGGGTTGCAAGGAGCTGGACATGACTGAGCAACTGAACTAAACAGAACTGATGGTGTGATCACAACGGTAAACAGCTGATACACTGACAACCATTCTGTTTTTCACTTTCAACACAATAGTCAATAGATTACATGAAATGTGCAACATTTTATTATAAAATAGGCCTTGCATTAAATGATCTTGCCCAAGTGTAGGCTAATGTAGTGTTCTGAGGACTTTAATATAGGTGAGGCTATACTATGATTTTCAGTAAATTAGGCACATTCGATGCATTTTCAACTTACAATATTTTCAATTTATGATGAGCTTATCAGAATATAACCCCATTTTAAACCAAGGAAGATCTGTATGGTACTTCTGTATATACGGTTCTAGGCAAAATCCTTAAGCTTCCTTTTGGATAATTTCTCCATTAAAATTAGGACTCTGATACCAGCCCTATCAACTTCACTGGAATGCCTATACATTTTGGTAAGCAGCAATGATAGGTGAGCTTTACAAAGGAAATCTGGAAAAATCATTATTTGAAAAGAAATTGCTGCATTGGTATGTTCCATATTCCAGCACTAAAAAATAATGTTTTGGTTGTATTTTCTTGCCTTTTTTTTTTCTGTCACTGATGCCCTGAGGCAGCAGCACCCAACCTTTTTGGCACCAGGGACCAGTTTCATGGGAGACAGTCTTTCTGTGGATCAGCGGTGGGGATGATTTAGGGATGAATCGAGTATATTACATTTTTTTAATTGGAAAATAATTATTTTACAATGTTGTGTTAGTGTCTGCTGTACAAAAACACGAACCAGCCATGTGTATACATATATCCCCTCCCTCGTGAGCCTCCCTCCCTCCCTGTCCAGCCCCATCCCTCTAGGTCATCACAGGGACCTAAGTGCTATAGCTAAACTCTCTGTGCTATACAGCAGCTTCCTGCCACCTGGTGGGACGAATTGAGAGATTCGCATCAACATATTAATATATACACAACCATGCGCATTACATTTAGCGTGCACTTTATTCCTAGTATTATTACATCAGCTCCTCCTCAGATCATCAGGCATTAGATCCTGGCTGCCCTATGGGATCTCAGAGTATTTTCATTATTTTAACATTGCTTCCTGGCAAGGGACAAACCAGTACCTTGAATTTTGCAGTAGCCATTTGAAATGTATTCAAATCCAAAGGTTTAGAATGTATATTGCTTCTTTTGTGACTATTGAAAATAATTGTGTAACTTTCCATGGACAGGATACACCTCACAGAGATCAGTGATACTGTAGTCTACTGAAATATACCAAGACAGAACCAGAGTGTCAACAAGAACCAGCCCAAATTAAATGACTATGAGGAGCCTTCCTGTAATAAGGTTTAAAGTGAAGTGATCAGAAATATTTTTTCCTTTAGCATACAGTTGAAAGGAAGGGCAGAAAAAGGGGAAGCCAACCACCACGTCTCAACTTCATCAAGAAGCACTCCAAAGCAAGAGAGAACAGCCCAGACACAGTTTTAACACCTCTGGCTTTCAGAACACAGTTGGATATAATGTCAACATCAAGGAACTGACAGAATGAAGCTAACTGGTGTGAGAAAAAAGATCCACCCCGCTTCTTGTGAAGACGCTTCTAAATACCAGTTGTCTAAACCTATTGATAAGCGTGGATGCATTATTAATAAAGCCAGCGGTCTGCCTGGTGCTACTCAGATGGTTCAAGCATTTAGTAGGAAGCATTTCTGTGAAGTTCTGCACAAAATAATGACAGTGTCTGTCTTAAATCGAAACAAATGGCTGTTGCAGGCTCTGGGGAGGCTGGGCGGAAGCAGCTGCTTTCCAGAGAAAGGCAGAGGGCCACCACCTGCTGAAGACAGGCGGGCAAGCAGTGGTCCACTGAACATTGACTCCTTAATAATTCAGGATAACAGGAACCCCTGGCTCTTCAAACATGGCACTGCCCCTTCATCATGGGCTTTTCTTTCCCCTAATGAGCTCCTTGAAGAATGAGATGCTAAAATGTCTTCCAGCAATTCTCCAAAGACTGGGACTCAGACTGCCATAATGGAAAGTTCTCTGCAACTAAAGGGTCTGACTTCATACTTCCTCTCTCTCTTTATTTCTCTGTCTTTTTTCCCCTGTCTCCCTCCTTCTTACTCTCTCATATTCCCTTTCTTTCATTGTTTGTATTGAATATTTCTTCCATACTTCCATGGACATCATAAGAATGCCAGGTAAAATACTAAGTCAAAGGAAAGCTTGAGAATCACTTTCTCCATAAGCTTCTGATGGATTTTAAGTGTTAAAGTGTTAGTTGCTCAATCGTCCAACTCTTTGCGACCCCATGGACTGTAGCGCACCAGGCTCCTCTGTTCATGGGATTCTCCAGGCAAGAATACTGGAGTGGGTTGCTATTCCCTTCTCCAGGGGATCTTCCTGACCCAGGGATTGAACCCAGGTCTCCTGAATTGCAGGCAGATTCTTTACCATCTGAACCAATCTGGATGGGACTTCCCTCGGATCCATTAATGAAACAAAGATACTTGGGTGGTCTGATTAGATTCCTATGAGAATCACTTGGAGAAGATCGTGTGTTCCATGGGGCATTTCTCACACTTGGAGACTTTCATAGCCAATCTTGAAGATGAATCCAGCTTTCCTATCATGTCATGCCAAAGGAGAGAAACTCTTGGGCTCTGCGGAATGAGTCTAGCCAACTGAACTGCCTGTGTTGTCACATATGAAGCCTGATTCTCATGACTCAAAACAAATCAGAACTGTAAGAGAGAATTTGAGGTTTAACTGGTCACACCAAAGAAAAATATTGGCAAGGTGATGTTTTCATTTATTTGTTGAATAACAGTTTCTTAGTTCTTCCCCCACCCACCTTTGTTTAAAAAGGATTTATTGGATACTACAATGCATGGAGAAGGAAATGGCAACCCACTCCAGTATTCTTGCCTGGAGAATCCCATGGAGGGAAGAGCCTGGGCTACAGTCCGTGGGGTCACAAAGAGTCAGACACGACTGAGCAACTTCACTCACTCACAGTGCATGAGGCATGAGACTGGGTTCTGGGAAAACAACAGTGATGAAGGCCAACCTCTGCTCTTATGGGGTTTACACTCTTTGTGCTGTGCTTAGTCACTCATGTCCGACTCTTTGTGACCCCATGGACTGTAGCCCAGGCTCCTCAGTCCATTGGGACTCTCCAGGCAAGAACACTGGAGTGGATTGCTGTGTCCTTCTTCAGGAGTGTCCCAAACCAGAGAACACTCTCTTTATGGATATACAAATAATAAACTAGTAAAAATATATAAAGGCAGGAATACTGACTGTGTCAAGTGCTTTGGAAGATGTAGCAGAGTTTCATGGAGGGCATAACAGGATTAAGGAAGGAGATTCCTACAGACAAGAGTTGTGAGGACAATATCACAGAGGAGGTGACATTTTACCCACGTGAGCAGGAACCAGCCATGAAAGAAGTCAGATGACAGACTCTCCATGGAGAAGGAAAGCAGCTGTAGGAATTCTACAGGTCCTACCAGAAAGCTGTCATGTTGGGAGCAGAGTGAGTGAACAGGATAAGGTTGAAAATATTTATCCGTAAGTACATGTCATTACATCATTACAGGATGTGACTTTCCCAATGTTCATTCTTCTCTCATTCATTAGTAACAAAGTCTTGATTTTTAAAAATAGAAGGAAATGGCAGCCCACTCCAGTGTTCTTGCCTGGAGAATCCCAGGGATGAGGGAGCCTGGTGGGCTGCCATCTATGGGGTCGCACAGAGTCAGACATGACTGAAGTGATTTAGCAGCAGCAGCAACATGTCTAAATAAAAGATTACACTTCTTGGCCTCTTTTGGTAAGGATGGTTAATGAGGTATAAGCAGAAGATATTAAGAAGTTGGGTAAGATTTCTGGGCAATCTTTTTAAGGGAATTGACTCAGCTAGAAAACATGACCTTTTGACCTTCCTTCCCTTCGTCTCTTTTCTTGCCTGGAATTCAGGAGTTAAGCCAGAGCTCCTGAATCCTGATTAATACATGTGGGGCCATGTATTAATCTTGAGAATAAAAACTATGATTAACAATAGTGGAGCACAAACTAGAAGAAGCAGACTTCATGTTGACTAGGGTACCTCCATATTAGCCTATGAGTGCCTAGCCCCATAAAAGAGAAAAATGAACCTCTATTTTACTCCATCCAATTCAATTTATACTGAATTGTTACATGCAACAGAATATAATGCTTTCAGAAACAATCATACCTGGTGCCTTAGACTTTACCTTTTGTATTCAAATACTGGTTATTGAAACAGTGAACATGTTTACTAGGAAAGAAGACATTGGAAAGATTTTTTTTTTTTTAAGAAGTATTTTGAAAAGAATTTTCTCAGTACTAATAATAGTCTTGAAAAACTATTTTCAGAGATGATGCATATATACATTCTTTCATCCTTTTAATATTTAAAATGAGACAACTTGAAAGATCTTACAAGTAGAGAAATGAAAATCTCAAAATGTTCAATGAGCCAAGAGGGACTTTGTCAATTCTAAATCCCTGATCTTTTGAGTTTAAAGTATTATTACTTGTTATAACTACTCTTTTGTACAGGAATGAAAGTAGGTCATCTAGTCATATTTACCTTTTACCAAAATCATTCCCAGAATTAGTTGTATAAAGTAGTCTTTAAAAATTAATGGGTTTTCTTGGCTATGTCTTCCTTTTGATATTATTAAGCACCATACATCATCTTAGGACTTATGAACCCATGTTGTAAGTGAGACCTCATCATGTTTATAGTCCTATGAAATATCATCCACAGTAGCAATGACTATTGACAAATTTTTGTCCTCTATTTTTACCCAGAGAAAAGTAAAAATGTAAAGGTGGAAATATAATTGTTCTCCTTAAGTTGCCATTATTTGTCAAATGATATTTGAATTGCTTTACAATTAACCTGCTTATGGTTGAAGTCTCAAATAGCAAAGATATGAGACATTTGAATGAAAATTCTGATAGAGAAAACCATTGTCTTTACCAGTTTGGTTTAGTAAGTGGAAACATCCTTTGTCTACTAAGTTATACAATTTATTTGTTGAAAGGAGATGAAGCATAAAATCAATGTTGTTTAAAATTTAGAAAACTCATACTGAGAAAAATACCCCAGACCATCAGAGGTGTGGTTATGAAGGTGACAAATCTGTGTATAACTAACTTTGGTTGAAAGATGTGTCTGTCTGTGTGTTAGTTGCTCAGTTGCGTCCGACTCTTTGCAACCCCATGGACTCCTCTGTTCACAGGATTCTCAAGGCAAGAATACTGGAATGGGTTGCCATTTCTTTCTCCAGGGGATCTTCCTGACCCGGGGATCTTCCCAACCCATGGATCAAACCTGGGTCTCCTGCATTGCAGGCAGACTCTTTATGATCTGAGCCACTAGGGAAGCCCAAACCAAGATGGGATTAATTCTATAAATAAAGTGATGCTGAAACTCAAGGAGAAATTAATTATGAATATGGGAATCTAAGAAGGCTTCTGAGATGAGAGGGCATTTGATTGGAGTCTTGAAAGACAAAAAGGGAATTCCCTGGTGATCCAGTGGTTAGGACTCTGCACTCTCACTGCCTACCAAAGGCCCTGGTTCAGTCCCTGGTTGGGGAGCTAAGATTTCAGAGGCGACGTGGTATGTGCCCCCCAAAAGAATACAAAGATTAGATTTTGAAAGTCTTCAGTTCTCAGACTGTGAGGGAGCAATCCAGGCAGAGAGCAGCACGTTAGTCTCAGTTCAGTTCAGTTCAGTCGCTCAGTCATGTCAGACCCTCTGCAACTCCATGAATCGCAGCACACCAGGCCTCCCTGTCCATCACCAACTCCCGGAGGTCACTCAGACTCACGTCCATCGAGTCAGTGATGCCATCCAGCCATCTCATCCTCTGGCGTCCCCTTCTCCTCTTGCCCCCAATCCCTCCCAGCATCAGAGTCTTTTCCAATGAGTCAACTCTTGGCATGAGGTGGCCAAAGTACTCGAGTTTTAGCTTTAGCATCATTCCTTCCAAAGAAATCCCAGAGCTGATCCCCTTCAGAATGCACTGGTTGGATCTCCTTGTAGTCCAAGGGACCCTCAAGAGTCTTCTCCAACACCACAGTTCAAAAGCAGCAATTCTTTGGTACTCAGCCTTCTTCACAGTCCAGCTCTCACATCCATACATGACCACTGGAAAAACCATAGCCTTGACTAGACGGACCTTTTTTGGCAAAGTAATGTCTCAGCATTTGAGTATGTGATCTAGGTTGGTCATAACTTTCCTTCCAAGGAGTAAGTGTCTTTTAACTTCATGGCTGCAGTCAGCATCTGCAGTGATTTTGGAGCCCAGAAAAATAAAGTCTGACACTGTTTCCACTGTTTCCCCATCTATTTGCCATGACGTGATGGGACCAGATGCCATGATCTTCGTTTTCTGAATGTTGAGCTTTAAGCCAACTTTTTCACTCTCCACTTTCACTTTCATCAAGAGGCTTTTTAGTTCCTCTTCACTTTCTGCCATAAGGGTGGTGTCATCTGCATATCTGAGGTGATTGATATTTCTCCTGGCAATCTTGATTTCAGCTTGTACTTCTTCCAGCCCAGTGTTTCTCATGATGTACTCTGCATAGAAGTTAAATAAGCAGGGTGAGAATATATAGCCTTGACGTACTCCTTTTCCTATTTGGAAACAGTCTGTTGTTCCATGTCCAGTTCTAACTGTTGCTTCCTGACCTGCATACAGATTTCTCAAGAGGCAGGTCAGTTGGTCTGATATTCCCATCTCTTTCAGAATTTTCCACAGTTGATTGTGATCCACACAGTCAAAGGCTTTGGCATACTCAATAAAGCAGAAATAGATGTTTTTCTGGAACTCTCTTGCTTTTTCCATGATCCAGCAGATGTTGGCAATTTGATCCCTGGTTCCTCTGCCTTTTCTAAATCCAGCTTGAACATCTGGAAGTTCATGGTTCACATATTGCTGAAGCCTGGCTTGGAGAATTTTGAGCATTACTTTACTGGCGTGTGAGATGAGTGCAATTGTGTGGGAGTTTGAGCATTATTTGGCATTGCCTTTCTTTGGGATTGGAATGAAAACTGACCTTTTCCAGTCCTGTGGCCACTGCTGAGTTTTCCAAATTTGCTGGCATATTGAGTACAACACTTTCACAGCATCATCTTTCAGGATTTGAAATAGCTCAACTGGAATGCCATCTCCTCCACTAGCTTTGTTCATAGTGATGCTTCCTAAGGCCCACTGGACTTCACATTCCAGAATGTTTGGCTCTAGGTGAGTGATCACACCTTAGTGTTTATCTGGGTTGTGAAGATGTTTTTTGTACAGTTCTTCTGTGTATTCTTGCCACCTCTTCTTAATATCCTCTGCTTCTGTTAGGTCCATGCCATTTCTGTCCTTTATCGAGCCCATGTTTGCATGAATGTTCCCTTGGTATCTCTAATTTTCTTGATGAGATGTCTAGTCTTTCCCATTCTGTTGTTTTCCTCTATTTCTTTGCATTGATCTCTGAGGAAGGCTTTCTTATCTCTTCTCGCTATTCTTTGGAACTCTGCATTCAGATGTTTATATCTTTCCTTTTCTCCTTTGCTTTTCGCTTGTCTTCTTTTTACAGCTATTTGTAAGGCCTCCTCAGAGTCTGGTGAGGTGCAAATATTTGGTAAATTTGGGAGAAAGGAAAAGGTTCGATTCTTGGAGGAAGGAGATGGGTGAGTAGACACGGTTTGGGGCTTAGTGTGACTCTTATTCTTGAAAACCACACATTATGAAGGATACAGAAATGGAAAACCTCACTCAACTACCTGAGGGACAATTAAAGCAGGAAGTATGAAAAGGGAAATAGGGTGCTGGGCAAGAGAACAGCCCTGTTCAGGCAGGCAGCCATAGGCACTTCCAGTAGCAGCGAAACTGTCATGAAAGGAACAAGCCGTAGATTGTTTGGGAAGGATCCTTTAGGCAGAGAGAGCAGAGCACAGTATTTTTAAGAGATTGAAAGTGTGTTGAGAGTTGATGGGGAAGTGGCAGGCAGTAAGGTTGGAGGCATATGTAAGAATCAGATCACAGTTGTGTAAGGAGCTTGGGATTCACTCTGAGTGCACAGGGAAACCATGAGAAGGACTTATTCCTGGAGATGGACGGGTTTAGTTTACAATTTACAAGGTCATTAACTGATTAAAGAAGAGTAGATTGGAGAGGGAGCAGAAAGCTATTGCAGGAATCTGAGTGAGCCATAACCATGGTTTAGATGGAGGGATGGCTGTGACTATGAGAAATGTTTGGGAGGTAGTCAAGTGTTAGTCATTCATTGTGTCTGATTCCTTGCAACCCTGTGGACTGTAGCACACCAGGTTCCTCCGTCTATGCCATTCTCCAGGCAAGAATTCTGGAGTGAGTATGCATTTCCTACTCCAAAGGATCTTCCTGACCCAGGAATTGAACACAGGTCTCCTGCATTACAGGCAGAATCAAGAGGATTTACTAAAAAGACTGAATGCTGGGTCAGTGGAAAGAGAAGAATCAAGAGGAATCAAGTATGACTCCCTTAACGTCTCAGAACTAAAGTTATAATGAAATTCCTCAAGTTATTGAATTCAGGAAGAGGTTTTTAAAGAAACTGGGAATTCCCTAGAATTTTCAATATTCCCATTCTACTTAGAAATTATAGAACAATAAACAAAGATAGGGACTCTGATGTTATAAAAGTCAGACCTACTTAAATCATAGTCTCCCTTCAATGGACCCACAATTGTTTTTAATGAATTAATTTCACTAAAATCTAAAAGGGAATGTCCTAAAATAAGCATAGTACCTTGTGGTAGTTGTAGGTTAAATTTTGGTTTCTCTTGTCACACTGTTGAGTGTCTTCTTTAGCCAGTTACATGTTCTTGTTGATTCTGACAATTTATAGCTTAATCTTTTTTTTTTTTCCTGATGCTAATGATGTAATATTTATCTCCTGTGATGGTGGACAGATTCAGTTGAATAACTGAATATTTCAAAACTAATTGTAAGCATCTAATTATCTTCCTACCAAGACTTTGACTGGTTTGTTATAAAGAGTGAATAAGAAGGATTTGTTGCTCTTTTCAGTTTTACACTAGATTTGGTGGAATGATGTTCTGAGCAAATCCAAAAAGAGTAGAAAAGGAGCCATATTGTGTGAGTGCCATGACTTTCCCTATATAATTGCTTTTTGGTTAAAACCGATCTTTGGATAGGCTACCTGTTACAATCTCAGGCATATATAGGTTTTTAAACATCTGAAAAGCCACATATCTTTTTGTTTTCAAAATTTCAAAATAAAAGTTTTCAGAGCTCAGGTAAATGAGAAGGTCAGTAATGTTTTTCTTGATTACCGCTGTTTCACCATCTAGAAAGAAGAATTTCTTTTGAAAGATGTATTTTTAAGTGTCTTTCAAAGAAGTTTGGATGTGGGCTCCTGGTGGTGCCCAGGAAGTGAAATGAACCATAAATGAGACACATCAAAAGTAACTTACAAAGAACTTTTTTAATATTAAAGTGATGAATCAGAGCTCAAATTAACAAGTAAAGGAGTCCGCCTATATAATGAAAATCTTTTTCCAACATAACACTTCATTATAAAGGGAGTTTTTCTATAATAGAAGCAAGTGTAATTACATTTTTATATATAATTAGGACATTATTATCATTTCACCATATCAAAGTTCATTATAAGACATCTCCGATACATTTTTCATAGAGCAAAAATAAAAAGAGAACAGGAGTCCTTCAATTAGACTCATATAAGGACATCCACAGAGACTGAGAGAAGCTGATCAAACAGCTTACTTAGCCCAAAAGGGACCAGGTAGAACCCACGTTGCTTTTATGACACAGAAGTTGCTTTTTTTGTATCCCATATAATTTCTAATTATGGTTTTTTACCTCGTTCATATTCAACCATGAGAAATTAAAGGTGCAACGTTCCCAGCTGGAACTCAACTTTCCCCAATATTTCAAACTCTGCATCATGGCTCCCTGGTGTTTCCTGGGCTGTGTGGAATTCTTACTCTGCCCAATGCAAACACCTGTCAAGCAGGAGGCAAGCTACAAACTGTTCTGTTTCACCAGTTTTATGAAAATGAAAAAGGTTCCCTTCTTCCCTTTCCCCCATCACCTTGCAATATTTTTGGAAGATAATTAACGTAGCTTCTAAAAAAATTAAAAAGTTGCCTATTTTTAGAACAGATCATCTGTAGTTGAGTGTGAAAAATGTGTCATGAGTCAGGATTTATAAATGTGAGAGCAAATAAATTTTGACTTGTAAAAGTAGCATATTAACATGTCCCAAGTTAGTTAATACAAAATGCATCTTTTATACATGAGTTTACAGCGAATGTTGCTTTTGGTGCAGATGAAATGATGAAGATAGCATGACCTGAGGAACTGACTCTTAGTACTGCAGCCTCAGAATTTCAGCTTTTTGGCTTACTTAAAGGCCACTCACTAAGCAATGCCCCTGTGAATTTATCATTTATGTTCAGCTTGGTTTTAAGATGTTCAGCCTCTTCTCTATATGCAGGATGTGTGGGATGTGCCAGAGAAAGCTTTATCTCTGTCCCTCGTGACTGGAACAAAGGTCAGCACTGAGTGGTCAAGGGCGTCCACTTTGCACAGACAGGGAAACTGAAGTATGCAAACTGCTGTTCCTGCTCCTAGAACTGGCTTTCCTGTCTCCATGTCCAGGTACCTCTGTTTCACCACATTCCAGTGACACTTGTCACATTTCTCTACAGTTCTCACAGTTTCATAGATTTTTTAAAAATCAATTTGTTATTTCTTCTGCACTAAATAACAGTTTTTGAGTATTTGTTTTTTGCTACACCACAAGGCATGTAGGATCTTTAGTTCCCCAACCAGGGTTGGAACCTGCATCTCCTGCATTGGAAATGAGGCATCTTAAACGCTGAACCACCAGGGGAGTCCTAATATATTTTTATTTTAGAGATCTTGTGTGTGTATATGTGTGTTTATGGTATACCACTGCAAACTTCTCACCCTTTTTTTAAGATAACGATTTGGTATCAATTAATATGTGTAAACTAACAAAAGACATATATGCTATCTCTCAAACTAATGATTCAGAAGATATTTCCAAGATGCCAGATTTATAATTCTGAATACCAATTTTTATTATTATTGTTAAACTATTAACAGAAATATCACAATTAATTGGACTTGCTGATGAACAGAATTTAAATAAATAGACGAATTATATATGATGGTTTTTCCTGGCCTTTATTGATCACTTCATTCTGTGGTTTTGATTCTTCTGGGTGCATATTATTTTGTATAAAATTCCCATAGACCACATATCAAAATGTTAAAGGCTACAAATAAACTGGTCATTTATGGCAGAGATGAATTTGAAATAATGCCTTTATTATAAATTAAGCATATCCCTTCTTAAATGGTAACTCACAGATCTCACAACTGTGAGTAACTCCTTTGACCAGTCACTTACACAGCTATAAGTACAGTTAGTCAGACATAGAGAATCCTGTTAGGAATTAACTTGTCTCCCTAATTTCTTAACTTAGATATAGTGATCAATAACTTCTCAGGGTACTCACAGTCCTGCCTGTAATCCTGCCGTGTATACAGTTGTGTCATCATTGTCTTACAGATTAAATTTTTATCAAAAGTAGCAGCCAGTCTTTCTGTACTCAGGTGGACCATCTGCTTATTCCTTTTGAATGTTTATGAAATTTGGTTCTAAATATTAGAATTTTCTATGAGAAATTATTTCTTAGAACCAGATAACTTCTTCTTTCTCCATCCAAACCAAATTGTAAATGTTCAGATTATAATAAAATTAAGATGACAGTCTCTATGTAACAGTCTTAATATAATGGGGAAAATCTGCTTACTTTCTTATTCCTTGCCTCATAAATTTAAAAATCTCAACATTAGCATAGAGATATGTCACATTTCCCTCCAAATAACCTTAAAAAAAACAATGAAGGTTACACATAACGACTTAAAGGAACAATCCAAAAAGAAGTTATAACATTATAAATATATATGCACCCAACATTGGAGCATTGATATATCTAAGACAAACATTAATTAATATGATAGAAGAAATATGCATCAATACAATAATAGTGGGAGACTTTAAATACCCCACTCATATAATCTGGCTGTAATAGACAAAGTAAAGAGCAAAACATATTTACTTATGAGCCTCAAAAAATTCAGTTCACTCAGGAGAGTTTAAAAAAAAAAAAAAAAGACTTATTTGTTCACTCTGTAAAGGTTCATTGACTATTTTATGGGTTTGGTACCACCTTGGGTAGTAGGGAGGAAGAGGTGACAAATGTGATCCTGTCCTAAAAAATATATTGTGGTGAATAGACCTACCAATACAAAATACCAAGATGTGCCTAAGATGAGGACACCCAAACTGGACTTTTAGTTTCCTGAACTTTTCATTTCCAGATTAAACCTCCTAATATAGGATGAATTCAACATGTTTTTTTTTAAGTGTTCTTTGTGATTAAAAACAGAAAGCCATTAGTTAAGAAATTACATATACTCCTCCCCACCATCACTCCCCTTCTTTCTTCCCATTTCCCTCCCACCCTCATTGATCCTTTCCTTTGTCCATTTTCCCCTGCAAAAAAAAGAAAAAAACGTATTTCTGGCACATTATTTAAATATGACAAGTTAAAAGTCTATCTCCTTTTTAGCTAAAGCAATAAATATATATTAAAATAAACATAGTATTAAAATAGCTAAACCATAGTCCATTGAGAGCAATCAACAGAAGAGTGTGTAAATCAATTATTGGATTCATTTTATTAAATTTTTATCATATTATCAAACCATGGAGCTACTCCCTTATCTCATAATAAATAAATGCTTTGACAGAAAGTGACGAAGTTTCTGTTGTGGGCAGCATTGTCATCCAGCTGTGTGTCTGTTCCTGACAACCTAAGTTTTGAGGCTGTCTCATATGAATTCAGCCTGCCAGTGAGATGCCTTTGCACACATTTGTGTGCATTCACTTGTAATTTGGTTTTGCATGCTCTGATTTTTTTTTAAGTTTCACACTCATTTGTTTATATATGATTCTTCCATTTGACTTTAGGCCTTTTGAGGAAAAGGAACTATATTTGCTATTTGATTATACTTTTCCATGGTGCCTGGCAATGAGCTCTGCCCATCACAAATCTTTAGTAAACATTATTGAATGATTTTCTAACTGCTGATCTCTATTACATGATGGGTTTTTGTTTGTTTCTTTTACTTTAGTTCTAATGGTACTGCTGTCTCCCAAATCAGCTGAGAACTTTCCTTTTCAGAACATCTGCATTTTAAATATAGCAGTGTGTACATGTTGATCCCAAACTGTATAGCACAGGGAATTCTGCTCAATGCTATGTGGCAGCCTGGATGGAAGGGAAGTTTGGGGGGAAATGGTTACCTATATATTTAAGGCTTAATGCCTTTGCTACACACCTGAACCTATCACGTTGTTAATTGGCTGTACTCTAATTTAAAATAAAAAGTTTAAAAAGTTAAAATGAAAAATGTTATATATATTTCACTCTCTAAAAATATGTTTATGAGATAATATTTAAAAAAAATTTGGTGCTAATAAACTTGGAGTTATACATATTTTAAAAAAAAAAAAAAGAACATGTGAATGCTGGTGGGAAAACTGAAACTGAAGGACTGTAATGTACTATAATGCCCTCACTGCATTTGTGATAAATTCTAAGGTTTCAGAAGTCTTTCTAAGGAAATGTCAAGTAGGTGCTTCTTATTTACAGCAGATGCATCTTTTCACAAATCAAAGGCAGTATAGGTTTCCCACTTTGCTTTCGGAATGTGGGGCTGGATGAAGCACTCTTTTAACCTATCAAAGGACTGATCCTGCGTTCAGAGTCTAAAGTTATGTGGATTCATATTTAATTATGTTGGCCAATTATTTTGCTACACTCACAGGATGGGGAGGGATGGTGACATAGAAGAGAATTCCCAAACCACATAAACTATTGCTATTCCTCCCTGCCATCACTACCATACTATCTCCATATTCCTGTACCTTTTCTTTTCTTTAAAATGAAACTTTCATCTGTGGAAAGAATAGCATTAACATAAAGTGCAGCAGAAGGAAGCTGCATCTGGCATAGAGCAATGTGCTGGAAAGGCTTGCAGTTTAGAAATGCAGTTTTTGCTTCTTCAGAAAGAAAAATTCTCCATCTCATTATGTTTACAAGTGTAAAGCTCTAGACATGTTTTTACAGCGTTAACTCAAAATTGGACTGATTTAGTATACTTGGAAATGGGAACTCTGTTGTTTTTATTCTTTGGCTCCTTGAGGTTACTCTTACTTAGTATTTTTCACAAAGAATGTGTGTATTTTATTTGTATTTCTTTCTAAGTAGTGGCTATCATCAGGACAACATTCAGGTGAAATGAGAAAGGTACTTTGTGAAACTTAATGAAGTCACCAATTCTCAAGTCAATATGTTACTTTCTTATGCAAGAAACTAGAAATTTTATGAAGGATAAATATAAGTATCTAGATCTATTCCCTTTTTTAATTTCTGGCCCTAGATAAGGGGCCATTCATAAAAGGCCAGAATGATTTTGTTTTAAGGTTTTGTTTGTGGCTTCATGTTTAAGATAGAGTAAATCCTGTTACAATACTCCAAGTCAACTTCTAACTATTTCTCCTCTAGAAACTTAGGTAAACAACAGTAAAGTATCCACTCACAGGGAAGACCTTTTTATTTGACTGTACAACCAAAGAAACATAGACTTAAAATGTTTTTTCTTCCATGAGATTTGTTCTGAAAGAGCTCACTCCTCAACTCTGCACCAAGGCATATGCGTTTTGCAGTCATCAAGTTGTCTGTTCATTCATTTCTGTGTATGTGCTTTCATTCGGAGAGTTGCTTAAGGATTTACCACAATGCTAATAGCTCCTCTCATGGAGCTCCCAGCCTGGCAGCAAAGGTCACTAGACAAGCAGAAACATGAGGTTAATGCTTTCCACATTTCAGAAGCAGTGTTTGCTGGCTTTTCCTACATCCTCCTCTAGGAGAGTTGCTTTGCCTAGGAGACTTGCCGTAGGGTTGAAACACCATAGCAGCAGTGATTCTGGTGGGCAGAACCTCCTCTCCAAGAAAAAATGCAGTTCTGAGTCCAGTGTTGTGAGCTGCATCTCAAGGGCAGCTTGGACAGCTGTCATGGCCAGCTCATCTCTTGTCTTTTTCTGACCTCTTCTGACCTCATTTCATCCATAAGTAATGTCTGAAGTTTATACAGTGGCTGGTGCTCTGGCTTCAATAATGTAATTATTAGGGTCCCACAGTCGACCAGTTGGCCAGATGAGCATGGAGCACGTCTCTCCCAGATGCCCTTGGCGCTTGACAGATGGCAGTGTCAATCGTGTTTAAAGACCTTGTGTGCTTTGGTTTCCTTTTAGGTCCCTTTAAAGCTGTACCAGCCAAGTTGAGTGTGAGAGAGAAGGTCCAAACATCAGGGCTGAAATGAAGCTCAGAAACCACTGAGAAAAAAAAAAAATAGGGGGAAAGATACTTTGAAAGGACACGATACAGACTGGGGAGGAGGGCATAGATATGATTGGGTGTTTGTCTGTGAAACTGGTCCCAGCCATACCCTTTGCCATTCATTCTAGTCATCTTAACTCGAGTCCAGGATCCCATTCTCCCATCCAGCTCTTGGGTATGATTAAGAAAAAGCCCCTCAAGACAGACACAACTTCTCGATTTCACTTGCCCCTTGGCAAAGTGTCCTGGTGTTGGTACCCAACAGTCCCTCTCAGCCACACCCATCTAGTGTTTCTTTAGTAACATCAGCAGAAGGCAATGAATCTCCTCTCGTATCATCACTCGTCCAAAAAGCCCAGGCCTCGATAGTCATTTCTTGAAGCACATCTTCCATGTAACCACATATACTTGCTCTGTTTGTGTCACATGAGAAGCCAAGAAATCAACATTCCAGGTGACCACCTAGATAACATACACTTAGTTTTATTTCTGCAAAGAGATGGAGGCTCATTTCTGAAAAGCACCAGAGGGTAGCATTTTTTATCTGTTTACAATAAATTGACTACTTCCCTTCTCTCAAAATTAAAAAAGTAAATACATTTTACAATCCAGCAACTACTTTAAGCAAACACAGTGTTTTTTTTTTTTTTACAGTCTGGGGCGAGGGAGGTGTTGTATTCAGTTTTGTCACTCATTTTGAGTCATTCATTCAGGAAAACAACATGAAGATTGTGCTCTCTTCAGTGCTCTATTTGGATGCTGTCTGAGGCAATGGAGGAGAGAAGGCATAGCTGCCATCTGTGTTCACAGAGCTCACAGTGGAAGAGGGAAGACGAGTGAGCTTCCTCCATGTATCTTATTAGACTCTTATGCACTGAGTGCCGTTTACCTGGAAAGGAGCTTGGAACTCCCCAGCAAGTTCCCTTGGAACTGCAAGATAGCTGTGAGATCATCCAGGAGGGTCAGGGGACAAGGTGGTCAGGGATAGACATTTGGAGCTGGTGCTCGGGTCTGCTTCTCCAAGTTTCTCCATAGTGTATTTTGAATCCAGCCTCTTTTCTTCAGCTGACTGTGGTCATCACAGTTTGGAGAATCACACATGTCCCTGACAGTCTCTTCTAGAGGGACCATGTCCTTCCTTTCAGCCATTAATTATCACAGAAAAAACATCAGATTGTGTCACCCTTGTCCTTTGGCGAAGCTTTCTGTTGGCTTTCTGTTGCCTACGGTGTAAATTCTAAAAACCTTAGCTCAGTGTAGGAGGCCTGGTAGAGCCTGATTCATTGACTAACCTTAGGGCCCATCATGCTGTTCCCCTCACTCAGCCTCCCCCAAATATAGCCTAAGCCCCGGCCATGCTCCTCATCCTCCTCATCCATGACTCCAGGTCTCAACCCCTGCTTTTCCTTCTCGTCCGTCCAGCTGGTACATTTCTCCTCACACATGAAAGATGCAGAACTCAGATCCAATCTTGCCCCATTTGGCCTGGCAGACTGCTCTTCCTTCCCGGGAGAACCCACGACATTTCTTCATTCCTTTAAAAGATGGTAGTGCAGCTTTTCTGCTTCCACTGAACTATGAGTTCCTTGAGGGAAGGGGCTGTGTCTCACCCGACCTTATATCCTGGGGACCTAGCAAGATCCCCAGCACAGAGTGGCATCCTGACAAATCCTCCTTAAATGGACAGATCTATGAAAGAGAAATTGACTGTACCTTCTCCAAAGCCTTATGTCATCAATACTCTCCTTTTATTCATTGTTTAAGAGAGCTCAATGATGCATTGAGTCATTCCATGGATGTTTCCAGAGTGAATGTGTGACCACCTCTGGCACACACCTCATTCAACATCAGGCTACAGATGCATTGAATATAGCTACAAAAAGTCAAGTTCAGAATATGACAGATTACTTCTTGAGCCCAGAACTTCTGTCCCTGATTCTCTCAGCTCCCACATTATTAGCATCTGGGTCAGATCCCTGTGTACGGAGCCGCTGACAGTCTTTATTTTCTTTATTATTATTTTCCTCTGGCTTCGAAGAAGTGCAGCCGTGCTGTTTGGCTGCTTGTGGTTCTGTGATGCCAAGATGTTTTAGAACAATGTTGTGATGCCTGGTCCACACCTACTACCACTGAGACAAGCCCAGAAGTTAAATTATGAAGCAAACGTAAGCTTTGAAGAAATTTTTATTTAATCTGTATTCCCCTGTTTCATCTGCACATCCATCCAGCACAATCTGCATCATTATTAGCCACATCAACTTGCTAAAAAAAAAAAAAAAAAGAGAGAGAGAGAGAGAGTAAAAAGTAAGACATCTGTGTTATAGCATTAATATATTCAAAGGTTTTTACTTTCATCTTGCAGGCATTAACAGTGTGTAAATGCAATGTAAGCGCAACCTACAACAGCACCAAGTTAGCAGAAGGAAAATGGACTCAGGAGCCTAGCAAAAGAAATGAGCCTACAAAAAAAAGCAAACAAGGGAAAAATAAAAGGTATGTTTATGTGGAGGGAACAACCAGGTTAGGGATGATGTAAAAAGCAGTTTTATCGAGAAATCAAGTATTTTGCCTATTGCTCTCGCCGAGCCTTCTAATTGCCAGCACAATTTCCAAGGCGCTGAGGCAACCCTCAAGCAGTGTGCTGAAGGTGCGTTTGTGCGGCTTTGCCCTCTGGCTTGGCTGCCAGCCTATTTCCTTAGATCAGAGCCAGAAGGCAGACTGTTTTCGAATACCGATCACCTCACCCGGACCTAATCCTTTGAGTTCTCTTTGGCATCTATTCCTTCTGCCAGTTGCCTCTTCTGTTCCTCTCTTTTCTTCTGAAGTTGACAACAAAGACATCCTCAGGGTCCTCCTTGATGTAAGACCACTCTTGATGTTATTACAGTGTGGTTTTTTTTTTTTTTTTTTTTTTTTTTTGTAACCTAAAGTTGCGCTACTTCTATATTCAGCTAGCACAATATTTGCACACCAGAAGATAAAGAAAATGTGAATATGTTATCCGGAGTGATCGTTCCTTTTTAATTTGTGCCCCTCAGTGTTTTTTTGATGTAAACCCCTTTCCTTTCCCTGTCCCTCATCTCCATACCTGATCAAGAACCCGAAGATCTCTCTTTAGAGACGAGGTTACTTCTATACCTTAAATTGGCCTGACCTGCCAGTTTTAATTTTAAAAATATGGCTGTATGCGATATGGATGAATATGGAATTTCTATGAAGCACAAAACTTTTGAACGGTTCCTGTCCTCTGTGATAGTAGGTTTTTAAAGGGAAATCTCCAAAGAGCTAATTAGTAGACAAGTAGAGCTCAGGCTGAACAAAGCTGAAAAGATAGCAGATAACTAAAAGGACCTGGCCATAGCTGACAAAAATCAAAGCCCTGACAGAGAGCTGGCAGTAACCTTGGGCTGCTAACTGACAGAGACAATAAAAAAAAAAAAAAAAACCCTCTGAACCTGGAGGAGAGTGACAGCCCCACTAGAGATTCTCGGAAGAGCACGGGACCTCCACCACAAGGAAGCAGGAATCTTCCAGCAGTCAGAACCCAAGGCTCTTGCTGCCCATCTCAACTCCAAAAGATGTGAACTGGCCCCTTACAGAGGAGACAGAGAGAGAGAGGAGGCCCAGGAGCTTTTGAAAGTTGCTCAACAAGTTTCAGGCTGGCCTTGAACTTGAGGGTGGAGTCCTGGGAAGGAAGAATGGGGTGGGGGGCAGCCTGAGATGGAGAAAGAGCCCCCCAACCGCCCCCTGGTTGTTGCCTGGGGCTCAGGCGGATGAGCGGTGAATAAGGGCTGAGGGGAAGCGCTGGCTGGGAAAAGCCAATTCAGGCCAGGACTTTAGGAGCCCAGCAGCCCACGAAATCCAGTCAGAAATACAATGAATGACTCTTGAAAGAAACTTGAGGCATGCCAGGGAAAAAAAATGGGGATCAAGGACAAAAGTCATGGCAAGGGCAAGAGTCTTTCTGTGTTAGAACACAGAATTTATAAGAAGGGTGTGGAGCAGACAGCTGCAATTTCAGACCCCTGGAAGTGAGAAATAACACAAAAATGATGATCTTTTTAAAACCCTCTTTAATTCGCTAAGAAGAGAGAGGAAGCTCTGATAGGTTTGTTAGTTTTTAGGCACTAATGAGCCCGCTTCTAAAGTTCCAAGGGTGTAAAGGGTGGTAAGAAAGGATGCATCAGTTAACTGAGTGATCTGAAAATATCTGTCTGCATTCATGAGATTCTGCGATGTATTTCTGGGCATACAAATAATTTCTATTTAGGGAAGAAGCCAAGCCCTAACAAAGTGCTACAGCTATGAGGAGGGAGAAAACTTGAAAGCAAGCGCTTAAGAAGCATTCTGCTTTGAAACCCAAATGCTAAAAACATACATTAGGTGATTTTCATTATTCCTAAAGAAGGTCTTAGTTCCAGACAAGGTCTTCTGGTTCCGTATTTACTCCTTTCTGAGATACTGAACTCTGAATCCGTTGCAGCCCTTGAAGACATGACCAGTGTTTGCAAACCCCAGGGACCTCATCTCAGAGGAAACAAGCAGCCCAGGTGAAAGCTTTAGAAGGATAAACCCGAGGGATGTTTTTAAAAGACAGGCATGTATTAAAAAAAAAAAAAGCATATAAAAATGCTTACATTCAGGGAAAATGCGCCTCAGTTATCTTGTTCAGATTCCAGTGTCTGCCATCATATACTTCAAAATGTTTATCATATTGATATAATTATATTTTTATGGTAAATACGATTATATGTACCATTCATCTTAAGCATCTCTTTGAATCCTCCCTAAACTGCAGTCATATTTCCACGAAGAATGCATAGGACGAGTTAAGAAGCTTGGCTTGGCTCAGAATGAGTCTGATCTCAGACATTTGTTGGAATCTGAGCAATACTGACAGATAACTGAGAAAGGTCTCCCAGAGTCAAGCAAATATTTGAAGACTTGGCTCATGGAAAATCTGTATTAAACTTGGAGTAAAGAGGAATTTTTCTCTTTTGATTTGGTTTTGAGATTCAACATCAAGTTTGAAAAAATAAATGTATAGCAGAACATGGTGTTTTTTAAAGTGGATCTGCTCCCATTTAGAGGTGAGAGCATAATCTCTAAAGCACACTTTTAAAAAAATAATTTATAAAAACAAGGCAAGTAACTTAGAAGCTATTATAAAGCACAGCCTGGCAAAATGGGTTTTGTGGTCTCCTTAACTCATACCTGCAAGAAAAGTTGAGGATTCTCTGTTTCATTTTTAATAATTTAGGCATGATGGAACACGTAGTGAGTTATTTTCTCTAGGAATGGAAATAGATTTTCAGAGAGCCATTGTTAGGGCTAAGCCAAACCTCTTCATCCCAGACCATAGCACATATTTGAGGTGTCTTCAGGATTCAGAATAATTATAGGGAGAATCTGAAAGGATTTTTCTCTCTGTGGCTGTACAGATGAGGTTCTCAAAGCCCAGACGGGTTAGGAAATTGAAGCCACGTGTTAATCTGCACAGTGGCTAAGCAGAAGTAGAATGCAGGCCTGATTCTCTTCACCATTTCATCATTGAGACACTGTACAATACTGCTTTAGTCCCATCTAGCTTATTGATCTGCTTTGGTGTTAATTACTGCTTTTTTAAAATTATAGATAAAATAAACTGTCCAAATACAAAGGCCTTAATGACCATCTCAGGGTAGTGTTATCTTACTGCTGAAATCCGCCTCCTGCCTTTCTCTCCTGAAGGTACCACTCTTGCTTTCTTAGTCTGCTTGGGCTGCTGTAACAAAATGTCACACCGTGGATGGCTTAAACAGCAGACCTTTATTTCTCAGTTCTGAGGTCTGGAAATTCTCCAGTGCAGGGTGCCAGCACGGTCAGGTTCTTGGAGAAGGCTTCCTGGCTGCTGTCCTGCAGTGGCCTCACGTGGGGGACAGAGCACAAGCTTTCTGGTCTCTTCTTATAAGGATACTCATTCCATTAGAAGGGTTCTTTGCTCATGACCTCAGCTAATGCTAATCACCTCCCAAAGGCCCTACTTCCAAATATCATCACATTGGGGATTAGAGTTTTAATATGAATTTGGTGGGGGTGGAGGACACAAACATTCAGTTCATAACACTTGCTATTGTTTGTGGTTCTTGTTTTTATTTATCTTCCTAAGATGTGTCCATTTGAGAAAACACGTCAGTTATTGATTTTTCCCCTCTAGCATTTATAGGGGTGTCTAGCACATGGATACAATGATATCGGGCATGCAGGTGTTCAGTAATAATTTTTGAATATGTGGATGAACCAGTTTTCAGTTCTTAGTTGAAAATCAGGCAGTGGCTCGCCTGATTTTTTAAAAATAACTCTCCTTATGAACCTTAGAACTCATGAAAATGTCCCTAACAAGCTCCCTGCTTCCTCCCTCAACTTATGCTTTGCTGATCACCCATCTTACTAATTGAAACCTCTTCTAAGATGGGTTAACTGGTGCAAATGCTGAAAGTCCTTCCTCTTTGAAAATGAAAGCTTGTTTGTGCATTTAAGTGATTTTTCCTTTGTGGCTCCCTGTGACAAAACCTTAATGAATGTCACAGCAAAACGGAAGAAAGAGTGGGAACACACTATCACATAGGCACCAATTATATATGCCTCATTTACATGATATTGGACAGATTTCCTTTTTTTCTCTGAATCTCTTCAATGGGGAATCTTTAATGAATTCTTCAAATTCTTCAATGACTTTAAATAGATGCTTTCCATTCTTTTTCAGTCATCCAACTCAGCTTTTTTTAAACAGTCTCTGTGGCAGGACCCATGTACAATGCTATCAACATAAAATTATACAAATATTATATTTTCCCATTATTCACACACTGCAATGAACTCATCTCAGCATTGACTTTCTTTTTCTTTTCCTTTTAGCTTAGAGAACAAAAACAATTTCTAAAGAACAATATGGCTTAAAAAATAGGTCGGCCTGAATAGTAAAAGTTTTGCAGCGACACTATGATAATTTCAGTATCCTTCAGGGAAATTCTCAAAAGATATCAATGTTAAATGCCAAAACATCTCTTAAAAATGACAGAAAGAACATTCAATATCATTACGTTAATATGGAGTGTCAGCCTTCACTCTAAGTAGTCAATGTAACCGTGGTCCATTATTTTCATGGTAGAAGCATAATCTTTCTTTCTCTCTCTCCTTTCCTTCCTTCCATCTCAATATATCATTTGAAAGTATGGAAAAATTGTGTTTGAAACCTTTTAAATACATTTATTAATATAATTTTCTTTGCTCCTTTTTAAACATTTACTTAAAGGCTTTTTTAAGACCATGTATTTCAGTGGAGGTATGTTATACCAATCATTAAATTGCATTTAGAGATTATTTACAAGCTAAAATTTCCTATATTACTGATTGACTTTGGGGTAAGGATTCTTGATGGGAAATTTTTCTGTGTGTATTTTAATGTGAATGCTCCTACATTTCTACAAATTGAATAAGTCACAGGGCAGTTATCTATAAAGTTGATGCTACTAAGAAAACTAAGACCTGTGGTTCTTAGAATAACTTTTGCTAGCTATTTAAAAAGTAATTTATTTATTTTTATGATGGATGGTATGTTTTTTTTCCTAGATATAGAGAATCCTTTATGATCATTTTTTAATTTAATTTCACAAGGTTCTGCCTCATGAAACAGAATAAATAAATTAAAGGTCTTGAATATAAATTGAGTCTACATAATCAAATTAACTTGACAAAACTAGCTGAATTGAATAAAACAGTTATGCTCAGAACAACAAGCTGATTTCAATCAAATGCTGTTGATAAAAGGACTCTGTTTAATGAACTGTTTCATGTGTTTGTGTGTGCGTGTGTGTGTGTGTACACATATCCACACATAAGTACAAATATGCATATGGAAGAGGTAAATAATCTCTAACTCCCAAAACAGTTCTTCAAAGTACATCACTTCTGAACACACAGCTCCAGTATGTTCTGAACACACAGCTCCAGTGTGTGTGGAACAGTCTGAAAAAGCATGGTAGAGCACAGCATGTAGAACAGCCTGGGAAAGCCTATTCAACAAGAACAGTGAACATTCACAGTGAAAATTTGAATATATCCTCTTAGCCAAATTTTACCTGTATAATTTGAAAAAAATATAATTGTGCTTATGACATGGTTTTTATTGCCCTTTATCATCTAAAATATGATTTATTAAGGTTCTACTTCTCTTTTTAGCTGGGTGGGATTAAGAATGAAGTTTATAAATGGATGAGCTATTTATGTCTTATCCGTATCTAACTCACTGTGGCTTTGCAGATGTCTCCTTTCCTCAGTTATTTGTAAAACAATGATTCCAATTAGAGATGAGAAATATATATACTCACAAAATACAAGGTGGTGTAGACTACTGCCTGTAAGGATTAGATGAGAGGCCCCCCAAGCTTTCTCACTTCTCAAGTACTTGAACCATCGTAAATGGAATCTACTGAAGACCTCCAATTAGTGGCTCCAAATCATGACGGTGTTTAAAGTTAGAAATGTACTCTTAGAACTCCACTTTGTATATTTGTGACAACAATTTTCATCTTAAAGTGCTTCTATTAGTGCTTGTTGACGATTTTCCCTCCCAATTTTATAGCTGGTGAAGTAGGCAGTGTGTTAAGTCAAGCTTTAGAGTTAAATGCATGATTTCCTGGGTCCCTGTTTATCCATGAGACCCATGCTCATGATCCAGTTGCCTCTCTGAACATACTGATGAGAAATACACTGTCTCTTCTTTTTTGTAAATAGTCACAGAATAATATTTAATGTTAAAATTTTTTAAATTAATTAAAAAATAAAATAGCTTTCCAGTGTAATAGCCTTTCAGTATAATGACTTCAGAGTTGGGTTTTTTTAAGATGAAGATCAATGTACCATGATTTTCTCTAGGTAATGCTTTTTTTATGTTTTATCATCAAATCGAGTGATGCATATATCACAGAACTGACTAAACGCTTACAGTAGTACCAACAGTGGGTGCACTCAGCACTGGATTGAAAGCATTGTAAAAGCCAGCAGCTGTTCTATGTAAGGGGCAAATTATGCATGATGAGTGTCTAATTTGAGAACAACACAAAGCTCATTTCATCCAAACAGCACAAAGATTGATGTGACATACTCAATGTATCTCTTATGGATTTTTTGATTGACCTCACTAAGATTAGGAGTAAATGAATGCCACTCCCTCCTTGTGGCTCAGAAACCAGGGAAAGGGGGGTATATTTTCCTCTGGGAATGACTTCTGACTTGTTCATGCTACTGAATGATTGATTCTAAGTACCTTACTATTTAAATAGGAACGTCTTGGCTGAGTACTGAGATGCTGTACATTGAAATGGAAGGCCTATGATGCCTTTCCTCAATACCTCTGCAAAATACAAAGGTACTCAGTGGGGTACACTCATGGATGAACTCAGATAATCAACCACAAACTTTTCCTTTAATGACTTATCTCATATTTATGAAATATTATGGTTAAAGTCTATCTAATAAAATAAATATTTTAAGCTTGACTAAATAGAAACATTACTGATCCTGCTGCCTTCTTTAAATCTCATAAATTATTTCAAAGCAGCAGCAACTATTTGTACTTGACTTCTCATCCTCTGAGGCAGGCCTCTAGGAGCCACATAGCACTTCAGAATCCAGAGGTCGATGTATGCTATGCTGTCCTCTGTTGAACATTTCATCTTGTTTATCACTCTATCTCAAATGTCCATCCCAGGGCCTGGCACACAGCTGGCAATCAAAATGTTTTTGGTGAAGAAAACATGAATGGATGGAAACAGAGCAATTCTGCCCATGCAATTCCTCTGAGTTCTAATGACATGGCTAGGTAGTTGGGTAGCCAGTTTCCATTTTTTATCACTGTTTTTTGCCTTCTACAGGAGATACAGCATCATATATCATGCATGGTGAGGTGAGACCCTTAGAGGATTGAATCATTCAGATGATGTGTTATCATCAGCTAAGTGATAAGACCACTCGGAGGAAAGAATACATGTTTTTTGAAGCAAACAGACTTGGGCTTATATCCCAAGATATTTCAACTCTCAGCCCCTGTGGTCCCTTATCTTAAAATATTCACTGTGAAAATTTTCTTAGAAAATGAATGTACACTGTAGCATCACACCTGATATATGGTAGATCGGGATTACATATCAGCTCCTTCTCTCTCCTTTCTGACTATTTATAGGTGATTGTTATATGGAGAATTTGAGGGAAAGAATTAAGAATGCTTTCAAATATTAACCTTTCCTTTTAACTTCACTGTAACCTGTGAATGATGCCTCATTCTGTTTCCACTTACAGCTCTGGACAGTCTGTCCTCTGCTTGTTTGATCTAGTCTCTTTACAAAACACAGAATCTGGCTCTTGCCTCCAATGGACTCATCAACCAAATGAAGCATAGACATATAGACATAGATTTTCAGGAAGAAGACAAACAGTTACTTAAAGGAAATCAACACGAAACTCAGCTGGCCATATTAAACACTTAATAAATCCACCTGAGCTGCACCCACTCTCCTCTTGACAGGATAATTGCAGGGGTGAGTCGTCAGGCTGGAGGGTGAACTGATCACACAGATGGTGCGAGGGGTAAGACAGGTGTTTGAGCAGACTTGCTAGTCTGTCCAAGTCAATGATTTTCAATGTATTGTTTTGCCCTACAAACTCCGTTTTTTAATTCATATTGGTTCTGCAGATGACCACTGAGTAAACAGATACAAATGACAATAGAGCATATTTAAATATTAAACATGACATTGACATGGGCTGATCTAACCATTGAAAATGCACATGGCGTACAAATATTAAACATGACATTGACATGGGCTGATTTTAACCATGGAAATTTACATGGTGTCCTTTTGTGATGAGAGGTTCTTAGTGTTTAATGCTGTCATTGAGCGTGGATTCTGAAAGCTACAAGCAGGTTTGGCTGTCAGAAGAGAACCACCAAATCCTAATCACCAATCGTAATTCACAATTATCTGATCACTTATTGTTGTTCAGTCGCTAAGTCATGTCCAACTCTTTGCCACCTCATGGACTGCAGTCCTTCTCTGTCCTTCAGTATCTCCCGGAGTTTGCTCAAACTCATGTCCATTGAATCAGTGATGCTATCCAACCATCTCATCCTCGGTCACCCCCTTCTCCTTCTTCCCTCAGTCTTTCCCAGCATCAGGGTCTTTTCTAATAAGTTGGCTTTTCACATCAGGTGGCTAAAATATTGGAGCTTCAGCTTCAGCATCAGTCCTTCTAATGAATATTCAGGGTTGATTTCCTTTAGGATTGACTGGTTTGATCTCCTTGCTGTCCAAGGAACTCTCAAGAGTCTTCTCCAGCACCACATTTCAAAAGCATCAGTTCTTCTGCACTCAGCCTTTATGGTCCAACTCTTACATTCATACATGACTACTAGAAGAAGCATAGCTTTCACCATATAGACCTTTGTCAACAAAGTGATGTCTCTGGTTTTTAATACACTGTCTAGGTTTGTCATAGCTTTTCTTCCAAGGAACAAGCATCTTTTGATTTCCAGCTTCAGTCACCATCTGCAGTGATTTTGGAGCCCAAGAAAATAAAACCTGCCACTCTTTTTACTTTTTTGCCATCTATTTGCCATGAAATGATGGAACCAGATGCCATGATCTTAGTTTTTTGAATGTTGAGTTTTAAGCCAGCTTTTTCACTCTCTCTTTCCGTTTCATCAAGAGGCTTTTTAGTTCCTCTTTGCTTTTTGTCATTAGTGTGGTATCATTTGTATATCTGAGGTTGTTGATATTTCTCCTGGCAATCTTGATTCTAGCTTGTGATTCATTCAGCCCAGCACTTATGTTGAAGTTAAAAATGTATTGTCTGCCCGAGTTCTCATCAATACTAGAAAGGAACAAGCATGTGTAATAGTCCAGCTGATGTCAGTAGCTTTAAAGCAATATTTGGGGACATGGGAGGACAACTGAAAGCTGCATTAGATTGAATCTGGCCCTTCTGGAGAGACTGCCCCAACCCAATTGGCAACATTAGGTCAAAAGTCCTGGAGGACCCTGAGCTATTAGAAATCAGTTATTACACTAAGAAGCACAGATTTTTTTTAATTGAAATATAGTTAATTTACACTGTTGTATTAGTTTCAGGTATACTGCAAGGGATTCAGTTATATGTGCTGTGCTCAGTCATTTAGTCTTATCTGACGCTTGACAATCCCATGGGCTGTAGCCTGCCAGGCTCCTCCGTCCATGGAATTTTCCAAGGAAGAATACTTGAGTGGGTTGTCATTTTCAGCTCCAGGGGATCTTTCCAACCCAGAAATTGAATCCATGTCTCTTTGGCAGGCAGATTCCTTACCACTGTGCCACCTGGAAAACCTTGATTCAGTGATATGTGTGTGTGTGTGTGTATAATTTTATAGATTCTTTTCTATTATAGCTTATTATATATATATATATATATATATATACAGTATTTTATAGATTATTTTCCATTACAATATATTGAGAGATATTGAGTAGAGTTCCCTGTGCTATACAGTGGGGTCCTTATTGGTTACCTATAATATTTTATATATAGTAGTGTGTATATGCTAATCCAAAATTCCTCATTTATCCTTCCCTATCAAGGCTATGGTCTTTCCTGTGGTCATGTATGGATGTGAGAGCTGGACTGTGAGGAAGGCTGAACGCCGAAGAATTGATGCTTTTGAACTGTGGTGTTGGAGAAGACTCTTGAGAGTCCCTTGGACTGCAAGAAGATCCAACCAGTCCATTCTGAAGGAGATCAATCCTGGAATTTCTTTAGAAGGAATGATGCTGAAGCTGAAACTCCAGTATTTTGGCCACCTCATGCGAAGAGTTGACTCATTGGAGAAGACTCTGATGCTGGGAGGGATTGAGGGCAGGAGGAGAAGGGGACGACAGAGGATGAGATGGCTGGATGGCATCACTGACTCGATGGATGCGAGTCTGAGTGACCTCCGGGAGCTGGTGATGGACAGGGAGGCCTGGCGTGCTGCGGTTCATGGGGTCGCAAAGAGTCGGACACGACTGAGCGACTGATCTGATCTGATCTGATCTGATCTTTCCTCTTTGATAACCATAAATTGTTTTCTATGTCTGAGTTGATTTCTGTTTGTAAGTTCATTTGTATCCTTTTTTTAGATTCCACACATAAACAATATAATATGATACTGTGTTTCTCTGACTTACTTGACTTTGTATGATAATCTCTGGATCCATCCATGTTACTGCAAATGGCAGTGTTTTATTCCTTTTAATGACTAATAGTCCATTGTATATATATGTACCACACCTTCTTTATCTATTAATCCGTCAATAGATACTTAGGCTAGAAGCACAGATTTTGGATGCTGTTGTTTCAGAATAAAGCATGAGGGACTGGTGACCAGAATAAAAGAAGATGTACAACTCACACATCAGGGGAGGATAACAGGAGACTTGCTGCAAAGAAAGTGGTGTCAAGAAAGTAGAGAACCAAAGATATTGTCTTCTTTATCTCATACAGTGTGCTGGCAAGGCTTCTCTTTTCTCCAGTTACATTCTTCCCTTCAGCCAGATTCCACCTAAACTAAAAAGCACTGCAATTTAATAAGATCACATGCAGCACCTAGATGTATCATAAATAGTATAAGCCATCAGAATTATAAATGAACAATGCACATTTTATTTACTATCAAGCCTTTCTCACCTAGGGCACTGACAGCTGGCTCCTCCACGTCTTAATGCATTTGCATCTTGTCTTTCTCTTCACCCTCCTTTCTCTACTGGGTAGTCTCAGTCATCTGGTGGGATCCTCTTCATTTCATCCTTGTCTTGCTACGCTCATTCTCCTGCTGTCTGCTCTTCCCTTGCATTTTCTTCTTTTCCACTTGTTACTTTGCTGCCCTCTCGCTTGTTCTCGCGTTTCCCTTCAGCCTGGCTTGCCCTTTCTCTCCTGCTGCTGCGCCCTGCGCTGATTCCTGGTCCTCTCCCGCTCTGTCTTCTTTCTTCTTCTCTGTCTTCACTCATGGTTTCTCTCAGGAAACTCTGCTGCTTTGCAAAGGAGAGAAAGAAGTGAAATTCCAAATTTACCCCATTGGGAATGAAGCTTGTGTTTCTAACATAGTCAAGAGAAGAAACTGCTTGGATGAGAGAGCCACAGTCCTACTTCCAGGAAGCCAAAACAAGCTATTGAGTTGGACAAGTACATATGGATTTTAAAAGTTAGTATGGCTCTTTCTGTAAGATCTTAATATGAACTTTTTGGCCAACCCAATGTGCTGACCAGGGATTTTTCAAGGCTCTATCAGCACACTTTTCCCCCAAGAAGTTAGCCTTGTTCTACCACTAAGGCTCCTCCTTTGGATGAAGGTTTTCCCTTCTTCTTTCCCTTCTTAATTACCAGATAAGGGGCAATTAATAGCATATATTTTGATAAACTAAGATCATCACATACAGCAAACTGAAACAACCATACAGTCACATGAGATCAAGGTTTTTAGAACTTAGAATGAAAAGGATGCTAGAAAAATTTGAACAGCATGTTAGTTGGCAGGAGTAATTAGATACCACCTACCAAGAAGGAGGCTTTAGGGCAATACAATTAAGGAGAGGTTTCATTTTTGTGGGATGGAGAGGAGAGGACAGAGTGAAGGGAGTGAAGAAAGACTCAGCTGTCCTCAGGGTCTCTGGGAAGAAGCTATCAGGAGAGAAGGCCATCGCCATGATTCAGGGAAAAGATTATAAGTGGTATCCACCTTCTCTCTGGGCATGTGGGGGGTTTGGACAAATGGGGACACTAGACCAGATATGTGCAGCTTTGACAATGGAGACTGTGTTCGCCCACCTGTGAATTTTAGCTCTCGTATCCTGAAAGTCACAGAAAAAGGAATTTAAAGGCTTGAAGTCATTTATGTATTCGTGCATTTAATAAATGATTATTAAGGCTTTACTGTGTGCTCTACACTAGCTTTAATCTTTTGGCCATGCCACACGGCATATGGGATTTTAGTTCCCCAACCAGAGATTGAGCCTGTGCCCTCTGCATAGGAAGCAGGATTCTTAACCACTGGACTGCCAGGAAAGTCCCTCAGCACTGTTCTTGACAAGGACACTACACAGTAAACTAAACACAATTTCTGTCTTTAAGGAGCTTATGCTGTAGTGAAGGAGACAGATGATAAATCCCTAAACAAATAAATGAGCCACTGCAACTGTTACTACTGTTGTCATGACTACCACTGCCATTCCTGTGCAGTGGGCAGCCTTTCCCTTCTCCCAGGGATCTTCCCAACCCAGGGATTGAACCCAGGTCTCCCACATTGCAGACGGATTCTTTACCAGCTGAGCCACAAAAGAAGCCCACTAATATTGATTATCAGCCCTTATCTGATGCTTGCAATTGGCCAAGCATGGTTATGATTCTTTTACATAGATTAACTCTCTTAATTCCCATAACTTTCTTCTAAGGTAGGTGCTAAAATAATACCCATTTTTATAGATGAAGCATAAATAGATTAAGTATTTGTGGTATGAAGGTCTTCTGGCCAGAAGTGGGAGGGTAACATAATGTCAGTGGTGAATATTATGAATCAAAACTCAATGCCCACTATCTACAGATCTGGCAGATGGAAGTAATAGAATGTAGAGAGTAACAGCATAACATTTGGAATCTGAGATCTTAGGCCAATGTTCTGTATCTGAGCCCTGTGATTTTTGGCAAAAAGTATTGTTTATTTTGAACTTCAGATTTCTCGTATGTTAAATGAGGATAAGGAAACCTAGTTAGTGGGGTTTCTGCAAGCATAAAATAAGATTGTGCAATGATCAAACAGCACTTAGCACAGGCATAACATTAAATATGTACATAAAAATTTTAAAATGGGGCAAAAACAGAGTCAGGAGAAAGCAAATGGCTTGTGGCTGAATGTATCTGGGTCAGGAAGTAATTGTGTTTCCTTAAGGAACACCAAAAAAGATGACCTTTTCATCATAGGGGACTGGATTGCAAAAGTAGGAAGTCAAAAGATACCTAGAATAACAGGCAAGTTTGGCTTGGAGTACAGAATGAAGCAGGGCAAAGGCCAACATAGTTTTGCCAAGAGAATACACTGGTCATAGCAAACACCCTCTTCCAATAACACAAGAGATGACTCTCCACATGGACATCACCAGATGGTCATACCAAAATCAGATTGATTATATTCTTTGCAGCCAAAGATGGAGAGGCTCTATAAAACCAGCAAAAACAAGACTGGGAACTGACTGTGGCTCAAATCATGAACTCCTTATTGCAAAATTGAAGAAAGTAGGGAAAACCACTAGACCATTCAGGTATGACCTAAATCAAATCCCTTATGATTATACAGTGGAAGTGACAAATAGATTCAAGGGATTAGATCTGATAGAGAGTGCCTGAAGAACTATGGATGGAGGTTTCTTAACATTGTAGAGAAGGTGGTGATAAAAAAAAAATCCCAAAGAGGAAGAAATGCAAAAAGGCAAAATGGTTGTCTGAGGAGGCCTTACTTTGTAAGCTGAGAAAAGAAGAGAAGTGAAAGGAAAAGGAGAAAAGGAAAGACATACTCATTTGAATGCAGAGTTCCAAAGAATAGCAAGAAGAGATAAGAAAGCCTTCCTCAGCGATCAATGCAAAGAAATAAAGGAAAACAATAGAATAGGAAAGACTAGAGATCACTTCAAGAAAATCAGAGATACCAAGGGAATATTTCATGCAAAGATGGGCACAATAAAAGACAGAAAAGGTATGGACCTAACAGAAGAAAAAGATATTAAGAAGTGGCAAGAATACAGAGAAAATCTATATGAAAAAAATATTCATGACTCAGATAACCACAATGGTGTGATCACTCACCTAGAGCCAGACATCCTGGAGTGCAAAGCCAAGTGGGACTTAAGCATCACTACGAACAAAGCTAGTGAAGGTGATGGAATTCCAGTTGAGCTATTTCAAATGCTAAAAGGTGATGCTGTGAAAGTGCTGCACTCAGTATGCTAAATGGTGATGCTGTGAAAGTGCTGTACTCAGTATGCTGGCAAATTTGGAAAACTCAGCAGTGGCCATAGGTCACATAGGAAAAGGTCAGCTTTCATTCCAATTCCAAAGAAAGCCAATGCCAAAGAATGCTCAAACTACTCCACAACAGCATGCATCTCACATGCTAGCCTAGCAATGTAACACTCAAAATTCTCCAAACTAGTCTTCAGCCACGAACTGAGAACTTCCAGATATTCCAGCTGGATTTAGAAAAGGAAGAAGAAACAGAGATCAAATTGCCAACATCCATTGGACCATAGAAAAAGCAAGAGAATTCCAGAAAACATCTACTTCTGCTTCATTGACTAAGCTGAAGAGTGTGGATCACAACAAACTGTGGAAAATTCTTAAAGAGATGGGAATACTAGACCACCTTACCTGTGTCCTGGAAAATAGGTATGCAGGTCAAGAAGCAACAGTTAGAACAGGACATGAAACAAAGGACTGGTTCCAAATTGGGAGAGGAGTATGTCAAGGCTGTATATTGTCACCTTGCTTATTTAACTTATATGTAAAGTACATCATGTTAAATGCTGGACTGGATGAAGCACAAGCTAGAATCAAGATTGTAGGAAGAAATATCAATAACCTCAGTTATGCAGCTGACACCATCCTTATGTCAGAAAGCAAAGAGGAACTAAAGAGCCTCTTGATGACTGTGAAAGAGGAGAGTGGAAAAGCTGGCTTAAAACTCAACATTCAAAAAATGAAGATCATGTCATCTGGTCCCATCACTTTATGCAAATAGATGGGGAAACAATGGAAACAATGACAGACTTCATTTTCTTGGGCTCCAAAATCACTTCAGATGCTGATTGCAGCCATGAAATTAAAAGATGCTTGCTTCTTGGAAGAAAAGTTAAACCAAGCTATATAGAATATTCAAAAGCAGAGACATTACTGTACTGACTAGTCAAGGCTATGGTTTTTCCAGTAGTCATGTATGGATGTGAGAGTTGGACCATAAAGAAAGCTGAGCACCGAAGAACTGATGCTTTCGAACTGTGGTGTTGGAGAAGACTTTTGAGAGTCTTTTGGACTGCAAGGAGATCTAACCAGTCAATCCTATAGGAAATTAGTCCTGAATATTCACTGAAGGAGTGATGCTAAAGCTGAAGCTCCAATACTTTGGCCACCAAATGTGAAGAACTGACTCCTTGGAAAAGACCCTGATGCTGGGAAAGATTGAAGGCAGTAGGAAGGGATGACAGAGGATGAGATGGTTGGATAGCATCACTACTCGATGGACTTGAGTTTGAGTAAGCTCTGGGAGTTGACGATGGACAGGGAAGACTGGCATGCTACAGTCCATGGGGTCGCAGAGAATCAGACACAACTGAGTGACTGAAATGACGGACTGACTAAAGGATTATGTCAGAAGACTAAGAAGAAATAGAGGAGATTCAGATCTTTCTGAGGGAAATGGACTCTTTAAAAAGATGATCATTTCTGGAAGAGGAAATGAAGGTGAGCAGCCTCTGGGGAGCTCAGGCTGTCTAGAAGAGAGCATCAGATCTCTAAACAGGGTTTGAACCTGGGCTTCCTACATTGAGAGCACAGAGTCTTAGCCATTGGACCACCAGGGAAGTCCCTAAGAATTTTATTAAAAAATAAACACAATCTTTCAAACCACTTGATTTTTTAGAGCATATGAAAAGCATATTAAGTGAAAAGTTTTAGGAGAAGAGTTCCCACATATTTATCATTAGCAATATTAACGTGCTTCAGTTAAATATGTGACTCTTTTTAGGAACACCTAGAAAATGCTTGCAAGTTGCATGTGTCAGTAAGGCCAGCCTTGATCTAGCCTCCTTGGTCTACCAGATGTTCTGTGGGCACTTGTGAGCATTTTCTAAGTGAGTCAGATCTGGACCTTCCAGTTGCTTCTTGGCTTCTACTCTTTTAATTATAAAATTTATTTTATTTCCAGCCTTGGTCTGTGTATTCTCTCTTGATTCAAATGCCTGACAATTTTTAGTGTAATTTTCTGACACAAATAATGTGGAATGACTAATCAGTCAAAGTCACCATTGCAGATTCAAACTGTATTCGTTAATACAAATAATTCTTATGGTGCCCAGTAAATATGTGTAAGCCTGTTAATAGTCATCCGCAGTGTGAGTGATCGGCATTCTCCTCCTTTCTTTGAAAGATCCCATCCTTTGAGTGTGAAGCTGTTGGGACATATGGAGATCAGCACTTTATAGCGTGTTGTGATTCACTCCAAGGAGTTACAATAAGAGATTCAAAACAGAACAACATTCAAACAAGATTCTTTAAAGGCTTCAGGAAACTGGCCTATAAACCAGACAAGCTTTGAGTGGTGATGGGACTGTAGTCTTTTTGAGAAAGACACACATTAGTAGCTCTAGACAGGACTGATTGACTTGTAGGCAACACCTGAGCAAAAGTGATCCCCTTTTCAGTATGAAAGTCAGTTTCACACTAACTTTACAATTTTTTTTTTTTTTTTTTTTTTTGCTGAGTTTCTAGCATATCAGAAGTATCATCCTCTATTTTTCAAAAAGTAGAATACAGTCTGTTAAATACTTTGAGCTTTGGGGGTTCAAAAAAGAAGCATTCACTTTCCTTTTTCCCCTAAGTTTCTTCAAGCCCACTCTCCATGAGGGCAGTTGCCTGAGTCAGCTCTGGCTCTCTCCCACCAAGGCCGATAGCGGGCATGGAAGGGATGGTGAGGGCACCCCATTCACGAGTTTCGGATGTTATTATCCTCTACTTTTTGTGTGTCACTACATTCTTTCATTCATTCAAAAATTATTTATTCAGAACCTACTATGCCAGACACTGATGTAATCTACGGTTGATGTGAACTCACCAAATCACAGTGGGTTTTTCCGCTGTTTCTTATGTAGCCCTTTCAAAGAGAAAAACTTACTGTGAAATACCCACACCTATATTATCCTGTCCTATGAAAACATAGTCCTCTTTATATTTAAAAAAATTATACACAAAAATAGAGAATGATCCTTTGCTAGAAACTCAGCAAAAAGTATTTGGAAAATCTAATGTGAAATTGACTTTTTTTATGTACTGAAAGGCAATCATTTTTTTCAGATGTTGCCTATTAGAACTAGGGAGGCCAGATGTGGGTGTCCACCCTTTGTAGTCCTTGTTTATATTCACGTGCTGCTCTCCTGATGGCGGTACATCTGCTTCTCTTCCAGAACTGAAATGATACTATTACCATATGTGTGTGCATGCTCAGTTGGGTCCAACTCTTTCTGAACCTATAGTCACCACAGCCCACCAGGTTCCTCTGTTCAGGCAGGAATACTGGAGTGGGTTGCATTTCCTACTGCAAGGGATTTTCCCGACCCACAGACTGAACCCAGGTCTTTTGATTCTCCTGCATTGGCTGGCAGATTCTCTACCACTGCACCAAAGTATTCTCAGGCAATGAGGAATAAAGGCTAGGAGCTCAGGTCTTGGAGGTACCCTTCATGGATTACAAGCCTGATTCTCCACATGTGACTCTGAGACTTTGATCCTGGTGGCTCAGAGGTTAAAGCGTCTGCCTGGAGTGCGGGACACCCGGGTTCGATCCCTGGGTCAGGAAGATCCCCTGGAGAAGGAAATGGCAACCCACTCTAGTACTCTTGCCTGGAGGATCCCATGGAGGGAGGAGCCTGGTAGGCTACAGTCCATGGGGTCGCAAAGAGTCGGACACAACTGAGTGTCTTCATTTTCACTTTCACAATTTGCTTAAATCTGTAATTCAGATTCTTCCTTATAAGGTCAAATTTTATCATACAATAATTATCTGTTGTGCTCCTTCTCAGGGAAGGCTACTATTTTGGGGGCTGCTACAGATACAGCCATAAGCAAGCTAGATAAGTCCCTGCTGCCATGGAACTTAAGTTTTGTATTTATTAATACAAATAAATATTAATATATACTGTCAAAAAGATAAGAGCTATGCAGAAAAATAAAACATGGTAAGAGCATAAAGAGTATTTAGGTAGAGTCATTAGAACAATCTTCTCTTAGAAGATGATATTTGATCAGAGGTCTGAACGGTGTGAAGAATAAGTCATGCGTGTAACTGGTGCTTCTATGATAGAAAGGTGCAGGTGCAAAGGCCATGAGGCTAACGCGTGCCTAAGATGATGATATTACTGATTAAATACAGTTGTTGGGAGGTTGAATGAGTTAATTCATTTAAGAACTTTAAATAGAGCCTATGTATAAATTTGCTATTGTTGTTGTTTACTTGCCAAGTAGTGTCTGACTCTTTTGCAACCCCATGGACTGTAGCCCACCAGGCTCCTCTGTCCATGGGGTTTCCTTCTTGATAAATGCTAGTTCTTAGTTTTGTAAAGTGAAGTCGCTCAGTCGTGTCCAACTCTTTGCGACCCCATGGACTGTAGCCCACCAGGCTTCTCCATCCATGGAATTTTCCATGCATGAGTACTGGAGTGGGTTGCCATTTCCTTCTCCAGGGGATTTTCCGGACCCTGGGATTGAACCCCAGTCTCCCGCATTGCAGGCTTTACCATCTGAGCCATCTGAGCCACCAAAGTTTTGTAAGACTGCTGCATATACTCTAGCCTAGCTAGTGCAGGTCCCCACCTGGCGGAGGCTACCCTGATGTTTGGGGACACTGCCACCTGCTGCTTCCTGCTGGTAAAACTAGTTGGTTCAGGTAACATTTTGAGAAGCTGGTGCTGTATCTCATCTGAGGCTCACCCTTCTTCCTGTGCCTTGGTTTCTACTGGCCGGACATCCATCCAACTCCTCACATCAATTCCGCCTTCTACTTTGTATAAGATTTCCATCGCCAATAATGATGATGTCACCTGCTACGCTCCAGTCCTCTCACCACCAGGGATCCAGGACGATTGTCCTTAAGGTAGATGCCTTGAGACACAGACGACTGCCTCCAACTCACGTTTCACTGTGGCCTGTGTTTTTGTCAAATGGCTACCCCCAGGTGGCTCTTGTGGTAAAGAACCCTCTTGCCAATGTAGGCAACACAGGAGACGCAGATTCCATCCCTGGGTTGGGAAGATCCCCCAGAGGAGGAGTTGGCAGCCCACTCCAGTATTCTTTCCTGGAGAATTCCACTATGGGGGAACCTGGTGGGCTACAGTGCATGGGGTTGCAAAGAGTCGTACACTACTGACACACACACACACCATCTTTTAGCAATAATCCCATAGAAGAATCAGATCAGAATAGTCGCTCAGTCGTGTCCGACTCTTTGAGACCTCATGAATCGCAGCACGCCAGGCCTCCCTGTCCATCACCAACTCCCGGAGGTCACTCAGACTCACATCCATCAAGTCAGTGATGCCATCCAGCCATCTCATCCTCTGTCGTCCCCTTCTCCCCCTGTCCCCAATCCCTCCCAGCATCAGAGTCTTCTCCAATGAGTCAACTCTTCGCATGAGGTGGCCAAAGTATTGCAGTTTCAGCTTTAGCATCATTCCTTCCAAAGAAATCCCAGGGCTGATCTCCTTCAGAATGGACTGGTTGGATCTCCTTGCAGTCCAAGGGACTCTCAAGAGTCTTCTCCAACACCACAGTTCAAAAGCATCAATTCTTCGGCGCTCAGCCTTCCTCACAGTCCAGCTCTCACATCCATACATGACCACAGGAAAAACTATAGCCTTGACTAAGCGCAACTTTGTCAGCAAAGTAATGTCTCTGCTTTTGAATATGCTATCTAGGTTGGTCATAACTTTCCTTCCAAGGAGTAAGCGTCTTTTAATTTCATGGCTGCAGTCACCATCTGCAGGGATTTTGGAGCCCAGAAAAATAAAGTCTGACACTGTTTCCACTGTTTCCCCGTCTATTTCCCATGAAGTGATGGGACCAGATGCCATGATCTTCGTTTTCTGAATGTTGAGCTTTAAGCCAACCTTTTCACTCTCCACTTTCACTTTCATCAAGAGGCCTTTTAGTTCCTCTTCACTTTCTGCCATAAGGGTGGTGTCATCTGCATATCTGAGGTGATTGATATTTCTCCCAGCAATCTTGATTCCAACTTGTGTTTCTTCCAGTCCAGCATTTCTCATGATGTACTCTGCATATAAGTTAAATAAACAGGGTGACAATATACAGCCTTGACATACTCCTTTTCCTATTTGGAAATAGTCTGTGGTTCCATGTCCAGTTCTAACTGTTGCTTCCTGACCTGCATACAAATTTCTCAAGAGGCAGATCAGGTGGTCTGGTATTCCCATCTCTTTCAGAATTTTCCACAGTTGATTGTGATCTACACAGTCAAAGGCTTTGGCATAGTCAAGAAAGCAGAAATAGATGTTTTTCTGGAACTCTCTTGCTTTTTCCATGATCCAGCAGATGTTGGCAATTTGATCTCTGGTTCCTCTGCCTTTTCTAAAACCAGCTTGCACATCAGGAAGTTCACGGTTCACATATTGCTGAAGCCTGGCTTGGAGAATTTTGAGCATTACTTTACTAGCATGTGAGATGAGTGCAGTTGTGGGGTAGTTTAAGCATTCTTTGGCATTGCCTTTCTTTGGGATTGGAATGAAAACTGACCTTTTCCAGTCCTGTGGCCACTGCTGAGTTTTCCAAATTTGCTGGCATATTGAGTGCAGCACTTTCACAGCATCGTCTTTCAGGATTTGAAATGGCTCAACTGGAATTCCATCACCTCCACTAGCTTTGTTTGTAGTGATGCTTTCTAAGACCCACTTGACTTCACATTCCAGAATATCTGGCTCTAGGTGAGTGATCACACCATCATGATTATCTGGGTCGTGAAGATCTTTTTTGTACAGTTGTTCCGTGTATTCTTGCCACCTCTTCTTAATACCTTCTGCTTCTGTTAGGTCCACACCATTTCTGTCCTTTATCAAGCCCATCTTTGCATGAAATATTCCTTTGGTATCTCTGATTTTCTTGAAGAGATCCATAGTCTTTCCCATTCTGTTGTTTTCCTCTATATCTTTGCATTGATTGCTGAAGAAGGCTTTCTTATCTCTTCTTGCTATTCTTTGGAACTCTGCATTCAGATGTTTATATCTTTCCTTTTCTCCTTTGCTTTTCCCTTCCCTCCTTTTCACAGCTATTTGTAAGGCCTCCCCAGACAGCCATTTTGCTTTTTTTTGCATTTCTTTTCCATGGGGATGGTCTTGATCCCTGTCTCCTGTACAATGTCACGAACCTCATTCCATAGTTCATCAGGCACTCTATCAGATCTAGGCCCTTAAATCTATTTCTCACTTCCACTGTATAATCATAAGGGATTTGATTTAGGTCATACCTGAATGGTCTAGTGGTTTTCCCTACTTTCTTCAATTTCAGTCTGAATTTGGCAATAAGGAGTTCATGGTCTGAGCCACAGTCAGCTCCTGGTCTTGTTTTTTCTGACTGTACAGAGCTTCTCCATCTTTGGCTGCAAAGAATATAATCGATCTGATTTCGGTGTTGACCATCTGGTGATGTCCATTTGTAGAGTCTTCTCATGTGTTATTGGAAGAGGGTGTTTGTTATGACTAGTGCATTTTCTTGGCAAAACTCTATTAGTCTTTGCCCAGCTTCATTCTGTATTCCAAGGCCAAATTTGCCTGTTACTCCAGGTGTTTCTTGACTTCCTACTTTTGCATTCCAGTCCCCTATAATGAAAAGGACATCTTTTTTGGGTGTTAGTTCTAAAAGGTCTTGTAGGTCTTCATAGAACCGTTCAACTTCAGCTTCTTCAGCGTTACTGGTTGGGGCATAGACTTGGATTACTGTGGCATTGAATGGTTTGTCTTGGAAACGAACAGAGATCATTCTGTCGTTTTTGAGATTGCATCCAAGTACTGCATTTCGGACTCTTTTGTTGACCTTGATGGCCACTCCATTTCTTCTGAGGGATTCCTGCCTGCAGTAGTAGATATAATGGTCATCTGACTTAAATTCTGGAGAAGGCACTGGCACCCCACTCCAGTACTCCTGCCTGGAAAATCCCATGGATGGAGGAGCCTGGTGGGCTGCAGTCCATGGGGTCGCTGTGGGTTGGACACGACTCAGTGACTTCACTTTCACTTCTTACTTTCGTGCATTGGATAAGGAAATGGCAACCCACTCCAGTGTTCTTGCCTGGAGAATCCCAGGGACGGCGGAGCCTGGTGGGCTGCCGTCTCTGGGGTCGCACAGAGTCAGACATGACTGAAATGACTTAGCAGCAGCAGCAGCAGAGTTAAATTCACCCATTCCAGTCCATTTCAGTTCGCTGATTTCTAGAATGTCGACATTCACTCTTGCCATCTCTTGTTTGACCACTTCCAATTTGCCTTGATTCATGGACCTGACATTCCAGGTTCCTATGCAATATTGCTCTTTACAGCATCGGACCTTGCTTCTATCACCAGACACATCCACAGCTGGGTATTCTTTTTGCTTTGGCTCCTCCCTTCATTCTTTCTGGAGTTATTTCTCCACTGATCTCCAGTAGCATATTGGGCACCTACTGACCTGGGGAGTTTCTCTTTCAGTATCCTATCATTTTGCCTTTTCATACTGTTCATGGGGTTCTCAAGGCAAGAATACTGTAGTGGTTTGCCATTCCCTTCTCCAGCGGACCACATCCTGTCAGATCTCTCCACCATGACCCGCCCATCCTGGGTTGCCCCACCGGCATGGCTTAGTTTCATTGAGTTAGACAAGGCTGTGGTCCTAGTGTGATTAGATTGACTAGTTTTCTGTGAGTATGGTTTCAGTGTGTTTGCCCTCTGATGCCCTGTTGCAACACCTACTGTCTTACTTGAGTTTCTCTTACCTTGGGCGTGGGGCATCTCTTCCCGGCTGCTCCAGCAAAGCACTGCCATCACACCTTACTTTGGATGAGGGGTCTCTCCTCAACGCAGCCCTTCCTGACCTTGGTCATGGGGTAGCTCCTCTCGGCCGCACTCAGTGCGCCGGTCGCAGCCGCCATTGTGCTTAGAATAATCCCATAGAAGAATAAAGACACCCAGTTATGATGGGGCTTATGAGACTACCTGCCTGCTCCGTGAGCGCTCTGGTGGTCTCATGAAAGAAAAAGGGACCAGCTCCTAAAAAGCTGCCGCTGCTTCTGTGCACCCACCAAGGGAGGCTTGTACCTGCTCCTACAGATTCATGACCTTCTGAAACACATCTGTTGAATTATTCGTGATTTGTCATTTTTAGAAAGTCACACTTCTGGGTAACTACAATCTTGTCCGTAGTTGGAAAAGTGACGAGTGGTGAAAAATGACCTCCTAGTCACACCTTGGTCTCGCTGGGCTCACAATGATGCCATTCAGTGTGCCTGGGTATTGGCAGATCTCGCTTAAGGAGCACATATTCTATGACCTTCTGTTCCAGTGCCCTTACATAATCCCCTAAGGTGCTATCCCATATATGCATGCTCAGTGGCTCGGTTGTGTCCGACTCTTTGTGACCCCATAGTCTGTAGCCCACCAGGCTCCTCTGTCCATGGGATTCTCCAGGCAGGGATACTGGAATGGATTACCATTTCCTCTTCCAGAGGATCTTCCCCACTCAGGGTTTGCACTCACATCTCGCATCTCCCTGCATTGGCAGGTGGATCCTTTACCACTGAGCCAACCTGGGAAGCCTGCTATCGCATGGTCAATCACAATAACATCAGCTACAGTGGATATTGTCAGCATATTACAAGTCAGATGTTATGCTAAGACTTTTCATCTGTTATTTCAATCTCACAACAATCCTATGTAAGCCAGGAACTCCATACATTGGTGGGCTATGAGATCACATGTCCCATTTGTACCCAGGTCACAATCGTCTGGTGTGTACCCCTTGTCACTAGCAGATGTCCAGCTTCTTTACCAGTGCTTCTTCCATGAATTTCTTGGAACTCCAGGAGATTCCTCCCACCCCCAAACCTGGCCCTCTCTGCCATGTTGGTGTGGGTCTTGGCCACTCCTGGTGGTTTTGTTGGTCTCCTTTTCCTATCCCAAGGATTGTTTGCATAGGCAGCAGCTGTTGTTCCGTTTGGCATAGCTCTGTCTCAACTGTAGGCTCAGATGCCTCCCATGTTTCCTTCTGTGACAAGGAAAGTTGAGCTATAATATTTTAGCAAGATTCATGATGGCTTTGGGGACCAGAATGGAATAATATATGGAAGACTTCAAATTGAAGATATGATTGCTGTCCTTGGACTCAAGACTCTCTGAGCCTCCTGAGACTCTGAAACCCAAGCCTCTACAATACAGTGATCTCCCAGCCCCTTTCTTCCAGCATGTTGCAGAGGCCAACTCATGTTGGCAAGGAGACTTCCTTGCAAATGTGTCTTGTACTCTGATTCCAAATTTCTTCTTCAGTTCTAAAGAAGGACATTTATGGGGACAGTTATCCCCCTTATTTGAAATGTAATCCATGGGCTCCCATTTTGCACTCCAGGATGAAGAACAACTTGGTCCCTACATGCAAAGCCTTTCCCTAAGCCTTACCCTCCAAAGGCAATGCATGACAACACAACAAACCAACATCACAACATTCACTAATTTCTGAGTTACTTCCTGTTGACTCATCTCCATTTGAGATGTAAACAGAGACATCCAAATTGAGTTCCTGCATTCTCAGCCCAATCTCTCATAAACATGAGGCTGAGACTAGTGGCTATACTCCTTGGCACTTTCAGTCTCTGCTCCTAAACCTCACCATTCATATTATCCCAATGGATTCCCACCACAGCCCTATGGAGTCAGCAGTATTGGTGTCCCTTTGGCATTTATTATGCACAAACACTGATGAGATTGGAGCTATAATTAGGTCTATGTAACAGACAAGGTTTCACTTTTCACTGTCATGTATTGGAAAAGGAGGAAATGGCAACCCACTCCAGTGTTCTTGCCTGGAGAATCCCAGGGACGGGGGAGCCTGGTGGGCTGCCGTCTCTGGGGTCGCACAGAGTTGGACACGACTGAAGCGACTTAGCAGCAGTAGCAGCAGCAACAGACAAGGAATACCAGGTTTAGAAAGTTTAAATAACTCACCAATATGGTGGACACTTGTGCAGAGCGCACATTCTGTGTTCTCCACGTTCCCTCATCCAATGCCACCCTCTTGAACTCCTACCCTTATGAACTCCTTGGCCATTTTGAGACAGGCTGGGACGTGGAACATAGGACCTTTTGCAGCAGTGCTTGCATCTGGACAGACATTTCCTCAAGCAACAAAATAGAAAGAAACTATAAGGGACTAAAAATAACTGCATGCACGTGTAATTAGGCAAATTCTGGACAACTAGATACAAAAAAAAACAGAGAAAGAAACCCACACCAAAAAACCAGCTGCCACTTTTGAAGTGTCGGGAGCAAAAGCAGGGTACTGCACACAACCTCTGCACAAAACACTACCTAAGGGGTGGACAAACCATCTAAACCAGCCCTCTGTCCTCTGGACACACCCCCACCCTCATTCCATATAAGGAACCAGCTTGGCCCCGCTTGGAGAGCAAGCCAGGGAACCTGTAACTTGTTTTCACGCCCTCCTGGGGTCCCAGAAGCCCAAAGAAAGCCTTGCCTGAATTTCTTGTCTGGCCTCTGATCAATTTCTATGGACTGTGGAAGGCCAAGGATCCTTACTGGTATCAATTTCAGTAACTACCACTGTGTCTAGTTTGCTTTCTAGCTTTGGAGCAGCCTATAGAGATATTCAAGCATGTCTCCAGGTCTACACCTCTGGACTAATCACCAAATAAGGCAAATACCACTTTTTCAAAACATGCCACTCTGATTTATCACTCATGGACAACACAGCCCTCCTGCCTCAACCCTGGGGTCACTACAGAGACCTTTATGGACTCCTCAATGCAGAGAGACCTTCCTTATCTGGACTGCCATAAGTACTTCTTTTTATTTTTCTTAAACCACATAACATGGTGTTTTGTTATTTATTACAAAAGGTCTTTATTAATCACTATGTATCATTGCACTTTGTTCCCCTGTGCTTTTCATCTTTATATGTGTTGGATTTGTCTTCCACGTAAAATTAGAACTCCTTTGAAGGTAAAGACCATGTCTTAAACTTCCTTTATGTCTTCTCTGAAGAATTTAATGTTATGCCAAGTTCATACAAAATGCTAAATGAATATTGGCTTGAAATATTGTTGACAGTAATTAACCCAAAAGAGGGAACTGGTAGAGATAATTTATAATGTCCCTTAAAGTATGTGTTTTGAATTATTTTCCTACAGACAAAAAAATTCATAAGTGCTATGAGTTGTCCATGACCATTTTAGAAGCAAGTAGTAAAGCCTTTTTATCTTTATTTAAAAATTTTCAAGTGATGAATCTTACAATTCATAGATAAATAGTGAAAGAGGAAGCATAAACATGGTTTTTAATAACTTGAAAAAAGAGTTACAATAGTTTCCTAAGGTTTCAAGGTAATACTTTTCACACATTAATTGCTAGGTAGTCTTATCTCAACATTTTCTAAAGTGTCTCTGGATGTCTTAATCATCCACTTTGTAAAAATATATTAAGAACGTGAGCCTTGTAATTATATATAAAAAAGGAGTGTAGCATTTTGGTTTGATTTTAGTGACAGTATTTGATGAAGGCAAATGCCACTACCTCCTTTTGAAGCATTTCAGTTTAATGAAGTTCCTTTTAACAAGTACTTACTAAAATATTCAATAAAAAGTTCAACTATCTTACTAGGTGGTTAGTGAAGCACTTCTCTTTCTGCCTTTTTGGGAAACTGTGCTGCTTTCTGATTATAAATGATCTATATTTTGTCTTATTTCTTAATGTTTCTGGAGTCTACTGTTATGGAAAAGTTAAACCTCCTTCAAGAACATAAACATATAAAGCCAAAGATTATCTTGCCACGGGCCATCACTCTGCCCTTAAATAATATGAATTTGATCAAAATCAGATATTGAAGTAGACGACATTCACTGGAAAGTTTGCATTCCTTTTCCTGTTTTCTTAAAATTCCCAGAAACTTGTTTATTTCCATAAAGAGCCCATCATCTTCCAAACACATCAGCCTTTCGAAAGCTCTATTTAAATACCTCTGCCAAATGAAAGGCTTCTTTCATGCCATTTCAAGCCCTGAAGTACCAAAAGGGTAAATAACCTGAGTATCACTTTTGACTGACTTGACTTTGAAAGAGGCACAGGCTAGGTAAACAGTCACTCAGCCGCCAGACTCTTGCCTGCCTCTCTGTACATCATCTGCTAATATTGGGAATAGTGATCAACACCTTAATTCCCCAGATTAATGAGTTAGAGCCCACAGAAAAGGACAAAAACCCATAACTTTTCCACAAACTTAGTTAAATGTCAAGGTTTTTAAAGGCCTAGTTAGCAAGTATATTAGATGAGATATGTCAGTTTCCCAATTTACGACTCTGACTTGTCTCTTGTGATTCCTTATAGCCTCTAGCCATTCTCCTCTTACCTGAGGCATTCTCTGGCAAAAACCTGATGCTTCCAGTCATTCTGCATTCTTGTGTTCCTTCAAAAATAATTGGACAGGCACCTTTCCATAAACAATCATCATTAGTTATATACGGTACACAGATCCGAACACCACACAAATAAGTTTCAATGGAATGTCTTGAGCCAAATAGTAGTAATTTGGTCTGCGTGTTACAGATGTGATTGACAGAGACTTAATGCACTTAGCACTTTTCCAGGAGGCTCTGAGCATCGGCTCCTTGATGCTCAGAAAGTCCTGCTCCCAGAAAAGTGACACAGACATTGACCATTGAGTTTGTTGCTATTCAATAGCCGGTCCTTTTCCAGACTCTATGATTAAAGTCATTATAGGAACTGTCAGTGGGGGAAAGAAATGAAAACTGTCACAAAAAGCAACTGTCTGAAATGCTCACGATTCCCATAATGTTTAACAGTTTGAAAGCAGGAAATTTTAAACTAATGAAGATCAACCTAAATTAGAAGCTGCAAGCTTCAAATATTTTCTGCTAGGTTGATGAACCCCACATCCCTTTTTTTTTGTCTTTTAACCTTCTTGGGAAAATTCTGAAAAAAAAATTAAAATAAACCTTTGTGTCCATGGCTATAAATGAAGTTTACAACAAATATGAATTAATACCTTTCAAGGATCTGCTATTAGAAGCAGGCATATTCTATAGAAAGATTGAGGAAATAAATGTTGAAACTGAATAAAATACTGATACATTATTGGAAAGGTTTGAGTCATTATTTTCATATTCAAAGACCATGATAACTTTAATATTTGATAGGACACAATATTTCCAATTTGACAATGATCCTGAACATGTTTATAAGTTGCTAGCAGGGTTTTTTTCTGATATTAAAAATGGAAATTTCTGATGTAAAATAAGAATTTGTTATGATTTTATGATATTCCACAGAGAGCTTTACAGACATTAAAATGATTTATCAGTTAAACACATTTTTGAAATGCGTCACTAAAAAAAGATTCTAAGAGTTTAGTACCCCTGGTAGATTATCAGTGACTAGTTTAGCTCATTTTTTACTGTATTTAAAAACAAATGGCATGTCTGAAAAACTGTCACACACTGTAGGAGCTTGGAAGACAGGATGACTAATTATAATGTGGTATTCTGAACGAGATCCCCAGACAGAAAAAAAGACATTAGGACAGACTGGTGAAACTTGAATACAACTTAGAGTTTAGCTGACCAGTATTAGTTCCTTAGTTGTGACAAATGTGTGATAGCACTTAGAGTATTCCACGGGACATACTTAAGCTGCAAAAATAATTTGTTATTTATCCGAAATTCCAGTTTAACTGGAGTGTACCTTATCAGCTAAATCTGGCAACCCAAATACTAATGTAAGATAATAACATTAGGAGAAACTAGGAGAGAGGTATACTGGAATTTTCTCTACTATCTTTACAACTTTTCTATAAATCTAAAATTATTCTAAAATAAAGTGTATTTACATTTTTAAAGAGCAATTGGGAAACATATAGCCATGAAAGGCAATTTGCTTTAATATTTTAGTTGGAGCATTTATATACCTAAGAAAGATTAAAATCTGACACCAGCCTGAACTTTATTTTTTTTTCAATATGTAAACAAGTTCACCCTTTAAAAAAAGGTAAGGTTTAACCCCATTTGTCAGTAAAAGGAGAGCCTAATAAAATAATGCTAACAGTAATATTCTATTTATTTTTCGTTCCTCACCTGCTATGCCCAGGTTTTGACATTAAGAATATTGTGTTTGATATTTTCTGCATTAAAAACCACTTCAGGCTTTGGTTCCATTTTACTCCCAGTCAGAAAGATCAGAAAAAGCTCAAGTCACACAGTGAGAAACTTTATCCACTGAATGAGACATTATCCATTCCACCAGACTGCAAATCAAAGAGTATCTCTTAGGCTGCTTAAAAATTCATTTTAAAATCTGATCCTGATTGTACTTTTATGGTAATTTCATACCATCAATCATCCTTTTACCTTTAGTCTCTGGGTCCACCGCTCTCCCCATAGATCTCATTCATTCTCGCTCATTATAATTCTTTAGGTGAGAAAACAGGAGAAGAAACCTTAGCAGAAAATGAGGCAAAGATGTAAATTTCTTGAGAAAAGTCAGGTTCACTAAGAAGCAGAGCTAATGATATGTTCTGATCTTCCCTTTTATTGGTAATTAAAAGATGGGAGGAAAAAGGGACCCCAAAAAGGCAGGAAAAAAAAAAAAAACATGTCTCCCATGCAAACAACATGTTTGTAATCTGCATTCAATTTCATTAATAGGCTTGATAGTTTTAAGCTGTCAGCGTTCTTGTTTCTCTCCTCGGATGTGAACAAAAGAAATATTTTTGAAACTCTTGAGCACTTCTCTTGCCTGCCCTTCATTGGGGTTGCCTCCTTTCTAATTCTGTTTTTAGTAAACGGAATTATCAGAGCCTAGAATTATCAGCAGGCAGCTATGAGCCACACAGAGCAGGCCCCTCTCTAGGTATATAGGTTCACACAGAGTTATGGGAAATCAATAACATAACTTTGGTTATTATTCTCCATTTGGCAACGTACAGATGCCTGCTCCAGCTAACAATTAATCACTGGGAGGAAGTAGTGTGGGGCTGTGTATCAGCCAGAAAGTGCTCACGGCAAGTGAAATAATTTCTACCGTTCAGTTTAAGTCAAGCATTCATTCAGCCTTTTCAGCGTGATTCAATTTTCCTAACAATAAATGCTATATTTTGGCTTCATTGATTTGAATGCTGACTCTGGTACAAAGTATATTTCTTAGAGCAACAAGAAATGTAGCAGGTAATAAACTCAGCAGTGAGCTCAGCCTCGGAACATTTCGATTGGAATTAAAAAAAAAAAAAAAATGGCCATTAATCACAAGGGAAGCAAAGCCCCAAGTCCAGCTGCATCGTCTTTTCTACTGCCTTTAACAAAATGTTGCCATAAACCACAGAATGCCAATAATAGCAATAATCCCTCCAAAATGGGTTGTTACCAGCAGTTAGTGACCAGTTTCTTAGTTAATGGCCTGAGGGGAAAGGCTTTAAGAAAGCTGTATTCACTATTTCCTCTCAGGCATTTTAACTGGATGCATTAAACTGCATTTTCATTGGGATTTCAAAATGTTTGTGCTCTGACAAGGCACTCATTTTAAGGTCTTTCGATTAAGTCTCCATCTCCACAGTTTTAAGAAGAGCAAATAAGCACTGCATCTAAGTGGGAGGGGGATAATTTGACCAGTCTCTTAATTAATAAGTTAAATGACAGTCAGAAATATGTAAAAATACATGTGCCCGTATCACGGGGAGGTTCTTTGTTCTGATGTAGCAGCTTTCTGTGTTGATAAGCTGTAAATAGACTTTCCGTTCATTCATTTCTTCATGCAGATGATAATCTCCTTGCTGTCTTTGCGGGATGGTTGTGAAAATCAAAAGCGATTCTCTTTGTGAAAGAGATCGGAACCTGGGTGGTAGTGCCCGGTACCAAAGGCAGGGACAGCTACCCAGCCACCACTGTCACCACTAGTAACCAGATGTGCTTTGGCATAGCTAACTGGTTAATTCTCACATATGTCCAGAGGGTTAAATGCCAACTCCCTGTTGTAAAGGCAACTGGGGGGTGGGAGTGAGGAAGTGACCAAGGAAATGAGTTTTCCATAACTGTTTCTAGCAAGAGTTTGAACTCATTCACATTTAGATTGCAAACATCAAGATTTAAGGGATTCCATTTTGATCTTAGGGCTTATAAAACATCAGCGCTACTTCTTTTGAAAATGTAACCTTTTTATCAAATGTCATGAAACATCTGTTTATCATAGCATAATTTCTGTTAGAAATAAATTGTGCCCAGCATGCAAATTAAGTCAGGTCTATAGCCCTGGGACTTTGAAGTGATTATGAGGAATTTTTAAACTCCCCAAGTGAAATAATAAGAATGCTGCAATAATTAATATTGGGACAAAACGATACTGTTCTTTTCTGGCAACCTAATGTACATGAACACAGAGGTGTTTTACTAACATGTAGGAGAAACTGATTAAATACAATTCAGGTGATAATATAGCATACCATAGCTGAGATGGCCATAACTGAATAATAATAATAATTAAGAAATAACATTTTTCTCTTAGGAATGCCAAAATGCCACCTTTTAATGCATTATTTTTTGTATTTACACCTGAAGTAATTTCTTCTGATTCATATTTAATATGCAGCTAACATATTATCATGAAGCATGGCCATCAAAACACTTTTTTTACTTTACTGCATTAATCACAGAAATACACTTCTAAATTTAAACTCAAACGTTCTGACACCATTTATATACTAACTATTAATCATTCAGAAAGGTGAAGAGGTTACATAGTATTATATAATTCATCAACTTCCACGGTCTATTGGTTCTAGGTGAACCACTTCAATCGTTCATTAATCACAATCATTCACCTGACTTTGTAAATCAAGACGAAAATGATGGACATTAAAAAGGAAATAGCCTGCATCAGGTACAGATCTGCTCCTACTCATCAAGTTCAGTGCTGTTTGAGATTACCAGTGCTCAATTTTATGTGTGCATGGTGGGGAAAATGGTAAAGGGCGTGCTGTCTATCTGTCTATCATCTTTTATTACATATTATATGTATACATATTTTTTAAGTGTGTGAAAAAATCAAAGCAATAGAAATGAAACCTTATATAATAAGTTTATCACATTGAAATCACATCTCATGAAAAATCAAATATCCATTTGAAATCAGAATTTCCTGTTTCCCTCACAACCAAAGTTCCAGGTTGGTCTAGCACCAATCCCTTTTAAAGGAAGGCTGGAGAATGATGGGGAGCAGGGTTATCCCCTGAAGTGTGTGTGTTATGAATGAATGGAGAGGAAGATGCTGCCCCACTCCGAGGCACCATTCTACAGTGTGAAAGGCAGGATGAGATGATCCTGCAGGAGGCAATAGAAAACTTTGCCCCAGAAGCAAGGCTGAGCTTGTGCACAGGACTGCTACTGCTGCTGCTAAGTCGCCTCAGTCGTGTCCGACTCTGTGCGACCTCACAGACGTCAGCCCACCAGGCTTTCCCGTCCCTGGGATTCTCCAGGCAAGAACACTGGAGTGGGTTGCCATTTCCTTCTCCAATGCATGAAAGTGAAAAGTGAAAGTGAAGTCGCTCAGTCGTGTCCGACTCTAGCTACCCCATGGATTGCAGCCTACCAGGCTCCTCCATCCATGGGATTTTCCAGGCAAGAGTACTGGAGTGGGGTGCCATTGCCTTCTCCGTGTGCACAGGAGGGTGGAGCCAAATCTGTCTCATTCACACCTGATCTTGCTCCCCTAGTTCCCTATATGGCCGTTTTATGAATGCCTGAAGCTATTGTAGTGGAGACAAAGCTTTTTATGCTGCACTGCATCTCAGAAGAAGGTGATGGTGCGAAAGGTCTGGTTGAAAGGGACAGAGTATGAGGTCATGGCCTCTACAGGGAAGAAAGAGCAATTCTGAGTGTGGCTGTGAACACGTGAGGGGAGGCTGTGGATGCGGAGACCCAACATGGCAGCTTTTCAATGTTTCTTCCTTGAGCCAGTCCTTTTGCCTATAAATGCATCTCTCAGGAATGTTACACAGGTTACAACATAGATCGAGAGTACTGAATTCCTCAGGAGAAAGACAAGCATTCCTCTACAACCACATCTCGAAAGGTTGCAAAGAATGGAGGCAGAATGCCATATCTTGCATATAAAACATGACATTAATTCAGAATCCTGCTAACTTAATTTTCTTCTGTCGGACACGGTGCGAATGTATCAGACATCCAAAAAGTAAACAGAAATGTGAAAGGAATGGGAATGAGCACAAACTCTTCTGGAGGACCCAAGTGCTTTACATTCCCTCAGCAACATGGCTGGTGGTGGAAGAGAGCGATGCGGGGTCAGAGGGAAGAGAAAGAAAACACGCTGATTGTACTGGTCATATTAGTATATTTTAGCTTTAACTGTGAGGTAGCTATGACTATCTCCAGTTTACAGCTGGGAAAGCCATAGCAATATGCCCAAGCTAGTATTCTGCGCAGACTGAGTCCCCAACCCCAAACCACATTTCCCAGATGCCGACACCAAAGTTCTTTATTCAGTAATAATTTAGGGTCCCAGTGTATGCGAAATCAGCTTAGCAGGGTCTCTGCCTACAGACCCATAGATAACAATTAATTTGAATGATTAGAATTTATCTATTACTGCAGTTACATTTTAGAATACCAATTTTAACATCTACACACTTCCAAAAGAGATTTCCCACAAATATTTTTGATCCCTGAGATAAGTTTCCATATCATGTAGGCTGGAAAAAAGGGTCTTGTAAAGGATGTTTTTACCTCCGCTTATGACCTACTTACTTTGCAAAATTATCAAAAGATTAAAAAGAGCTTTTCTGAAAGGTTTTTTTTTTTTTTTTTTTTTTGGATTCTGGTATGTACATTTCTTTCACTCACTGCTCCCTAATCTTTTATTTTCAAGAGTTTAAGAGATTTCCGAAAGACACACTGTCCCAAAGAGTCTGACACCAACCCTCAGGCTGCTTATGAAAATGAAATGCAAACACACCGTGTTTGTACCCTGGGCTTACCCAATTGGAAAATGTTTTTCCAATTACAAGATTATTCAGTAACCTAAGCCATTTCATAGGAATTCACAAAACTTCAGGACTAAAAGGGATCCCTAAGAACATTAAGTCTAACTTCTCAAATATGTTTGAAAAAACATAGTGAGACACAAATTACGGAGTGAAGCTGATTTCTTCAAAAGCCTTTATCTCCATGTGAAACCCTCTTGCTAAGGACATTTTTCTGTTAACACAAGCAATTCTCAGCATTCTGACTGGAAAATAGTTCCTGAGTGTGAACAATGTGATCAAATCTGATTTGTGCCCATAAACCACATTACAACAGGGCAATGAATTTCAGACTCTGCTCCCACTCCATAGGATTTCACTATTAACACATATTGAAAGTGATCTTTTTTCAAATATGTAGGAAAAAAATAAATTAATTGATAGAATTCTCTCTGCTGAAATTTTTGCCCCCTCATATTTTTAGTCTTCTCTATAATAAGACACTAGTGTAAACTATCTCATTTAGAATGAAATTGCTTCGAAATTGTTGTTTTAATATTTCATTATGTTTTACATTATGACTTGTAGTTGTTCAACTAGTTGAATATCTTTGGGACTCACAGTAATAGTGGGCTACTTTCCTGACATACCACAAAGATACCATTTTTTTTTAATTTTACTAAAGTACAGTTGATTTACGATGTTTAATTTCTTTTGTACAGTAAAGTGACTAAGTTATACATATACATTTTTTCATATTCTTTTCCAGTATGGTTTATCATGGAATATGGAATACAGTTCCCTGAGCAGGACCTTGTTGTTTATCCACGTTATGTATAAGAGTCTGCATCTGCTAACCCCAACCTCCCAGTCTACCCCTTCCTCATCCTACCTCCCTCTTGACAACCAAGGTCTGTTTCTGTATCTGTGGGTCTGTTGTTGCTTTGTAGATCTATTCATATGTGTCACATTTCAGATTCCACATGGAAGTGATATCATATGATTGTCTTTTTCTGTCTGACTTACTTCACTTAGTAAGATAATCTCTAGGTCCCATCCCTGTTGCTGTAAATGGCATATTTCATTCTTTTTAATGTACATGCTAAGTTGCTTCAGTTGTGCCCAACTCTGTGCGACCCTATGGACTGTAGCCTACCAGACTCCTCTATCCTTGGGATTCTCCAGGCAAGAACACTGGAGTAAGTGGCCATGCCCTCCTCCAGGGGATCTTCCCAACTCAGGGATTGAATCTGTGTCTCTTGCATCTTTAGTTGAGCAGTATTCCATTGGATATATATATATATATATATATATATATATATATATATATATATAAATGGATATATGTATATATTACATATATTCCAATGGAATATATTTATGTATATATATTTATGTATATATAGATATATGCATTGGAGAAGGAAATGGCAACCCACTCCAGTGTTCTTGCCTGGAGAATCCCAGGGACAGGGGAGTCTGGTGAGCTTCCGTCTATGGGGTCGCACAGAGTCGGACACAACTGAAGCGACTTAGCAGCAGCAGCAGCAGCAGATATATGCACACATGTTATATAATATAGATACATCACATCTTCTCACAAAGTTACCATTTAACAAACTCAGAAATACTTTTATATCACATAGCATCAGATCAGATCAGATCAGTCGCTCAGTCGTGTCCGACTCCCTGCGACCCCATGAACCGCAGCATGCCAGGCCTTCCTGTCCATCACCAACTTCCGGAGGTCACTCAGACTCACGTCCATCGAGTCAGTGATGCCATCCAGCCATCTCATCCTCTGTCGTCCCCTTCTCCTCCTGCCCCCAATCCCTCCCAGCATCAGAGTCTTCTCCAATGAGTCAACTCTTCTCATGAGGTGGCCAAAATACTGGAGTTTCAGCTTTAGCATCATTCCTTCCAAAGAAATCCCAGGGCTGATCTCCTTCAGAATGGACTGGCTGGATCTCCTTGCAGTCCAAGGGACTCTCAAGAGTCTTCTCCAACACCACAGTTCAAAAGCATCAATTCTTTGGCGCTCAGCCTTCTTCACAGTCCAGCTCTCACATCCATACACGACCACAGGAAAGACCATAGCCTTGACTAGGCGAACCTTTGTTGGCAAAGTGATGTCTCTGCTTTTGAATATGCTATCTAGGTTGGTCATAACTTTCCTTCCAAGGAGTAAACGTTTTTTAATTTCATGGCTGCAGTCACCATCTGCAGTGATTTTGGAGCCCAGAAAAATAAAGTCTGACACTGTTTCTCCATCTATTTCCCATGTAGTGATGGGACCAGATGCCATGATCTTCGTTTTCTGAATGTTGAGCTTTAAGCCAACTTTTTCACTCTCCACTTTCACTTTCATCAAGAGGCTTTTTAGTTCCTCTTCACTTTCTGCCATAAGGGTAGTATCATCTGCATATCTGAGGTTATTGATATTTCTCCTGGCAATCTTGATTCCAGCTTGTGTTTCTTCCAGTCCAGCATTTCTCATGATGTACTCTGCATATAAGTTAAATAAACATGGTGACAATATACAGCCTTGATGTACTCCTTTTCCTATTTGGAACCAGTCTGTTGTTCCATGACCAGTTCTAACTGTTGCTTCCTGACCTGCATACAGATTTCTCAAGAGGCAGATCAGGTGGTCTAGAATATTCTAAATCCATTTCTGTAAATGATACATTATAACAATATTTTCTAAGTATTTGTCAACCAGATAGGGAAGCAAGGAAAGAACCGGTGAAGCACATTTATCCACTAGATCCTCAGAGAAGCCTGAGAAAGCAATTGAGGATTCCTGGGCTGGGACCCATCCTGGGCAGGCCGGACTAAGGGGCCAGGGCAGCAAATAGGGGAGGTGCACCCCAGCAAAGTGATACAGTTGGTACATTCTCTTTGATAAATGTAAGTAAATAACAGGGGTATGATTTCCAGGATTTTGCCCATATGACTCTCAGTAAAATGAATCATTTGTGAGTCAAGAATGAATCATAGTCTAAGTGATGAAAGCACAAAATAATAAGACTCTATTGTAAAATACATGAAAAGAAAGTCTAACAGGAAAAGTTGAGTTCATAAAATAGAAAGGAAATTGTTGCTGCTAGTTCTTCAAAGAACAGACATAGAAATTTGAGGCTATTTTTCTATAGATCTGGAAAGACCTTTAAATTGTGCCTGACCTGGGACTTTTAGAACAAAAGCTTCTAAGGCTAGGATTGTCTGCTTTGTTAGTACAGCATTGTGATTCTCATTTGAGATAGAATTGCAGGATTAACTTCTCTATTTCTATTTATCAGAACAGAGGTTAGATGCTGAAAAAAGTCACCTAAGAAAATTGGGCAGAAAGACATGGAAGCAACCTAGATGTCCATCAGCAGATGAATGGAAAAAGAAGTTGTAGGGTAGAGAATACAATGGAATGTTACTCAGCCATAAAAAAGGAATGAATTTGAGTCAGTTGAACTGAGGTGGATGAAACTAGAGCCTGTTATACAGAGGAAAGTATGTCAGAAAGAGGAAAACAAATATCATGTATTAACACACACATGCACGTACACGTGTGTGTGTGTGTGTATATATATATATATATGAGTCACTTAGGTGGCTCAGTGGTAAAGAATGTGCCTGCAATGCAGGAGATGCACATTTGATCCCTGGGTCAGGAAGATCCGTGGGAGAAAGACACGGCAACCCGCTCCAGTATTCTTGCCTGGAGAATCCCATGGACAGAGGAGCCTGGTGAACTACATAGTCCATGGGGTCACAAAGAGTCAGACTCAACTGAAGTGATAGCACGCACGCGTATATGGAGTCTAGGAAAATGGTACTGATGAGCCTATTTGCATGGCAGGAGTAGAGACGCGGACACAGAGAACAGACTGAACACAGCAGGGGAAGGAGAGGGTGAGATGAATTGGGAGAGTAGCATGGAAACATATACATTCCCATATGGAAAACAGACAGCTAGTGGGAAGTTGGCATATAACACAAGGGGGCTCAACTCCGTGCCCTGTGACCACCTAGAGGGGTGCGAGGGAGGTTCAAGAGGGAGGGGACATACGTATACTTATGACTGATTCACACTGTTGTATGGCAGAAACCGAGACAACACTGTAAAGCAATTATCCTCCAATTTAAAATAAACTGTAAAGAAAATGGGGCAGAGAGGTGGTTTGTTTTTCAGTCACTAAATCGTGTCCAACTCTTTGCAGTCTTGTAGGGGTGCAGCCCACCAGACTTCTCTGTCCATGGGATTTTCCAGGCAAGAATACTGGAGTGGGTTGCCATTTCCTTCTCCAAGGATCTTCCCAGGGATTGAACCTACTCCTTCAGTGTCTCCTGCATTGGCAGGCAGATTCTTTACCACTGAGCTACCTGGGGAGCCCTAGAGAGATGGTAGTAACATTATGTTAAGATTCAAGCCTACAAAGCAAGGTTTATGGGTGGGGTGCATAAACCTCAGCAGCAAAGCAGGTGGGGAGCTGAAAACAGGAACAACTCTTTACTAGCAAGTATCTGGGGAAGATCCCTTAGTTGGTCCTCTTAATGACCATGAAGATGGATAAGAAGATATGAATAAGATGAAATCAGCAAATAGAATTCTGTGGAATAAGGATAGACTATACCTGGCAAAATTAAACTAAGGAAGAGCATCCTTTTGCCTATAAGTTACAATCCCCCATGTTTTCTTATGCCTTCTCTATGCAAGGCTAAAGCATAAAATAGTTTCTCATTCAGAACTTGTTTCTTAGGATGAAGTGGTTTGGTCTTGATGACTGAGCAAAATGATTTGCTGGAAACAGCTGAAACAGCTGTTGGAAACACTGCAATAAACTATTGTTAATGATAAATAAATGGGTGAATGCTGTGTGTGTGGGATTCTGATGACTGCAGACGGAGTGGACTGTGAGGTAGAATATTAGCACTACCTTAAAAGAATCAAAATTTCAGAATTTCTTTCCGTTTCTACCACCTTGGTCCAAATGTTATCATCTTTCACATAAACTACCACAGGAGCCTCTTACTTGGCCTCCCTGCTTTTACTCTCGCCCTTTACATCATTATGTTCTCCAAAGAAAGGCAGAGGTGACCTTGTTAAACTATAAATTGCATCATGTCACCCTCTTGCTTTAAAGCCTTGCATGGCTTCCAGTAGCATTTGAAGTACAGTCCAACCTCCTCACTGGGCCTACAAAGGCCCTGCCTCGCCTGACATCTGCCTAACTTTCTTACATGTCATCCTTTACTATCTGCTTTAACCACTGTGCTCATCTTCTTCCTATGCCAACTATGTGCCAAACTTATTCCCACCACAGGGCCTTTGCACCAGCTGTTCTCCCTACCTGGTAAGCCCAGTTGCTCACAAAGCATGCTCCTTCTGATCATGAGGCCTCATCTTACAATACCTTTTTGGAGAAGCCTTCTCTGAACACTCTGACCATGCATCCAGAAAAAAGTCTCTAGGTGTTCTCTAGGACATCACTCTGATTATTTTCATCATTTGGCACTTATCGTCACCTGCTATTTTCTCGTTTACTTTTTTTTATTGTCTCTCTCCCCTGTTTTAAAGAAAAAGTATAATGAGAATTTATTCAAACATGTATCCCCAAGAGCCAGACAGTCTGGCATTTAATAAGAGTGCAGTAAAAGAGTGTTGAAAAAGTCAATGAACAAATGAGTCATTATCTTGGCTTGACAAGGAATCACAATGAGGAATCTTGACCAAAAATGAATGTTTTGTAGGTTTATAGGTCCTTCTCTGCATGTCCCAAATGCCAAGCAATGAATTAACCCAAGGAAGAAAATCATTTAAGCAAGACTATTTTTGGTGCTATACATAGAGTTTCTCAGATGGCACTAGTGGTAAAGAATCAGCCTGCAATGCAGGAGACTAAGAGATGTGGGTTCCATCCCCGCATTGGGTAGGTCTTTGGGAGGAGGAAATGGCAACCCACTCCAGTATTCTTGCCAGGAGAATCCTATGGACAGAGAAGCCTGATGGGCTACAGTCCATGGGATCGCAGAGTCAGACATGACTGAGCATCTGAGCACTTAGAGATCCTTATTGCTGTCGTTCAGTCGCTAAGTTGCGTCCAACTCCTTGTGACCCCATGGACTACAGCACACCAGGCTTGCTGCCCTTCACTATCTCCCAGAGTTTGCTCAAATTCATGTCCATTGAGTTAATGAGGCCATCCAACCACTTCATCCTCTTCTGCCCCCTTCTCCTCCTGCCCTCAGTCTTTCCCAGCATCAGGATCTTTTCTAATAAGTTGGCTCTTTGCATCAGGTGACCAAAGTATTGGAGCTTCTGCTTCATCATCAGTCCTTGCAATGAATATTATAGATGCTATGAGTGAACAAACTAATCACCTTCGCTTGAGAAGGATCCATAATGGGAAATCTTGACCCAAAATGAATGTTCTGTGGGTATATAGGTATTTCTGTGCATGTCCCAAATGCCAAGCAACAAATTAACCCAAAGAGGAAAATCATTTAAGCAAGAATATATTCGGTCTCATGGAGGTAATGCAATGATTCCATGTACGGAATTCATCTCTTTTCAGTTCCAAATGTTCTATTTGGAACATTCCTCAAATATGAACTGTTTAAATTTCATTCAAGCACATGTGAAACTTAAAGTTTTCAAGTGGCTATTTTCTCATAACTTCTGAACTGTTTCACAAAATCTATAGTGTTTTTGTGTGAGACTCTCCAGCCAGTGTAGACAGGATGGTTTTCTGTGTTGCGGATTTATAAAACTGTTGAAAAATAAACACAGACTGCATCGGGAGGTAGTGTATTCTTAGGTAGGATGTTCTAATAGGAATGTGCAATGGGCTGGGGGGAGGGGTGCAGATGATGAAGTGGGAATCTGTCCACCCACACTGGTTGGAAAACCTACTTTAAAACTCACCCAGCACCAACTGAACTTAATGCGGTTGTTACAGGGAGTGTGTGCGCTATGATGGCAATGTGTCAGGCCTAATTGGGACCTTCTGAGAGCTAAGAGGACTTGTAATTCTAGCAGGAAAATGGTAATCCACTCACAAGCACTGTATTCACAGGAAAACTTTCCTTCAGCCTTCCCTGCCTTCGTCACTTAGCTATTCAAGGGAAGTGATTGGTGCATGCAAACTTATAAAAATTTAAACTATTTGGGTGCTTTTAGAAATGAGTTACAGACCTTGACTAAACAAACAAAAAAGTTCCTCCATGAAAATGAGGTACTGAATAGGTAAGACTGACTCCTCTCTCACATAAGGGCAGGTCCAGCCAGTCAGAAAACTACTTGCATTTACAGGAGTGACATTTTCGGGTGATTCCAATTCAAACTGTGAATGTAAGCCCCAAGGAATTCATGTTAAATGTTAGTCACTCAACTGTGTCTGACTCTTGGTGACCCCATGGACTGTAGCCCTCCAGGCTCCTCTGTCTACGGAATTCTCCAGGTAAGAATAATGGAGTGGGTAGCCATTACTACTTCAGGGGACCTTCCCAACCCAGGGATCGAACCCAGGTCTCTTGCATTGCAGGCAGATTCTTTACCATCTGAGCCACCAGGGAAGTTCTCTGCATTAACCCCGATTTCCAATTTTAATAAGTGTTCACCAAACTTTTTCTGGAACAACAAATGGAAAGTGATGTAAGACAGACACCTCTCCTTCTCTGGCTTAGAGGGAAGCTGAAGTGGGCTAGAAGGTTGCATATGTCGATATAATCAATCCTGATGTCATTAACACCAAGAGAGGTGGCCATTCTCAGTAGGGTGCTAACCAAGCTTCTAGTCTCCACTGAACTTTTGATGGAGTGGAGGCATGGGATGAAGGTACTTCTTGGAAGCACAGGGTCAAAGTACTTCTCAGATCTGAGCTGACTCCAGATGTCATGACCTTCATCTCACCTTGCTAATTAAATTGTTGTTGCCCAGTTATTCAGTTTTGTCTGACTTTTTGTGGCCCCCATGGAGTGTAGCACATCAGCTCTGTCTTTCACTATCTCCCAGAGTTTGCTCAATTTCATGTTCATTGAGTTGGACATAGTGAACAAGAAAAGCAACCACTCATAGATGCAAAGAAATAGTTTCCATCTCTCACTTGTGGGTCATACAGTGTGGTCCACCATGAAAAGAAGCTTTTGACCAATAAACTGTGATCCTCATAAAAATGAATCTAAAGGGAATAAAGCTAGAGAACTTAGGGAAATGTATTTTTACCATGCTTCTCCTTTTTGTTTGCAAACAAAAACTCTAATGGGTTTCATTGGGAATCTAGATGTTTTGGGGGAAGTTTGATGTAACTGTTGAATATTTTCAGAGAAGGCAATGGCACCCCACTCCAGTACTCTTGACTGGAAAATCCCATGGACAGAGGAGCCTGGTAGGCTGCAGTCCATGGGGTCGCTAAGAATAGGACACAACTGAGCAACTTCACTTTCACTTTTCACTTTCATGCATTGGAGAAGGAAATGGCAACCCACTCCACTATTCTTGCCTGGAGAATCCCAGGGACGGCGGAGCCTGGTGGGCTGCCATCTGTGGGGTCACACAGAGTCAGACACAACCGAAGTGACTTAGCAGTAGCAGCAGTTGAATATTTTTATCTTGGCCTGGTTTTTATTCACATTTATTGATCACATACTATGTGCCAGGTACGACTCCTGTGCTTTATACACGTGAACTCCAAGAAACAAGCTTATCACTACACCCAAGTTTATCATTTTCACAGACAAAGGAGGTGTACAAACCAGGTGGTGCTGGTGGTAAAGAACCTGCCTGCCAGTGCAGGGAGATGTAAGAGACCTGGGTTCAATCCCTGGGTCGGGAAGATCCCCTGAAATGCAACCCATTCCAGTATTCTTGCCTGGAGAATCCTATGGACAGAGGAGCCTGGAGGGCCTCACAGAGTTGGACACAACTGAAGCGACTTAGCTAGCATGCACAGAGCGAGAATAAAACACCACCTATCACAATAAACTGTGGAAAATTCTGAAAGAGATGGGAATACCAGACCACCTGATCTGCCTCTTGAGAAACCTATATGCAGGTCAGGAAGCAACAGTTAGAACTGGACATGGAACAACAGACTGGTTCCAAATAGGAACAGAAGTACATCAAGGCTGTATATTGTCACCCTGCTTGTTTAACTTACATGCAGAATACATCATGAGAAACACTGGACTGGAGAAGCACAAGCTGAAATCAAGATTGCTGGGAGAAATATCAATCACCTCAGATATGCACATGACACCACCCTTATGGCAGAAGGTGAAGAGGAACTAAAAGCCTCTTGATGAAAGTGAAAGTGGAGAGCGAAAAAGTTGGCTTAAAGCTCAACATTCAGAAAACGAAGATCATGGCATCTGGTCCCATCACATTATGGGGAATAGATGGGGAAACAGTGGAAACAGTGTCAGACTTAATTTTTCTGGGCTCCAAATCATTGCCGATGGTGACTGCAGCCATGAAATTAAAAGACGCTTACTCCTTAGAAGGAAAGTTATGACCAACGTAGATAGCATATTCAAAAGCAGAGATATTACTTTGCCAACAAAGGTCCGTCTGGTCAAGACTATGGTTTTTCCAGAGGTCATGTACGGCTGTGAGAGTTGCACTGTGAAAAAAGCTGAGCACCGAAGAATTGCTGCTTTTGAACTGTGGTGTTGGAGAAGACTCCTGAGAGTCCCTTGGACTGCAAGGAGATCCAACCAGTCCATTCTGAAGGAGATCAGCCCTGGGATTTCTTTGGAAGGAATGATGCTAAAGCTGAAACTCCAGTACTTTGGCCACCTCATGGGAAGAGTAGACTCATTGGAAAAGACTCTGATGCTGGGAGGGATTGAGGGCAAGAGGAGAAGGGGACGACAGAGGATGAGATGGCTGGATGGCATCACCGACTCAATGGATGTGAGTTTGAGTGAGCTCTGGGAATTGGTGATGGACAGGGAGGCTTGGTGTGCTGTGGTTCATGGAGTTGCAGAGGGTCTGACATGACTGAGCGACTGAACTGAACTGAATGTATTATTTTCAAAAGAGGATTTGAGTAAAACTGGAGAAAATGTTTGACTTGTAAGGATTCCAGACTAGACCATACTTAGGAAAAGACACTGGCAATGACAGGGAGAAAGAAAGCCGTGTTCCAGACTAAATGAGACCCTCAGACACTGGGTAGGAACAAACAGTGATGAGTCAGAACCAGAGCTTTCACAGATCAGGAATCTCACAGCCAGACCATTTTTCCTGCTTCCTAAAGCAAATGAAACCATGGTTCATAGTATTTGCCTGGAGAGCTCCCCCGTGTCCTGTTAGTTGCTTGCTGAAGTGTTTGCTTTGTTTTGTATAAACGTGCCATCTCAGGGGCCACAAGAGGAACAACACGGAACATCTCCCTAACAAGAGCTCTTCCGGCAGTCATTTGTTTCCCTGAATCTCTTGTGTAACTACAAGTCACTTTCTGATCAGTCCCTCTTAGAACGAGGTGGCATGATGTGTCCTGCCAGGTTACCCAGAAGCAATTCTTTATTTATCCAGATTTCTCCCAGATCATTTCCAAAGATCTGTCTACTTGTGTTTTAGTTCGCCAATGTTTTATTTACAGCATCTCACCAGGCAGTACAGAAAGGGACCCTGTGTTTTGTGATAAGTTTTCCTTTCAAAGCTTCATGCTCAAAGAGAATTGACTAGAATGTCAGCTGACCTTTAGCTGAGGCTTAACAAGCCAGTACCGTGCTATGCACAGAAAACAACTTCATTGGACATCACCAACCAAACAAAACAGCATCTCAAATTGTTCTTAAGGATTCGAAGTTGAAAACAGCTTCATTGGACATCACCAACCAAACAAAACAGCATCTCAAATTGTTCTTAAGGATTCAAAGTTAGAACAACACCTATTATAAACTAAATTTTAAAACATGCACTTGGGGAATTTGATTTTGTCCCTTAAAATATTTTTCTTCTCTGATGAAACTTATAAGAAGTAGTCAACATTACTTTTCGTTTCTTCCATATTCAGCTTGGTAAAAAAATAATGTCAGCCAGAGACATTACTCCCGCCTTGTCATACATGCTAAAGTGTTCTCATTATCTGCCTTTCCAGCTCTAAACTTATTCAACAAAAAAAAGATCTCAGCATGAAACTCATTCTGACTATGGGGAGCCCCATGAACCATGTTTAAAAATTCAGCACAAAATGTCCTCATCTTATATATGAAGTTCTCTTCATAAATGACTAATGCTTTGAAATGTAGGAGCCACTTTCAGGATTGTATTTCTGGGGGATCTATGAGATCAAGAAAAGATGCTACTACAGGTGGCATTTTCTGAGTCTATGGCATGCTTCTGGTTTAAGAAAACCAGGCAAATGCCGCTGGTCCTTCCTGGATTCACACAATGAATGTTTTTAACATTAGCCTGTGTTGCTTATCTCTGAAACCGAAGAACCAGCTAGTGGCAAAATGGGGAATGTCACCAAATAGTTCAGACACAGAAAAGTCTAGCCTGATGAGTGCGTAAGATACCTGTACAATCCTGTCCATACCTGCACACAACCCACATCCCACATTCAGGTGGAGGGACACAAAAATGAGGTCTCTAATATGTAGGGTGATGCATTCAAGGACAGTGGTGGATGCTATTTGGATTCTCCATCCTCAGTAGTAAATGTTGAATTTCCTCTTTCTCTTTTTTAAAAAAATTTATTGGAGTTCAATTGCTTTACAATGTCATGTTAGTTTCTGCTGTACCGCAAAGTGAATCATCTATATGTATATATATAAATCCCCTCTTTTGGGGGTTTCCTTCCCATTTAGGTCACCATAGAGCATTGAGTAGAGTTCCCTGAGCTATGGCATATGTTCTCATTAGCTATCTATTTTATATATAGCAGTGTACATATGTCAATTCCAATCTCCCAATTCATCCCACCCCTCTTTCCCACTTTGGTATCCATAAGTTTGTTCTCTATGTCTGTGTCTCTATTTCTTCTTGGCCAAGAGCTGTACCGTTTTTCTAGCAGCCACATGGAGAACGTTGTGGTGGTTTCTTTAGAAATTATAGCACTACCGTATAACCCAGGAATCACACTCCGGGCGTATACCTGGAGAAAACCACAATTCCAAAGGATACATGCACCGCAGTGTTTGAAAGTGAAAATGAAAGTCGCTCAGTCATGTTCGACTCTGCGACCCCATGGATTATACAGTCCATTGAATTCTCCAAGCCAGAACACTGGAGTGGGTAGCCTTTCCCTTCTCCAGGGGATCTTCTCAACCCAGGGATTGAACCCAGGTCTCCTGCATTGCAAGTGGATTCTTTACCAGCTGAGCCACCAGGGAAGCCCAGGAACACTGGAGTTGCAGCACTATTTACAATAGCCAAGACATGGAAGCAACCTAAATGTTCATTAACAGAGGCAAGGATAAAGAAGATGTGGTACATATATACAATGGAGTATCACTCAGCCATAAAAAGGAATACTCACTCTTTTCTACTTGGTCTTTCTAGTTCACCTCAGGCATCTCTGCTTTAGTTCATATGCAGCCATTTCAAGACCTTCTAAAACACAGGCCCAGGGCAATTTCTCTCCTTTCTTTGGTGTGACATAGGTCAATTCTCCTACAGAGCTGAATGGATATGATGGGATACCTAAATTTAAGGCAAAAAAGGAGAAGCAAAACTGTAGATTCTAATGATCCAAGAGGATTGACTAACTCACCAGACTCTAATGGTTTTCCATGGGGACCCACTCAGCACCCCTTCTAGACAACAAGGGTTCTTTATTACTTACCATAATCTAATTTTGATAATCCACCTATCTTCTTGGGACAAAAATCCCTTACCGTAGATACTCACTGATCTGGGTCCATGGCAGTGAAAGGGTGTTGGAGGATTTGGGCATGGCTGGGATGTAGACGTAGGCTGTCTATGAACTGAACATCTCTAGCATGATGGTTTTCTAACTTTGTTGTGTGTTTGAGTCACTTGATTCCTGATATTCCTGTGGTATGCTCAGTCATGTCTATGACTCTTTGTCACCCCATGGACTGTAGTTCAAAAGGCTCCTCTGTGTATGCAATTTTCCAGGCAAGAATACTGGAATGGGTTGCCATTTTCTACTCCAGGGGATCTTCCTGACCCAGGAATCGAACCCACATCTCTTGTGTCTTCTGCACTGACAGGGGCATTCTTTACCAGCTGAGCCACCAGCGAAGCCCTGTACAGAGCAGGCAGGTCTTTATATTGGAGGAAGACAAGGATGGGAAGCCAGGTACTAGTCAGCATGACATCAGGGATCATGCCTCATACAGAGTAGGGCCTGGTACACAGTAGGTACTTTGTGATCATTTAATGAAGGAATAATTGAAAGAAAGTACAAAAGTGAAACACAAAGAGAGTATTTAAGAAACCACAAGTTTTCTGGTTTGGCCAGAGAATAAGGTAGGTTAGGTTTTTCCAACCTTGGCACTAACAATGGTTTGGACCAGATAATTCATTGTTGTGGGAATTGATGGTCCTTTGCATTTCAGAGTGCTTAGCAGGGTCACCGACTTCTACCTATGAGATGCCAGTAACATCTCTTAAGTTGTGAGAGCCCAAAACATCTGCAGATATTGGTAAATATTCTCCAAGGGGGTGAAACTGTGCCTGCATGAGGAACATTATGATAGGAAATTGTTGGAAAACAGGAGGAGAAGAGATGTAGGATCAAAATTTGAGAGCTCTGATGTGTCAGGGTATTACACGTAAGTATTTACATAAGGTATTGGGGTACATAGGGTATTTACACTTCATTTAATAGACAAAGCATTATTTATTAAAGATTTCTGGGCTGGGAATTACAGAATCAGGGTTGTGATTTAGGGAGAATAATTTGCCAGTTTATATAACTAACTGCATTTTGTAAAATATATATATATCAAATTCAGATCAGATCAGTCGCTCAGTCGTGTCCGACTCTTTTTGACCCCATGAATCGCAGCACGCCATGCCTCTCTGTCCATCACCAACTCCCGGAGTTCACCCAGACTCATGTCCGTAGAGTCAGTGATGCCATCCAGCCATCTCATCCTCTGTCGTCCCCTTCTCCTCCTGCCCCCAATCCCTCCCAACATCAGAGTCTTTTCCAATGAGTCTACTCTTCCCATGAGGTGGCCAAAGTACTGGAGTTTCAGCTTTAGCATCATTCCTTCCAAAGAAATCCCAGGGCTGATCTCCTTCAGAATGGACTGGTGGGATTTCCTTGCAGTCCAAGGGACTCTCAAGAGTCTTCTCCAACACCACAGTTCAAAAGCAGCAATTCTTCAGCGCTCAGCCTTCTTCACAGCTCAACTCTCACATCCATACATGACCACAGGAAAAACCATAGCCTTGACTAGACGGACCTTTGTTGGCAAAGTAATGTCTCTGCTTTTCAATATGCTATCTAGGTTGGTCATAACTTGCCTTCCAAGGAGTAAGCATCTTTTAATTTCATGGCTGCAGTCACCATCTGCAGGGATTTTGGAGCCCAGAAAAATAAAGTCTGACACTGTTTCCACTGTTTCTCCATCTATTTCCCATGAAGTGATGGGACCGGATGCCATGATCTTCGTTTTCTGAATGTTGAGTTTTAAGCCAACTTCTTCACTCTCCACTTTCACCTTCATCAAGAGGCTTTTTAGTTCCTCTTCACTTTCTGCCATAAGGGTAGTGTCATCTGCATATCTGAGGTGATTGATATTTCTCCCAGCAATCTTGATTCCAGCTTGTGTTTCTTCCAGTCCAGCATTTCTCATGATGTACTCTGCATATAAGTTAAATAAGCAGGGTGACAATATACAGCCTTGACGTACTCCTTTTCCTCTTTGGAACCAGTCTGTTGTTCCATGTCCAGTTCTAACTGCACATTTCCTGACCTGCATACAAATTTCTCAAGAGGCAGATCAGGTGGTCTGGTATTCCCATCTCTTTCAGAATTTTCCAGTTGATTGTGATCTACACAGTCAAAGGCTTTGGCATAGTCAAGAAAGCAGAAATAGATGTTTTTCTGGAACTCTCTTGCTTTTTCCATGATCCAGCATATGTTGGCAATTTGACCTCTGGTTCCTCTGCCTTTTCTAAAACCAGCTTGAACATCAGGAAGTTCACGGTTCACATATTGCTGAAGCCTGGCTTGGAGAATTTTGAGCATTACTTTACTAGCGTGTGAGATGAGTGCAATTGTGGAGTAGTTTAAGCATTCTTTGGCATTGCCTTTCTTTGGGATTGGAATGAAAACTGACCTTTTCCAGTCCTGTGGCCACTGCTGAGTTTTCCAAATTTGCTGGCATATTGAGTGCAGCACTTTCACAGCATCATCTTTCAGGATCTGGAATAGCTCAACTGGAATGCCATCACTTCCACTAGCTTTGTTCCTAGTGATGCTTTCTAAGGCCCACTTGACTTCACATTCCAGGATGTCTGGCTCTAGGTCAGTGATCACACCATCATGATTATCTGGGTCATGAAGATCTTTTTTGTATAGTTCTTCCGTGTATTCTTGCCACCTCTTCTTAATATCTTCTGCTTCTGTTAGGTCCACACCATTTCTGTCCTTTAATGAGCCTGTCTTTGCATGAAATGTTCCTTTGGTATCTCTGATTTTCTTGAAGAGATCCCTAGTCTTTCCCATTCTGTTGTTTTCCTCTATTTCTTTGCATTGATCACTGAAGAAGGCTTTCTCTTCTCTTCTTGCTGTTCTTTGGAACTCTGCATTCAGATGTTTATATCTTTCCTTTTCTCCTTTGCTTTTCACTTCTCTTCTTTTCACAGCTATTTGTAAGGCCTCCCCAGACAGCATTTTGCTTTTTTGGATTTCTTTTCCATGGGGATGGTCTTGATCCCTGTCTCCTGTACAATGTCACAAACCTCATTCCATAGTTCATCAGGCACTCTATCTATCAGATCTAGGCCCTTAAATCTATTTCTCACTTCCACTGTATAATCATAAGGGATTTGATTTCGGTCATACCTGAATGGTCTAGTGGTTTTCCCTACTTTCTTCAATTTCAGTCTGAATTTGGCAATAAGGAGTTCATGGTCTGAGCCACAGTCAGCTCCTGGTCTTTTTTTTTTTGCTGACTGTACAGAGCTTCTCCATCTTTGGCTGCAAAGAATATAATCAATCTGATTTTGGTGTTGACCACAAGTCTTCTCTTGTGTTGTTGGAAGAGGGTATTTTCTATGACCAGTGCATTTTCTTGGCAAAACTCTGTTAGTCTTTGCCCTGCTTCATTCCATATTCCAAGGCCAAATTTGCCTGTTACTCCAGGTGTTTCTTGACTTCCTACTTTTGCTTTCCAGTCCCCTAGAATGAAAAGGACATCTTTTTTGGGTGTTAGTTCTAAAAGGTCTTGTAGGTCTTCATAGAACCGTTAAACTTCAGCCTCTTCAGCGTTACTGGTTAGGGCATAGACTTGGATTACTCTGATATTGAATGGTTTGCCTTGGAAATGAACAGAGATCATTCTGTCGTTTTTGAGATTGCATCCAAGTACTGCATTTCGAACTCTTTTGTTGACCATGATGGCCACTCCATTTCTTCTGAGCGATTCTTGCCCACAGTAGTAGATATAATGGTCATCTGAGTTAAATTCACTCATTCCAGTCCATTTCAGTTCGCTGATTTCTAGAATGTCGACATTCACTCTTGCCATCTCTTGTTTGACCACTTCCAATTTGCCTTGATTCATGGACCTGACATTCCAGGTTCCTATGCAATATTGCTCTTTACAGCATCGGACCTTGCTTCTATCACCAGACACATCCACAGCTGGGTATTCTTTTTGCTTTGGCTCCTCCCTTCATTCTTTCTGGAGTTATTTCTCCACTGATCTCCAGTAGCATACTGGGCACCTACTGGCCTGGGGAGTTTCTCTTTCAGTATCCTATCATTTTGCCTTTTCATACTGTTCATGGGGTTCTCAAGGCAAGAATACTGAAGTGGTTTGCCATTCCCTTCTCCAGTGGACCACATTCTGTCAGATCTCTCCACCATGACCCGCCTGTCTTGGGTTGCCCCACAGGCGTGGCTTAGTTTCATTGAGTTAGACAAGGCTGTGGTTCTAGTGTGATTAGATTGACTAGTTTTCTGTGAGTATGGTTTCAGTGTGTCTGCCCTCTGATGCCCTCTTGCAACACCTACCATCTTACTTGGGTTTCTCTTACCTTGGGCGTTGGGTATCTCTTCAGGGCTACTCCAGCAAAGCGCAGCCATTGCTCCTTACCTTGGACGAGGGGTACAACAAAATTACTTAGCATTCTTGTGCCTCGGTTTCCTCATATGAATAATGGTGATAATTATGGCTTTATTATAGTGAAGATTAAATGAGGTACTTCATATAAGCACTTGAAACAGTGCCTGGTAACTTTCAAGCAAAAAATATTTTTTGTTATTTTTAGCAGTATCTTTTTTATAATTGAATGTATTTATTTTTACTTGAAGGATAGTTGCTCTACAATATTGTGTTCGTTTCTGCCAATATTATCAAGAAACAAGGCACTTAGCTCAAACAGCTTTGAAACATTTTTGAGATACAGCTACCAGTTTTCATATGAATCAGTATCAAAACATTTATTCCAAAACTAGTCCAAGTATAAGCCAAATCAGCACACTCAGAGGGATTGCTATTCTCATTTCTCCTTACATCCTGGGTGAAAAGCTCATCAAATCACACTTAAGAACGAAATGGGAGACAATGTGGAAAAGAGAAAGAAAAGTGATTTTAAAGCTTCTTTTCATACACGTTAACGGAGAGCCTTGAAACCATGTAAAGAGAGACTGAAGCCACCAGCAGACAACTGCTTGCTCTACAGGGGCATCTGCATGGGCTGGCTTCCATGTGTAATTGCTAACAAGCCACAGGTGCCAAGCCGCAGGAGCCTGGGATAGCCCGATTTTAAGGAGAGAAATGACAATTCTCTACCCGTCATTCATCCCAAGGTGTGCTTGTCATCTTTCATAGCACATGGTGAGTTACCTTTTTATTAGTGGCTTTGGAAATATTTTCATGAGCGAGAAGCTGCAACACCCTTACCTGCAAAACCGCTCGTAAATGAGACTATGCTGGATGGAGAATGTGCGATCCACCTGCCAGGAGATGAAAGGTGTGCTTTCACTCTCTCAGACAATCGGATTAGGGCCTCTTTCCTTCCTGCCTGTCTCTTCACACCGGTCAAAATGATGGGCACACGCGGTTCTCCTGTCTTACTTTATTCTCTTCCCCATTTCCCTAACCACTTTTACTAGCTAGCTTGAAATCAAGAAGATACTTACAAGAATCAAGTTAATCTCAGGGGTTTGCTTAATAATATCATCTGACATTTTGAAGTTTTCAAAATGTTTTCCCATAAGTCATTTTTTTTGAACCCAGTCAAAGCCCTTAAAATGAACATTCTGTACTCCTTACAGAAAGAAACTGAGGTTCAGTGAAGTTTAATGCCTTGTCTATGGAAATCATGGAACCTGTAAAGAAGGTAGGTTTTCTGACTCATGGTTCTAACATTGTGACCATCTCTTAATTATTCTGCACCACCGTGTCCAACTATATTTATATAGTCTTCCTTTTTATTCTAGCCAGAGTCATACTTCCAATAAACACTTATAAGAATAATTAGACCTGTCTCATCCTTTGACTGATCTTCATAACCTTTTGCTAGGTCTTCATGCCTTTATCATGACCGCCTGAAATTCCTCATCACCCACTGCTATCAAAGTTAACCTCTCCTCAACACTGTGGCAGGATTCCATCAGTTTTCATGTACTTTCAGAACTATTCAGGTATTTAAGAATCATTCGTGTATTTAAGATTTGTCCTTCTCATCTTATCTTTGCTCTCAATCATGTCCAAAACTCTTCTTTCCTACTTCCCATTTAAGTGGGATTTATGACTATTAGTTCTAACATGGTGGTAAAAACATGGCCGGGATCTCCAATACCTCCTCTCTCTCTCTCTCCTAGGTTGGTTACTCCAGTTTGGGGATGGAAAAGGGGGAGAAAATAAAGAATGTCTCCTAACCTTTCTAAATTGTAAAGACTCTAGACAGCAGAGGGGAAGAAACATTGTCAACTCTTCCCATATTCTGGAGCTTCAGCGATCACTGTGTCCTGCTGGTTCATTTCCTTGGTGTGAAGCAACAGCTGGGCCTTCAGTTACTCTCTTTTCACCATTCTGTCTTTCTTCATTGTCTCTCACTCTTGGGATCATGTCTGTGTGTGTTCACTTCTGTGAAAGAGAGATGTGGCTCCTGAAGGAGACCTTCGTCATCAAGGTCAGAGGTGACAAGAATGGATACAACTTTCAGTCTGTCCTTGTGGAGGTCCATCGTGCTCACCACCTTCCCTTCTCGAGTGCCTGCCCACACTCTTCAGGCTCCAGCATTTGACAGAGGCATTTTGACAGAGACAGTACAGCCAGCCCCTGCAGCTGTATAAACCAATTCTGCCTCTCATGTAAATCTATGGGGTGTGTGTGTGTGTGTGTGTGTGTGTGTGTGTGTGTGTGTGTAGCCTATTGCATGTACTTCTCTGGTTGAACCCTAATCATAGAAAATTTGGATGTGGGGTCAAGAGACATTTGTTTTAAGAACAATCTAAATAATTGCCTACTTGCATGCTGATCAGAATGAACCCAAAAATATAGTGTAGTAGGAGAAAAAAGGCTCAAGTCACATCCTTGAATAGAAAAAGGAGATGAAATACAGTGTACAAGAGGAACTTCTGGCCTTAGCTAGGGACACAAAAAGGTCATCTACAAAAGAACAGATTGTACAGCTACAAGTGCTAGTAAGTGGATAAATAAGGTGCTGACACCCTGCAGAAGTTTTCTTCTGAGCGCTCTAAGTGAAATTTGTACAATATTTACTTCAAAAAGAAGGAAAATTATATGAACCTATATAGAAAATCTGAGATATAAAAGGTAATAATAAGAAAATAAAATGATAAATTTGTACATGCTAATTTGCTTCAGACTGTTTGCGACCCCATGGACTGTAGCCCACCAGGTTCCTCTGTCCATGGGATTCTCCATGCAAGAATACTGGAGTGGATTGTCATGACTTCCTCCAGGGGATCTTCCCAACTCAGAGATCAAACCCATGTCTCTTTTGTTACCTGTATTGGCAGGTAGGTTCTTTATCACTAGTGCTCCTGGGAAGCCCAGATAAAATACTAGTTTTACCTAAACTATTCTAGATCATAGAAGAAGAGGGAAACCCTCTCAACTCACTATGCAACCAGCATTATGCTAGAACCAAAACCAGACAAAAACTCTTAAAATTTTAACCAATCAAATCCAGTAATACATAAGAGGGATAGTATATCATAACAAAAGGAATTTAACTTAGGAATGTGACATTACCCTAACATAATAAAAGAAATTATTATAATTCATAGTATACAGTTGCAGTCAGTTCAGTCACTCAGTCGTGTCCAACTCTTTGAGACCCCATGAATCGCAGCACACCAGGCCTCCCTGTCCATCACAAACTCCCGGAGATCACTCAAACTCATCTCCATCGAGTCGGTGATGTCATCCAGCCATCTCATCCTCTGTCGTCCCCTTCTTCTCCTGCCCCCAATCCCTCCCAGCATCAGAGTCTTTTCCAATGAGTCAACTCTTCGCATCAGATGGTCAAAGCATTGGAGTTTCAGCTTCAGCATCATTCCTTCCAAAGAAATCCCAGGGCTGATCTCCTTCAGAATGGACTGGTTGGATCTCTTTGTAGTCCAAGGGACTCGCAAGAGTCTTCTCCAACATCACAGTTCAAAAGCATCAATTCTTCAGCTCTCAGCTTTCTTCACAGCCCAACTCTCACATCCATACATGACCATTGGAAAAACCATAGCCTTGACTAGACGGACCTTTGTTGGCAAAGTAATGTCTCTGCTTTTTAATATGCTATCTAGGTTGGTCATAACTTTTCTTCCAAGGAGTAAACATCTTTTAATTTCATGGCTACAATCACCATCTACAGTGATTTTGGAGCCCAAAAGAGTAAAGTCTGACACTGTTTCCCCATCTATTTCCCATGATGGGACCAGTTGCCATGATCTTCGTTTTCTGAATGTTGAGTTTTAAGCCAACTTTTTCACTGTCCTCTTTCACTTTCATCAAGAGGCTTTTTAGTTCCTCTTCACTTTCTGCCATAAGAGTGGTGTCATCTACACATCTGAGGTTATTGATATTTCTCCTGGCAATCTTGATTCCAGCTTGTGCTTCTTCCAGCCTAGCGTTTCTCATGACGTGCTCTGCATAGAAGTTAAATAAGCAGGGTGACAATATATAGCCTTGACGTACTCCTTCTCCTATTTGGAACCAGTCTGTTGTTCCATGTCCAGTTCTAACTGTTGCTTCCTGACCTGCATATAGGATTCTCAAGAGGCAGGTCAGGTGTTCTGGTGTTCCCATCTCTTTCAGAATTTTCCAGAGTTTATTGTGATCTACACAGTCAAAGGGTTTGGCATAGTCAATAAAGCAGAAATAGATGTTTTTCTGGAACTCTCTTGCTTTTCGTTGATCCAGCAGATGTTGGCAATTTGACCTCTGGTTTCTCTGCCTTTTCTAAAACCAGCTTGAACATGTATACATTTTAAGTAAAGGCAAAACATTTGATAAAATGCATCACGCATTTGTAAGGGCTTCCCAGATAGCTCAGTGGTAAAGAATCCACTTGCCAAGCAGAAAACACAGATTTGATCCCTTAGCTGGGAAAATGCCCTGGAGGAGGAAATGGCAACTCCAGTATTCTTGCCTGGGAAATCCCATGGACAGAGGAGCCTGGTGGGCTCCTCAGGGGTTCATGGGGTCACAAAGAGTCAGACATGACTTAGCAACTAAACAACAACGACAACCACAAAATCACCCATTTGTAGTAAAAATTCTCAGTAAAGGAGACAAAAACTTCTTTAAAGTGATCAACAACATCTACTAAAGTGTGCAGCTAACATCTTACTAAATGGTAAGAGACTGAGTGCTTTTCCCATAATATCAGGAACAAGGCAAAGATATCTGCATTCTAGTTTGGAAATGTTTAAGTAAAGTGGTTTTTATTTATAAACAATATTATGTAGAAACAAACAAAAAATGCCAGTATTAGTAAATAAGTTAAGCAATGCTGCAGCATTCAAAAGTTAATTGTATTTTTATATACTGCTGCTGTTGCTGCTGCTAAGTCGCTTCAGTTGTGTCTGACTCTGTGCACCCCCATAGACGGCAGCCCACCAGGCTCCTCCGTCCCTGGGATTCTCCAGGAAAGAACACTGGAGTGGGTTGCCATTTCCTTCTCCAGTGCATAAAAGTGAAAAGTGAAAGTGAAGTCGCTCAGTCATGTCTGACTCCTAGTGACCTCATGGACTGCAGCCTACCAGGCCCCTCCATCCATGGGATTTTCCAGGCAAGAGTACTGGGGTGGGTTGCCATTGCCTTCTCCTAAGAAGCAATTATAAATTGAAATTAATAAAACTCATACAAAATAGCATCAAAAATGTGAAATACATAAGATTTCAAAATATGCACAAGACCTGAATACTGAAAATGGCAATATATTATGAGATCAAGGAATACCTATGTAAATAAGAAATATGTCTTTTCCATGGGTCAGAAGACTCAATATTACTAAAATGTCAATTATCCTAAAACTGGTTAGGAGATTCAAGGCAATTCTGATAACAATCCCAGAATTTTTATTGAAAACTGAAGGGCTAATTCTAGAAGTGCCTGGAAACCAAAGAACCAATAGCCAAAACTATTCAGACAAAAAAAATAAGCCAAAAAATTCAGATGACTTACATTATTTTATTTGAAAACTATTATAAAGCTAACAAGAGTATTAGTAAGGCTAAACATACAAATCAATGGAATGGAATAAAAGAGTTGAGAAAGACTCACATATAGATGGTTAATTGAATTTCCATAAAAGGACCATGGACACTCAAATAAAGAAAGAAAATCTGGAGCAATTGGATAATCTTAAGAGAAAGAAAAAAGGAACCTCAATTATTGCCTTACTCCATACATATAAGATTAAATTGAAATGGATCACAGTCTTAAATGCAAGGGCAAGTTTATAAAATTTCTAGAAGAAAACACAAAAATTTTTGTGACCTTGAATGAGACAAAGATTTCTAACTAATTTTTGTGTCTCATTTCAAGGATACAAAAACCACAGATCATAAAAGGAAACAAAAATTGAGTTCATCAAAATTAAAAACATTTTCTCTTTGAAAACCACTGTTAAGATAAAAAAAACAAACCACAGACTGAGAGAATACATTCACAAAACATATATCTGGTAAAAGACTTGTTTTTATGTATAAAGAATATATAAAGAACTTTTATAACTTAATAAGACAACAAAGTAGCCCAACTAAAAAGCAGCAAAAACCTTTGCATTGAACTCTTCACCAAAGAATGTATGCAAAATGCAGAAATAATGACAAACATGCAAGAAAAGATGTAATATTGTTAGTCATTAGGGAAATGCCAATTCAGTTCAGTTCTGTTCAGTCGCTCAGTCGTGTCTGACTCTTTGTGACCCCATGAATCGCAGCATGCCAGGACTCCCTGTCCATCATCAACTCCCGGTGTTCACTCAGACTCACGTCCATTGAGTCAGTGATGCCATCCAGCCATCTCATCCTCTGTCGTCCCCTTCTCCTCCTGCCCCCAATCCCTCCCAGCATCAGAGTCTTTTCCAATGAGTCAACTCTTGGCATGAGGTGGCCAAAGTACTGGAGTTTCAGCTTTAGCATCATTCCTTCTAAAGAAATCCCAGGGCTGATCTCCTTCAGAATGGACTCATTACATTGAGTTGGATCTCATTACATTGTAGTGAGTTGGACTCAGTACATTGAGTTGGATCTCATGGTTGGATCTCATTACACTTACATTAAAAAGAATATAGTAGAAAGAATGGCAACAAGTACCAAATATTGCCAAGAACTTGGAGCAATAGAAACTCCTGGATGTTGCTGTTGGGAATGTGAAATTCTTTTTTTTTTTTGCAGGGGAAAATGGACAAAGGAAAGGATCAATGAGGGTGGTAGGGAAATGGGAAGAAAGAAGGGGAATGATGGTGGGGAGGAGTATATGTAATTTCTTAACTAATGGTTTTCTGTTTTTAATCACAAAGAACACTTAAAAAAAATCATGTTGAATTCATCCTATATTAGGAGGTTTGATCTGGAAATGAAAAGTTCAGGAAACTAAAAGTCCAGTTTGGGTGTCCTCATCTTAGGCACATCTTGGTATTTTGTATTGGTAGGTCTATCTTTACCACAATATATTATTTAGGACAGGATCACATTTGTCACTTCTTCCTCCCTACTACCCAAAGTGATACCAGACCCATAAAATAGTCAATAAACCTTTACAGAGTGAACAAATAAGTCTATTTTTTTTTTAACTCTCCTGAGTGAAGTGAATTTTTTGAGGCTCATAAGTGAATATGTTTTCCTCTTTACTTTGTCTATTACAGCCAGATTGTATAAGTATGAGTGGGGTATTAAAGTCTCCCACTATTATTGTATTGTTGTATATTTCTTCTATCATATTAATTAATGTTTGTCTTAGATATATCAATGCTCCAATGTTGGGTGCATATATGTTTATAATTGTTATAACTTCTTTTTGGATTGTTCCTTTAAGTCGTTATGTATAACCTTGATTGTCTCCTTTTCAGGATCTTTAAAGTCAATTTTATCTGATATGAGTATTGCTACTCCTGTTGTCTTTTGGTCCATATTTGCATAGAAAATCTTTTTCCAGCCCTTCATTTTCAGTCAGTATATATCCCCTATTTTGAGGTGATTCTCTTGTAGACAACATATATAGGGGTCTAGTTTTTGTATCCATTTGACCCATTTTAGTCTTTCGGTTGTCTCTTGTAGACAAGGTATGTAGGGGTCTTGTTTTTGTATCGATTCGGCCAGACTTTGTCAGTTGATTAGGGCACTCAGCTCATTAATGTTTAAAGCAATTATTGATAAATAGGATTTACTTTATTGTTTTGGGTTCGAATTTATACACCCTTTTAGTGATTGCTATCTAGAGAATGTCCTTTAGTTTTTGTTGGAGAAATGGTTTAGTGGTGCTAAATTCTCTCAACTTTTGCTTATCTGTGAAGCTTTTGATTTCTCCTTCATATTTGAATGAGATCCTTGATGGATACAATAATTTAGGCTGTAAGTTATTTTCTTTCATCACTTTAATTATGTCTTGCCATTCCCTCCTGGCTTGGAGAGTTTCTATTGAAAGATCAGCTATTATCCTTATGGGAATTCCCTTGTGAGTAATTTGATGTTTTTCCCTTGCTGCTTTTAATATTTGTTCTTTATATTTAATCTTTGTTAATTTGATCAATATGTGTCTTGGGGTGTTTTGCCATCGGTTTATCCTGTTAGGGACTCTCTGGATTTCTTGAACTTGAGTGGGAATTTCCTTCTCCATTTTAGGGAAGTTTTCAACTATTATCTCAAGTATTTCCTCATGGTCTTTCTTTTTATCTTCTTCTTCTGGAACTCCTATGATTCGAATGTTGTAGCGTTTAATGTTATCCTGGAGGTCTCTGAGATTGTCCTCATTTATTTTGATTCGTTTTTCGTTTTTCTCCTCTGATTCATTTATTTCTAGGATTCTATCTTCTAATTCACTAATCCTATCTTCTGCCTCTGTTATTCTACTATTTGTGCCTCCAGGGTGTTTTGGATCTCATTTATTGCATTATTCATTATGTGGTGACTCTTTTTTATTTCTTCTAGGTCCTTGTTAAACCTTTCTTGCATCTTCCCAATCCTTGTCTCCAGACTCTTTAACTGTGATTCCATTTTTATTTCAAGATTTTGGATTAATTTCACTATCATTATTCAGGATTCTTTATCAGGTAGATTCCCTATCTCTTCCTCTTTGGTTTGGTTTGGTGGGCATCTATCCTGTTCATTTAGCTGCTGGGTATTCTTTTGTCTCTTCAATTTGTTAAAATTGCCAAGTTTAGAGTGTCCTTACTATATTCTGGTAGTTTGTTGAATTCTCTTTATTGAGGCGGTTTATTGGTCTTTTCAATATCTGATCTCTGCCCTGTTACAGAGGGGGTGGAGATGAACACCCAAATTTAAGCCGGCCAGGTTCAGGCACTCGGATAATCCTCAGAAGCACAGACTCGGTTGAGTCTGCGTTTTATGCCTTTCCCAGATCCGAGTAGCACAGGTGATGAAGTGTTTAGTGAGTGCAGCTGCTGCGACTTATCGCCTCCCAGCCACTCAGTTTTCTGGGTATACAACTGGCGCACTTTCTCAGGCAGATGTTGACCATCCAGAGCTCCAAGAAGCGTGAGTCAGCACAGAAACCTACTTACAGTTCTGTAGACAGTGTCTCTCTAGGGCTGTGATTGCCCGCCTCCGGCCCTGGCTGCCTGTCACCAGAGTGGGACGGCCTGCAGCCGGCCATCTCTGTGCAGTCCTTTGTTCCGTATGTAGTCCTGGTGGTGTCTTAAGTTAGGGCTGGCTTTTGATGTAGTAGATATCCAACAGTCTGGTTATGTCACTCAGATAGCGCTCGAGATAGCCAGGCCAAATCCTTTCTCAAAGCGATGCAGGCCACACCGCTCCTCCTAGCCCAGCCCCCGCTTGCTAATAGCAAATGCTGGTGTCCGCTCCGATTCTCCGCAAAAGGAGTTACCGCAGGGCTCGTAATCTCCTTTTGAAGACAATGAATTGTCTTTCTAAGTGCCTGATGTCCTCTGCCGGCATTCAGAAGTTGTTTTGTAGAATTTATTCAGCATTCAAATGTTCTTTTAATGGATTTGTGGAGGAGAAAGTATTCTCCCCGTTCTACTCGTCCGCCATCTTAGCTCCTCCCCCCAGGAATGTGAAATTCTATAGCTACTTGAAAAATAGCTTGACACCCAAGAAGTGAACCATATGTTTACTATATAACTCAGTAATGCTATTCCTAAGTGTTTTCCCAAGATTAAAAAAAAAAAAGTCCACACAAGGACTTGTACTCAAAGGATCACAACAGTTTTATTATAAGTTAAAAAATAGAAACTTACCAATATCCATAAACCCATGAATCAATAAAAAATTATGGCATATCCATACAGTGGAATATTATCCAACAACAATAAAAGCTACAAGGCTTTCCAGGTGGCTCAGTGGTAAAGAATCTGCCTGCCAATGCAGGAGATGTGGGTTTGATCCCTGGGTCAGGAAGATTGCTTGGAGAAGGAAATAGTAAACCACTCCAGTATTCTTGCCTGGGAAATCCCATGGATGGAGGAGCCTGGCAGGCTACTGTCCATGGGGTCACAAAAAATTCAGACATGACTTAGCTACTAAACAACAACAAAAGCTGCAAGCTCTAATTTAAAAAGATGCATGCACCCCAATTTTCATAGTAGCACTGTTTACAGTAGTCAAGACATGGAAGCAACCTAGGTGTCCATTGACAGATGAATGGATAAAGATGTGGTACAAATATTAATGGAATACTACTCAGCCATAAAAAGGAATGAGATAATGCCATATGCAGGGCAATATGGGTGGACAAAGAGATTATCATACTAAGTGAAGTATGTCAGAGAGAGTCAAATACCATATGATATCACTTACATGTGGAATCTAATAAAGAAACAAATAAACGTATTTACAAAGCAGAAAGAGACTGACAGACATTGAAAACAAACTATGGCTATCAATGGGGAGGGGAGGCGAAGGACAAATCGGGAGTCTGGGATTGGCAGATGCAAGCTATGTGTATAAAATAGATAAACAATAAGATCCTATTATATAAGCACAGGGAACTATATTTGATATCTTGCAATAAACTGTAATGAAAAAGAGTTTTTTAAGAAAAGACCCACTCCTTAGCTCACTCCAGCTTAAATAGACTTTTGTTCAGGACTCAATTTGCCCATTTGGCCAAATTAAATTATTGAATTGTAGAACAGAAAGAATAAGTGAAGGATAATCAAATGCCAAATCAGTTGCCTAGACCAAGGAGATACATTTTCTCTTGTCATTTATAGTATGTGCTGTTTATTTAATAGTAAATCCACCAAAATTTATCATGGAGTCAAAATTTCATCAACACTCAGTGAAAAAAAGTAATATATAGAAGCACCCTATTTATAATTGTTCATAATATTGCATTATATCCAGACCATACAAGCAATTATGTACGAGAAAGTAGAGCTTCTTGTGTGTGTGTGTGGCTATTGGTGATGAACTATCGTATGAATTTTTCTCTAAAGTCATCATAGCAAACATTCAGCATTTATTGCATGCTGACAGTATTCTGAGCACTATACCAAAAGGAAAAATGACAATCTTTTCTGTACTGTATTTGCTATCTATAATTCATGGAGACAAAAAAAAAAAAAAACCTCAAACCCACAAGAAAACTCACTCACGAGCTGTGCAGAGAGTGTTCGGTGGCCTTCTCTGATAGGGCAGGCAGTTAGCTGGGGCAGCAGGGGAGCCAGGACTTTCCCTCTGCTTGGTTCACCTATTCAGAGACCAGAATATTCTTAACCTTTTCTGAGTAGGTGAACAACAGATTAGGAATTTCTAATTGCCTTCTCTCTGAGGGCTCTCTCCCAACCAAGTGGCGAAGGTATTAGCAGAAAGTGCTGTGCATCCAAGGTGATGTTAACTTTTTGTGAAATTAAGAGACCTTTATTTGAAAACAGCTTCAATAGCTGGAGGCGTAGAATAGAAGAAAGGTCCTTCAGGCTGTAATAATTGCCGGCTGCCCTGGGAAATGGCTTCAAGGCCAGAGCAGTCGTGGCTTCATGCAAGCACATCCTCTAATTATTGAAAAACCTGTGTACAGTCTCCATGTTAATCAGTCTCTCAGAGACTTCAGCTTTATGTGGTTAGTGCAGATTTATGGCATTTTTCTTTTCCTGTTATTAAAACTGATATTTCACAAGAAAGAAACTATCTCCAGACAACTGTTAAAATGCAAAGTTTCAGTCATAAAAGAAAACTGCAAGATTATTCTGAGAAGATTCCACAGAGATTTCCAAACAAGGATAAGAAACAACACATCAAAGACAGGGGGTGGAGGGTGGAATTCAAAAATAAAAAGGCATGAGTTTAAAATATTAACAAAAAGACTCAACAGTTGGCCCATAGAATCAAGAGGTTAGAGTGTAATTAATTTAAGTGCTTGTTACAATTATGGAAATAAACATTTCATGCATAAATGCAAACTGAATTATACATAATTATGAAAGCACTAAACTAATTGGAACATTTGGATTAACATAGTAGAAGCCAAATTGGCTTTTTAAACCAATGATACAGTGCTTTGCACGTATCCTGCATGTACGTGGCAAATATTAGTTATTATGGGTAAGAAGCGTATTTAGAAACATACATTTCTTTCAAGTGTTTTGTTTCTCTTGTAAAGTACTGTTGTTTTAGTTGTTAAGTTGTGTCTGACATCTTGTGACCCTTTGGACTATAGTCTGCCAGGTTCCTGTCCATGAGATTTCCCAGGCAAGAATATTGGAGTGGGCTGCTATTTCCATCTCCAGGGGATCTTCCCGATCCAGGGATCAAACCCACATTGGCAGGCAGATTCTTTACCACTGAGCCACTGGGGAAGTCCTCTTGGAAAGTATAGAGAGATACTTATGTATTAAATTGTGTGACTCTTACTGAAGAACAGGCTAGAGCTGGCTGGTTGTGCCCATTATGTTCCAGACTCAAGTCTCCTTCCTACCTCATCACTTCATAACCAAAGCTTGATGGGATACCTGAAGATGGGTGGCAGGAATTGGCAATCTGAGAAAAGTGAAAAGAAATTTGTGCTTAACTGAGATGAGGCCAAAAAGATTGAAGATGAAGTCTCCTTCATTAAGTTTAAATTTTAAAGCTTTTTAAAATAGGTCATATAGCTACTTTTATTTTTTTTTAATTTATTGGAATATAGTTTATTTACAGTATTGTGTTAGTTTCAGGTGTACAATGCAGTGACTCCGTTACACATATACATATATCCTCTCTTTTTTAAGATTCTTTTCCCATATAGGCCATTACAGAGTACTGAGTAGAGTTCCCTGTGCTACACGTGTGTGCACGCTCAGTCCTTCAGCTGTGCCCAACACTTTAGTGACCCCACAAACTGTAGCCTGCCAGGCTCCTCTGTCCATGGAATTTTCCAGGCAAGAATACTGGAGTGGGTTGCTGTTTCCTCCTCCAGGGGATCTTCCTGACCCAGGGATAAAACCTGTGTCTCCTACATCTGCTGCGTTGGCAGGTGGATTCTTTACCACCATGCTATTCAGTAGGTCCTTATTAGTTATCTATTTTATAAATAGTAGTGTGTATTGGAGAGTGAAAAGGTTGGCTTAAAGCTCAACATTCAGAAAACGAAGATCATGGCATCTGGTCCCATCACTACATGGGAAATAGATGGAGAAACTGTGGAAACAGTGTCAGAATTTATTTTTCTGGGCTCCAAAATCACTGCAGATGGTGACTGCAGCCATGAAATTAAAAGACGCTTACTCCTTGGAAGGAAAGTTATGTCCAACCTAGATAGCATATTCAAAAGCAGAGGCATCACTTTGCCAACAAAGGTTCGCCTAGTCAAGGCTATGGTATTTCCTGTGGTCATGTATGGATGTGAGAGCTGGACTGTGAAGAAGGCTGAGCGCCGAAGAATTGATGCTTTTGAACTGTGGTGTTGGAGAAGACTCTTGAGAGTCCCTTGGACTGCAAGAAGATCCAACCAGTCCATTCTGAAGGAGATCAATCCTGGAATTTCTTTGGAAGGAATGATGCTAAAGCTGAAGCTCCAGTATTTTGGCCACCTCATGTGAAGAGTTGACTCATTGGAGAAGACTCTGATGCTGGGAGGGATTGAGGGCAGGAGGAGAAGGGGACGACAGAGGATGAGATGGCTGGATGGCATCACTGACTCGATGGATGCGAGTCTGAGTGACCTCCGGGAGCTGGTGATGGACAGGGAGGCCTGGCGTGCTGCAGTTCATGGGGTCGCAAAGAGTCGGACACAACTGAGCGACTGATCTGATCTGATCTGATTGTCATTCCCAATCTCCCGATTTATCCCTCCCCTCACTTATCCCCTGGTAATATAAGTTTGTATTCTGTATCTGTGACTCTACTATTGTTAAGTAAATAAGTTAATTTGTACCTTTTTTTTTTTTTTTTAGATTCCACATATAAAAGCTTGTCTGTGCCTTCCTTGCTACCTTTTGGCATTTTTCAACATTAATCTGTCACATTTGTTTATTAATGTGCTTTTTCCTCTCCCACATGTACCGCATCACTGTATGACTGTATGCAAATCTTTGTCAGTACATGTAAACATGACCCTCCTTGAAATGCTCTTTCCTACTAAAGCAAAAGGAAAAACAAACAATTATAGTGACAAAATTGTTCTTTCTCCTCTTCTTCTGTCATTAAAGTTCACATTCCTATAGAGAAGCAGAATCTGATCTTAGCTTGATTTCAGGAAAGCCATCTGATTAAACTACATTGTACTGCAGTTGAAATGACTAGCGAAGCTCCCGGTGGTATCATGTTGTTAGTACATGTGAATCTGTAAGTGGAAGGAAACAGTTCCCCAGACATGGCAATTACATCAGATAAGGGATCATATTAACGCTATCGACTCTTACCTCACTGGCTTGGACTCTATGTGCCCAGGCATCATCTCATCTCCTTGTAGGATCTCACTGCATGATTTCTAAACTCCTGGGGAGTTTCTTTCCTGTGTCTAGGTATGATTTACATGGCTACAATCTGCAGTGTTTGCACTGTGGTCCTCCTGTCCAACTGTGGCCTTTTTCATTTACATGCTTTCTGCAAACCCCTTCACTAGGACCATTGTTCCTGGTGCTCTTTAAGAATCTTGGCACCTAAACGAAAAGCACTACATACTCCTTGAGGGTATTAGGAACACAGTCATTGAGGTCTTCAGTGATTTACAGCCATTCTATCTAGTAGTGAGGACAGTTCTTTTCCATTTCTAACCCTGGATCCTTATAGACACCAAAGTAACCCTCATGGACCTATGTCTCCTGTAATCCCATAAAAACAGTTTCGTAAGATTTTTGCTTCAAGCTGTCTTGACACAGGGCTCTGATCCAAATGTCTAGAGGTGGATTGCATGAAGCAATAGACAAAACCTTCAAGCACATTCCCCTCTTCCCCAACTCTTATATCCAGACTCTCAACCCCACAAAACTCAGTTTATAAAAATAATTGCTTGTGGGCCTTTACTCACTAAATGTTCTGACTTTAAAGCCTATAACCATGTCTGGAAGATAGCAAGGGTTTTACGAATCTTTGTAGAATTGACGAATAAATGAGTCAGGAAAAAAATCAAGTACTATGGATCCTAGTAGCAGACATAGTTCAGGCTGTGGCCGGAGCCACAGTTATAAGCAAATTTCCAGAGGAATATTTAAAAAGTATAGAGACCTTTCTGAGACTTCTAAAACCCATTTGGCCTCTCCACCTGAATACATACACAAACACACACATATATATGGGATTCCAAAGAAGGAAAAGAAAATTCTTGGAAGTTCTGGTGCCTCCTTCTCTTTTAAGAAGAAAGGGTAATGCTCTTCCCTCTGATAATGTTTGCCCTTGTATCGCCAGTTAATGCCAGGTTAGATGCCTGTGGGTCATGGTCTACATGATGGACCAGGACAAGAATGTCTGTCTTATGCTTAGGAGTTGGGGGTCACAAAGCAAAGAAGAAACTTCACATAGATGATCAAAGCTTTGAAGGGAAACAATCAGACTTGGAGTCAGCTACTTACTTTTATTTTTTATTTGGCTGTGCTGGGTCTTAGTTGCAGCTTGTGGGACATATAATAGTTCCCTGACCAGGGATCCAATCCAGGCCCCCTGAATTGGGAGCATGGAGTCTTAACCCCTGGACCACCAGGGAAGTTCCTGGAGTCAGCTACTCATTAAGAACTGAACATTTTATTAGCAAGATCTGAGTCTCTGAGAGATTATATAACTTGCCTAGAGTCATACATCTAGTGAGATTCAACTGTAGTCTGTCTGAATCTAGAACTAAAGCAATTTCTGCTCCCATGCAGCCTCAAAGCTAGTGTGTATATCATGAAGTCTGATCCACACTGAGTAAGTGAACGGAAGACTAGTATCGTTCAATGCTATAAACGTTACTTTTATCAATTTTCCTCTTATCCTGAACATTTTTCTTTTCATTTACAGAATTTTTAGAACAGACTAAAGTATTATGCATTAAAATGAGATGAGATTTTTATCTTGTTCTGGCATCCTATTTACTTAAAAATTTTAAGCTTTAGTTAACTTTAGTAAAAATGTATTTTATTCTATTATCTATTCTTATCAAAATTTCTAACCTTTATTCAATAATTGCTGTTATGTCTTGCTGTTTATATAGAATATTTTATTTAATTCTTTTCCTGCTCCTGTTCAACTGATAAGTCATGTCAGATTCTTTGTGACCCCATGGACTGCAGCCCACTAGGCTTCACTATCCTTCACTATTTCCTGGAGTTTGCTCAAACTCATGTCCTTTGAGTCAGTAATGCTATCTAACCATCTCATCCTCTGCCACCCTCTTCTCCTTTATCATTAATTTCTTATTTTTTTACTTTAATTCTTTATTTTTAAACCTTAATTACTTTAACACTGTTATAAAACTATTATATTTAATCTCATGAAATAGATAAACGGACGTCTTGAAAGTTTAAGTATCTTTCCCAGGACTAGATAAAGAGAACTGACAGAGCTAGAATATGCATTTATTTATTTTTAATGATGGATTTTATATTACTTTAATTAATTTTTATTGGAGTATAGTCACTTTTACAGTGTTGTGTTAAAGAATATGAACTCAGGTTAGCAAAATTTGTGCTCCTCTTTAACTATCTTTCTCCTCCTGAATTCCCACTTACTCTCCATTTTACTGACAGCATTCTGAAAGTCATTATCCCTTACTGTGGTACCATTTTGCAATGTAATATTTAACATATTGATTGATTAAGGTTTATAGCATTCCTCTTAGACACCCAGGAATTCAGCAGTGGACTCTCAGAGTGGTCTTTTAAATCTCACCACCATTTCCCCCCTTTCTCAGCTTCCTTAGACATGTTCATCCTTTGCTACTCTCTGTGCTTTACCTTTTCTTCTTCCTCTTTCCTACTGCAGGCTGAGCCCACCATAGAGAAATTTGGATATGATTTATTAGATGGTTTTAACCAGAAACATCTATCCAAAAACAGATAGATGGACTGCTTTGCCCTGGGCAGACTTCTTAGACCAGGTGTGTTTCCCTGGAGGGGCTTCAATGGGATGGGGCAGGTAAGCCAAGGTTTTGCACCATAGTTGACTCCCAATCATCTATGGAGCGGCATCTGATGCTGTACAACAGTCTGTCTACTCACCGTGAATTTTTGCATCCACTTACATTTTTTAAAAGTTACATAGAATTTTTATTAGAGCTAGAATTGCCTGCTGCTGCTAAGTCACTTCAGTCATGTCCGACTCTGTGCGACCCCATAGACGGCAGCCCACCAGGCTCCCGCATCCCTGGGATTCTCCAGGCAAGAACACTGGAGTGGGTTGCCATTTCCTTCTCCAATGCATGAAAGTGAAAAGTGAAAGTGAGGTTGCTCAGTTGTGTCCGACTCTAGCGACCCCATGGACTGCAGCCTACCAGTCTCCTCTGTCCATGGGATTTTTCCAGGCAAAAGTACTGAGGCAATATTCCCCCATAGCTATCAGTGGACAATTTTTCAGTGTAATGGTTGGTTGATTTAAGCATTAACTTTTTTCAGAAGATTTTTGAAAATCATAAGAGAATAAAAATAATCCAATCTTATAACAAAAGGATAAATATCTGCATAAAATTTATCATTTTATCTTAATCATATTAACTTTGGTAGCTCCAAATGAATCTACCATTTAGCAATTAAAGATATTTTTTAACAGATCACTGAAAAGTTAACATATACATGGACCCAGCCCTGTATATTCTGATTTAGTACTTCTCAGATAGGACTTGGTGCGCACATAAAAATAAAAACAACTCATAGGTGAAACAGCAAGTGAAAGTGAAGTCGCTCAGTTGTGTCCAGCTCTTTGCGACCCCATGGATTGTAGCCCACCAGGCTTCTCCATCCATGGAATTTTCCAGGCAGGAGTACTGGAGTGGGTTGCCATATAAGTAAACATCTATTCAGGATTGAGAAGCACTGATATGCTATGTACTAATTCTTAATAGATACCACTTGCCTGGAAAATCCCATGGACGGAGGATCCTGGTAGGCTCCAGTCCATGGGGTCGCTAAGAGTCGGACACGACTGAGCGACTTCACTTTCATTTTTCACTTTCATGCATTGGGGAAGGAAATGGCAACCCACTCCACTCTTCTTGCCTGGAAAATCCCAGGGACAGGGGAGCCTGGTGGGCTTCCTTCTATGGGGTCGCACAGAGTTGGACACGACTGAAGCGACTTAGCAGTGCCTTTACAATGTCTCTTAAGTAGAAATGGTGGGTTGGAACAGCTCTTTTATGAAAAAAATAAGTCATCTATCTTTGTTGGCCTTTCCTTCCCCCTAATTCTTAATAGATACTATTTGCCTTTATAACATCTCTTAAGCAAAAATGGTGCTCAATTTAAGAGAGAGAAGCTGTTGGGACAGCTCTTTGTGAAAAAAATTAGTCATCCATTTTTGTTGGCCTCTCTCTCCTCCCTTGTATCTATCAAAGTCCAGGGCTGGGTTGGTGGGACACTTACTCTCAGGCAGCTCAGCCATTAATGACCCAGCTATTTACTCTGGGAGCAATGAAGCTACACTCAAGAAAGTACTTTGGTTCTCTCAGAAAGACCCTAAGGGAACACAACATCTGATCCAGCTTGTGAGGTAGTCGTTCTTTCCTGGGGTTCTGCAAGTTACTAGAACCACTTATCCCATCCTGCCAGGGCCCAGAAACTGTTTTTCACTCTATCCAGAAGAGTGAAATCAAATCCTCTCATCTTCTTTGAGGTGGGGAAGCTCTCACTGGGTGTGGAGAAGGTGGGAGAGCATTAATGCTTGTTTGGGTTTCACTCTGTTGCAGGGTCTGTGCAGCCTGTGTGAAAGGTTTGGTCATAGTGGGAATGAGAAAATGAGCATTTCATAAGACAAAGACATCACCCTCATTCTCTATCTACCTGACCTGGAATTGCTACCATTAGAATTACTTCTGCAAATTCAGAACACAATGTGGGGGCTTTATCCTCAAGAAATCAAAGCCAATTTTGTGCAGATCACTTCAGATGGGACAGTGTGAAAGTTAAAGTGTCGGTCACTCAGTTGTGTCTGACTCTTTGCGACTGCATGGACTGTAGCCCCCCAGCTCCCCTGTCCATGGAATTCTCCAGGCAAGAATACTAAAGTGGGTTGCCATTTTCTTCTCCAGGAGACCTTCCTGACCCAGATATCAAACCTGGGTCTCCTGCATTGTGGGCAAATTCTTTACTCTCTGAGCCACCAGGAAAGCCCACGGATGGGAAAGGGGTAGAAAATTCATTAGCTCTCCAGGTAACTTTGATATTGTCAGGCCCCAACTAAGCAGGTAATGAGTCAGGCAGAACTGGATGGGATATGTCGCCAGGGAAAAGAAACCTAACAGGGAAATGTTTAAACACCTTAATTCTATGGCAACCCACTCCAGTATTATTGCCTGGAGAATCCCATGGACAGAGGAGCCTCGTGGGCTACAGTCTAAAGGGTTGCAAAGAGTCGGACACGACTGAACGACTTAACTTTCACTTTCACCTTCTTTCACCAGTTTGCTTAAAGACCCATGCAGAGTAGAAAGGCACTGGATTAAGTCACTGATTTTTGCCACCCCGGTTGCAATGCAAATAAATACATAGGGCGTGGACACCTACAAAAAATATTAAGTCAGAAAGAATTCTAATTAGTTTAGAATGATTAAATCCTGGTATCCCACTGCTGGAAATGAACACAGAAATCATTGATTCATTGGTCCTCCTTTCACAGATGGAGAAGGCCAACCCTGAAGTTAAACAATATGTCTCAGGCTGCACAAAGGATTGATCCTACTAGAACCATGGTAGTTGGATTCTCCCAGTTTAAAATTTTCCAGTTGGTTTAGAGCCAGTCCTGATTTCCAGATAAAAGTTTTCTTTGTAAGACTTTCAGTGTAACATAGTTACTTTAGATGTATTTTTAATCAGCTGTCCATGTGATTGTCAATAAGTTACTTAGCCCCTCTAAATCTCAGTTTCCACATTTGTGACAGGATTGGACTAATTTTCCCTAGTATGTTAATAGATTCTTCAGAATCTCACACCACAATTCTTTTTTTTAAATTAATTTTTAGTGAAGTATATTTGCTTTCTAATGTTCTGTTAGTTTCTATTGCACAGCAAGGTGAATCAGTTATATATATATATATATATATATATATATATATATATATATATATATCCCCTCCTTTTCAAACTTCCTTCCCAAACGAAGAATGGATTAAGAAGATGTGGTACATATGTACAATGGAATATTATTCAGCCATAAAAAGGAACAAAATCGGGTCATTTGTAGAGACATGGATGGACCTAGAGACTGTCAGACAGACTGAACTAAGTCAGAAAGAGAAAAACAAATATAATATATTAACACGTATGCGGAGAAGGCAATGGCACCCCATTCCAGTACTCTTGCCTAGAAAATCTCACGGACAGAGGAGCCTGGTGGGATGCAGTCCATGGGGTTGCTAAGAGTCGGACACGACTGAGCGACTTCACTTTCACTTTTCACTTTCATGCATTGGAGAAGGAAATGGCAACCCACTCCAGTGTTCTTGCCTGAAGAATCCCAGGGATGGGGAGCCTTGTGGGCTGCCCGCTATGGGGTTGCACAGAGTCAGACATGACTGAAGCGACTTAGCAGCAGCAGCAGCAGCAACACATTTATGGGTCCACAATTTTTGAAAGTAAAGTCATTTTTCAATTATCAGAGAAGAGCAAAGGTAGCAACATTTGCTATGTGCATACAGACTTTGTGAGCACATGTGCTGGAAGCTGGATGAATCCAAGTCTTAGGTGATCTTTCTCGTCTCCAATTCTTGTTGTACTTACTGCTCATGTCTCCCATGAGGCATGTACCACTTGCCTTACACATATTTGCAAGTACATATATATACATGTTCCAGGAGTTGGTGATGGACAGGGAGGCCTGGCATGCTGTGATTCATGGGGTCGCAAAGAGTCGGACACAACTGAGTGACTGAACTGAACCAAACTGAACTGATATATACATGTTTACACGCAGATTTATTTGGAGTCCCCAGAAAGCAGGAACAGTGACTTATAGTTCTTCAAATTCTCAATGCCTTGTATGTAAGAATAAATGATACCATTTCCCTGACATGAACTTAGATGCTTCATTACTACTTTCTTTACTGAGGACATAAATACTATAAGGTATCTGGCATGGATCATTTCCCTACAACTACCACAGGTTCCAATTGGTGTGGGATGCACCTTTTTTTTCCCCATTGGTTTATAGTTGCTTTACAACGTTGTGCTAGTTTCTGCTGTGCAACAATGTGAATCAGCTATATTTACATTTACATCCCCTCCTCCCACCGAGAGCTCCCATCACAGAGCACCGAGCTGAGGTCCCTGTACTATACAGCAGCTTCGCATTAGCTATCTATTGCACCTCTTTAGATTTCCTTCTCATTGCAAAGGATATGAATGGACCTAAATACAGAACCAAAGTGCAGAATTATTAGGCAATCTAACAACTTCCTTCTCCCTCTTTTTTTAAACAAAAGGAAATAAAGGTAGTGTTATTTTTGCCATATTCACTTTGTTTAATGAAAATATACACCATATGAGCAAATAAAAACAATTTCTAGCACAATACTAGAAAGTTGCATTACAAGAACTTTCCTCAGCAGCCTTCCCTTATCATCTCTCAAAGGGCACGGAGGTAAGTATGATGGGCAGAGTTTGGGTTTATATCAGACAAGGCAATGTGACTTAACTTCTCTGAGTCTCTGAATCTCCCTTCTGAAACAGAGGTAACAATGCCTTTCAGGAAATTTTTACAAGAATCAAATGAAATAGTCCAGATCTATATGCCTGATTTGTGACTGGTCCTTAATAAATACCTTGGGTTTGCAAGAAAAATGGACAAGGCTACTGTGCCGCTTGTCACTGTTTCCCAATCAGTCACTTTTCTCCTGAAAATACTTACCATGATACTTACTTTCCTTCAGATCTCCCTAATGAAGTGGAATTGATCCTTCATGACAGAGAAGCCAACTATATACAAATACACACGTGTACACACACACACGACTGTTCTCTGAGGTTAAAAAATTTTAATATTTATGCAAACATATGATCCACAGTTTTATATAAATATGTATGTATTATATACATATTACACAGTCATTTAGAATATAACTTCTTTAAAGACAATGAATCTTGTGCTAGTTTAATTCTGTTTAGTTACCAAGTATATGAGAATACTACATGAATGCTGGTGTGGTTGCATTTTGTTAGAATGAGAGTCTCACTCACCACGGACTCATCCCCCGAGTGTTTCATATTGTAAGCATTTTTTTCCCTCCCCAATCCTCCTGCCTCTTCCACGCATTTGCCTTTATATTTGCATTGTCTGGTAATTTGGATATTTTTATTTGAGATTATTTGGCCTGTGTCAGGTATTCTTCTCTATGGTCCCCAGGGTCTTGTATCTTGTTTTTAACTTCTTCTCTTGCCTTGCTCTCTTTTTATCAGATGTCATCTATTGTGCCTCCCTATTTTACCCTTGGGTGTTTCAATTATGCATGAATGAGATCTGCCTTACAGTCGCACGTTTCCATTTTCAGTCTAAATAACTGCGCACAGAATGAAAAATCTCTGCACCACGCTTGAGAGGCTCTCCGCTGCTCCTGGGTTTCATATGGGCTCATTCTGGTCCTCTGATCCTGGCAGCCATTGTAGGGTCGTGGTAATGTCAAATGTCCTCAGCATTCACCTCCGCTGTTGCTATCACCAAAGCTCTTGCATCCAGCTCTCTTCAGCTCTTCCTCCAATACTCCAGCTAAGACACTGTTTCCACATTCATATTTTTGTGATGACTATGGTTCCTTTGCCACTCCAGTGTTCTTGCCTGGAGAATCCCATGGATAGAGGAGCATGGCAGGCTATAGTCCATAGGGTTGCAGAGTCAGATAATGAATGAAGTCTCTGAGTACACATGCATGCCTGGTTCCTTTGAGTTTCCTTTCAAACAAGCACCAGATAATTTAGCAGCAGGTTCTCTAAGAGTCTTAAATCAATGACTACTGTTTCAGCAATACCAATAAATCACTATTCCCCTAGAAAGCCCCATGGTTTAAATAAGTCAGAATTTCTCAAGATTTCAAACTTACTATGTTTCTGAGGAGGCAGGATAGAAAGGAATGGAAAAATATCATGTTAGTTAGCATGAAAAGGTGTATGTGCCTGAAGTAAGTATGGGGTAGAACAAAAAGGGGATGAAGGTTTAGGTTGGTTTCCTTTTGTGAATCATTAATCTGGCCATGAATATAAGATCTTAGCTGTCTCAGCTTATGCCTGATATAGAATTACCACTTTTTATTACTTACCGTATTGCATTTATATGATTCTGTGTCTCTAGTATTCAGTACAATGCCCAACCCATAAAAGAAACTCAAGGATGAAATCACAAGGATGTTACAATTGTGACAATAAAACAAAGTATTATGTTATGCATTTTAAGTGTAAATTGGTAAAGTAAATCTGAAGTCATCAACCTAAACAGCTGACCTCTAAAATTGACAGCTTTGTATCTGGAACAATTTAAGGCGACCACGATTCTTGTAAGTAATCCATTGAGTGCTACACACAAAATCATTTTAAATATACCAGGTTTGATCTTCCCTAAGTTGGAAAGATCCCCTGGGGAAGGGAATGGCTACCCACTCCAGTATTCTTGCATGGACAGAGGAGCCTGGTGGGCTACAGTCACAGGGTTGCAGAGTGAGACATGACTGAGCAACTAACACTCTGCTGCTGCTACTGCTGCTAAGTCACTTCAGTCGTGTCCAACTCTGTGCGATCCCATAGACGGCAGCCCACTAGGCTCCTCTGTCCCTAGGATTCTCCAGGCAAGAACACTGGAGTGGGTTGCCATTTCCTTCTCCAATGCATGAAAGTGAAAAGTGAAAGGAAAGTCACTCGGTCGTGTCCGACTCTTAGCGACCCCATGGACTGCAGCCCACCAGGCTCCTCCATCCATGGGATTTTCCAGGCAAGAGTACTGGAGTAGGGTGCCACTGCCTTTTCCGAACTAACACTCTACCATCTTTATATAAGAAGGCTTATCTACAAACACAATGGGAGTAACCTGTGGGATCAGAGAAATGCAGTATAAAGTAAATCCTCTCTTGAGAAAATAAGGTGCTTATGCCTGCACATAAAGCAGTACCTCAGAACCTTTGTAGGGTGTTTTTCAGCCCAGTTAATGGCTTAATTCTCCTCACTCTGAACAGCCCATGTTGTGTAAACAATCCTTAGAGCCAACCTATAGAGCAGAGTTGATGGAGGTCTTGCTAACAGTCTTGTTTAGACGAGAAGCAAGTGCTGTTCAGGAAAATGTGTGTGCAGATTCCTGAGCTGTTCTAGCGCCACTCCATGACAGGAGAGCAGATCTTTGAACAGCTTTGTGTCAAGCCTTCCAGCAGGGCTGTCTGGTCACAAAGATCAGCACCCTGTGCCGTGGAGATGATGAACTGTCCCGTGTTTTCCAGTGCATAAACACACACTCATAACATCAGAGGAGTGACCAGAATTTGGAAGCTGCAGCATCATTTATAAGCAAGAAAGCTGTATGTAGGCTAGCATTTCCCAGGCATTTTCATGAGACAGACAATTTCAAAATATTTTTTGAAAGTATGGGCAGAGCCAATAGAGAGGCTATGAGGAAAACATACACACCTGCCTATGGATCAGACAGTTACAGAATCTGCCTGCTATAAAGGAGACCTAGGCTCCATCCTTGGGTAGGGAATGTCCCCTGAAGAGGGGAATAGCTACCACTCCAGTATTTTTGCCTGGAGAATTCCATGGACAGAGGAGCTTGGTGGGCTATAGTCCTTCGGCTTGCAAAGAGTTAGAAATGACTGAGCGACTAACACTTTCACACCTACTTATTAACTGTCACCATCATAAGTGAAAGGATAGGTAATACCAATAAATAAATAAACTGGGAAAGACATCATCTCACTAGTTCTATAAGAGGAAGTGTTTTGTTCTTTTTCACTGGGTTTGGCCTCTGTGGTTGATGGCTCAGCCTTGGCAACTTCCCCCGGGAAGCTGCCTGCCCCAGCCTCTTAGAGAATAATTCACAAACTCTGTATTGAAGACCTCATCGGCCACTTTTGTTCAGTCCTGGGTGACCACGCAAACATGTTTAGATTTTTACTGTTTCTTTAAATAACCAAATAGAAGTCTGTATTTGTCCTTAAAGAAAACATTCAAAACCCACTCCACCAATATCAGAGTGGCCCTCTTGTTCTGTGGAAATTTACAGAACAGCAGGACAAGAAAATCCCTTGGAAATAAAAGCATGTAAAAAAAGATGGAAAACTGAGGGTTTTTTTTACCTATCAGCTTTTTTTTTTTTTCCTCTTAAAAGTCTTCATTGTCATTCAATCTGGTCAATAATTATTCTTGAGTATACATTTTCAAGGATACTAAACAAAAGCGTTCATCTGTGCTGTGATCAGCAGTGTTTCTAATGGGATATGGAGGAGAAGCAAAGTAAATACAAATCAACACATGAATTTAGAAAAAATAACACTGTCCCTCTGGGGAACTTGAGAGAAAAAAATCGAAACAGAAAACAATCAACTTGCTCAAAGTCTAGGTATAAGCGACATGATGATTAGTTAAATCATCTTAATGAAATGTACAGACCTGTGTGCTCTTAGATAGATAATTCATATGCAATTTTATTATCTCTCAAGGTTTAATTAAATATTTGCCTTTTGGCTAATCAACAGCAATTAATAAGAAATGCTTTTAGTCATACAGCTTATAAGAAATATGGACATGGCCCACACTGGAATTTCACTGGTCTCTTAATGAAGGCAAGAGTGTACAATAACATGAGAGCATGGATCTCAAGCCTGGGTTCTCTAGGGAAACAGAACCCACAGGGTGTGTGGGGCTCCCCAGGTGGCACTAGTGGTAAAGAGTCTGCCTGCCAATGCAGGAGATGCAAGAGATGGTTCAATTCCTGTTTACATGCATGAGGGACCACTTCTCAGGTCAGGAGTGGTGAACAAATTAAACTTTTCAGACCCCCTCTTTCAGCCTCCCAAGATATATTTCTAAAAAGTGCCTTGCCCCAGGGTTCTCTTTCAGCAGCTGTCTGCCCTTGAATCTGTCTTAACTGGCTTCCCTGGTGACTCAGTGGTAAAGAATCCGCCTGCCAATGCAGGAGATGTAGGTTCAATCCCTGGGCTGAGAAGATCCCTGAGAGAAAGAAATGGCAATCTACTCCAGATTCTTGTCTGGGAAACCCCACGGACAGAGGAGCCTGGTGGGCTGCAGTCCATGGGATCACAGAAAGTTGGACACAATTCAGTGACTAACAACAACCATTGGGTGTGTGTATGTGTGGAGAGGGAGACAGAGATTTATTTTAAGGAACTGACTCCTGTGATTGTGGAGGCTGGCAAGTCCAAATTCTATAGGTCAACCTAGCAGGCTGGAGACCCAGGGAAGAGCTGATACAACAGCTCTAGTCCAGGCAAGTCTGGAGGCAGAATTCATTCTTCTTCCAGGGACTTCAGTGATTCATTTATCTGTTTTACTAAAAAATTACTGATTATAAATGTTAATCTCATATGTTGAGATTAACACATGCACACTACGATATATAAAATAAGTAACCAACAAAGATCTACTGTATAGCACAGGGAACTATACTCAGTTATTTTTATAATAACTTGCAGCTCAGTTGATAAAGAATCTGCCTGCAATGCAAGAGATCTGGGTTTGATCCCTGGGTTAGGTAGATCCCCTAGAGAAAGAAATGGCTACCCACTCCAGTATTCTTGCCTGGAGAATCCCATGGACAGAGGAGCCTGGTGGGCTACAGTCCTTGGGGTTGCAAGAGTCAGACAGGGCTTAGTGACTAAATCACCATCATAAGGGAAAAGAATCTGAAAAGGAATATATGTATATATATGTGTGTGTGTGTGTGTGTAATGAATCATTGGGCTGTACATCTGAAACTACCATGATATTGTAAATCAACCATGTGAGTGAAAGTGAGGTCATTCAGTCGTGTTCGACTCTTTGCCATCCCATGGAGTGTAGCCTACCATGCTCCTCTGTCCATGGGACTTTCCAGGCAAGAGTACTGGAGTGGGTTGCCATTTCCTTCTCCATGGGATTTTCCTGACCCAGGGATCGAACCCAGGTCTCTTGCATTGCAGGCAGATGCTTTACTCTCTGAGCCACCAGGGAAGCCCACAAAAATCAGCCATACTTCAATTGAAAAACGATAACCTCAGGGATTTTCCTGGTGGCCCAGTGGCTAATCTGCCTTCTAATGCAGGGGTTATGGATGCAGTCCCTTGTCAGGGAACTAAGATTCCATATGCTTTGGGGCCGTTAAGCCTGCATGCCACAACAAGAGAGGCCCAGGGTCCTCACCTTCTTAGCCTGAGCACTCCAGAGCCCTTGCTCCATAGGAAGAAAAGCCCGTGAGTCACAGCAAAGATCCAAGTGCAGCCAAAAATGATAATAAAAAATTATAATCTCATCTTAAAAATATCTTGGCAATATTGAAACTGGTGTTTGATCGAATACCTGGGTTCTGTGACTTAGTCAAGTAGACACACAAAATTAATCATTGTCACTCTGGAAAGAAAAAAAAAATGAGACTATTTATTTTAGAACAGGAAGCTTAAAATAGATGAAAAAGTAAATATAACACTTGCTAAAATCTCAGTATCAAACTAGGAAAAGGAGTTTGGGTTGAAAAAAGAAAAAAGTAATATTGGGTAACTGATCAGGAGTCAGCTTAAGAATGTCGTCCTATTTTTATGTGCAGATATGCACTCAGAGCACCTAAAATATGCACATGTAGTATACTTCAGCTGTCACCATACAAAGCATAAAGCCGCTCTGTACAAAGAAGGGTCACTTATTAAAAACATAAAGAACCAAGAGTGTCATTTGTTTCCTAAGTTGTCATGCAATAAATAATGACCTTTGGATCCTCAGCTTAGTACTACCATTTCATGCAACCATTTCATACCATTTCAAACTACTACATGTTTTTATAGTCCTACTTTCCCTGGAAAATAAAAAAATCAAGGGAGGAGGAGAATAGTGAATGACAACAAATTACTAGCGTACTTTGTACATTTGGACAGTGGTAAGCGATTTGGGCATATAAAAAGAAACTTTGAGTAGTTTTTGGTGGAAATGCATTTGCCATAGTTTAAGCTAGCTGATGCTTCATTAAAAGTAATTTTTAGTGAGGTAAATTCTTAAACTGCAGTCAACAATAAAGCATGGTTTGAGGGATGAGAAAGTCAAACCCCTATGCAGAATTTAATAAGGATTCATTTGTAAAATTGATTTCATTTCCAAAGAAAACTTGGAAAATCTATTAATCTCATGACTTCATTTGAAGACATTATAATTTAGGGGGAATTCCCTGGTGGGCAAGTGGTTAAGACTCCACCCTTCCAAAGCAGGAGGTGCAGGTCATTTCTTGGTGGGGGAACTAAGGCAAATGAAAGCAAATTAAGGACAAGTTAAGCCAAATTAAAACAAAAAGACATTATAATTTTTAGTATGTCCATAAAATGAGCAGAGAATTGATCCTGTGGCAGCTGATACAAAGCTTGGCCAACCAAAGGGGAATTTGTAAGACAAAATATATCACCCAAGAGTGACCCCATTTTTGAAGGGGTTCAAAATTTTGCTCCTTGGAAGGAAAGTTATGACCAACCTAGTCTAGACAGCATATTAAAAAGCAGAGACATTACTTTGCCAACAAACGTCCATCTAGTCAAGGCTATGGTTTTTCCAGTAATCATGTATGGATGTGAGAGTTGGACTATTAAAAAAGCTGAGTGCCAAAGAATTGATGCTTTTGGACTGTGATGTTGGAAAAGACTCTTGAGAGTCCCTTGGACTGCAAGGAGATCCAACCAGTCCATCCTAAAGGAAATCAGTCCTGAATATTCATTGGAAGGACTGATGCTGAAGCTGAAGCTCTAATACTTTGGCCACCTGATGTGAAGAACTGACTCATTCGAAAAGACCCTGATGGTGGCAAAGATTGAAGGCAGGAGGAGAAGGGGATGACAGAGGATGAGATGTCTGGATGGTGTCACTGACTCAACGGACATGAGTTTGGGTGAACGCTGGGAGTTGGTGATGGACAGGGAGGACTGGCATGATGCAGTCCATGGGATCGCAGAGTCGGACATGACTGAGCAACTGAACTGAACTGAACGATGGAAGGATTCAATGATCTGTCTCTCTGAAGAAAAGGTGGCATCTTTCCCTGTTTTGGAGAGAGGCCTAACCTTATAAGAGGTGAAGGGCCTGTGTTCTACTGCCTTTCCTTTTAGCTGGAGCCTCAAGTTATCCTTTGCAACTCAATTTCCTCAGTTGGGATTTGAATTGGATGATCTCCATGTACCTAGAAACCTTCTATGGAGCCAGCGGCAGCTATGAAAATTTATTGGCAACTTAGAGTCTTTACATCTGTCTAACCTCCTTGTGATGGACAGGGAGGTGATAGACAGGGAGGTCTGGCATGCTGCAATTCGTGGGGTTGCGAAGAGTCGGACATGACTGAGCGACTAAACTGAACTGAACCTCCTTGTGACTATTTCCCAGCATTTTATGAGAAAGGCATCATTTTACGGATGTTTGGTGCAACTTGGGGTCATAAAACAGAACCAGAAATTTGGTGTGGCTCTCCTTAATTCTTGACTCCTTTTCATGTTCTCCCTACAGACCTCTAGCCAGTTCCTGTGGCCATGCCTCTCGTTCCTTCCTCTGGAGCGCTGATTAGAAGTGGCCTCCTCTTTCATACTCAGTTCCATACACAGTGAACTTTACTGTGACTAAATCCCTCATCAGGGACCTGGCTATCAAATCCACCTCTTTAGCATCTCCAGGCTTCAAGTTATGTAAAAACTAACTGCTACTCACAAAATGCAATTTATTCTAAGTAGTCCTCTTATTCTAGCATAACTCCAACATGCTCTTTCTACCTTTTTTAACACTTAATTTTTTTTTCTCCCAAATAGTCCTGTAGAGTCTTTAGCCAGAGAATACAATTTTGGTCTATGTCTGAGTCTTTTGGGATTCACGTTGACTTTATCCTAACTTAATTCATGTATGATGTATTTTCATGCATCATAGGGAGCCAGAGTTCATAGCCAACTATATTAATGAATTGATAAAAGAAATTCAAAAATAATATAGTCCATTTAAATACACTTAAACACCAAATTCACTCGTTGTATGCTATGAACTAGCATGACTGTTGAAATGTAGGTCAAATGCAGTATATCTTAATTTCTTCTGTAAAAATGTATTCATATTGAATAAATATTTTTATTCCCCACCAATTGTCCTCCACCTTGTAAGATTTTGCTAATTCACAAACTGTTTAGTTCTTAGTTTTTAAATAATTAGTATAAAATTTTAAACCTTAATTTAAAAATTAAATTTTAGATTAAAATTTAAAATTAAAATGATAACTAGAAGCAGTTTCCTTCTGGTTCTCTGAGGGTAAACTGTCTTTGTCATGCATCAGATTAGGTCCTTTTTTTCTTTGCCATTTTTTTCATTTCATTTCACTCTTTTTTTTTTTTTTTTTTTACCATAAACCCTTTCTTTTCATTCTCTCTCTGAAAAGGTATATTGAAGTTTCTAAAGATTTCAGACCCATACAGAACACCTGTGTCTTGAGAAATAGATGCAATGAAGGAAGTTTGATATCTTTGTAATGATAATTTAATGACTGTACTACTTGATGTTAGAAAATTCCTCAAAGTACAATAGTCCTAATGTGATTACAATGTGCGCACTCATTGAGAATATCTGATAGGCATGGTATGAATCATATATTAAAATGTGTTCTGACTTAAATTTAAAGCATTAGCTTAAACAATTCTCTGTAGAATAAATAGTATCTTGACCTGGATTTTTATTGTTATCTTTCATTCAATCTTGAAGAAGACCTTCAAACTCACTTGCCTGAGGCACTGCTGAGCGCAAGGTCTTTTTCATGCTCATGAAAGAAAGATAAGAGTTACTCCTGAGAAGTCAGAAATCCTACAGTAAAAACTCAGTGTGGGATGATCTGTTTCCTTTATCCAAATCACATCTGTGTAGACCCTTGGTTTATTTTTATCAATTTGTTTGACTCTTGAACCACAATCCACGGTTGTCATGTGTTAGCATCACTACAACTACAGACTGAGAGAGGGTATGGTTCAAATGTATTCCACTGAGTACTTTTATTTTGGAGGTAATCATTTTCTAACTACTACATTAAAATGGCAATTTAACAAGTGTGACAAATGGTTGAAAGCCTAGAAGCAAAGAGATCACATAAAACCAGGAAAGAGTGAAGGTAGACTGATAGAGACGGCTCATCAAATTTGAATCCATGGCTCAAGTATGAACAGGGGTCGAAGGGAGGGGGCGACTGGAAGGCCTGGCCAGGGAGGAGCTGGCCACCAAGACGACTGCAGGGGGACCAACCAAACTTGGTTTCACTTTATCTACACATCACTCCCATTCTTCACATTCTAGGCGAATGCTAAGTGCACATGAAATAAATATTCTATGAATGTTGTTGAGCATAGTGATAATAGCCTGCTGCTGCTGCTGCTGCTAAGTCACTTCAGTCGTGTCCAACTCTGTGTGACCCCATAGACGGCAGCCCACCAGGCTTCCCCATCCCTGGGATTCTCCAGGCAAGAACAGTGGAGTGGGTTGCCATTTCCTTCTCCAAAGCATGAAAGTGAAAAGTGAAAGTGAAGTCGCTCAGTCGTGTCCGACTCCCAGCGACCCCATGGACTGCAGCCCACCAGGCTCCCCCATCCATGGGATTTTTCAGGCAAGAGTACTGGAGTGGGGTGCCATTGCCTTCTCCGATAATAGCCTACTGATAGTATATCTTCTGATAATGTATCCATTTCTTCCCACCTGCCCACTTCCTCTAACCTGCCTCTGGTCTACTCTCCAGCTGTTGAATGGATAGCTTGAACCCTAGAGCTTCTTTAACTTTTCATTTATTTCTGCTTAACATGCTCTTTCTCCCCGAACTGCTTGCCCTTCACCCATCTTTCTCAGAACCACCTGACATATGTCCTTTGGACCAAATTCTTCAGGGATACTCATGCTCCACCATCCCCCAGCTCTTCTTGGCGCTGATCCTCAGTTCAACCTGGGAGCTGGAGTCTGGGTGTTCAGGGATATCTTGCCTCAGTTGTATGATTTCCATGGGCTTCATTTTGCCCTAAGTAGTTGAACAAAACTCTGCTGACCCAGAAAAAAGCACAAGGGTAGGGAGCTCTGTGCATGGAGCTCTCTGCACGTGCACACAGCTGGGCTCCACTTGCACCCCTTGGAGCCCAGAACTTTCCAGTGCTCGCAGAAGGCATCAGAAAAAAGACACCCTGAGTTTAACTGGCCTGACACACTTCTCCAGGGGAAACTTGTGAACCTGAGCCAAAGGGCTGGTGTACTCTTGTTTACTGTGTAAGCAAGAAAAGGTGTGTAAATAAGTAATGTGAAGTGTGTGTATAAGAATGTTTGATGTAGAGTGGAAACTTGTACAGAATAAACAATAGATTTGAAAAATTAAAAAAAAAATTATGTTTACAAAGCAAGATTCCCTATTCAGTGTCAGAAGCAAGTTTATATATTTATTTAACTTTTTTCCTTATTACATATCAGGTTAACACTTCCTCCTTTGATGGTTTTCATCCGTTTTCTGGCTTTAACTACTGTCAGTGTTTTAATTACTTCCAAATATATATCACTCATTCTGAGTTCCAGTCCTGTTTATTCAGCAGCTTCCTTGACCACTTACCCCTGCACATCTCACTGACACCTCAAATTTAACATGTCGATATAGCACCCCGGATTTGCCCTCTTTCTGTTCTGAGACATCCAACTTTCCCTCTCTCAGATTTCTCCATTTCAGTAAAGAAACCATATTTCGAGTTCCTGAGTCCAAAGATCTAGGATATGGCGGACCACATTCAAGTGTTTCCTGATTCTTCTCTCTCTCTCTTTTTACCACACTCTGTTTCCACCACCCTCATCCCAGCCACTTCTTTTTTTTTTTTTAACTCCCGGCAATCTTTTTTTTTTTTTTTTTATAGGACTATGGGATAAGTATGAAGTAAAAAGCATTCCATTTGTCACATACTCTTTGTATCACAGTATCTTTTAAATTTCAAGATTTTTTTTTTTTTTTTTTTGCAGGGGAAAATGGGCAAAGAAGAGGATCAATAAGGGTGGGAGGGAAATGGGAAGGAAGAAGGGGAGTGATGGTGGGGAGGAGTATATGTAATTTCTTAACTAATGGCTTACTGTTTTTAATCACAAAGAACAGTTAAAAAAAAATCATGTTAAATTCATCTTATATTAGGAGGTTTGATCTGGAAATGAAAAGTTCAGGAAACTAAAAGTCCAGTTTGGGTGTCCTCATCTTAGGCACATCTGGTATTTTGTATTAGTAGGTCTATCTTTTCAACAATATATTATTTAGGACAGGATCACATTTGTCACTTCTTCCTCCCTAATACCCAAAGTGGTACCAGACCCATAAAATAGTCAATAAACTATTACAAAATGAACAAATAAGTCTATTTTTTTTAATTATTTTTTAAACTCTCCTGAGTGAACTGAATTTTTTGAGGCTCATAAGTGAATATGTTTTCCTCTTTACTTTGCCTATTACAGCCTGATTGTATGAGTGGGGTATTAAAGTTTCTCACTATTATTGTGTTGTTGTATATTTCTTCTATCATACTAATTAGTGTTTGTCTTAGATATATCAATGCTCCAATGTTGGGTGCATATATATTTATAATTGTAATAACTTCTTTTTGGATTGTTCCTTTAAGTCGTTATGTATAACCTTCATTGTCTCCTTTTCAGGACCATTATTTTAAAGTCAATTTTATCTGATATGAGTATTGCTACTCCTGTTTTCTTTTGGTCCATATTTGCATAGAAAATCTTTTTCCAGCCCTTCATTTTCAGTCAGTATATATTCCCTATTTTAAGGTAGTTCTCTTGTAGACAACATATATAGAGGTCTAGTTTTTGTATCCATTTGACCCGTTTTAATCTTTTGATTATCTCTTGTAGACAAAGTACGTAGGGGTCTTGTTTTTGTATTGATTCGGCCAGTCTTTGTTGATTAGGGCATTCAGCCCATTAGCGTTTAATTATTGATAAGTAAGATTTACTTTATTGTTTTGGGTTCGAATTTATACACCCTTTTAGTGATTCCTATCTAGAGAATGTCCTTTAGTTTTTGTTGGAGAAATGGTTTGCTGCTGCTGCTGCTGCTGCTGCTAAGTCGCTTCAGTCTTGTCCGACTCTGTGCGACCCCAGAGACGGCAGCCCAACCGTCCCTGTGATTCTCCAGGCAAGAACACTGGAGTGGGTTGTCATTTCCTTCTTCAATGCATGAAAGTGAAAAGTGAAAGTGAAGTAGCGCAGTCGTGTCTGACTCTCAGCGACCCCATGGACTGCAGCCTACCAGGCTCCGCAGTCCATGGGATTTTCCAGGCAAGAGTACTGGAGTGGGTTGCCATTGCCTTCTCCAGAAATGGTTTAGTGGTGCAAAATTCTCTCAACTTTTGCTTATCTGTGAAACTTTTGATTTCTCCTTCATATTTGAATGAGATCCTTGCTGGATACAATAATCTAGGCTGTAAGTTATTTTCTTTCATCACTTTAATTATGTCTTGCCATTCCCTCCTGGCTTGGAGAGTTTCCATTGAAAGATCAGCTGTTATCCTTATGGGAATTCCCTTGTGAATTATTTGATGTTTTTGCCTTGCTGCTTTTAATATTTGTTCTTTATATTTAATCTTTGTTAATTTGATTAATATGTGTCTTGGGGTGTTTTGCCATCAGTTTATCCTGTTAGGGACTCTCTGGGTTTCTTGAACTTGAGTGGTTATTTCCTTCTCCATTTTAGGGAAGTTTTCAACAATTATCTCCTCAAGTATTTTCTCATGGTCTTTCTTTTTATCTTCTTCTGGAACTCCTATGATTCGAATGTTGTAGCGTTTAATGTTATCCTGGAGGTCTCTGAGATTGTCCTCATTTCTTTTGATTCGTTTTTCTTTTTTCTCCTCTGATTCATTTATTTCTAGGATTCTATCTTCTAATTCACTAATCCTATCTTCTGCCTCTGTTATTCTACTATCTGTTGCCTCCAGAGTGTTTTGAATCTCATTTATTGCATTATTCATTATGTGTTGACTCTTTTTTATTTCTTCTAGGTCCTTATTAAACCTTTCTTGCATCTTCTCAATCCTTGTCTCCAGACTATTTAACTGTGATTCCATTTTGATTTCAGGATTTTGGATTAATTTCACTATCATTATTCGAAATTATTTATCAGGTAGATTCCCTATCTCTTCCTCTTTGGTTTGGTTTGGTGGGCATTTATCCTGTTCCTTTAGCTGCTGGGTATTCCTCTGTCTCCTCATCTTGTTAAAATTGCCAAGTTTAGAGTGTCCTTACTATATCCTGGTAGTTTGTTGAATTCTCTTTATTGAGGCGGTTTACTGGTCTTTTCAATATCTGATCTCTGCCCTGTTACAGAGGGGGAGGAGATGAACACCCAAATGTAAGCTGGCCAGGTTCAAGCACTCAGATAGTCAGTCCTCAGAAGCACAGACTTGGTTGAGTCTGCATTTTGTGCCCTTCCCAGGTCTGAGTAGCACAGATGATGAAGTGTTTAGTGAGCGAAGCTGCTGAGACTTATTGCCTCCCCGCCACTCAGTTTTCTGGGTATACAACTGGCGCACCTTCTCAGGCGGATGTTGACTGTCCAAAGCCCCAAGGAGCGTTAGGTAAAACAGAAACCTGCTCACAGTTTTGTAAACAATGTCTCTCTAGGGCTGTGATTGCCCGCCTCCGGCTCTGGCTGCCTGTCACCTGAGTGGGACGGTCTGCAGCCGGCTTTCTCTGTGCAGTCCCTTGTTCCGTACGTAGTCCTGGTGGTGTCCTAGGTTAGGACTGGCTTTTGACGTAGTAGATATCCGACAGTCTGGTTATTTCGCTCAAGTCCGCTGGATCGTGGAAAAAGCAAGAGAGTTCCAGAAAAACATCTATTTCTGCTTTATTGACTATGCCAAAGCCTTTGACTGTGTGGATCACAATCAACTGGAAAATTCTGAAAGAGATGGGAATACCAGACCACCTGATCTGCCTCTTGAGAAATTTGTATGCAGGTCAGGAAGCAACAGTTAGAATTGGACATGGAACAACAGACTGGTTCCAAATAGGAAAAGGAGTACATCAAGGCTGTATATTGTCACCCTGCTTATTTAACTTATATGCAGAGTACATCATGAGAAACGCTGGATTGGAAGAAACACAAGTTGGTATCAAGATTGCTGGAAGAAATATCAATCACCTCAGATATGCAGATGATACCACCCTTATGGGAGAAAGTGAAGAGGAACTAAAAAGCCTCTTGATGAAAGTGAAAGTGGAGAGTGAAAAGGTTGGCTTGAAGCTCAACATTCAGAAAACGAAGATCATGGCATCAGGTCCCATCACTACATGGGAAATAGATGGGGAAACAGTGGAAACAGTGTCAGACTTTATGTTGGGGGGCTCCAAAATCACTGCAGATGGTGACTGCAGCCATGAAATTAAAAGACGCTTACTCCTTGGAAGAAAAGTTATGCCTAACCTAGATAGCATATTTAAAAGCAGAGACATTACTTTGCCAACAAAGGTTCGCCTAGTCAAGGCTATGGTCTTTCCTGTGGTCATGTATGGATGTGAGAGCTGGACTGTGAAGAAGGCTGAGGGCCAAAGAATTGACGCTTTTGAACTGTGGTGTTGGAGAAGACTCTTGAGAGTCCCTTGGACTGCAAGGAGATCCAAGCAGTCCATTCTGAAGGAGATCAGCCCTGGGATTTCTTTGGAAGGAATGATGCTAAAGCTGAAACTCCAGTATTTTGGCCACCTCATGCGAAGAGTTGACTCTTTGGAGAAGACTCTGATGCTGGGAGGGATTGGGGGCAGGAGGAGAAGGGGACGACAGAGGATGAGATGGCTGGATGGCATCACTGACTCGATGGATGTGAGTCTGAGTGACCTCCGGGAGTTGGTGATGGACGGGGAGGCCTGGCGTGCTGCAGTTCATGGGGTCGCAAAGAGTCAGACACGACTGAGCGACTGATCTGATCTGAGAGACCAAATCCTTACTCAAAGCGATGCAGGCCGCTCCTCCTAGCCCAGCCCCCGCTTGCTAATAGCAAATGCTGGTGTCCGCGCTGCTTCTCCTCAGGGCTCCTAATCTCCTTTCAAAGAAATGAATTGTCTTGCTAAGTGCCTGATGTCCTCTCCCGGCATTCAGAAGTTGTTTTGTAGAATTTACTCAGCGTTCAAATGTTCTTTTAACGAATTTGTGGAGGAGAAAAGTATTTTCCCCGTCCTACTCATCCGCCATCTTAGCTCCTCACTCCCCGCAGCCACTTCTTTCTCTCACGGAGATGAATGAAAGCAGCTGCCTTCTGAGAAGTCTTCTTGTTCACTCTGGTCACCCTATATCCTACCCTTGATAAGTAACCAGGAAACTTTTAACCATGTCACTCCCTTGCTCTTGAATTTCCATGATGGCTTTTTAATATACTCATAGTAAAATCAAATCTTCTCACCATGGCCTAAGGTTCTATGGTGGAGAAGGCAATGGCACCCCACTCCAGTACTCTTGCCTGGAAAATCCCATGGACAGAGGAGCCTGGTAGGCTGCAGTCCATGGGGTTGCTGAGGGTCGGACACGACTGAGTGACTTCACTTTCACTTTTCACTTTTCACTTTCATGCATTGGAGAAGGAAATGGCAACCCACTCCAGTGTTCTTGCCTGGAGAATCCCAGGGACAGGGGAGCCTGGTGGGCTGTCGTCTCTGGGGTCGCACAGAGTCAGACACGACTGAAGCGACTTAGCAGCAGCAGCAGCAAGGTTCTATGGAGCCACCCTTCCACTTCGTCTCAAATGCACTCCTATCCCTATTGTCACTACCCCAGCCAAATGTGTTCTGACTGTTGGGCCATGAATTTGACTTCTATGTTCTGTATCAGAGTGCTACAAATTAAACAAGTTAGAACAACCCATCTATTATCTTCTAGTTTCTGTGTGCCAGAAGTTCAGGCATGGTTTACCTGGATCCTCTGCTTAGGGGCTCATCAGCTGCAACCTAGGGCTGTGTTCCCATCTGGAGGCCCAGCTAAGGAAGCATCAGTTTCCCCACTGGTGTGGTTTTTGCAAGTGTTCACTTCCTTGTGGCTGTGGTTTTCCCAAAGCCAACAGCATAAAAAGTCTAGGGTGAGTCTGATAGCAAGATAGAGTCTTATTTCACATAAAATAATCATGGATGGGATAGCTTACCATTTTATTGGTTAGAAGTAGATCACAGATATTACCTACACATATGGGGACAGGACTATTCCAAGATATAAACACCAGAAACAGTCAATTAAAGGAGACTCCTGAGTCGTTGCATGCCGCAGGCTACCATACTGACTCTGCTCTCACCTCTAGAACTTTGCTTGTTCTATTCCATCTGCCCGTGATGCTCTTTCCCCAGATCTGTGCCTGACTTCTCCATCCTATCATTCACTCAGGGTTCAGCTCAAATGACACTTTCACATGGAGGCCTTCTCTCAGGGTTCATCCCCCAATATACACATCAGTTCAGTTCAGTTCATTTCAGTTGCTCAGTTGTGTCAGACTCTTTGCAACACCATGAATCGCAGCACGCCAGGCCTCCCTGTCCATCATCTACTCCTGGAGTTCACTCAGACTCACGTCCATCGAGTCAGTGATGCCATCCAGCCATCTCATCCTCTGTCGTCCCCTTCTCCTCCTGCCCCCAATCCCTCCCAGCATCAAAGCCTTTTCCAATGAGTCAACTCTTGGCATGAGGTGGCCAAAGTACTGGAGTTTCAGCTTTAGCATCATTCCTTCCAAAGAAATCCCAGGGCTGATCTCTTTCAGAATGGACTGGATGGATCTCCTTGCAGTCCAAGGGACTCTCAAGAGTCTTCTCCAACACCACAGTTCAAAAGCATCAATTCTTTGGCGCTCAGCTTTCTTCACAGTCCAACTCTCACATCCATACATGACTACTGGAAAAACCATAGCCTTGAGTAGACAGCCCTTTGTTGGCAAAGTAATATCTGTGCTTTGAATATGCTATCTAGGTTGGTCATTCCAAGGAGTAAGCGTCTTTTAATTTCACATACACACAAATTTATATCACCTTGTTCTATTTTATTCATAGTCCTGAAATCATCTTGTTTACTTATCTCTCCCATTCTCCTCACTTGAATGTAACATCGAAAAATCTTGTCTTGTTTCACACTGTATTTTCAGCACTTAGAAATGGTATGAACTAGCATAAATAATGTTGTTGGGTAAATGTAAAATAACATTGAATAAATAGCTGATATTTCATAATTTTACTTGGGATAAAGAACTGATAGAATTATAAGATTCCTTACCTGATTTTTTAATGGATAAGTTTGTCAAAACCTTGTTCTAAAAATTATTCTCCTAATGTGAGCATCAAAGTGTAAAATGCAATACCTGGACTTCCAAAGTCTGAGTTTTAAAAAATATTTATTTTATTTATTTATTTAGTGGCATTGGGTCTTAGTTGTAGCATGCAGGACCTTCATTGCAGTGCAGAGAGTCTCTAGTTGTGGAATGCAGGCTTAGTAATTGTGGCTCACAGACTTTAGTTGCTCCACAGCATCTAGGATCTTAGTTCCCCAACTAGGGGCCAAACCTGGGTCCCCTGCATTGGAAGGAGGATTCTTATCCACTGAACCACGAGGGAAATCCCCAAAGTCTGAGTTAAATTTATAATTATTTATTTATTTACATATTCTTTAGTCACTCAGGCATGTCTGACTCTTTGTGACCCCATGGACTGTAGCCCACTAGGCTCCTCTGTCCTTGAAGTTCTCCAGGTATGAATACAAGGGTGGGTAGCCTTTCCCTTCTCTAGAGGATCTTCCTGACTCAGGGATCAAACCCAGGCCTTCCACATTCCAAGAAGATTCTTTACCATCTGAGCTAACAGGGAAGTGCTTCTATTTAAAAGGATTAGGAAGACAAAAGACAGGATTTATAAAACTTTTATCTCTGCAGTGATAATTTTATTCCTAAATATATTGTACTTGTTTATATGAAGGCTAGTCTCAAGGCAATGGCACCCCACTCCAGTACTCTTGCCTGGAAAATCCTATGGACAGAGGAGTCTGGTGGGCTGCAGTCCTTGGGGTCGCTAAGAGTCAGACATGACTGAGCGACTTCCCTTTCACTTTTCACTTTCATGCACTGGAGAAGGGAATGGCAACTCACTCCAGTGTTCTTGCCTGGAGAATCCCAGGGACGGGGTAGCCTGGTGGGCTGCCATCTATGGGGTCGCACAGAGTCGGACACGACTGAAGCGACGCAGCAGCAGCATTCTCTTCATGTACATGTGGTAGTGTGTCGTTTTGTGAATTTTGCAGACTGTAACCACAGAATTTCATCTTAATTTAGATAACTCTTATGCATTTCCAAGTTGGAAGAATAGAAAAATTGAATGGCTGTAATACTAGCATAACAGACATATTGGGGTAGGCTGCCCTGTAGAGTTTCACAGGAAGACAGTCTTTGGTGGAAACATCAGCTCAGTGTCTAGTTTACAGCCGAACAGAGTCCAAAAGGAAGAATATTTACCAGTTCACCATGAAATAATCCAGAAGCAGAAGCTATTTTACATTAACCAAACATTTTAAAAGCCAGTTTATATACCACCTTGCCAATTAATGTTCAAATCTGTATTTAGATCAGATCAGATCAGATCAGTTGCTTAATCGTGTCCGACTCTTTGCAACCCCATGAATCGCAGCACGCCAGGCCTCCCTGTCCATCACCAACTCCCAGAGTTCACTCAGGTTCAAGTCCATCGAGCCAGTGATGCCATCCAGCCATCTCACCCTCTGTCATCCCCTTCTCCTCTTGCCCCTAATCCCTCCCAGCATCAGAGTCTTTTCCAATGAATCAACTCTTCACATGAGGTGGCCAAAGTACTGGAGTTTCAGCTTCAGCATCATTCCTTCCAAAGAAATCCCAGGGCTGATCTCCTTCAGAATGGACTGGTTGAATCTCCTTGCAGTCCAAAGGACTCTCAAGAGTCTTCTCCAACACCACAGTTCAAAAGCATCAATTCTTCAGCGCTCAGTCTTCTTCACAGTCCAACTCTCACATCCATACATGACCACAGGAAAAACCATAGCCTTGACTAGACGAACATTTGTTGGCAAAGTAATGTCTCTGATTTTTAATATGCTATCTAGGTTTGTCATAACTTTCCTTCCAAGGAGTAAGCGTCTTTTAATTTCATGGCTGCAGTCACCATCTGCAGTGATTTTGGAGCCCCCCAAATAAAGTCTGACACTGTTTCCACTGTTTCCCCATCTATTTGCCATGAAATGATGGGACCAGATGCCATGATCTTCATTTTCTGAATGTTGAGCTTTAAACCAACTTTTTCACTCTCCTCTTTCACTTTCATCAAGAGACTTTTTAGTTCCTCTTTACTTTCTGCCATAAGAGTGGTGTCATCTGCATATCTGAGGTTATTGATATTTCTCCCAGCAATCTTGATTTCAGCTTGTACTTCTTCCAGCCCAGCGTTTCTCATGATGTACTCTGCATATAAGTTAAATAAACAGAGTAACAGTATACAGGCTTGACGAACTTCTTTTCCTCTTTGGAACCAGTCTGTTGTTCCATGTCCAGTTCTAACTGTTGCTTCCTGACCTGCATACAGATTTCTCAAGAGGCAGATCAGGTGGTCTGGTATTCCCATCTCTTTCAGAATTTTCCACAGTTGATTGTGATCTACACAGTCAAAGGCTGTGGCATAGTCAATAAAGCAGAAATAGATGTTTTCCTGGAACTCTCTTGCTTTTTCCATGATCCAGCAGATGTTGGCAATTTGATCTCTGGTTCCTCTGCCTTTTCTAAAACCAGCTTGAACATCAGGAAGTTCACAGTTCACATATTGCTGAAGCCTGGCTTGGAGAATTTTGAGCATTACTTTACTAGCGTGTGAGATGAGTGCAATTGTGCGGTAGTTTGAGCATTCTTTGGCATTGCCTTTCTTTGGGATTGGAATGAAAACTGACCTTTTCCATTCCTGTGGCCACTGCTGAGATTTCCAAATTTGCTGACATACTGGTGCAGCACTTTCACAGCATCATCTTTCAGGATTTGGAATAGCTCCACTGGAATTCCATCACCTCCACTAGGTTTGTTGTAGTGATGCTTTCTAAGGCCCACTTGACTTCACATTCCAGGATATCTGGCTCTAGGTCAGTCATCACACCATCGTGATTATCTGAGTCATGAAGATCTTTTTTGTACAGTTCTTCTGTGTATTCTTGCCATCTCTTCTTAATATCTTCTGTTCTCTTAGATCTATACCATTTCTGTCCTTTATTGAGCCCATCTTTGCATGAAATATTTCTTTGGTATCTCTGATTTTCTTGAAGAGATCGCTAGTCTTTCCCATTCTGTTGTTTTCCTCTATTTCTTTGCATTGATCACTGAAGAAGGCTTTCTTATCTCTTCTTGCTATTCTTTGGAACTCTGCATTCAGATGTTTATATCTTTCCTTTTCTCCTTTGCTTTTTGTGTCTCTTCTTTTCACAGCTATTTGTAAGGCCTCCCCAGACAGCCATTTTGCTTTTTTGCATTTCTTTTCCATGGGGATGGTCTTGATCCCTGTCTCCTGTACAATGTCACGAACCTCAGTCCATAGTTCATCAGGCACTCTATCTATCACATCTAGGCCCTTAATTCTATTTCTCACTTCCACTGTATAATCATAAGGGATTTGATTTAGATCATACCTGAATGGTCTAGTGGTTTTCCCTACTTTCTTCAATTTCAGTCTGAATTTGGCAATAAGGAGTTCATGGTCTGAGCCATGGTCAGCTCCTGGTCTTGTTTTTGCTGACTGTATAGAGCTTCTCCATCTTTGGCTGCAAAGAATATAATTGATCTGATTTCGATGTTGACCTTCTGGTGATGTCCATGTATAGAGTCTTCTCTTGTGTTGTTGGAAGAGGGTGTTTGTTATGACCAGTGCATTTTCTTGGCAAAACTCTATTAGTCTTTCCCCTGTTTCATTCCATATTCCAAGGCCAAATTTGCCTATTACTCCAGGTGTTTCTTGACTTCCTACTTTTGCATTCCAGTCCCCTATAATGAAAAGGACATCTTTTTTGGGTGTTAGTTCTAATTTAACTGAGCAACAAATCCTGTCTACTTACTTAAGAGGTAACTTTCCATTTCACAGTAGAAAGCAGCTTGAGTCAGAAGTGAGTAAGGTGTCAGATGTCCTTACAAGATATGCCTGCCAGATTTTGGCCCTTTAAGTACTGCATTACTCCAGGGAGATCTCTGGCCAGATGATTGGAATTTGCCATTGGAGTCAACCCATTTCCCTGGAAATGTGACAAATTCTTCCTCATCCACTGCCTTCCACTTTTTATCAGGCACGATATTATCTCTTCTAGGCAACTTCCCTGGTGGCTCAGTTGGTAAAGAGTTTCCCTGCAGTGCAAGAGCCTGTGTTCGATCCCTGGGTCAGGAAGAACCTATTGAGAAGGAAATGGCAACCCACTCCAGTATTCTTGGTCAGAGGAGCCTGGTGGGCTACATTCCATGAGGTCCTAAAGAGTCGGACACAACTGAGTGACTAACGCTGGCTAGGAAACTTGTATCTCAGTGGAATCAATTACAGGCACGATTTTCTAAAAATGCTACTAGGTTTTGACAACCATAAGGTCTCAGTCTCAGAGGCAACGCATTTATAAGCCATCTTGTATAACGGGCTACTTTTACAGAGGCTTCGTCTGCCCAGGAGAGTCGATTTTCACAGCTCCAAGTTTCACTTGACACCCTGTTCTTCTCACAGTTCTCACATGCTCTTGATACAACCTCCTTGGTCCCTGTAGCTTCCTATGAACTGACTATTTACGTTGTTCTTTACTTTATTAAATAATTATCTGCTTTGATCATTTTGGTGGCGCTAACAGAGAAAAACTGAAAAACATTTTTCACTATGAATTTCATCAGTGTTTTCGAAGAATAAGCTATTGGAAAAACATCTGAAATTTTCTATCACAACTTTCAGCTTTCTATCTCTGGAACAGAAGGTGATGAAGAGAAAAATGAAAACACTGAAATATGTAAATTGGGTGTCAAATTTATGGAAAATATTTTACCCTTCTTTCAATGTGTCATTGTAGCAGTGAAATATGACACTGATGTGCTCTTCTGAAATTTATGTATATAATGACTTATCTACAGAGGAAGCTTACAGTGGTAGTTTATTTGATCTCTAACAGCACTGCTTTCTCCATCTCATCTTTCAATCCGAACATTTTTCAAGAAGAGAGGTGGTTTGGAATGGAAACAAAATGTGTCTCTTGAATCATTTCTCTCTGTGGTACTAAGAACTCTAACTCAGCACATCTTGGAATTCTAACTTTTTTACAAATGGGACACTATGTATAAAATCAAGCAGTACCATTCCCTCTTCTATCTCTTGGTTGTTGTTGGATTCAGGTATACTGGCTCTGGGGAGAAAAATACCATCTGTCAATTCTTGGTTTGGAGTCCATAGTGTATCCTATAGTATAGCACCCCAAACTTAGAAAGTAGTATATTCTAGCTGTTCAAGCCTTCATTTGTTTCCTTTTTATAAGCTCAAGTCTTTGTGGATAACAGGTTATGTGTAAAAGCAGCTTATCTGTGAGTACAAGTCCCTGGACTTATTCCCTAGAAGCCATTGGTACTGTGGTCATAAATAAGGAATTTATGACGCATAGGTGATGCTGCTTTTAGAAACATAACCAATAAGGAAGGCAAACCTATACAGAATGTGTATCTATGCTAATTAAGACAAAATACTGCCTCCCCTTTGATGAAGGGGATATGATATGACCAAATTGCTACCAGATAGTAGATTGGCCCTTCCATGGTAAGGGATCCTGAACATGGGGTTGCTACATGGCCTCTTAGCAGTAGGAAAGACCCAGTCATCCTTGGGGAGAGCAAATCCTTGCCATGGGCTTATCTATGGGCAACCTCCATTCCTATGAGTATGATCACATTGTTCATAAGTTATTTAGTAAGCACTGGAATAAGTTTACCTCTACTGAGCAGGAAAGTGTATCTGCCTTGTTATTAAGAGCCTCTTCTGTCCATTCTGGGTCATTCTAAGTAGTCAGTCCAGGTAACTCTCCCCAGACCCCTTGCTTCTTCCATGGCTCTGATCATTCAGAAAAGCAACTAGAAAATGCCCGTATATCAGTGTGGACTCCTTTCTCAGACAGTTTCTCCATCTAGGTAAAGTGGACAAGAGTAAACGCCATTTAAGACCCACGGGGAGCATTAGCCCAGTTCCCATTCTAACTTCAAATATCAAGACATAAAATGTTGAAGAGAATTTAGTAAAGTTTTTAAACATATTGGTCAGGATCCTTCAAAAGCTGGTGCAAAAATGGGGTAATATCCAAGGATCTTATTTGAAGATGTTCCTGCTTAAGCAAAAACAGGGAAGGAGCTGAAGAAGCCTAGGAGAACTATTAGACTGTGATGCAATTCTGACCCCAAGGAGAGAAGGAGAGGTCAGGCAGCTGTAGTTTTAGAGTGCTAGAAAACCAGAGGGGACTCCTTTAGCCAAAGTTGGCTTTCAGGGGAGTTCAGTGTCTCTCAGGAATGGGTTTGCCTTAGTACATATGAGGCAAGGTCATTGGCTGTGAGTGACCCATGAAAGGTGAGGAAGCAAATTTCAAAACACAGTAACTGGGACACGTGATTAATTATACACCCTGTAGTGAGCAGCCTACGAGATAAATCTCATGATCAATGCAGTATATCCTTAATTATCATATTATCTCAGAAAAATATTAAGATGGTACTGTTAAAGTTGTTCACAGAACCACTGGGGAAGTTATTTTTTTTAGCATTTTAATTTGTATTATCCAAAATTCTATCTTCCTGGTTATGTTATCAATTAAGTTTAATTTATTTTCTATTTTCTCTCATCATCCTTTACAGCACTCAAATTTTTTTTAATAAATCACATGGACTCATTATAATTATAGTAATAAGGAGGGTCATATAGGGGTATGAACAGAAATCTCAGTGGCCACTAAATTGTCCTGTACAGATGGCTCTTTTTGGATAGATTACCCTAGTTAAGGGCTTCCTTGGTGGCTCAGACTGTAAAAAATCTGTCTGCAATCCAAGAGACACAGGATATGTGGGTTCGATTCCTGAGTCAGGAGGATTCCCCTGGAGAAGGGAATGGCAACCCACTCCAGTATTCTTGCCTGGAAAATTCCATGGACAGAGGAGTCTAGTGGGCTACAGTCCATGGGATAGCAAAGAGCTAGGCACGACTGAGTGGCTAATACACACACCCCTTGTCAAAGACCTATTCCTCAGTTTTGAAGATCCAGAAATATGACTTTGAAGCATACCCAGTGGTGATCAATCTTAGTAAAGGCTTTAACCCCACATAACTAAAGTCACACATGTTGACACACAAACCAAATGCCAGTGTCCTAATTTACAGTGAGAATATAATTTCCAGGAGAACATAAATATTCATGTGAGTTATTTAGCCAGAACACACTTTTCATCCATTTAGGAATCTCTACATAAAGAAGGAAATTCTACTTATGAGATTCTTGATAAGTATGGAAAAGAGTTAATTAAAATCATGATTTAGGAGAAAAGCTTTGGAGTCAGCTAGACCAAAGTTATATGTAGACTATTCTGTAAATAACCAATTTCACCCATAAAGGGCTGATAAATTTTATTTTCAAATATTAACTTTATTTCAGTCTTCTTGAAGGTGATAATTTTCCCATGCCATAGCTACAACAAATTCTATAAAATTGACATCTATTTCACCTATAATCCTGAATATCCTAGATCAATAAATATGTTGTTGTGTGTTCAGGTTTTCCTTGCTTTTGTTGTAACTCAGAATATTTTTTCGCTGTATTTTTTCACAGGATAAGCTCTTCTTCCACAGCTTCCTGCCTCTCTATTCTAAAACTGATCATATATCCAAAGAGCCAAGGTCATCTGCTCTTCTAGTCCCTTCGGTATACCTGACACAACTCTACTCTTTTTCTCGAGGCTCAAAGTCACATCTCAAGCACTATCCCCTCTGTGAACACTTCTGAGACTGCCGAACCTGCACTCAGTCCTGTCCAGATGTGTAGTCCCTCCTTGGGGCACCAAATGTGAAGTCATCTTTACAGCACTTGCCGCATGGACTGTGGACGTCCACAGGATTGGATGGTCCAGGGTGGAGCATCAGCCACAGTGGTCTGTGCTGTACTGGGTTCCACTGGGTTAACTGATTACATCAGCTGGTTGGAGGCCAGTAATCAATGGGGTAGAGGTGGAAAAACTTGGGAGGCCTGAGGTCAATACCAGAGAAGAAAGTCCCATCTCAACGTTAAGTTTATCATCTTATATAAGAAGCAAGTTAGGAGCGAAGAGGATTGAGAACAGAAGAGGGAGCCGAATGTAATAGCAGGAGACAAGGACCTCAGTCCAGTTCTCTCTTTTTCTGGTGAAAATGGGACATGAAGCTTGAAAGCAAAGGAATAGTTGTCTCCGTTGTACCTCTGTCTTCATTTCCAGGCTGTGAGTTCACTGAGAACATAACTTACCTTTTTATTCCTACCCTAGCAGATCACCCAGTTTGTTGAAATGATGGATGGATGGATAGATGGATTCGTAAATTTAGACTTCCAGATTTAGTGTTTAGGACTGTTACTTTATATATATATCTTTTTCTGCTATATCTAATTCAGCTTGTATTTATACTTTTATTTAATATGTTGCTTCCTTCTGAGACTGAACTGGAAGTGTTAGTAGAATTTTACCAAATGTGATATTTGTCATCTTGTTTATAACAGTCTTTGTAAAATGTCATTATAGTCTATATTTTTGTTCATGAACTTACAATTCCCTTTGTATATAAACAGATCTTTGGAGAATGGGAAATTTCATTTCTGAATTGCATTAGAAAAATACTGATATGCCTCTTAATATCTTAGAATGATATTTGTATAAATGTAAGTAGCTGGATGAAAGTATAGACATGAATATGTTTCTTATTGGACTTCCCAGGTGGCACTAGTGGTAAAGAACCTGCCTGCCAATGCAGGAGACATAAGAGGTGGGTCTCTTATGTTCAATCCCTGGATCAGGAAGATCTCTGGAGGAGGGCATGGCAGCCCACTCCAATATTCTTGCCTGGAAAATCTAACGGACAGAGGAGCCTGGCAGACTGCAGTCCACAGGGTTGCAAAGAGTTCAACACAACTGAATGACTTAGCACGCATGCATGTTTCTTATTATAGACACACAAAACTAAGTTTTCAAGAGATTTGACAATTGAAATAGATTATTTTGTGGATATTTGTCTTCACTTGTAGAAAACATTGCTGCTGTACCTTGACCCAGTGCGTGAAAGCACAAAATAATGAGTAAAATTAACAATGAAGCATATATGTATGTTCAAGTTCAAATGATATTGGTTTAATTAGCAGATTTAGGAGTCTGAGAAACTAGAATTGTACCAATCAGAACCAAAAGTATGAAAATGCTGAAAGAAATGAGGAAATACGTTTTAATACTGATATTTATAAGATAGGATTTAAGGAAGTTGTTTTTTGTATACTTCATATTTTAACACAATGTGGTTTGTACACATTAAGGAAAAAAAAACAGCTAAAACTATATTTAAACCAAGGAAATATACATTAAATGTTAAAAAAGGTAGTTTAGGTTTTCAAGTTAACTCCTGAAGACCGTCAGACTTCTTAAATGTTGATGGTGTTATGCTATGTTATGCTATGCTACGCTACGCTATGCTACGCTAAGTCACTTCAGTCATGTCCGACTCTGTGCGACTCCCTAGACGTCAGCCCACCAGACCTCCCCGTCCCTGGGATTCTCCAGGCAACAACACTGGAGTGGGTTGCCATTTCCTTCTCCAATGCATGAAAGTGAAAAGAGAAACTGAAGTCGCTCAGTCATGTCCGACTCTTAGCGACCCCATGGACTGCAGCCCACCAGGCTCCTCCATCCGTGGGATTTTAAGGAAATCTTTTTCCAGACCCTTGGCTTTCATATGTGCTTCTTCCTAACCTTGGTATGCCTGCTTGTTAATCCTTGAGTCTCTTCCTTCTCCTCCAATCCCTTTTCATTTTACAAAATTTTGACTAACAAAGGGACCATTTGAGAATGCATAATTCAAAAACTTTTCACTGATTCTATTCAATTAAATCTTAAAAGGTATTTTGTCTAGGTTCTTTTAACTGAAAAACAAATCAAGGGTGAATGTGGCTCAGATAGTAAAGAAACTGCCTGCAATGCAGGAGGCCCTGTGTTCGATCCCTGGGTCAGGAAGATCCCCTGGAGAAAGGAATGGCAATTCTCTCCAGTATTTTTGCCTGGAGAATCCCATGACAGAGAAACCTGGCAGGCTACAGTTTATGTGGTTGCAGAGTTGAACACTACTGAGGGACTATTATACCTTGATGGCTTAGCTGGTAAAGTATCTGCCTAAAAGGCAGAAGACACAGGAGACTTGAGTCTGGTCCCTGGGTCAGGAAGATCCTCTAGAGGAGGAAATAGCAACCAACTCCAGTATTCTTGCCAGAAAAGTCCCCTGGACAGAGGAGCATGGCAGGCTACAGTTCACAGGGTTGCAAAAAGTTGAAAATGACCTAGCAACTATGCACACTGCTGCTGCTGCTAAGTCACTTCAGTCGTGTCTGACTCTGTGCGACCCCATAGACGGCAGCCCACCAGGCTCCCCGTCCCTGGGATTCTCCAGGCAAGAATACTGGAGTGGGTTACCATTTCCTCCTCCAATACATGAAAGTGAAAAGTAAAAGTGAAGTCGCTCAGTCGTGTGCGACCCTCAGCAATCCCATGGGCTGCAGCCTTCCAGGCTCCTCCGTCCATGGGATTTTTCCAGGCAAGAGTACTGGAATGGGGTGCCATTGCCTTCTCCAAACTATGCACACACATGCATATATATTGGGAAAATCTTTTATCAAAAGGCATTCAACTCTAAATTCAGTGTAAAAATGATTACTTGCAAGTGTTGATAAGCAAATGGCTTTTTGTTTTTACCTTAGAATATTTAGTGCAGTGCCCTGTTTATGTATGATCAATAAATATTGACTAGGTTTCTCCACCTGATTTATTGCACAAATAGAAAATATTTAAACATCAAAAGCATTTTCTAATATTTTCAGCCAGGTCAAAGCCACATCATTTGACTACATAAGTAGGATATTTTGGCCTCAAATTTTTAAACAAATTTTATCAAATCTCTACATAATAATAGAAAAATAAATGTAATAACATGCTTTTTAATGCAATTTCTTAATAGAATTTTAGGAGTCTCAGCTATTATTTTAGAAAACACAACGTTCTCACATGTTTAGTGTGAATAATCAATATTATCTGTAATTAATACATACTATTTCACAATAGGAGAAGGCAATGGCACCCCACTCCAGCACTCTTGCCTGGAAAATCCCATGGACGGAGGAGCCTGGTGAGCCACAGTCTATGGGGTTGCTAAGAGTCAGACAAGACTCAGCAACTTCACTTTCACTTTTCACTTTCATGCATTGGAGAAGGAAATGGCAACCCACTCCAGTGTTCTTGCCTAGAGAATCCCAGGGACGGGGGAGCCTGGTGGGCTGCTGTCTATGGGGTCGCACAGAGTCGGACACGACTGAAGCGACTTAGCAGCAGCAGCATTTCACAATAACATTTTATCTCATTTGCAATAGTTTCTTAACTACTATGTAAATTAACTTTACTTGTAAGTAATAAAATGAACTCTGGCTAACTTTAGAAAAATTAATTTATTGGACTGATATTAGAAGCCAAAATGTCATTGTGAAACTGTGAAAGAGACATGGGAAGAGCCAGTATCAGGGCAGAACCTGGGGCTAGAAAATAAAAATTATAGTTATTATGTCAGGGCAGGTTACAGCTTCAAACCTGATGAGAGGCATAATTCATATCACATCAGGCTCCAAAATCCAAAGATATGTAAATAAGCATTTGGGTTTGATGTGCAAATTTCAATGAACCGTACTTTACTTTGGGTTAGAGTATCCATCTACCTAAACCACCCCCCACCAAACTTCACGGAGGTGAAAGACTCCTGTATTTTCACAAGGTATTTATGCTTCCTTTTGGCTTGCATGTATACCACCAAGGCATGGAAGGTGCATGCTAATTTTTGTTCTCCAATTCTATTAGAGAACCTCCCAGTGCAGTGATCCAGGCTGGTATTCTGTAAGATGGTGAGATAATTAAGGTACCTGTGTACTAAGTTGCAGCAAGGAGCCAGAGTTGACAGATTACTGAGTTGAAAATAAAAGCATACTGCTGTCCCTGCTGCTGCTGCTAAGTCCCGTCAGTCGTGTCCGACTCTGTGCCACCCCAGAGATGGCAGCCCACCAGGCTCCGCCGTCCCTGTGATTCTCCAGGCAAGAGTACTGGAGTGGATTGCCATTTCCTTCTCCAATGCATGAAAGTGAAAAGTGAAAATGAAGTCACTCAGTCGTGCCCAACTCTTTGCAACCCCATGAACTGCAGCCTACCAGGCTCCTCCGTCCATGGGATTTTCCAGGCAAGAGTACTGGAGTGGGATGCCAGTGCCTTCTCTGCTGTCCCTTCTAGATCACAGCAAATTGTTTCTGTTTGTTTGGGGTTTTTTCCCCAATAAATCAAAATATTGGGGTTAGGAGGGTCTATGCTGCGTAATAGTTTGTCCCAGAAAGAAGGCTCTATTAGAAACAGCAGCATTATGAGAGCTACCACCTGATTAACCTTTTCTTCTTCAGAACACGAATCTATTTTGGTCAGATAACCCCAAGAATTAAATGGAAGTGTACAAGAAACTGGGGCTTCCCTGGTGGCTCAGTGGTCAAGAATCCACCTACAATGCAAGAGATGCAGGAGACTCAGGTTTGATCCCTGTGTTGGGAAGATCCCCTGGAGGAGGACATGGCAACTCACTCCAGTATTCTTGTCTGGAGTATCCCATGGTTAGAGGAGCGTGGCAGGCTCCAGTTCATAGGGTCGCAAAGAATTGGACATGACTGAAGCAACTGAGCATGCACACAAGGAATTATCACTCATATTTTTCAAGTCTGAAATCCCATCATGATGCAATACTACTTTTGATTCACTATTTTGGTAGGAAAGTATAGGGTTAGTTTGAAACTGATCCATGTTAGCTTTTTATTTATCTCTAGGGACACCTGCACCCATGGTACTTTCGAGTGTTGACCAAGATAGGAATGAAATTTACTGGCTGGTGATATATAATGTGCTGTGTAAAATCTGAAACTCCCTTGAAGGCACTATGGACTAGCTTGTCTACATTATTTATGAAAAATATATAGACTGTTAATATGCACCTGGTTTACCTGGTTACATGGCCTATTTTGTCTATAAAATTGGTAGAATATAAAAGACTCCTTGGTGAAAAGGCAACCCCTGCATACTGTTGATGAGAATGTGAATTGGTAGTCATTACAGAAAAAAATAAGGAACTTCCTCAAAAAATTAAAAATAGAATTAACATATGATGTAGCAATCCCATTTTGGGTATAAATCCAGAAAAGACAAGAAATCAGTATCTTGGAGGGATATCTGCCCTCCCACTTTCAAGGCAGCATTATTTTATAATTGCCAAGATATGTAAACAATCTAAGGGCCTTCAATGGGTGAATAAATAAAGAAAATGTGATATATAGCATATATAATAATATATATAATGTTTCATATTTTATAATGAAATATTACTCAGCCATAAAAAAGAAGAAAATCTTGCCATTTGCAATAATATAGATAAATTTGTAGGGCATTATGCCAACTGAAATAAGCCAAACAGGGATGAACAAATACTGTATGGTATCACTCTTACGTAGAATCTAAAAAAATGGCCTATTACATTGAAGCAGAGAATGGAATGGTGGTTGCCAGGGGCTTCAGGCAGGAGGAAATGGGGAGGTGTAGGTCAAAGGATACAAACTTTCAGTTATAAGATGACTAAATTCTGAGGAACTCATGTGCAGCCTGGTAATCAGAGTTACCACTATACAGTAAAGTATGCTTGAGATGTGCTGAGAGTAGGTCTTGAGTGATCTTACCACACACAAAGAGTTAACTATGTGAGGTGATGAAAGTGTTAATGATCTTGATAATCATTTTACAACGTACAGGTATATCAAATCATCACATTACACACTTTAAATATTCTTATTATTATTACTTAAAATTTTTATTTTTTCAATTATTCCTCAACAAAGCTAAAAAAATTAGAAAAAAGAAATTATTGTTTTAAATCTAAAAAATAATAAATAAAAGATCCCTTAGTACATTTTTTTTTCTGGAGGCAAAGTGCATCCTGTACAACTGGGGGAGGATGAGAGAAGTTGTCTCTGGGTGTTCAGGACCAATCTGAAGCTGCCTTATATATGTTGTCTCTGCTTCTCTGTGTTATCTGCCTATAGGAACTCTTTCTGAGTAAGCTGTGCAGGAATCTATTAAATCTTTTCAGTTATCTGTCCCAGTGTAATTGCTGCATGAAGGGAGAGTTTCAAGAGCTTCCTTTTGACTTTATCTTACCATTTAGTTCAGTTCAGTTCAGTCGCTCAGTCATGTCCAACTCTTTTCGACCCCATGGACTGTAACACAACAGGCTTCCCTGTCCTTCATCAACTCCCAGAGTTTGCTCAAACTCATGTCCATCGAGTCGGTGATGCCATCCAACCATCTCATCCTCTGTCATCCTCTTCTCCTCCTGCTTTCAATCTTTCCCTTCATCAGGGTCTTTTCCAGTGAGTCAGTTCTTTGCATCAGATGACCAAAGTATTAGAGTTTCAGCTTCAGCATCAGTCCTTCCAATAAATATTTAGGACTGATTTCCTTTAGGATGGACTGGTTAGATCTCTTTGAAATCCAAGGGACTCTCAAGAGTCTTCTCCAACACTACAGTTCAAAAGCATCAATACTTTGGTGCTCCCCTTTTTAACTCTCATATCCATACGTGACTACTGGAAAAACCATAGCCTTGACTAGACAGACCTTTGTTGGCAAAGTAATGTCTCTGCTTTTGAATATGCTATCTAGGTTGGTCATAACTTTCCTTCCAAGGAGTAAGCGTCTTTTAATTTCATGGCTGCAGTCACCATCTGCAGTGATTTTGGAGCCCAGAAAAATAAAGTCCATCGTTGTTTCTATTGTTGCCCCATCTATTTGCCATGAAGTGATGGGACCAAATGCCATGATCTTAGTTTTCTAAATGTTGAGTTTTAAGCCAGCTTTTTCACTCTCCTCTTTCACTTTCATCAAGAGGCTCTTTAGTTCTTCTTTGCATTCTGCCATAAAGGTGGTGTCATCTGCGTATCTGAGTTTATCGATATTTCTCCCGGCTATCTTGATTCTAGCTCATGATTCATCCAGCCCGGCATTTTACATGATGTACTCCGCATATAAGTTAAATAAGCAGGGTGACAATATATAGCCCTGACATACACCTTTTCCTATTTAGAACCAGTCTGTTGTTCCATGTCCAGTTCTAACTGTTGTTTCTTGACCTGGATACAGATTTCTCAGGAGGCAGGTAATGTGGTCTGGTATTCCCATTTTTTTCAGAATTTTCCACAGTTTATTGTGATCCACACAGTCAAAGTCTTTGGCATAGTCAATAAAGCAGAAATATATGCTTTTTTGGAACTCTTTTGCTTTTTCTATGCTCTAATGAAGGTTGGCAATTTGATCTCTGGTTCTTCTGCCTTTTCTAAATCCAGCTTGAACATCTGCAAGTTCGTGGTTCATGTACTGTTGAAGCCTGGCTTGGAGAATTTTGAGAATTATTTTACTAGCATGTGAGATGAGTGCAATTGTGCGGTAGTTTGAGCATTCTTTGGCATTGCCATTCTTTGGGATTGGAATGAAAAATGACCTTTCCAGTCATGGGACCACTGTTGAGTTTCCAAATTTGCTAGCATATTGAGTGCTGCACTTTCACATCATCATCGTTTAGGATTTGAAATAGCTCAACTGGAATTCCATCACCTCCACTAGCTTTGTTCGTAGTGATACTCCCTAAGGCCCACTTGACTTCACATTCCAGGATGTCTCTGTGTTATCATAGTCAGTTTTATTTGATAGGTCAGTTCAGTTCAGCTCAGTCGTGTATGATTCTTTGCAACACCATGAATTGCAGCACGCCAGGCCTCCCTGTCCATCACCAACTCCCGGAGTTCACTCAGACTCACGTCCATCGAGTCGGTGATGCCATCCAGCCACCTCATCCTCTGTCATCCCCTTCTCCTCCTGCCCCCAATCCCTCCCAGCATCAGAGTCTTTTCTAATGAGTCAACTCTTCACATGAGGTGGCCAAAGTACTGAAGTTTCAGCTTTAGCATCATTGCTTCCAAAGAACACCCAGGGCTTTGGGTCTTTAAAATGGACTGGTTGGATCTCCTTGCAGGCCAAGGGACTCTCAGGAGTCTTCTCCAAAACCACAGTTCAAAAGCATCAATTCTTACAGGTAGTCACTAAAAAAAAATCCTGCCATTGTTATGTATATATTTACAAATGTAAGGGGAATAATCATAACATGGGCTTGGTGTCTACTATGCCTATTTTAGAACTTTAAAAGAAAAACAATTAACTTACCTTAACTCTGTTTACAATGGTGTTCTTCACCCTTAAAAAAGAGCATTAGCTCAGAATTAGTGTTCAGTGTCTAGCTCAAAAGTTTTGGATATATTCTTTTTGCCATTGTAGCTACCTAATTAAATAAGTAATTATCTCAGAGGGGAAGAAAAGAAATTCACAGTGTGCATTGTGGTATTATTTCTGGACCCCAAGGTACATATAGAGCTTTCATTCAAGAGGCTGTGGGTCTAATCCTGGGATATAAAGAGAGACCAGTACTTTCCACTCTCCATTTTGATAGCTCAAGTCAGGTCTCTGTTTATCAGCTTTAGGAGATGTTTTTCTTCTCACACAAATCAGTTTCTAAGTAAAATGGTTACTCATTAGTTTGACTCCAAGCAATGTCAGGAATCACTGCCACAGATCTCTGTAGGTGAGGTCATTCTAATGAACACAGCACCGTGGCTGTGTATCATGGTGAATATACCCAGTCTCCCATTGAGCTATAATAACCTGATTTCCCTCACCCTGGAAATAGTGCATTTCCACTGAAGCTGTGGTGCTCATTTCCATGATAACATTTCCCACCAGCACTCTTAACATTGGGAAATAATTTAGTAGAGAACTTACAGAGTCTATGGCATTTTCCTCCATAAATGGTTCGTGAAGGAAAAATTTTTCAGGACTTTTTTAGGAAACATAGTTCAGAGGTGAGACATATAATACTGTATCCTAGCATTCCTTTCTCTGAAAGACTTCAAGTTACTTCCTTTAAAGTAAACTAAAAGTAAGTTTGCAACACAACTTACTTTCTAGTTGGCCAGATAGTCATTAACTAAACCAAGAAACTGTTAAATAAAATATACCTAGTCACCCAAAATAGCATGTGGAATCTAGAGCCTTTGACAAAAAAAAAAAAAAATCTTGACAATTTTATTCTTTATAATATTATTGTTTTACCTTTTTCATTCAGCAGCCCCCAAACTCCATTCTGAAGGAGAAATGATGTACCTCAAGTTTCAGTTCAGTTCAGTTCAGTCGCTCAGTCATGTCTGACTCTTTGCGACCCCATGAATCGCAGCATGCACGCAGGCCTCCCTGTCCATCACCGACTCCCGGAGTTCACCCAGACTCACGTCCATGGAGTCAGTGATGCCATCTAGCCACCTCATCCTCTGTCGTCCCCTTCCCTTCCTGCCCCCAATCCCTCCCAGCATCAGAGTCTTCTCCAATGAGTCAACTCTTCACATGAGGTGGCCAAAATACTGGAGTTTCAGCTTCAGCATCAGTCCTTCCAAAGAAATCCCAGGGCTGATCTCCTTCAGAATGGACTGGGTGGATCTCCTTGCAGTCCAAGGGACTCTCAGGAGTCTTCTCCAACACCACAGTTCAAAAGCATCAATTCTTCGGTGCTCAGCTTTCTTCACAGTCGAACTCTCATATCCATACATGACCACAGGAAAAACCATAGCCTTGACTAGACGAACCTTTGTTGGCTAAGTAATGTCTCTGCTTTTCAATATGCTATCTAGGTTAGTCATAACTTTCCTTCCAAGGAGTAAGCGTCTTTTCATTTCATGGCTGCAATCACCATCTGCAGTGATTTTGGAGCCCAGAAAAATAAAGTCTGACACTGTTTCCACTGTTTCCCCATCTATTTCCCATGTAGTGATGGGACCAGTTGCCGTGATCTTCGTTTTCTGAACCTCGAGTTTGGCTGACATAAACTAGCAAACTCCTTGTGTGTGTGTGAGGTTTTTTCAATGTAAACTAACAATTTCTCGGGTGTGTGTGTGTGTGTGTGTGTGTGTGTGTGTGTGTGTGTGTGTGTGTGTGTACACATGAGCCTTCTCAGAACTTGAGTTTTTCATTTTTGTCCCCCAGGATATGATGGGGTGTACTTCTAATTATAGATCTGTGAATGTTATGAGATGTTGAATAAGAAAGAACTTAGTCCACAAGCTTCTTTTTCTTCAAGGAAACAATCTTGGGCAAAGAAATAACATGGTCTTTAAGCAAGGGAAAATAGCTACCTCAGACAAAGGAAGGACATTTTTCTGAGCAAATATACCTCCGTGGAAGATGTTACACATTCTTACAGAGGGAATTCCAACCTTAGTTTGCTCAGAGTCTTCCGAATATGCCACTGTGATCCCAATTCAATTGGTAAAATGCCACTCTTTTCTCATGAATGCCCTAACATTCATATGGGAGCTCGTCCCTGGCTGCAAAATCAACTTTTAGTGGAAATAACTCACTTGACTTTTTTCCAGAATGGTTATATAAAGGGTTTTAGTCCATGTTTTGAGAACAGAACTTACTATTTTGAATTTGTCATTCTCTTGTTTGTACATATATATTTTTTTCTGGCCATGCCTTCCATGTATCCATGTAGGGTTTCAGCAGCTGTCAGAGGAGTACCTGTGCTAAGCTTCAGTCGTGTCCAACTCTTTGCGAACCAATGGACTGTATCCTGGCAGGCTTCTCTGTCCATGGGATTCTCCGGGCAAGAATACTGGAGTGGATTGCCATGCCCTCCTCCAGAGGACCTTTCCAACACACAGGGATTGAACTGGTGTCTCTTACATCTCCTGTATTGGCAAGCAGGGTTTTGTTTGTTTGTTTGTTTAACCACTAGCACCACCTTGGAAGTGTGTCTTCAAAAGCAGGTACTCATCCTCAAATGCTTGAATTCCTCATTTTCTCATGAGGCCCTTCGGTGGTAGCTCTATGATCTACTGGAGTTTCACCCTCCATGAACATTGATTACAAATAATGTCAGTTGATAATTACTGTTTCACAAAAGTTGTCACATCTTGCTGCTTCCTTACAAAACTATGAACTAAAGCCTCATTACTTTTCACATTAATGTAGGTGGCCAATCCCAAGAATCTTACATTTTCCTGAAGACCATCTCCCACTATCCAGCCACTAGTACCAATATTTCTATCAGTTAGAATTCAATCCCAATGAATAGAATTTTACTGTACAGTTAGTCCCCTACATACGGACCTTCAAGTTTTGAACTTTGAAAGATGTGAATGTATGTTCGCATGTCTGGTCACATAAGTTAGTTCACGTGTCTGCATACATTGTCACATGTGTGTATCATCTACAAGTGGTTGTGCTTTTGTGTACTTAACTGTACAGTACTGTATAGAATACAGCAGTGCACTATCTTTATTTCAAGCCCAGGAAGTGCAGAAGCAAGTGTAAAACCAACAGTGATGTTGCTGGTACTGGTAATGCTGCTGCTGCTGCGTCGCTTCAGTTGTGTCCGACTCTGTGAGACCCCAGAGATGGCAGCCCACCAAGCTCCCTCGTCCCTGGGATTCTCCAGGCAAGAACACTGGAGTGGGTTGTCATTTTCTTCTCCAATGCATGAAAGTGAAAAGTGAAAGGGAAGTCACTCAGTCAAGTCCGACTCTTAGCAACCCCACGGACTGCAGCTTACCAGGCTCCTTCGTCCATGGGATTTTCCAGGCAAGAGTACTGGAGTGGGGTGCCATTGCCTTCTCCGGGTACTGGTAATAAATGCCAGCTATTGAACTGTACTGCAAGACTCCTTGGTGGCTCAGACAGTGAAGAATCTTCCTGCAATGCAGGAGACCCAGGTTTGATCCCTGGGTTGGGAAGATCCCCTGGGGAAGGAAATGGCAACCCATTCCAGTATTCTTGCCTGGAAAATCCTGTGGAAAGAGGAGTCCATGGGGGCGCAAAGAGTCGGACTTGACTGAGCGACTAACACACACACGCACACTGTAGGATTAATAATGTTTGCTTTCCTGTGTGTGTATGTTTGTTTTTTATGTATTTTGTGTGAAAAGTATTATAAACCTACTATAGTACAATTCTATATAGCTGATCTTGTTAGTTGGGTACTTGGGCTAACTTTGTTGGACCTAGGAACAAATTGGACTTACAAAGTTACTCTTGGAAAGGAATTCATTTGCATATAGGGGGCTTATTTTAATGAAAATTTACTGTAAATTGAACAAAAGGGAATTGACAGAGATCTGAAAAATCATGGCTTGGAAATGGCAAGAATAATGCAGATTCTGAGACTAAGAAAGTAGAAACTACAACAATGATCTAACAAGCCCCAAACTGGCCTTGCTTATGTCATATTCTGCTTTCTTGGCTAGAGAAGAATAGAATACCCTAAATCTGCCCCCCTGGACTGTGTCTAATGGAAAGTTGACATTTTCTTAAGGCACATTTTCAGAAATAAGAAAAGGATGCAATAACAGCCAAGCCACATGCAAATTTTTGGTTGTACGCAAAAGCTCTTGTTGAGGCTGCACACAAATGACAGTGTATGTCAGAAGATTCCTGATCACCAACCCACATACAAACAGATTAATTTGATTCAGATTTTTAGAAAATTATTTTAGTTCATTTTTCTACTATAAATTTAAGACAGGTAGTTTGTGACTTGGTTATTATGAGTTCATCAAGGCCTCCTTGTCACTTTTCACCAGTTTTTACACTTGTTCTATATTTTCTCTTCCTCTATTTTATACCCTTTAATTTTCCCTTTGTCTTAATTTAGTATTCCATTCCTAAGAAAGGTTCAGAGGATGACAAACAGCACATATATTTCTCTCTTTTAATAAAAATGTTTAAGTAACTAAAACAATACTATTAATAATAGTGATAAAAATAGGGTAAAAACTGTCCATGGATGAGGGATTTTTAAAACTGTCAGAAGATACACAGTGGAAGGGAGCAGAGTGAAAGGTAAGATAGTAAAGAAAACCACAGCACTCAAGTGGCTGAGGATAATCTTCTAACAAAACCCTGGTGTCACTGCTCAGCGTCTACAGAGGAAGAAGAGTAGGATAAATGGGGCTGAAAATAAGGGGGAAACTCTGAACATGATACAGTTTAACTGCTCAACACCCTATGTAACCCCCTCAGCCCAAGGCAGAGAGCGGGAAGGAGCCCTTTAAACCATAGCACATTTAATAAAGACTTTCAGTGAAATTTCAAGGGGAAGTTTAGGCTTCAGGTGGATTCTTTGTTATTCTGGCATAGAGGACACAGCCTGAGCACTGATTCTCTAAGTTCTCATCCTAAAAGAAACTCAAGGAGATGTAGCTTGCCCACTTTATCCACAGCTATGGAGACTCTCACTTAAGGAAGAAACTTGGAGAACAGTCCTATTCAAACAAGGAAGGAAACGTACACAGAGATACAGTCCTTCTCTCTTAAATATGAATCAATGTCTTTAGCACTGATGCTGAATCCCCCCTTATTTTCTAAATTCCATAGTTGAAGATCTTGATTTTTAGCATTCATATGACTACTCAAAATAAAGATCATATTTTCCAGCTGCTCTTGAAGCTAAAGATGACAATGTGATAAAGTTCTTTCCAATGGGGTGTAGCAAGAAACCATGCATTCATCTTCTTGGAAAGACTATGGCATTATTCCCAATTCTAGGTGGGGAAGGCAGAGGAAGTAATGAGAGGAATTACATATGGAAGAATCAGTTCTAGGCACCTCTGTTCATTCTGTTACTCATTCAGTTAATTTAAAAAATATTTTTGAACACATACTATATATGAACTCCAGTACCATTCCAGGGAATTCAAAGAAAAGTAAGACAAAAATAGAGCTCTTTGCTCTTAAAGAGATCCCATTCTTTCAGTGGAAATTTACTCATATAAACCAAGCACCGCACAAAGTAATGGGCTTCCCTGGTAGCTCAGTTGGTAAAGAATCTGCCTGCAATGTGGGAGACCACTTGCAGTGCAGGAGACTTGGGTTTGATCTCTGGGTCAGAAAGATTCCCCGGAGAAGGAAATGGCAATGCATTCCAGGATTCTTGCTTGGGAAATCCCATGGACAGAGGAACCTGGCAGGCTGCAGTCCCCACGGGGTCGCAAAAGTTGGACACAACTTAGTGACTAAACCAACTCATCAGATCAGATCAGATCAGATCAGTCGCTCAGTCGTGTCCGACTCCCTGCGACCCCATGAACCGGAGCACGCCAGGCCTCCCTGTCCATCACAAGCTCCCGGAGGTCACCCAGACTCACATCCACCGAGTCAGTGATGCCATCCAGCCATCTCATCCTCTGTCGTCCCCTTCTCCTCCTGCCCCCAATCCCTCCCAGCATCAGAGTCTTCTCCAATGAGTCAACTCTTCGCATGAGGTGGCCAAAATACTGGAGTTTCAGCTTTAGCATCATTCCTTCCAAAGAAATCCCAGGGCTGATCTCCTTCAGAATGGACTGGTTGGATCTCCTTGCAGTCCAAGGGACTCTCAAGAGTCTTCTCCAACACCACAGTTCAAAAGCATCAATTCTTCGGCGCTCAGCCTTCTTCACAGTCCACCTCTCACATCCATACATGACCACAGGAAAGACCATAGCCTTGACTAGACGAACCTTTGTTGGCAAAGTAATGTCTCTGCTTTTGAATATGCTATCTAGGTTGGTCATAACTTTCCTTCCAAGGAGTAAGTGTCTTTTAATTTCATGGCTGCAGTCACCATCTGCAGTGATTTTGGAGCCCAGAAAAATAAAGTCTGACACTGTTTCCACTGTTTTTCCATCTATTTCCCATGTAGTGATGGGACCAGATGCCATGCCAAGTAATATTTTTAATAATGAAAGTAGGTCTAAAGGGGAAGGAGTTGAGAGACAGAGAGAGTTTAATTCTGTGAGGCTGTTGTAGAGCCCTCAAAGTTTTCAGAAGGGTCAGTCTCTAGATACAGTTACACCTGAAGCTGGCATCTTTGTGTTGCAGAAAACAGTGTTTCCATTTTTTGCTTAAACCAGTTTGAGCCAGGATTCTGTCGCTTACAAATAACATTCTCTGAGCTCCTTAGCTCTATGAACTCTCCAGCTAAGGAGTGGAGAAAGAGAATGACCAAAAAACTGCTATTGAAAAGCAGCAAACAGGAGGAATAAATCCAAAGAGGCTGGAGGAAGCTCCTAGAAAGCCACACTGGGAGAGCCTCATTCTGGAAGGAAGGTGCATGGAATTTACATACCTTAAAGCTGAAAAGGCAGGAAGAACTTGAACAGAATTCACACAGTCAGTCACCTGTGGAGCTGTGTTAAGATGTTTCTGGAAACTGAGAAATGAGTTCATGAGAACAGAATTCGAGGGGTCCCATGGAGCCCAGTCACAGGTAGTCACAGTGATAGATTGAATGTATTCAATATAACGTAAATTTACTTGGTGGAAGTACTTTAGTAATTCATTGCAGCAAATTAGATGTTGGAATGAAAGTGTGGCTATGGTTGTTATGCTTGTAGTCCAAATAGAAACAATTTATGATTAACAGAATGGTGTGACTCGCTTTCTTACAGTGCGTGACAGTAGCCAATGAATAAAAGCTTAGCTTTCCAGCACATCTATATTTGGGGAGTAATAAGCAACAAGCTTCCCTGTCTTGCCCTCTATCTATAGGAGACAATGAGCCAGGAAGTTCACTTCCTTATATTTACATGTGAGAGAAGGGGTGGAACCTTGGACTGCGATTAACTGGCTGACATTAAATGGGTGTAAATATAAAATCCCGAGTTTCAGAGGAAGTTTTAAAATATATATGTAAAGACAGAACGCAGGGAGAGTCTATGAAAGAGACCTTGAGTTTTTAGCTCATCACCACTCATAATTGGATTCTCTTTCTGAAGACAGGATTGGGAAAGGTGTTTGCGTGGGACATGAAAAAAATGGTTCTGAGCGCAACAGAGGCTGAGGAAGATGAGAATGAACGACTTATCCGCTGGATAAAGTGGGGGTCTTGGGAGTCTTGAACGCCAAGCTGAGCGTTTTTCCATCAATGTGTGGACGATAGGGCAATGTTGCAAAATATTGAATGAGGGAAATGCCGTGAGGGACATGATTCAGCGCGGCAAATTAGAGACCTCTTGGATAAGGTGAACTAATTTCTGAGAGCTGTCTAACTTCTCAGAGCCGTCTGGCGGGAAAAAGCTTTCGGGTGTGGACGTCCCCAGCAGCGCGCTCACTAGGCCCCGCCCCTACAGGGCTCCGCCCCTGAGCCCGAGGAGAGTGGAAGCTGCACCAATCCAGAATCTCAGTTTAGCCTAATCCCGCCCCCTTTCGTCCCGTCCCGCCCCCTCTGTATCCCTGGAGACGCTCTTGCGTCCTCTCTCTGCGCCTGCTCCGCAGTGTCTGGGAACCACCGCGGGAGGAGAGGGCTGTGCCGGCGCCCAGCACCTGCCACGGGTGAGGGACACACTTCGGCGGAACATAAAACCAGAGTTGTTCCCCAGGACCAAGCCATCGAGATTCGTGGCGGACTCCAAGAAGAAGATGGGTTATTTTTCCAGGCAGTCCCTCCTCTGACCCATACAGACCTTCCTCAGTCAGTCGAGCGACAAGCTTACTAAGCCAAGGCCTTCGCCATTTATTTCAAGAAATGCATAGAAGGGGGAGCACAGAAAGGCTCTCTCCTCGCCCCCAGTGTACCCTTTGAGGGCAGTGGAAAAAATCAATTAGTCCTGTTTAGAACTGGGTAGGAACTGAGATGCCCTCGGTTTTGGTAAATAACCAAAGTTTGAGAGATCACATTATCCCTAATGTAACATTTATATAATACATCAATTTTTGTTGTTTAGTCCCTAAGTCGTGTCTGACTTTTGGGAAATACCATGGACAGTGGAGCCTGACGAGCTACAGACCATGGGGTCCCAAAAGAGTCCCAAAAGTATCAATAGTATGTCAGATGTATTGATATTTCATTGAATTAGTGACTAGGTTCTCCCATAGGAGCTATACTTCTTCTTTTTTTTTTTTTTTATGGTTTGCATCTTTAATCATTGACATAATAAGTCAGCTGTCACAGCAGGATTCTTTTTTTTTTTTTTAAGTTTATATAACTACAAGTAGATACCTGGTGTTTTGTGGTACGAATAAATCTTATTCCATGATTTGGAGCAGTGAGGGTAGTTAGTGAGTTTAGTCTGTTGACTAATTTTTAACTTTTTCTCTTCTCTCCTTTGCTATTATTCTTTGCTTCCAAATTTTCAGGCTGAAGTCTGTAAACCTGGAGAGACCTTCAGCAGTAATCTCCAAATGTAAGTCGAGTGAAACATGGCCTACTTTCAAACACTTTTCCTGCTTTAAGTTTTGATTTAACTATCAGTGCATGTCAGTTAGCAGGAAATGTGTGGTTTCTATTTATTTAACAACCTATTTACCTATCATAGAATGCTAAATGTGTCCAAAAATATACAAGGGATAAACATGTACTGACTTTTTATTTTATGTTATTTTTTTTTTTTTTACTCTTTTCAGGCGCAGATTACTTACATTTCTTCTGTAGTTTTCTTTAAACTTTCATAGTAAAAGAGCTTGTGGTGATAATATGAAAAGTTCCAATTCTTATCGGTGATCTTGATGATAGTAAAATCATATTTATTTTGAACTCTCTTGATGACACATGATGCCTTTGCTTGCTATGTGTTTATTGGTTTTATTTCTCACATTTCAGCTTTTTCCCACCAAGGTGACTGAATTCTGGAGATAGTGGTCAGCCTCAAACATAGTAACTCCCCAGGTAGCCTGTGTCTATACAACTCTAGGCTTCTCCTTCCTTTGTGTTTCTTGATAAGGGTATCTCTGGGGATTGTGGGGGAAAGAGGGTTACTCTTTGAAGAATTTTACTTGGGGGCCAGAAACTTAAACTCACACCATGGGACACATTCAGCCTGATCCACCTCTCTCAAACCTTTCATCCTGTATTTCTCCATTCTCATTTGTCTTTGCATGTGGGGGCCAAACTTAGAGATTGTAACTGTGATACAGGAGCCAACCAGGAGATCAAAGAATCCACCAAATCTCCTCTGAATACCAACAGTGGAATGGCTTAGGGCAACCTTTTGATCTTTGTCTCAGTTCCTGTGGTGCCTAGAGTGCACTGCCCATTTCGGGGAGCACTGGGGGAGCTGCCTCCGGGTCCCCTAACAGACAGCTTCACCCTGACCTCCTAGGGCTAGGCTCATTTGGGTACCAGCCAGGGAAGTACCACCCATTATTCTCCCTTAGGTACCCGTCCTGAGGTAGCACCCATCACGTGTGGTGTGGAGCTAGGAGGACCCTGATAAAGTGTCAGTTGTGAAGGATGATGGGTTCCATTTCTGCTTCAGGCCTATATCAGGCACTCCCAGCACTAGTCCCATTCCTTCTGGATGGAGCCCACTAGAAAGCAGGGAACACTCTCTAGTCCACACCAGGAAAATGATACTGTTCGTATTAATAAAGAACAAAAGGCTCTCACTCAACAGGTATGATTTCAGCCTGAAATGACAGGCCCCTAAGTGTGCTTGCATTTTTTCTCACTTGTTTTCCCCTTGGTTTGCTTCTAAATGCTAAAATGCAGCTATTTTCTACTCTAAGAACATTCAGCAGAAATAAGACTGAACTGATCAGACATAAAAGAGATGGTGATTAGATAGGAAAATAATATGTTACAGGGTCCTTCTACATATGTGATGCATTTCAAATATTATGTGTGCCATAAAATTTGATTCAACAGCTACCTATTATGTAAAACAAAATATCTTTACATAGCCATGTATGGATTGTAAAAAACAAATCCCCCTTTCCCAACAGGCATAGGCTAGGGAGGATGTGGGGCTTAGAGCAGCGAAGGGAGCCCGTCACATTCCACCCTAACTTTGAGCTTAAACTTTCAACATAGAATGGTTGAGGGATATTTTTTCCATCACACAGTTAATTTTTTTCCACTTTATCATTCAGCTCTGACCACCCCCCATTCAGAGTTGTGCCTTGAGGCTTGCCAGCAGGGCTTGCAATACTTACATTAAACTAAATTTAAGAGTAAAGGTGCTCCTGCTGCTAATGTTCTTAGATCAGAGGAGAGCAAAATGAAGGAACTGGCAGCTGAAACTTTAATGGTTGGAAACGTTGACTCAGATTAAAAAAAAAAATCGCAGTTGATCTGTGTGACAAAGAAGACATGTTCCTCTCCACCTCTAACATATGCATAACATTTTATTAAATGCTTCTATTTTCTAGCAAAAATGGTCTAACCCAAGTAAACATCAGTGAGGATTAATTTTATATCACAACCTGGTAGGCCAGCTCTTGGGAGGCTTATACACGCCTTGCTGGAATACGTGAGATGGCACTGAGTTTCTGGGGTTTGGTCCCTCTGTGTGCAAGCTAAGTCGCTTAGTCGTGTCCGACTCTTTGTGACCCCATGGACTATAGCCCACTGGGCTCCTGTGTCTATAAGATTCTCCAGCCAAGAATACTGGAGGGGGTACCCATTCCCTTCTCCAAGAGATCTTCCCAACCCAGGGACTGAACCTGCGTCTCTTATGTCTCCTGCATGGATAGGTGGGCTCTTTACTACTGGTGCCACCTGGGAAGTATATTTGGTCCCACCGTGTACAAGTGTCTGGGTCTTCGTAGTGTTTGAAGAAATTGCAAGTACCTTTTTCTGGTTTTGAAGCTCCTTGAGAAACCCTTCAAAGGTCCCTAAGATTATGCAGAGATCACTTTGCCCGATGCCTCTGGTAAGCATAGGGGCTGTCAGAACAGTCTTCATTTGTCAAGGAAGGAATGTCCAGACTGAATCAAGCACAAGCTTCGTTTCTTTCCCTGTCCAAATCCCCTGGGGGCAGAAAGGCCTGGGTTAGGAGCTGAGATGGCCCAGATTTGCTCTGATTTGCTCCATAACAGCTGAGGACTCTGCAATGTAGTCTTCATAGCTTCTCTGAAACACGCTCACAAGGAGTAGGATTGGGGAGCCTTTGCCCTTTAAATCTGTCCACCAGGTCTAATTCTGCCTTAGCTTTAACTTCTCACTACATGTTCTATACAATATTGTCATTTAGTAAGTTCTGTTTATCCAGTTAACTCAACAAGTTGATATAACATCTGATCAGAAAAATACAAATTTTTTTATACAAAAAAATTAAGTAACTTTCTTACGAAGTTATGGCATTTAATAAATATATTCTGTTTCTTAAATGTTTATTTTGGGGGAGATGACTGACATTTGCTATTTAGACTGAGTGCTTTAAAACTATAACTGTGTAAAAATAAGTAGACCTTATGTTTCAAGGATCATATCATACACTAATAATCTGGGCAATATTAGGATTCTGTAGACTTCCCCAATGGCTCAGTGATAAAGAATCACTTGCAGTGCAAGAGACACAGGAGATGCGGGTTTGATCCCTGGGTCAAGAAGATCCCTTGGAGGAGGAAATGGCAATCCACCCCAGTATTCTTGCCTGGAGAACCCCATGGACAGAGGAGACTGGTGGGCTACAGTCCAAAGGGTCACAAAAATCAGACGTGACTGAGCACACACATACACGCATTATATCTAAAACATGACACTTATCTCCATTAGAATTTTCTCTTTATTATGCAAATAATTATTTTCAGGCCAAGGTAATTTTTTTTTTTCCAGAAACACTAGACTGCCTATTTCCACACTGAATTTCAAAAGACTTTTCCTCAAATCTCATTGCTTTTCCAGCCTCCATCTTGCCACGGCTTGTACACAGCTCTAGAGGAATAGCTTGTCTCTGCAGGCCACAGGCAGTCCTACCTTGAGTCTGACCACATCTCTCTCTCCACTTCTACCTAAACCACCATCCTCTGTCATCCAGATTTCATAGCAACCTCCAGCTGGTCTCCATGTCTTCCTTTCTGCCCCCTACAGTCCAAGTCCAAAAGCGATGCCAGAGTCATCCTCTCAGCGTAGAAGTCAAACTGTGTCACTCCTGGACTCAAAGCCTCCAATCAGCGTAAAAGTCCTAGTTTTTTTATGGTAATCTTCAAGATTACCTGTATCATCAGAACACCACCAAATTTCCCCTTAACTTCTCTGATGTCATATTTTTCTGCTGTTATTCATCCCTGGCTACTGGTGAGCACTGGGTCCTTTTTAGTTCCCTGCTTGATTTTCAGCTATAGATCCCATCATCATCTGATCTTCTGTGTTGTTTTTACTTGTTTGTGTATTGTCTGTTTCCCTACCATGCTGCTGCTACTGCTAAGTCACTTCAGTCGTGTCCAACTCTGTGTGACCCCATAGACGGCAGCCCACCAGGCTCACCCGTCCCTGGGATTCTCCAGGCAAGAACACTGGAGTGGGTTGCCATTTCCTTCTCCAATGCATGAAAGTGAAAAGTGAAAGTGAAGTCGCTCAGTCGTGTCCGACCCTCAGCGACCCCATGGACTGCAGCCTTCCAGGCTCCTCCACCCATGGGATTTTCCAGGCAGAAGTACTGGAGTGGGGTGCCATTGCCTTCTCTGTTCCCCACCATACTGACCCTATAATATAGATTCTGTGAGGCTAGAGATTTTTGTCTTTTTGTTCACTGCCTCATCTTCAGCACCTAAAATAGTACCTGGCACTAAGTAGTAGCTTATTGCATATTTGTTGATTAAGGCCCAGATTGATGGTGAGGTCATACAAATAATAAATACTGGAGGAAGTGATTTAGAACCTGAAGCAAGCCTTGCTTATGGGTATGTGACTCATAATGGTAGAAGTAGACATCAAATGGTAGAGGTCAAAACTTGTGGAGATGGTGGTGGTAGAATCAAGAGGCTCTGGTCTTCTGAATGCCTCTCCAACAGGAGAAGGTGAGTTCTTTTGTATCTGAAAGTGCTTGTAACATGCGACAGTTTTCCACTATAAGTCCATCAACATCACGCCCACACTTCCGTTTTGGAGTAAGATTTAGATAACTTGATTTTATAAATCTACCTTCATTATGGTTCACTTACTTTCTCTATTGTGGCATATTGCATTTCCCAAAGATAGCCACAACATCTTCCATCCCACATCTTCCTCTTGCAATGTGACTTCAAAGCTTTCCCCTCAGTGGGTGAGTCTATTTCATTAGCCTTAAATCTAGGCAGCCTATTTTTACAATGGAAGTTATGCTATGTGACTTCCAAGGCCAGATCCTGGGAATACAGCCTGCATTTAGGTTTTCTTTGGGTATTTACCTTTCTAGCCCTGAGCAACCACTTAAGAAGTATGAGGCTGCCATGATAAGAGGAAGCCCAAGCCATATGAGGAGGTCACATGTATGTGTTCTGATAGATAGCCCCAACTGAGGTCCCAGCTAATAGCATTCACCACCAGATATATGAGTGAAGACCTTATAGGTATTTCCTGTTTCCCACCACTGAGTTACCCCTAAACTTCTGAGTCTTCTTAGCAGAGGCCCCAGTCAAAATGGAGTAGGGAAAAGCTATCCCTACTGTGCCTTCTCCTAACTCCTGACCCACATAAAATGAAAGGTAATACATTGATTGTTGTTTTAAGCAATCTTTTTTAAACCACTACACTCTTAAATTGAAGTATAGTTGATTTACAATGTTTCAAGCATATAGCAAAGTGATCAGTTATATTTATCTGAATTTCATATGTATGAGGTGAAGTGAAGTTGCTCAGTTGTGTTCAACTCTTAGCAACCCCATGGACTGTAGCCTACCAGGCTCCTCTGTCCATGGGATTTTCCAGGCAAGAGTACTAGACTGGGTTGCCATTTCCTTCTCCAGGGGGTCTTCCCAACCCAGGGATTGAATCTGGGCCTCCCATATTGCAGGCAGACGCTTTACTATCTGAGTCACCAGGGAAGCCCCTGTATACATATAATATATGTATTATATATTATTTCAAATTATTTTCCAGTATAGGGGATTACAAGATATTGAATATGGTTCCTTGTGCTACACAGTAGATTCTGTTATTTATTTTATATGTAATAATGTGTATTTGTTAATTCCAAATTTCTAATTTATTCCCCCCCCTTTCCCTTTCAGTAATCATAAGCTTGTTTACCACATCTGTGAGTCTGTTTCTACTTTGTAAATAAGGTAATTTGTATAGTTTTTTAAAAGATTCCACATATAAAGATTCCACATTCCACATATATCACATATAAGTGATATCATGTGATATTTGTCTTTCTCTGTCTGACTTCTTCACTTAGTATGATAATCTCTAGGTCCATCCATTGTTGCTGTAAATGGCATTATTTCATTCTTTTCTATGATTGAGTAATATTCCATTGTGTATGGAATATTGTCTTCTTTATCCATATCTTTTGTATCCATTCTATGCTCAATAGGCATTTAGTTTGCTTCTGCATCTCAGTCATTATAAATAGTGTTGCTGCAAACATTGGTGCATATGTTTCTTTTTGATTTAGAGTTTTCATCTTTTCCAGATATATGCCCAGCGGTCTCCTTGTTGAGAATTGTTCTTAGCATTTAGCACTTCTAAGGGAAAGCCTTTATTTGTGAGAAAGTTTTTAGAAAACAGCAAAGTATGAACAATTTTTAGTTATTGTTTGTAACAGGAGAGCAAAGCATGAGTATTTGATATCCATAGCTGCCCTAAAAATCTTCACTTTTTAATTGCAGCCAGCTCTACTGACAAAACCCATACCAAAGCTCCTAGTTGTCTGAATCTTCAACACTTTTATCAGATTTTCTCTTCTCTACTTTGTGATGGAGAGGCAGACAAGTAATAAATTGGCCAAAAGGCAGATAGTAAGAAAAATAATGAGAGAAGCCACGTGCAGAATTCATTCACTGAGCTTCATGCCTGAATAACAGAGCTAAAGATCGACACGCAGAGGCATTCTCAGCTCAGATGACTGACTAGATCTCTAATAATGTCTTAAAAGAGTCTTTGAATGATTTACTGTTTAAATACCGTTTCCGTTTGCTAATTTTTTTTGGCAGTCCAAAATGACTACCCTGCCCCCGCTGCCCATGACACGCCCAAAGCTTACGGCCTTTGCTAGACAGAAGCTGCCGTGCTCACCAAGAACAATTCCAAGGTATGTGACCCTGGCTTTCTTTTTTTTCCCTACAGAAGAAATTTGTTGCAGTAAGAAATGTCAGTAACATATCTCAGCAATAAAAATTGTTTAAAGACAAAAGTACATTTTTATATTCAGAATATTCAAATTTGCTGCTTCAGAAAGATTGATAAATCTTATTCAAAGATTAAGAATATATTTATTTATCAGGCAAGTGCTCATTTGGTCATTTTATTTCCTACTGCCATTATATTGTGGTTTCTGCAAAGCTTTGGAAATACACTTCCTTTTTAAAATACGTGTAGAAAAATTGAAAGCAGAAGCTTTAGGTGTGAAAGTTGTATAGCATCTAAACCACAAGATCCCGATCCTGATTTCTGTCTTGGAGGAAGGAAGACAGTCTTACTCCGAGGATAAACTAGCAGTCATGATTTAGCACCTGAAATGATCCTAGAGCTTGAAAATACATCAAACCTCCTCTGCCTGTGAATGGCTGCTGAATTCAGGGAGTTTTCGTCTCGGGCTGAAAACCTGCAGGGCAAGAACTTGATGGTTTTGATTGTAATTATGCATATTAACTCAGACTGTGTTACTTAGAAGTTTCCACTTCTAGTTTTATTGATTTTTAATTATGCACATATTATTTATCAGCATAAATAATTTGCACATGTAGGTTTGATTATCTTTTTATGCATGCTTTTCAATTCCTACAAGGCATAATGATCAAAGTATTATGAGACTGCTTTGTTCGAAGAAGGACCATACCTCATTTTTGGTATTTCTGGCAGAGACCAAAGCCCCCGGACCAAAATAAATATGTTCAGCTAAACTTTTCTTTTGTAATAGAAATGAAATTTGTAGAAACTGTAAAATAGAATTGCATAAAATTATAAGTTTACTTTCAAATAATTTGAAAAGCAACATTTTTGATAGAGGCATAACTTTAGTACATACATTCATATTTTCCATCTTCCTTTTGGGCAACGTGAAATATTTGCAAAATCTGAAAAAGCTAGCTTCTTCTTCCTGTCATTTTGTAATAACTGAGTTTACATTTTCTTTTCAATATGAGCAAAACCATAACTCAGTGTCACATCCCTAGGATAAGATAGATTTTAAAGAAAAAAATATTTGAATTCTTTTTATTAAAGAAAAACATTTTTATCATGACCATTTTAGGCAAATTTTTTAATCAACATTCTCCATTAGCTTCTGAATAAAAAGAGATACTTGTGTATCCTGTACTTCAGTTGTCATGATATGTTAATAGTCTGCTTATTCTTAAAGGTGCAAGGGGTATGAAGAATGAGTATATTACATGTGTAATATATTTCTCATTGCTATGCTAAGTCACTTCAGTCGTGTCCAATTCTGTGCGACTCCATGGACGGCAGCCCACCAGGCTTCCCTGTCCTTGGGATTCTTCAGGCAAGAACACTGGAGTGGGTTCCTTCTCCAGTGCGTGAAAGTGAAAAGTGAAAGTGAAGTCGCTCAGTCATGTCTGACTCTTAGCGACCCCATGGACTGCAGCCCACCAGGCTCCTCTGTCTGTGGGATTTTCCAGGCAAGAGTACTGGAGTGGGGTGCCATTGCCTTTAATATTTCTCATTAAAGTCTTCTTAAAATCGCTTTCAGCTTGAACTTTTAATAGTAATTTGAGTTTTATGTGTGATTTTTAAAAACCACTCGAACAGAATGTCAGAGCAAAATTCTATGTTTTCAATGAATAAATTCAACACATTTGTATCAAATAGGGGTTTTTTAGTTCACGATACTGTGCTGAACACAATCTGACTTCTGTAGCTGGAAGGTTGTGAGAGAACATAAGTAAAATGGAAGATCTTAAAAGTTTTGAGGAGAAAACCCCATTTATTTAAGAATGTAGACTATTTTAGTGTGTTGTTGTTTTATTTGTTAACAAACTGAGTTCAGTATTCTTCACTTTTTCCATTCAAGAAAGTTAAAAATTTGAAATTATCAATGAAGAGCCTAACTCTGTAGCTCTTGGAGAACATTTATTATCTAAGACATTATACCCTGAATATTCCTATTCTCCTGGTGGCATTTTATGTTTGGTAGCTTTTCACCTCGATAAGGCAGTTCTTTATTATTTCTTTCCATTTCATTTAGGTCTGAACTGATCAAAGAAAAAGATGACATAGATCATTATCTGGAGGTGAATTTCAAAGGATTATCAAAAGAGGAGGTTGCTGCGTAAGTATATACCTCTTAAAGGTACTTTAATATAGAGTTTGTTTTTTTGTCTTGATTATTTGTTGAAATTTCAGTTTTCCTGTGCAGTTCATTTTTTCACTGGAACATGGCATTTAAAAATTAAAGCTCGTATTAAATAGTGATAAGTCACGTCTATTGATTTTATACATATCAAAAAAATCTTTAATTTTATGACTTTCAAAATTCTCGTATTTACGAAGGTATTATACTATCATATTTGCAATATTTTAGTTAAGTCTGTGTCACTGATTGCTTAATAGCTTCCATTTTAGGGTATATTGCCTCCATGGGGGAAAAATGCTTTAAGAGAAAGAGTTGTGTTATCTTTTTTACTGGTAATTAAAAAGAAATCCCTGACTAATGTATATTTTCTCTCCCATCAAAAACCTACAAAAAGAAATAATGGATCATAGTTTATTGGTTAATTTAAAAATAATTCCATGTATTTTTTTAATGAACAATGTAAACTTTGCTATTTTACTGCTAGTTAGAACCTAATATGTGATCTGAGTAAAAATAGTATAAAAATCCATGTAAGTTAGTGAGAAATAAACAGAAACCTAGAATAATAGCTAAACAGGTTTAATATTTCTTAGCTATAGATGTGTTGACTCTGTTATTATCAGATTTTTAGATGTAAGGATTGACAAATAGAAATCTTATATATGCACATGCATCTTATGAAATTTATTAAATGGCTAAAATATGAAAATATTTTATACAACAAATGCTTTTAAAAGAGTTTCTCATGTATATTATCTAGTGCTACGGGATTCCATTGAAGAGGTATTCCTATTGATGGTTTTGGTGTAGGTTTTCATACAGTTTAAAATTCTAAGTCTCTTGATACATTTCATTAGATAATTGTCAAATATGCATATAGCTGGAAAAATGGAATAGTTCATTCTATCCATAGCCATTTTATTTTATAGAGTGACAAAATTTACAGTAAATATAATCACTGTTTTCCTTGGAGTTCTATTGACTGCTAAATGTAGTATCTGGGACCTTTGGTTTTTAAATGCTATTCTAGTTGCTAATTCATTAACTTTCCATGGTAACCTGTTGCTGCTGCTGCTAAGTCGCTTCAGTCGTGTTGAACTCTGTGCAACCCCATAGATGGCAGCCCTTCAGGCTCCCCCATCCCTGGGATTCTCCAGGCAAGAACACTGGAGTGGGTTGCCATTTCCTTCTCCAGTGCATGAAAGTGAAAAGTGAAAGTGAAGTAACCTGTTGGGTAAAATTAAAGGTCAATATAGTCTGATGGTATGAGTCCTTCTTAAAAGAAAAATATATGTGAGTGATATTTTGATTTAAATATGGGATATCTAAAAAAATAAATATAATGACTAGCTATAATTCACTTAAGAATTAGGAATTAAATTTGGAGTTAAACTTAGGCTTCACTTATTTAACAATTAGACACCTTTATACTTAAAATTTGCTTTCAGTCTGCACTGAAGAAAACATTATTCTAAAACAGTCCAGAATAGGCTGTACTGATGAATGTTCTCTTACAAATATTTTTTTCACTAAAGAAGTAAAAGTGAAATTGTTAGTTACTCAGTCATATCCAACTCTGTAGCCCCATGGACTGCAGCCTGCCAGGCTCCTCTGTCCATGGGATTTGCCAGGCAAGAATACTGGAGTAGATAGCCATTCCCTTCTCCAGGGGATCTTCCAGACCCAGGGATTGAACCTGGGTCTCCTGCACTGCAGATAGATTCTTTACTTTACACAAAACAAGTAGCACTGGGTAGTTCTCAATCTTTAACATTGAATTCTACTTAAACCTACCTACACTTGAATACTTTTTTAGATCAGAGTTCTTTCCTTAAGATAGTGGGTACAAATCTTAGTAGAAAGTTCTTGTCCTTGACTCACTATTATGCTTCTGACTGATACACATTCTAGACCTTGCCTTAAACAAACTAATTGAATAGCATGTAAAGGACAAAATTGATTTCAGCATCTCCCAACAATACCCAACAGATGCCATGAGGAATTATGCATATCCCAAGGAATTTCTGCATACAACTTTTAATCAGCCATTCTACTCTAGAAAGATGAAAGATAAATGCAGGAAGCATTTATTAAGTGCCTGCTGCTGCTGCTAAGTCGCTTCAGTCGTGTCCGACTCTGTGCGATCCCATAGACGGCTGTCCCTGGGATTCTCCAGGCAAGAATACTGGAGTGGGTTGCCATTTCCTTCTCCTATTAAGTGCCTACTTTATATCTAATACTAGGATTTTCACAGAGTGAGAAACAGTGTTATTTTATTGTAAAATATTTGGTTTCATCTTTATCTCTATTTGAGACAGTACAAGTAGGGAATAAATATGCAATGAATGAATACTGATTATGCTGTGAGATGTAGCCTAGAGGTCTGGAAAAAAAAAATCAGAGAAAACTAAGATGTTGGATAAAACTTGCCAAAGAAGACATATTCCAAGTTTGGCTCCTTATCTGTTAGCATTGTATAATGAACAAACTGGTGAGTCACAGGTCCTCACTATACAAGGACATAATGGGGAGAAATGGATGAATCAGATTTTCAATCAAGCAAAGCAATATCTAAGATATATCCTCAAATGCCTCTCTAGACTGCCTTATTCCCTAAGATGATAATAGAAATGTATACTTACATAATTCATGTCCATTAGCTTTGATATCCTATAATGTGGATGTGTTTTTTGTCTAGTCCCAGAATAACCCTTCACTGTCTACTCTAAAATTTACCAAACTATTGGTACTAATACATAAACTCACACTCCGTGTCCCTCCTATTGCAATGGGTTGGAAAGTTCCTGTTCTTGTCTAAGGATTATGTCTCTATTTGTACTGCAGGTGCCATCCCCTCTTATTTTTTCCAAGACTTTCTCCAGCAGTTAAACATGTTTAATTGCTACATCATCAATTTCTTCTTTTGCACTGATTCAGTCTCATCAGCATTCATATCTACTCTAGTATTTACCTTGACTTCTTATCCTCTTCCAGATTCTACCCCATTTTTCTCTACCCTTCACAGTAACTGGAGGCACTATTTCCATATTTCTATATCCCATTCTGAGACCAACTGAAATTGACTCTAAATAGATTTCCAGACCTAGAACTCACTGAAATCTGTTTATTGTGATCAGTATCCTCCTTTTAAATCACATCCAGTGGTCATGTGTCTGTCCTTATCTTTCTTGATGTCTTCACACTATTTGATAGGGTTGAGTTCTCTCTCTTTGAACAATTTGTGCTTGTAGCTTCCAGGATGCCATGTTCTATGGTTTTCCTCCAGACTGTTTGACTACAGACAGAGCTCAATAGCTATATGTTAAATTAATAAATGGGTGAAGAATAACTGTTGGATTACTAACACCATGAAATAGGTATTGTGCTATGATATTCTTTGATTACATCATTTTTAGTTCAGCGTTGTAGGTAGCTGCTTCACTGTTGTATTGAGGAAGTTTAATTCCTCAAAAGTGTATTATGTTTACAAGTAAGAGTATAAAATTTAAATGAATAATTGAGCAGGACAGGCTAAAGTAGTTGTTACTGGAATGGCCAAACCCAATTGATGGGGAATCATTTTACTTTGGATTAGGTAAAATGGTTCAAAGGCAAAGGCCTCTGAGATTTTTATAATCTACACTTACAGAAGGAATTCTAGTATAGTATTCTATACATCTTAATTGACCAGATTATTGCTATGCCTAATAATGATATTTTGATTTTCTTAAATAAGTGGTTGAATAGTTCATTGATAGTATTTGATTGATCTTTAACAACTAAAGAAGACTTATGTTGTATTTCTGTACTTTGTGCTTTTTTATTCTGTATTATCAGAGTGCATTATTTAAGTGATACTTAAAGTACCACTTATTATTATAATTGCTTTGAGTAGCTAAATAATAAAAGTGTCATTTATAGATTCAAATAAAATTTTCTTGGGGGCAGTTTTTACAGCTTTAGCTATGTATATAAGGATCAGATCAGATCAGTCGCTCAGGCGTGTCCGACTCTTTGCAACCCCATGAATCGCAGCATGCCAGGCCTCCCTGTCCATCACCAACTCCCGAAGTTCACTCAGACTCACGTCCATCGAGTCAGTGATGCCATCCAGCCATCTCATCCTCTGTCGTCCCCTTATCCTCTTGCCCCCAATCCCTCCCAGCATCAGAGTCTTCTCCAATGAATCAACTCTTTGCATGAGGTGGCCAAAATACTGGAGCTTCAGCTTTAGCATCATTCCTTCCAAAGAAATCCCAGGGCTGATCTCTTTCAGAATGGACTGGATGAATCTCCTTGCAGTCCAAGAACTCTCAAGAGTCTTCTCCAACACCACAGTTCAAAAGCATCCATTCTTCGGCACTCAGCCTTCTTCACAGTCCAACTCTCTCATTCATACATGACCACAAGAAAAACCATAGCCTTGAATAGACGAACTTTTGTTGGCCAAGTAATGTCTCTGCTTATGAATATGCTATCTAGGTTGGTCATAACTTTCCTTCCAAGGAGTAAGCGTCTTTTAATTTCATGGCTGTAGTCACCATCTGCAGTGATTTGGAGCCCAGAAAAATAAAGTCTGATACTGTTTCTACTGTTTCCCCATCTATTTCCCATGTAGTGATGGGACCAGATGCCATGATCTTCGTTTTCTGAATGTTGAGCTTTAAGCCAACTTAGTCACTCTCCTCTTTCACTTTCATCAAGAGGATTTTTATTCCTCTTCACTTTCTGTCATAAGGGTGGTGTCATCTGCATATCTGATCAGATCAGATCAGTCGCTCAGTCGTGTCTGACTCTTTGCGACCCCATGAATCGCAGCACGCCAGGCCTCCCTGTCCATCACCAACTCCCGGAAGTCACTCAGACTCACATCCATCGAGTCAGTGATGCCATCCAGCCATCTCATCCTCTGCGTCCCCTTCTCCTCCTGCCCCCAATCCCTCCCAGAATCAGAGTCTTCTCCAATGAGTTAACTCTTCACATGAGGTGGCCAAAATACTGGAGTTTCAGCTTTAGCATCATTCCTTCCAAAGAAATCCCAGGGCTGATCTCCTTCAGAATGGATTGGTTGGATCTCCTTCAGTCCAAGGGATTCTCAAGAGTCTTCTCCAACACCACAGTTCAAAAGCATCAATTCTTCGGCGCTCAGCCTTCTTCACAGTCCAGCTCTCACATCCATACATGACCACAGAAAAGACCATAGCCTTGACTAGGCGAACTTTGTTGGCAAAGTAATGTCTCTGCTTTTGAATATGCTGTCTAGGTTGGTCATAACTTTCCTTCCAAGGAGTAAGCGTCTTTTAATTTCATGGCTGCAGTCACCATCTGTAGTGATTTTGGAGCCCAGAAAAATAAAATCTGACACTATTTCCACTGTTTCCCCATCTATTTCCCATGTAGTGATGGGACCAGATGCCATGATCTTCGTTTTCTGAATGTTGAGCTTTAAGCCAACTTTTTCACTCTCCACTTTCACTTTCATCAAGAGGCTTTTGAGTTCCTCTTCACTTTCTGCCATCAGGGTGGTGTCATCTGCATATCTGAGGTTATTGATATTTCTCCCGGCAATCTTGATTCCAGCTTGTGTTTCTTCCAGTCCATCATTTCTCATGATGTACTCTGCATATAAGTTAAATAAGCAGGGTGACTATATACAGCCTTGACGTACTCCTTTTCCTATTTGAAACCATTCTGTTGTTCCATGTCCAGTTCTAACTGTTGCTTCCTGACCTGCATACAAATTTCTCAAGAGGCAGATCAGGTGGTCTGGTATTCCCATCTCTTTCAGAATTTTCCACAGTTGATTGTGATCTACACAGTCAAAGGCTTTGGCATAGTTAATAAAGCAGAAATAGATGTTTTTCTGGAACTCTCCTTCTTTTTCCATGATCCAGCTGATGTTGGCAATTTGATCTCTGGTTCCTCTGCCTTTTCTAAAACCAGCTTGAACATCAGGAAGTTCATGATTCACATATTGCTAAAGCCTGACTTGGAGAATTTTGAGCATTACTTGACTAGCGTGTGAGATGAGTGCAATTGTGTGGTAGTTTGAGCATTCTTTGGCATTGCCTTTCTTTGGGATTCAGATGAAAACTGACCTTTTCCAGTCCTGTGGCCACTGCTGAGTTTTCCAAATTTGCTGGCATATTGAGTGCAGCCCTTTCACAGCATCATCTTTCAGGATTTGGAATAGCTCCACTGGAATTCCATCACCTCCACTAACTTTGTTCGTAGTGATGCTTTCTAAGGCCCACTTGACTTCACATTCCAGGATGTCTGGCTCTAGGTCAGTGATCACACCATCGTGATTATCTGGGTTGTAAAGATGTTTTTTGTACAGTTCTTCTGTGTATTCTTTCCACCTCTTCTTAATATCTTCTGCTTCTGTTAGGTCCATACCATTTCTGTCCTTTATCGAGCCCATCTTTGCATGAAATATTCCTTTGATATCTCTGATTTTCTTGAAGAGATCCCTAGGCTTTCCCATTCTGTTGTTTTCCTCTATTTCTTTGCATTGATTGCTGAAGAAGGCTTTCTTATCTCTTCTTGCTATTCTTTGGAACTCTGCATTCAGATGTTTATATCTTTCCTTTTCTCCTTTGCTTTTTGCTTCTCTTCTTCTCACAGCTATTTGTAAGGCCTCCCCAGACAGCCATTTTGCTTTTTTGCATTTCTTCTCTATGGGGATGGTCTTGGTCCCTGTCTCCTGTACAATGTCACGAACCTCATTCCATAGTTCATCAGGCACTGTATCTACCAGATCTAGGCCCTTAAATCTATTTCTCACTTCCACTGTATAATCATAAGGTATTTGATTTAGGTCATGCAAATAAGGAAAATTATCAAGGGACAGAGAATGTTAATCTGCTCAATATTATTTTCTGTTCAGATATCAAATTCTATTATACAGAAGACTAGATTTAGTTCAAAATTGTGTGCGTCTCTAAGATATTTTCTTCTTTGAGAATATCTTTCAGCATCACCAGTTGGTGTTTACTGAGTGTCACTTGGTCAATACAACCTTTCTATCCTGCCTTTGAATTGTACCTTACTCAGTTAAGGTCCTGGAGAAGGGAAGGGCTACCCACTCCAGTATTCTGGCCTGGAGAATTCCATGGACTGTATATAGTTCATTGGGTCACAAAGAGTCAGACACAACTGAGCGACTCACTACTCAGTTAAAATAAATTAGTATTTGTCAGTCTTAGATTTTCATCTTGAAAATATTTCAAAACTGTCTTGCAAAAGTGCTTTCATAAATGACAGATATAATTGTTATGGGGCTTCCCATGTGCCTCAGATAGTAAAGAATCTGCCTGTAATGCAAGAGACCAGGGTCCAACCCCTGGATTGGGAGGATCCCCTGGAGAAGGAAATGGCTACTCACTCCAGTATCCTTGCCTGGAAGATCCCATGGACAGAGGACCCATGGGATTGCAGACTGAATGACTGAAAGACTGAAACTTTCACTTTTATCCTTGTTGTCAGCAAATTTAGCATTTGGCTTGGCAATATGGTCAGGCTCTTAGAATATCTATAATATGGTAAAGGTGTTTATTCAGAATATAATATTTCAAGATCATATTAGAGGAATTTAGGCCCTTTAAGTGAGCTCTTCCTCTGCTTCATTCATCTTGTTTACTTTTAAATAAGTTTGTGATATTTTGTTTTTTCTTCAAAACACTTTGCTCCTCTTATTAAAGTGATAAATTCATACAGAGTTTTGACAATTAAACTTTCTGAAGATTCCAGTTGCCAAATAAATGGCTACGTGACTAACAGGAATAGGCAGAGGAGAGAAGGAAAGGACAATGACCCACTTTCCTTCTCAGAAGCAAATTAGATTTTAATATTTTCTTCCGTGCATACTCATAGCTGATTCATGTTGTTGTAAGGCAGAAACCAGCATGACACTGTAAAACAGTTGTCCTCCAATTAAAAACAAAATTTCACAAAAAGATCTTCCTGATTTAAGAAAAAGAGACAGGATTTTGGTGTTCTTAAGTGGAGAGACAATTAATCCTTACTTTCTCCTAAATATAAACAAAATAAGCAATAGCAAAGAACACAGATGGGAATGGAAGAGAGATGCCATTCCTTTTTTATTTTTATTTATTTACTTATTTACAATCTGGTACTGTTTTCCACAGCAGATCCCTAAGATGTGAAACTAGGAAAGAAAAAAATTTTTGACTATAATTTTTTGAAAAAGAATATTGATATCAATAAAGTTTACAGTTTGGGAATATAAAAAAATACAGAGGAATGGAACTTTTAAAAATTGTTTGCTAGATGCAAAAGGGATCTCAAGTTTACACCAAAACCAAATCTAAGTAAATAAAAAGGAAAGATTTTAAATATCAACAAAACAGAGAAATGCCAATTTCTTAGGCATTTATGTCTTTATGTCCTTTAAAAGTTTGCTTTAAAATGTTAATTTTCACATATGGTGTTTAAACGTAACAGCTTTAAGTAGACTTAAAAAAGCTTTATAACAGAAAAGCATAGAAATCATGGGAATCATGACATTAAAGTTCTAGCTATTAGGGGAGAGTTCTTCCTCAGCTGGAAATTTGGCTTTGCTACTTAAAACCTGTGGAATTTGTTGCAGGTCACCTGACTTCACTAATCTTTGATTTCCACAACTATTGGGAGACTGTAATAATAACAGAAAATTCTTATGACAGTTAAAAAGAGATCCTGTATATGAAACACATGTAGACAGTTTCACTTTCTTTAACTGCCGTCGATCATTTTTCTTTGGCTTTTAAAACATTCATTAATGTAAACATTACCTAAATCTACGTAGATTTAGGTAGCATTATTAATTTACCTTTTTTCTTTGAATGTTTATAGTTATATATTTTATTTTGTACCAGGTATCGTTTTCATCATGTGTAGAAGACAGTTTTTAGTAAGAGATACATTTCAAACTCAGTAGTGCTAACCAAGTAGGGGAAATGTTTTTAATTTCAACTTACAGTAAACTTTTCAGAAATTTTTTATGCTGTACTAAACAACATAATTTGCATAGCTTGTTAAGCTGTGCAGTTTTCTAAAATGTCTATAAACTGCTTAAACTTATTGTTACCATGATAAGATTGCTTTGAATTGTGTGTAGAATATAGTCAAAGAATGTGACTCTTCCTACAATAGCTCATAAACCTGGAAGTGCATAACGGCACTGTATTTAGAAATCATCTGGGAGATTTAGTAATGAAGAACAAAGTGATAAAAGGGGATAAGCACCCAGGTACAACAGAGGTTGAATCAGTTGAAATCAAAGTGGGGTCAGCAATGACGCAGGCACATCATATGTAATTTAGGAAGCCAGATGATTTTACTATGTGAGCTTTGTCTCTGATGTTGTGTTCTGTCCATATTAAGAAAAACTTGCGTGGGAATATCTGAAACTAATTTGACTCAGTTCCATTCTCTGTTATGTTCATCTTGCTTCAGTTCTATCAAAATCATCCCCCTGACTCATATCCATACCCTTTTCTGTTTTCGGTGTTGAAAAATGGAGATGTTGTAATAAACGGTGTCATCTTCTCAGTGCTTAAAGTAAGATCAGGCTATTGACTCACAAATGCTTGTATGCTTTCCTAGGGCTTGCAGAGTCCTCAGGGTTCTTCCATGTAGTAGTATTTGTAATAATTTCCTTCCTTTTTTAAGGCTGGAAAGTACTGCACTGTATGTTTATACCATATTTTGGTTATCCATTCATCTGTCAAGGGCACTTGGCTTGCTTCAGTGTTTTTCCTATTATGAATAAGGTTAATGTGAACATGCGTGGACAAATATCTCTTTAAGACCCTATTCTCAATTCTTCTCTGTGTGTACTCAGATGTAGAATTGCTAAATAAATTTGGTAACTCTATTTTAAATTTTTTGAGAACCACGATGCTGCCACCACAATGGCTATGCAATTTTTCATTCTCAACAATGCACTGTGCTTTCTCACCAACAATGTGCAGTGTTTATGTGCTCCAATAACATAAACCGATCATTTTGTTTAAGGAAAGACTTTATTTTTTAGAGTTTTTGGTTCACAGCAAAACTGAGGGGAAGTTTCCCAGATACCCCTTGCTCCCACACATATTAATACATTGTTTTTTAATGCTGTGTCCTAAATTACATACAAAACAAAATGTGGAGTTATATCTCAAAGTTACGATAATACTAACTCTTAGAATAATTATTTGTATAAGTTCATTAGTCTCTTAAACTATGTAAAAAACAGAATGTGAAGTTACCAAGTATTATTAATAGTACAAAAATACTAACTTATGTAATTGACCATGTGTCTATCTTTACTACTACTACTACTAAGTCACTTCAGTCGTGTTCGACTCTGTGCGACCCCATAGACGGCAGCCTACCAGGCTCCCCTGTACCTGGGATTCTCCAGGCAAGAACACTGGAGTGGCTTGCCATTTCCTTCTCCAATGCATGAAAGTGAAAAGTGAAAGTGAAGTCACTCAGTCGTGTCCAACTCTTCTCGACCCCGTGGACTGCAGCCTTCCAGGCTCCTCCGTCCATGGGATTTTTCAGGCAAGAGAACTGGAGTGGGGTGCCATTGCCTTCGCCAGTGTCTATCTTTATTGAGACCTTTATTTCTTTATGTGATTTCACATTACTGTCTCTTGTCCTTTTATTTCAATCTGCAGGACTGTTTTTAGCATTTCTTGAAGGGCAGGTCCAATAAAAATAAAGTTCCTCAGTTTTGGTTTATCTGGGAACATTTTAATTTCTCCCTCACTTGAGAAGTACAATTTGACCAGATGTAGAATTATTGGTTGACAATTGTTTTCTTTTAGCATTTTGGACATTTTAGACCCTCCTTCCTGGCTTCCAAAGTTTCTAGTGAGAAATCTGCTTAAAAACTTATTGATGATCCTGTATATCTAGTGAGTTGCTCCTCTGTTGCCACTTTAAAGATTCACAGTTTGTCTTTGGGAGTTTGATGGTAACGTGTTTCAGTGTGGATCTCTTTGAATTTTCCCACATAGAGTTTGTTGAACTTCTCAACTATTTATATTCATGACATTTATCGAAGTTAGGAAATTTTTATCATTTTTCTGAAAAGAATGTACTCACCCTCTGTCCTCTTCTCCTAGGACTCCCACAATGCATTGTTGTTGTAGTTCAGACACTTAGTCGTGTCTGATTCTTTGTGACCCCATAAACTGCAGCATTCCAGGCTTCCCTGAACTTTACCATCACCCTGAGTTTGCTCAAATTCATGTCCATAGAGTTGATGATGCCATCTAACCGTCTCATACTCTGTTGTCCTCTTCTCCTCCTGCCCTCAATCTTTCCCAGCATCAGGGTCTTTTCCAAGGAGTCAGCTCTACACATCAGGTGACCAAAGTATTGGAACTTCAGCTTCAGCATCAGTCCTTCCAGTGAATATTCAGGGTGGATTTCCTTTAGGGTTGACTAGTTTGATCTCCTTGCAGTCCAGGGGTCTCTCAAGAGTCTTCTCCAACACTACAGTTCAAAAGCATCAATTCTTTGGTGCTCAGCTTTCTTTATGGTCCAACTCTCACATCCATACATGACTACTGGAAAAACCATAGCTTTGACTATATGGATTTTTGTCAGCAAAGTAATGTCTCTGATTTTGAATATGCTATCTAGGTTTGTCATGGCTTTTCTTCAAAGGAGCAAGTGTCTTTTAATTTTATGGTTGCAGTCACCATCCACAGTGATTTTGGAGCTCAAGAAAATAGTTTGTCACTATTTCCATTTTTTCCCTATCTATTTGCCACAAGGTGACGGCACTGGATGCCATAATCTTAGTTTTTTGAATGTTGAGTTTTAAGCCAGCTTTTTCACTTTCCTCTTTCACCTTCAACAAGAGGCCCTTTAGTTCCTCTTTACCTTCTTCCATTAGAGTGGTATCATTTGCATATCGGAGGTTGTTGATATTTTTCCCAGAAGTCTTGTTTCCAGCTTGTGATTCATCCAGCCTAGCATTTCACATCATGTATGCTGCATATAAGTTAAATAAACAGGGTGACAATATACAGCCTTGACATACTCATTTCCCAATTTTGAACCAATCCGTTGTTCCATGACCAGTTCTAAGTGTTGCATCTTAACCTGAATACAGGTTTCTCAGGAGGCAGGTAAGGTAGTCTGGTATTTCCATCTCTTTAATAATTTTCCACAGTTTCTTGTGATCCACATAGTTAGGTGGATCAAGTGTGTAGTCAGTAAAGCAGAAGTAGATGTAGTGTAGTCAATGAAGCAGAAGTAGATGTTTTTATGAAATTCTTTTGCTTTTTTTATGATCCAGCGGATGTTGGCAATTTGATCTCTGGTTCCTCTGTGTTTTCTAAATCCAGCTTGTACATCTGGGTGTTCTCCGTTAATGTATTGTTGAAGCCTAACTTGAAGGATTTTGAGCATTACTTTGCTAGCATGTCAAATGAGTACCATTGTGCAATAGTTTGAACATTCTTTAGCATTGCCTTTCTTTGGGACTGGAATGAAACTGACCTTTTTCAGTCCTGTGGCGACTGCTGAGTTTTCCAAATTTGCTGGTATATTGAGTGTAGCACTTTCACAGCATCATCTTTTAGGATTTGACATAGCCCAGCTGAAAATCCATCACCTCCACTAGCTTTGTTCATAGTAATGCTTCCTAAGGCCCACTTGACTTTGCACTCCAGGATGTCTGGCTCTAGGTGAGTGATCATACCATCATGGTTATCTGGATCATTAAGATCTTTTTGTACAGTTCTTCTGTGTATTCTTGCCACCTTTTAAAAATATCTTCTGTTTCTGTTAGGTCCATACCATTTCTGTCCTTTCTTGTGTCCATCTTTGCATGGAATGTTCCCTAGGTATCTCTAATATTCTTGAAGACATCTCTAGTCTTTCCCATTCTATTGTTTTCCTCTACTTCTTTGTATTGATCACTGAGGAAAGCTTTCTTACCTCTCCTTGCTATTCTTTGGAACTCTGCATTCAGATGGGTATATCTTTCCTTTTTTTCTCTTTTGCTTCTTTTCTTTGCTCAGCTATTTGTAAGACCTCCTCAGAAAACTATTTTGCTTTTTTTGCATTTCTTTTTCTTGGGCATGGTTTTGATCACTGCCTCCTGTACAGTGTTACGAACCTCCATCCATAGTTCTTCAGGCACTCTATCAGATCTAATCCCTTGAATCTATTTGTCACTTCCATTGTATAATTGTAAGGGATTTGATTTAGGTCTTATCTGAATGGCCAAGGTTCTTCAATTTAAGTCTGAATTTTGCAATAAGGAGTTCATGATCTGAGCCACAGTCAGCTCCAGGTCTTGTTTTTGCTGACTGTATTAACCTTCTCCATCCTTGGCTGCAAAGAATATAATCAGTCTGATTTCAGTATTGACCATCTGGTGATGTCCAAGTATAGGGTCATCTCTTGTGTTTTTGGAAGAGGGTGTTTGCCATGACCAACGCATTCTCTTGGCAAAACTCTATTAGCCTTTCCCCTGCTTCATTTTGTTCACTAAGGTCAAACTTGCCTCTTATTCCAGGTATCTCTTGACTTCCTACTTTTGCATTCCAGTTCCCTCTGATGAAAAGGACATCTTTTTTTGGTGGTCGTTCTAGAAGTTTGTTTAGGTCTACATAGAACCATTCGGCTTCAGCTTCTTCAGCATTAGTGGTTGGGTCATAGACTTGGATTACTGTGATATTGTATGGCTTGCCTTGGAAATGAAACAATGCATATTTTGGTCTATTTAATTAAATGTACACATTTGTAGAGGATATTTTTCTTTGATTATTTTTAATTAGATTATTTGGAAACTTTCAGAATTTGCACTGGGATGAGTCTGAGATCATTTTAAATACTCTGAGCTGGGAAGCGTGTGTTTAGAAATACACATGTTTATAAATAAATATATATAGTGTTTATTTGTGGTACATATGGAACTATGGCTACTATGCTCACATCTGCATCCTCAGTACTCATATGGTGCTTGGCTCACGGGTGTTGGGGCAGTTGATGAATGGGGATCTTTTACTCCTTTGCACATGTCCTCTGCCTGAAATGTCTGCTCCTTCTCCCATGCTTTGTGTACTTGTTAAACTTCTCTACCAGCCTCAACTTAACTGTTCTTTGCTCTGCGAGGCCTCCTTTGATCTATCCTCATTCACATGGTAGGGTTCAGAGTGCCTGCTTGAATTTTCTTAATAGCCATTGATGACCATGTACTCGTGGATTTTTTTTTCCTTCTTGATTAAAAATATAATATTGTGGTCCACTAGTGGATAGTGATTATAACCCATCAATTTGGTGATCATGCGTGTGTGTGCACTAAGTGCTAAATCGCTTTAGTCATGTCCAACTCTTTTCAACCAGCATGTAAAATATGAAAGAGAGTATAGTAGAATAGAATTAGAAAAGGGTGCCTTTCATAGAGAGATTCTGCCAGATGTAATGAAATACGGTGTGGGTTCTGAAAACACACTCTCAGGACTCCAAACCCCAGCTTTACACTTACTAACAAGGTAACTGATCATCTTTGACCAAGTAATTTAACATTTCTGTGCCTCATTGTTCTCATCTAAAAAAAACCCGGATGGTTATTGGGCCAGGCTCATGGAAAGGTTATGAAGATTAATTGAGTTAATATTTATAAAAAGATCAGAACATTTTGAGTATTAGTGCTTTTTTAAATTTTGTTTCATATAACGTACATATATATGTGAAATATACATGTACATTTACTGAACTTCAATGTAAAATATCTTTCTTGCCATGAATTGCCATATGGAAAGGACTCTGCTCTAGACTCAGAGTTCTTTGAAAGCAGTTTTTCATTCTCCTTTAAGACTTGACTTACATAGGATAATGTTTTATTTCTTGCTAACTTCCTTTCTAGAGAGGATTGAAGAAACTTAGTGTTTTATTTTACATAGCTGTCAGATATATATAGTAAATGAAAGGCTAGTATGGGAGAAGTATGTAAATATGCTCCCTACTAGAGTTAATATAGTTCCTCTGAAAAAGAGATTAAATTTAATTCTGAATTTCTGGGCAGACTGGGCAAAAGGGAGATATGATGGACTGGAGAGTTCTCATTATCTGATGAAAAGAAGCATATCAATTCTTCAAAAGAGATAAACTTTCTCCTGATAAAATTCCAAAAGAAAGTTATCACATGACCTTATATAAGACAAATGGAGCAATGTAATAAACTTTTGCACACCTAATGAAATGGGTGTATAGATACACCCATTTAACTTGTTACACCCATGTGACTTGTCATAAATATTACATCTCCTAGCTAGGTTTTATTTCCTGCCTAATAGTAATCCATAAGACAGATTAAATTAGTACTGTGTGCTGCTCTGTGTTTTAAGAGAACTTCACAATGAGCCTATGAAGAGTTGTTACTGAGTTGTTACAGTTGTTACAGAGACCAAGGTTATGTAGTTTGACCGAGGCAGTCTAATGCTATAAAGAAGCACAAATCATAAGAAGGAAAAAATAATTCATAGAGAGGAAAGAGTGAGTAAGCTAGAAAGAAAATGAATCAGGCATATGTCAGAGATCAGATTTCTAGACTCCTCCTGAATAGCCAGTGCTATTATGGATCTAGAACCTCTCTTTAGGGTCATCTCATAAGGACCCAGTTATTCTATAACCCAGACTCATATGTCCATAAAATCTCCTTAAGCTTCTCTGAAACAATCCCTTATCCTGAAGCCCAATAACCAGAGAAATACATTAGTGAATAAGGGAATTGTCTTGAGAGTTTAATTTAGGTTTGTTTTTTTTTTTTCCACTTCAAGATCAAGATAGATGGCTAAACAAACATCCTTCCTGTGTTTGAAATGATGGCACAAAAGTCCAAAAGATAGAAAATTCTTAACATGATGAGAAAGAAACAAAAAAAAAAACTGAGAATTTCTCAGATTTTCAGAAATCTATTTTCAGAAAGCAGTTTCAAAATTACCAGAGATGATAATGATAAAAGAAGTTGGTTCATCAAGATGTTGTTCAGTCGCCCAGTCATGTCCAACTCTTTGCAACTCCATGGAAAGCTGCATGGCAGGCCTCTCTATAGATTCATCAAGAAGATATAATCATAAATGTGCTTGTGTTCCTATGACAGAACTTCAAAATACATAAAACAAAGGCTGATGGAAAGAAAGGGAAAAACAGAGAAGTTCACAATTATAGTTGAAGATTTTAACACCACTCTTTCAATGATTGATTAAAAATCAGTAGAATATTGAGGAGCTGAAAAATACCATTGATGAACTTAATTAACATTTACATACATTCCACCAAGCAGTAGCAGAAAACACATTATTTTCAAGTACACGTGGAACGTTTTTCAGAAGTGATGATATTCTGAGCCATAAAACAAATTTCAACATACTTAAAAAGGGTTTAAACCCTAAAAATTTTCTCTTACAACAATGGAATTAGAAATAACAGCAGGAATATCTCTGAAAGATCCCCACAAATTTAGAAACTAGACAGTGTATTTCTGAATAAACCATGGATCAAAGACGAAATCAAAGCATTTAAAAATCCTTTGAACTGAATTTTTTTAAATGACATATCAAAATTTTCAGCTAAAGCAGAGCTTAAGGGAGGTTTATAGCATTAAAATTTTATATTAGAAAAATAGAAATATCTAAAGTTATTTCCCTAAGTTTTCATTAAAAAAAATCTAGAAAAAACTGAAATTATAGAAAAAAGAGTAGTAAAATGGGGGCAGAAAACAGAAAACAGAGAAAATTGATGAAACTAAAAACTGCTTCTTTGAAAAGATCAATAAAGTTGATCAATCTTTAGTCATAAGGATTAGAGAAAAAAAGACAATTTACCAATTTCAGAAATGAAAGAGAGGAAACATCACTACAGATTACATGAATATTAAAATGATAATTAGGAAATAAACTATATACTGATAAACTCAACAACTTATAGAAATGGTTAACTTTCTTACTGCTGCTGCTGCTAAGTCGCTTCAGTCATGTCCGACTCTGTGCAACCCCATAGACGGAAACCCACTAGGCTCCTCTGTCCCTGGGATTCTCCAGGCAAGAATACTGGAGTGGGTTGCCATTTCCTTCTCCAATGCATGAAAGTGAAAAGTGAAAAGTGAAAGTGAAGTCGCTCAGACGTCTCCACTCTTCATGACCCCCTGGACTGCAGCCTACCAGGCTCCCCCGTCCATGGAATTTTCCAGGTAAGAGTACTGGAGTGGGTTGCCATTGCCTTCTCCACTAACTTTCTTGAGACACTGCCAAAGTTCACTTACACAGTCATAGATATGATAATGGATTCACTAAACATACTGAATTAATAGTTTAAAAACTTTACACAAAGAAAATTCCAGGCCCATTTGGCTTCACTGTGAATTCTAACTAACATTTAAGAAAAAAAAAAAAAACCACAACATCATCAATTTGGCCCAAACTCTTCAAGAAAATAGAAGAGAAAATGCTTCTCAACTCATTCTATATCAGAAAAACCCTGATACCAGTATCATTAAAAGCCATTACATTAAAAAAAATAGAGTAATAATATTCCTCATGAATGTTGATGCAAAAAATCTTCAAAAAAAGTAACAGTTGGTCTGAGCTCCTGCCAGAGAGGCTGGTGTACCATGCAAAATCCTTTCCATTTGGCATCAGTGCAAGGAATAGCCAACTCATGCTCTCCTGAACCATTTACCTCAGGAGGAAGCCTACAAACAGAGGAAAACCAAACATACTACCTGTGTTAAGAAATCTAGAACTTTATTATTTTGAATAGACAAATAACCTCTGATTATTTGAAAAAAATATTGCAAAAGAGTAAAAGATTAACAAAGAGAACATTCAACATGAGCTGAAACAAAGAGAACATTCAACATGAGCTGAAACAAAGTTCCTCTAGAGAAAAAGAACAACTTTTGGAGATTTCCCGTTTCTTTCCTTTCAGCCATTGTAGATAATCTTACATCCTTCCAATGTAACTTGGTGCTATGAAATCAGAGAAAAAGAATTCTTTAAAAGTTGCTGAAATATTTTTTTAAAACTCAAAGAAAGGATGGAAGAGAAAGATAAGGTTAGCTCTTAACATGCGAATAAAAACACAAAAGATATAGAAATATTTCAAAAGGCTTGAGCTACAGAACATAGTCTGGGTGGAGGATGTTTATCTGAGAGAAATAGAGAAGAGAAAATGGAGAGAATGGAAAATAATAACTACATAGAGATGTAGACATAGAAATCTTAGATTGGAAAAAAAAAAAAAAAAACACTAAAGATCTTTGGACTGTGACTACCAAAAAAAAAAAACCAGAAATTAAATAACAACAACAAAAAAAGAAAAAACCCGCTTGGATATATCTTTATGAAATTTCAGACTACTAAGTATAAAGAGAGGATACTAGAAGCTTTCAGGGTCTGGAGGAATGGTTGTCATCAAGAAATAAAGATCAGACAACCATCACAATTGTCAGTAATAACACTCAGTTCTAGAAAAAAAAAGAATAGATGTCTTATGCAGAATAATTATTTTAACTTAGGATTCTGTACCCAGGTAAACTATTAATCAAAACTGAGGGCCAAACAAAAGTCATTTCAGGTAGTATGAGAATTGGTAAGCATCTCTTCCTACGCAGTCTTTTTGGATACTTCATCCCTGCTCCAGATGATCACTGCAGAGTCTAGGGCAGAGGTCCCCAACCCCAGGCCATGGACCAGTCCTGGTCTGTGGCCCCTTAGGAACAGGGCTGCAACAGCAGGAGGTGAGCAGCAGTGGATTGAGCGAGGCTTCATTTGTATTTGCAGCTGCTCCCCATTGCTCCAGTCACTACCTGAGCTCCGCTTCCTGTCGGATTAGTGGTGACGTTATAGGAACAAGAACCCTGTTGTGAACTGTACATGCAGGGGGTCTAGGTTGCATGCTCCTTATGAGAATCTAATGCCTGATGATCTGAAGGGGAGCTGGGGTGGTGATAGTGCTGGAGAGCAGCAGCAAATACAGATTTTATCATTGGCAGAGAGGTTTGACTGCACAGAGACCATAATAAATCAATTGCTTGCAGACTCATATCAAAACCATAAAAGTGAGTGACAAGTGATGGTGAGTTGTATAATTATTTCATATTTTATATCACAATAATACAGAAATAAAGTACACCACAAATATAATGTACTTGAATCATCCCCAAACCATAACCCTCTCATCTGTGGAAAATTACTTGGATGAAACCAGTCTGTGGTGCCAAAAAGCTTAGGGACTGCTAGGGGAATGAAGGAGATTTCCTGGTGGCTCAGTGGTAAGGAATCCACCTGATAAATGCAAGAGACATGGATTTTATACCTGCGTAGGGAAAATTTCCTGGAGAAGGAAATGGGAACCCACTCCTGTATTCTTGCCTGGAAAATTCCATTGACAGAGGAGCCTGGAGGGCTGCAGTCCATGGTGTCACGAGAGAGTTGGACACGACTAGTGAGTAAACAACAGCAACAGCAGCAAGGGGGAAGAAAGGAGAATTCAAGAGAGAGTTACGGGGTCTAAGAAAAAAAAGTCCCTAACTCAGAAGTTCAGAGTAAAGGTCTACAAAGTTGCTTTAAACTGATATGATTAAGCACCTGAAAGTTCTTAGTTATAATGGCTTAATATATAACATATCACACATATTAAGGTTAGGAAAATGGGAAATTGAATTTAAGCGTATTATTTAAATATTCTATTAAATGCAGAAAGGTAGTATAATGTATCAGATCAGATCAGTCGCTCAGTCGTGTCCGACTCTTTGCCACCCCATGAACTGCAGCACGCCAGGCCTCCCTATCCATCACCAGCTTCCGGAGGTCACCCAGACTCACATTCATCGAGTCAGTGATGCCATCCAGCCATCTCATCCTCTGTCGTCCCCTTCTCCTCCTACCCCCAATCCCTCCCAGCATCAGAGTCTTCTCCAATGAGTCAACTCTTCTCATGAGGTGGCCAAAATACTGGAGTTTCAGCTTTAGCATCATTCCTTCCAAAGAAATCCCAGGTCTGATCTCCTTCAAAATGGACTGGTTGGATCTCCTTGCAGTCCAAGGGACTCTCAAGAGTCTTCTCCAACACCACAGTTCAAAAGCATCAATTCTTCGGTGCTCAGCCTTCTTCACAGTCCAGCTCTCACATCCATACATGACCACAGGAAAGACCATAGCCTTGACTAGGCGAACCTTTGTTGGCAAAGTAATGTCTCTGCTTTTGAATATGCTATCTAGGTTGGCCATAACTTTCCTTCCAAGGAGTAAGTGTCTTTTAATTTCATGGCTGCAGTCACCATCTGCAGTGATTTTGGAGCCCAGAAAAATAAAGTCTGACACTGTTTCCACTGTTTCTCCATCTATTTCCCATGTAGTGATGGGACCAGATGCCATGATCTTCGTTTTCTGAATGTTGAGCTTTAAGCCAACCTTTTCACTCTCCACTTTCACTTTCATCAAGAGGCTTTTGAGTTCCTCTTCACTTTCTGCCATAAGGGTGGTATCATCTGCATATCTGAGGTTATTGATATTTCTCCCGGCAATCTTGATTCCAGCTTGTGTTTCTTCCAGTCCAGCATTTCTCATGATGTACTCTGCATATAAGTTAAATAAACATGGTGACAATATACAGCCTTGACGTACTCCTTTTCCTATTTGGAACCAGTCTGTTGTTCCATGACCAGTTCTAACTGTTGCTTCCTGACCTGCATACAGATTTCTCAAGAGGCAGATCAGGTGGTCTGGTATTCCCATCTCTCTCAGAATTTTCCACAGTTTATTGTGATCTACACAGTCAAAGGCTTTGGCATAGTCAATAAGGCAGAAAGAGATGTTTTTCTGGAACTCTCTTGCTTTTTCCATGATCCAGTGGATGTTGGCAATTTGATCTCTGGTTCGTCTGCCTTTTCTAAATCCAGCTTGAACATCAGGAAGTTCACGGTTCACATATTGCTGAAGCCTGGCTTGGAGAATTTTGAGCATCACTTTACTAGCGTGTGAGATGAGTGCAATTGTGCGGTAGTTTGAGCACTCTTTGGCATTGCCTTTCTTTGGGATTGGGATGAAAACTGACCTTTTCCAATCTTGTGGCCACTGCTGAGTTTTCCAAATTTGCTGGCATATTGAGTGCAGCACTTTCACAGCATCATCTTTCAGGATTTGGAACAGCTCCACTGGAATTCCGTCACCTCCACTAGCTTTGTTCGTAGTGATGCTTTCTAAGGCCCACTTGACTTCACATTCCAGGATGTCTGGCTCTAGGTCAGTGATCACACCATCATGATTATCTGGGTCGTGAAGCTCTTTTTTGTACAGTTCTTCTGTGTATTCTTGCCACCTCTTCTTAATATCTTCTGTTTCCGTTAGGTCCACACCATTTCTGTCCTTTATCGAGCCCATCTTTGCATGAAATGTTCCTTTGGTATCTCTGATTTTCTTGAATAGATCCTTAGTCTTTCCCATTCTGTTGTTTTCCTCTATTTCTTTGCATTGATCGCTGAAGAAGGCTTTCTTATCTCTTCTTGGTATTCTTTGGAACTCTGCATTCAGATGTTTATATCTTTCCTTTTCTCCTTTGCTTTTCGCTTCTCTTCTTTTTGCAGCTATTTGCAAGGCCTCCCCAGACAGCCATTTTGCTTTTTTGCATTTCTTTATACTATCATCTATATTATATAAAATAATGTATATAAATAAATGTATAAAATAATGTATAAATGTATAGAAATAATATATAAAAAATAAAACCAACAAAATTTGCAAATAGATCAGTTGTTCACAAGAATTGAAATGCCATTTCTATTAAATACTAATTTTCATGTGTGTATGCATACACATGTACATGCTTATTCTGTTCCACTGACTTGTCTTTTCTTGTGTTTAACTATATTTTATATCTGACAGTCTCCTTCTTCATTCCAAATGATTGGGTTTTTCTTGAACATTAACCATTTTATATGCATTTTAGAATTATCTTGCCAAGAGTCAGGAAATATCATTGAGGTTTTTATTAGGACTGCTTTGATTCTACATGTTATTTTAGGAGACTTGGTATCATTAAAATATTGAGTCCCACGTCAGCAAGAACATCCAGTTAGCACTACATGGTGTTAAATAAAAAGAATGACACCAGTCATCTTTTCAAATCCCTAACCTTAATGGAAATGATTCTAATGTATCACAAAACAGGAACTTTATGCTATAGGTTTGTAAGAGACACATATTACCAAGATAAAGAATTCATTTTCTAGTTTCCACTTTTCTTAATCATGAATGAGTTTTGAACTTTACTAAATAATTTTCTAGCATCTACTGAGATTATCACAAAGTTAAGAGATTTTCTAATTTTGAACCGTTCTTAGAACTCTGGGATAAACCCTACCCATTATTCATTATGGTTTTAGTTTGCTATGGAGATCTTTTTGATGGGGGAGTATTATTGGGGGAATTTTGTATCTAAATTATAATATTGAACAATGATTTTCTTTTCTTTTGCTATACAAAAAATTAGCAGTTACCATAATTAGAAAATATATTATCTATTTACTTCCTGGTACTTTGATGACTTCTGCTTTTGTCGATTATAAAGTGGTTGCAAAATTTGTCTTGTCACATAATCAAAGTTTTTTTTGTTTTACGGATCACATTTTTTTTTCTATTTTACTAATTTATGCAGTTGCCTTTAATACTTCCCTCGCTGTCTTTTATTTGACTTCATGACATTGTTATTTTATTAGAAATTTTTTTCTAGCACCCTGAGTTGAAAGCTAGCTTCTTAACTAATGTTACTCTTGTTTAACTAATGTTACTCTTGTTTTCTAACAAATGCACTTAATTATAAATTTCTTTTTGAATACCATGATGGTTTCTTCCACCAGGGTTTAATATTTAATTTTTTCTTTCAGTTCTAAATATATGAAAATTTCTACAGTGATTTCCCCTTTTGGCCATGAATAAATTAGAAATATATACATTTGCACTATATAGTTCTTCCTTGTTTTTTTTTTTTTTTTTGCAAAGGAGAATGCAGGATTGGGGACTGAATATATATTTGTGCTCAGTAAATGTGCCATGTGTGATATCAGTTTATGAAATGTTTAGTGTGGCCAGTACATGATTAATTTTTATAAATATGCCATGTATGTCTGAAAAGTAAATACATATTCTCTATTTGGTAGTAGCTTTTGGATAGAAAACAGTCAGAATCTAATTATTAGATTGAGCCTATTATTTCAATCAAGCTGGACAACTGTTAGTCAAATATTTTCCCCTCTATTTTTATAATTTTCTGAAAAAAAAATGCCTTTTTCAGCTGATTTTACATATTTTGAAGTTATTAGTAGTAGTAGTAGTATTTGTAGCTGCCATATTTCCCAGTAAAATAATCTTTTTATTAATCTCTGATATTTGTATACCTATTCTTTTTTTTGCCCAATTTCTATTTTATTTGATACTAATAATGTATATAAGCTTTATTTTTGTTGGAATTTGTTCTATTATGTAAAAATACAAAAGGAACAAATTGCATGTTGTTCTCTGTCTTAAGGAGGTTGTAATCCCTACCTCATGTCTAACTTGTATAATTTTTTAAAAGTTTGAATTCAAGGCTATTTTATTTTCTCACAAGTACTTCCTTTTGTTCTTCCAATATTCTTCATGATGTACATATTTAATTTGATATACCCTAAGCTCTTAGTTACAAGTAGGAATTCTCTAAATGTTTGAGATAGCTGCACTAAAATGAATGAAACATTCAGGAAAATAAGATATTTATATATAGATGTTGTCTGACCAAAGCTTCAAAATGATCAGTTTATTTTTTGTCTTTATTAATAAATTCAGTTTTTACTAAGCATAAAATGAAAAATATATTCTGGAAGTTTAACCACTGTGAATGTACAGCTTATAAGAAATCCTGGCTTCACTGTTTATATCTGTAATACACAACCCCTTCGCAACAGTAAAGCGCCCACGGTCTGAAAGGTTTCTTCATAGGACTTACAGCATAGAAGTTATCTTTTAAGCATTAAGTTTGAAAGGAGAAAATATATTCTTAATTTATTTTTTGATATGGGGAAAATTGAAATATATTTATTGAAAAAAATTACTCCACAAAAAAATTTTGAAGGCATATAATGAGGTCGCCAGCTGCTCTAAAATAATCAGAACGTAACATTTCTCCTCAGTTAAATTTACTCTAGATTTCTTATTCAAGAAAGAAAGAATTATAGTGCTGGAATGAGCCTAAAAATCATTTTTTTTTTTGTCTGAAAAAAAAAAAAAAAGACAAAAGAAAAAGAATGTAGTTAACAGAGCCCAGTGAATAGTTTGCAAGGAAAAGTTTTTTAAAGCTATTTATTTTTTTTTCTCATGACAAAATATTAACTCAAGAGAAGAAATGTCATAGTAAGAGAAATCAAAATACAGGTTTTGTTATTTATCCTCACGCTATCCTAATGCTATTACATTGCTGAAAAGAGCACGGATAATGTTTTGTTTTCATTTTTAATTCATGTAATTTTCCCTTTGTAATTTAAACATGTTATATTTTTCTTTTAGATACTTGTCATATTTATAGGCCAATGTACACTATTTTCTTGCTATCATTTTAATAGCTATTTATACTTTATAAAGGGATATATGTTTGGAAGGAACAACATTAGAATATATTATGATAAAATCACAGGTATAAGGAATTGATTGGTTTACTTTTCCCAAAGAAACCTCCTCATGCAGTTGTTTAATGTGAAAGGTTTTTCTTGAAAAGGTTAAAAAAGTTCTAATCAACTTTTGTACATTATGTAGAACTTCATTTTCTAAACTCTGCAAAAGAAAGTTTCATATTTAATGGGAAATCATGAATTATTCCATTTATTATCTACTTCCTCCTTTCAAAGACATGATCTGGATAAAAGGCGGGGTGAATAATTTCAAAAAAATACAATACATTTTTAATGGGAAGGTGCAAACTACAGATTCTCATGACTATTAGCAAGTGTAGAGGAAACAGAATTTTACTTGCAAAACTCGTCAAACTCTTGCAAAGATAAAATGCATGACATACTTTAGTTAAAAAAAAAAAAACATAGTGAGCCGAAGTTTTCTTTTTAATGCAACTTGTTGTTTTTACTAAGTTTTGTCTTTATATTCTCCAGCTTTCCATCTTTATTAAAGTTTGATTGTTTCCCTCAATATATGTGGAGAATTGATAGTTGTTTTATTTATAAAGATATGAAGGTGAATAATTCAAAGAAAAGTTTTAAGTGATATTAGCTGTGACAAAATTTCCTAAATAATAGAATTTCACAAAATTTGAAGAGTAATTACAGAATTGTTTAAAAAAAACAAAGTGATTCTTGTATGGAGTTTTATATTAATTTTAAAATTACAAATGTTAATTTAGACACAAAATGGAGTTGAACTAGCGTGCTGTGTTTACACATGTGTATAGTCCATTGTTTGTAGCATGAAGCTTGTTTTTTCTTTTTCTCCTCTTTTTCTTATTGCCATTATAATAGGATGTAGAATCTGACAGGTTTATATTACTTATTCAGATTTTTTTCATTATAACTTAATACAAAAGCTATGATTATTTTTAGGTTTTGTTTTTAAGCCTATATATAATTGGATAAATAACAATATAATCAGTATAAACTGGTTATATAATTATGTTTTCCTGTAGTGGAAAGTTACAGTGTAAACTGAAAAAATAAGATTTGCTATGATTTCCTCTCGGTTAGCCAGGGTGTTTGGATTCAAGTGCGATATTTCTGGGTTGGAAATATTTTCCCTGAAAATTCTTGTTAAACAATGACCTTCATTTATATCTTTCCTTGTTTGATCTTTGGTTTAAAACATTGTTTCATTAGAAAGTCAGAATTTCTTAAAGGGATTTGCAAATAATAAAACCATGTATAAAGATTATATGTGTGATTAGTCTCACATAAGGTGGTTTCCTCTGGTGTTTTTTCACTGAACTGCTAAGGAAACACTTTAAAAATGGTGTTTAGGTTTTAGATATTTTCCAGTAAAGAAAATCTTTCAGTAAAGAAAATGTGTGTGACAGCTACATGTATAAATATTTTAGTGATATTTTATATTGATTGATTGATGAATAGTTTATTCCTTCCTGATTGATGACAATCTCTGTACTTCAAATATTTGATTGAATGGAAATCATTTGAGTAAATCATTCTTACAGAGTATACACATAAAAAATACCTTTATATTATTAAGGAAATCATTTAAAGTCATTTTAAGGATTGCACTCGGTACTGTTTGCTGAATAACCAGTTTTCCTCTGCTAAAGGGTAATACTCACCATCAAAAATACTGTTTAACGTTTATTGATCTCACAAAAGTTACTGCCTTTTGTGCTAAATACCGGCTATGACATAACTGAAACTGAGAAATCACCTTTGTTCCATTCTTCACAAACAGTCCATATATCCTAAAATAAACATCACTCATGTTTAAGTGAATTCTTCCTGTGCTATTGTTGAAAGAATTCTTTGCTGATCACATTTTTTGATATTTTTTGTTTAAAGAATTATATTAGTAATAGTCCCATTGACTATTTTATTACATTAAAAAAAAAAAAAGAATTAAAGGTTCAACTTAGGTTAAGTAGTTTTTTTCCAAATGGAATTTTTCAATGTGCATATACTTTTAAAATGTTGAAAATCCAACTGTGCTAACTTTATTAATAAATGAAAATTTGTATTTTCCAAAAATGCAAGCAAAAATTGTGTATGTAACTGTTTCCTCTAAAGATTCAATTTAGCAAATAAAATTGTTTAGAAAATCACAAAGATTCCATAACATTTCGGGTTAGAATTTTTTTTTTTCAGTTATCAAGTACAGCCAGCTATAAAAAGAATCAAAATCTGAACTGAAACAAAAGTCCTGCTATATTAATAACTTATATTCTGACTTTTACTAACATTTTATGGTGATTAGTTTTTTCAGTTTATACAATTAAAGATGATAACACATTTATTTGACTAGTAATTCTAGTGAAATTTCCAGAAACTATAAACTTATACCTGCATTAGTGATATTTCTTTGGAATGAACCCAAAACGTTAAATATTTTTCAGTCTTTATATAAAATTATAGCAATAAAAATGTATTATAGTACAATTAATTATAGCACAATAGATACACTTTCATAATTATTTTAAAATTTTGCTCTTAAAGTAAATACGACCAATCTATTTTATAAAGAAAATCAAGATTGTTTAATGGCTGTGATGTTACGATTCCCCCAGTCATAGCTGCAATTATATTATGAGTTATTTGGTTTATTTTAAATATATGTTAAAGGTATACATAAGCTGAAGTGATTGTATTATGGTCATCATACGTTCATTTTCCTTAAAGAAGTTCTCCAAAATGTGTAGGGGAAATTAATAATATTTATATCAAAGTATAATTGTAATATTAATTATAACGATAGACTCTTTTGTTCCAAGCATAATAAATTCTACTTTTTGAGACAGTAACATATATATTAATACAGTCAAATTAAGTTGTATAGAAAATAAGCAGTGATTACCAGGTTACTTGTGGTTAGTGGACATACGGAGATAGAAAATGAATATGTTTTAGAGAAATCACCATAATTTTAAAAGTGCTTTTAACATACATCTAATTTGGATTAATAAAAATGCCTTAATAAGTATGTGTATGTTTCTCTCTAGAATATGTTTTTAATTTTTTCCAAGCTTAAGAATGGAATGGTTTGAAAACTGAATGTGTGATATGCCACCTGCCCTATTTACATTTTTAACAGTTGAGTATTTGTTAACTGATCCCATAGACAGCTACATGTTTTGCTGTTACCAGATGGATGAGATGGAATGCCATGCATAACTTTACATTTATCTTCTTTGAGTGTCACCTTATTTGCATATCAATTAAAATAATATCTGTATTAAAATGGATAATGAAAGTTATCAAATTTACATGACGTGACTGCAGTTTGCAAAATATCCAGTAGATGCCCCCAGAGACCAGTCAACTCATTGGAAATCCTTGAAATTTAAAAGAAGTCTTTTTTTATATTGAAACTTTTTCTCTTGCTGTATTTTGAAGTACATAGAAAATAAATTAGAAGTCCTAAAAAATTCTCAACTCCAATAGTTTATTGTGCAAAATTATATATGAGTGATAGTCATGTATTTGTAATCCATATTAATCAACTCTAATAATTGTTAAAATCCTACATGTGCAGTATTAAGAAAAATGCTGTCAGTTTTCATTGTAAAATCATTCTGTATGCTTTTAAAGTAAAATCATTTCAAACTTTCTAACTCCTTTGTCTTTATATAGTTACATGACTAAAGAAATGCAATATCCTTGTTTTAGCATTTTAGAAATAAGTATCCTTTTGGCCACCTCATGCGAAGAGTTGACTCATTGGAGAAGACTCTGATGCTGGGAGGGATTGAGGACAGGAGGAGAAGGGGACGACAGAGGATGAGATGGCTGGATGGCATCACTGACTCGATGGATGCGAGTCTGAGTGACCTCCGGGAGCTGGTGATGGACAGGGAGGCCTGGCGTGCTGCGGTTCATGGGGTCGCAAAGAGTCGGACACAACTGAGCGACTGATCTGATCTGATCCTTTTCACACACAAAAAAACTATAAAACATGCCTATAAAACATATGATTCTTATCAGTGTGTGTGTGTGAGTCAAGAAACGGATTTGTTCCTCCATCTAATTATACATAATATCTACCTTCACTGAAAAGTATGGGTAAGAATGGTGACTCACTTTATTCCACAGAAATTATATTAACTGAAGCTATTTAAGTATTAATTTGAGTCAATGTAATTATCCCGTAGGTGATTCTAATAACATTTATCCCTACAATACGAATTTAAAACTGTTATTACTGACACACAGATAACCCAATAGTGACTTATAAATATTAACTTAGTGGAATAAAAGTATTATAGTGCCTTTTGATTAGATATAACATATCTTTTGAGTTTATCTTTGTCATATTAAGTAAAAATTTTACGATCTTGTTTTAGAGTATTGAGCTTATTGAACCGCTTTTGAAATATTTTACTGAATGTGAAGCATCACCTTGTTTCAGTATTTCAGTTTGACTTATGAAAATGTTAAATTACATTCATCATAGACTAGTTGATAATGCATTTTGATTTTGAAAATCTATCTAATAGCTAGTATAAATACTCATAAGTACAAGGAGAAGAAGATAAATTGGCATTCTGCTCATTTGTGTTTTTCATATTCATACAGTTTCATCCTTTTATATGTTTGTCTTATGTGTTTGTCAGTGTTACCCCGTTAGACTTTACCTCTGTGTGGGGATCACGTTTATTCAGTTCGCTTTGCCGGGATGCTACTGATGGTCTGCTGCCTTGTTTGAAGGAAAGGGACTCTGTCTCTGAAGAGTCACAAAGTGACAGCAGTGTTTTTCCCCAATCCAGCACAAACATTCATTAACACGGATAAAGAAAATGGCTTTCTTTTTTTCTTTCTTTTAACTGAAGTATATTTGATTTACAATGTTATGTCAGTTTCAGGTATACAGCAAAGTAATTCACACACACATATATGCATATATATGCATGTGTGTGTGTATATATATATATATATGTTTGTTTTGTTTCATTGTCTTTTCCCATATCAGTTATTACATATTATTGAGTATAGTTCCTTGTGTTATAGAGTAGGTCCTTGTTTATTCTATATATAGTAGTGTCTATATGTTACTCCCAAAAGACAATGGCTTTCTAACTGGAGTCACATCATAATTGTATAATGATGTCAAATTTCTAAACAATCAATACAGATATCAAAAAAAATGTGTGAAGGAGGAAGAGAAAAAGAAAATTAACATCATTTGATATAATCAGAGGCAATGTGGTAAAGTGAAAAAAATTCAGAATTTGCGATCAGAGAAACCTGATTATGAAAGCCACCCCAGCCACTTATTATCATGTATGACTTTGGGCAAGCCAAAACCTCACCGAAGAGGGTTTCTTTATCTATAAAAATGGAAGTCGTATTTTTAGAGTCATCGTGTGATTTAGAAATGATGTCTGACACGTAGTACATGCTCTGTGAATAGTAGCTATTCAAAATGGTTTAAGGCAGAATTTTAAAATGATATAATATCTCTGTGGCTATTTAATAGAAAGCTCTCCGTTTCCCAGCATCCTCACACATTCAGCTGCTACAGAGTTTTGTCAGATTGTTCAGGTTTACTTTCTTCCAGTATATAGATTTTTTTTATTGAAGTATAATTGCTTTATAATGTTGTGCTAGTTTCTGCTGAACAATGAAGCAAATCAGCAATATGTTTACATATATCCCCTCCCTCTTGGGCCTTCCTCCCACCCCCTCCCATAAAGGGAAATTTTGTTGTAAATTCAAAATATTTAGAATCTCCATTGAATAATGCATTTAAATAGTGATAAAAACCCATATGAAATGCATGACCACTTAATTCCATTCTTAAAATCACTTTTCTCCAGCTGCATCCCTTAGCCCAGTTACGCTTTAAGTACCTGCAATGGCAAAGATCTTCCTTAGGATATAGACTTTAGATGCTCAGCATATCTGTGAATGTCACAACTTCTGTTTCTATGAATGGCCTGTTTTCCGTCAAGAGGACTCTCCTCAAATTCCATAATATTGAAACTTTACAGAAATTTTACAAGAATTCTCAGTTTCCATCTATCAGGGTGACTTCAGGTCAATGAGATTTTTCTTATTCTGATTCTTAAAAAGGGCATATTCTAATTTAGATAAGTATTTGTTTTAATATATAAATAAAAACAAAGACTCATAACTTCATATCCAAATGAAAGAAGTAAAATAGTGAATTTGAATTCTCTTTATGTTTCTATTTGCATTTTTTAATTCCTTTTTGTAAATCAAGTAAACTTTGCCTGTTAGGAAATATAAAACCTGACAAATTCACATATAATAATAGAAATTGACATACATTTTTATTTTAAGATAGCAAATTTATTTTAAAAAACAAAAATTATTCTGTTTAAAAGAAATGATATGCATTAACTGTGAAGATTTAAATAGGAACCTATTTAGTAAAGCATTAATTGGTCTTTCTGGTTCTAAAATATTAGTAATGAGGCTTTAACAATGTCATACATGTATGTATGTGTGCACAAATGTGTGTGTAAAATAGACTTGAGGTCGGAATAGTCATGTATGCTTTCTAAATACATTCTATTTGAAATATTTTTTGCAAAGAATGGTCTTTTTAAAAAATGTACTCAGATCAGACCAGATCAGATCAGTCGCTCAGTCGTGTCCGACTCTTTGCAACCCCATGAACTACAGCACGCCAGGCCTCCCTATCCATCACCAGCTCTCGGAGGTCACTCAGACTCACATTCATCGAGTCAGTGATGCCATCCAGCCATCTCATCCTCTGTCGTCCCCTTCTCCTCCTGCCCTCAATCCCTCCCAGCATCAGAGTCTTCTCCAATGAGTCAACTCTTCGCATGAGGTGGCCAAAATACTGGAGTTTCAGCTTTAGCATCATTCCTTCCAAAGAAATCCCACAAAAAATGTACTAGAAATTTTAAAAATTGATACCAGTTATATATCATGGATGTTTGGAGTTGTCTTGAGTACCAAAACAATCCCTTCTGAATCAGTTCATGTTCTTTGGTCACAGGTGCAGAGACAGAATCTGACTTAAGTAGAGTGGAAATGATTTTATTAGAAGGATATTTGGTAACTAGCTGAATTTAAGGGAAAACCTGGCTCAGAAGAACAGGAAAAGACGTGGGACACTTGGAAGGATCTAGGTATCCAGAACCACTTTCAACTCTTGTCAGGATGTTGCTGCCAGGTGGACTGAACTCCGAAAACCTTCTACCTCTTTGTGTTTCTTGCTTCAAGATTCAGAATGCTGGGAGAGAAGCCAGTGGCTTAATGTGGGAGGGAGCCTTTGAAATCAGGTCCCACCAAGATGACACACGATGTGCCATTTCCAAAAATACTTCAGAGTACTGTGGATGTGGCGCTAGATGCTGAGCGGACCAAATCCAACCCGGGCACCCTCAAGGAGTGACGTTCTGCGTTTCTGTCCCAGCTGGGATGAGCACTGAGATGGCCTCCTGACAGTTTATTTCTACTGTTTATATCAGGGGTCCCCAACCCCTGGGCCAGGAACTGCTCCCAGTCCATGGCCAGGAAGTGGGCAGCAGGTGAATGAGCAAGCTAGGCTCCATCTGTGTTTGTAGCCATTCCCCATCCCTTGTATCCCCCTGGTCTATAGAAAAATTCTCTTCCACAAAACTAATCCCTGGTGCCAAAAGGGTTGGGACCACTGTTTTAAATTGATGATCTAATTTTTATTTATTTATAATTTATATACACACACACACACATATATATATTCTTTTTCAGATCCTTTTTCATTATGTTGTCACAAGAGGTTGAATATAGTTCCCTGTGCTACACAACAGGTCCCTGTTACAGATCTATTTTATATACAGCAGTGTGTATCTATTAATACCAAACTCCTAATTTATCCCCCCCTCACCTTCTATTTTTGATAACCATAAACTTATTCTCTATGTATCAGTGCTTGTTTGAAGCAAGGCTGGATTTCCAGCCCCCTGACCTCTCAAACTTCCTTACCATCCCCCAAACTATCTTTTGGGTACCTCTTGGATGTCCTTTTAAGGTTCCCCAAACTCAAGTTATCTGAACCCATGCTTGTTACCCTTCCCCAAACCTAGTCATCCTTGTGTTCCCCTCTTTAGCAAATTGGGCTTCCCAGGTGGCGCGAGGGCTAATGAACCGGAGACGTAAGAGCAGGACACATAAGAGGCATGGACTCAATCCCTGGGTTGCGAAGACCTGGAAGACGGCATGGCAACCCACTCCAGTATTCTTGCCCGAAGAATCCCCATGGACAGAGAAGCTTGGTGGGCTGCAGTCCATGGGGTCACAAAGTGTTGGACAATACTGAAGCAACTCAGCACACACCCATGCACTTTAGTAAATTACCGACTGCCCACCCTCAAAATCTTGTTGCCATCCTAGCTCTTCTCTTTCCATCAGCCCTAACATCCACTCAGTCACCAAGTAGTCAGTATTTTTATATCCTGAATATGTATCACATCCACCTACTTCTGTGTGTCCCTCTGCCTTAACTTCAGTCCCATGGCCTCTCCTGTCCATGGACACCGGTGTCTCCTGTCTCTTCTCCCTGCTCCTGGTTCTACCCCACTCCCAGCCATTCTCTTGGACCTAGTGTGAATTTCAGAGTCACAAGCTCAAGGATGCTAAATTGAATGTCTTTATTTCTTTTATGTAACTTAATTTTAATTCCTGGTCCTAAGCCTTGATTCTCCCTAATGTAAAAATCCAACCTCGTCCCTCTTAGGTAAAGTCAGTCCAATTCAGTGATTTCTCAGGTTATTCAGATTCTTACACTCCTTCCCGCCACCCTGTGTTCCTATATAGAAACAACACAACACTGGTACCAAGACCACAGCACTGATGCCAGCTAGGAAGAAAGAGGGTTACTAGGTTTAGCAAATAAAAATACAACATACACTTCAAATTTCAAAAAACTGAAATTTTTTTTGGTATAAGTATTCCCGTGCAATATTTGGGATACACTAATATAAAAAATCATTTGTGGTTTATCTGACATTCAAATTTTACTGGGTATCCTGCCCGGTTTTATCTGGCAAGCTCAGGAGAGGGGGTTTGTCAGAATTTACTCCCAGATCTTGATCTAAGACCTTGTGATAGACTCTAAACTTGCCTGGTATCCATTTCTCCTCTCTTTACTAACACAATTCCAGTCTCATTTGAGGCAACAGTTTGCCTCCAAACAGGCAGGATATTTGTTTTTCTAGTCTTTGCAGCCAGGGGTGGCCACATGACACAATTCTCACCAATGGAACAAAGTGGAATTCCAATAGTAGTTGCAGGAATAAAAGTATTCCCAATAATAGAGAAAGACAGCTGATGTCACCCACCTATCCCATTTTTTCTTGGCTGGAAGGTGGACTTGATGTCTGGACCGGAGCACCCTCCAGTGATCAGGGACAGGCAGGAAATAATCCCTGAAGCACAGGCCTTGAACTTGCCAGGCCACGGAACCAAGGCTAACAGCTGCCTACCTTTGGCATCTTGTGCTGTGAGCAGTGTAAACTTCTAGTTTTGAAGGCACCATGAGCCAGGTTTTCTCTTCCTTGGAACTGAGTGGGTTCCTAACCTCTGGGGTGCTGTCCACGGCTGTCACTGATGCACTTGACTCATCCTTTTCTGTCAGCTCTTGAAATATGCTGACCTGCCTCTTTCAGTAGCACCCCGGTGCTTCTTACTCACAGAGTTACAGCTGTGTCCCCACTCAGTCCCCAGTGGGCAGCACATCCGACAGCCTTTTAGCACACATGCCCTTGCTAGGGCCAGTGACAGAGGGCAGACATCCCAGCCCTCTCTTCCCATTAACTTTGATGTCACACGCAGAGGTCACCATACAATTCACGGTCTTTGGCCCATACTGTCCAGGGGCCATGGGACATCACGTGGGCTGGTTCTGGTTTTCTTCTGCTCAAAAGCTCTCTGCAGTGACTTTTGCTGCCTTTCCATGCCCTGTGTTGGGGTGTTGGGGAGGAGAGGGAGAGACACAACCTCATTCATCTTACATCTCACGCTTTCCTTCTCCACACTCTCGGCCAGAGGGCAGAAGCTAAAATCTGTGCTTGCTTCTCTCTTCTCCATTTCAATATTTTTGGTCATCGTTTTGACAAGATGGTGGCCTTTGACTTGTGGACCTGGAAATGTGGTTTCCTTACTCTCTTTATGGACTAGTCCTGTAACAATAGGTGCCTTGCATTGGCCACTAGGTTGAGGAGGATTGCAATTCAGTTGAGAATCCACTTCCAAGTAATTTTTCTAATATATTGGGTTGGCTGAAATCTTTGAGTTTTTCCATGCAGCTTATAGAAAAACCCAAAATAAATTTTTGGCCAACCCAATACAGAAAACTGGGTGCCAAAGAATTGATACTTTTGAAGTGTGGTGTTGGAGAAGACTCCTGAGAGTCCCTTGGACTGCAAGGAGATCCAACCAGTCCACCCTACAGGAGATCAGTCCTGGGTGTTCATTGGAGGGACTGATGCTAAAGCTGAAACTCCAATACTTTGGCCACCTGATGCGAAGAGCTGACTCATTTGAAAAGACCTTAATGCTGGGTAAGATTGAGGGCAGGAGGAGAAGGGGACGACAGAGGATAAGATGGTTGGATGGCATCACCGACTCAGTGGACGTGGGTTTAGGTGGACTCCAGGAGTTGGTGATGGACAGGGAGGCCTGGTGTGCTGCAGTGCATGGGGTCACAAGAGTCACACAACTGAGCGACTGAACTGAACTGAATACAATCTCACTGAGTCATTTCCCAGACTTAAACACTTTTATGACTCTATCCCACTCCTAGCTTAGAGTCCAAACTACTTACTGTGCTCTGAGGTCTCCACAATATGGGTTCTACCCTCCCCCTTTTTTAATTTCCCTCTTCCCACTCCCTTTCTTATCACTGTATGTATTTAGTTCTAGAGCAAAGCTGATCCGCTGAGTAAAAAATTCTGGGTGTACGGCACCTGGGCATTTTTGTTTTGTTTGCTTTTTAAGCCTACTCACTCTGTAGGGTGAGTCTGTTGCTGGACTTCATCATGTTTCTCAGAGAATCTTCACATACATATTTTTGCTTGGTTCTTAGAAGAATCCTGTGATATACGTATGCTGCTGCTGCTGCTGCTAAGTCGCTTCAGTTGTGTCCAACTCTCTGCGACCCCATAGACAGCAGCCCACCAGGCTCCCCTGTCCCTGGGATTCTCCAGGCAAGAACACTGGAGTGGGTTGCCATTTCCTTCTCCAATGCATGAAAGTGAAAAGTGAAAGGGAAGTCGCTCAGTCGTGTTCGACTCTTCGAGACCCCATGGACTTGCAGCCCACCAGGCTCCTCCGTCCATGGGACTTTCCAGGCAAGAGTACTGGAGTGGGGTGCCATTGCCTTCTCCAGTGATATAGGTATAGCAAAGACTAATATACATATTTCACAGATAAGAAGAAGTGAAGTCCAGAAAAGTTAGGAAGAAATGGCCTAAACCTCAGGGGTTTTAATTCTAGACTGTCACCACTCCACACTGAAATGCTTATTGATAGTAATATCACATCTTGTCAGTTCTAAATATTTAATTGTCCCCTATTTAAAAATGTAAAATAATTAGTATAAAGCGATGTCATTTGGCCTCTGATTACTTGCTTAGTAGAATATTAGCCACCACACAGCTATTATTCCATAACCCTGTTTATTTCCTATATAGCAATGTTCATGCTCTGAAATTATTTATGATTTGTTTACTTATTTGTTCTTCCACTAGAATATACACCTCACAAGGATATTGACTCTATTTAATCTAGAACAGTGCCTGGCACTTAATAGGAAACTCAATAGCTATTGATTGAACAAATAAATACACTATTCAGTTGTTTGAATAGTGTATTTGATCTGCAAGGAGATGAGACCAGTCAATCCTAAAGGAAATCAACCCTGAATATTCATTGGAAGGGCTGATGATGAAGCTGAAACTCCAATACTTTGGCCACCTAATGTAAAGAGCTGACTCATTAGAAAAGACCCTGATCCTGGGAAAGTTTAAAGGCAGAAGGAAAAGAGGACAACAGAGGACAAGATGATTGGATGGGATCACCAATTCAATGGACACGAGACAGTGATGGACAGGGAAGCCTGGAGTGCTGCAGTCCATGGGATTGCAAAGTGTCAGACATGACTGAGTGACTGAAAAATAACAACAACAACTTTCAATTGTCATTTTATTTCTTTGCATATGATTTATTATTGTTAGAAGTGAAATAGTAATCTAACAAGTGATTAACTTAATCCTAACTGAAAATAATTTTCAAAATATATTTAGCAAGAGATATCCATAAACTCTTTCTGCATAAGTGAATGAATGAACCTTCATGACATACAGGGAAGCCATTTAATAGAGCTTTGTTTTGATATTCAATGACACATTTAAATTTTGTTTGCCTTACTGGCTTTTTGTATTGTTTTGGTGGGAGGCTAACTTATTAAGTATTTTTGGATATTGTCAATTGCTATAGTCTGAATGTTGTGTTCCTAAAATTCATATATTGAAATCCCATTCCCTAGAAGTGTAGCTAGATGGGGTTTTTAGAAGGTGATTATGTCATGAGGGTGGGGCACTCATGAATAGAATTAGTGCTCTTATAAAAGAGGCTCCAGAGAGTTCTCTAGCTTCTTACATTATGTGAGGACACAACTAGAAAGTTCAGGCTATGAACCAGGAGGGGCAACCTTCCTGGAGCCTTGGTCTTAGACTTGTGGCCTCCAGAACTGTGAGCAATAAATTTCAGTTGTTTATAAGCTGCTCAGTTAGTGGTATTCTGTTGTTGTTCAGTCGCTGAGTCATGTCTGACTCTTTGTGACCCTATGGACTGCACACTCTGCTACATCAGCCCACATGGACTGAGACATCCATCAACTAGCTTATTTGTCCTTATCAAAGGGAGCTCAGGTCTGGAACTGATATATTTATAAAGTAATTTCCCTAAAATTACTCTATTTAGATAGCTCTTGGCATCTTTCATTAAACTGGAGTTGTTCAATTGTAAGTGTTTGAGGTCAAGATAGCTTTCAGCCCTTTCACTGAGGGAAAAAAAAAAGGCAATATGATCCAACCTTTAATTATTATAGGATCAAAAAAATCAAAAGATTTGAAGGATTAAAATAACAAGTTCAGTGTTCTGATTCTTATTCCCAGTTACCGGAACTCATACACAAAGAGTGTCTGTGTGGAGATGCTGCGGGATGGTTATCATAAGTCCTTTACCGAGTTCTTCGCTCTGACAGAGAAGTGGGGTGCCCTGAGGGAGGCTGCGAGGGTCCGATCCCTCTCCTGGGCACAGAGACCCCTGGAAGAGCAGCCTGACAAGCTGGATCACTTCTACTACTACCTGACCAGGGCTGAGACAGCTGAAAGGAAAGGTATGTGAAGGGGTTTGGGGAAGCAGCACCACCAAAACCAGAACAGGGAGCACCTGAGGGCAAGTTCCCAATTGCTTCATGTGCGAATTTAAGACATTAGGACACCTCAGCACAGTTCAGCCTAGTCAACTAAGCATCTTCATGGAATGGACAGTAGAGAATGTTGACTCACAAGAGGGCCCAGACACATGGCCATCCTGGTGATTTCACTCTAAGCCTAGGTAGACAATAAACAGATAGCACCCAGTAACATCTCCAGGGCTTGCCAATGTATTAAAACCTTTGATATCATTAATTATACGTCTTTATATAGTTTTTTTGGAGAAGGCAATGGCACCCCACTCCAGTACTCTTGCCTGGAAAATCCCATGGATGGAAGAGCCTGGTAGGCTGCAGTCCATGGGGTCGCTAAGAGTCGGACACAACTGACCGATTTCCCTTTCACTTTTCACTGTCATGCATTGGAGAAGGAAATGGCAACCCACTCCAGTGTTCTTGCCTGGAGAATCCCAAGGACAGGGGAGCCTGGTGGGCTTCCGTCTCCGGGGTCGCACAGAGCTGGACACAACTGAAGCGACTTAGCAGCAGCAGCGTATAGTTTTTTCTTTATACGTAATCTGAATATTGACTTTCACTGAGGAGCCCTTTGCAGAGTATTGTAATTTGCCAATTATACTTATTTTCTACTATTTATAGAATGGAATTTGAAGGTTTTATCCTTAAGTTCTATGCTTAAAATTTCTATCACACAATTTTTATTAGTGAATTGTGAGGAGACAGGAAAAATCTGTAATCCACAATTATGAATAAAATTGTTAATTTTTTATCTTCCACCACATCAACTCTCGTTAATTCCTTTTTTGATATTGTAAATTTTTCCAGAAGGTCAATATGTTTCAAGTATTAAAGAAAATATTTTGCTCTCTACTACAGTTAAACTGATGTCATTGTCATAAGTAGTTCCTAGTTACATGTCCAGATTGGTCATTTTATACAATCAAAGAAAGGAAATCCCCAAGTTTGGCATATTATATATTTGGTATTCTCAATTTTCTTCTTTGACTTTTTTGTGTGAAAATACCATTGGACTCCAAAAGAGAGAAGCTTTAAGCTCCACCATGAAAATGTCTCATTTCATTGTTCAATACATAAGTGAACTTGTGTGTGCCTGTGTGTATGTATAGATAAGAGGTGATTATTTGTATAATGAAAATGTTTAACTACAGAATTGACTTTGAAAAGAGTCCTTTGGTGAATTTTAAAATGTGATTTACATATAAGTTCTCAAGAAATTAACTGTTTTAAATTTTAAAATGCTATTGTAAAATAACTTATTTTCTAGGTCAGCCCCAAATTCTGAGGTGATATTTACACTGAAAATAGAATTGATCAAGATAAAATTTGTTCATAAGTCATTTTTTTCAAGTTGAATTAATTTGATTCACTAAACATTTTAAATAGAAGCATTCATTTTAGTAGCATAATAGCATAAATTTAGGCCAAATACATCAGTAGTCATAAAGTATCATAAAAGAAACTTATAAAACATTTTATAATTATAAAGAAACTAGAATATTAAATAATCTATTTGAAGGTAGAAAACTTTTACTTTATAATACTTTATTTGAAAAAGTAACTATATTATATATAAGTTAAAATGATTCTCCAACCCCCAAATTTAAAAAGTCCAAGCTTCATAATAGCCAGTGTCTTATACACATGTACAAGTAGTGAAATATTTTTCTTGCTGAGTAGTTTGTCACATGTTCATGGTAACTAAGGTTCTATTTGATAAATGGAATAAAATTACTTCTTGCTCAGAACAACTCTTCTTTAGGGTTGTTGACTTCAAAATGCTGTGGCTTTTGCCTGGTTAAAATACAAAAAGTTAAAATTATTGCAAAAAAAAAAAACATTGGAAATACATCAGTTGAAGGACAAGTAATCATTTATCAGAGATCAGATCGGCCCCGCCTGTCCATCACCAGCTCCCGGGCTTCTTTAAATAGAAATGTGTAATTTTTTCACATTTAACACATGAACTTTATAGGAGAAAAACTGTGATTTAAGAATGTCCTAGAAAGTAGTGCAGGGAATATGTACAGAAACTCTTATTAACTTGAATTAATTCTAAATCTTAAAACCCATGTATACCACACACTTAATCTAGAATATAGAAATCTGTTCCTGGACGATTTCACCCCATATGGTTGTGGAATCTGAGACAATTATCTTGAAGCAGCGTCGTATCTCTGAGTATTCTCATTGCTTCTCATTGGAAAGACCATCACTCTAGGGTCACAATGAAGTTCATTTAATCAAAGCTATGGCACTAACAATAGTCATCTCAGGTCAGTTCTGTCTCTTGAGACTCACAAAGCAGAAACCTAGAGTTATTTAAATTACTTTTCAAAAATATCACTTTCTGTTTTATAGCAAAAAAAGTGTTTAAAGGAAGCCAATCATTCTTTTTGGATTATTTTCCATTTGTTACAAAGTATTTCTTTGTCCCTGATATCATTCTTATATGACCCAATGTGAGTCATCTCTGTACCATCTGTAACATGATTAGGGCCTGGTGCCCCATGGGGCTGAGGAAGAGATGGCAATAATGGTAATGGGTAACCGAATCAATAGATAATTCAAACATTATTTACACTTGACTTTAAATTATTGTCAAGGGTTAAGCAGCAATTTTTTTCTCTAATAACATCTATTTAAGATACCCAAAGTATGTTTTACTCAAGCAGAGTCCCACTGGATGTTTATACAGTTTATGTAAAGAAAATCAAAAGTGTCTGGTGAAATAAGTTTGGGAAACCACCACGTGAATTAACATATACATTAAGCAGGTTGGTTTGTTGCAGGACTTATCAGAGCCTTTGACATGTTAATGTGCTGTGTATTTCACTGAAAGAGAGAAATTAGTAGGAGCATTTTCCAAATTTATTTCATCATGAGATCTCCTTTTAAGGTAGCACAATGAATATCGGTCTAAAGAATAAATCAACAATAAAATTGATTTTCATCTTATTAACATAGCTGCTGACAATTTGAGGAAATGTCATGCAAGCAAGGAGAAAAGGCTGCTTAGAATGTAAAGGGTATAAACCATGTATTTGGATTATTCAAAGGTTCAAAACTTTCAATTTTTCCATAGAAGAATAGCTTAGCTGACAAGTAGTCTTTAAATATGTAATCTAAATAGCTTCTAAGCAAAACCAAAAACTATCAAATGTTGGAAATGTTTTTCTATTAAAGCTTAATTACTGAAAAATGGAAAATTATTTTGGGTTTGCATATATATTTTTTAAAAGCTCTTTGTATGACTTTTTAAAATGGAAGATATGAAATGTTTTATTTACACGTTTTAAAAATGCTGCTGCTGCTGCTGCTAAGTTGCTTCAGTCGTGTCCGACTCTGTGTGACCCCATAGACGGAAGCTCACCAGGCTCCCCCGTCCCTGGGATTCTCCAGGCAAAAATACTGGAGTGGGTTGCCATTTCCTATAGCCGCTCTCTAATCACTGTGTATGTGGGTTTCCCTGGTAGTTCAGATGGTAAAGAGTCTGCCTGCAGTGCAGGAGACCAGCGTTTGATCCCTGGGTCAGGAAGATCCCCTGGAGAAGGAAATGGAAACCCACTCCAGTATTCTTGCCTGGAAAATCCCATGGGTGGAGGAGCCTGGCAGGCTACAATCCATGGAGTCACAAAGAGTTGGACACAACTGAGCAACTTCACTTTCACTTTCACTTTCAATCACTATATATGAGAAAGAATATAAAATATTACAAAATAGATTTTAATGCTCTATTCATATTAGGCACCGGTCCAGAATGGAAAGATAAAGCACAAGAGAAGTCAGTTCTGAAATGAGAGTATTTGTTTTAAGTAAATTGTTCAGGGTTTTATCCCCTGCTTTTCATCTAAGCTATTGCCTATTGTGAATAACCTTAAAAGGCAGAAAGTCTCTGCAGAATCTCCAGTTCCTTCAAAACTGGGGAATAGGGAGAATGTATTTTAACTTTAATTTTTAGTTCTAAAACTTACTTTGAGATAAATCTTAATTTCCTATGGAATTATGAAGAGGTATGGGGCCAAGTGATAACGGGGAGAAGGCGGCAACCCACTCCAGTCCGCCGGCAGGAGGAGGAGCCTGGGTGCAGTCCAGGGAGAGCAGACATGACTGAGCAACTTCACTTCCTCACTTTCATGCATTGGAGAAGGAAATGGCAACCCACTAGTGGAGACGGGGGTAAGTGACTTAGCAAGCATAGTGATAAAGAATCCACCCACCGATGTAGGAGATGCAAGAGACATGGATTAGATCCCTGGGTCAAGAAGATCTGGAGGAGGAAATGGCAACCCACTTTAGTATTCTTGGGCCCATGCAGCCTGCCAGGCTCCTCTGTCCATGGAAATTTTCCAGGCAAGAATACTGGAAAGTGTAAGTGAAAGTCGCTCAGTCATGTCCAACTCTTTGCAACCCCTTGGACTATACAGTCCGTGGAATTCTCCAGGCCAGAATAATGGAGTGGGTAGCCTTTCCCTTCTCCAGGGGATTTTTCCAACCCAAGGATCAAACCCAGGTCTTCCACATTGCAGGCGGATTCTTTACCAGCTGAGCTGCATGGGTTTGCAAAGAGCTGGACACAACTGAGCGACTAAACACAGCACAGCATGCACACAGTGTGTAAAATCTGACATTACGGAGGTCTTAAATTTCTTTGGGAACATTGGAGTGACTATGTACAGCTTTCAAAAGTTAATTTTTGTTGTAATCAGCCTATTGTCAATTTTTTTCTGAGCCTTTTGACTTTAATCTTATAGGAGTACCAATGGGCAATATATAAATGCTTTTCATAATTGTAATCCTTTCAGGTGTATATAGATTGACTCTTCTGATAGTAGTGAGCAATTAATATCACTTAATTCCAACAGATAGTGATTGCTGTAAAAAGTCCTTGGGAGGGTAATCCATAGCCTACCATTTATTTGGCTGTGTTTTTAGCACAAATGCAAAGAAAATGTATTTTTTCATGTCCACCAATAGAATGAAATGTACAAGAGAAAAGGACAATTTAGCACAAACATTTTTGTTTAAGTTTATGACTATTTGCAGTGAAGTTTGTAAGGCTGATTCACAGCTTATTAGTATATGTTTTTGTGTACAAACAGGTCAGATATTTGCCACTTTAGGGGAAAAAAGGGATTTAATAAACTGACAACTAATAAACTAGTAACTTTCTGAGTGAGAGGGATGACTAGTATTAACACATTTTCAGCAGAAGAAGATACTCATAGAAAAGATAATGCTAGAAATCTACTGTTTCTTAACGTTGCTAGTAACTTGTACTGTCAGAAATGGTGCTGTAAAGTGTATGGAACATACAGTGATCATCATTTCTTGTATCTATCTATAAGCTGAATGCTTACTTTTTCTTTTGGGTGAAAATACTTGATATTTTTAGATTTTATCTGCTTTCTTCCTTTATCTTTTTGCCATTGCTTTCTCTGGAATCTCTAAATACTTTTCAAATCTTCAGTGGGATAAGTGCTTGCTGATACCGTATACTCATTTATTCCAAAAGAACTCAGCCCATTGCTAGCAGACGCCATTCTGTTTTCTGTCTTATATAAAGACTTCTGTTTCAATCAAAGAGTATATCAGTCTAAGCGCGCCAAAAGATTTTTTTTGTTGTTTTTCTCATGTGTACATCCTTTAATTAATATAACTAGTTTAATAGTTAAAACACATTAATTTTTACATTTCCAGTTTTTAAATAGTTAATCATGCTTTTAAAGAAAAATAGAAACTAAATGTCACTATATTGGTTTGCCATTTGAAGAGAGGTGCCTTGAGACATTTTTCTAATGCATTTTCTGATGTTTTTCTCTCTTTGAAGAATACTTTGAAGAGGTCTATAATAACTTGTATGCTCTAGCCTGTTACTTCAATAATTCTGAAGACAAGTGGGTTAGAAACCACTTCTATGAACGATGCTTTAAGATTGCTCAAGTCATCAAAATTGATGGTGGGAAGAAGGAGGCTGAGGCGCATGGACACATGGGGCTGCTCTTCGAGGAGGATGGTGAGTTGCCCTTTGCCAGGCTGCCCTAGGGGCTTTGGAGGCTCTTGAGTCCAGGCTACCAGAAAGCATGTAGGGGTGGAGAAAAAGACCCGAGGCTTGGTGTTAAGACCAGCTCTTTGCTACCCCATAGGCTGTAGCCTGCCAGGCTCCTCTGTCCATGGGATACTCCAGGCAAGAATACTGGAGTGGGTTGCCATTTCCTCACCCAGGGGATCTTCCTGATCCAGGAATTGAATTGAGCCTCTTGAGTCTCCTGCCTCGGCAGGTGGGTTCTTTACCACTGTGCCACCTGGGAAGAATGTAACTCATTGAGATTAAAAAGCAAAGGGATGTGACTTTGGACTCACCCTCTGTATTGCTACACTCATACCCCAGCGGAGCACTCAGCCTAGAGTTCCCAGCAGTGTCATCATGGAGAGAAAACTTCTTCCCAGTCTTCCACCTACATCTTTCCTCCACATTGCACCATTTCAAATTGTTTTTCCTTTCGTATAGACCTTTTCATTCATTTTAACTTGATTTCTCATGTTTGAAAATGGGAAAGAGGAAAGGTACACATAGTGATTTTCCTAACATGCCAAATCCCATATATACAATCTCTACAACTCAGATACCACTTGTGGTTTTATAATAATTTCTGGAGGAAATATTTCTTTATTAATAATGTCATGCATAATAATATTAAGACAAGCCAAAGTCTGAGACAAAACCACAAATTCATCAGAAACATATTTCTTATGGTGGTTTAATAAAGATTGTGAGTAGAAATTTAAGAATTCAAGTTATTTGTGGAAGAATAGTGGTTAGAGCATTTACAAACCAAATATATGGGAAGATGAAAATATGCCATCAGAAATAATTCTATTTCTCCCCTCAGAGCACTCTCATTTCCACGAGAGTTTTTGGCAATAGGGTTACGTTAGAAACTATTTGATATTTTATGGCTAGAACTGCCTAGGACTTTGAGTAAGGAGGGGAAAAAGGCTTTCGTACCTCAGGAAATTGCACGTTGTATTCTACAGCATGGTAGGTTCTGGAACGTCTGATGGTCAAGGGCTCTCCTGGGTTATAGGTATGAAGAAGAGCAGAGCAATTCAAAGTGAGAGATCATGGGTACTAGATTCAAGGAAGGCAAGGTGGAACCAGAAGGAACTGGTGTGGGGAGGACTTCACTGGTGGTCCAGTGGCTAAGATGCTAGGTTCCAAATGCAAGGGGGCACAGGTTTGATCCCTGGTCAGAGAACTAGATCCCACATGGTACACAGAGAGGCCAGAAAAGAGGTAAGATGTAAAAAAAAAAAAAAAAAAAAAAGAAGGGACTTGTAAGGGACATGAAGGATGGGTGTAATTTAGGCAGGTAAAAAACAGGAATATATTCTTTAAGATGGAACTGCATAGACCAAAGCAAAATTAGAGAAAATGATAGGTGCAGAAACTTGGTTAAAGGGCCAAGTATATTTCTGAGCAGTGATGGGGACTGAGTGTGTATGGAAAGGTTTGGGCTCAAAGTTGGGCTTCTGTCCCTTCAGTCTAAGGAGGGGAGGTGTGAGACCTCATGGGAAGAGGAAAGGGGAATGGTTAGGAAGCTGCTGCTTTCATTCCACCTTGAAGGAACAATCCAAGAGTATTTAAAAGAATATATTTGAGCATATCCATAGCAAAAAAAAAAAAAAATTTTTTTTTGGCTTCACCTGAGGCATGTGGGATGTTAGTTCCCCAACCAGTGCTTGAACTGGTGCCCCCTGCCTTAGGAGCATGGAGTCTTAACCATTATACCACTACAGAAGTCCCTTACAGTACAATTTATGATGTCTCAAAGCAAAAGATTAGCAACATTAAGCAATACCTTTACAACAGAGTTCTGTGCAGTCATGAAATTACAAATTAGAGCCAAATTCATTCATTTAGCAAGTATTTGTTTAGGACCTAATGTCTGGAGATATAACAGCTAGCAAGATAGACAAACTATTTTCTTTGCGACACTAAGATTCTACTGGGAAAAAGAGGCCTTAACCATTCCTAACTATTGTAACATATGACGTAGTGGTAAATGCTGTGATGAAAAATAAGACAAAGGAATAGACAGCAGTTGCTGCCTTGCATGCAGTGATCACCTTTTAGAAGCTGAGGCATGAAGAAGGTGAGGGAGTGAGCCTTGTAAAAACCTGGAGGAAGAGGTTGTAGAGAGAGGGTGCAGAGAGTGCACATGAGGGCTCAGCAGGGTCTGGAGCTCAGTGAGGAAGGTGAGGGACGAAAGGAGAGGAGCCAAGTTTAAACCAGGGGGTTTGGGTCACATGTGAGCTTGTAGGCCAAGCTGAGGATGTTGGATTATTCTAAATTGTATGAAAAAGTGAATGTGAAAATGTTAGTTGTACAGTCATGTCTGACTCTTTGCAACCCCTGCAGCCCCATGAATAGTAGCCTGCCAGGCTCCTCTGTCCATGGCAGGAATACTGGAATGCTGCCATTTCCTTCTCCTGGGAATCTTCCCAGCCTAGGAATGGAACCTGGGTCTCCTGCATTGCAGGCAGGTTCTTACAGTCTGAGCCACCAGAAAATCTCAAAATATATATCAGTTTAAGAAAATGTTCATGGTACATTAAAGAGAAAATAAGATCCAAATACAAGGTAAAATATAATTATATTTGGTATGTGTTATGTACCAACCAAGTGTTCACAGTGGTTGTTTTTTGAATGTGGGGATCATACATAGGTGTTTATAGAATTATGAACTGAAGAGTTATTACTTACTGTAATTGAGAAGTTGTTAAAACTCTAGAGCCTATTGTTAAAAGTAAAGTTTAGTTTTCCAGTTTGTAAAAATGGAATAAATTCTTGCTTAAGTAAAATTCAAAGTAAAATCTTTGCGTAAGCTTTTTAAAATGATTATTCTCATTTCATAAATGAGGCAAATTGTTTTTTTAAGCTTTAAAAAAAACTGATTACCTTTGTTTTGAAGATGAGGAAACTGTGGCACAAAGAAATTGAGCTTGTTAGTGCTGGGGCTAGTGCTGGCTCAGCTGGCTTCAGAGCCTGTGTTAGCAGCCACTGCCCTACGCAAACCAAGAATTGCTTTACTTTCAACTCCCCCAAATTATATACTAAAGTGTAATTTAGCACTTTCTTGTTCTCTACTGTAAGTATATCCATCAGATATTGTCTGTCTTATTTTGTCTTTTTAATTGGAACCACCAAATTCTCCAACTATGAGAAATCAAATAATGGAACTTTCAATTATGGACTCCAAAAAAGAGAATTCAAGAAAGAAGTAACAAATAATATAGGAAAATTAGAGCTGAAGAAGCCAGGGCAACCCTGATGAAAGTTTAAGAGTGGCCTCTTTGAGTTTCAGATAGCTACCATAGACATATTCTGAACTTTTCTATACATTTTATTTCTGATTTTTAAAACCTGGTATGATATTTTTTAATTTATTGCAGAAAAAAACCACATAATAGAATTTACCGTCCTAACTATTTGTGAGTGAGTTCAGTAGTATTAAGTGTATTCTCACTGTTGTGTAACAACAGTTCTGCTCTCCAGAACTTTTTCATCTAGCAAACCTGGATCTCAATACCCTTGAATCAACAATTTCTGATTTTTTAAAATCTGTGAATATGTTTATATTGGAGGATTTATTAATTATTTTCTTTCTTTCTTTATTCATTCTTCTATTCATTCACTTATTCAACAAATGTTAGAGCTACTTACTAATGGTTACCAATATAAGTAGTAACCACGACACCATATCAACTTAGTGATTGAGAGTGAAAATGAGTTTGGGAAATGTGATCAGGGTGGGGCTGCTGTGAGATTACATTCATGGGTCAGTGGCTTACTCACAATTATATGCCTCACTCTACAGCATGATAAAATGAACCCAAATTCCATATTAAATAGAATGTTTTGTCTATAAGCCTATTCTTAAGTTAGATTGTCTTTGGGTTTTTTTGCAACTCCTTTTTGAAAGATCTGAACTAGTTTTCTATGCCCTTAATCAGTTCATTGGCCACAAGACCCATGCCTTTATTGTCTGATTGATAAAATGATTTGAGTTGATATTGATGAAAGTTTTAGAGATTCAGTTTATAAGTTCATAAGTTCATGCATTCATTCATAAGTTCAATGTACTTAGGAGGATAAATTAAGACTACTTAAAATATGGGACTGGAGTGCCATGAGGGCTCACCTGAACACAGGGTCCCCCTGAGGTGATGGTGTGTAGCTTCCGCATATCTGATCTGATGGGTCCAGACAAGCCCCATGGAGGCCCCACAGCAACAGCTAGGTGGCAGCTGTGCCCAGAGGCAGGTGGCAGCCTCCTGGTTCCAGGGCGCCCGTTCAGGTTAAAGCAGGGTACCAGCCGGCAGATGGCAAAGGGCAGTTTGTCACAGCACAGTGAAGCAGGCTGCGGTCCAGGGCATGGCTCCAGCACCCTCAGGGAACTAAAGAGCAAATGAACATGAGCAGAAACCATGTCATGGGGACTGGGCACCTGGGTGCAGTCGGGGCCGTTGTTCAGCCCACAAGTACACCGTGTGACCAGAGCACAAACTCTAGTCTCCACTGCTGCTAAAGATGGTGCTGATATGTAGTGTGGACTGGCTTCCATTGACTCAAAGGCTGGCTGTCTATTCTGCAGTTCAGATACCTGCTAGGGTAGCAGGCATGGAGTACTCATGGTCTGACAAACACCTGTAGCAGATCAGTGGCCGTGTCTTCAGAATTGTCACCTACGTGGAAGGACAGATGGACAAGCAGCATTCACATCACATCTGTGGAGCACTGGAGAAAGTTCTCAGACCCTGGACTGGTAGGGGACATTCACATACATTCTAGAGCAGTGCACAGAGGTCTTGCAGGGCTGGATATCAGAGTCTGGGAGAGAGATGGTTTTCTAAGAGCTGTGATTAAGGAAGCACCAGGCTTCTGCCTGGGTGTGGTCTGGGACCAATAACAAGATTATGTGCCAGAACCTTAACTTCAGTCCTCTCTTGCCAGGTCACTATTTAGTTGTTGGGTCAGGGAACTAGGATCCAAGTCTTGCAGTTGCAGCTTTATTGGTAGTAAGCAAAAAACTGGTGAGGCTGAGCACATCAGCCTTCAGAATTGAGCAAGAACCAACAGCTGCTACCTTCCTTGCTTCCACTGATTTAGGATCTGAGTCCAAGCCTTGCCTTTGACCAAATTAATGAACTTAGCACTGAGACTAGCCAGTTTACTTGACATCTTATAAGAGTTGAGTCTGTTTTCTGGGAGAGCTAACCTGGAGGATTAGAATTGGTCAAGGAAACACTTGATTTCTATCTAGCTCTCTGTCCTGTCCTGTCTCCCCTTAGTTCAAAGAGGGCTGGCTTCAAACAGCATCTCTCACTCTGCCAACAATCTATTCCATTTGAACTCACGTGGACTTGGAATGTAGACCTTCCATCTTGGGAGACAGAAGGATGATAAGAGTAGATGTTGGGTGACCACCCTTGGTGCTAATCATCTTCCCTGGGAACAGGCAGAGGGAGGCCCTTGTAGGAACAGCTTAGGAAGTACACATCTTCCAATTCCAAAGTTCTTCATCTGTAGCTGTAGCACAGGGATTGAGTAAAGGCTGACCCAGACCCACAGCGTTGATCCCAGATTCTCCTAGTAACTGGGACTTCTGCAGAAGAGTTGTCCTGGTTGGCTTGGTCAGTTCAGGGCCTACAATTTACTGTTGACAGCCAATTCTTTGGAAAAATTCTGGATGGTGTATTCCAGTGGGATTTGCCGGGGGGGGGGGGGGGCAGAAGGAACCAGAAGGAGGGTGATGTTATGAAGGTACAGTGGAATGGCTTCCCCTTCCCCAAACCATCTGGTAGTGCAAGACAGATCCAACACAGGAGGCCCCACTATATGGGCTTCCCTGATACCTCAAGTGGTAAAGAATCTGCCTGCAGTGTGGGAGACACAGGAAACATGGGCTCGATCCCTGGGTTGGGAAGATCCCCTGGAGAAGGGCATGGCAACCCACTCCAGTATTCTTGCCTGAAGAGTTCTATGGACAGAAGAGCCAGGTGGCCTACAGTCCATGGGGTCGCAAAGAGTCAGATACGACTGAGCCACTAACACACACGCACACCATTGTAAAGGACTGTCCCCTTTATCATCTTCATCTCATGGAGGGAGGTAGAATTTGGAAGCCCATTTTTCTTGTCTTGTACATAGATTTGTTGGTGCTTTAGTCACTAAGTCATGTTTGACTATTGTGGTGTCATGGACTGTAACCCGCCAGGCTCCTCTGTCCACAGGATTCTCCAGGCAAGCATACTGGAGTGGGTTGCCATTTCATTCTCCAAGGGATCTTCCTGACCCAGGAATCAAACCCAGGTCTCCTGTATTGCAGGCAGATTCTTACTTCCCTGGTGGCTCAGAAAGTAGAGAATCCACCTGCAGTGTGGGAGAGGTGGGTTTGATCCCTGGAGAAGGGAATGGCTACTCACTCCGATATTCTGGCCTGGAGAATTCCATGAACTCTATAGTCCATGAGGTCACAAAGAGTCAGACACGACTGAGTGACTTTCACTTTCACTTTATCCTGTCTTGTAATAGTCAGCCCTTTCCTAACACATCCTCCACCCATTGTAAGGAAGATGCCCCCTTTCATTTTTTTTGCATGAATTTTATGAGGGGCAGTAGTTCAGCTTTCCTCTCAGTGAAGTGTCCACTGTATTAGGTAATTACTTTCAATATCATACACACACACCACCAAAGGAATTCTATCACTGAGAGTCCTAACCGCATAGGGCTTCCACTGCTAAGAATTGTTCAAAGCTGCTGCTGCTGCTGCTAAGTCGCTTCAGTCGTGTCCGACTCTGTGCAACCCCATAGATGGCAGCCCATCAGGCTCCCCCGTCCCTGGGATTCTCCAGGCAAGAACACTGGAGTGGGTTGCTATTTCCTCCTCCAATGCATGAAAGTGAAAAGTGAAAGTGAAGTCGCTCAGTCGTGTCCAACTCTTAGCAACCCCATGGACTGCAGCCCACCAGGCTCCTCCATCCATGGGATTTTCCAGGCAAGAGTACTGGAGTGGGGTGCCATTGCCTTCTCCAGGATTGTTCAAAGCTAGTTCCTGCTAATGATCTCTAGCCGGCCATCCTGAAGGCTGACCACAATATCACTAGCATTTTCTTCGCACTCCCATCTTGGTCTTTGATTTCTTTCCAGCCCCCCTGACTTGCTTCCAGAAGGCCATGTTATTGGCCTGGAGAGATGCCCGGTTTGTTGGGACAACTGCCATGCTAACAAAGTAATTGGTCAGCCGCACTCACAGCAGGCCTACCAGAGCCGTGCTGCTCTAAGAAAACTCAGAGAGACAGGAGCAGAGCAGGTGTGCAGGTCTCCCATTGCCCTGCCATTGGATGCTCTGTGTTTAGGGGACTGTTGTCACACTCTTGGTATAATCGGGGACCAGACCCAATAACAACATGACATGGCAGAGCCTTGACACAAGCTCTGTCCTGTCACCTCAGCATTCACCGTTTGATGTCAGATCAGCCAGCCCTTCCCCTGTGATTGGTATGGAGGAGCGGATGAGGTCTCTGCATCGTGACTGCGATCACAGGATTGTTTGTTGTTTGGGGAAGGAAATGGCAGCCCACTCCAGTATTCTTGCCTGGAGAATCCCATGGACAAAGGAGCCTGGTGGGCTACAGTCCATGGGGTTGCAAAGAGTCAGACACGACTGAGCAACTAACACACATAAAGTATGGCAAAGAAAATTATAGGATATGTCACAGGGTTTGCCACGTAGGCATTCATAATTTCGGGAGCCCCAACCTCTTTCCTGTCAGGAGAGAACTTTAGGGTCTAAGCCTTCGCTATAGGTCAGGATTCATTGCCCTAAAAACACTAAACCTAACTGGTTTCTTTGGAACTTTGCCAGAGTTCATCTCTTTTTATAGGAAACTAGTCTACAGCATATCAGTTCTGGACAAGTTAACTCTTATTTGTTAAATCTGGAAATTCTGTGTAAGGAGTGACGTGAACATGCAGAGACTAGGGTCAGATTATGAACACAGAAGTGCTATCCTTTAAAAACTAGGACAAAGTCGATAAGGTGGTAAGCTTCAAAAGGATCTCTACCACCAAAGACTCGCTATTTCAAAGAGTGGATCAAAGCAGAAGCATCAGTTAAGCCAGAAGATCCCTGTGCTGTACAGTGTCTTCTCATTAGTTGTTTGCCTTCTATGCAGTATCGGTAGTGTACATGCGGCGACCTGAATGTGGAGGGAGTCCAAAAGGCAGGCATGTATGTACGTGTATGGCTGATTCATTTTGCTGGACAGTAGCAACTAACACGGAGAAGGCAATGGCACCCCACTCCAGTACTCTGCCTGGAAAATCCCATGGACGGTGGAGCCTGGTAGGCTGCAGTCCATGGGGTCGCTAAGAGTCGGACACGACTGAGCGACTTCCCTTTCACTTTTCACTTTCATGCATTGGAGGAGGAAATGGCAACCCACTCCAGTGTTCTTGCCTGGAGAATCCCAGGGACGGGGGAGCCTGGTGGGCTGCCGCCTATGGGGTCGCACAGAGTCGGACACAACTGAAGCGACTTAGCAGCAGCAGCAACTAACACATTGTAAAGCAACTATACGCCAATAAAAATTAATGAAGAACAAATGAATGAACAAAAGTAAGAGAACATCCAATTTCAGTCCTAGAAGAATGCCTGCTAGATGCTGGAATTGAGTGAGTACTAGTCTTACCAGTGAGCAAATCCAAGGGCAGACTGTCCATTCCGCTTGCCTTTAAATACCTAGACTAAATATTCCCAATTGAGAGATGTAGAAAATGAGAGAAAAACAAACCACTAATCTGAAAAACAACCTATAAATGCAATAATTAGAAAATTTCCTAGTGTCTTCAGGAAGATACAAGAAGACAGAAAAGTTTAAGGATAAAACCAAATGAGATGACAATGAAATGAAATTGTTCATAATTTCAATGAAATGAAATTAATTGATAGAATTAAACTACAGAGGGAAAAAGAAAAGAGCAGGATTGTGTGCATGCTCAGTCACTTCAGTCGTGTCCAGCTGTTTGCAACCCTATGGACTGTAGCCCACCAGGCTCTTCTGTCCATGGAATTTTCCTGGCAAGAATACATGCCTTCCTCCAGGGGATCTTCCCAATCCAGAGATCAAACCGTGTCTCCTGCAGCTCTAGCATTTCAGACGGATTCTTTACTACTGAGCCACAGGGAAAACCCTAGTGTATAAAAAGTTGACACCATGGAATATTGAATCAGTGGTGTTGAGGGCAGGCAGATTTGAAACGTTTTCCCAAAATGCAGGTGAAAGACTAAGAAATGAGAACAAAGACTAAGAAATGAAAACAATGACATTATAAATTTGGAAGTTTCTGAGATAGAATAGATGGTAGCTGAAATGAAAACCATAACCAAAGACATTTTAAGAAAGCTTTCTTGACCCCCCCCCAAAAAAAAATATCTGAGTATGCAGATTGAAATAGCTCTTTATGTTCTAGTCAAAAATATAAGGAAAGATCCATAACTAGATAATTCTCCGGAAATTTTTTGAATGACTAAGATTAAGACAGATTCCCAGCTTTATTTGAAGAGAAAACACAGATTGCCTGCACTGAAAGCAAAATTAGATAGTCTCATGTTTTTCTCCTTTGCAACAAAAAATGCCATGAAACAAGCAAACAAAAAGGTAGAGTCCAGGGGATTTGAGGCTAGGGAAAGAGAATGGGCTGCTATAAACTTGAGAATATGCTACAGAAGTAAGTTCTATTACCATGTGAGGCAAATGGAAGATATTCTTACACATGCAAGCTTCAGAAAGTACACTGTGGATGTGGTTTCCCTGTATGCCATATTCTGTAACCCGACAAGAGATAAATCAAAGTTAAAAATTTTAAGAAAAAGGAAGTCCTAATATAAAATAACTGACAGTATGCACCAGAACTGGTTAAATATTAATTGTATACAAAATGTCAATAATTTTGGAGATAGAAAATACAAAGTATAAAAATTGTGTTGTATACAATATATACTTCTTTGAAGGAATGTTTAAAATTGTGTGATTTAAATTTTTCTCTTTATGATTTTTTAAAACATTTTATGATAATGTTATTACTTCAATGTCTCATTTTAAGATTAAATTTTATAAGAAACAGTTAAACGTAAACTATAAAAAAAAGAAACGATAAAAAATAGAAACTATAGGCAAACATTTAGTTTAGTCTTAGATGGGAAAGACCTTTGAAACATAAAAACAATGGAACAAAGCACAAAGAAAAGTGATGGGATTTATGGAAAGACAGTGATATCTTCTCACTGCTCCAAGCTCAGAACCAATTCAGAAGAAATATGGGAATCAAACAGATCGTAATTGCCTAGGCTAGGTGAGGAACAGAGTTTATATCTGTTCAAATCAAATCTGTTATCTCACAGGATTCATCATAACCACCTAGTTGCTGCAAGTCAGCTCATGCTCAGACTTTGCTGTGGGTTCTAAGCCTGTGCCTGTGGACTTCAGCATGGCACTTGAGAACAGAGTCTAGAGAAAATGAAAGTTCAGGATCTCACCAGTCAGATATCTTGTTGCTCCTTCTCTGTGGTAAGAAGTAAACAGGGAAGGAGATAGGAGGTACCCTCATGCAAACAGAAAGCTAGTGAAATAGCTTCCCCTCTTTTAGAAATACTGACAGATTTGATGCATACTTCAAGAAAAATTATTTATTGAAGACCTCATATAATTAAAGAGAAGCTAAAACTTGAAATTATTGGAAACAAATCTGATAACAGATTAGTATAATTGTTATATAAAGAACATTTACAAATTGGTAAGAAAAAAACACTTAACACACATAGCATTACTGCAAACAAAGCTAGTGGATGTGATGGGAATTCCCGCTGAGCTCTTTCATATCCTAAAAGATGACACTGTGAAAGTGCTGCACTCATTATGCCAGCAAATTTAGAAAACTCAGCAGTGGCTACAGGACTGGAAAAGGTCAGTTTTTTCATTCCAGTCCCAAAGAAAGGCAATGCCAAAGAATGCTCAGACTATCACACAACTGCCCTCATTTCACATGCTAGCAAGATTATGCTCAAAATCTTTCAAGCTAGGCTTTAGCAGTACATGAACTGAGAAATTCCAGATGCACATGCTGGATTAAGAAAAGGCAAAGGAACCAGAGATCAAATTGCAAACATCTGCTGGATCATAGGAAAACAAAAGAATTCAGAAAAACATCTACTTATGACCTCATGACTACGCTAAAGCCTTTGACTGTGTCACAACAAATGATGCACATTTGATGAAACACAACAAACTGTGGAATATTCGTAAAGAGATGGGAATACCAGACCACCTTACTTGCCTACTGAGAAACCTGTATATAAGTCAAGAAGCAACAGTTAGAACTGGACGTGGAACAACAGACTGGTACAAAGTTGGGAAAGGAGTATATCAAGAGTACATCAGGTGACAGGTATATTGTCACCCTGCTTATTTAACTTATATGTAGAGTACATCATGTGAAATGCTGGGCTGGATGAATCACAAGCTGGAATCAACAACCTCAGATATGCAGATGATACCACGTTAATGGCAGAAAGCGAAGAGGAACTAAAGAGCCTCTTGATGAAGGTGAAAGAGAAGAGTGAAGAAGCTGGCTTAAAACCCAACATTCAAAAACTAATATCATGACATCTGGTCCCATCACTTCATGGCAAATAGAGGGGGGAAAAGTGGAAACAGTGACATTCTATTTTCTTGGACTCCAAAATCACTGAGGATGGTGACTGCAGCCATGACATTAAAAGATGCTTGCTCCTTGGAATAAAAGCCATGATAAACTTAGACAGCTTATTAGAAGGGAGAGACATTAGTTTTCTGACAGAGATTTGTCTAGTGAAAGCTCTGGTTTTTCTGATAGTCATGTATGGATGTGAGAGTTGGACCATAAAGAAGGCTGAGAGCTGAAGAATTGATGCTTTGAAACTGTGGTGTTGGAGAAAACTCTTGAGAGTCCCTTGGACAACAAGGAGATCAAACCGATCAATCCTAAAGGAAATCAATCCTAAATATTCATTAGAAGGACTGATGCTGAAGCTGAAGCTCCAATATTTTTGGCCATCTGATGGGAAGCGCTGAATCATTGGAAAAGACCCCAATGGCTGGGAAAGATTGAAGGCAAGAGAAGGGGGCAACAGAGGATGAGATGGTTGGATGGCATCATAGACTCAATGGACATGAGTTCAAGCAAACTCAGGGAGATAGTGAAGGGCAGGGAAGCGGTCACAAAGAGTCATGCACACAAAGAAAATAGAATGACACGACTAGGCGGCTGAACAACAATAAATTATAGACAATAAACTCTTATCCAGCCAGTCAAAGTGCTATTTTCCAATGATTATAGTAATAAGAGCCACCACTTATTGAGTGCTATGTGTCAGTCACTATAAAAGTCCAAATTCTGGCCAGTGGTTTATGAGTACTCACTTCCAGGCTGAAGCTTGGAGGAGCAGCTGTGAGTCCTTCCTTTTACCTCTGTTTTTGCCATGGTGGCCATGGAGGAATTATGATGAGATGGTGAAATCTTGAGTTGGAAGCAGCCTGTTCCCTGAATGAGCATTTGGAGGGGAGCTGCTCAAGAGAGTCACCCAACTCTAAGGGGACTTCACCTGAACAAGAAAATTACTTTGTCTAAGCCCCTGAGATTTCAGGGTCTGTTTACCACCATGGTGCAGCCTCATCTAACTTTAACTGATACAGTCTCCAACACTTGCATGCCCTCATTTGAATGAAGAATTTCACAAGTTCTGTGAATGGCTTTTGGCTTTTTCTCTGAAAATGTCACACTAAAGTTTTCCTTTGGGATATGATATATAATGTCTTTGTGCTTTTCCAAACACTTCCATTTTAACATTTTGAGACACTTTACAAATCTTTCTCAATTTACTAACATAACTTAGTCTCCCCAAAATTCCATTTCTATTTTTAATGTAGAAAACATAGATGCATTTTATAACATGTTTCTATATTGTTTGAGTATAATAGATGAGCAACATATTTATGATCCAAAAAATAAAAATAGGTGACTTAAAGCTCACGGATCTAGAATCACTCTATCACAAGTCTGCAATAGTGTTTTGCCTGCTAGGCAAAACAGGGTCCTAAACTATTTCAACATCCCACAATTATCATTATTGAAGACTAAATCCAGGAGGAAATAGTGGTCTACTTGGCTGATCCCGTCTTGAAGTGTTAGCACAGAGACTTACTACCTGATCATGGGTCTTTAAATTGGGATCCAAAACTTGAGCTCGCTCACTCAGTCTGGACTTCTCATTCCCTTCATTGAAATCTCTCAAAGCTCCCTCTAGGCTAATTCAGTAACTCAGTGTGGAAGAACCACCAACCATGAGAGCAAAGATGTCGAAAGTACACAAATAGCAGATGTGATTGTCAGCATTGAAAACAGCTCACGGACACCTCAGAAACCCATCAAATGAGAGCATTGAACCAATTTCACAGATTCTCTAGATGCCTTATCTGAGAAATCAAGGAGTCTGATCTGCTGTCCTCAAGATAACCTACCCTGAAAGTATCTCTGGCACTCAGCCCCACTGACCCATCATCTCAGGTAATGCATACAGCTGGAAACATCTAGCTGTCTGTGGACATTCTCAGAACAGGTTTTCACTGCTGAAGTACAGCTTTAGAGACACGTTACGTGTAGATCCTTGCCATGAATACTCAGACTCTCCTTCTATGAGAGTTGTTGTTGTTGTTGTTGATTTAGTCGCTCAGTCATATCCAACTCTTTGCGACCCCATGCAAAGCCCACCAGGCTCCTCTGTCCATGGAATTCTCCAGGCACGAATACTGAAGTGGGTTGCCATTCCCTTCTCCAGGGGATCTTCCCAACCCAAGGATAGGACCCAAGTCTCCCACACTGCACACAGGTTTTTTTTTTTTTTTTTTTTTTTTTACCATCTGAGCCACCAGGGAAGCCTAGAGACATTGGGTGGCCTTGAACCATACCAGTATATCTGCTCAAAAGAAAAAAGCCCTGTAACCCTGCTCATTACCTAATGTTCATAAGCTTCTGTATCCTTATATTTGTATTTTCCAGCTGCCCCAGCCTTGGGGCAGTGATTCTGTGCAGGATGGTTGCCTTTCTCAACCTGTTTTCTCAAGCAACAAATATGATTGTTAATGTTGAGTTAGACAACATTTTTATGAAAATGCCGAGATCTCAACCCGAACATCCTGCCCCTGAGGCAGAAGTAGTAACGCCACCACAGGTCATGGGCTGTGGTAAAAGGAAAGCAGGCCGAGGGTCTTATGCTCCCTGAAGTTCTACAGTCTCTCTCTCCCACCTAGAAAAAGCACCGGAATTCAAATGAGTAGGACTTTTAAAAATGTGTGCTCATTCACTCAGTCATGTCTGACTCTGTGCAACACTATGAACTGTAGCCCACCAGGCTCTTCTGTCCATGGGATTCTCCAGGCGAGAATACTGGAGTGGGGTACCATTTCCTTCTCCAAGGAACTTTTAAAAATAGGTAAATCATCGTTACATGTTAGAAAAAAATAAAGCATTCCAAAAGTTCAGTTGTTTGTTGTTTTAAAAATTATTGGCAACACTTATAGAATTGATCACGACACACAGTTGGGCCTCAGCACTGTTCAGGGTAGAGTTTCTGGCTCTGCTCAACCTGGAGTTTGACTCATAAATTTCTGGGACCCTTTTCATTGTTGCCATCAACAGCCTGGCTTTCTCCCCTCCCACTTTGCCTTCTGTATCTCTCTGTGTACATTCGTATTTATAGGTCCATCATCTGCCAGACCATTAGACCCCCTCCTTCACTGGATGCCTCTTCAGAAAGTAAAGGAGCCCTCTAGTCCCCACCCTGTCTCCTCTCTGCTTGAGCTCAGATTACTGGCACGGGCTCCCACATGCACCTCACTCATAACCATGTCTGGGATACTACTTGTGCCTGTGTTTAGTGGGGTAATAAGCCTCTGTACCCCCAGCCTGCAGCCTCTTATCCTGGAGCCACACGTGCTGCCCTGGCTTCCTTCGCTTCCCCAGTGTTGATGCTGACTGCTCTCAGTACTGTACACAACCAAGACGGGACCGTACTGCATATGAATCTGATACTCATTTAGAGAAAATTTTCAGTCATATTTGCTATGGATTGAATTGGGACCCATCAAGAGATGTTGAATTGTTTTTTTTTTTTTTTTTTTTTAAGAAAAGGCCTTCTTTAAAAACTTTTTATTTACTTGTTTATTTTTGTCTGTCCTGGGTCGACTTTCTCTGCTTGTGGACAGTGGGCCTCTTGCTAGTTGTGGTATGTGGGCTTCTCGCTGCAGTGCCTTCTCTTGTTGAGGAACATACTCCCCGCCACCAGGGAAGCCTTTCTAGGTGCGGGCTTCAGTAATTTTGGCTTGTGGGCTCTGCAGTGCGGGTTCAGTAGTTAAGGCACACGAACCTAGTTGCTCCCATGGCATTTGGAATCTTCCCCGACCAGGGATCAAACCCATGTCCCCTGCATTGGCAGGCAGACTCTTACCACTGGACCATCAGGGAAGTCCCCAAGAGGTTGAATTCTCAACCTCAAGTACATGTGAATGTGACCTTATTTGGAAATAGAGTCTTGGCAAACGATTGAGTTGAAATGAGGTAATTAGGTGGCCCCAATCCGATATGACCGGCATCCTTATAAAAAGGGGAAATTTGGGTGCAGAGAAAGACATGTACAGAGGGAAGATATGAAGACATAAGGAGAACCTCATCTATAGGTCAAGGACCAGGGGACCTCCCTGGTGGTCCAGTGGTTAAGACTCACCTTCCAATGCCAAGAGTACCGACTCGACCCCTGGTTGGGGGGCTAAGATCCCACATGCCTCAGGTGCACTGGGACGACCCAGAGGGATGGTATGTGGAGGGAGAAGGGAGGAGGGTTCAGGATGGGGAACACATGTATACCTGTGGCAGATTCATTTTGATGTATGGCAAAACCAATACAATATTGTAAAGTTAAATAAAATTAAATTTAAAAAAATAAAAAAAAAAAAATTGAAAGAACACCTGCTAGGAGTGAGGTGTTGAACAGATTCTCCCCCATAAGCTCCAGGAGGAATAGCCTTGCTAACCCATGTCTTGATTCTGGACTTCCAGCCTCCAGGACTATGAGAGAGTAGATTCTGTTATTTAAGCCACCCAGTTTGTGGTACTCTGTTATAGAAGCCTCAGGAAACTAATACAATATTCGATATAGTGTCAGTGATTTTTTTAACTAAAAAAAAAGTGTTTTTTAAGGAAAAAATAAAGGAATATAATAGTGGTGGGTGATATAATTTGACATGAAAAGGATGTAATGTGCTTTCATTTTAAACACTTATTGTGGGTGGGGATCAACTGAATATTATCTAAAATAATATAAGGAGCTTTTTTTAAACTCCTTAATATCTAGTATAAACAATCTCTTCCTAGAGTTTTTTACTCTATATTCCATTACAAAAATGACTTCATTTGGTGAATATTTTTATTCTTCAGCATTTGAAATGAAATTTATCATCACAGTATTCAGTTCTCCAAAAAAAGGTTGAAATATAATAATATAATCAAAGATTTTAATATTGTCAAAGATGCTACATCAAATGGATAGAAGTTTCATGGTAATTTCTTATTTGTCATGGAATAATGTTTGCCAGTTTATTAGAAAAACAGCCTTAATAACTAAAAGAAATGCAAAGGATATATCAGTTTTTAGTGTGGTATTTTATTTTCTGTTTCATTTTATTAAAAATTAATAGCCATGTAAGCTCTGTTGAGAGGATTTAAAACCCATCAAATATAAAAAATCTCAACTGAGGCAGCCCTGGAGAAGGGCACCAGTGCTATGGAATGGTGGCAGACTTATTTTGCTTTAGATGCTATTTCACACTATTGGAATTGGTTCTTGTGTGTGTGCTCTTTTATTTGGAAAGGGAAAGTAGCTAATTTTAAAGATTTCATTGAATTACAAAGTAAAGAGAAGGTTTTTACAGTTGATAAAAATAATAATGATGAAGATTAAAGAACTATTAGAGATCCAATCATATTGTTAATCATAAAGAAAAGTGGGGGGGGATGTTAATTATTGATTGGTTCTTTGGATAGCAAGGGAAGTCCAAATCTACAAGGATGTTAGAAACATGGGACAAAAGCTTTAATAAAGATATAAGATATATAATAAGTTTATTATATAAAAATATAAGGCAAACATTAGTCATGGTTGATAGACACTGGATGACCATCTTGGTTTGCATAGTTAACCGAAGGGCATTTGAGCGTCAGGCTAGAGATGAAGTCTAGCAGAAGAAAAGCTGTTAGATTGGACAATAACCTTAGCTTCTCTGTTGACACTGCTGTGTGCTGGAGAGCTATGTGTATCTGGGTAAGGTTATTTAATCATGGTAGATCTTGCTCTCCTTGTCTCTACAGTGAGGGAGTGGGAGCAGGACTGCTCTGAGTTCACTTCCGGCTCTACTTTGTATGGTCACTTAAATAGCTATTGAAAGATCAGTCCTTAAAAACTGTCAACTTCTTTAATTTTCCTTTAAAACATTAAATGTATTTGAAAGGGGAGGCCTTGCTTCCATGAATAACTTTTCTGCTGCCTTTACAAGTGGTGGGATTACTATTGTGTATGCAGTAGGTGCATTCTCCCGGTCTGAAGAGCCTGCAGGCTTTATCTGCTCATCCCTGTTGTTCCACTTGGACGCTGGGCTACTGCCTACAAACAAGGAGATTCTTCGAAGCGTGGTAGCTTGGGTGGGAAATAGAAGAAGAAAATTGCTCCCTGGGGATTCATTTTATAAGTGTTCATGATCTCTACAGTTGATATTCAAGAAGAGATGCTATAGGGGTGACACTAAGGGTCAGGGAAAAGACCATTTAACACTTCTTAAAGTGCAAAAACAAAGCAATCCTGGTTCCTTAAAATAATACATATATATATATTGCTGGTGATAATGCAAATCATTTAAATGGTTTTAGAAAGTAATGTAGCAATGCATAGCAACTACAAAATTTTCCATACATCTTTATCGCTAATTTCACTTCTAGAAGTTAAAATATATATATGGAACAATTGCACTTAGCTCACATGCTAGTAAAGTAATGCTCAAAATTCTCCAAGCCAGGCTTCAGCAATACGTGACCACGAACTTCCAGATGTTCAAGTTGGTTTTAGAAAAGGCAGAGCTTATGAGACAGCAAAAGAGACACTGATGTATAGAACAGATTTTGGGGGGGGGGGGGGGGTTCATCAGTAGGTCGCGCAGACGGAGCTGGGATGACCTGGAGGGAGGGGGGGAGGGGGAGGCGAGACGTGAGTGGGGATCACCGAGAGTAAGACAAAAGTAAGAAAAATTAAAAAAAAAAAAAAAAAAACAAAAAACAAAAAAAAAAGAACCCCTCCATTAAAAATAAAAAAAAAAAAAGAAAAGGCAGAGGAACCAGAGATCAAATTGCCAACATCCACTGGATCATGGAAAAAGCAAGAGTGTTCCAGAAAAACATCTATTTCTGCTTTATTGACTATGCCAAAACCTTTGACTGTGTGGATCACAATAAACTGTGGAAAATTCTGAAAGAGATGGGAATACCAGACTACCTGACCTGCCTCTTGAGAAACTTGTCTGCAGGTCAGGAAGCAATAGTTAGAACTGGACATGGAACAACAGACTGGTTCCAAATAGGAAAAGGAGTACATCAAGGCTGTGTATTGTCACCCTGCTTATTTAACTTATATGCAGAGTACATCCTGAGGAACGCTGGGCTGGAAGAAGCACAAGCTGCAATCAAGATTGCTGGGAGAACTATCAATAACCTCAGATATGCAGATGACACCACCCTTATGGCAGAAAGTGAGGAGGAACTAAAAAGCCTCTTGATGAAAGTGAAAGTGGAGAGTGAAAACGTTGGCTTAAAACTCAACATTCAGAAAACGAAGATCATGGCATCCAGTCCCATCAGTTCATGGCAAATAGCTGGGGAAACAGTGGAAACAGTGTCAGACTTTATTTTTCTGGGTTCCAAAATCACTGCAGATGGTGACTGCAGCCATGAAATTAAAAGACGCTTACTCCTTGGAAGGAAAGTTATGACCAACCTAGATAGCATATTCAAAAGCAGAGACATTACTTTGCCAACAAAGGTCTGTCTAGTCAAGGCTATGGTTTTTCCTGTGGTCATGTATGGATGTGAGAGTTGGACTGTGAAGAAAGCTGAGCACCGAAGAATTGATGCTTTTGAACTGTGGTGTTGGAGAAGACTCTTGAGAGTCCTTTGCACTGCAAGGAGATCCAACCAGTCCATCTTAAAGGAGATCAGTCCTGGGGGTTCATTGGAAGGACTGATACTGAAGCTGAACTCCAATACTTTGGCCACCTCATGTGAAGAGTTGACTCATTGGAAAAGACCCTGATACTGGGAGGGATTGGGGGCAGGAGGAGAAGGAGATGACAGAGGATGAGATGGCTGGATGGCATCACCGACTTCGATGGGCATGAGTTTGAGTGAACTCCAGGAGTTGGTGATGGACAGGGAGGCCTGGCGTGCTGTGATTCCTGGAGTTGCAAAGAGTCGGACATGACTTAGTGATTGAATTGAATTGAACTGAGGGAAAAATACCCAAAGAGGTTAATTGTAACATCATTAATAATGGAGAAATATTCTAAATATTGAAGCACGATACTGGATGCCTGGGGCTGGTGCGCTGTTACGACCCAGAGGGATGGTATGGGGAGGGAGGAGGGAGGAGGGTTCAGGGTGGGGAACACATGTATACCTGTGGTAGATTCATTTTGATATATGGCAAAACCAATACAATATTGTAAAGTTAAAAAATAAAATTAAATTTAAAAAAAGAATAAAAATAAATGAGCTATCAAATCACAAAAAGAAAAAAATAAATAAATATTGAAGCACTAGACAAATGATTAAAATATACATCTGTGCTTCCCAGGTGGCGCTAGTGGTAAAGAACCCACCTGCCAATGCAGGTGACATAGTAGACCTGGGTTCAATCCCTGGGTGGGGAAGATACCCAGGAGGAAGGCATGGCAACCCACTCCAGTATTCTTACCTAGAGAATTCCATGGACAGAGGAGCCTGGCAGGCTGCATGCCATGGGTCACAAAGAGTTGGACACAACTGAAGCTACTTAGGATGTATGCACACCTCCCAAAATAAGATGCAGCCTTTCATAATGCAATTATGAAAATATTTAATATGGAGAGTGGCTGTGAAGATGGCTGAGCACCGAAGAATTGATGCTTTTGAACTGTGGTGTTGAAGAAGACTCTTGAGAGTCCCTTGGACTGTAAGGAGATCCAACCAGTCCATTCTGAAGGAGATCAGCCCTGGAATTTCTTTGGAAGGAATGATGCTAAAGCTGAAACTCCAGTATTTTGGCCACCTCACACGAAGAGTTGACTCATTGGAGAAGACTCTGATGCTGGGAGGGATTGGGGGCAGGAGGAGAAGGGGACGACAGAGGATGAGATGGCTGGATGGCATCACTGACTCGATGGATATGAGTCTGAGTGACCTCCGGGAGTTGGTGATGGACAGGGAGGCCTGGAGTGCTGCAGTTCATGGGGTCGCAAAGAGTCAGACACGACTGAGCGACTGATCTGATCTGATCTGATCTGATATCTAATAAAATAATTTAGGTAAGCAAACTAACCCAAATTATAGTAATCTCTGTATAACTGTGTAAACATTATGTATGGATAGAAAAGTAGAATGACACTTGATCAAAGTAAAAACATTTTGATTGACTGCTGGTGTCATTGTTAGTAATTTTTGAGATTTTTCCTTGTAGTGTTTCCTTCATGCTGATATATTTTTGCCCGTAAAGTAAGTAAAACATATATTTCATTATACTTTTGCTAAATATTACTTTCGTGTTTTATTCAATTATATTTTCAAAATTCTTTCATAACATTTTCAGTCAGTGTTAAGGTCACTAATCATCCCAGTTTGCCTGAGACCAAGGGAGTTCCCAGGGCTCCAGATGTTTAGTGTAGGAACGAAAAACGTTCTGGTAAATGTGGAGGAATTGTTCATCCTAAAACAGTGGTGGTGCTAGTGGTAAAGAACCTGCCTGCCAACAGGAGACTTAAGCCAATGCGTGGATCCCTGGGTCAGGAAGATCCCCTGGAGGATGAAATGGCAGCCCACTCCAGGAGTCTTGCCTGGAGAATCCCATGGACAGAGGAGCCTAGTGGGCTACAGTCCAAAGGGTCGCAAAGAGTCAACTGAAAGCAATTTAGCACGCACACACATAAGTACATTCATATTGTTGTGCAACTCTCAGATCAGATCAGATCAGATCAGTCGCTCAGTCGTGTCCGACTCTTTGCGACCCCATGAACCGCAGCACGCCAGGCCTCTCTGTCCATCACCAACTCCCGGAGGTCACTCAGACTCATATCCATCGAGTCAGTGATGCCATCCAGCCATCTCATCCTCTGTCGTCCCCTTCTCCGCCTGCCCCCAATCCCTCCCAGCATCAGAGTCTTCTCCAATGAGTCAACTCTTCATGTGAGGTGGCCAAAATACTGGAGTTTCAGCTTTAGCATCATTCCTTCCAAAGAAATCCCAAGGCTGATCTCCTTCAGAATGGACTGGTTGGATCTCCTTGCAGTCCAAGGGACTCTCAAGAGTCTTCTCCAACACCACACTTCAAAAGCATCAATTCTTTGGTGCTCAGCCTTCTTCACAGTCCAGCTCTCACATCCATACATGACCACAGGAAAGACCATAGCCTTGACTAGGCGAACCTTTGTTGGCAAAGTAATGTCTCTGCTTTTGAATATGCTATCTAGGTTGGTCAGAACTTTCCTTACAAGGAGTAAGCATCTTTTAATTTCATGGCTGCAGTCACCATCTGCAGTGATTTTGGAGCCCAGAAAAATAAAGTCTGACACTGTTTCCACTGTTTCTCCATCTATTTCCCATGTAGTGATGGGACCAGATGCCATGATCTTCGTTTTCTGAATATTGAGCTTTAAGCCAACCTTTTCACTCTCCACTTTCACTTTCATCAAGAGGCTTTTTAGCCCCTCTTCACTTTCTGCCATAAGGGTAGTGTCATCTGCATATCTGAGGTTTTTGATATTTCTCCCAGCAATCTTGATTCCAACTTGTGTTTCTTCCAGTCCAGCATTTCTCATGATGTACTCTGCATATAAGTTAAATAAACATGGTGACAATATACAGCCTTGATGTACTCCCTTTCCTATTTGGAACCAGTCTGTTGTTCCATGACCAGTTCTAACTGTTGCTTCCTGACCTGCATACAGATTTCTCAAGAGGCAGATCAGGTGGTCTGGTATTCCCATCTCTTTCAGAATTTTCCACAGTTTATTGTGATCTACACAAAGGCTTTTGGCATAGTCAATAAAGCAGAAATAGATGCTTTTCTGGAACTCTCTTGCTTTTTCCATGATCCAGCGGATGTTGGCAATTTAATCTCTGGTTCCTCTGCCTTTTCTAAAACCAGCTTGAACATCAGGAAGTTCATGGTTCACATATTGCTGAAGCCTGGCTTGGAGAATTTTGAGCATTACTTTACTAGCGTGTGAGATGAGTGCAATTGTGCCATAGTTTGAGCATTCCTTGGCATTGCCTTTCTTTGGGATTGGGATGAAAACTGACTTTTTCCAATCCTGTGGCCACTGCTGAGTTTTCCAAATTTGCTGGCATATAGTTTTCACCTTCCTAAACTGAAACTCTGTCTCCATTAAACACTAAGTCCCCATCCCCGCCCCCCACCCCAGTCCCCGGCATCTGCCTGTGTACATTCTGACCCTGTGAATTTGACTAGTTCTAGGTACCTCATATGGGCTCTCCTGGTGGCTCAGATGGTGAATCTGCCTGTAATGTTGGAGACCCAGATTTGATCCTTGGGTCAGGAAGATCCCCTAGAGATGGAAATGGCAACACACTGCAGTATTCTTGACTGGAGAATTCCATGGACAGAGCAGCCTGATGGGCTATAGTCCATGGGGTCGCAAAGAGTCAGACACAACTGAGCGCCATATAAGTGGAATCAAACTGTATTTGTCTTCCCATACTGTGTATTGAAATGCATTTTTAAGGTTTACTTAAAAGGCCCTAACATCTTAAAAGTCCCTTTGGAGGAAACTTTTCCAAAAAGATTCTCTGGAAGAGCAAACATGTAATTTTATTCAGGTTTCCTAGTAAGCATGTGAAATAAATCCAGTCCAGAAAGTGTCTAAGTATGAGCATTGATTACTCTCAACACCCACCCTTCACTGAGGCTGTTAGAATGACTGCAGGCCTGTGAAAGCAGCTCCCCCTTTAATCTCTGCATGATTTCAGGCCTTACTACTTCCAGTATTTCGTTTCCTGGGTAAATTCCAAGACTGGATTTCGAAAATGGGCACTGGTATACATTATCTAAGGTGTATCTGACCTGATCAATATTAGAAACTGAGTCACTTTATATTTGAATAAAAGTGAATGTCATAGTTTAAAAGGCGTTGTTTTTTTTTTCCCCCAGAAGTTAAGTGATTAGCATTGCTATTTCTACATAAATTAATTGTCACTTTTCAGGGCATGTCAGTTTATTCTCCATCTGCCATGTGTACATGTTCCTAAGACCTTATAGTATTTAATGAAGAGATCCTTTTTAAGTATTGATAGCCACAAGAAAATTATTCCATGTTTGATCTGTGTTAAAGAATCAAAGTCCAAGATCTTTGAATGGAACTTAGAATAAAAATGTAATTAGGTTACATCCCTAAAGTCTGATATATCTTTAAACAAGGCTGCAAATGAAACTTTATTAGAGCTTCAAATGAATTATTTCATTGCCTTTTTTTTTTAATTCATTTTCTTCCCCTTCTCTTTCATGTCTGTGTTACTGACATTGCGGCTTGTATTTTACCTGTCTTTTTCAGGGTGATTTAATTATTTACTGCTTAACGAGTAGTACAGAGAGGAAGCTTCATTCAGAGGTGCCTGCTCTGTAGTGGGTTTCTCTTTTTCAAAGCTTTGCAAGGAAGTCTTGAATAGAGGCACCAAGGCTGCAATTCTTGCCCCACTGGATGCACCGTTCTGAAAGCAGTATTTCCTCTTGTCTCTCTCAGTCGAGACACTGCCCCAGAAATATCTCCTAGGAGGGGCCACTGACCAAGAGTGAGAGGGGTGCTGGGTGCAGGCTGGATGACGGGTGCCGTTTCCAACCAGTGTCTTAAAGGCTTTCCATTGGAATAAGTGATACTGTTCCATAGCATTTTGCATTTGAAGCACTCCATGGAAGAGGTTCATCTGGGGTGCTGACACAGCTTTCTCAGTGCCCCTTTCAGCCACACCCTGAGGTTGGTCCTTGTCTCAGAACCTTTAAAGAAAGGGTGGAAGAGGTCTGATGATATCCTGGCGTTGGGGTCTTTGCTTTTAAGTCAGACATTGGACAGTTTCCAAAAATGGGTCACCTTGAACAAGTAAAGCCATCATGAGCTTTGGGCGTCAGCTCTACCACCTGCTTGGTATGAGAACCAAGGCCAGAGAACCCCTGATGCTCATTTTCTTTACCCCTAAAATGTGGATACTATTATCGCACACATGTGGAATCTAAAAAACAAATGAAGGTAACAAAATGCAAGCAGACTCCCAGATACCAAGAGCAAACTAGCGGTTAGCAGTGAAGAGATGAAGGGGAAGAGGGATAAGAAGAGGGTAGGGAATTAAGTGGTACAAACTGCTATGCACAAAACAAGTAAGCTATAAAGGTATATTGCACAGCACAGGGAATGTAGCTGATTTTCATAACATTAATAATCTACAAAGATTTGGAACACTGTTGTACAACAGAACTAATACAGTATTGTAAATCAACTATACCTCAATAAAAAATAAAGATTTTAAATAAGATGAAGATTCATATATATGCATATATGCACATCTGATATATTGGGTTGGCCAATATATATGTATATGTATGTATGTGTGTGTGTGTATATATATATATATATATATATATATATATATCTACTACTGTTGGTGCTACGCACATGGTAAGGACTCCATTAATGTTACTTTTCTCCCTCCATACTCACCTAAATAGATTACTTTGTTAGTTGCTGCTGTTTAGTTGCTAAGTTGTACCGAGCTCTTGGCAGGGCCATGGACTGTAGCCCATCAGTCTCCCCTGTCCCTGGAATTCTCCAGGCAAAAACACTGGGGTGTAATGCCATTTCCTTCACCGGGGGATCCCGTATCTTCTTTACCACAGGCGGATTCTTAACCACTGAGCCGCCAGGGAAGGCCTTCAGTTAGTTAGGTTTTTGTAATACCCAAAATTGCTGCTGCTAAGTCACTTCAGTCGTGTCCGACTCCGTGCGACCCCATAGACGGAAGCTCACCAGGCTCCCCTGTCCCTGGGATTCTCCAGGCAAGAACACTGGAGTGGGTTGCCATTTCCTTCTCCAATGCATGAAAGTGAAAAGTGAAGGTGAAGCCGCTCAGTCGTGTCCGACTCTTAGCGACCCCATGGACTGGAGCCTACCAGGCTCCTCCATCCATGGGATTTTCCAGGCAAAAGTACTGGGGTGGGGTGCCATTGCCTTCCCCGAATACCCCAAATTAGCAGATACTTATTTCAACCAGCACAGCCATGTATGGGGAAAATCCTCCTCATTCCCTTCATCTTCCACAAGGGAATCAATGGTGATACTTCAGCATTTACACTCCCCATCTTTCTCTTGGCTCATGTAACCATGGTACACGTTATCAGAATGTGACCCAGAGGGATGGTATGGGGAGAGAGGTGGGAGGGGGGTTCAGGATGGGGAACACATGTACACCCGTGGCGGATGCGTGTTGATGTATGGCAAAACCAATACAATATTATAAAGAAAAAAATAATAATAATAAAAAATAAAAATTAAAAAAAAATCATGAGCAATCTGTAATTCAAGTAAGAATTATGTGATTGATCAAGTCCAGAGCAAAATAATTCATTAGTTGATCTAATGTCAATATTGACGGTATTTCTCCTTAGACTTTTATGTTTGTCAACACTTTTTACTTATGATTTTAAAATGAGGTAGAACGCTCTATAGGCTTTTTAATGGCTAGTATTAATTTCCTGTTGTTTATACAGCATACAAGTGGTTTACACTTTAAAAAATTATTGGAGTGATTTCAATTCTTCCAAGTGTGAACATTTAAGAGCAAAGCTGCCTAATGCTTAATCCTTAGAAATTATAACACTTGGATAGAAAGTACCATCTGAGCATAATAATTAGTGTATTATAAGTTTGTGCACTATGTCCACGACTGACCACAATTCAGCTATCTAAAATGACAAGCAATGGCAGTTGATAACAGTTCCTCCAGAATATTTCAGAAGGCCTGGCAAATTTTTTGGAATTTAAAAATTAACTCACCAGCATTGCCAACATCAGTGATAAAGGCTTTGGTGAATTTCTCCCATGCCTTCCTTCCTGTCTTCCTGGGACCTATTTTCATTGTCTTGGTTTAGTGACCTGTATTCTTTAAAAGAGGCGTGGTAGCACACCTACAACATCCATCTGAAATCTTTGCTCAAAATGATAAGGAAAGGATTTCAGTTTGTAAATGGCACCTTGAAAGTGAAAGTGTTAGTCATTTAGTCATGTCCGACTCTTTGTCACCCATGGACTGTAGCCTGCCAAGCTCCTCTGCCCATGGAATTCTCCAGGCAAAAATACTGGAGTGGGTTGCTATTTCCTTCTCCAGGGATGTTTTTCTTCCCAACCCAGGGATTGAACCCAGGTCTCCTGCATTGCAGGCAGATTCTTTACCAACTGAACCACCGCCTTACATTTTCTCTAGACATCCCAGAGAAGCTACTCAAAAGTTGCAGGCACATTGTCTTCCCAGTTTATTAGGGATGCTATTGAGTTTCAGAAACAAAATCTTTGTTTTCTGGCATTCCATCTTGCACTGGTGTGCAGTGGATGAGAACACAGATCTCCCCTGATAAGAGATAAATCCTTAAAATTGATAGTTTCCATTGGGAAGTATGACAGACCCTTAATATTTCAGCATGGATCATGCCGTTATAATTATCATAATTGAATGTTAAAACCCAAAGATAATATAAATTGTTCATGCAGTTAAACTGAAGTGGAAAGCAGTGTCTTTTGTTTTAATAAAAAGGCAATAATAACATTTTTCTCTTTTTGCTGCTGTTCAATATTGCTTCTAGCAGAGTTTATGCCTACATCATACAGAATAGTACCAACTACCAAAGATGTCCAGTAGCTTCAGATTAAAATGTAATATAAGATACATAAAGCTTTATTGTTCCTTTAGGTTGTTGTTTTAGGCCAAAGTGGAATATTTCCTTAAATTCTTCAGCAAATGTGCACCATTTACAACTAAATATGCTTATGACTTATACCAAGGCTGCTGAAGAAATAGGCCTTATGGGCCTGTCAAATTATTCTCATGCAATTGTTCCTGTAGCATTATTTTTACTGGCAAATGTACAAGTTGATAGAAAAGGAAATAATTAGCTACTTTCACAATTGCTGATGCATGGAGCTAAAGCAGGCCAGCCTGAGCGTCTTAGAGATTGTGACATTTGAAATTACCTGAACAATACCAGAGCCATCTTTGGACATAATTAACACCTTGCCTAATTAATGTCAAGTCTAGACAGAGTCACAGCCTATTTATGAAATATTATTTTATTTCAAACTTGCTTTCACCTTTATTATATTGCAAACTTTAGATTCGTGTGCTGTTTTCTTAAGTGGAGCAACTTCTTTTTTTTTTTCTTTTCTTTTCCCTCCCCCTTCGAGTAATCAATGCACTGCTGAATGAGTTCATTTTAATGCACTCAATCATGCCTCTAATGTTCGTAGCTTACGGGCGCAAGCATCAGTAATGCAGGAATGTTATATGGCTTTAGTTTGGGCCATTTCATAAAATATTCATGGAATCAAAAATGTGCATCAAAATAGCGGCTGGGAGAATTACATTTATGTTCCTGCTTTTATGGCAGCTTCACATTTAAACCCATTTGTGTTAATATCTAGTCAATCTTCCTACTTTAAAAAAAAAAACTAAAATGGGAGAGACCATATACATTCTCCTTTGCTTAATATTTGTTCTAGACATCTGCTGTCATACAACAAATATCTATAAACTTTCAGAGATGTTGTGCCAGGAAAGAGGGTAAGCAGCAATTTGGGTAACACCCAAATGTATAAAACCTTGTTTTCTCTACATAGTGTTTGTCTTAACATCCTACCAAACATTTCGCAGTTTACAACACTGTCAGGGTTTTTGTTTGTACTTTTAAATAAATGGGGGGATTTCTTGTTTATGTGGGCTTTGGGTAAAGGGAACTCCTTTGTAGTAGTTTTATTGTAAGAGTACACTTTATTTTAGATGAAAAACTATAAACAACATCTATAGATGTTGTATAATTGTTTAAAAAAGCAAAAACAGCCCAGAAAAACCAAGAAACACTTGGGACTGAGCCCACTTCTGTGCATCCTGGATTCTTCTCGTATGCAGTTGTTCACAGTGTGTCTCCCACTGTGATATGTTTTCTGATAGTGTCTCATGTTCTTGAGATAAATTGATTATTGATGGAAGGCCATCTCCAATCACCCCGCAAAACATCTTGGCTCCATTTTTCTGCCCTGACCAACTTGAAATATGAGTAGATGCTCTGGATGTTTGGTCTGGTGTGGAACCAGGCACTCCTAGTGAGGAGACACGGCATGTCTTCCTTATCACAGTTACTCCTGTGATCTTTGTTACTCATAGTGATGAGTAATTCCTGGTGCAAGAAGATAACGCTCATGTCCCCTCAAGATACCTTTACCATCTCTGAATGTGCCTGAATCCTCCTCTCTTTGGTTTTCAGTAAACTTTTACTTTTGTGATACCTTGTTCTAATTGTTTTTCTTCTCTCTTCCCTCTTTCTCAATGAAAAGTAATGTTAATGCCTGAAAATACCAGCAAAGGATGCCTGTCTAGACACTTGTCCTTCAGCAAGATTGATAGTGGGATCTGGGAATCTTGCCTGACCCTGATATATTAAAGCTCCTCTGGTAACAAAGGGCAGACACACTGAGCATGCTGAAGAAGCTGTAAAGGGCTGCCATGAGCCAAACTTGAAAACCTGACTTAGGATCTCCATTTATATTTACATTTAACTTTGTCAAAATAATCACTGGATGAAGACCTTTTATACTATTTCTCTCAGGGATAAGAACAGGGTGCATTATGTCCTAATAAATATCTAATTGATATTAATATGAGTCTTTACTCATAAAGTAAGAAAATCTTTAAAGTCCTGTTTACTGTTGGATGGAGAAGGAAATGGCACCCCACTCCAGTACTCTTGCCTAGAGAATCTCATGGATGGAGGAGCCTGGTGGGCTATAGTCCATGGGGTCTCAAAGAGTCGGACACAACTGAGCGACTTCACTTTCTTTCTTTTCTTTTACTGTTGGAAATATAAATTGGATGGAAGTGATCACATTGTTAGTCATGCTTAAAGGAAAATATTTTCCTATTTAAATTCATATGCTTCCTTCATAGACATTTTAATATTTTTAAATCAAGTATTATATCATATCATAATATGTACTTTCACATTCTGACCAGTCTTTAGAAATTACAGCCAGGTCATTTGTATGGATTATTTGGATCAAATCCTTGCTGGCTGACTTATTCTCCTATTTGCCACTGGATAACTTTAGAAATGATTCCCTACATTCAAGAAGGGCTGGAAAACTCTTCTTCCTCTATGTAGGCACCTCTGTTTAAAACAGTGCTGATCACTGCTATATATAAAATAACTAATAAGTACCTACTATTAGTTATAGCACAGGGAATTCAATGCTCAAAATAACCTATATGGAAAGATAATCTAAGAAAGAATGGATATATGTATATGAAAAACTGATTTCCTGTGCCTTACCCCTGAAACATTATAAATGAACTATGCTCCAAGAAAAATTTAAAAATAAATAAATAGGGCTGATCAGAAACCCCCAGGACCTCCTCTGTAGCAGAGTGATTGAGGAAGCGGACATAAAGCCATGAGTAGCTGGATGTGATCACAGATTGGGACTATGTATGTGACATCCTAGGAGGTCACCTCACAGTTTAGGTTAAAGTAGAGAATTTAGGTGCGGACTACAGAGCTGGTTGTACGTTAGACTCCCTCAGGGAGAGCAGTGAGAAGCACATCAGTGTGCAGTATCTGTTCATTCATGTTGGAAGTTCCTGTGACTACCTGAATAGGGGCACAGAGTTATAGACCTGGAAGACACTAGAAATCATGTAACTCCAGCATTGTTTTAACTTGAGGGATTTATGTCCAGACAATCTGACTTACTCCATCTAAGTTTTCTGACTTGTTCTGATATGGTAGAACCAAGCTCTAGGGGTGGTTTGGTGATCCTGGATTTAAATCTTAAACATCATCTTTTAGCAGTTTGAGTCATGTAATGTTTGTGAGCCTTACACAAGCCTCTTTTTACACCAAAGAGGACACCTTTTGAAAGGCTTGAAAGGTTGTTTTGAAAGGTTAACTAGGATAATGTATGAGGGAGAAAAACCTTTTTTGACTAGCAGCCATTGCGCTTTGACAAACAGTAGTTGTCTGTACCTTTTACTGAGTATCTTGGCCTAGGCTCCTTTCTAATAGCAAAACTCAAGCACCTAAGAGCTTAAGTTCGGCTAGTAAGTATCAGCTAGGCAGTACACTGATACTAGTCCCCACTCACTTAATCAAAAATCAAACTCAACTGAAAATCATTCCAAGGCCCCCTTCCATCCTAATCAACTGAAACCAATGTCCCAAGAACCTCTCTTATTTCATTTCTGCATAGACAGCCTGTGCAGGAAATCTGATGACTTCAGTAACTGGGAGAGAAGTCTGGCTTGTTTGGAATACAGAGACACAGTCCCCACCTTTCTCCCTGCCTTCCCCATCTGCATCCCCCTCCCCATTTCCTTGACATCTCCTTTCTCCACTTTCCCCTCCCTTCCCCTTACTTCCCCTTTCTGCCTGATGTGGATCAAATCTTGGACCCAGTTATCACTTCTCATATACTGTCTACATCATTATGCATCATTTGCATCTCATTATAATTAGTTGGGTTACCCAGAGCTTCCTCTCCTGGCTCTCCTTCTGGAATTCTTAGTGAATCTGTTATTGTATAACACACCTTTGGACCTTCTTTCCATATGGTTACTGTGTGTGACCACAGATGCTGTCAGGCCCTTCTTAGTCTCCTTGTAGTCCCCAATTTTTTTTGAACTCTCTCGTTTACTCACAGTTCCCTGTATCCATCCATCCCTATTTACATGACCAAAGAGAAATACATATCTATACTTTATGAATAAATGTATGCTGGATGAAAAAAAAGGAACTCTCATATACAATCTTTCCAGGGATACTTTACAGGCAGAAATATAGTTAACAGAGGAAACATAACACACATATATGTCAATGCTCCATTCGAGTTGTAAAAAAGAAATGAGAGTCATGGGTATTTGGAGAAAGGTGTTTTCTACTGAGTGGTGCTGCAGGAGAGAGGTGAAAAACTGTTCCCGCTTTTGTGGGAGGAAAGAGAAAATTTGTCAGTTAGATGTAAAGACAGAACAGGAAACTTCTGAGTATTTGTATCAAAATGAAAAAGAACTGGGCATTATTTCAAAATAGCTCCTATTACATATTTCTTTTAACACACTGAACATATTTTGATGCTAGGAACAGTAGCAAATGCCAGTAATCAGAAAGAAAAACAGAAAACAAACCATTCATCACCCAGATAACACTGATACTGCTTTGTAAATGTTTTCTGATAATTTTCAGTATTTTCACTTATCATAAGCACCTGTCCATGTAATCAAATATTCTTCTGTAATATCATATTTATGGCTTTGTAGTCTTTCATCATGTGAAAATTTCATAATAGAAGTTTATAAACAGCTCAGCATCACAAGCCACCCCCTCCCATGTCTCTTTGCTGATACACCCTCCTTCTGCAAGGGGCTCAGACTAGTCATGCCTTTACTGAATTTTTGTACAGATCATTTCCTGATTGTATATCTCTGTTGTATGTCTTTGAAAATACTACTTCTTTATATGTGCATTTTAATATTTATTTTGATAACAAATTCAATGCAAAAATCAGTTCAGTTCAGTCACTCAGTCCTGTCCGACTCTTTGCGACCCGATGGACTGCAGCACTCCAGGCTTTCTTGTCCATCACCAACTCCTGGAGTTTACTCAAACTCATGTCCATTGAGTCAGCGATGCCATCCAACCATCTCATCCTCTGTTGTCCCCTTCTTCCACCTTCAGTCTTCCCCAGCATCAAGGTCTTTCCTAGTGATTCGGTAGGAAGAAATTCTACACAATAGTCACAGCAGGGTAGTGTTCAACCTGTGCTGTGCCATGTATCTTTTCCGTTGTTTATTTTTATAGCTTTATTGAGATGTAATTGACATATAATATTATATAGGTTTAATGTGTACAGTGTGTTGATTTGATATAGTTACATGTTGCAAAATGATTCTGATTGTAGGGTTAGTTAACACCTCTATTGTGCATCTTATTTAAGGAAATTGAGCCTAATATGTCCCACATAGGGTCCTTTAATCAGTCATGATAATATTTTCATCAGGACTCAACTACGTATTTTGTTGGAAGAATATGTTGTGCTTAAAAGAAAAATAAATAGTGGTTATGTTTCATTTGACCTGTGGATTTTTAAAAAATATTATCACTGTGCCAGCTGGTAACAGTAGCTATGTTTATTGAGCACCTACTCTGTATCAGATATTGAACACATATTAATTCATTTCTCACAAAAACACCTTGAATAGTTACACTATAATCTTGTTTGCAGAAGCCTTAAATTTGAGCACAAAGAGGGTAATTAGCCTGAGGCTAAACAACGGAGAAAGCAGTGGCACCCCACTCCAGTACTCTTGCCTGGAAAATCCCATGGACAGAGGAGCCTGGTAGGCCGCAGTCCATGCTAAGGGTCGGACACGACTGAGCAACTTCACTTTGACTTTTCACTTTCATGCATTGGAGAAGGACGTGGCAACCCACTCCAGTGTTCTTGCCTGGAGAATCCCAGGGACGGAGGAGCCTGGTGGGCTGCCGTCTATGGGGTCACACAGAGTCGGACACGACTGAAGTGACTTAGCAGCAGCAAACAGCAGAAGGGCTTCCCAGGTGGTGCTAGTGGTAAAGAACCTACCTGCCAGTGCAGGTAGATGTAAGAGATGCAGGTTCGATCCCTGGGTCGGGAAGATACCCTGGAAGAGAGCATGGCAGTCCACTCCAGTAGTCTTGCTTGGAGAATCCCGTGGACAGAGGAGCCTGGTGAGCCATGATCCAGTGGGTCACACAAAGTTGAACATGACTGAAGTGACTTAGCACGCATGCATGCAAACAGCAGAAATGGTAAAGGTGGTATAGGAACTCAGACTGTCTGTTTGGAGCCTACAGTTACTCTTAAATAGTGTTATTGGAATGCCTAGATGTAAGTGCTTTTTCAGTTAATTCCAGTTAAGTAATTCCAATACTGTAACAGAGTATCTATATTACAGGATTTTGTGTGCTTTTCTACAAGTCAGCTCACAAGTAAAATACAGTCTATAGTGGGGAACTACATACTACCCTTCCAGAAACGTGCTTGCTCACATTTTAAGGAATCAAATGACTGTAAGTTAGAGTTTTGGCTTTGAGAAGATATATTTTCAACTATATTATAAAATATAATTCAGAAGGGCAGTTGTTATTTTATTATTTAAAATTAAGCAGAGTATACAAAGTCTCCTTGAAAAGTTCAAACTTTCAGAAGTAGTTTAAAGCTCCATAATATTTACATTTGAAATCTGTAGCAAATGCACCCTCTTTCAAGATACCTCAGTTATTGAGAATGAAGAATTGCTGCTTTACTGGGATAACAGGACAGCAGAGAGGTTTAGAACATGGGCTCTGGAATCAGACTGCCCGGATCTGCTAAGCCACTGGCCATGCAATCTTGGGCAAAATTTTTTTTTTTAATTGATTATTTATTTATTTTTAGCTGTGCGGGGTCTTTGTTGCTGCACGGGATCTTCTCTGGTTGCAGCAAGCAGGGGCTACCCTCTAGATGAGGTGTGCGGGTTCTCATTGCGGTGGGTTCTCCGGTGGAGCACACAGCTCTAGGGTGCTCACGCTTCAGTAGTTGTGGCACGTGGGCTCAGCGGTTGTGATTCCCAGGCTCTAGAGCACAGACTCGATAGTTGTGGCCCACAGACTCAGTTGCTGCATGGCATGTGAGGTATTCCTGGGTCAGGGATCAAACTCGTGTATCCTGCATTGGCAGGTGAATTCTTTACCACTGAGCCAGCAGGGAAGCCCATGGGCAAAATTCTTAATCACTGTTTTCTTCTGTAAAATGGAATCATAACAAACCTATATTCCATAGGACTGTTTTGATGATTAAATGAGAAATGCGTATATAGTACATAGCAACCATCCTTTTGCATGCATCATGTTGAGTAAATAAATGTTAGCTAGTATGATTCTTGTTAATAATTATTACTTAACATTCACACCATCTCTAAACATATTCAATTCTCGTTAATTTCTACTAGCCCAAGTATATCCCTTTAACAAGTGTTCATCCAAAATCAGTGCTGACTGTTCACAATAGCTAGGAAGGACATGGAAGCAACCTAGATGTCCATCTGCAGACAAATGGATAAGAAAGCTGTGGTACATATATACACAATGGAATATTACTCAGCTATTAAAAAGAACTCATTTGAATCAGTTCTAATGAGGTGGATGAAACTGGAGCCTATTATACAGAGTGAAGTAAGTCAGAAAGAAAAGCACCAATGCAGTATATTAATGCATATATATGGAATTTAGAAAGATGGTAATGATGACCATATATGCAAGACAGCAAAAGAGACACAGATACAAAGAACAGACTTTTGGACTCTGTGGGAGAAGGCGAGGGTGGGATGATTTGAGAGAGTAGCACTGAAACATGTATATTACTGTGTGTGAAATAGATCACCAGTCCAAGTTCAATGTACAAAACAGGGCACTCAAAGCCGGTGCACTGGGACAACCCTGAGGGATGGGATGGGGAGGGAGGTGGGAGGGGGGTTCAAGATTGGAGACACATGTACACCAATGGCTGATTCATGTCAATGTATGGCAAAAGCCACCACAATATTGTAATTAGCCTCCAATTAAAATAAAGAAATTAATTTTAAAAAAATCAGTGCTGAATCTCAGATCCATATTGAGCTAGCTCCTTTCAATCAACTGAAGTCCTCTTCAGCCTTAGAAAGACTTGAATGCATCCCATGGTTCCACCCTCCTTCACCCCACTTGAATAGTAAAGCACAAGAAGTATTCAAAATATTTGAAGCTATGTTCTGGTCTGTGGTTGGTATTTAAAAATGGCTTTTATTCCTCAGGTCAGCTTCTGGAAGCTGCGGAGCATTATGAAGCCTTCCATCAATTGACGCAAGGGCGGATATGGAAGGATGAGACAGGCCGTGTTCTCAACTTGTTGGCCTGCGAGAGTCTCCTGAGGACCTACAGATTACTCTCAGAAAAAATGCTGGAAAATAAAGAATACAAACAGGCCATCAGAATTCTAATAAAAGCTTGTGAAATAGCCAAAGAAGGTGGGTGGAAAAGAGCACTCTCACACTGCTGCCTTTAATGGGCAGACACTGCTTCTCCCAAGAGGGAGGTAAAAACCGTCAAGTGTTTGGGTGATTATTTCCTATGAAATGCAGAGACAAATGCCATCAATATACTTTCAAGTTTCACTGTAAAACAGAGGGGCCTTAGTGCTGACAACAAGAAATCCATTAGTTTCTTGAAAGCTTTATCTCCAAAATTGCAACCCTCTGGGAGTAATGTGATAAACCAATAAACCCATAATGAGAAGGTAAGGTCATTTGCAAAAGTTAAGGGTGTGTGTGTTGTGTGTGTGTGTGTGTGCTTGCATGCATGTGCGCACGTGTGTGCACACACACGTGCACACTTAAAGTCATATATTTCTTAAAATCTGAGAGACCTTTCACTGTAAATTCCATTTTGTGAGGTAATAGGAGATATATGATGGATATTAAGTTAGGAATAACAGGAAGATGAGGTTTAATATATTTTAGACCCTTGCCTGTCAAAGTGTGCGGCCTTTGGACTGACAGCATCAGCATCATCTGGAAGCTTGTAAGAAACGCAGCATCTCCAACGCCTCTCCAGGCCGACTGCATCGGGATCTGCAGGTTTGCAAGATCCCCGGGTAATTCACATGCACACCCACAGTAGTGGAAATGCTTTTGTGAGAGCTGGTCACATGCTTGATATTCTATATCATTTGCATATGTATAAAATATAAAGAAAAATTTGGAACATACACTCATAAGCTTTTACTTCGTGAGATGCAAAGTAAAATAAATTACCTCAGAGTAATTTATTAATAGAGTAGCCCTTTCATGAAGGAGGGGAAAGATGGAAGTTATGCCCTTGAACCAGAGTTCATTAGCTTGTGTTTATATTTAATCAGTTGGTTTACTGAGTAGCAAATGGCTTATTTGGAGTAAACAAGAGTGATTTTCTGGGCTTGATTTTAATTTTTTAAAGAGTGAAAGTAAAAATCTTAGCTTATTCTCTCTGTTACTTTTTAAAAATAGTATTAGTTGAAATAAATATAACATTGAAAGATGTATCCCATTGAATGAACTGCTTTTGAATGAATGGTGATCGAGTACTTACCCCAAAGGGGTAAGCACTGACATAAATAGTTAGCTCTTGGATTAATTTCAGCAGCTAACTTTAGTCATGTGAAAAGTTATGTAGAATTTTAATGTAAGTTAATGTTATCAGTTAGGAAAAGGTATTGCACTTTAGGTTCACATTTGCTAAATCGTAAGGTAATTCACCGGGGAAGGCAATGGCACCCCACCCCAGTACTCTTGCCTGGAAAATCCCATGGACGGAGGAACCTGGTAGGCTGCAGTCCATGGGGTCGCTAAGAGTCGGACACAACTAAGCGACTTCACTTTCACTTTTCACTTTCATGCATTGGAGAAGGAAATGGCAACCCACTCCAGTATTCTTGCCTGGAGAATCCCAGGGGCAGAGGAGCCTAGTGGGCTGCCGTCTATGGGGTCGCACAGAGTCGGACACGACTGAAGCGACTTAGTAGCAGCAGCAGCAGCAAGGTAATTCACAAAGAAAGCAACGTTCTTAGGGTCTCTTCCAACAGTCAGAGCCTGCCAAGCAGTCTCCTCTCTGAAAGCATCTCTCACTTTCCAAAGGACAGATAAAGAGAATAGGAGAAAACCAACTTCTTATGCTGTAATAATTTTGAGTATCTTTTGAAACCAGTAAATATTTGTGCCCATAGTTTTCATGTAAGAAAGAACACAGGTTAAAAGGTGGCACAGTATTTTACAGAGCTCTGACAGCTGCTGAAATGCTCTGGAACAAATCACCCCTTCTTGTTGCCTTCTGCTGTGGTCAGGGAGCCTGAAGCAGCAAGCTGATGATTGCGTGCCTTGCCTCCCACATTGGATTACATAGTATTTGAAGAGGACTGATATCCATAGTGCGCCAGCTCCTTTGTTAGGGCACCTTCGTGTAACACACAAGTATAGCATCAGCCATACAGTGATCTCATGACTCTAGTATTCTATTATTTTCATATTTCAATCATCATTGGTCTTTAATAAATGCAAACAGAGTTGTACAAATATCAACAGTAACCCCATACTCACTAGAAGTCATGCCCTACACCCTTGTTCCACAGTCCCCTAGTAACCATTCATCTTTCTGTCTCTGTGCATTGACCTCTTCCAGATAGTTCACACAAATGGAATTAGACTATGTATGTTCTTTTGTGTCTAGCTTCTTTCACTTCCGGAGAAGGCAATGGCACCCCACTCCAGTACTCTTGCCTGGAAAATTCGTGGACAGAGGAGCCTGGTGGGCCACAGTCCATGAGGTCGCTAAGAGTCGGACACGACTAAGCGACTTTACTTTCACTTTTCTCTTTCATGCATTGGAGAAGGAAATGGCAACCCACTCCAGTGTCCTTGCCTGGAGAATCCCAGGGATGGCAGAGCCTGGTGGGCTGCCCTCTATGGGCTTGCACGGAGTCGGACACGACTGAAGCGACTTAGCATTAGCATCTTTCACTTCGCATCATGTTTTCAAAGTTTACTCATCTTGTAATGTGTATCACTGCTTCATTCATATTTATGGCCAAATAATATACTGTTGTATGATTATTATCACATTTTCTTTATCCATTCATCAGTTGATGGACATTTATGTTGTTCCCATCTTTTGTCTGTTATGAATAATGCTGCTCTGAACATTTGTGTACATGTCTTCAGTTCCTCTGGGTATATACCTCGTTGTGGAATTGCTGGGTCGTATAACTCTATGTTCAACTTATTGTTGTTGTTCTTGTTGAGTCGCTCAGTCATGTCTGACTCTTTGTGACCCCCTGGACTACAGCACGCCAAGCTTCCCTGTCTTTCACCATCTCCCAAAGCTTGCTCAAACTCAGTGTCCATTGAGTCAGTGATGTCATCCAACCATCTCGTCCTCTGTCATCCCTTTCTCCTCCTGCCTTCAATCTTTCCCAGGATCAAGGCCTTTTCTAATGAGTCAGCTCTTCCCATCAGTTGGCCAAAGTATTGGAGATTCAGCTTCAGCATCGGTCGTTCCAATGAATATTCAGGATTAACTTATTGAGGCACTGGCAAAGAGTTTTCCCAAGTCACTGAACTGTTTTACATTCCCATCAACAATGTATAAAGGGTTTCACTTTAGCCACCTCCTCAACAGCACTTGTTGCTCGTCTTTTTATTATAGTCATCTTTAGTGGGTATAAAGTGATACCTCACTGAATTTATTTTGCATATCCCTGTTGGTTAATGATGTTGAACATCTCTTTGTGTGCTTACTGTCCATTTGTATATCTTCTTTGCAGAAATGTGTATTCAGTTTCTTTGCCCATTCTTAATCGGGTTATTTTTCTTTTTATTATTGATTTATAAGAATCCTCTAATATTCTAGAGCAAGTCCTTCATCAGATTTGTGATTTGAAAACACTGGGTTTTCTTTTCCCTTTCTGATGGTATCCACTGAGGGCCAAGTTTTTAATTTGATAAAGTGCAAAGTAATGTATTCCTTCTGTTGTTTGTGCTTTTGATATCATAACTATGAAGGTTTTCACTAATCCAAAGTCATGAAGATTTACTTCTATATTTTATTCTAAGAGTTTTCTAGTTCTAAGTCCTATATTGGTGTGTGTGTGTGTGTGTGTGTGTGTGTGTCAAGAGGGTCCAACTTCATGTTTTGCATGTGGGTATCCAGTTGCCCCAGTACTGAAGTGAAGTGAAGTCGCTCAGTCATGTCCGACTCTTTGCGACCCCATGGACTGTAGCCCCCAGGCTCCTCGATCTATGGGATTTTCCAGGCATGAATACTGGAGTGGGTTGTCTTTTCCTTCTTTAGGGGATCTTCCTGACCCAAGGATCGAACCCAGGTCTCCTGCTTTGTAGGCAGACACTTTACCATCTGAGCAGTACTAGTTGTTGAAGATGCTCTTCTTTCTCAGTCTTGTCTTGGGACTGTTGATAAGTTTTATTGACCATAAATGTGAGAGCTGGTGTCAGAGGCCATATTTGTCTTCTTCCTGATCTTAGGACAAAAGCTGTCAGTCTTTCACCATTAAGTTTAATGTTAGCTATGGGGATTTGGAAGGAATGACGCTAAAGCTGAAACTCCAGTATTTTGGCCACCTCATGCGAAGAGTTGACTCATTGGAGAAGACTCTGATGCTGGGAGGGATTGGGGGCAGGAGGAGAAGGGGACGACAGAGGACAAGATGGCTGGATGACATCACTGACTTGATGGGTGTGAGTCTGGGTGACCTCCGGGAGCTGGTGATGGACAGGGAGGCCTGGCGTGCTGCGGTTCATGGGGTCGCAAAGAGTCGGACACGACTGAGTGACTGATCTGATCTGATCTGATCTGATGGGGATTTTTGTAGATGCTTTTTTTTTTTAACACGTTGAGGAAGTTCCCCTCTATTTGGAATTTGTTGAGGGTTTTTTTAATCATAAAAAAGGGTTGGATTTTCTGAAATGTCTTTTTCTGCATCTATTGAGATGAAAATGTGACTTGTCCTTTCTATTAAAAATAGTATATTACATGGACTGATTTGCACATGTTGAATCAACCCTAAATTCCTGGGATAAATCCAGCTCTATCCTGGTGTTTAATCCTTTTCCTTTAACTACTGGATTGGCTTTGCTAGTAATTATTGGAAATTGTCTATATTTATGATGGATGTTGGCTTGTAGTTTTATTTTCTTGTGGTATTATTTTTGATGTCAAAATAATAGTGTCTTCATAGAATGATTTGGGAATTGTTCTCTCTTAGTTTTTGGAGGAGTCTGTGAAGAATTGGTGTTGATTGTATTTTTAATATTTTGTACACTTCATCATTGAAGCTATCTGGGCTTCTTTTGTGGAAAGTACTTGATTTCTAATTAAGTTCTTTACTTATTGTGCATCTATTCATATTTTCCATCTCTTCTTGAGTCAGTTTCAGTAGTTCATGTCTTTCTATTTTTCCATTTTATCAACTGTATCTAATTTGTTGGTAGACCATGTCCATAACATTCCTTTATAATATTTTTTTAATCTCTGTAAGAACTATGGTGATTTTCCTCATTCATTCCTGATTTTCATAATTTGAGGATTTTTTTCCCCTTGTTCAGTCTAGCTAAAGGTCTGTCAATTTTGTAGACTTTCAATGAATCAACTTTTGGTTTTGTTGATAAACTCTTTTTTTTTCTATTCTCTATTTCACTTATTTCCTCTCTATATTATTTCCTTCTGTTTGCTTTAAGTTTAATTAGTTATTCTTTTTCCACTTTTATAAAATGAAAAGATGCTTCCTTTTTTAAAAAAACAGGCATTTAGAGCTGTACATATCCCTCTATGCTCTGCTTTAGCTGAATCCCACAAGTTTGGGGCTTTTATATTTTCATTTTCATTCATCTCAAAATATTTTCTAGTTTACCTTTTCATTTCTTATTTGATCCAATGATTATTTAGAAGCGTATTTAATTTCCACATAGTTCTGAGTTTCACAAATTTTTCTGTTATCTTTAACTTCATTTTCTTGTGGATACCATCTCCTCAGTGATATCTACTACCCTTATGACTGTATTTAATATTGAAACCTGCTTTTTTCTTTGTACCCTTACTTAGCATTCTCAAATCCCCTTAACCTTCTTAATTTTTTTTCCAAAATACTTATCACTCTGAAACTTACCATATAATTTATTATGCTTATTTTCAATTTTCTGTCTTTTCCTTTTATTTCTCTAAAATACAAACTCCCCAAGGACAGGAAATTTGTCTGGTTAATGTACTGATGGATTCCACGTGCTGAGAGTTGTGCCTGGTATTTGGTTTTCAGTCACTAAGTTGTGTCTGACTCTATGCGACCCCATGGACGGCAGCATGCCAGGCTTCCCTGTCCTTCACTATCTCCTGGAGTTTGCTCAAACTCATGTCCATTGAGTCCATGATGCCATCCAACCACCTCATTCCCTGTTGCCCCCTTCTACCTTGTATAGGGTGGTCCTAATAAATAAGCACTGAATAAATGAATGAGTGAATATGTGTTAGCCAAATAACAAAAGGAAGGTTTCGGGCACATTTTAATAAAATATTTGAGTTACTCCCAAGAACATTGTCTCTGTCCATTATTCCACCTGGGATGACTTCCTCTTTGGATTCTCTGGTAAACATCTTAGTGTAAGAATGAAAATTTAGTTTTGAAAATAAAAACATATTAATTTCTTTAAGATAAATGATTATTGACTTAGATAGCATGGCTCATATAAATTTAACCCACTCAGGTAAACAACACAATATAAATATTGTTTGACACGTTTTTTTGTATGTCACTGTTGAGTGTGTCACTCAACTATAATACGTTTTCCTTCATTATTTTATTACTTTCAGTTTATCTTAACTTCATCTCAGTTAGTAAACAGGAAGTTCTTATACTTAAACCCTACTATTATTTGGTGTGATCTATTTCAATTAGCTGTTTCAAAATCTTTCTGTCTATAGGAATAGATTTTTTTCTACTTTTCTGGGTTGCTTTTTACATAAAGTTTAATGAAAATAATGATCCTGTATGCAAACATGCAGTTGTCACTGCTTTACACCATTTAACACAGCAAGTACAAGTCTTAAGTAATCAACCTTTAATTATCGAAGCGGCAACTTTCCACCAGAGTCTCTTCCTTCTACCCCATCTTTTCCTTCCCTCATCCCACCTTTCTCCTCAGCAGTCATAAGCCTATAGCAGAGAAAAAGTGAGGACCCAGCTGAATTATGAGTTCAGATTTCCCAGACTGAATCACTAGCATCATCAACTCTGCTGAAGTGAGATCTTGGGGGTATAATTCTCTGCAATTGATGAAATTTTCAGAGAAGAAAAAATATACTGTCAGTGGCATTTGCTGTCCTGTTTCCTTGCAGTCTTCCAGTTGAGCCACTGCTTCACAAGAGGTAATTCAGTGAGTGCTGAGCAGAGAATTGCTAGCTCCTGTGGAAATCCATCATGGTGGGAATGCAGTGCAGAAATCTAAGGATCTTTATTTTCCAAAGACAAAAAATGAGGGTAGATCTGTCAGCATTTGCATTACTCAGGAGTTAGGTAACATTAAAAGGCAAAGACTTCCAAAAGTAAAAGAGAATAGTATTATTTTTAAAAATAAGAACCTCCTATGGTTCTTGCAAGTATATTAGATTTATATGTTAAATTTTCTACATGTTAGTAAATTATCTATTTATTAGACAGTGTGATGTATGTCTTATTGAGGCATATGTTACATGTTTATATATTTTGGGAAGAAAAATTTGATAATGCCTGGAATAAAGCACATCCTATGAAAATTAGGCTAAATTCCTTGTGAAAAGATGGTGAAAAGCATTTACCAGTCACTAGCAAGGGAAAATGTGTTTGGATTTCAAAATATGCATGGAACTTTATACCAAGAAACCAAGCTCTGGCATTCTTACCCAAGTTTTAAGCAATAACTTTCCAACTAAACCTAGTCAAGGCAATAATTCCTTAATTTGCTAATTATCTGCCCTATTGGAGACTTAGCTGAATGCCAGTCTGTGTGTGTATGTGTATTTGTGCACCAAGTAAGGCTGACAGTCTTTATCAATTACTTCATGTATGTAGTCACAGCTGTGGTGAATGGCTGTAGGTTTTACATGATCGTGCATGCATACTAAGTTGCTTTTGTCATGTCTGACTCTTGGCGACCCTATGGACTGCCAGACTCCTCTGTCGATGGGATTCTCCAAGCAAAAATACTGGGGTGGGTTGCATGCCCTCCCCCAGGGGATCTTCCCAACCCACGGATCAAACCCATGCCTCTTATGTGTCCTGCACTGGTAGGCGGGTTCTTTACCACTAACCCCACCTGGGAAGCCCTTACATGGGTGACTGGTATAGAAATTATATATGGATGTCAAAATGCTAAGACTGGATTTTGTACACAGAGGAAACTCATCATAATTATATTGCTAATACACCTTACTCTAACATCTGTGACCCAGGTAAATTATATTAATGTCAGCCTTTTTGATCAGTACACAGCCAGGCTTCAGGGGTTGTTGATATAAATCTGTATACTTTGTTATAATAACTTTCCACTGTCTTGAAAAGCAGAGACTCTGTGGTAGTAAGCCAGTTTCTTCAATACCATAATATTTTTTTCTACATTTTTGTTTTAGGAAATGACAAAAAGATGGAAGGAGAGGCTTCCTATTACTTGGGCTTAGCACACTTGGCTGCTGGAGAGTATGAAACAGCATTAGCAGTAAGTTCAAGAAGACTTTACATCACTGCCACTTTTAATTTTTATTTTATTTGTTTTATTGTATGTTGTTATAAGGCCAACAGGAATGAGATGGGCCTGCTGTAAGTGTACCTGTTTATAGAGAGTAAAGCAGAATAGCTATTCTAGAAGCATTAAAAATTGGTTTTACTGATGAAGTTAAATATATCAAATAATGGGGCCCTCCACTCCCATAGCACTAAGGACAAGAGGAAATGGATTTAAATTACAGCAAAAAGTAAACGGTAAAAAAATTATAATAAACTTGTGGTTTGGCACATTTTTCTTAGAAAAGACGGTGGTTAATAAGGAACAGATTTAATTCCATTTTTGTGGACTTTTCGTTTGTGGGAGTTAGGGGAGAGGGCACCAAGTGGGGAAGGCATCGCTAGTCCCAATTTGAGAGTCAGCCTGTTTCATGATAAAAATCACTGTTTGCCTATTTTATAATCAGGCTTGGGGTGTTGGACACACACAAAAAAATGTCAAGAGCTATCTTTTCTATAACAGAAATAATTTTTCTCCCATTCTTCTCTTACCTCTAATACATTTCAAGTGTGGCTTCATATTTAATTTTGTTTACATCTCAGGTAATAGCCCTATTTGACATGGCTTTATTTTCAGCTTTAAGCAGTTCTTCCTGGCTCTTTTAGATATTCATGCTATGTAGCATTCCTATAATTGAGCTAGACACATTCTTTATCGTCCTTAAAATTGGGTCATCGTAGGAAACTTGGGTTTTCCTAGTTGACTCTTCTGCTTAATATTTTTTAGTTAATGATGCATTCAGCAAGGCTGTTGCATTCCAAATACTTTCAGGAGCACAGAAGCCAACAAGATGCACATTTCCCTTTAGGAGCTAATTTAATGAGGGTGACCAACTTGTAAACAACTATAATTCAAAGCAGGATGGACAGGGGTTTTCTGAATTCAGAGATAAGTATGTATTTAGTTCCAATATTGAAAATCAAGAGGGCTGCACAGAAGAACTTTTGAGGGGTAGGATATCTACAGGCAGAAAGTGTGAGAGTCATGAATAATGGAATATTAGACACACTCATTCACACACACTCAACATGAACGTTTGAGAGGGTTTGAGAAGCATTGAATTGTTATGTGCAAGGTAGGATACAGTAGGAGATCAAGCTGGAAAATTAAGTGAAAACTAGCTTAAAGATATTCCCCCCACCTCATCACATGGCAAGTGCGTGGCAAAATAAATTCAAACAATACCATAGTGTTTACAGTGAAAATAAATCTTCCTTCTACCCCTATACTCAGTCTCACAGTTTTCTCAAAGGCAATTATAGTTACAAGTTCCTGGTTTATCCTGCCAAAAATTTTCATGTGTGTGCCTGGCATATAAGTACACATATATGTGTGTCCATTTTGTTGTTTACAAAATAACAAGTTTTTATACACACCGTTCTGCCTCCTGAATTAACTTCCTCCATACTAATGCATATCTAGACAGGTCTTATTTTAAAAAGGACTCATGGTGCCCCATGGTATAGCTATACTATAAGGGATTTAACCATCTCCTGTTGGTGGGCATTTAGGTTATCTACAAGCAGGTTTTTTTTTCCTTTTTAAAAAAATTTATTTATTTATTTTAATTACTTTACAATATTGTAGTGCTTTTTGCCATACATTGACATGACTCAGTCATGGGTGCACATGTGTCTTCGCATCCTGAACCCCTCTCCCACCTCCCTCTCCACCCCATCCCTCTGGGGTGTCCCAGAGCACCTACCGGCCTTGAGTGCCCTTCTTCATGCATCGAACTTGCACTGGTCATCTGTTTTACACATGGTAATATACATGTTTCAATGCTGTTCTCTCATATCATCTCATCCTTGCCTTCTCCCACAGAGTCCAAAAGTCTGTTCTTTATATCTGTGTCTCTTTTGCTGCCTTGCATATAGAATCGTTGTTACCCATCTTTGTAAATTCCATAAATATTGCTTTAATATACTGTATTGGTGTTTCTCTTTCTGACTTAATTTCACTCTGTATAATAGGCTCCAGTTTCATCCGTCTCGTTAAAACTGACTCAAATATGTTCTTTTTTATGGCTAAATAACATTTCATTGTGTATATGTACACAACTGCCTTATCCATTTGTCTGTCGGTGGGCATCTAGATTGCTTCCATGTCCTAGCTACTGTAAACAGTGTGGCAATGAGCACTGAGGTACACGTGTCTCTTTCAATTCTGGTTTCCTCAGTGTGTATGCCCAGCACTGGGATTGCTGGGTCATATGACAGGTCTATTTCCAGTTTTTTAAAGAATCTCCACACTGTTCTCTATAGCAAATGTACCAGTTTGCATTCCACCAATCAATTTTTATCATAGAGTATAGCAGTGAACAGCTTTGTGCTGAAGTGAGAGATGATCTACAGAGTAAATTCCTACAGGTGGAAATGCTGAGTCAGATAGAAGATGAATTTAAAAATAAATTTATTTTTATTTCTGATCTTCACTTCAAAGACACTTCACAAATTTGTAGTCATATAACAATAACTATCAGTGAAAGTGCCTGCTTCCTCAGGAGCTGTTTGTATTTTAAGAATTTAGACATATAGTTAATATGTGTTGTGAATGTTTTTCCAGGCCATTTTTAAGGTGTTTTTTTATTAATTTGGAAGATAATTTCTTTATAATGTTGTGTTAGTTTTTGCCATACAACAAGGTGAATCAGCCATAAGTACAGGCCATTGTTTGTTTGTTTGTTTGTTTTTACCTTATTATGAAATTCTTCCATCCCGAGCTTTTAGATATGTATGTGGCCAAATTTATCAATTTCTTCTTGTATGATTTCTGGACATTCTTAGAAAGACTGCTTGTGCTGCTGCTAAATCGCTTCAGTCGTGTCCACTCTGGGCAACCCCATAGACGGCAGCCCACCAGGCTCCCCGGTCCCTGGGATTCTCCAGGCAAAAACGCTGGAGTGGGTTGCCATTTCCTTCTCCAATGCATGAAAGTGAAACGTGAAAATGAGGTCGCTCAGTCGTGTCCGACTCTTATGCAGTCCGACCCCATGGACTGCAGCCTACGAGGCTCCTCCGTTCATGGGATTTTCCAGGCAAGAGTACTGGAGTGGGGTGCCATTGCCTTCTCCACTTAGAAAGACTGCTGCTGCTGCTGCTGCTGCTGCTGCTGCTAAGCCACTTCAGTCGTGTCCAACTCTGTGCGACCCCATAGACGGCAGCCCACCAGGCTCCCCCGTCCCTGGGATTCTCCAGGCAAGAACACTGGAGTGGGTTGCCATTTCCTTCTCCAGTGCATGAAAGTGAAAAGTGAAAGTGAAGTCGCTCAGTCGTGTCCGACTCTTAGCGTCCAAATACAGTTGTGTTTTTTTTTTTTAAGAATTAGAAATTCATTCTAATTCCAAGATCATATTTTTTTAAATCTGTCGGAGGATTGGAGACTCTTAAACGCTCTGCTGGGGAATGTGAAGCTCATTTTTTAAGCAATCTGGAATATTTGATGACTTTGATGAGGCTGGTGACATGATCTCCTTAATTCACTCACAGTTGTTTATTGAGCACCTGGTGACAGAGATATCATGCTAGGCACTGGATCTGATCATCCTCATGCAGAGAAAGTTCTCCATTAGTTTCAGCCTTTGCCTTCTTATATTCAGTCTATCATTAATTCTCACCATCAACTCCATACACTCTTTTTATTCTCTCACTCGTATTTTAAATTTATGTTGGAATATTTTCAGATTTTCAGTATCTTGCCCCTGTATTCATCTACTATCTCTCATAAATTTCTTCTCCTTTCCAAAATGTTGTCCATCTGTTTAAGGATTTTTATGTAATTTTTTTTCCCCAAAGAATCTTGACTTAGAAAAACCTGTCACATATAACTATCCCTAATTAATTGTTCTCATGATGTGAAACAGAAGGGACTCTGAAATTTTGCTAATTTTGATCTAGGTCTGAAGGCTTTAATTTATTAATAAATGATTAATGCATGTAATTGGAGAAGGAAATGGCAACCCACTCCAGTATTCTTGCCTAGAGAATCCTGTGGACGGAGGAGTCTGACGGGCTGCTATGCATAGACTTGTACAGAGTCAGACACGACTGAAGTGACTTAGCATGCATGCATGCATTAGAGAAGGAAATGGCAACCCACTCCAGTATTCTTGCCTGGAGAATCCCAGGGACAGAGGAACCTGGTGGGCTGCCATCTATGGGGTCACACAGAGTCAGACACGACTGAAGCGACTTAGCAGCAGCAGCAGCAGTACATGTAATAGAAGAATATATTGACAAGTATATGAGTGAGGTTTGGCCATCCATTCCTTGCTGACAAAGCATTTTTTATAGAATTATGAGCTAGCACTAAACTAAAAACAAATAGTGATTTTTTTTTTTTTTTAGAGCTGAAGTACCCACTAATGGGGAAAGTCCATTTGGTGAAGAGAAGGGATGGTTCCTATAATAAACCTGTGCAGAAGGTCACAGGTACCCTGATATTTAAAAGAGAAGAAAGCTACCAATGTACCTCGGGTGCTGAGGAAAGAAGTAGTAATTCCCTTCAACCGTAGTCAATTTCCACCTGAAAATTTCCAAGTAGAGTAAATTCTTAACTTTAGAAAATAGATGTATCTTATGAAGTCCTAAGATTTCAAAGAGGAAAATATTTCACCAAAAATCACAGTCAAGACCTTATGCAAATTTGGCCCAGCTCCTACAATCAAGCATTGCAACCATAAAGTTATTGTAAGAAAAAGGATGGTCCTATCTAAGTAAATTATTTTGTGCATGAATTTTCTTTCTCTGTAAATACTCCATTCCACTTCCTAATCTTAGGAACATCAACTTAGATCAGTCTTCAGTACATTCACTGAGGTATTTCCCTTTATTTAGTTCAGATCAGATCAGATCAGATCAGTTGCTCAGTCGTGTCTGACTCTTTGTGACCCCATGAATTGCAACACGCCAGGCCTCCCAGTCCATCACCAACTCCTGGAGGGCACTGAGACTCACATCCATCAAGTCAGTGATGCCATCCAGCCATCTCATCCTCTGTCGTCCCCTTCTCCTCTTGCCCTCAATCCCTCCCAGCATCAGAGTCCTCTCCAATGAGCCAACTCTTCGCATGAGGTGGCCAAAGTACTGGAGTTTCAGCTTTAGCATCATTCCTTCCAAAGAAATCCCAGGGCTGATCTCCTTCAGAATGGACTGGTTATTTCCCGTTATTAAGCAGAACCTATTTCTAGAGTACATCATGAGAAACGCTGGGCTGGAGGAAGCACAAGCTGGAATCAAGATTGCCGGGAGAAATATCAATAACCTCAGATATGCAGATGACACCACCCTTATGGCAGAAAGTGAAGAAGAACTAAAGAGCCTCTTGATGAAAGTGAAAGAGGAGAGTGAAAAAGTTGGCTTAAAGCTCAACATTCAGAAAACGAAGATTATGGCATCTGGTCCCATCACTTCATGGCAAATAGCTAGGGAAACAGTGGAAACAGTGTCAGACTTTATTTTTCTGGGCTCCAAAATCACTGCAGATGGTGACTGCAGCCATGAAATTAAAAGACGCTTACTCCTTGGAAGGAAAGTTATGACCAACCTAGACAGCATATTCAAAAGCAGAGACATTACTTTGCCAACAAAGGTCCATCTAGTCCAGGCTATGGTTTTCCCAGTGGTCATGTATGGATGTGAGCGTTGGACTGTAAAGAAAGCTGAGCACAGAAGAATTGATGCTTTTGAACTGTGATGTTGGAGAAGACTATTGCGAGTCCCTTGGACTTCAAGGAGATCCAACCAGTCCATCCTAAAGGAGATCGGTCCTCGGTGTTCATTGGAAGGACTGATGTTGAAGTGGAAACTCCCATACTTTGGCCACCTAATGGGAAGAGCTACTCATTTGAGAAGACCCTGATGCTGGGAAGGTGAGGGCAGGAGAAGAAGGGTATGACAGAGGATGAGATGGTTGGGTAGCATCACTGACTCAATGGACATGGGTTTAGGTGAACTCCGGGAGTTGGTGATGGACAGGAAGGCCTGGCATGCTGCAGTTCTTGTGGTTGCAAAGTCAGACACGACGGAGCGACTGAACTCAACTGAACTGATCCTCTGAAAGGAGAATTCCCCATATTGGTACTTTGTTTGATTTTATAGTACTAAATTCTTGTGCTATATTTAATTATTCCATATATAAAACAGTAGCAATTTCTGTTTGCAGACATGTCAGAATCATAACTTATAATGCTTCTAACGTTGATGTTAGCTCTTACGTATGGTTAACTCAAATCTCTAGCCTTATCAGCAGCATCCCATGCTGCTGCTGCTGCTAAGTCGCTTCAGTCGTGTCCGACTCTGTGCGACCCCACAGACAGAAGCCCACCAGGCTCCCCTGTCCCTGGGATTCTCCAGGCAAGAATACTGGAGTGGGTTGCCATTTCCTTCTCCAACGCATGAAAGTAAAAAGCGAAAGTGAAGTTGCTCAGTCGTGTCCGCCCCTAGCGACCCCATGGACTGGAGCCTACCAGGCTCCCTCCGTCCATGGGATTTTCCAGGCAAAAGTACTGGGGTGGGGTGCCATTGCCTTCCCCGAAAAATGCAAATAAATAATGTATCTGAAAAATAGTTATACTAATATTCTAGTGACTTATGGATTGTTGATAAATATTAACAATGGAGGATATGGGTTATATTTGTAGAATGATATCATCTTAAGGTTTCACTAAATATAATCAAATTTTATTTATTCTTTGACTCAACAGATATGAAGATATTATATATATGTGTGTGTGTGTGTGTGTGTGTGTGTATCAGGAAGCATTTCTATCAAAGGATACTTTATTTTATTTCTAATGTTTAGGATACAGAAAGTTTGGAGCAAGAGGTTTCTGATATACTTGTTCCCATTTAGTTCCTTTCTTGTTTAATTTGTTACCATCTCCCTTAATAGTAACTCCTTCTTTCAACAGTAAACTCTTCACATAAATGATAATCTAGTTGACATACACATGTTTGCAGATTCTACAGTAACATACATAAAACAAGTTTTCCTTTTAATCAATTTTATAAGTGATGATTTTTATCTACCACTGAAACCATGATGCAACCCAAATAAATGTGAGCTCTTCACAGCTCTCTTAGTGGGATACCATGTTAAAAGGAAAACATCCAGCAAGCTAAAAGAAAAATAATTTCAATTTTTCCATAGTTGTCTTCAGAAAACTAGAGATAAAATTCTTAACTCATAGAAACATTATTTTTAAAAATTCCTCTCTCCTCCCATAAAAAAAAAAAAAAAAATCAATTTGTCTTTCTCTAAATATCCTGAAGGTTGTATTTTCATGTCACTTCCTGGACACAAAAGGTCCCTCCTATGTTCCACTCACAGATGTTTAATCACCCCTCTCTCTCCCATCTCTCCTTCTACCTGCTTTTCTCTCATGGGTCAAAAAATCATGACTCTTCAAAAGGCACATGAGGTGTTCAACTTTTATCATTTGTGTGTATGTGTGTAGATGTGCATGCACATGTGTGTGCTCAATCTTGTCTGATTCTTTACAACACCATGGACTGTAGCCAGCCAGGTTCCTCTGTCCATGGAATGACATGTCCAGGCAAGAATACTGAAGCAGGTTGCCATTTCCTTCTCCAGGGAATATTCCCAACCCAGGAATCCAACCTTCCTCTCTTGTGTTTCCTGCATTATCAGGCAGATTATTTAATACTCATACAACCTGAGAAGCTCCCACTAATTATTCAGTTCAGTTCAGTTCAGTCACTCAGTCCTGTCCGACTCTTTGTGACCCCATGAATCGCAGCACGCCAGGCCTCCCTGTCCATCACCAACTCCCAAAGTTCACCCAAACTCATGTCCATTGAGTTGGTGATGCCATCCAGCCATCTCATCCTCTGTCATCCCCTTCTCCTCCTGCCCCCAATCCCTCCCAGCATCAGGGTCTTTTCCAATGAGTCAACTCTTTGCATGAGGTAGCTAAAGTATTGGAGTTTCAGCTTTAGCATCAGTCCTTCCAAAGAACACCTAATTGTTAGAGAAATGCAAATCAAAATTACAGTGAGGTACCACCTCACACTGTTCAAATGGGCCGCGATTAAAAAGTCTACACATAACAAATGCTTGAGAGGATGTGGAAAAAAAGGAAGCCTTCCTACACAATTGGTGGGAATGTAAATTGGTACAACCGCTGGAAAACAGTGTGGAGGTTCCTCAAAAAACTCAAACTGGAGTTTCCATGTGGTCCTGCAATTCCATTTCTGGGCATATATCCAGAGAAAACTCTAATTTAAAAATATGCATGAACCCTATTGTTCATAGAAGCGCTATTTACAATAGCTTCTACATGGAAGCAATCTAAATGTCTGTCGACAGAGGAAGAGATAAAAAAGATGTGGTATTTATATAGAGTGGACTGTTACCAGAAAAAGCAAGGGAATTACAGGAAAACATCTACTTCTACTTCATTGACTACACTAAATCCTTTGACTATGTGGATCACAACAAACTGGAAAATTCTTAAAGAGATGGGAATACCAGACCGCCTTACCTGCCTCCTGAGAAACCTGTATGCAGGTGAAGAAGCAACAATTAGAACTTTACATGGAACAACTAACTGGTTTGAAATTGGGAAAGGAATACAACAAGGCTCTATATTGTCACCCTGCTTATTTAACTACTCTGCAGAGTACATCATGTGAAATGCAAGGCTAGATGAATCACAAGCTGGAATCAAGGTTTCTGGGAGAAATATCAACAACCTTAGGTATGCAGTTCATACTTTCTAACGGCAGAAAGCGAAGAGGAACTAAAGAACCTCTTGTTGAGGGTGAAAGCGGAGAGTGAAAAGCTGACGTAAAACTCAACGTTCAAAAAAACTAAGGTAATGGCATCTGGTCCCATCACTTCATAGCAAATAGAAAGGGAAAAAGTGGAAACAGTGAGATTATTTTCTTGGGCTCCAAAATCACTGCAGATGGTGATCACAGCCACAAAATTAAAAGATGCTTTCTCCTTGGAAGAAAAGTTATGACAAACCTAGACAGCATATTAAAAAGCAGAGACATCACTTTGCTGACAAAGGTCTGTCTAGTCAAAGCTATGGTTTTTCCAGTAGTCATGTACGGATGTAAGAGTTGGACCATAAAGAAGGCTGAGCACCGAAGAACTGATGCTTTTAAATTGTGATGTTGGAGAAGACTCTTGAGAGTGCTCTGGATAGCAAAGAGATCAAACCAGTCAATTGTAAAGGAAATCAACCCTGAATATTCATTGGAAGGGCTGAAGCTGAAGCTTCAATACTTTGTTCACCTGATGGGAAGAGCGGGGGGGGGTGAGTCAGTGGGGGAGAGGCAGTGGATATCTATTAATGTCAAATTCCTAACTTATCCATCCTTCCCCCCCGGTATTCCTTATTACTCTTGTTTGTTTTCTATGTTTGTCTTATTTTTGTTTTGTAAAAAAGTTCATTTGTATCTTTTTTTTCCCCATTTTTTGGTTTATTGTCAAGTGGCTAAATATTTGAACTAATAGTAAGTTTTGAACTGGTCTTTATATGGAAGGTAACTATGGTATAGAAAGAGTAGGTGAGAGTTGAAATTAGAAGACCAGGATCTTAGTCCTTCTGCCACATTCAAGCTGCTAACTTTAGCTTAGTCACTTAACTTCTTGGAAGCTCAGTTTTATTTGTAAAATAAGGGTTACAAATGGCAGTTTCTTTGTGCAAATCAAAAGAAAAAAACATAGGTTTACACTTTAGACTTATCATCAGTTTTCAAATGTGAGGTACCGTTATTACTCCAGATTGTGATGTAATTAGCACTGAACAATGATAGCAACAATTCTCTAGTGTGTTAGGCTTCCCTGGTGGCTCAGACAGTCCTCTACTAGGTAACATACTGGGTGACATATATTCAGTATCCATCCAGAGTGCCTGCTTTGTACTTATTTTTTTCCTTAACTGTAACTCACTAGTTGTATCATAGGTAAATTACATAGTGCTTACATTTATCTTTGTAATAGCATATTTTTATAATACAAATATAATAGAACTTCATTTTATGGAAATATTAATTTATTAATAACTTTTCCTTGAATAGAAAAGGCATTTATCTTTTTTTAAAAAAGGAATTGAAGTCATTTCTTTATTTATAGATCAGACCCCTTCACTACCCATTAAATAGAAGTCATCTTTCCTTGTAATTTAGAAATCATTACCTAAAAGTGACCCTTCTGTTCCTGTCTAATAGCCTCAGTGTCAGAGGGGAGCTCAGATGCAGGCACAGAGGAAGTCACGACCTCCTGCTCCCAGAGGGCTGCTGGTCATCATTATGCAAAGCATGCAGACAGTGCTGCATGCGGCCAGCGAGCCTCTTGGTCCCTGTGTAGTTCATCACCAGCTTGGAAAATACGCTGTCGTGGACTCGCCATGCAGTGTTGAGAGAGGTCAAGTATAAGCTCAGGAGTTCAGCAGTCATTTGCCTTCTTGACATCCAGGTTTTCATCCGTTTATCCTTTCGTCCTGTGACCACCTCAGGCAGTCTCCTTGTTAAGAATCTAAAGGAGCAGCTGTTCCATACCCCCACTCTCCCAGTTGTTCCTGTGCAGACTCCTCTCTACTCAAGACCGTATCCCCTCAACATACATCCCCACCAGTATCCAAATTGAAAGAGACACATGTACCCCAGTGTTCGTCAGCACTGTTTATAATAGCTAGGACATGGAAGCAACCTAGATGTCCATCAGCACACGAATGGATAAGAAAGCTGTGGTACATATACACAATGGAATATTACTCAGCCATTAGAAAGAATGCATTTGAGTCAGTTCTAATGAAGTGGATGAAATCAGAGCTTATTATACAGAGTGAAGTAAGCCAGAAAGAAAAACACCAATACAGTATACTACGCATATATATGGAATTTAGAAATATGGTACCGATAACCTTGTATGCGAGACAGCAAATGAGACACAGATGCGTAGAACAGTCTTTTGGACTCTGTGGGAGAGGGAGAGGGTGGGATGATTTGGGAGAATGGCATTGAAACATGTGTATTATCATATATGAAACGAATCGCCAGTCCAGGTTTGATGCATGATACAGGGTGCTTGGGGCTGGTGCACTGGGATGACCCAGAGGGATGGGATGGGGAGGGAGGTGGGACAGGGGTTCAGGATGGGGAACACATGTACACCCATGGTGGATTCATGTCAATGTATGGCAAAACCAATACAATATTGTAAAGTAATTAGCCTCCAATTAAAATAAATTTATATTCTTTTAAAAAACTTTTCCAAATAGCACTTCCTTCCTTTTCATTTTGTACTTTTTGCTAAGAGAAATGTTCAAAATATCCATTATCTGACAAGCAAAAGAAAGGTCATTGGATTAGAAAAAACACTGATAAATGAAGTCGTATTTCCTAATTTTTTAAAAAAATGGATTTATTTCCAAATCATATCATTACATTACCCCAAATTATTATGCAATACCTTCAAGTGTGGTGTAAGCAAGTAGTCCGTATTTGATCTTATTTGAAAGTGAAGTGAAAGTGAAAGTCACTCAGTCGTGTCTGACTTTTGTGACCCCATGGACTACACCATCCATGGGATTCTCCAGGCCAGAATACTGGAGTGGGTAGCCATCCCCTTCTTCAGGGGATCTTCCTAACCCAGGGATTGAACCCAGGTCTCCCACATTGCAGGCAGGTTCTTTACCAGCTGAGCCACCAGCCCTCTGATACCTTTAAACAGCTTTATTAAGAAAATAGTATTTTACATAGTTCATTAAAAATGTTTTAATTTAAGCACATTTTAAATACATAATAAATGTAAAAAATGTGTTTTAAATAATTTGGAGATTATGAAAACATGTTTTACTAATAATTTTGTGTCTATTACCTCTCCGTTTAAAGTCAGGACCTTTCTAAAGTATTAAAACAAATAACTTTACAGTAACAATTTAGTATAAATTTCTGTAGCAAAGACTGCAGACTAAAATCTTAGTAAATTAAATTTTAATTTTAAAATTTCCCTCTAATGGGGAGCTAACTATCATTAAACCTTTTTTTTATTTTTAGTTTTCCTAATTTTTTTTTCTTTATGGTATTACAGCTCAGAAAAATTGCTTGTGTAGTTTTTCTTTTTAAATGATAACTACATGATGGTATTTTTCACATAAATAACAGCAGTATTAGTCATTTACATGACAAAAGCATTATGGAAAAATTTAAAGGCTCAAGAAAAAGTGAAATTTGTATTTTAAAAAACAGTAATCTGTATGGCAAAATTTACAAATTGTAGACTTTCATGAAAATGAAGAGATGCTTTATGTCAAAAAATAAAGTTCATGGCCTATATGAATATAAACACTGATAAAATGAAATTTATTTGATAAATAAAACATTTTATAAAATTTATTGATTTTTTAAAAAATGTGAAAGCTCATTTTAAATTCCTTTGAGATATAGAATACTACTTTAACCAAAACTTTGTGATTATTGTAATTTATTGTCAAAATTAAAAAGTACCACTAGAGTACTGGTTACAAAGCTGCTGAAATTTTTGTTTCCAGTCCTTCACATTTTAAGAAATAGTGCAAAAATTTCTAATGTCTGTTTTGAGAGAAAATGAAGGATAATTATTTTTATTTGGTTCATTCTAAAGAGGATGAACTTCAAGATGCTGAAAATTGAGACTCTAATCACCTATCCTGAACAGTGACATATGGAACATAATGTATGTAGACTCCTTAAAGTTCAAGGCCTAGCATATGAAAATGTTCTCTAGAGCAATAAAGCAACCTGAATAGTTCATCACAAGACTTAATTGTATGACAGACCTAGAGGCAACAGCACAGATGTTAGGACATGTGGATCCAGAGGCCCACAGAGAAGTCATCACACCTGCAACGACCTGCAGATGATTATAGGATTAGATGGGCTAAACCACAATCATGTGCAGGTCAGACTTCATCAATACAGATAGAGCCACACTGCATATATGTCCTCTACAACATGCAAGGTAACTTCAGAAAGAAAATATAATTCAACATCTTAAAATTTATCCAAAGTATTCTCAAATCTATCTGTAGTGTAGACAGTTACATGATCTTCTAGTAACTGCTGCATTTTTAAAGATTATCAATATAATTAATGCTGCTGATGGTTCAGTCGGTAAAGAATTTGCCTGCAACGCAGGAGACCACCTATGATGTAGGAGACTGTCTACAATGCATGAGACCTGAGTTTGATCCCTGGGACAGGGAGGTCCCCTGGAGAAGGAAATGGCAACCCACTCCAATATTCTTACCTGGGAAATCCCATGGACAGAGGAGCCTGTTAAGGTCACAAGAGTTGGACACAACTTAGTGACTAAATCACCACCACCAGTGTGCAATAATAGCAACATATACTAGACTCTAACAAATAGCATTAATCAGATCAGATCAGTCACTCAGTTGTGTCTGACTCTTTGCAACCCCATGAATTGCAGCATGCCAGGCCTCCCTGTCCAACACCAACTCCCGGAGTTCACTCAGACTCACGTCCATTGAGTCATTGATGCCATCCAGCCATCTCATCCTCTGTCGTCCCCTTCTCCTCCTGCCCCCAATCCCTCCCAGCATCAGAGTCTTTTCCAATGAGTCAACTCTTTGCATGAGGTGGCCAAAGTACTGGAGTTTCAGCTTTAGCATCATTCTTTCCAAAGAAATCCCAGAGCTGATCTTCTTTAGAATGGACTGATTGGATCTCCTTGCAGTCCAAGGGACTCTCAAGAGTCTTCTCCAACACCACAGTTCAAAAGCATCAATTCTTCAGTGCTCAGCCTTCTTCACATTAATACTAGACTCTTAATTTTCAATCTATATCCTTAAAAAACTATGTAAAAACTATTTTACCCAGTAATTTCAACTTACTCCTTAAATAATCATGTAAAAGTTTAGTTGATAACTAATAAAGTAAACTCACTGAAGATTAAACCACTGTTTCTTTTTTTCCTGAATGTGTTCTGTTAACCCTATTTTTTTTTTTAAATGATAATGCTGATGGCCAGGGATAGAGAAAAAGAAGGAAGACAATGAAAAAACTAACCAACCCAGAAAATGATGTTTAGTTCTTAAATAATCAAGGGTTGATTACATAGATATGTGTAACAGCTTTCATTACTGAGCATTTCAAGGGAGAAGGTTAAGATTCTTTTACTTAGTGGTGTGACTTAGAGGCAAAAGATTAGAAAGTCAAATTGTGTCAAAGGTGGGCAAGGATGTGAAACAGCAGGAACAATGGTTAGAAGTGGAGTCCAGTTTAGAGAGATGGGGTGGGCAAGAGTCAGTGAGTGGTTACCCTGTGGTGCCAGCCCCACTCCACAGAGAAACTCTTCAGCAACACATTAGAGAAGGCCTTTGAGTGGAAAGGGAATAAAAGATGGAGGGAGAAAGGAGGGAAAAATATGTACGAAAAACAATCAAGGGGACATGCACAGATCAGTAGTATGCCCTGCTCTAAAGAGTGTTGCTAACTTGACTGTATGTGCTGTCCTTAGTCATTCAGTCATGTCCGACTCTTTGCAATGTCATGGAGTGTCGCCCACTAAGCTCCTTCGTCCATGGGGATTCTCCAGGCAAGAATACTGGAGTGGGTTGCCATGCCCCCCTCCAGGGGATCTTCTCAGCCCAGGGGTCGAACCCAGGTCTCCCACATTGCAGGGGGATTCTTTACTGTCTGAGCCACCAGGGAAGCCCATGAATACTGGAGGGGTTAGCCTATCCTTTCTCCAGGGGATCTTCCTGATTCAGGAATAGAACCAGGGTCTCTTGCATTACAGGAAGATTCTTTACCAGCTAAGTTATAAATCATGTAAAACAACAGTCACAAAACACTTTTGGTTGCAACCTGAATGTGTCTCATGGTTCTTGCTCAAATATGCATTTTCAGATATTTTTTGCAGAGTTTCCAAAGTGTTCTTTGAGTTCCTGGTGTACATTTTTGCACTGCTGTTAAACTTAGAATCTTGACATTTTGACTGGGGTTCCCCAGTCGCAGACTTGGAGACATGGATTGGAGTACAACTTGTTTGTCTGGGAGAGGTTCCACCGGCAGGAGCATCAGGCAAAAGAAGGAGCCCACAGAGGTGTGTTGCCATCAGAGGCAAATAGAGCTCAGCCCTGCTGGCACTCTCTGGAAACCAATCAGTTATCCCAACAGAGGAACAGGGGACCTGGTGTATTTACTCATGAATTCCCATCTTCTGTCTTCCAAGGACACTAATTCTCTGGCAGTTCCACTTTACCATGAACCCAGCCATCAGACAGGAAGTTCCAGGTGCTGCCTCAGCAGCCCTTGGCTGCACAGATTATGAGAGCAGCACTGATGTTGTCAAATACACCCGTGTAGATCACCTGACTCCTAAGCTTCCTTTTCCATCCCATAAAATGGGGTGATAAAGTTACTGTGAGGATGAGATGAGGTAAGATAGTAATATACTTGGCACTTAGTGAGCATTCAATAAATGGTAGCTTTGTTCTATTTTAAGAATACTCATAATTTTGCATATCTTTTGACTCAGGAATTATCCATTTAAAGAATTTATCTAGCGGAAATAATTATTAATATATATAAATATTTAGTAATAGTATTATTTTAATTATTAATATATTCAGAAATTTAGCTGTAACTTTTATACACAATGTTATGTGTTGTTTATAAGGGGGGAAAATCCAAAAACAGTAAATGTTCAATAGCAAATTGATTAAACATTGTTGAGTACCCTGTGACACAAAAAATAAATACTTTATAATGATAAAAATATTATTACCATATTTACCAAAACATAGGGGTACAGTACAATGTATATTATGGCTGTACTTATATGTATTTATATTACGTACATGTATATGAAAATAATGGAGCTTTCCCAGTGGCTCAGCTGGTAGAGAACCCACCTGCTAATGCAGGAGATGCTAGACATGTTAATTCTATCTCTGAGTGGGGAAGATCCCCTGGAAAAAGAAATGGCAACCTGCTCTAGTATTCTTGCCTGGAAAATTCCACAGACAGAGGAGCCTGGTCATCTACAGTCCATAGAGTCCCAAAGAATCAGACACGACTGAGCACACGTGTACACCATGTATGAAAATACTAGAAACACCAAATTATTTTCAGTGGTTATCTTGGAAGCTGGAATAATGGATGACTTTAATTTTCAATTTTGGGGGGAGTGATGGATCTGTATTCCCCCAAATTTCTAACAGTATATATTGCTTTTGTAATAAGAAAAAGTAAGCTATTATTTCTTTCTATTCCATGAAAATTTAAAGACGTTAATTAATGTTTTTAGTAGGCTTTATATAGACTGTTTGTAGTAAGAATCTCCTGCACAGTATTGATCATAGCAGTTGGTTGTTTCTGCAGCTCATCTTATCCCAAAACATTAAAGAAAGTTATTAAATGCTTAAAAAGTAACAAATGACATTTAAAGATGGCCTGAAAAAGTGAAAAGATAATCATATAAATTATAAAACATGAAACAATATAAACAGAAAAATACAGCCCTATGGCATTTGGTATCCTGAGTGAATTTGGCCAAAGTCCGTATGAACAAGAACAGTAATTACTGTGTCGATGATGGACTATTTTTATGTATTTTCAAAAAATGTTTTATTGAAATATAGTTGATTTACAATGTTGTGTTTCAAATGTATAGCACAGTGATATAGGCATATATATTAATATTGTGGCTGAATATGTATATACAAATATTATAACTGCATTACTATTCATATATATTCAATATATTGTAATATGAATATATTGAAGGCTCAGTCCTGTCTGACTCTTTGCAACCCCATGGACTATACAGTCCATGGAATTCTCCAGGCCAGAATACTGGAGTGGGTAGCCATTCCCTTCTCCAGGGGATATTCCCAACCCAGGGATCAAACCCAGGTCTCCCACACTGCAAGCGGATTCTTTACCAGTTGAGCCATCAGGGAAGATTTAGATATTTATGTTATATATATATATATATATATATATATATATATATATATACTTTTTCTGATTCTTTTCCATTATAAGTTATTGTAAGATATTGAAGATAGTTCCCTGTGCTATTCAGTAGACCTTGTTGGTTTCTTTTTTTAATTTAAGAATTTATTTTAATTAAAATATATATATATATTTTTTGCTGTACCACATGCCTTATTGGGGTCTTAATTCTTTGACCAGAGATTGAACCCAGGGCCATGACAATGACAGCAGTAGGTCCTTGTTATCTATTTTATATATGTGATGATAGACTATTATTTGTTTTGGGATGGCCCCCCGTTTTTTTGGGAGAGTTCAGTTTGGTGCACATTGTTGAATAAGAGATTTGAGCCATTTCCTCATGCTCAAGTAGGTTTGTATTGTGCTGCAAGCCTGCATTGTCCACAGAGGAAATAGGCCCCTAATAGACACTCATGCTGTGCTGGTAACAGGAACCAGAGCCAGAGAAGCAACAGGGAAGCCTTATCTTATTTGAAGATGGAGGTAATGACATTTGAGTGGGACCTTTCCAGACCCCTCAGTGGAGAGAAAGCAGCTCAAGTAAAGGCTGAGGAATGCAGAAAATGCATTCCAGTCATGCTGGGGTGTGAGTGTGGGGGAGCGGAGCTCTTAGGCAGGGAGGCTGGAGAGATGTGGTGGGATGACACCTTTAGGAAGCTGAGTAGGGGAGGGACTTGTTTTGGAAGAGGATCGGGCAGCTTGTGTGTAGGACAAATCAAAGAGAAAGAGTAGAGGAGGGAAGACTAATTATGGGGTTCTTCTGAAATATTTCCAGTGAAGAAAGATGAGCCCTTGAACTTGGTGGTGGTGGTGTAAATCCTAATAGACACATTTGAGAGATATTACACAGTTTCACACTTTTGCTGTCTGGGTAGATGAAAGTATGGAGATAGGGTGGGAATCCAAGTTGAATCTGGGATTTTTTCTTCAAGTAATCCTAAGTATGATGGTATTGTTAACTGAGATAAAGCCACAGGAGGAGAAGCAGCTATGCAGAGGATTTAATAGCAATTTGGAAGACATCTGTGTTTTTCCAGAACATCACACCATTCCAAGTGCCACCTTTCTGTTGGCTACAGTCTCATTTCTAACCTTGGGTTACAGATATTACCAACACCACTGCCTCTTGACCCAGCGAATCCCTAGGAGAGGGTCCTGAAATGAGCTAAGTCAGATTGCTTACCTCATAAAGTTTGTTTTTAAGGTTGTTTTTTTTTTTTGTGACATGAATCTTTTTAAAAATCTTTATTAAATTTGTTACAATATTGCTTCAGTTTTATGTTTTGGCTCTTTGGCCATGAAGCATGTGGGATCTTAGTTCCTGGACCCACATCCCCTCCTTGGGAAGGTGAAGTCTTAACCACTGGACTGCCAGGAAAGTCCCAATATATTTGCTTAATCAGAGCCAGCCTTCTGCGCCTGGGAGCTTCTAGAGCCATGGAGGATTGTGGGCTGAGAGAATACAGTTAACACAGAGAGAGAAAAACCAAAGTAAGAAATCAAGAAAACAATTCCTAGTAGCATTTGAGTCCCTGTTTTCCCCTTTGGTCTAAATTAGATTGGGATGGTTCTTGTCCCATGACTTCAAATGAGCTCTAACTGAACAGAATCATCCTAAGCAATAACAACTGATGTGTCTTTGCATGTTATGTGTCTAGAACTGTGTTCAGCCTTATTATTTATATGCTTTGCCTCATTTAATACTCACAAGAACCTTAAGAGGCAGATATTACTAGTATTTCCTGTGTACTCCCGTTTCACAGATGAAGAAGGTTGAGATTTAGACTAAGTGGCCTCCTCATGGTCACAAAGCCAGCAAATGCAGAGCCAAGACTGACTGAAGAGGAGTCAGCTCCACACATAACTGCTGATGCTGTTGCAACTGGGGGAGTTGTCAGTAAGATGATTTTAAACTCCCTTGTTGAGTCTCATCACAAATCTCTCATGTACACTTTTAATAACATTCTCATCTGTTCTGCTTAAGTGACTACTGATTGGCACAAATAACATTTTGTTATTCATGCCCAATAGAAATTAGTATTGAATAATGCTTGATGATTAAAAAGAAAAAATCACCTCTCAAGTGTTGGGCCAGTTCAGAATGAGCACAGAGTTAGGAAAAGAGGGTGTGAGGATGCAGGAAGTAGTAGTGTCCAGTGGCATCAGGCTAGCACTGACCCACTGCTTTGTAGCTTCTCCAGAGAAGATGTCAGGAATTCTCCCCTCTCGTTGTCATCTTCCATCTCCCTCTTACACTCATAGATAATGGGGTACCATGGATTCCTCTTTGGTTGTGACTTACCTGCTTAGCTGCATTTGCCTTGTTTCCTCTGGCTGTTTAGCTGACAGTGAACTGTGTAGCAGCACTAGTGTTAATACATCTGTAAAACAGAAAAAGTAATAGAATTCTTTTTCGAAAGCAGCATATTTAAACACATTCCTACAACCCCTGTTCTCTTCTTGTTACTGATACAAATCTTCTATCTACCAGAAACTCTCAGTAAATGCAGATCAGATCAGATCAGTCACTCAGTCGTGTCCGACTCTGCGACCCCATGAACTGCAGCACGCCAGGCCTCCCTATCCATCACCAGCTCTCGGAGGTCACTCAGACTCACATTCATCGAGTCAGTGATGCCATCCAGCCATCTCATCCTCTTCGTCCCCTTCTCCTTCTGCCCCCAACCCCCCAGCATCAGAGTCTTCTCCAATGAGTCACTCGTGAGGGCCATGAGTCAGCAGCACATCCTCCAAAGAAATCCCAGGGCGACCCTCAGAATGGACTGGTGGATCTCCTGCAGTCCAAGGGACAAGAGTCTCCCAACACCACAGTTCAAGCACAATCTGGGCCAGCCTCTCACAGTCCAGCTCTCACATCCAACAGACCACAGGAAAACCAAGCCGACTGGCCTTAAGTATGCGGAATTGTACTGTTGTCCTTTCCTCCAAGGAGTAAGCCATCATGGTGCAGTCACCACTGCAGTGAGCAGCAGAAAATAAGTCGACACTGTTCCACTGTTCTCCATCTATTCAGGTGAGGGACGAGCCACATCTCGTTGAATGTGAGCCAGCCAACCTTTCCTCTCCACTTTCACTTCATCAGAGGTTTGAGTTCCTCTTCACTTTCTGCCATAGGGTGGTAATCTGCAATCTGAGGTTTGATATCCGCAATCTTGATTCCAGCTTGTGCTCGTCCACATTCATGATGTACCTGATATAAGTTAAATAAAATGGTGTGTCTTTCACTAGATTTGCAGCTGAAACAGCTGATAGGGCAGAATGATTATGATTTTTGAATAAAATAAAATAGGGGGAGAGAGATAAGGTCCTTCCAGTAGATTTCAGTTCCCTCTGTTGCTGTCTCAACCATTATCACAGTGTGATGTAGTCGTTAAGAGCAGGGCCCATAGAGTCACATTGCCTGATTCCAGATCCTGGTCCTGCCACTTCTAATCCTGTGACCTTGGGTGAGCTACTTAAGTTCTCTTGTGCTTCTGTTTCTCACCTGCAGCATAAAGATTACATTAGTAACAGTTAGGTACTAATAGGTACTCATAAGATGGTTAAATGGGTTAATATGCAGAAAATACTTAGAGCTATGTCTGACATACTGCTCTCCTTCAGTAAATGCTGGTGAATAGTATGGAAGAGTAGAAGTGGTTTGGTTTTGTTTTTTGTGTTTTTTTGCTGGGTTAGTGCAAGGATTATGTTATTCCCATTGCCACTGCTAACTTAGCAGACCATTGACAAATCTCTCAACATCTCACTTTGTAAAATGAAGATGGTAGTTATTAATATAGCATGTAGCTGACAATTCCAATGGAATAGTAAGAAGTTAATGGTTTATTGGTCCTTATTATTGTATTGCAAATGATTTAACTATACCTTTTCCCTAAATTTAATTAAACATATTCATTTTCCCTATGAGCTTATATTAGCTTACAGCAGAGTGACTGTTTATGATGTTCATTTTATATGTTATAATATCATGGATATTACCAAAATAAACATTTTCCCTTTAAAATGTTACATAAATATTCATGAATAATTGTCACAAGTCTGCAAAGCGAAAATGACTTTTTAATTGTTTTTTGTAATATATTGTGTAGGAATGGAAAAGTACTGCCCAAACAGTCACTCTGATCTTAAAAATCGGTTCTGAGTGCACCAGAAAGACCACCAAGCTGGGAGTCAGACTTCCTGAGTTTTAGCTGTGGTTCTGTTAACAAGCACTTTGGCCTTGGGCCAGTCATTAAGCCTTGTTCAGTTTCCTTCACGACATTGTTGTAGAACGTTGCTCTTATAATCTTGGTTGACACCAGGAGAGGCGGTCCCAAAAGGAACCGGAACTTGGAGCCCTGTCTGCACGGCGGCGCTGTCAGGCAGCCTTGTGGTGCTGATGGGGGAGAGAGGGCTGGGTAACAGCACTGCCTCTGAAATCAGGTGACCTGGGTCCACTGTGTTTCCTTGATCACTTACCACTTGTGTGATCTTGGCCCAGTGGCTTCACCTCTTTGTGCCTCAGTTTCCTCGTCTTTAAAAAAAAAGTAGTGATGGTAATAGTAATAACAATAATGCCTACCTGTGGGTATTGGGGAGATTAAATTAGTTAATATGTGTAGTCTCAAGAGAAGTCTATGACATTTTCATCCAACAAATCATTTCAGAGCACCTATTGCCAAATCCTGCTCCAAGCACTTGAAATACATCAACAGGCAAACAGACAAACGTCTTTGTCCTCATGGAGCTTCCATCCCAGTGGAGAAAGACAAGGAACATGAAATAAAATGAACAACTGATAGTTTGTTAGAGCATCATAAGCCATAGAGAAATAAAGAAAAAATACAAAGGAATAATTCAGGCGTGCCAAAGCAAGTGGTAGGCGGGAAGAATTTTAAATAGATGATCAGAGGCCTTGCTGAGAGGTTGACATTGGCCGGAAGATTGGAAGCAAGTGAGAGAGTTCGTCATGCAGGTGAGAGAAGGACATTCCAAGCAAGGGTGATGGTCAGGATCAAATCCTCAAGGCAGCAATATGCCCCAGAGGCTTGGGGCCGGTTAGGCTGAGGAGAAGCAAATGGGGAGCAGAGGAAAAAGAGCTAAAGTCAGACAGGTAAAGGTGGGACCACAGAAGGCTTTGTGGGCATTGTAATGTGATGTGCTTTGTGTCTGGGTGAAAAGGGGGTCACTCAGGCAGAGGAGAGACACAGGAAATACTCAGTGTGAAGAATCTCTGGTGGTCTAGTGGTTAGGGCTCTGTGCTTCCACTGTAGAGGGTCAGGTTCAATCCCTGATCAGGAAACTAAGATCCTGCAAGCCATGTGGCACACCCCAAAAAAAGATAAAGAAAAAAAGAGGATTAATTAGTACCAAGTACTATCATTAGCCATGTGGTGAAAAGTAGCATCTGTTAATAGACAAAGCTGTAACTGGGCAAGCATGAGGTTAATGTCTAGAACATTGGATACAGAGTGGGTACCCCTGTAGGTGAGTGGAGGGTATCTTGTGGGAATGGTGCCAGGAGGCAGTAAGCTGTGAGGTGGAGGTCAGCACGACAGTGCTCAGGGTTACCCGGCAGCAGACCTATCACAGTGCTTAAGAAGAAAAAAGGCAGGATTTTAAGTCCAGTAAACCCAGCTCAACTTCCTTTCTTCTCTTCCTACTCTGGCCCTGTGTATACTAGCACGAGGTAACCTCTCTGCACTCCCTATTTCTCATTTGTGCAAGGGGACTGTTACTGTTTGTCTTAGAGGGCTCTGTGAAGATCAAATATATCAAAATTGTGAAGTACGGCACACATGTAGTTTTAATTAATGGTGCGTGCATGCTACATCTCTTCAGTCGTGTCCAACTCTGTGTGACCCCATGGATTGCAGCCTGCCAGGCTCCTCTGTCCATGGGATTCTCCAGGCAAGAACACTGGAGTGGGTTGCCTTACTTTCCTCCAGGGGATCTTCCTGACCCAGGGATGGAACCTACGTCTCCTGTGTCTCCTGCATTGACCGGAGGGTTCTTTACCACTAGAGCCACCCAGGAAGCCAGTTAAAGTCGATTAATGGTAATGACTGCCATTGGCAAGTGGCAAGTGCCAGGTCACAGGGACTGGGGTTCAGGAGTGGAACGTCTGATGGGAGCATGCTGATGGTGGTAAGGAGGGTCTTCAGACTCCTAGCAAGTAGGGACCCGACCAGGTACCAAGACAGAGATTCAGGTAAGAAGGCAGGGATGCAGCTCCAAACGCTGGGATAGTTGCTGGGGACTTGATTTCAAGGCACACGGCAAGAACCCGGTCCCTCTTAATACAGTTTGAAATCAAAGTGTAATTTGCGGCAAACCAATCTGATACAAAGCTTCTGCCCTGGAAGACCGTGGGTAGGAATGGTTCCAGGGTCTGGGGTAGGTCGAAGTTGCTGACTAGGGAGACCCCAGCAGGGCAGATGGCAGAACTCAAGAAGCCAAGTCACTAGAACATGATTGCAAAAATGATCTTTGGGGCTCTATAATTCTCTGTTTCTAGGTATTGATAAATAATTTGAAAATGCCCAATATAATGGTAATTTTCTAGTTTAGCCTATAATGCCTAAAACTTACTATAAGAATGTTAGCAGCAATTTGTTTTGCCTTTTTATTTTCAGCTCATATGTTATTTCAGTGCTGATCAAAGGGATTGGTTGCAGAGTATAAAATAAATCACACTTCTAAATAAACCACTGAAGAGTGTTAAATTGATTTAAGTGATTTTCAGAATATTAATATTTAAAACGGCTCTGTCCCAAGCCTCTTTATGGCTACCTATAGTAGTAATAAGCACCATTTCATTCTACCATTCATCTTATATTACATAGAAAACTGTGTAAAAAACATTATGTTTTAGCACTGGAGTAGAAATGTAAGATTTCAGCTGTTTATTTACGTTTAAATATCTTGAATTTTATTCAGTCAATAAAAGTATACTCAATTATTGCATTTCTTATACTCTCTGCCTAGGTTGAGGTGACTAGAGTGTCATGTTCGTCTTTTTACTGTTAAAGAAAACTTTGCCTTCCACTCACAGCCCTTAGCACTAAATTTAATTTTAGGCAACATGTATTTCAGGATTAGGCTCAGTCTTTAGAAACTGGGCAGCTGCACAATTATGCAATTTTGGCTTATCTGAAAATGCTAAAATTGCATACATGATTTTCCTAGATTTTTTTTAATATATAGGAAAAAATGGCATCTGCAGTGTTAAATGAAATTTCAGTGACTATCCCTCAGTGGGAGGGTTTGGGCACCAAGGTGTCCCGTGCATCCACTTTGGTGGTCGAGTCATCCAGGCAGCACAGAGTGACAGCCAGCGATGTGAGCAAAGACACACTGGTGATGAAAGCACCAGCCAGCTGGGTCACAGCACACACATTCACAGGCATTTCTGAACCACACACACACTTGTACTTACCTGGGTCCCCAGCCTTGCCCTAGGCTCACTTAACCTTCTCTTCTCTGCCTCCATCTGTCTTCTCCTTCTTCTCCTTCTTTGTGTGTGTGTGTGTGTGTGTGTGTGTGTGTGTGTGTGTGTGCGCGCACACGTGCGTGCACTTCAGCAACCTCCCTTTCCTTTTCCAAGGCCCCTGTATCTGTTTGTGTGTCAGTGTGGCCTTCCTGCCTCTCGGCTCGCCTGCCAAGAAATCTGAATCGTCCTCCCGGCCTCCGCTCAGCCTCGCCACCCGCCTGTCACTGCTCCGCGCTCTGCACCACGCTGGCTTGTTTTGTCAATAACCATTTATTTGTTGCTGGAATAGCAGCAGCCATTACATCTGACCTCCCTGTTTCATCAATTATGGATAGATTATTGGATGTGAACATCTGCAAAAGCTTGCTGTTGAACTCACCTCCTGGCTAGGATTAGATAAAGTACTAAACTGTTGTTTATTGTCAGGCCAAAACTCTACTGGGAAGGCAGGGAATTCCAAGAGTCACAGAGCCCCCATCCGAAGGACCAAACATCGTTTCATATTGCCACCGTTTCCCCTAAGATTCCAGCCATATATTATTTACACTTATTACTCGTTGTTATAACCTAGTTGATAAAAGCTCTTGGCAGGCATCACATTTCCCATCATTGTCACATCTGTCAGAATGGAAATGACTCATAAATTGTTTTCTCGTCTCTTCTCTCACGGTGAAAGGAAAATAGATGAAGCTTCCTCTGTGTGCAAGCCTTCAGAGGAAGACTTTCCTACCATGTTTTATTTTCAAGAAATGTGTTCATGCAGCCAGATAGGAAAGCATTACATTGTGGATCTAAATTAGGGTTTACTGAGTTTACCAGAGTAATGGCCTGTGGTGGAAAGGATATCAAATTGTACGGAGACAATATGCTCAAAATGTTTTCTCAGGGCTTTTATGGATTTCTGAGAAGGGGGAACCAGAATGAAATTTTATTGAATCCAGCCTCAAATGAGGAAAAAATCTAGTAAGAGGGATTATGAATAGAGATGATGGTTTTTCCGCCATGGGAAAGACAAATCTCCTAGTGGTAATTGGTTCATGCAGAAATATAGAAATTGTCGCAGAATCAGTGTTTATTAAAACCTTCCAGGTCATCACTTGCTAATATAGAACCCTCTGTGAGCTTTCCCTGTGGAACCAGAAACCGTTTTGTGCAAAATGGTCCAATAGAGGGAGGTTGGTAAGTGGCCATTTCAGGGGAAGCTGAGGAGCTTGGTGTGTCACTGAGCTAGTGGCATTTCATTGCTCAGCTCTCCGACTTGTTGCTTTTAGTGTAGAAACTGTAGTTGTCTAGAGCAAAAGAGAGGAAAAAAGTGATCTATAGTCCTACAGGCAGGAAGAATGACTCAAGATACCATGATGAATCTAACATAATTTCAGCCTCTAATCTGCCTCCTCGCTAAATTCCACTTGGGCTTATAATGAGGGGAAGTTGTTTAGTTAGAAATGTGACCAAATGAAATAGGCGCACATTTAGATAGGGGAATTCTTGTCATTTTAAAATGTCATACAGGGACTTCCCTGGCATTCCAGTAGTTAGGACTCATAGCTTTCACTGCTGCAGGCCCAGGTTTAATCCCTGGTTGGGGAACTAAAATCCCACAAGCCACGTGGCACAGCAAAAAAATAAATAAATAAATTGTCATTTGAATCTTCCTTTAGGAGTCTGACTTGTTTGCTGTTATGATACTTGAACTCTCTAGGATGGCTGTTAACTAAAAATGTTCACATGCTTTCTATTTACCATAGTTTTAAAGTGTTGTATTTTTTTCCCTATTGAGTGAGTTATAAGGCAAAACATTATATAATATAATTAATATATATTAAACTCTGATATACATTATATGTAATATATTAATATTATATAATACTTAATGTATGAGCTTATTTCCTTTAAGCCAAGTAAATATTTATATATAATATTATATTATGTAATACAACAGCTCATTATATCCACATTAATGCTCCTGCAGGTACTGTATCACCTGCTGCTGCTGCTGCTGCTGCTGCTGCTAAGTCGCTTCAGTCGTGTCCGACTCCGTGCGACCCCATAGACAGCAGCCCACAAGGCTCCACCATCCCTGGGGTTCTCTGGGCAAGAACACTGGAGTGGGTTACCGTTTCCTTCTCCAAAGCTCTACCACATTCATTCAGCAATTGTGTGTGTGCTCAGTTGTGTCCGACTCTGTATGACCCTATGGACTGTAGCCCACCAGACTCCTCTGTCCATGGGATTTCCCAGACAAGAATATTGGAGTGGGTTACCATTTCCTCCTCCAAGGGATCTTCTGACCCAGGGATCAAACCTGCGTCTCTTCACTTCTGCATTATCATAAGACTAGGAGCTAAGGGTACAACAGAGAGAAAAACAGATATCGTTCCTCATCTTGTGGCACCTGTGATCTAATTGGGGAGAGAGAAGTATTATTAAGTAGATACATATGGTGCTTTACTCAGCGGTGAAACAGCATGGGGTAGACTGTGTGTGTGTGTGTGTGTTGTGTGTGTCTATCCACCAGAAGAGTCGTGCATGAAATCAGAAAGAGCAGTACAAGCAGAGGGGCATGGAGATGGAGAGATCTGAGTTGATTCCTGACAGCAGGAGGTCTTTGTGGCTAGAGGGAGGTTTCCAGAGTCCCACACATTCCAGTAAGACATACATGTTGCCATTTCTGCATGGGCAAAGTGACAGTACCTGTTTGGCCAAATTAAATTTGATGGGCTCTTTATTTGATTCTGTTTGCCACCACCCTCTTTAGTCTCCATAAATAGCAGAGAACTGAAATACTGGTAATGTTATCATAAGTATAACACAATCATTCTTCACACTCCCTTTTCATCCTCCTATAAACACTGTTGTCCTAATGCTCCTGCAGGTACTGTATTAGCAGTACCTTCCATAACTCGACCACATTCATTCAACACTTGTGTGTGTGTGTGCTCAGTCCTGTCCAACTCTGTGTGACCCCATGGACTGCAATAGGCCAGGCCTCCCTGTACCTCACCATCTCCCGGAGTTTGCCCAAGTTCATGTCCATTGAATCGGTGATGCTATCCAACCATCACATTCTCTGCCACCCTCTTCTCCTTTTGCCTTCAGTCTTTGCCAGCATCAGGGTCTTTTCCAATGAGTGGAACTGGAGACTTTGTTAGTTTAAAAAATATGCAAAAATTTCCCCTCAAATCTTTTCTGACAGTGAAATCTCTAATCATTTAATGTAACCTGCATCAACTCTCGCTGTAGAAAGAATCCTCCTGTATCGTTTTTCACTGATAAACATGGAAGGGGAGAAAGGCTTGAAGTTATTTACTTGCCACTTTAGTTCCACAGAACTCTTTTACCTCTCAGCACTTCTCAGCTTTTTCCTTTGGGTGCAAGAAAGAGGCTCATGCAGATGACCTCTGGTAAGTCATTGATTGTAAAGATTCCCGTGGCCAGAAGGAAGAGCACAGCCCGTGAGTCCCTAGGGTCAGTGGACAGTTGGCTTCACAAACTGAAAGACTCTCGGGAACTGGAGGAGTCCTGGGAGAAGAGGGGCTCGGTTTCCGTATTACCCTCTTAGCAGTAGTCGTCTGTCTGGCCCACTCTGTGGATGTGACTGGACCACGCTCTTGGTGGTCTTTGAGCACCTTCTCACTTCTGCCATTACCCTCTGTGTGGTGTTCCTGAATTTCCTAAGAGAACATGACTGAGCTAACTGATCACTCTATTTTTCCACTGAATAGAACTTTTCCTATCTGGCCTCCTCAGTGATGCCTTTGGTCAAGGGCCTTCTACAAAATACACAGCAAAACCTTCTGTGAATTTCCTAAGCAGGAAATAAAGGGCAGGGAAATTTTCTTTTCAAGGAGCTATAAATATAACTCACACCATGATTGGGCTGTACAAGATAAATGTTTCCATGCTTTCTGATTTACTGCATAGAAAATAATCATTGAGAATTCGAATAAAAATTCTTTGGGAACATGTCTCTTGTTAATATAGTGCAGACATATATTGGCTGATTTAGAAAATGACAGTTTTAAGTAATATGTTCCAATTTACTACTGAGGAAACTTTTGTTTGTAAGTGGAATTCTGTTTCATTGTTTTGGAGTTTGAGGGTCATCTGTATATTGAATGTATATAGAGAGAGCTTTTAGTGAAAGAAAATTCTTGGAAATTTTTGAGATTTATTTCTACCCATATAGCTTTTGAAATGGAGACAGCAATGGCACCCCACTCCAGTACTGTTGTCTGGAAAATCCCATGGACGGAGGAGTCTAGTAAGTTGCAGTCCATGGGGTCGCTGAGAGTCAAACACGACTGAAGCGACTTCACTTTCACACATTGGAGAAGAAAATGGCAACCCACTCCAGTGTTCTTGCCTGGAGAATCCTAAGGACGGTGGAGCCTGGTGGGCTGCCGTCTATGGGGTCGCACAGAGTCGGACACAACTGAAGCGACTTAGCAGCAGCAGCAGCAGCTTTTGAAGATGGGGAACACATGTATGCCTGTGGCGGATTAATTTTGATATATGGCAAAACCAATAAAATATTGTAAAGTTAAAAAATTAAATTAAATTAAAAAAAAAGAAAATGCAGTGTAAACTCCTAATATGTGAGAGATTAACTAACAATTCTAATTCAGTTTATGAATTTAAGTGAAATTCATGGTGAATTTTCATCCAATTTTTAAATATTTCAAGGTATAAAAATGTTTACTATCTTTGAACAGCACTGATCATTGTATATGTAACAATCACTATTTAACATGAACCAAAAGCTTTGTAGATTTAGCCTTTCTTGTTATCACTTACTCCATGGTAGTGATATTTTTTTAAAAGCAGTTCATTAAGAATATGCAATATTTTTCAAATAGGGGAGAAAGGTTGAAAATAAAATTTCAACTGAATGAAATGACTTATCATTTAGTTTCTCTTGTTTTAAAAAAAATTAAACATAAGATAAATTCATCAGGGATTTTGAAGCCAAAGATAAATGATTGAAAATAATTAGGACATATCTTCAACTACTTAATATATCAACGTAGTCTAAAATCAAAATCATATTTTTGGAACGGAGAATTCTAGATCCTTTGGTCTTACCCCTTTATCTTTCAGACTTGGAAACTGAAGCTCAAGGTAATCAAGTGACCTGTCCAAGGTCACAGTCTGAGCTTGAGGCCTAAGAAAAGCAAGAACTCATGTCTTGTAACACTCAGTTCTTTCTGCACTGGGCCATCAGCCTTCCCTTTCTGTGTCAGGTGATGTAAACAGTCGGTGCGTAACACAATTTAAATGATGAGTAATGCATTTCAGGGAGAAAGAATACACAGTCCAAATGATCAATATAAATAGTAAGGCTAGACTACTCCTAACTTAAGGGTATAGTTTCAGCAGAATGCAAAATGTTTAACTACTTTGTGTGTTATTGTTTGCAGAGCTGCACACTTGATTGTCCTCAGTGTTATTCAATATAACATATTTGAAGCAAAAGATGACTGTATTTACTGCATGTCAGATACTATGCCTTTGCAGAAAGTGTATAAGAGCCTTTACGTGATGGGGAAACAGTTCTGTTCACCCTCATTTTTATCGCCTCTCCTATCGCCTATTGCTGTCACTAGTAAAATGCTCTCAGTGCCGTTGCTGCCCAGTCTGGTCCTCAGCCTGTTACTGCAGCGCTTGTCAGAAATCATTAGCCACTGATTTCTTTGACTAATGTTGCAGTTGATTGTCTGAATCATGTTCAGACGCTGTAAATGAGGCAGAAACATCCTTTCTGCTCACCAACTGTGAAATGGCTAAAGGGGGTTAGATTGCCAGAAATCAGAATAAATGTATTTCCGATAAGATTTGACAATGATTTCAAGCTCAAGACAGCAAACTTGATTTTTTTTAATTTCTGTATTTCTTACTGCACAAGAATAAATCTGTATCATTTCCTTTTTCTCTTCAAAGTAATGCACAGTGTTGAGCTCAGTGCTGCACCTTTGTAATAAAGTGGCACAATTTGGATTTTGTGTAGGGCTGTATAACAAAATGTTCGCTCTGCTGCCTTTTTATGGTGGGCAAGGAAGAAAAAGATTTAAAAAAATGCAGCCCAGGCAATGGGCTCATAACTTCATATTTACAGACAAGTTTGATGGATCCCTGTTGTGGTGTTATAAATGTATTTTGGTGCAGTTTGGTTTATTTAAACTCTTCTAGAACTCTTAGACTTGTAGACAGAATTTGAAATAAAATGTTCAAATGTTGAGCAAAACTGTTGGGGTTTCATCCTCACTTGTTTGGGAGTGTCCTGGGTGCCTCTGTGAGTTTGGAGGCTTTAAGGAGGAAACATAGCTCTTTCAGGTATTGGAAGAGCCATCACATGAAGAGGAATGGACTTATCTTGTCCCACAAAACACAACCTTGGCTAGCAGGCAGAGTCACAGATTTTGATTCAACTTAACTAAAAAAATTTTTAAGTAACTCTCCAATGATTCAGTGCCTAGTCTCACAGGAGGATCGTCTCCCATCAGGAAAATTGTTCTAGCAAAGACTAGATGAGAATTTCTCAATGGCAGTGCTATTTACATTTGGAACTGGTCACTTCTTTGTCATGAGAAAAGGGGGTATATCATGTGAATTATAGGCTGTTGGGCTGCATCCCTGGCTTCTCCCAATTATGACAGCCTAAAACATGACCAGACATTGCCAAATATCCCCTATGCGGCAAACAACCCCCATTTGAGAACCACTCAGTTAGATAAGACTTGGGAAAACTAAGCAGGTGCTTCATTCAAATCCTTAGGAGTAGAACCTTATAACATCTGTTCAAGGTAGACTTTATTCATTTCAATTTTATACTCAGGGAAATAAAACACAGATACTAAGTCACTTGACACATGTCCCTAGCTCATTAGTAAGCCTGTCTGACTTGAGTCTAAGGTACTTAAAGAAAATTTGAGCACCCAGAGAGAGATTTGATAAATTTCCCATGCGGCCCTTCCAAAGTCTGGTCAATGCCTTCGGAATAAAAGTCCCAACTGGTTTCAAGTATTGCATTAACTAAGGAAGAGAGTAGTGAGGGGAAAGTAGTAAGTGGAGAAAGAAATGTATATAGAAAAAATTACCAAAAATGTGAAATAAAAGAAGTGGAGTTTACTGAAATTTTTTAAAAGCCACAAAATTACCATCTTAAATGGGCTAGATACTGTAAATTATTTTAGATGTCATTTTCCATGGGTTATTTTCCTACAGAAACAATGGCAGTTTGGGTCACCAGCCAGAGTGCAGAAGCCCATTTTAAACTTCATGCCACAGATCTGTATTAATTTGAGTTGTGCATGCTCTGTGCAATGCCAGAAGGAGACAGAAAAGTATTTCCCCTCCTTTCCCTAAGCATTAAACCTTGAAAGCTTGAAATGATGGGAAACCAGGCAGCCAAATGTACCATCTTTGATGTGGTATTTTCACCAAACACATTGAGCTGCCTAGAAAGTAGAAAAGACAAAAACTATGAATTTCCCTTCCCCTAGACTTAGCGACTAAATGACCACCATGACAATGAGTTTTGAATGCATCAAAATATTTTGCACCTGATATTCTTTTTTCTCTTCTCTTCTGTTTGATTTGTGATGACAGAATTTAACCTTCCAGACACTAGATTTGTTTCCAACAAATTGCATGCCACAGGGATATTAATCAATCAAATACAGAGGATCCTTTAGATTTCCACACTGTATTTTCTCACTTAAAGTATTCTTTGTAAAGAAGATTCCACTATTTGTCTAGTGATTTAAGTTGATCGATATTCATTAATTTGCAAATTGTACCTTAATTAAAAAGCAGGTAACATAACTTACTGTAAGGTCAATATAACACATCTTTATTTTCTACACAATTTGAATTTTTTGAGATATTTAGTATTCATTTTTTTGAATTGAAGAATAATTGATTTACAATATGTTGTGAGTTTCAGATATATAGCAAAGTGAATCAGTTTTATACTTTTTTTCAGATTATTTTCCATTATAAGCTATTACAAGGTACTCAACAGTGTACCCAAAGTAAACCTTTGTTGCTTATCTATTTTATGTGTATCAGAGAAGGCAATGGCACCCCACTCCAGTACTCTTGCCTGGAAAATCCCATGGATGAAGGAGCCTGGTGGGCTGCAGTCCATGGGGTCGCTAAGAGACGGACACGACTGAGCGACTTCACTTTCACTTTTCACTTTCATGCATTGGAGAAGGAAATGGCAACCCACTCCAGTGTTCTTGCCTGGAGAATCCCAGGGACGGGAGAGCCTGGTGGGCTGCAGTCTATGGGGTCACACAGAGTCAGACACGACTAAAGTGACTTAGCAGCAGCAGCAGCAGCAGTGTGTATCTGTTAATCCTGTACTCCTAATTTGTCACTCCCTTTCCTCTTTGATAATTAACAGTTTGTTTTCTATGTCTGTGAGTTTATTTTGTACATAGATACTTTTTTATTATTTTTTGGATTCCACATATAACTGATATCCTATAATATTTATCTTTGTCTGACTTACTTCACTTGGTATGTTAATCTCTAGGGTCATCCATGTTGCTGCAAATGGCATTATTTCATTCTTCATGGCTCAGTAGTATTCCACTGTGTATATATACCACTTCTTGTTTATCCATTCATCTGTCAATGGACGTTTAGGTGGCTTCCACATCTTGGCTATTGTAAACAGTGCTTCGGTGCACATTGGAGTGCATGTATCTTTTTACATTAGAGATTTTGTCTTTTCTGGATCTATGCCCAGGACTGGGATTGCTGGATCATATGGTAACTCTACTTTTAGTTTTTTAGGGAACCTCCCTACTATTTTCCATAGTGACTGCATGAATTTACATTCCCACCAACAGTTATTTTCTACACAATTTATAATGTTATGTTATTTTTCCACATACCATATTTATGTATATTATATATATGTGTGTGTGTGTGTGTGCATATTTCAGATCAGATCAGATCAGTCGCTCAGTCGTGTCCGACTCTTTGCGACCCCATGAATCGCAGCACGCCAGGCCTCTCTGTCCATCACCAACTCCCGGAGGTCACTCAGACTCACATCCATCGAGTCAGTGATGCCATCCAGCCATTCCATCCTCTGTCGTCCCCTTCTCCTCCTGCCCTCAATCCCTCCCAGCATCAGAGTCTTTTCTAATGAGTCAACTCTTCGCATGAGGTGGCCCAAGTACTGGAGTTTCAGCTTTAGCATCATTCCCTCCAAAGAAATCCCAGGGCTGATCTCCTTCAGAATGGACTGGTGGGATCTCCTGCAGTCCAAGGGACTCTCAAGAGTCTTCTCCAACACCACAGTTCAAAAGCATCAATTCTTCGGCACTCAGCCTTCTTCACAGTCCAACTCTCACATCCATACATGACCACAGGAAAAACCATAGCCTTGACTAGACGAACATTTGTTGGCAAAGTAATGTCTCTGCTTTTTAATATGCTATCTAGATTGGTCATAACTTTCCTTCCAAGGAGTAAGCATCTTTTGATTTCTTGGCTGCAGTCAACATCTGCAGTGATTTTGGAGCCCAGAAGAATAAAGTCTGACACTGTTTCCACTGTTTCCCCATCTATTTCCCATGAAGTGATGGGACCAGATGCCATGATCTTCATTTTCTGAATGTTGAGCTTTAAGCCAACTTTTTCACTCTCCACTTTCACTTTCATCAAGAGGCTTTTTAGTTCCTCTTCACTTTCTGCCATAAAGGTGGTGTCATCTGCATATCTGAGGTTATTGATATTTCTCCCAGCAATCTTGATTCCAACTTGTATTTCTTCCAGTCCAGCGTTTCTCATGATGTACTCTGCATATAAGTTAAATAAACAGGATGACAATATGCAGCCTTGATGTACTCCTTTTCCTATTTGGAACCAGTCTGTTGTTCCATGTCCAATTCTAACTGTTGTTTCCTGACCTGAAGACAGGTTTCTCAAGAGGCAGGTCAGGTGGTCTGGTATTCCCATCTCTTGAAGAATTTTCCACAGTTTATTGTGATCCACACAGTCAAAGGCTTTGGCATAGTCAAGAAAGCAGAAATAGATGTTTTTCTGGAACTCTCTCCCTTTTTCCATGATCCAGCGGATGTTGGCAATTTGATCTCTGGTTCCTCTGCCTTTTCTAAAACCAGCTTGCACATCAGGAAGTTCATGGTTCACATATTGCTGAAGCCTGGCTTGGAGAATTTTGAGCATTACTTTACTAGCGTGTGAGCTGAGTGCAGTTGTGCAGGAGTTTAAGCCTTCTTTGGCATTGCCTTTCTTTGGGATTGGAATGAAAACTGATCTTTTTCCAACCTTTTTCTAGCTGATAGATAGTGTGTATAGATACATACATATAGTGTGGGGTGTGTGTGTGTGTGTGTGTGTATGTATTCTCCTTTGGGCCAGTAATGAACTATATTTTTCCCACTGCCTGTATATTTCCTATTTTTAGGTTAAGTGTTTAAGCTGAGTGATGAACTCTATCAAGTCACAAATAGAATGTGTTGTCTTTACTCTGAGGAGGGGGTTCTCCAGGAGCTCTTCACTGATGGCTGGTTAGCAGAGTCCCAGAAAATTCTCATCCCACGTTCAAATAGCTCTCTGTATTATCTCACACCTCTCCAAGGAAAGTTTTCATTTTTGCTTCTGAGGAAAGCTTCTCGGGGAGATTTCTTAGGCCAGATGTGTTGGGTGTAGTAAAAGTGCATCTTGCATCCCAGTCTTCTTCCTCTAAGGTGAGTGTTCATTCCAGCCAACCCCATCGTGTTCCATGTGGAAGCTTCTGTAAAATCAAGTCCAAGGTCAAAACTGGAAGCCCAGACTGAGCTGATATTTGCCCCGGCTGCTCCCTGGGAGTGCTGCATACTTGTGTGGGAGAGGAGCCGTCAATACTGAAGTGTTTACCTATATTTCTTGGGCACCTATCCTCCTAACCATGGTCAAAGGAGGCACAGTCCTAAGATAATGCTGGGTACTTCCAGATGTTACATTACTGCTTCCGGGTTCACAGTGACCAGAGGCATGGGAGCATGGTGCAGGATAAGCAGTTGAAGCCCTGGAGAAACTTCTCTTCAGTCATTACTAATTCAGACAGCTGCATCAGTGCAAACCTCTGTACCACTAGACTGTAAATGCCTTGAAGGTCTGTAGGCATGCTCTCTTCTCTGTAAGATTTTCCAGGGTCTAATAGAGGGCTTCCCCCGTGGCTCAGCAGTAAAGAATCCACCTGCAGCACTGAGCTGCAGGAGACCCAGGTCTGATCTTTGGGTCGGGAGGATTCCCTTGGAGAAGGGCATGGCAACCATACTTCAGTATTCTTGCCTGGAGAATTCCATGGACAGAGGACCCTGGCATGCTATATATAATAGTCCACGGGGTCGCAAAGTCAGACACCACTGAAGCAACTTGGCACGCAAGCATGCAGGGTCTATCACAGCACTGGCATCCAATAACAATATTTACTGAATAAATTGTTTTTGACACAAAAATATAGTAATATTTGATCTTTAAATTTCTAGAATGTCATGTAAAACATGTATAGGCCAAAAGAGACACTATACAGTCTCTTCCTGAATATTTTGATGTTTGGATTTAATAAAGTCTCCTATAAATTCACAAAATTCAAAGATTCTGTCCTTTAACTCAGAAAGCTCTATGTTATGTCATATCAGTCATTTGTACAGGACAGAGTGAACAGAAAATTCTCAGGTTCATACAAGACTTACTAAGAGGCTTAAAAATAAGAATCGAATTGTTGAACTTCGCAGGTTTAACAGGAATTTCAACACCGGGTCAAGATGTATCAGTAAGTTTTAATATCAGTATTATGTCAAACAGTCACTAGTAAACCACACACAGATACACACAAATTAGGAGGTATCACCATGGCCTCACTAAAATTATTTCCTAAATATTAACTTTAAGAAAATAAAGATGGATATCAACACTGCCTCTAACATGCAGACTTTCTAAGATGCCTAATTCAGGCTGAAGACACATCCTGAATGTCTATCTTCCCTCATGCTGACTCTCTCAACGCTGTCAAATGACTTTCACTAATTCTTTCTTAGAAAATGTGCAAAAAGGATTTCCATAGAGGTCTTTGGAGAATTCCTGTGTCTTCATGTGTGTAATAGGTTGGGTCAAGTAACAATGAAGGAGGAAGAAGAAATTTTATTTTCCTTCTTCTAGCCCTTGAAAAGGAAATAGAATAAAAAGGAAAATCATACCATGCAGATGTCAGTGTTAAATTAAGATCATACGTTTGGCTGTGGCAGCCATAATCTTTTGATTATTGAAGAGATTGTTGGTAATGAAGTACATTTGTAAGAAATAGTTTTAGTGTATTCTGAACACGTGTACAAACTGTGAGATATGCCTCTAATAAAATGATGGATTTAGAAATTGCCTGGCACCTAAATTCATGCTTTTCAAACAGCTATTTATAGGAAGAGAAGTGATATTTAACTTACCCTAGTAGACTATTATAATCTGCCTTATATTACCTAAGATAATAGTCCTATATTTTCAAATAATGTTGTAACCCATTCAGTTATTTATTCACACCTAAGTTATATCAATTGGAAGATTTTGGATTGTGCAGGAAAAGAATTATTTTTACAAAAGTAAGACTTCACTGTCAAGGCTCAAAGAGATCACTGCGAAACGAGTAATACAATGGATAAAAATAAACCAAACCAACATGAATTTTTAATAAAAAATTTTATGGTGACATGAAAAACAACTATTAATTTGGATCTTTTCTGTTTTGAAATGAAACATCAGTGAATCTGGTCATGTTATATGTTTAATACGTATTGCTCTTTCCCCATAGGTCCTCAACACTTACGGCAAAATCTCTACAGACCTGGATGATGATCTCAGCCTGGGGAGAGCCTATGAAGCCACAGCCAAGGTCCTGCAGAGGTAAGTTTGCACATCCTTGTCTTGCTGTCACTGTGAATTCACTCAACTGTGAAAGCCTTAGATTGTTTGAGGTCTGTCGCTTTCCATTACTGCCTGCTTAAATTTTAAGCAGTGCCCTTCTTAAGTGACCCCTTCATCATAAGTTATTTTAAGCCAAGGTGGTATTTTTAAACCTGCACCTAAACTCTTCTTTATCTGTTCCTCTTCCATATTATTTTACGTTTTGATTTTTCTGGAAGTTTGGTGATGACCTTGAATGAGAGGGGAAAATCAGGTCACCTCTCACAGGTTAAAAAAGCAGAGAGAGCACATAGACAGTACGCTTCAGTGGCTGTGGTTCACTGTAACCTTTCCAGATCTCTTCTTTGAGGAAAGTTTCCATTTTATGCTTCTACCATTAAGACATCCATCTCTCCTTTGAGCGCATCTGGATAAACGATCAGGTGCAAAAACAATATTCCCAGTGTTTCACTTAAAATAGAAAAATTGAACAAAAATATATGTAAACAACTTGTGATACTATTTTTTCCATGGAAAATATATGATATGGCATTCACTTATCATATTGTGATCATTGTGTACTCCATTTAATCGCTGCATTATATTTAGCCAAGATAGCAGTCCATGGGGTCGCTAAGAGTCAGACATGACTGAGCGACTTCACTTTCACTTTTCACTTTCATGCATTGGAGAAGAAAATGGCAACCCACTCCAGTGTTCTTGCCTGGAGAATCCCAGGGATGGGGGAGCCTGGTGGGCTGCCGTCTATGGGGTCGCACAGAGTCGAACACAACTGAAGTGACTTAGCAGCAGCAGCAGAGTGAGAATAAGAAAAGTTATCAAAGTTATGGCCTTGGTTTTTGGTATGTTACCTTATATCCAAGATATAGCTTTTAAATAGTTTTGTAGTAGTAGTATTAACTATATAGTAGTAATACATAGTATTACTATGTAGTAGTAATAGTAGTAGTGAATATTGTTGTTATTGTTGTTCAGCCCACTTGTGTCCGACCCGCTTGCAATCCCATGGACTGTATCCCTCCAGCCTACTCTGTCCATGGGATTTCCCAGACAAGAATACTTGACTGGGTCGCCCTTTCCTTCTCCAGGGGATCTTCCCAGCCCAGGGATCGAACCTGTGTTTCCTACATTGGCAGGCAGATTCTTTACTGCTGAGCCACCAGGGAAGCCCAGTAGTAAATATAGATTGTGTCAAATTCTGATTTGTTCCTATCTGTATTTCAGTTGTAAATACACACAACTGGTGGTGTTTTAAAAGGTAAAATTATTATTCCAAAGGCACTTAGAATGTCTAATGCATTGAAAAATGGATCTTCATTATGTAATTATCATTGCCAATATAATAATCATTAAATATTAAATAAATAATTAATTAACTATCAAAACACCAACCCCAATGAAGTGTAAGGTGCTGAACAAAATAAATGAAGTGCACAGCAGTCTTCACTGGATGAACGACTGGGACAGATGTGTCTGTAAGAAGGGTATGGGCGTATACTCTAGGAAGGCAGGGCCAGCCGTGAGTAAAGCAAGCGACCTGTGAGCGCTGTGGTCCCTTCAAACGAAGGCTGATAACCGTCCTGTTGGTGAGCAACCTAGCTATCCCTTAAACTTTTCTTTTCCAAGTAATCACTGGAAAGAAGCAGATGTTTGAACACACAAAAAAGAGATATGTAAAAACTCAATTTAATGTCTGTTTGAAGCACACCAACTCTGTACCCTTTTGTTCAGCTCATTTTGATTATTTAATTGCTTGAGTCTGCTGTGAACCCTGTTTAGAATCAACAACAAACAATTGGATGATGTGTCTTGCCTTGTAGCAGCAGACCTAGCCTAAGCCTAAACAGTTAAATAAATGCATCCCTTAACATGCTTATAAAATAATTTCTACAAAATGACGTTGTGTTTTAATATAACCAAAGAGATAAAACTTCAGGGAAAAATCTTTTCTTCTATAACCTGTTATATTGAGCACTATGTCACAAAGCAACTGTTGGTCTTCCCCTTTGGTTACTGATAGTCTTTATAGTTATTTTTGAAACTTCTGAAAACCTGTGGTCGTCTTAAAATACTTTTCACCTGTTAAACTGGGGTCTCATCCGAAATATTTTATTTTCCACTCCACGATTTGAATTTCTCATCTATATTGTATACCTTTTGATGAAGGTGAAAGAGGAGAGAGAAAAAGCTGGCTTAAAATTTAACATTCAAAAAACAAGATCGTGGCATCTTGACCCCATCACTTTATGGCAAATAGATAGGGAAAAAAATGGAAACAGTGACAGACTTCATTTTCTTTGGCTCCAAACCAATGCAGATGGTGACTACAGCCACAAAATTAAAAGACACTTGTTTGTTGGAAGTAAAGCTATGACAAACCTAGACAGTGTATTAAAAAGCAGAGACATCACTTTGCTGACAAAGGTCTGTATAGTCAAAGCTGTAGTTTGTCCAGTAGTCACATGTAGATTTAAGAGTTGGACCATAAAGAAAGCTGAGCACTGAAGAATTGATTATTTCAAATTGTGGTGCTGAAGAAGACTCTTGAGAGCCCCTTGGACTGCAGAGATCAAACCAGTCAATCTTAAAGAAAATCAACCCTGAATATTCATTGGAAGGACTGATTCTGAACTCTAATACTTGGGCCACCTGATGGGAAGAGCTGACTCACTGGAAAAGATCCTGGTGCTGGGAAAGATTGAGGGCAGGAGGAGAAGTGGGTGACAGAATATGAGATGGTTGCATGGCATCATGGACTCAATGGACATGAGTTTGAGCAAAATCGGTGAGATGGTGAAGGACTGGGAAGCCTACCTAGCTTGCTGCAGTTTATGGGGTCCCAAAGAATTAGACACAACTTAGCGAGTAAATAGCAATACCGTAAAACCTGAGGGGAGAGTTGAACAATTAGTTTTACAACAACAGTCAAATGTTTTAATTTGGCTGCTTAAGCATTATTTGAGAAAAGGGTCCATATATATGTATTTATATAAATATAAATATCCATATATATATAAATCAACTCTACTTCAACTATATATATATATATAGATGTACAACATTGTGGTGGTATCTGATACACAGCAAAGTGATATATATATATATCTGAATCACTTTGCTATATTATTCTTTTATGAATATATATATTCATAATATTCTTTTATGAATAATATAGCAAAGCGATTATGGTTTGTTACAGGATATTGAATATAGTTCCCTGTGACATATAGTAGGACTTTGTTGTTTATTTTATGTGTAGTAGTTTGTATCTGCTAATCTGAAACTCCCATTTCATCCTTTCACCCTCTTCCCCCTTGGTAACCATAAGTTTGTTTTCTATGTCTGTGAGTCTGTTCTGTTTTATAAATTCATTTGCATCCCATTTTAAATTCCACATATAAGTGATATCATGTGATATTTGTCTTTCTCTGACTAACTTCACCTCATATGACAATCTCTAGGTCCATCCATGTTGCTGCAAATGGCGTTATTTCATTCTTTTTTGTGATTGAATAATATTCTGTTGCATATATATACCACATCTTTATCTATTCATCTGTTGATGGACCCTCAGGTTGCTTCCATGGCTGTTATAAATAGTGCTGCTAAAAACTTTGTGGTGGATGAATCTTTTAGAATGAGAATTTTTGTCTTTTCTGGATAGAAGCCCAGGAATGGGATTGCTGGCTCATATGGTAGTCCTGTTTTGAGTTTTTTAAGCAACCTCCATACTGTTTTCCATAATGGCTGCACTAATTTATATTCCTACCAACACTATAGGAGAGTTCCCTTTTCTCCATACTCTCTCCACCATTTATTATTTGTAGACTTTTTACTGTTGGTCATTCTAATCAGTGTGCAGTGATTGTAGTGTTGTTTTGCATCTCTCTAATAATTAGCAAAGTTAATCATTTTTTCGTGTCTCTATTGGCCATCTGTATGTCTTCTTTAGAGAAATGTCTATTTAGGTCTTCTGCCCATTTTTGATTGAGTTGTTCATTTTTTACTTATTGAGTTGTATGAACTATTTGTATATTTTGGAAATTAAGCCCTGTTATTTGCATGGTTTACAAATATTTTCTCACACTCTATAGGTTATCTTATCATTTTGTTTATGGTTGCCTTTGCTGTGCAAAAAAAGTAAGTTTAATTCAGTCCCATTTGTTTAATAGCCTTGCTTTTATTTACATTGAGCTTTCCTGGTGGCTCAGACTGTAAAGCGTTTGCCTGCAATGCGGGAGACCTGTGTTCGATCCCTGGGTCAGGAAGATCCCCTGGAGAAGGAAATGGCACCCCACTCCAGTATTCTTGCCTGGAAAATTCCACGGACAGAGGAGCCTTGTGGGCTACAGTCCATGGGGTCACAAAAGAGTCAGACATGACTGAATGACTTCACTTATATTTACATTGACTTGCAAGACTGATCACTGCAGATGGTGACTGCAGCCATGAAATTAAAAGACGCTTACTCCTTGGAAGGAAAGTTATGACCAACCTAGATAGCATATTCAAAAGCAGAGACATCACTTTGCCAACAAAGGTTCGTCTAGTCAAGGCTATGGTCTTTCCTGTGGTCATGTATGGATGTGAGAGCTGGACTGTGAAGAAGGCTGAGCGCTGAAGAATTGATGCTTTTGAACTGTGGTGTTGGAGAAGACTCTTGAGAGTCCCTTGGACTGCAAGGAGATCCAACCAGTCCATTCTGAAGGAGATCAGCCCTGGGATTTCTTTGGAAGGAATGATGCTAAAGCTGAAACTCCAGTATTTTGGCCACCTCATGCGAAGAGTTGACTCATTGGAGAAGACTCTGATGCTGGGAGGGATTGGGGGCAGGAGGAGAAGGGGACGACAGAGGATAATATGGCTGGATGGCATCACTGACTCGATGAATGTGAGTCTGAGTGACCTCCGGGAGTTGGTGATGGACAGGGAGGCCTGGCGTGCTGCAGTTCATGGGGTTGCAAAGAGTCGGACACGACTGAGCGACTGATCTGATCTGATGTCAGAGAATGTTTTGCTCATGTTGTCTTCTAGGAATTTTATAGTTTCATGTCTTATATTTAAATCTTTAAGCCATTTTGAGTTTATTTTTGTGAACAGTGCAAGGGATTTTTCTAATATCATTGATTTAAAAGTGGCTGTCCAACTTTCTCAACACAACTTGGTGAAGAGACATTTTCTCCACTGTACTTTCTTTGTCAAAGATTAATCGACAGTAGGTGTGTTGCTTTACTTCTGAGCTCTCTATTTTGTTCCATTAATACATTTGTCTGCTCTTGTGCAAATAGCACACTCTTTCAATTACTTTAGCTTTGTAGTATTGTCTTAAACCTTGGAGGGTTGTGGCTCCTGCTTTGTTCTTTTTGCTCAAGATTGCTATGGCAATTCTGGGTCTTTTATGGCTCCATATAAGTTCTAAGTAAGTAAACCCAAGTAAGACAGTAGGTCTTGAAAGAGGGCATCAGAGGGCAAATACACTAAAACCATTCTCACAGATAACTAGTCAATCTAACCACACAAGGACCACACCCTTGTCTAACTCAATGAGATTCAGCCATGCCCGAGGGGCAACCTGGGATAGGCGGGTCATGGTGGAGAGATATGACAGGGTGTGGTCCGCTGGAGAAGGGAATGGCAAACCACTTCAGTATTCTTGCCTTGAGAACCCCATGAACAGTATGAAAAGACAAAATGATAGGATACTGAAAGAGAAACTCCCCAGGTCAGTAGGGGCCCAATATGCTACTGGAGATCAGTGGAGAAATAACTCCAGAAAGAATGAAAGGATGGAGCCAAAACAAAAAGAATACCCAGCTGTGGATGTGTCTGGTGATAGAAGCAAAGTCCGATGCTGTAAAGAGCAATATTGCATAGGAACCTGGAATGTCAGGTCCATGAATCAAGGCAAATTGGAAGTGGTCAAACAAGAGATGGCAAGAGTGAATGTCGACATTCTAGGAATTAGTGAACTAAAATGGACTGGAATGGGTGAATTTAACTCGGATGACCATTATATATACTACTGTGGGCAGGAATCCCTCAGAAGAAATGGAGTGGCCATCATGGTCAACAAAAGAGTCCGAAATGCAGTACTTGGATGCAATCTCAAAAATGACAGAATGATCTCTGTTCGTTTCCAAGGCAAACCATTCAATGTCACAGTAATCCAAGTCTATGCCCCAACCAGTAACGCCGAAGAAGCTGAAGTTGAACGGTTCTATGAAGACCTACAAGACCTTTTAGAACTAACACCCAAAAAAGATGTCCTTTTCATTATAGGGGACTGGAATGCAAAAGTAGGAAGTCAAGAAACACCTGGAGTAACAGGCAAATTTGGCCTTGGAATACGGAATGAAGCAGGGCAAAGACTAATAGAGTTTTGCCAAGAAAATGCACTGGTCATAGCAAATACCCTCTTCCAACAACACAAGAGAAGACTCTATACATGGACATCACCAGATGGTCAACACCGAAATCAGATCGATTATATTCTTTGCAGCCAAAGATGGAGAAGCTCTATACAATCAGCAAAAACAAGACCAGGAGCTGACTGTGGCTCGGACCATCAACTCCTTATTGCCAAATTCAGACTGAAATTGAAGAAGGTAGAGAAAACTACTAGACCATTCAGGTATGACCTAAATCAAATCCCTTATGAGTATACAGTGGAAGTGAGAAATAGATTTAAGGGCCTAGATCTGATAGATAGAGTGCCTGATGAACTATGGAATGAGGTTCGTGACATTGTACAGGAGACAGGGATCAAGACCATCCCCATGGAAAAGAAATGCAAAAAAGCAAAATGGCTGTCTGGGGAGGCCTTACAAATAGCTGTGAAAAGAAGAGAAGCAAAAAGCAAAGGAGAAAAGGAAAGATATAAACATTTAAATGCAGAGTTCCAAAGAATAGCAAGAAGAGATAAGAAAGCCTTCTTCAGTGATCAATGCAAAGAAATAGAGGAAAACAACAGAATGGGAAAGACTAGGGATCTCTTCAAGAAAATCAGAGATACCAAAGGAACATTTCATGCAAAGATGGGCACAATAAAGGACAGAGATGGTGTGGACCTAACAGAAGCAGAAGATATTAAGAAGAGGTGGCAAGAATACACAGAAGAACTGTACAAAAAAGAGCTTCAAGACCCAGATAATCATGATGATGTGATCACTGACCTAGAGCCAGACATCTTGGAATGTGAAGTCAAATGGGCCTTAGAAAGCATCACTACGAACAAAGCTAGTGGAGGTGATGGAATTCCAGTGGAGCTATTCCAAGTCCTGAATGATGATGCTGTGAAAGTGCTACACTCAATATGCCAGCAAATTTGGAAAACTCAGCAGTGGCCACAAGATTGGAAAAGGTCAGTTTTCATCCCAATCCCAAAGAAAGGCAATGCCAAGGAGTGCTCAAACTACCGCACAATTGCACTCATCTCACACGCTAGTAAAGTAATGCTCAAAATTCTCCAAGCCAGGCTTCAGCAATATGTGAACCGTGAACTTCCTGATGTTCAAGCTGGTTTTAGAAAAGGCAGAGGAACCAGAGATCAAATTGCCAACATCCGCTGGATCATGGAAAAAGCAAGAGAGTTCCAGAAAAACATCTATTTCTGCTTTATTGACTATGCCAAAGCCTTTGACTGTGTGAATCACAATAAACTATGGAAAATTCTGAAAGAGATGGGAATACCAGACCACCTGATCTGCCTCTTAAGAAATCTGTATGCAGGTCAGGAAGCAACAGTTAGAACTGGTCATGGAACAACAGACTGGTTCCAAATAGGAAAAGGAGTACGTCAAGGCTGCATATTGTCACCATGTTTATTTAACTTATATGCAGAGTACATCATGAGAAATGCTGGACTGGAAGAAACACAAGTTGGAATCAAGATTGCCGGGAGAAATATCAATAACCTCAGATATGCAGATGACACCACTCTTATGGCAGAAAGTGAAGAGGGGCTAAAAAGCCTCTTGATGAAAGTGAAAGTGGAGAGTGAAAAGGTTGGCTTAAAGCTCAACATTCAGAAAACGAAGATCATGGCATCTGGTCCCATCACTGCATGGGAAATAGATGCGGAAACAGTGGAAACAGTGTCAGACTTTGTTTTTCTGGGCTCCAAAATCACTGCAGATGGTGACTGCAGCCATGAAATTAAAAGACGCTTGCTCCTTGGAAGGAAAGTTATGACCAACCTAGATAGCATATTCAAAAGCAGAGACATTACTTTACCAACAAAGGTTCGCCTAGTCAAGGCTATGGTCTTTCCTGTGGTCATGTATGGATGTGAGAGCTGGACTGTGAAGAAGGCTGAGTGCCGAAGAATTGATGCTTTTGAACTGTGGTGTTGGAGAAGACTCTTGAGAGTCCCTTGGACTGCAAGAAGATCCAACCAGTCCATTCTGAAGGAGATCAATCCTGGAATTTCTTTGGAAGCAATGATGCTAAAGCTGAAACTCCAGTATTTTGGCCACCTCATGCGAAGAGTTGACTCATTGGAGAAGACTCTGATGCTGGGAGGGATTGAGGGCAGGAGGAGAAGGGGACGACAGAGGATGAGATGGCTGGATGGCATCACTGACTCGATGGATGTGAGTCTGAGTGACCTCCGGGAGCTTGTGATGGACAGGGAGGCCTGGCGTGCTGCGGTTCATGGGGTCGCAAAGAGTCGGACACGACTGAGCCACTGATCTGATCTGATCTGATAAGTTCTAAGATTATATGTTTTAATTCTATGAAAAATGTCATGGGTAATTTGATAGGGATCTCATTAAATCTGTAGAGCGCTTTGGGAAGTATGGCCATTTTAACAATATTAATTCTCCCAATCCAAGAGCATGAGTTATCTTTCCATCTCTTTGTATTATATTCAATTAATCAGTGTTTCATAATTCTCAGCATATAGATCTTTCACCTTTGTAGGGTTTATTCCTATGTATTTTATTTTTTGATATGTTTAAAAGGGATTTTTTAGCATGTTGTTCTTATTGTTTTTACATGTTGTTGGGTTCAGTTTGCTAATATTTTGTGAAGAATTTTTGCATCTACACTTATAAAAAATATTGGCCTTTAATTTTCTTTTTTGGTAGTATCTTTGTCTGGTTTTGGTATCAGGGTAATGCCTTCATAGAATGATATTGGGGGTATCTCCTTCTTTCAGCCTTTTGGAAGAGTTTGAGAAGAATTTGTATGAATTCTTTGTATGTTCAGTAGAATTCTACATTGAAACCATCTGGGACTGACTTTAGTTTGCAGGGAATTTTGATTTTGTTTTTAAATATTCTATTACACTTCCAGTGATCAGGAAGTTCAAGTTACTGTTTCTTCTTGATTCAGCTTTGGTGTGCTGTATGTTTCTAGAAGCTAGTCCATTTTTCTACTGTCACATTCGTTGGCATATCAATCATAATTCATAATATTCTCTTATTTTTCTGAATTTCTGTGGTATCAGTTGTTATTTATCCTCTTTCATTTCTTATTTTGTTTATTTGGGTCCTCTCTGCAGAACCAGAGCACTCCCACTGGGAGAGAAGCCATTGAGTATTCCTCCTCAGGGACTGTCCACCAGGAAGTGAGTTCTGTGGTGTTATCTGCTGTTCATTGTGTGGGCTTACAAAGTACACTGTTTGAGGAACTGCTCTTGACAGTGCCTCAACCATGGGAATGCAGGCAGTGTGCCCTGGTATCCCTGAGGCACTGCATTCACAAAGCCACCAGTGCAGATGTATAAGCACAGATCCACTGAAGTCAGGTGCCAGAACCACAGTAATGCCAATACCACACTGTTTCAATTACTGTAGCTTTGTAATATTGTCTGAAGTCTGGGAGGATTATGGCTCCTGCCTGAACCTGCTGTGTGAGCTATGGAAGCATCCCAGACCCTGGCCCCATCCCAGTGTGTTTATCCACAAAGTCCACAGCAACTAACCCCAGCAGCAGCAGTGGCAAAAATTCACAGATCACAAAACCATGTGGAGAGGACTCAGATTTCAGCTCTGCTTCCTAAGCGGTGTGGCCCCTGGGGATTGGCTCTGATTTCAGCCCTGCTCCCACGTGTGGGCAACCTTCTGGCACCTGCATGTTCCCAAACTTGTAGAGGCAGAGCCACACCAGCTGTGACCGCTCCAAGTGTGAGCCTGCTGTGGCGGGGCCCCTGCCCCTCCCTCTGTGTGCCTGTTAATAGTAATGCTTCACTGCTAGGCTCCTTCTGAATATACCCCCTACTTGCAGTCTGTCCCACACTCTAGCCCCTTTAGGCTGTCTCTGCACAGCCAACCCCAGTCCTTCCCCCAGGTCTGTCCCCTGAAGCCTGAGTTTCAGCGCTCAACTCCTATGCACACCAGCAAATATGCATCTTGGGCTGGGGAGTGCAGCGAGGTGACGTAGACCATCTGTGCAGGTCTCTCTCTCTCTCTGTTCTACCTTCTGCAAGCTGGTTGCTGCACTCTTGTCTAAGCCTCTGAGGCTACCTTTCTGTCCAGTTGATCTCCTTACCGGTGAAGAGGCTGCTCAGAGTGAGAGAACTCTTCCTCTTTCACAGCTCCCTACTTGGGACACAGGTTCCGTAACAGTTCCTTTGCCCTCCTTTTTTTATCCTACCAGGATATGTGGTAATCTTTCTTACAATTTTGGCTGTCGGAGATCTTCTGCCAGCATTCGGTAGGCATTCTGTCAGATTTGTTTCACATTTAGGTGTATTTTTGATGTATTTGTGGAAGAAGGTGAGCTCCTTCTATTCCACCATCTTGATTGGAGACCCTCAGATCCAGCTATATTTGATCTATCATGAAGTATGATGTGTTTTGGGGAGGATAGAGGCAACCGAGTAACAACAGTCTAATAACTGTTAGATTGTTTCCTGCCTTGGGGCAAACATATAATGGACAAGAAAATGTATCCTCAGCTCACTTTTATACTAAATGAAGTTAATTCCACTTGTAAGAATTCCTATCTACTAAAATACCAATGAAGTCATCAGTGATTTGTATGGTAGATATGGGTTCTTAATTGTATAAATGTGGCACAATTGTAAAGAATCCACCTGCCAATGCAGGAGACACAGGTTCTATCTCTGGGTCAGGAAGATCCCCTGGAGGAGGAAATGGCAAACCGCTGTATTCTGGCCTGGGAAATCCCATGAACAGAGGAGCCTGGTGGGCTACAGTCCATGGGGTCACAAAGGATTGAACTCGACTGAGCACATGCATAGCCAGGTAAGGCACACAAGAGTATAGAAAAGGGTTCCTCCAAGGTCTTGAAGAAAGTGTCCCAAGGCCACCGTAAGCTTTCCAATCCAAATCTGCCATTTTGCAGCTTTTTTTGTCTTTTTTTTTTTTTTTTTTCAGTTATTTTAAGAAATAACTTTATTTATTTATTTATTTATTTTTTTGCTAATGGTTTGGGGATATTGGTGAGGTGAAAAAATCATGAGCATGAACTGGAGTTGGGGATGGGGAGTGTGAGTTCGAGATTGATGGGGAGATTAAGTGGGGAGGAGGATATGTAAATTCTTAGCTGATGGGTTTCTATTTTTTATCATAAAGAACATTTTTGGAGTACCAATCAGGGGAGTGCAAACCACGGCATATTCTTTCACTATTTGTGAAAAGTAACTCTAGAAACATTTCAAAAATAAAAATTCTATACCTGTAGGAAAACAGCACCCTAGAGACCTGATTGTTGTTATTTAGTCACTAAGTCATTTCCGACTCTTTTGTGAGCCTGCCAGGCCCCTCTGTCCATGGGATTTTCCAGGCAAGAATCCTGGAGTAGCTTGCCATTTCCTTCTCCTGGGGATCTTCCCAACCCAGGGATCAAACTCATGAGATACCTGATACACATTATTAAATTGAGTCCACTCATCACCAGAAATACTTTGATATACATTCTGTGTTCATTTTTAGAAAATTTCACTTCAAGAGCTTAGTGTTCTCTGGAATGTACCTGCATACATATATACATACATACACACACACACCTTTTCATAGTCCTAAACTGTCCTCAGATTAGTGGTAACATGCAAGAAATGGAGCACAACCAAAACAGAGGAAATTATGGTGATGGCGGCTGGAAAATAAATCAAGCTGCACATGAAGCTTAGCATCATCTCTAAATCTCTCTCTCCTACTCTGTGCAATTGCACAAGTTTCACTAATGGGAGTCCTATCTCTATAAACATATTTCATCTCTTTAAAGGAAATGGAAGAGGATAGCCATGTCTAGGATAAGTGTGTGTTTAAGGCCATCAGCTGAGCGTGCATGAAAGGTGAATAAGCTGCAAGGCTGGAAGGTTCTAAAATGGTTATAAGAATTTATACTAAGCTTTCAATTGAAAAACATGCCACATTCCCTCAAGGCTAGGGACTTGGTAATACAGTAGCCTGTTTGGTAATGGTAGACTCAGCCCTGGTGTTAAGGTTATTGATGAAGGTTTTAATAGTGAGCAGGGCTTATTTTTGCTGTTGGTCTGAATAATATTAATTGCACAGGGGTTTAAGTAGCATAACAGAAAATAAGCATTTACAATGTCTTTTCCCTCCTACTTGGAATCTAGTGAAAAAAAAAGTCCGTGTTCTAAAATGAGAACAATTGCCTATGACACAGCTATAAAAGCCAGAATTATAGTCCATAAAACAAAGACAGACTGAGTTGAGAAATTACCAAGTAAATATTATTATTACATAGATAAACAATTTGAGTAAATACAGAGGGAATATCCTTATTTTCCTTATGGCATTTCCCCCCTCATTTACTGAAATTCTTCAAATAATCAGAATGATTTTTTTTAAAAAATCTAGGGGAAAAATCACAAAATTGAGAGTTGTCAAAGACACACTGGTCACCACTAGCCCATCTCTGGGTTTATTCCTTACCAATTGTAAATTTTTTTGCAAACTTGGGTTAAATCATTTCCTTGAAAACTTTCCACAGTGGAGATCTTTAAATCAATCAGTACAAAGTTTCAAGTGTGAAAATTGCCTTTCTGTTATAGCTGAAAATTAATTTCTTCTTGCTTGAGAGAAATGACATGCCCTAGTAATTTTCATATATTCTTTAAAATGGAACATCCAGGCTTTGATGCGAAATTTCCTAAAAATGACCCTGCAACATACATCAAAACATTTCTATTAATTCATGAAATTAAGAATAGCTTTTTACATTTTCTCCTGTCACTGATTCCATTTGCCTTATTACTTTCATCTGTGGCCCACAAACTTGGTGGCACAATCAACAAACCCCTCAGTGGCTGTTTCATCTCTGCTCTATTTGATTTCTTCTCTCTGAGTAAATGATTAAGTTTTCATGCATTGGTTCAACCAAAATCTATGTTCACTCAACCACATCCTTTATTGATTACTTCTACTGCAAACAGTAGGCCAAGTGTGATATACATAATTGGACAGTTGTCAGGGGATGTGGGTGTTAACAGTCCTGTTTTCCCAGTTGGAAACTGGAATCACCTTGATACACAAATATTCTGCACTATTTCATTCTCATTCTTTGGACCGAGGAGTCCTGTTCCTCAGAATATATGTTTTTAACTCTCTAAGGTCTGGTTGAATGAATTTAATGATTATACCATATAATATGCTGTTCCAGTTGCACCTGTGCACTGCATATAGAAAACTGGAATTAATATTTGTCTAACATTTTAACCTTGTCCTTTAACTTATACAAATAATCTGTAGCTTTCCCGTAATAAAATATTTGCCTCTTCCCCTTGCAAAGAAAGACTGGTTTCTAAATCTATTGCTAACTTTTAAATGTGAAAATCCTTTAAGCAGTATATAATGCTTATATTTCAGATGTTGTATTAACAACTATACTGGCTTTAGCACTACACATTCATTGAGTGGGGCATACAATTTATAATAGGAAGCCTTTTTCTCTAGCATTATTTGTTAGAGCAAGTTCCAGATAATTTTGGATGTGTTGGAGGTCTGTAGCTCCTTCAGAAGAAAAACAACTTGACTCACCTAGCAGTAGTTTTATTTATACTGTTTTGTGTTTCTTGTTCACTGAACTTGTTTTTTTGTTTGTGTATTTTGCAGTTTAACAATCCTCAGCCATTCAAACCTAATGGAAAATGTTCCTCCATCAAAAATAGATCAGCTTTCAGAAACACAAACATAAAAAGCTTTGGTGAATCCATTTTTACTAAACAAAAATAATAATTTCCCCTATGGTTTTGATAAATAGTTATACAAAGTCTTCACTATCTCATTCCATCCATTTTTTCTTGAATATTACACTTCAAGAAAGATCTTTGAGAATTAAATTATTATGATCAATTTAGTCCTAGAAATCTTCAAATTTGCTTAAAATTCTAAGTAAAATAATTATTTTATTTACTAATTTGCCTAGACTGTCAAGCTTTCTCAATATCATTTTAGTTGTTCCACAAAACAACTATTATAAAGTAATGAGTGTACCTCTCATGATATCTGCATTTGAAATATTCCCAAAACATTTCATAATTTTTTTTGGAGAACTGAACTATTCCTACGTGTGGAAGAAGATTATTCATAATTTTGTTATGAAAAGTGAGAACAGATTCATAAAATGCAATATTCACATCAGTAATATAAAATTCGATTCCATTTCTGAAACACAGAACATTCTTTTACCAATAAGGAAGGAAAAAAGAATGCATTGGCATTACCTGATACTCAGGTAAACAGTGTTAGTTCTTTACTTTGTCCCATGGAAAATAGATACCAAGACTTTATGTGCCTGTCTTGCAGATCAGATCAGATCAGATCAGATCAGTCGCTCAGTCGTGTCCGACTCTTTGCGACCCCATGAATCACAGCACGCCAGGCCTCCCTGTCCATCACAAACCCCTGGAGGTCACTCAGACTCACATCCATCGAGTCAGTGATGCCATCCAGCCATCTCATCCTCTGTCGTCCCCTTCTCCTCCTGCCCCCAATCCCTCCCAGCATCAGAGTCTTCTCCAATGAGTCAACTCTTCGCATGAGGTGGCCAAAATACTGGAGTTTCAGCTTGAGCATCATTCCTTCCAAAGAAATCCCAGGGCTGATCTCCTTCAGAATGGACTGGTTGGATCTCCTTGCAGTCCAAGGGACTCACAAGAGTCTTCTCCAACACCACAGTTCAAAAGCATCAATTCTTCGGCGCTCAGCTTTCTTCACAGTCCAGCTCTCACCTCCATACATGACCACAGGAAAGACCATAGCCTTGACTAGGCAAACCTTTGTTGGCAAAGTGATGTCTCTGCTTTTGAATATGCTATCTAGGTTGGTCATAACTTTCCTTCCAAGGAGTAAGCGTCTTTTAATTTCATGGCTGTAGTCACCATCTGCAGTGATTTTGGAGCCCAGAAAAATAAAGTCTGACACTGTTTCCACTGTTTCCCCATCTATTTCCCATGTAGTGATGGGGCCAGATGCCATGATCTTCATTTTCTGAATGTTGAGCTTTAAGCCAACTTTTTCACTCTCCACTTTCACTTTCATCAAGAGGCTTTTTGGTTCCTCTTCACTTTCTGCCATATGGGTGGTGTCATCTGCATATCTGAGGTTATTGATATTTCTCTCAGCAATCTTGATTCCAACTTGTGTTTCTTCCAGTCCAGCGTTTCTCATGATGTACTCTGCATGTAAGTTAAATAAACAGGGTGACAATATACGGCCTTGACATACTCCTTTTCCTATTTGAAACCAGTCTGTTGTTCCATGTCCAGTTCTAACTGTTGCTTCCTGACCTGCATACAAATTTCTCAAGAGGCAGATCAGGTGGTCTGGTATTCCCATCTCTTTCAGAATTTTCCACAGTTGATTGTGATCTACACAGTCAAAGGCTTTGGCATAGTCAATAAAGCAGAAATAGATGTTTTTCTGGAACTCTCTTGCTTTTTTCATGATCCAGCGGATGTGTTCAAATTATGGTGTTTAATTCATTGCATAATGAAAGATTTTTCAGAAAACAGTGCTTAGCTAAATTGATTTTCTTCTCAGCTATTGACAAATAATACATGTAGCAGAGCTATGGGTCTGATAGCTTTTTATTTCACTGAGAGGTAATAATAATGCTGGTGTGTGTCCGTTAGTTGCTTAGCCATGAACCCTTTACAACCCCATAGACTGTAGCCCACCAGGCTCCTCTTTCCATGGGATTCTCCAGGTAAGAATACTAGAGTGGGTTGCCTATTCCTTCTCCTGGGGATCTTCCTGACCCCAAGATTGAACCTGGGTCTCCTACATTGCAGGCAGATTCTTTACCATCTGAGCTATCGTTTATTGAATTTTTACTGTGTGCCAAGCTATACATATATGTAATTTTTCATCTCACAGTACATATGACCATTTCAAAAATGAGGACACAGAAGCTAAGAAATAGTGCAGATGTCATCAAAGTTATTTATCTAAGAGGCCAAGCTGGGATTCAAGCTTAGATCTTTCTACCATCTACCATAGCACATATCATGATTTTAAAGCAATTTAATTTAGTTTTACAAGTATGCCACAGCTTATCTATGAAAATGGATGTTGTTCCCAACAAATCTTGGGAGGTTATGCAAGTTTATACCTCTGATCCTGCCACTATCTTTTATTTATTTATTTATTAGTAGATTCTATTTTATTTTTTTTTACTTTTTTCTTTTTTTAATTTAATTTTATTTGACTTTACAATATTGTATTGGTTTTGCCATATATCAAAATGAATCTGCCACAGGTATACATGTGTTCCCCATCCTGAACCCTCTTCCCTTCTCCCTCCCCATACCATCCCTCTGGGTCATCCCAGTGCACCAGCCCCAAGCATCCAGTATCGTGCATCGAACCTGGACTGGCGACTCGTTTCATATATGATGTTATACATATTTCAATGCCATTCTCCTAAATCATCCCATCCTCTCCCTCTCCCAGAGTCCAAAAGACTGTTCTATACATCAGTGTCTCTTTTGCTGTCTCGTATACAGGGTTATTGTTACCATCTTTCTAAATTCCATATATATGCGTTAGTATACTGTATTGGTATTTTTCTTTCTGGCTTACTTCACTCTGTATAATAGGCTCCAGTTTCATCCACCTCATTAGAACTGATTCAAATGCATTCTTTTTAACGGCTGAGTAATGCTCCATTGTGTATATGTACCACAGCTTTCTTTATCCATTCGTATGCTGATGGACATCTAGGTTGCTTCCATGTCCTGGCTATTATAAACAGTGCTGCGATGAACATTGGGGCACACGTGTCTCTTTCGATTCTGGTTTCCTCGCTGTGTATGCCCAGTAGTGGGATTGCTGGATCATAAGGCAGTTCTATTCCCAGTTTTTTAAGGAATCTCCACACTGTTCTCCATAGTGGCTGTACTAGTTTGCATTTCCACAAACAGTGTAAGAGGATTCCCTTTTCTCCACACCCACTCCAGCATTTATTGCTTGTAGACTTTTGTATCACAGCCATTCTGACTGGCGTGTAATGGTACCTCATAGTGGTTTTGATTTGCATTTCTCTGATAATGAGTGATGTTGAGCATCTTTTCATGTGTTTGTTAGCCATCTGTATGTCTTCTTAAAAATTAAACTCTTTTGAAGTTCTTTCTGAGCGTGTGGCATGTCCTTTTGAATAGCTCCTATTCAACATCATAGATGGAGAGGTGGGCTTGATCTTTCAAAACAGCCAAACTTATCTAGAGGCACATTTAGAAAACATAGAAAATAATCTCTGAGGGTAACCCCATTTTTAGAGCAAAACACATTAAATGACCTGTGAACGCTTTGCATCACTCCACTATGAAGCAGTTTCCTGAAGATTAATCCCCCAAATGCCATTGGTGTCATCATTAGGTGATATCACTTGGAAAGAACTGTCTTCCTTAGCATACCAACTATGTCTGGACAACTGGAAATACAGGGTGAAATCAGGGCTGGAAATATAAATGTGCCAGGCATGTGCATATGGGAATTAGTACACACGTAATAGGTAGTGGTGCATGAAATTAAGAAATTGCCCATGAGTTCAGTTCAGTTCAATTCAGTCGCTCAGTCGTGTCTGACTCTTTGTGACCACATGGACTGCAGCACATCAGGCCTCCCTGTCCATCACCAACTCCCAGAACTTGCTCAAACTCATGTCCATTGACTCGGTGGTGCCATCCAACCATTTCATCCTCTGTCATCCCCTTCTCTTCCTACCGTCATCTTTCCAAGCATCAGGGTCTTTTCCAGTGAGTCAGTTCTTCGCATCATGTGGCCAAAGTATTGGAGCTTAAACTTCAGCATTAGGCCTTCCAATCAATATTCAGGACTGATTTCCTTTAGGATTGACTGGTGATCTCTCTGCTGTCCAAGGGACTCTCAAGAGTCTTCTCTAATACCACAGTTCAAAGACATCAATTCTGTGTACTGCTTAAGTGTTTCCCTTCTCAAATTTTCAACCATCTCTTTATTCAAAAATATACGAAGACCTAATATATATTAAGCACTCTACTAGAACTTGTTTGTCTTTCTAAGCATTTTGCCACTTCTATAGATGACATTGGGGCTTCCCACGTGGCGCAGTGGTAAAAAATATGCCAGCCAATGCAGGAGATCCAAGGGACACGAACTGGATCCCTGGGTCAGGACAACACCTGGGAAATTCCGTGGACAGCAGAGCCTGACAGACTACAGTTCTTGGCATCGCAACGAGTCAGACACAGATGAATGACTGAGAATGCACTTGCATAGGTGACTTTCAGTTTGGGTCAGTCACTCAGTCGTGCCCAACTCTTTGTGACCCCATGGACTGAAACACGCCAGGCTTCCCTGTTCATCACCAACTCCTGGAGCTGGCTCAAACTCATGTCCTTCACATCGGTGATGCCATCCCACCATCTCATCCTCTGTCATCCCCCTCTCCTCCCACCTTCTATCTTTCCCAGCATCAGATTCTTTTCAAATGAGTCAGTTCTTCCCATCAGGTGGCCAGTGTATTGGAGTTTCAGCATCAGTCTTTCTAATGAACATTCAGGACTGATTTTCTTTAGGATTGACTGGTTGGATCTCCTTGCAGTCCAAGGGACTCTCAACAGTCTTCTCCAACACCACAGTTCAAAAGCATTAATTCTTCGGCACTCAGCTTTCTTTATAGTCCAACTCTCATATCCATACATGATTACTGGAAAAAACCATAGCTTTGACTAAATGGACCTTTGTTGGTAAAGTAATGTCTCTGCTTTTTAATATTCTGTCTAGGTTGGTCATAGCTTTTCTTCCAAGGAACAAGCGTCTTTTATGGCCGCAGTCACCATCTGCAGTGATTTTGGAGCCCAAGAAAATAGAGTCTGTCACTGTTTCCATTGTTTCCCCTTCTATGTACCATGAAATAATGGGACCAGATGCCATGATCTTAGTTTTATGAATATTGAGTTTTAAGCCAACTTTTTCATTCTCCTCTTTCACTTTCATCAAAAGGCTGGAATCAAGATTGCTGGGAGAAATATCAATCACCTCAGATATGCAGATGATACTACCCTTATGGCAGAAAGTGAAGAACTGAAAAGCCTTTTGATGAAAGTGAAAGAGGAGAATGAAAAAGTTGGCTTAAAACTCAATATTCATAAAACTAAGATCATGGCATCTGGTCCCATTATTTCATGGTACATAGAAGGGGAAACAATGGAAACAGTGACAGACTTTATTTTCTTGGGCTCCAAAATCACTGCAGATGGTGACTGCGGCCATGAATTTAAAAGACGCTTGTTCCTTGGAAGAAAAGCTATGACCAACCTAGACAGAATATTAAAAAGCAGAGACATTACTTTACCAACAAAGGTCCATTTAGTCAAAGCTATGGTTTTTTCCAGTAATCATGTATGGATATGAGAGTTGGACTATAAAGAAAGCTGAGTGCCGAAGAATTAATGCTTTTGAACTGTGGTGTTGGAGAAGACTGTTGAGAGTCCCTTGGACTGCAAGGAGATCCAACCAGTCAATCCTAAAGAAAATCAGTCCTGAATGTTCATTAGAAAGACTGATGCTGAAACTCCAATACACTGGCCACCTGATGGGAAGAACTGACTCATTTGAAAAGAATCTGATGCTGGGAAAGATAGAAGGTGGGAGGAGAGGGGGATGACAGAGGATGAGATGGTGGGATGGCATCACCGATGTGAAGGACATGAGTTTGAGCCAGCTCCAGGAGTTGGTGATGAACAGGGAAGCCTGGCGTGTTTCAGTCCATGGGGTCACAAAGAGTTGGGCACGACTGAGTGACTGACCCAAACTGAAAGTCACCTATGCAAGTGCATTCTCAGTCATTCATCTGTGTCTGACTCGTTGTGATGCCAAGAACTGTAGTCTGTCAGGCTCTGCTGTCCACGGAATTTCCCAGGTGTTGTCCTGACCCAGGGATCCAGTTCGTGTCCCTTGGATCTCCTGCATTGGAGCTGACTGTGGCTCAGACCATGAACTCCTTATTGCCAAATTCAGACTGAAATTGAAGAGAGTAGAGAAAACTACTGGACCATTCAGGTATGACCTAAATCAAATCCCTTATGATTATACAGTGGAAGTGAGAAATAGATTTAAGGGCCTAGATCTGATAGATAGAGTGCCTGATGAACTATGGAATGAGGTTCGTGACATTGTACAGGAGACAGGGATCAAGACCATCCCCATGGAAAAGAAATGCAAAAAAGCAAAATGGCTGTCTGGGGAGGCCTTACAAATAGCTGTGAAAAGAAGAGAAGCGAAAAGCAAAGGAGAAAAGGAAAGATATAAACATCTAAATGCGGAGTTCCAAAGAATAGCAAGAAGAGATAAGAAAGCCTTCTTCAGTGATCAATGCAAAGAAATAGAGGAAAACAACAGAATGCGAAAGACTAAGGATCTCTTCAAGAAAATCAGAGATACCAAAGGAACATTTCATGCAAAGATGGGCACAATAAAGGACAGAGATGGTGTGGATCTAACAGAAGCAGAAGATATTAAGAAGAGGTGGCAAGAATACACAGAAGAACTGTACAAAAAAGAGCTTCAAGACCCAGATAATCATGATGGTGTGATCACTGACCTAGAGCCAGACATCTTGGAATGTGAAGTCAAATGGGCCTTAGAAAGCATCACTACGAACAAAGCTAGTGGAGGTGATGGAATTCCAGTGGAGCTATTCCAAATCCTGAATGATGATGCTGTGAAAGTGCTACACTCAATATGCCAGCAAATTTGGAAAACTCAGCAGTGGCCACAAGATTGGAAAAGGTCAGTTTTCATCCCAATCCCAAAGAAAGGCAATGCCAAGGAGTGCTCAAACTACCGAACAATTGCACTCATCTCACACGCTAGTAAAGTAATGCTCAAAATTCTCCAAGCCAGGCTTCAGCAATATGTGAACCGTGAACTTCCTGATGTTCAAGCTGGTTTTAGAAAAGGCAGAGGAACCAGAGATCAAATTGCCAACATCCGCTGGATCATGGAAAAAGCAAGAGAGTTCCAGAAAAACATCTATTTCTGCTTTATTGACTATGCCAAAGCCTTTGACTGTGTGGATCACAAGAAACTATGGAAAATTCTTCAAGAGATGGGAATACCAGACCACCTGATCTGCCTCTTAAGAAATCTGTATGCAGGTCAGGAAGCAACAGTTAGAACTGGTCATGGAACAACAGACTGGTTCCAAATAGGAAAAGGAGTACGTCAAGGCTGCATATTGTCACCATGTTTATTTAACTTATATGCAGAGTACATCATGAGAAATGCTGGACTGTAAGAAACAGAAGTTGGAATCAAGATTGCTGGGAGAAATATCAATAACCTCAGATATGCAGATGACACCACTCTTATGGCAGAAAGTGAAGAGGGGCTAAAAAGCCTCTTGATGAAAGTGAAAGTGGAGAGTGAAAAGGTTGGCTTAAAGCTCAACATTCAGAAAACGAAGATCATGGCATCTGGTCCCATCACTACATGGGAAATAGATGGGGAAACAGTGTCAGACTTTGTTTTTCTGGGCTCCAAAATCACTGCAGATGGTGACTGCAGCCATGAAATTAAAAAACGCTTACTCCTTGGAAGGAAAGTTATGACCAACCTAGATAGCATATTCAAAAGCAGAGACATTACTTTACCAACAAAGGTTCGCCTAGTCAAGGCTATGGTCTTTCCTGTGGTCATGTATGGATGTGAGAGCTGGACTGTGAAGAAGGCTGAGCGCCGAAGAATTGATGCTTTTGAACTGTGGTGTTGGAGAAGACTCTTGAGAGTCCCTTGGACTGCAAGAAGATCCAACCAGTCCATTCTGAAGGAGATCAATCCTGGGATTTCTTTGGAAGCAATGATGCTAAAGCTGAAACTCTAGTATTTTGGCCACCTCATGCGAAGAGTTGACTCATTGGAGAAGACTCTGATGCTGGGAGGGATTGAGGGCAGGAGGAGAAGGGGACGACAGAGGATGAGATGGCTGGATGGCATCACTGACTCGATGGATGCGAGTCTGGGTGACCTCCGGGAGCTGGTGATGGACAGGGAGGCCTGGCGTGCTGCGGTTCATGGGGTCGCAAAGAGTCGGACACGACTGAGCGACTGATCTGATCTGATCTGGCAATCTTGATTTCAGCTTGTGCTTCATCCAGTTCAGCATTTCACATGATGTATTCTGCATATAAGTTAAATAAGAAGGGTGACAATATATAGCCTTGACGTTCTCCTTTCCCGATTTGGAACCAGTCTGTTGTTCCATGTCCGGTTCTAACTATTGTTTCTTGCCTGCATACGTATTTCTCAAGAGGCAGGTCAGATGTTCTGGTATTCCCATCTGTTTCAGAATTTTCCACAGTTTGTTGTGATCACACAGTCAAAGGTTTGGGGTAGTCAATAGAGCAAAAGTAGATGTTTTTCTGGAACTCTCTTGCTTTTTCGATGATCCAGTGGAGGCTGGCAATTTGACCTCTGGTTTCTGTGCCTTTTCTAAAACCAGCTTGAACATCTGGAAGTTCATGGTTCAAGTACTGTTGAAGCCTGGCCTGGAGAATTTTGAGCATTACTTTAATAGTGTGTGAGATGAGTGCAATTGTGTGGTAGTTTGAACATTCTTTGGCATTGCCTTTCTTTGGGGTTGGAATGAAAAGTGACCTCTTCCAGTCCTAGGGCCACTGCTGAGTTTTCCAAATTTGCTGGCATATTGAGTGCAACACTTTAACAGCATCATCTTTTAGGATTTGAAATAGCTCAACTGGAATTCCATCACCTCCATTAGCTTTGTTTGTAATGATGTTTCCTAAGGCCCACTTGACTTTGCATTCCAGGATGTCTGGCTCTAGGTGAATTATCACACTATCATGGTTGTCTGGGTCATGAAGACCTTTTTTGTACAGTTCCTCAGTGTATTCTTGCCACCTCTTCTTAGTATCTTCTTCTTCTGTTAGGTCCATACTGTTTCTGTCCTTTATTGTACCCTTCTTTGCATGAAATGTTCCCTTGATATCTCTAATTTTCTTGAAGAGATCTCTAGTCTTTCTCATTCTATTGCTTTCTTCTATTTCTTTGAATTGATCACTTAGGAGGGCTTTCTTATCTCTCCTTGCTGTTCTTTGGAACTATCCATTCAAATGGGTATATTTTTCCTTTTCTCCTTTGCCTTTCACTTCTCTTCTTTTCTCAGCTATTTATAAGGCCTCCTCAGACAACCATCTTGCCTTTTTGCACTTATTTTTCTTCAGGATGGTTTTGATCCCTGTCTCATGTACAGTGTCACCAACCTCCGCTTATAGTTCTTTGGGCACTCTGTCTATCAGATCTAATCCCTTGAATCTATTTCTCAGATCCACGGTATAATCATAATGATTTGATTTAGGTCATATCTGAATGGTCTAGTGATTTTCCTTACTTTCTTCAATTTAAGTCTGAATTTGGCAATAAGGAGTTCATGATCTGAGCCACAGTCAGCTCCCCATCTTGTTTTTGCTGATTGTATAGAGCTTCTCCATCTTTGGCTGCAAACAATATAATCAGTCTGACTTTGATGTTGATCATCTGGTAATGTTCATGTGTATAGTCTTCTCTTGTGTTGTTGGTGTTTGCTATAACCAGTGCATTTTCTTGGCAAAACTCTGTTAGGTGATTTTGGGGTACAGATTTCACTGCTGAGGGACACTTGCAAAAACAAATTACCATTCACCCATTATAAACTTTTAAAGGTTTTATTTTTTTGTAACAGCTTTATTGAGATATAATTCCTATAACATACAATTCACCCCTCTTTTTTGACATTAAAGACTAGTTTTATTAAATGTTTAGTATAGATCAAAGACTGTGGATTAATGATATGCAGTTTTTCCTCAGAGCTGCTGTGTTTATTTCCATATGGATCACAGAAAAATAGCATTTAGATAAACTGGCTCATTTTAGTCAATGTTTCAAGGTAGGTTGACATTTTTTCCAAGGTGAATATGACTTCTAATCTTAGATAATTCCTCCTTGGTATAAACATAATTTTCTAAATCATTTTAATTGGTTTTGTGAAGAAGCCAAACAAATTTTAATTTTCCTAATGGTGATGCTAACACACACACCCCATTATATAATAACGGGATTATTTTATGAAAATTCTAAATGTATAAAAATGTTTTTGCATTAACTTATTTATTTTGATGGGTGTGAGTCTGAGTGACCTCCGGGAGCTGGTGATGGACAGGGAGGCCTGGCGTGCTGCGGTTCATGGGGTTGCAAAGAGTCGGACACGACTGAGCGACTGATCTGATCTGATCTGATCTGATTTATTCCATGTTCTTGCCTGGAGAATCCCAGGGACGAGGGATCCTTGTGGGCTGCTGTCTATGGGGTTGCACAGAGTCAAACATGACTGAAGTGACTTAGCAGCAGCAGAAGTAACAGCAGCATTTATTCCATATATGACCATTTCTGGTGTGACAGATCTCAAGGCCTTACCACTAATAATCAAATATTATCTTTTATATTACTTTTTCAAGAAGTGCTTTTCCAACTATTTATTACATATAGTAATAGCCTATCAATTACTGATGATAGACATTCATGGAAGAAATGATTCCGCAGTGAGTTCTCTTTGTCCAGAGATTTGGGTGAATATTAGATTTCACTCTTTTAACTGCAACCAGGAAAATGAAGGCCATTTTGCAAATGAATGTGTAAAGTGAGAACTGTTAATATTTTGAGGCCCAACGTACAAACAGAACAGTGTTGGATATTTGATTGCTTTATGGCTATACACACATGACATAAACAGAAACATGAAAAATTAGGTAAGTTAACTTTTGCATAAAATTAAGTTGAGTCAATTTAGATAGAGATTTATTAGAACCATAAATAATTAGACCAGGGGAGGAGCTAAGATGGTGGAGAAATAGGACGGGGAAAACACTTTCTCCTCCACAAATTCATCAAAAGAACACCTAAATGCCAAGTAAATTCCACAAAACAACTCCGGAATGCTGGCAGAGGACATCAGACACCCAGAAAAGCAACTCATTGCCTTCTAAAGGAGGTAGGAAAAATATAAAAGACAAAAAAGAGACAAAGAGGGAGGGACATACCTCTGTCCGGGGAAGGGAGTCTTAAAAAAAAAGAGAAGTTTCCAAACACCAGGGGACACTCTCACTGCCGAGTCTGTGCTGAACCTGGGAAGCACGGAGGCCATCATAACAGGGAGGAAAATAAATAATCAATTAAAACCCACGGACTACGAGCCGCACAATAACTTACCCAGCGGAGAAACAGCACAAACGCCCGCATCCGCCATTAGAAAGCAGGGGCTGGGCAGGGAGGCGCTTCTGCGGGTCTCACGGGCCGCTTCTTCACAGGCCGCTTCTTCACAGGCCGCTTCTTCGCGGGCCGCTTCTTTGCCGGCTGCATTGGCCTGAATATCCCAAGCACTACCTGAGCGGAATAATTTGGGCTGGCAAACCAGACTGTGGGATACGTACCACATGAAAAGCCAGCCCCAACCCAAGACACCGCCAGGCCCGCACACAGAACAAAGGACTTTACAGAGATAGCCGGCTGTAGTCCATCCCCCTCCGGTGACAGGCAGCCAGAGCCGGAGGGAGGCAACCGCAGCCCTAGAGAGACATTATCCACAAAACTGTAAGCAGGCTTCTTTGCTAACTAAGACTTCTTAGGGCTCTGGTCGGCTAACATCCGCCTAAGAAAGTGTGCCAGTTGCACACTTAGAAAACCGAGTGGCAGGGAGGCGATAAGTCGCAGAAGCCATGCTTGCTAAACACCTCATTACCTGAGCTGCTGGATTCTGCAAAGGGCACAAAACACAGGCCCAACCGAGCCTGGGCCTCTGAGGACTACCCGAGTGCCTGAACTTGAGCGGCTTAGACCTGGGAGGGGCAAGCAGCCCAGGGCCGGTCACGGATGGTTCTGGTGGAGAAACAGAGAGCCTAAGCAGAGTGGGCAGGGAGGCTACACGCGCCGTGAGCAGGGGCAGACCCAGTGTGGCTGAGCCACTGCGAGCACACGCCAGTGGTATTTATTTGCAGCGTCCCTCCCTCCCCGCAGAGTGACTGAACAAGTGAGCCTAAAAAAAAAAAAAAAAAAGGGTGTCCACCACCACCCCCTTTGTATCAGGGCGGAAATCAGACACTAAAGACGCCAGCAAACAGAAGAAGCTATAACAGAGGGAACTGCTGTGGAAGCAACAGGCAATAAACTAAAACCCCGTGGTTAGTACCAACTACAGAGAAAGGGTCCTATAGATCTTGAGAAATTTAAGCCAGAACAAGGAACTAGCTGAAAATGAACTGAATCCACAATACCCACAACAATAACAGAGAAAGTCTTTTATATATTGTTACTATTTTTACCATCATTATTTCTTTCTTTCTTTTTTTATATATATATATATATTTTTTTAATTTTTTTTTCTTCTAGTACTCCTGTAATCTCCACTTTTAGAAAATTTTTTATAACTCTTGCAGCCCTTTTTTTTTCTTTTCTTTTTTCTTTTTCTTTTTGGCTTTTCTTTTTTTCTTTCCTTTAACATTGTATTTTTGAAAATCTAAACTCTGCTCTAGATTCATAAGTTTAGCTTATTGGTAATTGCTATCAATTTTTTACCTATTCATTTTTTTTTATAACTTTTGTGACATTTTCTTTTTTTCCTCCCTATTTCTATCTCTTCATATTTTCTTTGACATTGTATTCCTGAAACTCCAAACTCTAATCTAGATCCTTAATCTATGCTTTCTGGTATATGTAATCAATTTGTGCCTATTACTGACTGGATCTGTCTCTCTCCTTTTCATTTCCTCCTTTTATCCGACTGACCACCTCTGTCTCCTTCCTCCCTCTTTTCTTCTCTGTATAACTCCGTGAACATCTCTGAGCGGTCCAGTTGTGGAGTGCAGTATAGAAGGAGAAGTTTTTGAGACTACTGTAAAAATAAGACCAATAACTGGAAGCAGGAGGCTTAAGTCCAAACCCTGATCCCACGGAACATTAATTGACAGGAGCTCATCAAATGCCTCCAAACCTACACTGAAACCAAGCCAATATAGAGGCTACCCAAAGTGACCCCAAAATCATAGACATCACATAACTCATTACTAGACACTCCATTGCACTCCAGAGAAAAGAAATCCAGCTCCATTCACCAGAACACCGACACAAGCTTCCATAAACAAGAAACCTTGACAAGCTACATGTACAAACCCACATACAGTGAGGGAGTGCCACAATAAAGAGAACTCCACAAACTGCCAGAATACAGTAAGGACACCCCAAACTCAGCAATTTAAACAAGATGAAGAGACAAAAGAATTCCCAGCAGGTAAAGGAACAGGATAAATGCCCACCAAACCAAAGAAAAGAGGAAGAAATAACAAATCTACCTGAAAAAGAATTCCGAATAATGATAGTGAAATTAATCCAAAATCTGGAAATCAAAATGGAATCACAGATAAATAGCCTGGAGAAAAGCATTGAGAAGATGCAAGAAAGGTTTAACAAAGACCTATAAGAAATAAAAAAGAGTCAATATATAATGAATAATGCAATAAATGAGATCCAAAACACTCTGGAGGCAACAAATAGTAGAATAACAGAGGCAGAAGATAGAATTAGTGAATTAGAAGATAGAATGGTAGAAATAAATGAAGCAGAGGAGAAAAAAGAAAAACGAATTAAAAGAAATGAGGACAATCTCAGAGACCTCCAAGACAATATTAAATGTTACAACATTCGAATCATAGAAGTCCCAGAAGAAGAAGACAAAAAGAAAGACCATGAGAAAATACTAGAGGAGATAATAGTTGAAAACTTCCCTAAAATGGGGAAGGAAATAATCACTCAAGTCCAAGAGACCCAGAGAGTCCCAAACAGGATAAACCCAAGGCGAAACACCCCAAGACACATATTAATCAAATTAACAAAGATCAAACACAAAGAACAAATATTAAAAGCAGCAAGGGAAAAACAACAAATAACACACAAGGGAATTCCCATAAGGATAACAGCTGAGCTTTCAATAGAGACTCTCCAAGCCAGGAGGGAATGGCAAGACATACTTAAAGTGATGAAAGAAAAGAACCTACAGCCCAGATTATTGTACCCAGCAAGGATCTCATTCAAATATGAAGGAGAAATCAAAACCACGGAAATTGAAACTAATCAGAAACCTTCCAGCAAACAAAAGCCCAGGCCCAGACGGCTTCACAGCTGAATTCTACCAAAAATTTAGAGAAGAGCTAACACCTATCCTACTCAAACTGTTCCAGAAAATTGCAGAAGAAGGCAAACTTCCAAACTCATTCTATGAGGCCACCATCACCCTAATACCAAAACCTGACAAAGATGTCACAAAAAAAGAAAACTAAAGGCCAATATCACTGATGAACATAGATGCAAAAATCCTTAACAAAATTCTAGCAGTCAGTATCCAACAACACATTAAAAAGATCATACACCATGACCAAGTGGGCTTTATCCCAGGAATGCAAGGATTCTTCAATATCCGCAAATCAATCAATGTAATACACCACATTAACAAATTGAAAAATAAAAACCATATGATTTTATTAATAGATGCAGAGAAAGCCTTTGACAAAGTTCAACATCCATGTATGATAAAATCTCTCCAGAAAGCAGGAATAGAAGGAACATACCTCAACATAATAAAAGCTATTTATGACAAACCCACAGCAAACATTATCCTCAATGGTGAAAAATTGAAAGCATTTCCTCTAAAGTCGGGAACAAGACAAGGATGCCCACTTTCACCATTACTATTCAACATAGTTTTGGAAGTTTTGGCCACAGCAATCAGAGCAGAAAAAGAAATAAAAGGAATCCAAATTGGAAAAGAAGAAGTAAAACTCTCACTGTTTGCAGATGACATGATCCTCTACGTAGAAAACCCTAAAGATTCCACCAGACAATTACTAGAACTAATCAATGAGTATAGTAAAGTTGCAGGATATAAAATCAACACACAGAAATCCCTTGCATTCCTGTACACTAATAACGAGAAAATAGAAGGAGAAATTAAGGAAACAATTCCATTCACCATTGCAACGAAGAGAATAAAATACTTAGGAATATATCTTCCTAAAGAAACTAAAGACCTATATATAGAAAACTATAAAACACTGGTGAAAGAAATCAAAGAGGACACTAATAGATGGAGAAATATACCATGTTCATGGATCGGTAGAATCAATATAGTGAAAATGAGTATACTACCCAAAGCAATTTATAGATTCAGTGCAATCCCCATCAAGCTACCAACGGTATTCTTCACAGAGCTAGAACAAATAATTTCTCAATTTGTATGGAAATACAAAAAACCTCGAATAGCCAAAGCTATCTTGAGAAAGAAGAATGGAACTGGAGGAATCAACCTGCCTGACTTCAGGCTCTACTACAAAGCCACAGTCATCAAGACAGTATGGTACTGGCACAAAGACAGAAATATAGATCAATGGAACAAAATAGAAAGCCCAGAGATCAATCCACGCACATATGGACACCTTATCTTTGACAAAGGAGACAAGAATATACAATGGATTAAAGACAATCTCTTTAACAAGTGGTGCTGGGAAAACTGGTCAAACACTTGTAAAAGAAGGAAACTAGAACACTTTCTAACACCATACACAAAAATAAACTCAAAATGGATTAAAGAGCTAAATGTAAGACCAGAAACCATAAAACTCCTAGAGGAAAACATAGGCAAAACACTCTCTGACATACATCACAGCAGGATCCTCTATGACCCACCTCCCAGAATATTGGAAATAAAATCAAAAATAAACAAATGGGACCTAATCAAACTTAAAAAGCTTCTGCACAACAAAGGAAACTATAAGCAAGGTGAAAAGACAGCCTTCAGAATGGGAGAAAATAATAACAAATGAAGCAACAAACAACTAATCTCAAAAATATACAAACAACTCCTACAGCTCAATTCCAGAAAAATAAATGACCCAATCAAAAAATGGGCCAAAGATCTAAATAGACATTTCTCCAAAGAAGACATACAGATGGCTAACAAACACATGAAAAGATGCTCAACATCACTCATTATCAGAGAAATGCAAATCAAAACCACTATGAGGTACCATTTCACGCCAGTCAGAATGGCTGCGATCCAAAAGTCCACAAGCAATAAATGCTGGAGAGGGTGTGGAGAAAAGGGAACCCTCTTACACTGTTGGTGGGAATGCAAACTAGTTCAGCCACTTTGGAGAACAGTGTGGAGATTCCTCAAAAAACTGGGAATAGAACTGCCTTATGATCCAGCAATCCCACTGCTGGGCATACACACTGAGAAAACCAGAATTGAAAGAGACACGTGTACCCCACTGTTCGTAGCAGCACTGTTTACAATAGCCAGGACTTGGAAGCAACCTAGATGTCCATCAGCAGATGAATGGATAAGAAAGCAGTGGTACATATACACAATGGAGTATTACTCAGCCATTAAAAAGAGTGCATTTGAATCATTCTAATGAGGTGGATGGAACTGGAGCCTATTATACAGAGTGAAGTAAGCCAGAAAGCAAAACACAAATATAGTATACTAACGCATATATATGGAATTTAGAAAGATGGTAACAATAACCCTGTTTACGAGACAGCAAAAGAGACACTGATGTATAAAACAGACTGTTGGACTCTGGGAACGGGAGAGGGTGGGATGATTTGGGAGAATAGCATTGAAATATGTATAATATCATATCTGAAACGAGTCACCAGTCCAGGTACGATGCCTGATAACGGATGCCTGGGGCTGGTGCACTGGGACGACCCAGAGGGATGGTATGGGGAGGGAGTGGGGAGGAGGGTTCAGGATGGGGAACACATGTATACTTGTGGCAGATCCATCTTGATGTATGGCAAAAGCAATACAATATTGTAAAGTTAAGCAAAATAAAATTTAATTAAAAAAAAATAATTAGACCAGTTTTAGAGTTGTTTGATCTCATTATGTCCTAGTCATTTTTCATGTATATACATATAAATTCAATGTGAATTTCACACTTCCTAGAAATTTAAAAAAAAAAAAAAAAGTCATTCATTAACCAGTGAATTAACTGAATCCATTATACTGACCAAGTAGCTTTATTTTCAGATTTCACTGAATCTAACATTCTTCCTATTGGACTACACATTGTACATATCCAATAAATAAAAATATTCCAACTAAACGGTGACATAATGCTTTCTTTTTGCTTAGAATTTGTATTTTATACTTAATAAGAGAGCTGTTTTAGACTCATTTACAATGAGTATTTTTACAATGCTTCTTGATAATTCTTGTAAAAAGAAACTATAAACAAAGTAAATTCATATTCCTTGAACATCTTTGCATTCAAAGTTCAGTTATTCTGAATTACCATTAAACTTAAATTGTCACTATTTTTTTCTCACCCAGATCTTTTTTATGTCATCAAGAACATTGGTGCTATGTAGCCTTTCTTCACATAGGGCTCCAGTGTCCCCTGCCTTCAGTATTTCTTCCAAGTCATGGGCTACCAATCTGTCAGTCTTGAAGCTGGTACTTTCTTATATTCCAGGATTTCAGAAAACAACCAGTCCTCATATTTCTTTCTGAAATTATCATTAAATAGTTGTCAACAGAAGGATCAAGGCATTATGATCATGAGTCATGTCCAAAGACATGGACAAGTTCAGCTACAACTGTGACTTGACCACTCCTGTCTATGAAAAACTATAAGATGCCACCTGTTCTCAGGGAAGGATATCAATTTAAGGAATGTTAAAATATGGGAAAGTGTGTGTTTTAGAATCAGTGAAATATGGCTTTAATATTGCTGAATTTTTCTATAGTTGCAATAATTAAAAATTTTGTTAGTAAAACTTCTCCATATGCCGTACACCACCCTATCTGGAGCTCCTCTGAGTAAATCTTTGTTGTATAAAGAAATGCCCTTCTTGGGCTTTCCTGGTGTCTCAGATGGTAAAGAGTCTGACTGCAGTACAGGAGACCTGGGTTCAATACTTGGGTTGGGAAGACCCCCTGGAGAAGGAAATGGCGACCCACTCCAGTATTCTTGCCTGGAGAATCCCATGGATAGAGGACTCTGGTGGGCTACATTCAATGGGTTGCAAAGAGTCGGACATGACTGAGTGACAAACACATTTTCATGCAAGATCACAAAACAAGCTCTGAGTTTCAGAATTTCATCTTGTTATTTATTAAGGGTCAGAGCACAGATGCTCACTGGTAACTGCTGACCTATGAAAGCAAAGAAAGGTGGTTCTAGGAATTCAGAGACATTCAGGAGTAGGGGTTTTCTTTTGTTATGCTCCTTTGAAGAATACAATGACGGTGTTTTCTGTTACTTTAAAAACCTCTAAATTTTGGATTTTGTCACTTCAATAAAAAATTTCAACAGTTCTGAGTTGATTTAACAGTGGAATTGTGTATCATCTTAGATTCATCATTCTTTTTTAGGGATTGACCCCAAAAATGTCAGATATTCAAGAGATATTGAATTTCTTCAGGATGCTTAATTTGGAGTCGTTATTTTGAAATCACTTCTGGCCTTGTCTGCAATGTTATGCCTGTAATTCTTTGTGGCTCTGAATCAGCACTCCCTGAGTCAGCAGTCTTTGAATCAGCAATTAAATGTCCCTTGAGTTGTTAAAGGTAGCTTCAGCTACATCTATTAAAAAATGCTCACAGCATATGATACCTTGGATGGAGCTGTTTACAAAAATTACTGTCTTTTTCATTGATTGCTCAAGGATTTTTCACCTTTGTTCTTGATCTCATGGGCCCCCAAGTGTTCTTCGCATAAGATAAGACATCACTACAACTAGCTCCTCAAAGAAAAGACCTGTCTCTTTAGACTGACTTTCAAATAATTGGCTCTTTTAGAGAGATTTTTAGACCCTTTCCACTTGTTGTTTAGTCACTTAGTTGTGTCCGACTTTGGCGATCCCATGGATTGTAGCCTGCCAGGTTCCTCTGTCCATGGGATTTCCCAGGCAAGAATAGTTGGAGTGGGTTGCCATTTCCTTCTCCAGGGGATCTTCCCAGTACAGGGATCGAACCCACTTGGCAGGCAAATTCTTTACCACTGAACAACCAGGTAAGCCCCTTTCCACTTGTTATTATACTTTACTGTTTAGCTCTTACTCATTGGAGAAGGCGATGGCACCCCACTCCAGTACTCTTGCCTGGAAAATCCCATAGACAGAGGAGCCTGGTAGGCTGCAGTTCATGGGGTCGTGAAGAGTCGGACACGACTGAGCGACTTCACTTTTTTCACTTTCATGCACTGGAGAAGGAAATGGCAACCCACTCCAGTGTTCTTGTCTGGAGAATCCCAGGGACAGGGGAGCCTGGTGGGCTGCCGTCCATGGAGTCGCAGAGTCGGACACGACTGAAGCGACTTAGCAGCAGCAGCAGCAGCAGCTCTTGAAAGTGAAAGTGAAGTCGCTCAGTCTTGTCCAACTCTTTGCGACCCCATAGACTATAGCCCACCAGGCTCCTCCATCCATGGGATTTTCCAGGCAAGAGTACTGGAGTGGGTTGCCATTTCCTTCTCCAGAGGATCTTCCTGACCCAGGGATTTAACCCAGGTCTCCTGTATTGTAGGCAGACGCTTTACCATCTGAGCCACCAGGGAAGAACTCATATGAAACTAAGATTTGTATATCTCTGGGGTAGAATGCAGATCATGAGGAACTAATGAGTATTTGGGACTCATTTATATTAATAAAATGAGAGCAGAATTCAAATAATAGAAGTTTCTTAATCTAATTCATTGAAATCTTTAAAATGATGTGCTTCTCTTTTTGTTTTTTGGTCAGTGCTCCCCACGTGTTATTTATCTGTTTGTTTAATATTCTAAATACAAGTACTGTATTATTTTTCCTTCCAGTGTTACTGAGATGTAATTGACATGCAACACTAAGTTTACAGTATAATGATGTACAGTATGATGATTTGACCCCTCTTCTTTATGAAAGAAGAAAATAACCAAACTTGTTTTAGTCACTTTGGGTCATTTCAGCTGCTCTAACAGTCTCCAAAAATCTCAGTGACTTATGAACATTAGGTCTTATTTTTTGTTTACATAAATTCTTGCCATTTGCCAGAAGCTTATGCCAGGACCCACGCTCCTTCCATCTCCAGGATTTATCTTTCCTTTCTTGAATCCTGGTTAAGAGATTTAACAATCCTCTACTTTCATTATATTTTTTTAATACCTCCAGCAAATATTTTATGAATTACATATGCCTCCCTCTCAAAGAATTGGTTTCATTTGCAAAGGAATGTATAAATTTTCAAACTTTTTAGTGGTTTTATTTTTAAAAAATATAACAGCTTTCAGTTCAGTTCAGTTCAGTCGCTCAGTTGTGTCCAACTCTGCGACCCCATGAATCGCAGCACGCCAGGCCTCCCTGTCCATCACAAACTCCCAGAGTTCACTCAAACTCACATCCATCGAGTCAGTGATGCCATCCAGCCATCTCATCCTCTGTCATCCCCTTCTCCTCCTGCCCCCAATCCCTTCCAGCATCAGAGTCTTTTCCAATGAGTCAACTCTTCGCATGAGGTGGCCAAAGTAGTGGAGTTTCAGCTTTAGCATCATTCCTTCCAAAGAAATCCCAGGGCTGATCTCCTTCAGAATGGACCGGTTGAATCTCTTTGCAGTCCAAGGGACTCTCAAGAGTCTTCTCCAACACCACAATTCAACAGCATCAATTCTTTGATGTTCAGCTTTCTTCACAGTCCAACTCTCACATCCATACATGACCACTGGAAAAACCATAGCCTTGACTAGACAGACCTTTGTTGGCAAAGTAATGTCTCTGCTTTTGAATATGCTATCTAGGTTGGTCATAACCCTCCTTCCAAGGAGTAAGCGTCTTTTAATTTCATGGCTGCAGTCACTATCTGCAGTGATTTTTGAGTCCCCAAAAAATAAAATCTGACACTGTTTCCACTGTTTCCCCATCTGTTTCCCATGAAGTGATGGGACCAGATGCCCTGAGATATAATTCATATAGCATACATTTTACATTTAAATTTAAGGATTCAGCAGTTCTTAGTATGTTCACAGAGTTGTGCAGCCATCACCCCTATATAATTTCAGATCAATTTCTTCACTTCAAAAAGAAATCCACACCTGTTAGCAGCCACACCCAGTTCCCTACCCAAGTGCCCACTCCCCACCTCCATCGCCCCAGCCTCTGATAACTATTAACTTGCCTTCTATCATTGTTGTGTTAGCTGCTCTGTCATGTCTGACTCTTTGGGACCCCATGGATTGTAGCCTGCAAGGTTCTTGTCCATGGAACTCTCCAGGGAGTGGATAGCCACTGTAGATTTGCATTTCTGGACATTTCATGTAGATGGAATCATATCATATGTGGGATTTTTTTTTGTGTGTAACTGGCTTCTTTCATTTAGTATGTTTTCAAAGTTTATGTTGTAGCATGTATCACTACTTCATTCCTTTTTATGGCTGAATAACATTCCATGGTAGGAATATAGCACATTTTGCTTATCCATTCAATTGATAGACATTTGGATTGTTTCCACTTCTTAGCTATTATCATGATTATTGATATGAACATTTATGTACAAGCTTTTGGGTGAGCGTGTGTTTTCCTTTCTCTTGGGTATATACATAGGAGTGTAATTCTTGGGTCATATGGTAACTATTACACTTTTTGAAGAATTGACAAGTTGTTTTTCCAAGCAGTGTCACCATTTTACAATCCTATCAGTAATCCGTAAGTTTAAAGGCTCACATTCTAACTCACCATACACTCCATCAAAGATGAGTCACATGTTTTTAAAATTTACACCCTACATTTCATTATCCTGATTACTGTCTTAACATTTTCTAAAACAAAGACACAAAGAAATCTCTTAATGTGGTATTAAATGATATGAGACTTTAATGGTTTCTTATATTTTTTTCTAGCCAAGGACAGATGGCAGAAGCAGTCAAATACTTGAAAAAAGTTGTGAAAATTGCAAAAAACAACTTTCAAAACCTGGATTTTGTGAGAGCAAGTACAATGCTTGGGGACATCTACAACGAAAAAGTGAGCATACTGTGTTTCTTGCTTATAAGGGAAAAATTGGCAGAATTTTAAACTTCTGTTTTTATTTGATCCTCGTCTTCCCATAGTATGTTGTCCAGAATGGCCTCAGGCAAGCAGGACTTAGTCAATGCAGAAGGCAGTGGCTGGGAAGAGAAATGCCTGTTACCTCTTCCTCTTCCAGGTTGCTGTTCCTGCTGTTCAGCCGCTCAGCTGTGTTCAGCCCTTTGTGACCCCCACAGACTGCAGCGCACCCAGTTTCCCTTTCCTTCACTCTCTCTCAGAGTTTGCTCAAACTCACGTCTGTTGAGTCGATGATGCTGTCTAACCATCTCACCTTTGCCGCCCCCTTCTCCTTTTGCTTTCCGTCTTTCCCAGCATCAAGGTCTTTTCCAATAAGTTGGCTCTTCGCATCAGGTGGCCAAAGTAATGGAGCTTCAGCTTCAGCATCAGTCCTTCCAGGCAATATTCAGAGTTGATTTCCTTTAGGATTGACTGGTTTGATCTCCTTGCAGTCCAAGGGACTCTCAAGAGTCTCCTCCAGCACCACAATTCGAAAGTCTCCTCAGATATTCTTTGGCACTCAGCCTTTTTTGTGGTCCAACTCTCTCCAGTACAACTACTGAAAAAACCATAGCTTTGACTATGTATGCTATGCTAAGTCACTTCAGTCGTGTCCAACTCTGTGTGACCCCATAGACGGCAGCCCACCAGGCTTCCCGTCTCTGGGATTCTCCAGGCAAGAACACTGAAGTGGGTTGCCATTTCCTTCTCCAATGCACGAAAGTGAAAAGAGAAAGTGAAGTCACTCAGTCGTGTCTGACTCTTAGCGACCCCGTGGACTGCAGTCTACCAGGCTCCTCCATCCATGGGATTTTCCAGGCAAGAGTACTGGAGTGGGTGCCATTGCCTTCTCCTTGACTATGTAGACCTTTGTAATAAACAAAGTGATGTCTCTGCTTTTTAATACCCTATCTAGGTTTGCCATAGCTTTCCTTCCAAGGAGCAAATGTGTTAATTTTGTGACTGCAGTTGCCATCTGCAGTGATTTTGGAGCCCAAGAAAATAAAATCTGTTACTGTTTCCACCTTTTCCCATTCTATTTGCCATAAAGTGTTGGGACCAGATGCCATGATCTTTGTTTTTTGAATATTGAGTTTTAAGCTGGCTTTTTTCACTCTCCTCTTTCACCCTCTTCAAGAGGCTCTTGATTTCCTCTTCACTTTCTGCCATTAGAGTGGTATCATCTGCATATCTGAGACTGTTGATATTTCTGCCAGCAATCTTGGGTTGCTGAATGAAACCCAGATCAGGTTGGGTTTCATCCAGCCCAGCATTTCACATGATGCCCTCTGCATAGAAGTTAAGTGAGCAGGGTGACAATATACATCCTTGTCATACTCCTTTCCTCATTTTGAACCAGTCAGTGGTCCCATGTCTGGTTCTAACTGTTGCCCTTACGTAGTATCACACAATTGCCTTTTTTCCAAGCTTGGAGTGCTTGAGTAACCTACCCCAGCTCGCCAAGCTTAGAGGTAGCAATGGTATTCAAACTCATCCACTGAACCACTGTATTTGCCATGTCAGTGATTTTAATCACTTCAGAATTATTTAGACTTTTTAGTAGGAAAGTAAGAGTCTGAAATCAATTTGAATGAATAAAATTACCATATTTAGTTTCTACAGTGGAAAACATGCTTTCACACAGGGCATCTCATTTCTTTTTACATCCTTCTCTCTTGCTCACCCTGGCTCATTGGCCTTCTCTGTCCTCTCACACAGTAATAATGTTTTGTGCCCTTTTGTCTTGGCTGTCACCCTTTCCCCTCCCTCCTCCCCTCACCCACTTGCTTGCCTCTCCTCCTCCCTCACCCACTTGCTTGCCTCTCGCTGGCGTTTTTTTTACCATTCTTTTTCTTTCTCTCTCCTTCTCCCTCCCCCCTTCTTGCCTTTTCTGGCCCCGTCTTTCTGGAACCACTCTGGTTCCTATGGCTGTCCTCCTCCCTTACCCACCGTGCTTGCCTCTCACTGGCCCCGTCTTTCTGGAACCACTCTGGCCCTGTGGCTGTCCTCTTCCTCACCCACTTGCTTGCCTCTCACCAGCCTTGTCTTTCTGGAACCACTCTGGCTCCTATGGCTGTCCTCCTCCCTCACCCACCGTGCTTGCCTCTCGCTGGCCCCGTCTTTCTGGAACCACTCTGGCCCCTATGGCTGTCCTCTCCCTTGCTCCCCCCCCTCCCTCACCCACTTTGTTGCCCCTCTTTGTGCCCCTCCCATGTGTCACCCCCTGGGCTCTCTCTCTGTTGGGTGCCTGCCAGCCCCATCTCTGTGTTCTGCTCTCTGCCTCTGGTGACCCTGTATCACTGATTTTGTGTTTCCTTTTGTGTACTTTTTCAGGATATAGTGATGAAAACAAGAGTCAGAGTTTCTGCCCTTGGGCAGCTCACCATCTAATGGGCAAGCTTATCCTGGGGTGGCAGAATTGACATTCCTAATAAATATATGTAGTCTTTTGGCAGGGGGTGGAGAAGAGTGTGGACAGTTTTCTATAAAGTCTTTATTGAATTTGTTATAATAATGCTTTGTTTTAAGTTTTAAGACCAAGAGGCATGTGGGATCTTAGTTCCCTGACCAGGGATCAAACCCACACCCCCTGCATTGGAAGGCAGAGTCTTAACCACTGGACCACCAGGGAAGTCCCAAAACATGTGTAGTCTTACCTTTTAAAAGGATTGTCCTTCAAAAGAAAGGTGCAAAAAGCACAAATTGTTTTACCCTCCTACCAAACAGTACCCAGAATACAGTTCTGTGTTTTTTTAACTATAGTGTGGACATTGAATATCAGCCTGTATTTTCCCAATTACAGAAAGCATAAGGAAGGCAAAATCCATAAACATATCTGAGGAGTAATATTTTTGTAAGGGCTTCCCAGGTGGCACTAGTGGTAAAGAATCCACATGCCAATGCAGGAGACGTAAGAGATGCGGGTTCAATCCCTGGGCCAGGGAAATCCCCTGGAGGAGGGCATAGCAACCCATTCCAGTATTGTTGCCTGGAGAATCCCATGGACAGAGGAGCCTGGCGGGCTACAGTCCACAGGGTTGCACAGAGTTGGACATGACTGAAGCGACTTAGCATGCATGCCATATTTTTATACTCATGTTTTCTTAAATTTTTACTAAGAGTATCTTATCCACATGTACTTTATTCTCTGATTAGTAATTTTTGAAGAATTTAATATCTAAAGCTAGAAACAAATAATATCCAAAGGCTGTGTCAAGTACCAAAAGTTGATATTTTTTACCAGTGTATCCCTATTCTATTATAAAATTTGGATGATTCTAGGTATCGTGCTGTCTTCAAATATGCACACCTTCAATGATACAAGTAGGTTCATGTGCCTTTGTGATTGCTTTTATCTTAATGTAGTAAATAGTCACTGATACTGTAATATTAAGAACATAATACTGTAATGTTTTTATGACATCACAGACTTCAAGACAAAGCTTTGAAACTAAAATTATTAATGTTATGCTGTTTTTCTGCAGTTTTCTGATTCTCTGCTGGTATTTTCTCAAGTCAAAAAATCTACTGATGACTTCTCAGGCTGAGTCTGAGCTGTTACATCAGTACTCTAAATTGTTACTCTGAAAGTATGACTTGCAAATGTATAGCTAAGTGGATTAGAACTAAGTGATAGTTATTTTTTCTTCTCCTTGTCTTTTTGAGGCATCCTAAATTTCCTCCTAGTCCTAAAGAGCCATTTCCTAGAAAAAGCATCAATCATTATTAGCATTATTTCATTAAAAGACGACCCAACTCAAGTCCAAGAAATCCAGAGAGTCCCAAACAGGATAAACCCAAGGCGAAACACCCCAAGACACATATTAATCAAATTAACAAAGATCAAACACAAAGAACAAATATTAAAAGCATCAAGGGAAAAACAACAAATAACACACAAGGGAATTCCCATAAGGATAACAGCTGAGCTTTCAATAGAGACTCTCCAAGCCAGGAGGGAATGGCAAGACATACTTAAAGTGATGAAAGAAAAGAACCTACAGCCCAGATTATTGTACCCAGCAAGGATCTCATTCAAATATGAAAGAAAAATCAAAAACTTTACAGACAAGCAAAAGCTGAGAGAATTCAGCACCACCAAACCAGCTCTCCAACAAATACTAAAGGACATTCTCTAGACAGGAAACACAAAAAGGGTATATAAATTCGAACCCAAAACAACAAAGTAAATGGGAACGGGATCATACTTATCAATAATTACCTTAAATGTAAATGGGTTGAATGCCCCAACCAAAAGACAGAGACTGGCTGAATGGATACAAAAAAAAGACCCCTACATATGTTGTCTACAAGAGACCCACCTCAAAACGGGGGACACATACAGACTGAAAGTGAAGGGCTGGAAAAAGATTTTCCATGCAAATAGGGACCAAAAGAAAGCAGGAGTAGCAATACTCATATCAGATAAAATAGACTTTAAAACAAAGGCTGTGAAAAGAGACAAAGAAGGTCACTACATAATGATCAAAGGGTCAATCCAAGAAGAACATATAACAATTATAAATATATATGCACCCAACTTAGGAGCACCACAATATGTAAGACAAATACTAACAAGTATAAAAGGAGAAATCAACAATAACACAATAATAGTGGGAGACTTTAATACCCCACTCACACCAATGGATAGATCAACCAAACAGAAAATTAACAAGGAAACACAAACTTTAAATGATACAATAGACCAGATCAGATCAGATCAGTCGCTCAGTCATGTCCGACTCTTTGCGACCCATATATATAGGACATTTCATCCCAAAACAATGAATTTCACCTTTTTCTCAAGCGCACACAGAGCCTTCTCCAGGATAGACCACATCCTGGGCCATAAATCTAACCTTGGTAAGTTCAGAAAAATTGAAATCAGTCCAAGCATCTTTTCTGACCACAATGCAGTAAGATTAGATCTCAATAACAGGAGAAAAACTATTAAAAATTTCAACACATGGAGGCTGAACAACACGCTCCTGAATAACCAACAAATCACAGAAGTCAAAAAAGAAATCAAAATCTGCATAGAAACGAATGAAAATGAAAACACAACAACCCAAAACCTGTGGGACACTGTAAAAGCAGTCCTAAGGGGAAAGTTCATAGCAATACAGGCATACCTCAAGAAACAAGAAAAAAGCCAAATAAATAACCTAACTCTACACCTAAAGCAACTGGAAAAGGAAGAAATGAAGCACCCCAAGGTTAGTAGAAGGAAAGAAATCTTAAAAATTAGGGCAGAAATAAATGCAAAAGAGACCATAGCAAAAATCAACAAAGCCAAAAGCTGGTTCTTTGAAAGGGTAAATAAAATTGACAAACCATTAGCCAGACTCATCAAGAAACAAAGGGAGAAAAATCAAATCAATAAAATTAGAAATGAAAATGGAGAGATCACAACAGACAACACAGAAATACAAAGGATCATAAGAGACTACTATCAGCAATTATATGGCAATAAAATGGACAATATGGAAGAAATGGACAAATTCTTAGAAAAGTACAACTTTCCAAAACTGGATCAGGAAGAAATAGAAAATCTTAACAGACCCATCACAAGCACGGAAATTGAAACTGTAATCAGAAACCTTCCAGCAAACAAAAGCCCAGGCCCAGACGGCTTCACAGCTGAATTCTACCAAAAATTTAGAGAAGAGCTAACACCTATCCTACTCAAACTGTTCCAAAAAATTGCAGAAGAAGGCAAACTTCCAAACTCATTCTATGAGGCCACCATCACCTTAATACCAAAACCTGACAAAGATGCCACAAAAAAAGAAAACTACAGGCCAATATCACTGATGAACATAGATGCAAAAATCCTTAACAAAATTCTAGCAATCAGAATCCAACAACACATTAAAAAGATCATACACCATGACCAAGTGGGCTTTATCCCAGGGATGCAAGGATTCTTCAATATCCGCAAATCAATCAACATAATACACCACATTAACAAACTGAAGAATAAAAACCATATGATTATATCAATAGATGCAGAGAAAGCCTTTGACAAAGTTCAACATCCATTTATGATAAAATCTCTCCAGAAAGCAGGAATAGAGGGAACATACCCCAACATAATAAAAGCTATATATGACAAACCCACAGCAAACATTATCCTCAATGGTGAAAAATTGAAAGCATTTCCTCTAAAGTCAGGAACAAGACAAGGATGCCCACTTTCACCATTACTATTCAACATAGTTTTGGAAGTTTTGGCCACAGCAATCAGAGCAGAAAAATAAATAAAAGGAATCCAAATTGGAAAAGAAGAAGTAAAACTCTCACTGTTTGCAGATGACATGATCCTCTACGTAGAAAACCCTAAAGATTCCACCAGACAATTACTAGAACTAATCAATGAGTATAGTAAAGTTGCAGGATATAAAATCAACACACAGAAATCCCTTGCATTCCTGTACACTAATAATGAGAAAATAGAAAGAGAAATTAAGGAAACAATTCCATTCACCATTGCAATGAAGAGAATAAAATACTTAGGAATATATCTTCCTAAAGAAACTAAAGACCTATATATAGAAAACTATAAAACACTGGTGAAAGAGATCAAAGAGGACACTAATAGATGGAGAAATATACCATGTTCATGGATCGGTAGAACCAATATAGTGAAAATGAGTATACTACCCAAAGCAATTTATAGATTCAATGCAATCCCCATCAAGCTACCAACGGTATTCTTCACAGAGCTAGAACAAATAATTTCTCAATTTGTATGGAAATACAAAAAAAACCTCAAATAGCCAAAGCTATCTTGAGAAAGAAGAATGGAACTGGAGGAATCAACCTGCCTGACTTCAGGCTCTACTACAAAACCACAGTCATCAAGACAGTATGGTACTGGCACAAAGACAGAAATATAGATCAATGGAACAAAATAGAAAGCCCAGAGATCAATCCACGCACATATGGACACCTTATCTTTGACAAAGGAGACAAGAATATACAATGGATTAAAGACAATCTCTTTAACAAGTGGTGCTGGGAAAACTGGTCGAACACTTGTAAGAGAAGGAAACCAGAACACTTTCTAACACCATACACAAAAATAAACTCAAAATGGATTAAAGAGCTAAATGTAAGACCAGAAACCATAAAACTCCTAGAGGAAAACATAGGCAAAACACTCTCTGACATACATCACAGCAGGATCCTCTATGACCCACCTCCCAGAATATTGGAAATAAAATCAAAAATAAACAAATGGGACCTAATCAAACTTAAAAAGCTTCTGCACAACAAAGGAAACTATAAGCAAGGTGAAAAGACAGCCTTCAGAATGGGAGAAAATAATAGCAAATGAAACAACAGACAAACAACTAATCTCAAAAATATACAAGCAACTCCTAAGCTCAATTCCAGAAAAATAAATGACCCAATCAAAAAATGGGCCAAAGAACTAAAGAGACATTTCTCCAAAGAAGACATACAGATGGCTAACAAACACATGAAAAGATGCTCAACATCACTCATTATCAGAGAAATGCAAATCAAAACCACTATGAGGTACCATTTCACGCCAGTCAGAATGGCTGTGATCCAAAAGTCCACAAGCAATAAATGCTGGAGAGGGTGCGGAGAAAAGGGAACCCTCTTACACTGTTGGTGGGAATGCAAACTAGTTCAGCCATTTTGGAGAACAGTGTGGAGATTCCTCAAAAAACTGGGAATAGAACTGCCTTATGATCCAGCAATCCCACTGCTGGGCATACACACTGAGAAAACCAGAATTGAAAGAGACACATGTACCCCAATGTTCATAGCAGCACTGTTTACAATAGCCAGGACTTGGAAGCAACCTAGATGTCCATCAGCAGATGAATGGATAAGAAAGCAGTGGTATATATACACAATGGAGTATTACTCAGCCATTAAAAAGAATACATTTGAATCAGTTCTAATGAGGTGGATGGAACTGGAGCCTATTATACAGAGTGAAGTAAGCCAGAAAGCAAAACACAAATACATATACTAATGCATATATATGGAATTTAGAAAGATGGTAACAATAACCCTGTTTACGAGAGAGCAAAAGAGACACTGATCTATAGAACAGACTTTTGGACTCTGGGAACGGGAGAGGGTGGGATGATTTGGGAGAATAGCATTGAAATATGTATAATATCATATCTGAAACGAGTTGCCAGTCCAGGTACAATGCCTGATAACGGGTACCTGGGGCTGGTGCACTGGGATGACCCAGAGGGATGGTATGGGGAGGGAGGAGGGAGGAGGGTTCAGGATGGGGAGCACGTGTATACTTGTGGCAGATCCATCTTGATGTATGGCAAAAGCAATACAATATTGTAAAGTTAAGCAAAATAAAATTTAATTAAAAAAAAAAAAAAAAAAGACGATCCACAGGGATAGTGTGGGGGGGAGGGAGGGAGGAGATTCAGGATGGGGAACACATGTATACCTGTGGCGGATTCATTTTGATGTATGGCAAAACCAATACAATATTGTAAAATTAAGTAAAATAAAATTTTTAAAAAGCATTATTTCATGTATCTGCTATTCAGTTGCTTATAAATGTTTCCTAATTGTATTAAATGCCTTTGTTGCAGTTAACCTACACAAACAATTTCACTAGCTATTTGGAACACACACTATCTATTAATGTTAAGCTTTTCCTTGAATAAAATGATAGCAAGACAGAGGAACTATACCAATTTTTGCTCACCTGACTTTGAATCTGCCCTCATTTTTTCTTAGCTGTGACCTTGGGCAAGTTAATTCTTTCATCCTCAGTTTCCTCATCTTTCATATATCAGTAACAAGACAGCTTGAAGACTGGTTATCTGAGGATGAGAAATTTGAAAATATGTACATGGTTCCTGGCATATATTGGATACACAGTAGCATTTAACTTAGTTTCTCAAATTCAGGTCTCTCTCCTTCATGTAGGCTCATTCTCACTGCCTATTTGACATCTTCACTTAGATCTCTTCAATTATAACCTACTAAAAACTGAACTCAACTCATCCATCTTTCTCCCTAAATTCTATTTCTCTCCCTGCTGCTGCTGCTGCTGCTGCTAAGTCACGTCAGTCGTGTCCGACTCTGTGCGACCCCATAGATGACAGCCCAGCAGGCTCCCCTGTCCCTGGGATTCTCCAGGCAAGAATACTAGAGTGGATTGCCATTTCCTTCTCCAATGCATGAAAGTGAAAAGTGAAAGTGAAGTCGCTCAGTCGTGTCTGACTCTCAGCGACCCCATGGACTGCAGCCCACCAGGCTCCTCCATCCATGGGATTTTCCAGGCAAGAGTACTGGAGTGGGGTGCCACTGCCTTCTCTGATTTCTCCCCCTACTTAGTGTTTAAGCAGGATAGAATACTGTTCAGGCATTCTGTAGGCAACCTTCTCTTCTCAATCTATGAGCTCTTCTTATCTGACCTCAGATAGGCCCATGGCTTTAAATACCATCCAAATGTATATCTCCAACTCTGATCTCTCCTTGGGACTCAGGACGTGTGAAGCCAGCTGTCGCCCTAGCATCTCTCCCTGGATGTCTCCTAAGAGACATCTCAGATTTCGTGTGTTTCCTCCCTCCTTTGACCTACCTCTCCCAAGGCTTCCACATCTCAATAAATGACAACCATTATCCATCAGCTCCATTGCTCAAGCCAGTCATCTGGATAGTCTTGATTCTTCTTTCCCATCCTGCTTTATATCCAACCCAGAAGCAAACCCTGACCTTCCTGCCACCAAAACACACCTCAGATCCACCCTCCTCTCTCCAGGTGACCCACATCTGGTTAGGACACTATGTTTTCTCATGTGTACTATTGAAGTAAGCTCTGAACCTCTTTCCCCATTTCTCCTCCATCTAATCCAGTCTGCACACAGTAGCCCAAGTAATTATTTCAAAATGTGAGTAAAATTGCTTCCCAGGTGCACTAGTGCTAAAGAACCTGCCTGCCAATGCAGGAGATGTAAAAGATGTGTGTTCAGTCCCTGGGTCAGGAAGATCCCCTGGTGGAAGCCATGGCAACTCACTCTGGTATTCTTGCCTGGAGAATCCCATGGACAGAGGAGCCTGGTGGGCTACAGTCCATGGGGTCGCAAAGGGTCAAACACTACTGAAGTGACTTAGCATGCACTCATGTAAATGAAATCACATTATTTCTTGTATTAAAATATTTCCATTGCTTCCCAGGCTTCTGGGAACATAAATATAAATCCTCACCCTGACTGAAAAGTCTGTATGAGATGCATTATCTCCCCCACACCCAATCTCTGATTTCATTGCCTTCCTCTCTCCTTATCCTCTCTCCACCACAGGCAAAGGGACTTTCAAGGAGCTCTTCAAACATGCTGAGCTGATTTCTACCTGAGGACATTTGCCTTAGCCAGGATGCTTTGTGTGGACAGCTCCCCACGCGGAACTTCACATGGCTGGCTTCTTGTCACTCAGAACTCAGCTAAATGCCACATCTTCACAGAGGTCTTCCTTGGGGCAACCTAATCAAAAGTAGCCACCAGCTCACCCTTTTGTGTGACTATAGTTTGCCATGCAGCACTTATCACCATTTTCTTGTTTATGATGTTTTTCTTCTCCTTGTTGAATGTGTCTAGAATGGGAGCTTAATGAAAACAGAGAACAGGTCTGCCCTTTTGTAATTTCTTTCCAATTTCTAGAAGAGTACCTGGCACAGAGTTCAAAATATTTTGTGAACAAAAATACGTGAGTTCATTGAATTGATCCATAAATTTGTAGCCAATTTTGTACCAGTTGAGAGTAAGTAGTCCCTTTTAAAATTCCAAGCTTCTGCTTCATTTTTGTCCAATATTTTGACATTTTGAAAAATCACACTGGATCTTTAAAAGCAACTCTAACAGTGCTGATACTTGTCGGTCTACCTTTTAAGGATCTCTGTAAATAGCCTTCATCATACCTTTTCTGGCTTTAAATTATTCATGAAATATATTCTAATTGTACTCTTTTTCAGTATTTATTTATTTGGCTGTACCAGGTCTTAGTCTGCAACATGTGGGATCTTTAGCTGTGGCATTTGAACTCTTGGTTGTGGCATGTAGAATCTAGTTCCCAGCCAGGGATCAAATCCAGGTCCCCTGCCCTGGGAGCACAAAGCGTTAGCTATTGGACAACCGGGCAGTCCCTCTAATTGTATTCTTAACAGTAATTTCCAAGAAATAATATTGTTATAAGACCACAATTATAATATTAAACTCTGTTTGGAAATATAGTTTTCTCTAGTTATTATAGTGCTATTATAAAGTTAACACATCTTAAAAACATCCTAATTAATTTACCTTTTGCTGTATAATGATAGAAGACGGACCACCCATCCCACCCTCCCGATGTGATTGGTTTTTAATTGAAAATATATCATCAATGTAAAGGAGTCAGATGAGAAAATTTTAGCGAAAATAAATAGATGTAGACCCTTTATGAGATCTTTTATCCTCTAATGAGGTCAGAGCATAATCACATAATTAAAACAATGGTAGTTCCAACAGTAACATGGTAAGGAAAATATGTAAGAAATGATTCCTCCTTTGTACTAAGAATATGCCCATTTACTTTGAGCTTGCTCATTGGACAGAGCGATGACAATTTAGACACTAAGAAGGATCAAAATAATGCATGAAAATTCTCTTATAGTGTAATAATGCAAGTTTTGTTTCAAGGTCTATGATGTCATCAAGATCCTGTCCTGAAATTGCTCACTAAATGCTTGTTACTGATATTTATAACATTAAATGAAGTTGTTTCTTCCAATAAAATGCACTTATGAGATGCATAAATTCATTTCTATATATCACTTCTGTCTCCTCAAACTCATATTTGAGATTATCAGGATTAATTACTGGCATCTTCTGAATTTTATAATAGAATAGGAGGATTCACTGATAACAGGAACTGTGGAAGGTTGGACAGAACCTTTGGAGAGGGGATTAAGTTTAGATGGTAAACTCTTTAAAAAGAGTAAAAATCTGGAATTATAAAGCACACTGATGAAACTTCGCTCTTAAAAGGTATGTATACAAATTCTTGCATCAGAGAAGAATTGATATTGTATTAAGAGAGCTTTAAACTAGAGAAATCTAGGTTGATAGCAGTTTTATGACAGGTATGTGTGTCTCAAGATTGAACTCTAGGCACAATTTGATGGAAGAATGATTACCTAATATGAAAGTATTTAGGGGAGAAAGCATTTGTTTAAAAAAAGCCTAATAAAAGTTAGAATACTAATAAATGAATACTTCTACCAGCAGTAGAGCTTCCCTTGTGACTCATCTGGTAAAGAATCTGCCTGCAGTGCAGGAGACCTAGGTTCAATCCCTGGTTTGGGAAAATGCCCTGGAGAAGGGAAAGGCTACACACTTCATTATTGCAGCCTGGAGAATTCCATGGGCTAGAGTCCATGGGGTCACAAAGAGTGGAATACAACTGAATGACTTTCACTTTCACTTTTTCACTAGCAGTAAGCTTGCCTGCTTGTATTAATTTTATTCATTGCTGAATCTCTACTGCCTGGCATGGGCCTGGCAAATAACTGCTATTCATTGGATGAATGAGCTTGTTTCAACATAATAATATATCAAAATAATTCTGGAAATTCAAATATACATTTACTTATTTATGAATAATTCTCCTAAATTGATATTACCACCTGAAACAGTCCAGTGGTGAAGACTTGCACTTCCAGTGCACTTCTGGTGCAGGAGTTACACATTTGATCCCTGATGTGGAAGATAATATCCCACATGCATCTCAGCCAAAAAAACAAAAACATAACCAACAGACATAGTATTGTAACAAATTCAATAAAGACTTTAAGAAAAAATGAACAGCATAAAGCTCAGGATGATAGCTAGAACAATAATTAGATACTTATACTTCTCTGTTTTTAAAAATAGAAATGTTTGGTCTAGTCATGTATTTTCATCTATTTTGTCCCATATCTTTGATATCTAACAACAATTTATAATTTTAAGTTGTTATATTTTCATATTCAATATTATTTTCCAATCATATAATTTACTTAATTGGCATACAAATGTATTTGATACAGTTTTATATTTTCTTAATTGCAAAATCTAATTCTCATATAAATCCTATTTTATAGGTCTTCCTCGGCAGTCCACTGGTTAAGACTCTGCGCTTCCACTGCCTAGGGTGCGAGTTTGATCTCTGGTTGGGAAACTGAGATCTCACATGCCTCAGGGTGTGGTCAAAAAATATATCTAAAAAAATTCTGTTTTATATTTTGAAATAAGAGAAAGAATTGTTCATCTTAACAGACAAAAGTTGTTATTGATGAGGGAGTGTGTTTAAATTAGAAAATTTAATTAGAATGAGCCATTTGAATAGTTTCCCTAAACTGTCCCTGTGGGAATATAACAGTGTTATATGTGCTGCACGTGTATATCACACAACTGTCACCTAAGCCTTACTCTTTCTCTCCTCCTCACCTTGCTAGCAGCCTCCGTATTCAGTCAGTTTCCCTGCTCTTTGGGTTCTGATTGTACAGAGGTGCATGGTTGTTGAGTATGTACAGTATTTCAGTACATACTATATGTACTGACATATAGTATAAAGCTGTTTCAATGGTGATTTTTATTTCCAGTTACTTCATAAAATGCCATGAGAAAAATGACTTGAAAGCTTATAGTAAATAAAATATTTCTCTTCAAAAGAGTGTGCATTCATGTTTTCATGTGTATGAAAGAGAGAAGGAAAGGAAGGAGAGGGGAGGGAAGGGAAGAGAATGGACTTGCCAGGGTTATAAATCAGTGAAGAAAGGAAATTTTCATTCCCTAGAGTCTTTACAAGTATAGCTAATCCTAAAAATAATATCCTCTTTTGAGGAAGAGTTTTAAGGAGGATTTTTAGAAGACTTGGAGGTGGCAGAAAAGTCCCTTCTCAGGCTCAGTGTCATTATTCGTAAAATAGGGGTAATATTTCCTCATAAGGTGACCTATGAAAGCTAATGACATAATACCTATGAAGTACTTAGCACTGGTCCTCACACTTCACGAGAGTTAGGGAAATGTTACTTATTTGTAGACAGTAGGTTTTAGAAGGAACAATGAGAATGAGAAAGGAAGGAAGAGAGAGAGAAGGAAGGAAGGAAGGAGATGGGAAGGGAAAAGAAAAACCTTGAATTTTTATAATTTAAAATGTTGCAAAGGATTTGGAGAAAAAAGACATTTAAATGACCCTTTGAGTTATGCTAGTGCTGTTGTCAAGATCACCTTTTTTTCAAAATATTTTCTTCCACATTCTGGGTCAAGAATGACGTGTGCACATGGGAAAATACAATAGCCAAAGAGCAGGAATACTCATCCATTTTCACTTGCCTTTGATTCAGTGAGTTGGCTAGGATGATCTCTTGTGTGACTGAAAATAAAAACCGGTTAAAAAGATTTCATTTGGTAAATCCAATGCTACAAGTAAGAAAATTCTATCCAAATCAATGTGAAATGGTTCACTTTTTCACAAACTTCTTTTTGCTTCTATATATTAGATCGAACCATACAAAAAAATGCTAATATTTGACCATTTTTTTTATCTTAAAAACTTAGGTTTCATAGCATTCCACCTGGTTGATATACCTTTCTTGGTGAATTAATTTTAAGATACTGCATGGTTAGTAATCACTACTTTTAAAAGAAAAGTTACTCTAAGAGAGATCCTGCTTGTCATCTTTCTTCTTGAAGATAAACTGCTAAAACTGTTGAAAGATCTGTGTGGCACATGCCACGGTGGTCAGATATGTGGAAAAGTAAAATAAAAATTAAGAAAAAATATTTCTCTTATATCTTTAGGGCCACTACAGCAAAGCTTCTGAATACTTTCAGCAAGCTTTCAACACAACAGCAGACGTAATGAACCTATCTCTGAAGGATGAAACTAAAGTGCATTATGGAATTGCAAAAGCTCATCAGATGATGCTGACGGTTAACAGTTGTATAGAATCTGCAGACCTCACCAGCCTTGACCACCTGCTGTCATGGAAGGAGACTCGAAGCGACATTACACCTGATGCAACTTCTGGTAAGGCGTTGCTTTGTTTGTTTGTTTGTTTCAATTGGAGGTTAATTGCTTTAGAATGTTGTGTTAGTTTCTGCTGTACAACATGAAACAGATGAAAGTATATATATATCCCATCCCTCTCTGGCCTCCTTCCATTCCCCCCGCCCTGCCCGTGTCATCACAGTGCACCGAGCTGAGCTCCCTGCGCTGTCCACCAGCTCCCGCCACCTGTTTCACACGTGGTGTCTGTACGTCAGTGCTGCTTTCTGTCTGGCCCAACTGTGTCTCCTTCTCCCACTGTGTTCAGCTCAGTTCTCCACATCTGCGTCTCTATTCCTGCCCTGCAAATTTAGTTTCATTCGTACTCATTTTCTCGATTCCATATATGTGTGTTAATACACAATATTTGTTTTTCTCTTTCTGACTTGCTTCACTCTATATGACAAACTCTATATTCATCCACATCACTACAAATGACCCAGTTTTGTTCCTTTTATGGCTGAGTAATATTCTGTTGTATATATGTATCACAACTTCTTCTCTGCTTTTTGATAACACCGTAGATTTTTGTATCACTCTTAATGGCTAAGTCATTTTCATTATAAAAGTTTATTCAACCATTGGTGATTTTAATTTTAGTGGTAATTTTATTTTTATTTATTCATCACTATGTGAATGTTGAATGCATTTTCATACTATATTGTAACTTCAATGTTTAAGGAAAGCATACAATAGTGATAATGACTTATTCACCTTGACAAATCACCATTTTTTTGGTTATCTTAAATACTCAACAGTAGGTACTGATCAGTTGTAAAGAATATGAAATAGGTTTATGTTTTTAAAAATGTTCAGTGTTGTACGTTACTGACAAAAGCAAGTGCACATACATGTTAATTAGTAGTATATGCTTACTTTTCTTATGATAGTCAGTTTTCCTATCTTTCTCTAATTCAGTTGTGACTATTAATTGACAAAATATTTGATAATAATTTCTCTTAATCCTACTTTTTCTACCTAATCACAAGAATGTGATAATTAGTCAGAATAGTCTATTAAAAACAAATAACTAGAAGTGGATGTAAGGGTCGATTTTATATATCAACTCGACTGGGTTCTAGTCCCCATTTAAGAACTTTAGGATTTTTAAACAATTTTTTAAAATGCTGCCTACGAAAGACCTTTGGATTACGTAACTATTTGCTTGTAAATCAGATGTTTAAAGCAAAATATTTTAAATGTTTGGGAATTCAAATCAAATCGTAAGTCAAAATTTCATAATGTAAAGGGGCATCTCCTGTCTGTGTTTTAACTTTGTACACAATTTTTAGAGGTTACTTTCCATTTACAGTTATAAAACATTTATAAAATATTGGCTGTGTTCCTCCTGTTGTACCATATATTCCTGAGTCTCTCTTACACCCAACAGTTTGTGCCTTTCACTCCTCCACCCCTTGTGGCCCCTTCCCCATTCTGGTCATCAATAGTTTGTTTTCTGTATTTGTGAGTCAGCCTCTTTTTTGTACTATTCCCTAGTTTGTTGTGTTTTTTAGATTCCACATGTAAGTGATATTACATGGTATTTGTCTTCCTCTATATGCCTTTACTTAGAATGCCCTCCAAGTCCACCTATGATGCTGCAGAAGGCAAAATGTCATGCTTTTTTATGACTGAGTAGTGTTCCTGTGTGTGTGATGTGTGGGGGGCTACATGTTCTCCAGCCCATTCATCTGTTGATGGACACCTCGGTTGCTTCCATATCTTGGCAGTTGTAAATAATGCCAATATGAACATTGGGCTGTTCTTTTTGAATGAGTGCTTTTTTCGGCTATATATTCAGGAGTGGAATTGCTGGGTATCTCCTATTTAGTACCCTTTTTTCCCCTTAGGTTATTTACATGAAACAATAATTTGTTCGGCTATTTCTTTCCTCCATAGAGTAAGTAGTAAATAGTAGTAAACTTGGCACAAAGAAATTTTATTGACTCTTTTACATCAATAGAATACTGCTTTGTGACTATCTGTCCTCTAGGTAGAAAATAAGGAAAGGTCTCATTTAATAGAAGCACAGTAAGAGGAAACAAGATGAAATCTTCAGAAGTGGATGGCTTGCTGAATTTCAATGTGCAGTTTCAAGTGCTCAAAAAATATTTACAGTCAACAGTTAACCTTCACATAATACTTTGCTTATTTGGGGTGTTGTCTCATCATATATTTGGGCATTTGTTCTGTAGTTTTGAATTATCTTCCCTTTAGTCTCTCACCTTTTCTGCCCAGGAGCTGTGAAATTATGATCCATTTATTAGATTACTTGTTTTGATGAATGGTTTGGTGCAAAATAAGTTGAGTTACTCACATTCTCAGATTTAGTTGGGATAAACTATAACCAACACAGTGATAATCATGAAAAAAATGTATCCTCCTCAAAACTAGCTTCAGATCGGAGTCATGTGTTCATTTATTGCAGTCTTGTTTTTGGCTTTTTAAAAATCTCTTTTGCTTTGCTTTAGTCTATAAAGCTACTTATGTTTCTATTCTTTTTACATTTTATCTTCCCATTTTTTATAAGGGCATGTTGTGTTCTAAAGGGCTTAATAGCAAACAAAAATGCACTTCAAAATATTGTTTAGACATATAAAATACAAACAAAAAGCAAAATGAATGAATAAAAACAAACACACAGATATAGGGACAGAGTAGTGGTGGTTGTTGGTGGTGGTAGTTTAGTCACTAAGTCGTGTCCAACTCTTGTGACCCCGTGGACTGTAGCCCACCAGGCTCCTCTGTCCATGGGATTTCCCAGGCAAGAACACTGGAGTGGGTTGCCACTTCTTTCTCCAGAGGATCTTCCAGGATCAGGAATCAATCCTGAGTCTCCTGCATTGGCAGGTAGACTCTTTACTGACTGAGCCATCAGAGAAGCCCTAGAATAGTGGTTACCATGGGGGAGGTGGGGGAAGAAAATGGGTGAAGGGGATCAACTATATGGTGATGGACAAAAACTAAATTTTTGGTGGTAAGCATGCTGTAAAGTATACAGAAGTAAAAATAGAGTGTTCTACACGTGCAACTTATGTTATAAAACAATGTTGCTGCTGCTGCTGCTAAGTTGCTTCAGTAGTGCCCGACTCTGTGCGACCCCCGGACTGCAGCCTACCAGGCTCCCCCGTCCCTGGGATTCTCCAGGCAAGAACACTGGAGTGGGTTGCCATTTCCTTCTCCAATGCAGGAAAGTGAAAAGTGAAAGTGAAGTCCCTCAGTCATGTCTGACTCTTAGCGACCCCATGGACTGCAGACCACCAGGCTCCTCCGTCCATGGGATTTTCCAGGCAAGAGTACTGGAGTGGGGTGCCATTGCCTTCTCCAAAACAATGTTACCATAATAAAAAAAATAAAAAGTATTATTCAGACAGTAAAAATTCAGCTATTCATGTGGTAGAGAAGATTAAATTCTCCATAACTCTATAAAATTATACCTCCTTATTGATTCATTTGACCAAAACTAGAAATTTATGCCTGAATGAGCTATATCATTATAAAAGTGAAAAAAATCTTTCAGATCCATGGCAAATGAGAATTCACATACTACTGGTATAGTCAACATTTTTAGTGGTAGGTATTTTGTTTGTACATAAAACCTGTAGGACATTATCAAACACCTTGTTTGTTTTACACCAAAATTTTGTTGTTTATAGTCACTAAGTCTTTTGCGACCCCATAGCCAAAGCCCACCAGGCTTCTCTGTCTATGGGATTTCCCGGGCAAGAATACTGGAGTGAGTTGCCATTTCTTTCTCCAGGGGATCTTCCTGATCCAGGGATTGAACCTATGTCTTGTGCATTGCCAGGCAGATTCTTTACCGTTCAGCCACCAGGGAAGCTCTATTAAAATTTTAAAATGCTTCAAAATTATTTCTTAAGCCATAACTTTTTATTATTCTGTCTTTGCTCTGTTTAAAAATTTTCATGGCGTAATTCCTGTTCACAAGTCAAATACAAGCTTCTCAACCTTTTTGACCACCTCCCTCCCCTGTCCACATACACACCATAACCCTATTATTGCCTTACTTTCAGCTAAGGCCAGCCCTTTCCGGGGAAATCTCACCCACCTTGAAAGGTCCTTCTCAAATACTGAGATCTTCCCTCATTCTCTTCTCACTTAATATTGTTTCTCCTCTCTCTTCTCATATTAAATATCATCCATTTCTCTCCAAATATTTTTCATTTGTCATATTCTGCATCTTATCATGGTCATTTCTATATTTGCCTTGTCTGCCTGATCAGAGTAAGAGTCTCTTGAAATCAGATTCAGATTCTTGATATTCTCTACAAAAGAAGGCATGTCTGACACCTACTAGGTACCAAGTAAATATTTGTCAAATTAAATGGAATTCAAAGTGTGTATGTGTGCCCTCGGTATGAGCTAGTTTGTATTAACTACTGTTGAAAACAAGATTTGTAGTTCCCTGCCTCCTTGGAAAATATGGGGAAAAAACTGTAATGATCCAATACTATATTTTTGATTTACCATCCAATTATGACATGAATGGAGAATAACACCAATATGATATTGACAAAATGAAGAAATGCAGAAATATTATTTGGAAATCTGAGGAGCTTTTAGTTTTTCAAATTTTGCCTTTCTTCTCTGAAGAGGCATCTTTAATCTTGCTATTGAGGGGTCCCAGGTATTCAGTAAAAAGCAGATCAAAGATTTGAAAGATACATTATAAAAGCCGTGAGGTTATCTTCACCTCTGAGACTTACATCCTCCAAACAAATCATTAGCTCACAGAGCAGGCAATATTCTTTTAAGCAAAGGAACATGACCTCCTAAGGGAATAGAGCTGTGAGAGCACTCGGGTCTCTAGATAAAATAGAACAGCAATTCACCAGAATCACCTCTCATCTCTGTGTCTTTCAGAGGGAAAATAGCAAATATAGACACCTCTATACTCTTCTAATACATTTAGATATGGTGGGAATGATTTAACATTCCTCTTTCCCCTACCAATAGTAAAATAAGAAGAGATTCTCCTCCCAAATTTGAGAATTTAGAAGGAATTCAAATTTTATTACAGTTCAATAGAATTATTCAAATCTGAAGCAACAGAAATCGTTTTGACTCTGAAAAGCTTAATGTTGGAATTTCGGCTGATTTCTCCACAATATAGTTTATTTTCCTTACCAGAACTAGTATCTGTACCATCATGAATTTTTTTTTTAATGAAAAGCTAATTCATCTTGCCTTTTGGAGATCACAGACCCCGATGAGGAGCCATGACACAGAAGCTCAAGCTTTCTTTATCCAACTTAATAGAACTGTTAACCTAGAAATGTGATTGTGCATGCTAAGTCACTTTAGTCATATCTGACTGTGTGTGACCCAATGGACTGTAGCCCACTAGGCTCCTTTGTCCATGGGATTCTCTAGGCAAGAACACTGGAGTGGGTCGCCATGCCCTCCTCTAGCGGATCTTCCCCACCCAGACATCAAGTCTCTTATGTTTACTGCATTGGCAGGAAGGTTCTTTACCACTAGTGCCACCTGGAAAGCAAACGTGGTTGGACACTTCACTGATGATACCAGTATCGTGGCCTTCATACACATTCTTATTGTAACCAAGTGTAAATTATATCAGGTAAATAGGATACAAATACCCAGCATAGAAATAGGTGAACACACTGGCTAGTCAGTAAAGATACTGTTTTCTACAAAAAGGCATGTGAAGGTTTCCTTGAGTGCCAGAACTAATCCTAGTTTTATAAATCATTTAATGTTCTTAAAGGAAAACAATAAAAAAGCTTGAATTTGTCTCCCAGCCTTGGTTTGTGTTGGCTTGAAGTGTGGTTCTTGGTTTAATGTCAAGCCACATTTTCTCACCCTATCTTTTTTTTTTTTATTTTTCACTGATGACTTCATCCATTATAAAGAATATGAAAAGGCCGCATTCACATGTGTGTCTCATGTTCTCTTATACTTTGATTGCTACTTCTGGAAGGAGATGTTATGAAATTAACCAAAAAGTCAGCAAGCAGGTTTTATATCATCCAACCGGTCCATTCTGAAGGAGATCAGGCCTGGAATTTCTTTGGAAGGAATGATGCTAAAGCTGAAACTCCAGTATTTTGGCCACCTCATGCGAAGAGTTGACTCATTGGAGAAGATTCTGATGCTGGGAGGGATTGAGGGCAGAAGGAGAAGGGGACGACAGAGGATGAGATGGCTGGATGGCATCACTGACTCGATGAATGTGAGTCTGAGTGACCTCCGAGAGCTGGTGATGGACAGGGAGGCCTGGCGTGCTGCAGTTCATGGGGTCGCAAAGAGTCGGACACGACTGAGCGACTGATCTGATCTGATCTGATGGTCACCTAGGATGACCCGTTGCAACCTCTCTCCAATCATGTGTTCAAAAACATGATAAATAAAAAGATTCTAGTGAAAACCATGGCTGAATCAAAGCTCCGCCTACTGGCAGCTTAGTATCATTAAGATACTCAAGAATCTGATGACCTGGGTCCCAATACCACATTGAGCATTAATCTGCTTTTTGACTCTTGGCAAAAGATTCAAGTCTCTTTAGCCTGTTATCTCAGGTTCAAAATAGGTCATTATAAGATTCCTCTGGAACCGACCCCAGTTCTACCATAAGAGCATCTTCTAAATAAGTAAGGTATTTTCTAGTCCTTAAAAATACAATCTAAATCTTCATGAGCATTTTATCTGTTGTTTTTCCCCCATAAACCCTGGTTTCTGAGAGTTCCCACAAGAGGTAATTTTATTATTATTATATCAAGTAGCTGTCTGAATGCTAGGTGTATTTGACGCTTCTGCTAGGATTTATAATGAAGGAGTTTCTAGATATCAGATATCACATGCAATCTAACTTCTCCCTGGTTGGCACTGCTGAGGTTGCTAAACAGAGTTAACCATTTTATCTACAGCTTTTCAATTCATCTACCATCATCAACCTTGTGTCATACCTCCCCTCAGTATTTCCTCAGCCCCAACATTTTCCCCACCATTCGTGAAGCTTCCAGTTCCTATACACACCTGCCTCTCTGCTCATCATTATCCCCTCTTCGTGCACTTTAGTCTGTAGCTATCTCTGAGCCCCTAAATTTGATACCACCCCACAGTCTCACTTAGTCGTGTCCAGCTCTTTGTGACTCCATGGACTATACAGTCCATGGAATTCTCCAGGCCAGAATACTGGTGTGGGTTTGAAGGCTGAGTTTTAAGCCAGCTTTTTCACTCTCTTCTTTCACCTTCATCAGTAGGATCTTTAGTTCCTTTTCGCTTTCTGCCATTAGGGTGGTATCATCTGCACATCATGGTTGATATTTCTCCCGGCAATGATATACTCTGCATATAAGTTAAATAAGCAGGGTGACAATATACAGCCTTGACATACTCCTTTCCCAATTTGGAACCAGTCCGTTGTTGCATGTCCAGTTCTAACTGTTGCTTCTTGACCTGCATACAGGTTTCTCAGGAGGCAGGTAAAGTGGTCTGGTATTCCCATCTCTTGAAGAATTTTCCACAGTTTGTTGTGATCCACACAGTCAAATGCTTTAGCATAATCAATGAAGCAGATGTAGATATTCTTCTGGAGTTCTCTTGCTTTTTCTATGATCCAGTGGATGTTTGCAATTTAATCTCTGGTTCTTCTGCCTTTTCTAAATCCAGCTTGAACATCTGGAAGTTCTCTGTTCAAGTACTGTTGAAGCCTAACTTGGAGAATTTTGAGCATTACTTTGTTAGCATGTGAATGAGTGTAATTGTGCGGTAGTTTGAACATTCTTTGGCATTTCTTTTCTTTGAGATTGGAAAGAAAACTGACCTTTCCCAATCTTGTGGCCGCTGCTGGATTTAAAAATAAGTGTCAAATGGATCAAACTGTTTCTAAGTATCTTAACTGAATCCTAGAACAAAGTTCAAGAATATTTCTAGGAATAAGAAATATTTAGCACTCAAAGTAAAATACAGGACTTCCCTGGTGATTCAGTGGTAAAGTATCTGCCTACAAGGCAGGAGAGGGAAGTTTGATCCCTGAGTTGGAAATATCCCCTGGAGAAGAAAATGGTAACCCACTCCAGTATTCTTCCCTGGGAAATCCCATGGACAGAGGAGCCTGGGGAGTTACAAGTCCATCGAGTCACAAGAGTTGGACATGACTTAGCAACCAAATGAGAAACAAAACAAAAGGTAAAATACACAGTATCTGGCATCCAATCAAAATTATGTAGACACACCAAGAAGAAGATATAACTCATAAAGAGGAGAAAATATATAAATAGAAACTAACCCAGATATGCAATAGATAATGAAATTAGTAGACAAGGACAGAAACAGGATATTAAAGCTATATTCCATATATCCAAGGATATAATAGAAAGATTAGACAGTTAGAGTCTGGAAAGATGTTAAAAAGCCAAACTGAATTTCTAGAAGTAAGAAAATGCCCAAGATGAATTTAAAAAAAAAAAAAAAACTTCGATGGATTAGCAGCAGATTTCGATAATGCAAAGGAAAAGATCAGCTTTGGAGACATAGCAGTAGAAATTATCCAAAATGAAATACAGAGAAAACATACTGAAAGGATATAAATAGAGCATGTTAGAGAACCATGGGTCACTTCAAGAACCCTAATGTGTGCGTAATTTGGAGACCCGCAAAGAAGAGGAAAAGAAGAGGGACTTGAAACATTTTAAAAAATAATGAAAGGCTGATATTTTTATGAATTTGATGAAAACTATAAACCCACAGATCTAAGAAGCTCAGTTAACCCTAAGCAGAAAAACATGAAAATTAAACCAAGGAGCATCATAATCACAGTGTTTAAAATGAGGGATAAAGACAAAAATCTTAAAAGGTCCTTTGTAAAGGGTGAGGTGGAACAAATACAACAGGTCCTGAAATATCCCTGGAACCATGAAAATCAAAAAAGAATAAATAACTTGGTTAAAGTACTGAAAGAGAAAAGGACCATCAAAATTGAAATTCCATACCCAATGAAAATATCTTTCAAAAGCATAGGTAAAATATTTTTCCAAGCACATAAAGGCTGAGAAAGTTCATCTCTAACACACCGGTGTGTAAATTCCATGCTTAGTTACTCAGTCATGTCCGACTGTTTACAACCCATTGGACTGTAGCCCAATAAGATTTTTTTCAGGCAAGAATAGTGGAGCGGGTTGCCATGCCTCCTCCAGGGAATCTTTCCAACCCAGGGATCAAACTCTTGTCTCCTCTGTCTCCTGCATTGCAGGTGGATTCTTTACCTGCTAAGCAATCAGGGAAACACAACAAATGTTTCACTCCAGGCAGAATAAACAGGATATCTAGTTAGAAACCTGGATGTACATAAAGCATGAATAAGAAAATGAGAAATATTTTAGTAAAAATAAAATCTTCTTTTTAAAATTCCTTGAAAAAATAATGGTTGAAAACAAAAGTAATAAGAAAGTATTGAAGAATTTATAACAAATATGCAATTCAATTCAATTAAATAGAGAGATCTTGTTTTATAAAAAGTACTTTAAGTTTCAACCAGGCAGATAACTGTCAACTTAGGAACCACAATAGCTCCATATTTCAACTGAATTTCTTACTGCTCACCCCATCAGTCTTGTTGTGAGGAAGCCCCTGTTTTAGAAGCATATTCTCATTGTCTAGTGGTCAGCTGTCTTTAAAGGGAATTTATTTTGATTTCCATCTTGTTTTTTCTTGGACTGAAAAAAACAATCTGGCTTAGGATAAGTGATCCATTTTTATCTGAGTATCTTTTGACCCTAAATCATCCCAGTTCAGTTCAGTCACTCAGTCGTGTCTGACTCTTTGCGACCCCATGAATCACAGCACGCCAGGCCTCCCTGTCCATCACCAACTCCCAGAGTTCACTCAAACTCACGTCCATCCAGTCAGTGATGCCATCCAGCCATCTCATCCTCTGTCGTCCCCTTCTCCTCTTGCCTCCAATCCCTCCCAGCATCAGGGTCTTTTCCAATGAGTCAACTCTTTGCATGAGGTGGCCAAAGTACTGGAGTTTGAGCTTTAGCATCATTCCTTCCAAAGAACATCCCAGGGCTGATCTCCTTCAGAATGGACTGGTTGGATCTCCTTGCAGTCCAAGGGACTCTCAAGAGTCTTCTCCAACCCCACAGTTCAAAAGCATCAATTCTTCAGTGCTCAGCTTTCTTCACAGTCCAACTCTCACGTCCATACATGACCACTGGAAAAACCATAGCCTTGACTAGATGGTCCTTTGTAAGTAATATCTCTGCTTTTGAATATGCTATCTAGGTTGGTCATAACTTTCCTTCCAAGGAGTAAGTGTCTTTTAATTTCATCCCAGCCTCCCACAAAAAGCCTTCAGTGTAGGCATTGTGGATTTCAATGGCTTCCTTGTTATGTGGTGTGGTAACTGTTTCAGGCTCCATGTACACGTCTGTGACTTCAGAACTGCCATCAACCATTTCTCCAAGGAGCCCTAACAAAAGTAAACTTTGAAAAATCAGTCACTATAAATCAAAAATAAATTAAAATTAATGATCCTAAATATGTATCCAGTTGATGATATAGTTGCAGAAAAAGAAAATATTCTAAGTAGCTTTATTTTTTTTACATATTTCACCACATTTTATTTATTTTTAATATAAATTTATTTATTTTAATTAGAAGCTAATTACTTTACAATATTGTATTGGTTTTGCCATACAGTGACATGAATCTGCCATGGGTGTACACATGTTCTCCATCCTGAACCCCCCTTCCACCTCCCTCCCCATGCCATCCCTCTGGGTCATCCCGGTGCACCAGCCCCAAGCATCCTGTACCATGCATCGAACCTGGACTGGTGATTCATTTCACATATAATAATATACATGTTTCAATGCCATTTGCCCAAATCATCCCACCTTCACCCTCTCCCACAGAGTCCAAAAGACTGTTCTATACATCTGTGTCTCTTTTGCTGTCTCTCATACAGGGTTATCATTACCATCTTTCTAAATTCCATATATATGCATTCAGTTCAGTTCAGTTCAGTCGCTCAGTCACATCTGACTCTTTGCAATCCTATAAATTGCAGCATGCCAGGTCTCCCTGTCCATCACCAACTCCTGGAGTTCACTCAAACTCACGCCCGTTGAGTCAGTGATGCCATCCAGCCATCTCATCCTCTGTTGTCCCCTTCTCCTCCTACCCCCAACCCCTCCCAGCATCAGAGTCTTTTCCAATGAGTCAACTCTTTGCATGAGGTGGCCAAAATCCTAGAGTTTCAGCTTTAACATCATTCCTTCCAAAGAACACCCAGGACTGATCTCCTTCAGAATGGACTGGTTGGATCTCCTTGCAGTCCAAGGGACTCTCAAGAGTCTTCTCCAACCCCACAGTTCAAAAGCATCAATTCTTCAGTGCTCAGCTTTCTTCACAGTCCAACTCTCACATCCATACATGACTACTGGAAAAACCATAGCCTTGACTAGATGCACCTTTGTTGGCAAAGTAATGTCTCTGCTTTTGAATATGCTATCTAGGTTGGTCATAACTTTCCTTCCAAGGAGTAAGCGTCTTAATTTCATGGCTGCAATCACATAAGCGTCTTTTAATTTCATGGCTGCAATCACAATCTGCAGTGATTTTGGACCCCCCAAAAATAAAAGTCTGACACGGTTTCCACTGTTTCCCCATGTATTTCCCATGGGTTAGTATACTGTATTTGTGTTTTTCTTTCTGGCTTACTTCATTCTATATAATCAGCTCCAGTTTCATCCACCTCATTAGAACTGATTCAAATGTATTCTTTTTAATGGCTGAGTAATACTCCATTGTGTATACGTACCACAGCTTTCTTTATCCATTCATCTGCTGATGAACATCTAGGTTGCTTCCATGTCCTAGCTATTATAAACAGTGCTGCGATGAACATTGGGGTACACGTGTCTCTTTCAATTCTGGTTTCCTCGGTGTGTATGCCCAGCAGTGGGAATTTTGTGTCGTATGGCATTTCTATTTCCAGTTTTTTAAGGAATCTCCACACTGTTCTCCATAGTGGCTGTACTAGTTTGCATTCCCACCAACAGTGTAAGAGGGTTCCCTTTTCTCCACACCCTCTCCAGCATTTATTGCTTGTAGACTTTTGAAGAGCAGCCATTCTGACTGGCGTGAAATGGCACCTCATTGTGGTTTTGATTTGCATTTCTCTGATAATGAGTGATGTTGAGCATCTTTTCATGTGCTTGTTAGCAGTCTGTATGTTTTCTTTGGAGAAATGTCTGTTTAGTTCTTTGGTCCATTTTTTGACTTGGTCGTTTATTTTTCTGGAATGACCTGCAGGAGTTGCTTGTATATTTTTGAGATTGTCAGTTGCTTCATTTACTATTATTTTCTCCCATTTTGAAGGCTGTCTTTTCACCTTGCTTATAGTTTCCTTTGTTGTGCAGAAGCTTTTAATTTTAATTAGGTCCTACTTGTTTATTTTTGCTTTTATTTCCAATATTCTGGGAGGTGGGTCATAGACAATCCTGCTGTGATTTATGTCGGAGAGTGTTTTTCCTATGTTCTCCTCTAGGAGTTTTATAGTTTCTGGTCTTACATTTAGAACTTTAATCCATTTTGAGTTTATTTTTGTGTATGGTATTAGAAAGTGTTCTAGTTTCATTCTTTTACAAGTGGTTGACCAGTTTTCCAATGGCAACCAACTCTAGTATTCTTGCCTGGAAAATCCCATGGACGAAGGAGCCTGGTAGGCTGCAATCCATGGGGTGGCTGAGAGTTGGGCATGACTGAGTGACTTGACTTTCACTTTTCACTTTCATGCATTGGAGGAGGAAATGACAACCCACTTCAGTGTTCTTGCCTGGAAAATCCCGGGGACGGCAGAGCCTGGTGGGCTGCCGTCTATGGAGTCGCACAGAGTTGGACACAACTGAAGTGACTTAGCAGCAACAGCCGACCAGTTTTCCCAGCACCGCTTGTTAAAGAAATTGTCTTTTCTCCATTGTGTACTCTTGCCTCCTTTGTCAAAGATAAGGTGTCCATAGGTGCATGGATTTATCTCTGGGCTTTCTATTTTGTTCCATTGATCTATATTCCTGTCTTTGTGCCAGTACCATACTGTCTTGATGACTGTGGCTTTGTAGTAGAGCCTGAAGTCAGGGAGGTTGATTCCTCCAGTTCCATTCTTCTTTCTCAAGATTGCTTTGGCTGTTTGAGGTTTTTTGTATTTCCATACAAATTGTGAAATTTTTTGTTCTAGCTCTGTGAAAAATACCGTTGGTAGCTTGATAGGGATTGCATGGAATCTATAGATTGCTTTGAGTAGTATACTAATTTTCACTATATTGATTCTACCAATCCATGAACACAGTATATTTTTCCATCTGTTAGTGTCCTCTTTCATTTCTTTCACCAGTGTTTTATAGTTTTCTATATATAGGTCTTTTGTTTCTTTAGGTAGATATATTCCTAAGTATTTTATTTTTCATTGCAATGGTGAATGGAATTGTTTCCTTAATTTCTCTATTTTCTCATTATTAGTGTATAGGAATGCAAGGGATTTCTGTGTGTTGATTTTATATCCTGCAACTTTACTATATTCATTGATCAGCTGTAGTAATTTTCTGATGGAGTCTTTAGGGTTTTCTATGTAGAGAATCATGTCATCTGCTAGCAGTGAGAGTTTTACTTCTTCTTTTCCAATTTGGATTTCTTTTATTTCTTTTTCTGCTCTGATTGCTGTGGCCAAAACTTCCAAAACTATGTTGAATAGTAGTGAAAGTATCCAACAACATATTAAAATATCATACACCATGACCAAGTGGGCTTCCCAGGGATGCAAGGATCTCAATATCCACAAATCAATCAGTGTAATGTACCACATTAAAAAAAAAAAGAGTCTCAACAGGCAGAGAAAGCCTTTGATTGTTCCCTTGTCTTGTTCCTGACTTTAGAGGAAATGCTTTCAATTTTTCACCATTGAGGATAATGTTTGCTATGGGTTTGTTGTATATTGCTTTTATTATGTTGAGGTATGTTCCTTCTATTCCTGCTTTCTGGAGAGTTTTTATCATACATGGATGCTGAATTTTGTCAAAGGCTTTCTCTGCATCTGTTGAGATAATCATATGGCTTTTATTTTTCAATTTTTTAATGTGGTACATTACACTGATTGATTTGTGGATATTGAAGAATCCTTGCATCCCTGGGATAAAGCCCACTTGGTCATGGTGTATGATATTTTTAATATGTTGTTGGATTCTGATTGCTAGTATTTTGTTAAGGATTTTTGCATCTATGTTCACCAGTGATATTGGCCTGTAGTTTTCTTTTTTTGTGGCATCTTTGTCAGGTTTTCGTATTAGGGTGATGGTGGACTCATAGAATGAGTTTGGAAGTTTACCTTCCTCTGCAATTTTCTGAAAGAGTTTGAGTAGGATAGGTGTTGCTGCTGCTAAGTCGCTCCAGTCGTATCTGACTCTGTGCGACTCCATAAATGGCAGCCCACCAGGCTCCCCCATCCCTGGGATTCTCCAGGCAAGGACACTGGAGCAGGTTGCCATTTCCTTCTCCAATGCATGAAAGTGAAGTCACTCAGTTTTGTCCAACTCTTAGCGACCCCATGGACTACAGCCTACAAGGCTCCTCTGTCCATGGGATTTTCCAGGCAAGAGTGGGATGCCATTGCCTTCTCCAAGGATAGGTGTTAGCTCTTCTCTAAATTTTTGGTAGAATTCAGCTGTGAAGTCGTCTGGACCTGGGCTTTTGTTTGCTGGAAGATTTCTGATTACAGTTTCAATTTCCATGCTTGTGATGGGTCTGTTAAGATTTTCTATTTCTTCCTGGTTCAGTTTTGAAAAGTTGTACTTTTCTAAGAATTTGTCCATTTCTTCCAAGTTGTCCATTTTATTGCCATATAATTGCTGATAATAGTCTCTTATGATCCTTTGTATTTCTGTGTTGTCTGTTGTGATCTCTCCATTTTCATCTCTAATTTTATTGATTTGATTTTTCTCCCTTTGTTTCTTGATGAGTCTGGCTAATGGTTTGTCAATTTTATTTATCCTTTCAAAGAACCAGCTTTTGGCTTTGTTGATTTTTGCTATGGTCTCTTTTGTTTCTTTTGCATTTATTTCTGCCCTAATTTTTAAGATTTCTTTCCTTCTACTAACCTTGGGGTGCTTCATTTCTTCCTTTTCTAGTTGCTTTAGGTGTAGAGTTAGGTTACTTATTTGACTTTTTTCTTGTTTCTTGAGGTATGCCTGTACTGCTATGAACCTTCCCCTTAGCACTGCTTTTACCGTGTCCCACAGGTTTTGGGTTGTTGTGTTTTCATTTTCATTCATTTCTCTGCATACTTTGATTTCTTTTTTGATTTCTGTGATTTGTTGGTTATTCAGCAGCGTGTTGTTCAGCCTCCATATGTTGGAATTTTTAGTAGTTTTTCTCCTGTTATTGAGATCTAATCTTACTGCATTGTGGTCAGAAAAGATGCTTGGACTGATTTCAATTTTTTTGAATTTACCAAGGCTAGATTTATGGCCCAGGATGTGATCTATCCTGGAGAAGGTTCCGTGTGCGCTTGAGAAAAAGGTGAAATTCATTGTTTTGGGGTGAAATGTCCTTAGGTATCAATTAGGTCTAACTGGACTATTGTATCATTTAAAGTTTGTGTTTCCTTGTTACTTTTCTGTTTAGTTGATCTATCCATAGGTGTGAGTGCGGTATTAAAGTCTCCCACTATTATTGTGTTATTGTTAATTTCCCCTTTCATACTTGTTAGCATTTGTCTTACATATTGTGGTGCTCCTATGTTGGGTGCATATATATTTATAATTGTTATATCTTCTTCTTGGATTGATCCTTTGGTCATTATGTAGTGTCCTTCTTTGTCTCTTTTCATAGCCTTTTTTTTTTTAATTTACACAGCCTTTGTTTTAAAGTCTATTTTATCTGATATGAATATTGCTACTCCTGCTTTCTTTTGGTCTCTATTTGCATGGAATATCTTTTTCCAGCCCTTCACTTTCAGTTTGTATGTGTCCCTTGTTTTGAGGTGGGTCTCTTGTAGACAACATATATAGGGGTCTTGTTTTTGTATCCATTCGGCCAGTCTCTGTCTTTTGGTTGGGGCATTCAACCCATTTACATTTAAGGTAATTATTGATAAGTATGATCCCATTGCCATTTACTTTATTGCTTTGGGTTCAAGTTTATATACCCTTTCTGTGTTTCCTGTCTAGAGAAGATCCTTTAGCATTTGTTGGAGTGCTGGTTTGGTGGTGCTGAATTCTCTCAGCTTTTGCTTGTCTGTAAAGCTTTTGATTTCTCCTTCATATTTGAATGAGATCGTTGCTGGGCACAGTAATCTGGGCTGTAGGTTCTTTTCTTTCATCACTTTAAGTATGTCCTGCCATTGCCTCCTGGCCTGAAGAGTTTCTGTTGAAAAATCGGCTGTTATCATGATGGGAATTCCCTTTGTGTGTTATTTGTTGTTTTTTCCCTTGCTGCTTTTAATATTTGTTCTTTGTGTTTGATCTTTGTTAATTTGATTAATATGTATCTTGGGATGTTTTGCCTTGGATTTATCCTATTTGGGACTCTCTGGGTTTCTTGGACTTGGGTGATTATTTCCTTCCCCATTTTAGGGAAGTTTTCAACTATTATCTCCTCAAGTATTTTCTCATAGTCTTTCTGTCTTCTTCTTCTGGGAATCCTATGATTCAAATGTTGGGGTGTTTAACATTGTCCCAGAGGTCTCTGAAATTGTCCTCTTTTAATTAATTTTTTCATTTCTTTTAATTCGTTTTTCTTTTTTCCTTTCTATTTCATTTATTTCTACATTTCTATCTTTTTAAATTTGTTTTTCTTTTTTTCCTCTCTGTTTCATTTATTTTTACGTTTCTATCTTCTATCTCACTTATCCTGTCTTCTGCCTCTGTTATTTTACTGTTGGTTCCCTCCAGAGTGTTTTTTATCTCATTTATTGCATTATTCATTATATATTGACTCTTTTTTATATCTTCTAGGTCCTTGTTAAACCTTTCTTGCATCTTCTCAATCCTTGTCTCCAGGCTATTTATCTATAACTCCATTTTATTTTTAAGATATTGAGTCATTTTCACTATCATTATTTGGAATTCTTTATCAGGTAGATTCCCTATCTCTCCTTCTTTTGTTTGGTTTGGTGGGCATTTATCCTGTTCATTTACCTGCTGGGTATTTCTCTGCCTCTTCATCTTGTTTATATTGCTGAGTTTGGGGTGGTCTTTCTGTATTCTGGCAGTTTGTGGAGTTCTCTTTATTGTGGAGGTTCCTCACTGTGGGTGGGGTTGGACGAGTGGCTTGTCAAGGTTTCCTGGTTAGGGAAGCTTGTGTTGGTGTTCTGGTGGGTGGAGCTAGATTTCTTCTCTCTGGAGTGCAATGAAGTGTCAAGTAATGAGTTATGAGATGTCAGTGGGTTTGGAGTGACTTTGGGCAGCCTGTATATTGAAGCTCAGGGCTATGTTCCTGTGTTGCTGGAGAATTTGAGTAGTATGTGTTGCTCTGGAACTTGTTGGCCCTTGAGTAGTGCTTGGTTTCGGTGTAGGTATGGAGGTGTTTGATGAGGTCCTATTGATTAATGTTCCCTGGAGTCAGGAGTTCTTTGGTGTTCTCAGGATTTGGACTTAAGCCTCCTGTCTCTGGTTTTCAGTCTTATCCTTACAGTAGCCTCAAGACTTCTCCATCTATATAGCACCGATGATAAAAACATCTAGGTTAATGATGAAAAGTTTCTCCACAGTAAGGGACACCTGGAGAGATACCTAGAGTTACACAGAGAAGAGAAGAGGGAGGAGGGAGATAGAAGTGACCAGGAGGAGAAGAGAGGGAATCAAAAGGGAAGAGAGCAAACTAGCCAGTAATCACTTCCCTGTGTGCTCTCCATAGTCTGGATGCCTCAGAGATGTTCATGGTGTTACACAGAGAAGAGAAGAAGGAGGAAGGAGACAGAGGTGGCCAGGAGGATAAAAGGGGGAATCAAAAGGGAACCAAGCAAGCTAGCCAGTAATCACTTCCCTATGTGCTTTCCACAGTCTGGACCGCTGAGAAATGTTCATGGAGTTACACAGAGAAAAGAGTAGGGAGGAAGGAGACAGAGGTGGCCAGGAGGATAAAGAGGGGAATCAAAAGGAGAGAGACAGATCCAGCCAGAAATCAGTTCCCTAAGTGTTCCCCACAGTCTTGAACACACAAAGAGATTCACAGAGTTGGGTAGAGAAGAGATGGGGGAGGGAGGAGATAGAGGTGACCTGGTGGAGGAAAAGGAGAGTCCAAAGGGGGAGAGAGCAGTCAAGCCAGTAATCTCGCTCCCAAGTAAAAATGGGTACTAAAGATTGGGTTCTTAAAGGTACAAAATTGATAACAAATACCAAAAAGCAAATATTAAAAATCTAGAGCAGAGGTTGGATTCTCAAAAATACAATATAAAGAAAAAAAAAGTCACAAAAATTATAAAAAATATATATATGAAGTTTGCTTTAAATAATAGGGTCTTTTTTTGCAAAGTAATAATAGGTTATAAAAATGAAAATTAAAGGAGTAAATAAGACTTAAAATAAATTTTTTTTAATTTAAAGAATGATAATAGTAAAAAATATATCTAGGACTTTCTCTGGTGTTGTTGTGGACAGTGTGGGGTCAATTCATTTTCGATAGTTCCTTGATCTGGCTTATACTTCTCAAGATCTATGGGCCCCTTCCTATGTCTAAGTAGCTTTAAAACAGAAATTTGACTGTGTGGTGGCTCTGCTGCTGCTGCTAAGTCGCTTCAGTCGTGTCCGACTCTGTGTGATCCCATAGACAGCAGCCCACCAGGCTCCGCCATCCCTGGGATTCTCCAGGCAAGAACACTGGAGTGGGTTGCCATTTCCTTCTCCAATGCATGAAAGTGAAAAATGAAAGTGAAGTCGCTCAGTTGTGTCCAACTCTTAGCGACCCCATGGACTGCAGCCTACCAGGCTCCTCCGTCCATGGGATTTTCCAAACAAGAGTACTGGAGTGGGATGCCATAGCCTTATCCGTGGTGGCTCTAGTCAGCTAAAAAAATGCACTCCCCCCACCCACCCCCAAAAAAACTTAATTTGTTTTCAGTAGTCATATTATTGGTACTTATGTTGGTTTTATAATTGTGAGACTGTGTTGTGTGTGATACATCAAATAGATAATTGCTTTATACTAAATCCTTTATTCCCAGTATCTTTGCAAACTGGGACTTATCAGTGTTGCACAAATTTCCTCATTTGTGAAATCAGTGTGGGAAGGGAATTAAACTATATCACCTCTGAATTTATTTTTAGTTTTCTAAACCTATGACTCCTAAGTTTCTAAGAAAATTCTTAAGCTTTTAAAATTCACTTTGCTTTAATTAAATTTAAGGAAATCTTGAAAAACCATAAGAATTAGTATGGGTGTCAAAAGCATCATATTCTCAGTGTGATTTGCAGTGGACCCCATATAACAATAGGGGCTTCCCAGGTGGCACTGGTGGTAAAGAACCCGCCTGACAAACAGGAGACGTAAGAGATGCAGGTTCAATCCCTGGGGCAGTAAGATCCCCTGAAGGAGGGCATGGCAACCCAGTGCAGTATTCTTGCCTGGAGAATAACATGGACAGAGGAGCCTTGAAGGCTACAGTGCATGCGGTTGCAAAGAGTCAGACATGACTGAAGCAGCTTAGCATGCACACGTGCCATACAATAACTCCTTTATATTGTTTTGCCATAATATTACAAGTATATAAACCTATAGTGAAGGAGGAGGATATAGATTTATGAGAAGAATCATTACATAAACTGAAGCACAGTTACTTCAAAGTTCCAAAGTCATACTCTACAGTAACACATCTCTACAGATATTTCTGATGAACTGAAGGACAGAATTAAGGCACATTCAAAAGAGAAACCACCCCCAAGAAAAAGAAATGCAAAAAGGAAACATGATTGTCTGAGGAGGTCTTACAAAGAGCTGAGAAAAGAAGAGATGCTAAAGGCAAAGCAGAAAAGGAAAGATATACCCACTGAATGCAGAGTTCCAAAGAAAAGCAAGTAGAGATAAGAAAGCCTTTCTAAGTGAACAGTGCAAAGAAATAGAGGAAAATGATGGAATGGGAAAGACTAGAGATCTCTTCAAAAAAATTAGAGCTATCAAGGGAATATTTCATGCAAACATGGGCACAGCAAAGGACATAAATAATAAGAAGAGGTGACAAGAATACACAGAACTATAAAAAAAAAGATCTTAATGACCCAGATAGCCATGATGATGTGACCACTCACCTAGAGCCAGACATCATGGAATGTGAAGTCAAGTGGGCCTTAGAAAGCATCACTATGAACAAAGCTAGTGGAGGTGATGGAATTCCAGCTGAGCTATTTCAGATCCTAAAAGATGATGCTGTGAAAGTGCTGCACTTAATATGCCAGCAAATTTGGAAAACTCAGCAGTGGCCACAGGACTGAAAAAGGTCAGTTTCCATTTTAATCACAAATAAAAGCAATGCCAAAGAATGTTCAAACTACCACACAGTTGCACTCATTTCACATGCTAGAAAGTAATACTCAAAATTCTCCAAGCTAGGTTTCAACAGTACTTGAATGGAGGACTTCCAGATGTTCAAGCTGGATTTAGAAGATGCAGAAGAACCAGATATCAAATTGCCAACATCCATTGGATCATATAAAAAGCAAGAGAATTCCAGAAGAATTCTGGTTCTGCTTCATTGACTATGCTAAAGCCTTTGACTGTGTGGATCACAACAAACTGTGGAAAATTTTTCAAGAGATGGAAATACCAGACAACCTTTACCTGCCTCCTGATAAACCTGTGTGCAGGTCAAGAAGCAACAATTAGAACCAGACATGGAACAGCAGACTTGTTCCAAATTGGGAAAGATATACATCAAAGCTATACGTCAAGGCTGTCACCCTGCTTATTTAACTTATATGCAGAGTACATTATGTGAAATACCAGGCTGGATGAAGCACAAGCTAGAATCAAGATTGCCAGGAGAAATATCAATAACCTCAGATATGCAGATGATACCACCCTACTGGCAGATAGAGAAGAGGAACTAAAGAGCCTCTTGATGAAAGTGAAAGAGGAGAGTGAGAAAGCTGGCTTAAAATTCAACATTCAGAAAACGAAGACCATGGCATCTGGTCCCATCACTTCCTGGCAAATAGATGGGGAAACAATGGAAGCAGTGACTGACTTTGTTTTGGGGGGCTCCCAAATCACTGCAGATGGTGACTGCAGCCATGAAATTAAAAGATACTTGCTCCTTGGAAGAAAAGCTATGATAAGCCTAGATAGCATATTAAAAAGCAGAGACATTACTTTGCCAAATAAGGTCCATCTAGTCAAACCTATGGTTTTTCCAGTAGTCATGTATGGATGTGAAAGCTGGACCCTAAAGAAGGTTGAACACTGAAGAATTGATGCTTTTGAACTGTGGTGTTGGAGAAGACTCTTGAGAGTCCCTTGGACTTCAGAGAGATCCAACCAGTCCATTCTAAAGGAGATCAGTCCTGGGTATTCATTGGAAGGACTGATGCTGAACCTGAAACTCCAATACTCTGCCACCTCATGCGAAGAGTTGACTCATTGGAAAAGACCCTGATACTGGGAAAGATTGAGGGAAGGAGGAGAAGGGGACCACAGAGGACAAGATTTTTGGAGGACAAGTCAGCATCAATGATTCAATGGACATGAGTTTGAGCAAGCTCCAGGAGATGGTGAAGGACAGGGAAGCCTGTGTGCTACATTCTATGGGATCACAAAGAGTGGGACCCAACTGAGAGAGTAAACAGCAGCAACAAAAGAGACACAGCTATGAATTTGGGAAAAAAAGAAACATATTTCAATGATGAGCAGTTTTATATGACCAAATTCATCAAATATTGTGTGGTGAGGAATTTGGGCTTTGAAGTCAGGTGATCTCTTCCAGCTCCTTCACTTTATGGACTGTTGACCTGGGTACTTTTACTTCTGTTACCTCATCTGTAAAGGAAAATGACAGTTCCCAGTCCAACAGTTTACCTTGACAACCTAGTCAAGGTCTAGTGACATAATGCATCTGTGGGGAAGATCCCGTTGTTTCCCTACCCAGTAGCCATTGCCCAACTTTCTTCCAAAATCCTGATTGTTCTCTCTCTTCAAGTCCTCATGTTCTTGCAGAGAGTTAGGGTTAGGGTTAGGATTTAGGGATGGCCCTTCTCCATCCCCAGTGTTTGAGTGTCTTCTAATGTCAGTGATCATGACCTCATTATTACTTGCCAAGTGGTAGCTTTCTGAAGGATATGTAACACAATTGTAATTAATAATATAAGAGAAGATCTCTTCTTATCCTAATTCTTAAAAAGATATGCAAACAAGGAGATTCCCCCTTATCTGATGTTAAATGTTGACATGTGAATTTGTGATGCCTGGAGCTACCATAGCCAACATACAACTAAGATATCAAAATGAGGAGGATGGCAGTTGGGAAGCATAGAAGGAATCTAGATCCTTAATGACTCCTTACATGCTCAATTATGTAATCCTGTAATTGCCACCACCACTTTTTAAAAAAATGTTTATAACATTTGGTTTAATATTGCACCTATATCCATCAAAATCACAGCCCAGCAGAAGTGTTTTTATTGTATTTTTTTAATATATATGCTAGAAAGTAAAGTAAAGTCACTCAGTCGTGTCCAACTCTTTGTGACCCCCTGGACTGTAGCCTACAATGCTCCGTCTGTGGGATTTTCCAGGCAAGAGTACTGGAGTGGGTTGCCATTTCCTTCTCCAGGAGATCTTCCCAGCCCAGGGATCGAACCTGGGTCTCCTGCATTGTAGTCAGATGCTTTACCATCTGAGCCACCAGGGAAGATAATATATATGCTAAGGGGAAGTGAAAAAAAAAATAAAAGCCATATTCAGTACTTTAAGAACTACTAAAGAAAATATCCAACAGTTATGCATACCATTGCTTTTTTTATGTGACGTAACTTTCCTTACTTAGGCCACTTTCAGTGGCTTAAGTTATTGTTGAGTGAGGGAAGTCGCTCAGTCTTGTCCAACTCTTTGCGACTCCATGGACTCCAGGCTCTTCCATCCATGGGATTTTCCAGGCAAGAATACTGGAGTGGGTTGCCATTTCCTTCTCCAGGGGATCTTCCCCACCCAGGGATCGAACCCGGGTCTCCCACATTGTGGGCAGACTTTTAATCATTTGAGCCACCAGGGAAGTCCTATGACTTATGACTTAGTACTATATTAACAACTGTTATTCACAATTAATTGCATACCACTTAAAAAAAAAAAAAAAAAACACCCTACTATCCTTTCTTACTTGCAGCTAAAAGCACTCTACAAAAAAATGCCAAGTAGTGCTGGTACATTATCGTGGCACAGAGTGGCACATGTGGTTGTGTCACAGCCCCGGGCACTAGCATAATGCCTGGCACATAGTAGTGCCCAAGGCATACTCAACTGCAGACTGTGGGTTGAAAAACCTACTTTTATTTTTTTTATTAAGCTCAGGTTTCAAGCATTAAGTAGTATCTCAGAATCCTGACATTCTTTCCAAATTTTAAAAATGCCCCACATTAATATACTTATCCCTCCTCTCAACTTAACTCTTTTCCTAGTTCAGATATGTATTCTTCAGAGTATTGAAATCATGAACAATGTTAGGAAGAAATCATCTGATTGAACCAATTCGTACCTTATTACGAATGACTGAAAGTGCTTTAACCTGTTCAGAGCAACTGGAATTTTTTACATGTTGGAAGATTACCTATTGTCAGAACTTAGTTATACTGTAGCACGCAACTGAAATCACTCAGAGAATGTCGAGCTGCTAACATGGCCTGGTCCTCCAGAGTCTTGGAGTTTGCCCTAAATTCAGCTTCTCTCAGCTATTCCTTCTTCATTTTATTGTGTTTATTTATTTTTGCTAGTGCTGATTCTTCGTTGCTGCAGGAGGGCTTTCTCTAATTGTGGCCAGTGGGGGCTACTTTCTAGTTGTGGTATGTGGGCTTCTCACTGCAGTGACTTCTCTTGCAGAGAAAAGCAGAGCAGAGGCTCTAGAGCATGGGCTCAGTAGTTGTGAAGAAAAGGCCTAGCTGCCCCTGGGCATATGGGACCTTCCCCAACCAGGAATAGAACCCGTAGAAGGCTGCATTTCTTAGCCATGGGCAAGTAGGCAGGGTGCTGTGACTACTTCTGGCAGAAATTACTTTCAGGCCAAAGTTACTTCTGGGCGAAAGCAAAACAGAGCCCACCTGAGATACTGCAGCTGATGCTCTCCCTCCTGTAGGGATCATGGAGAAAGTTTTAATAAACATTATGGAGACACAAGATCGAAGCAGCTTGGATCACTAAATCTCTGCATGTAAAACAGTTGTCCTAGAAAGCCATTCGTAAGTGCAGTGAACACAGAATGATCGTTTATTAACAATCATTAATCTCAATGATCGTGAACCACTGAGACTTCAGAGTTGTCTGTTGGCCACGGCTTAATTTAAACTTCCCTGATGTCCACAAGCTTCGGGATTCTTCCTGACAGGTCCTCAACAGCAGCAATGGGAGCCCCAGTAGGAGAGCTGGGCTGACATTTCTCTATATGACAATTTACAAATTGTATATTTATAGATTGTAGGTTGCATATAATTTTTTAAAGGCAGAGATCCCAGAAATCCTTTGTTTTTAACTTCCATTCCTACTCACAGGAAACAAGTTTGATAAGACAAGTAGAAGATAAAGCATGAAAATGTATCCTTTATATATTCTATGCTACTGTCAAAAAATTGACAAAAGATAAACATCTTTTCTGTTAATCTCATTTCAGTCACAATAGGTTAATCAAAGTATATGTCTAATAAATTTCAAGAAAGAGCTTAAAGAATTCAATGGCTTCCATACTTGATAAAATAATTCCAAAGATGAAACATGCTGAAAAAGACAAGTCAATACCTAATCGTAGCCATATTTTTAAATAAAAAAAGACTACAGAACTAGAGCATGAATTTCAAATTTCCTTACTCTAATGCAGTTCATCCATCTTCATATGTTTTCTATAAGCGACAACTTTTCTTCCTTAGGAATCAAGTGTGACTTCAGAAAGCTAATGCTCACTTCATTGGGAAATAATAACGTAGCTCTAGATCCCTCGGGTTGAAAGATCTTTTATTTTTTTTTCCTTTTTCTTTTTTTCCCCCTCTGAGAGCCTCCTTCTCTATCTGCTGCCTTGGTTCAATAAAAGAGAATTCTTGATTGCTCAGACAAAAACTATACTTCTTTTAGATTCTGCTCACAGTTCTTGGGAGCTGGTGGTGTTACCAGTTTTAACTTTCCAACATACGCTGAACTCACTATATCTCAGAAAAATGTAGCTGGGTTTCTCTAGTCTGATTTAATTTGTCTTTAATTGCTAGCTTGAAGAGCTTATGAAAACCCTGTCGATTGGTTAGACCACAGTAAAACGGGAGTAAACGCTGCAGCTGTACCAGCGGAAGGCTAGGCTTTGGAGTCCCAGCAGAGCCCTGCTGTCACCTGCTTATGTCTGTCTCATTCCCAGAGAGGGGTTCTTACCTTTGCCTCTAGCTAATACAAATACAGTCATTTTAGCTAAGCACTTTCTGCGGTTGCTAGAATTTGGAAAAAAAAAAAAAAAAAAAACCCTCTCCTGTGTATACTTGATTCTTCTTTGGTTGGTAAGGCTCTATAAGAACAATTCCATATTGTCATGGAATTCCAGTAGCTTTCTTCCTGAAAAAAAGTTAACACTAACATTATGAATATACTGAAGGCACAATTCTGTTGGATTCTAATTTTTTTCCAAAGTTTCCCTGTTTGGGGGTATTGTCTGGGAGCTTTGCTTTCTAATTACTTCTCTCCTTGGTATTTTCATTATTGTGAATTTTTATTTTTTTTAACCAAAACATCAATCAAAAATTATATCCATGGTCCCAGGATTTGCTTTCCTTTGAATTCTTTTACTCTGTCCTCCTTGTATTTTTAACTCCCAGACATGGGTAAATGTTTTTATAATCTAGGTTCCCCAGCATAATTAATATAAAAATAAATACTTTTCATGATGAATATTCTTTTAGAAATTAGAAATCATTTATAATGCCTTGTTATGATGACTGACTTAGCTAAAAGTCTTTGGATGTATATTTCACTCCTCATGGGTAATGTCTGTCTCCCAGGAATAGGTAAAATGTGCTCAGTATGGGAAATATGGAGCAAGAGTCTAATCAGATGAAATGCTAGTATATTTCTTAATTTTAATGCCAGATCATCTCAACTGGTGTCTTGAGCTTCTGGAAGTGAATCCTTGAAAACACTGCAAATGTACCTGAATTCATTTACTTTTTTAATCTCTGAGCTACTGTAGCAATAAAATAACTGTTAAAAACACTAATATTCATCATCCCGAATTCTTTAACACAGCAGCATACTCAGGTTTTTTTCTTCCTTTCAATGCCTTCTAACCTTCAATCAAAAAATCTGAGGCAAATAGATGTTCCTTCACCATGCCCTCAAGATAAACAAAGCTGGACTTTGTCAAACCAGTAGGGAAAACTAAAGTTAGCTAATTTAAGTGCTGTGGCTCTAAGGGACTGTATTTATTGACTTCTAACATGGAATCAGGCACTCAAAATGAGAAAAGACCAGTTAATTTTAGCCTTTAGTGAGACCTGTCTGATTTCTCAGAATTAAGACTATCTATACATTTCATTGTATCAGCAGCTAATAAAGTGTATTTTGCACTCTTAATCAAAGGAAGTTCGATTTAACATCTTCAAAGATCTAGTTTTGCTTATCGAATATGCTTCTGGGAAAAGGTACATAGTTTTTCTCGAGTCTCCACATTTTTTAACACAGGTATAAAAATAACAATGAAGAAATATGAAATGAAATGAAGGTTCAGAATCAATAGTCAGGAAGATGATTAATGAGAAAAACCAGGGGAGAAATTTGGGTCAAAATGACCATCATAAAATTTTGAGGTTAATATTTTTGCTATTCAGATTTGTTTGGCCCATGTTTTTAATACCACCCACAAACTGGATTATAAAAAGGAGAAAATCTACCATACTGGAGGAAGCTATTATGTCCAACCTTTAGGTGTGAATTAAAATTTAAAACGAAATGAATAAAAATAAACCTAAATTAGAAGGAAATCCAAAAAAGAGGGGCTATATATATATATGTATAGCTACAGGAGAAATTAACACAACATTGTAAATCAACTATACTCCAATAAACATTAATTTTAATAAATAAATAAATTTGAAAATTAAAAAATAAAAAACTAATTGTGTTGAATACAACATAAAGAAAAGAAACAATATTTTTCATAAAATCTTTAGTAGAGACATAAACAGAATGATATGACTTTATCATAGGAATACTCCCCAAAATATTGATGTTCAATAGATGTGTGTGTGTGTGTGTGTGTGTGTGTGTGTATAAACTGAATGAATTCACTTGTTCACTCAGTTTCATCCAGGGCTTTACAATTGTAATCTTATTTGAAGATTTATATGATGCAATGTGAACATAGTATATTCCTTAGTAATTCGACTGGCAGGAAGCAAAGAACAAAACATCACACACACAACTTTTAAATAATTTATAATTACTTACATGAATCTACTAAGTTTAGGCACACAATTATATGACTAATTATGTTGAAAATCCAAGTGGATGCTTAAATAGATGACCATGCCCTGAGGCCTTTCCAGTTGTTTCTGCTGTCTCATTTAACCATGCAAATGTTATTAAGGATTTCCTGGCTAAAAATTTCCAAGCATGTGCAAGTGTAATTGCATAGATAATTATGCATAATACTGTCACTTTCTATATTTAACATAGAACTTTCCCTTAAAAAAATACAACAGCTTTCTAACTGATAGCCTTTTCAATACATGCCAAGAAAAATATAATTTGTAAAAGATAGGTGTAGATCAAAACCAATCTATTGTATTTTCTCCAGGAGGCGTCGTGACTGTCTTTAGTATATCAATTTGAAGAGAAACAAAAATCAAGCCATATACTAAAATTAACAAATTTTAAACACCCATAAATGAAGTAATCTATACTTGTAATAATCTAGTAACTATTTTTAGACCTACATAAATATTTATACAAACTTGATAACAGAGGATGTAAGAGAACTAACTATCCTGTTCTACAATTAAATATGTATATAGCAAATCTTTCAGGTTTGCAGATATTAAGGCCAGTTTATACAACAGCAAAAAATGTTCAGAAAAAAATTAATGAACACATACACATTGTGGCAGGTTAATTTCTTGTCAGGAGAATCTTAAGGAAGTATTACAGTGTAGAATTCTGCCTGATGCCATGGTTGGATTCTGCACAGCCCTGCAGATCCCAATGCACAGTTCGGCATGCATGCAACTGATTGGTGGGAGCTGGCTCACTCGACTCTGCACAGCTCAAGGGAAGCTGAGAACGTGAATATCTGGCTTTTCAATGACTAAAGTGAGAACAAGTCCTAATTTGCCACTTAAATGTATAAAGCAGAGAATTTCTTAAGCATGGAAACAGTTGCTGGGAGGGAACCACTAGAAATAGTACTGGGTGCCATGAAGGAAAAATAAAGCTGGGTAAGAGGAGAGAAAGTGATTGGGTTTGGGAGGGCTATTTTAAACAGAAGGTTCAGAGAAGTCTTTCAAAATATGTGCGATTTATAGAGAAACCTGATTTGAAATGATGAAGCTGTCTAAAAGGGTGGGGAAAAGATGTCCAGGTAAAGCTAGGCTTGTTTGAGTAACAAGAAGGCCCATATGGTAGAAGCAAACTGAGTCAGGACAAGGAAGAATTCAAGTTCTGGTGATAGCTAGTTAATTTAGACCTTTCAGGCCATAGTGATGACTTTGGTTTTTATTCCAGTTGTGGTGGAAAATTGTCCCTAAGGTCTGAAAATAGGACTCTGACTCTAAAAAAATCACTTTGCTGTGTGAAGAACAGGTTGTCAAGCAGTGGTCCTTTTGATTAAAACCTACATTAAGAAATATATCTTACCTTGTGATGTGATGTAGAATATGGGACTGAATCAAGACTTCGACAAAACCATACTTACTACATGTGATGCACTCTGGTATTCTTCTATTGTAACTTAGTCTATTATATTTTTTAATGATTTTAAAGAAAATTGCAAGTAGAAGATTCTTATGAGAAAAAAATGACATTGAGATTAGAATTGTTCATTGGTAATTGAAGATATTCTGTATTTCTAATATGATTCAAGTAATTGAAGATACCCTGTGTAAAATTAGACTTCACAATAAGCCTTAGGCAGTTTCTCAAGGATACAACTCAAGGACCACTTGCATCAAAAATTACCTGATTGGTGGTGGTGGGAGACAGTGTTATAAACGCATATTCTAGAGCCTTATGTGCCTTGCCAAGTCACTTCAGTCATGTCCGATTCTGCGACCCCATGCACTGTAGTCTCCCAACTCGTCTGTCTGTGGGATTCTCCAAGCAAGAATACTGGAATGGGTTACCATGCTCTCCTCCAAGGGATCTTCCCAACCAAGGGTTCAAACCCACATCTCTTACATCTCCTACATTGGCAGGTGGGTTCTTTACCATTAGTGCCACCTGGAAAGCCTTACCACAGGTTTATTGATCCCGAATCTCCAGTGAAGGGACTTGAGAATCTGCTTTCAACAAGCTCACCAGGTGATTCTCCTGTGTGAGAATGCTCTTAAATTTTTTCAGTATTTTAAGGTGATAGTGCAAGGCTATCTTTTCCTCGTGACTACGTGATATTGCCCTAATATCTGTAAACCAATTTAGTGAGTCTTCAGGTAATATTTCTTAGCAGTACTAAAAATTTACATATGATAAATGGAAAGTACTTTATTTTTTTTTAATGTTTTTATTTTTATTTATTTATTTTTTTAATTTTACAATATTGTATTGCTTTTGCCATACATCAAGATGGATCCGCCACAAGTATACACGTGTTCCCCATCCTGAACCCTCCTCCCTCCTCCCTCCCCATACCATCCCCCTGGGTTGTCCCAGTGCACCAGCCCCAGACATCCGTTATCAGGCATCATACCTGGACTGGCGACTTGTTTCAGATATGATATTATACATACTTCAATGCTATTCTCCCAAATCATCCGACCCTCTCCCGTTCCCAGAGTCCAAAAGTCTGTTCTATACATCAGTGTCTCTTTTGCTGTCTTGTAAACAGGGTTATTGTTACCATCTTTCTAAATTCCATATATATGCGTTAGTATATTGTATTTATGTTTTGCTTTCTGGCTTACTTCACTCTGTATAATAGGCTCCAGTTCCATCCACCTGCTTAGAGCTGATTCAAATGCATTCTTTTTAATGGCTGAGTAATACTCCACTGTGTATATGTACCCCAGCTTTCTTATCCATTCATCTGCTGATGGACATCTAGGTTGCTTCCAAGTCCTGGCTATTGTAAACAGTGCTGCTATGAACATTGGGGTACACGTGTCTCTTTCAATTCTGGTTTTCTCAGTGTGTATGCCCAGCAGTGGGATTGCTGGATCATAAGGCAGTTCTATTCCCAGTTTTTTGAGGAATTTCCATACTGTTCTCCAAAGTGGCTATACTAGTTTGCATTCCCACCAACAGTGTAAGAGGGTTTCCTTTTCTCCACACCCTCTCCAGCATTTATTGCTTGTGGACTTTTGGATCACAGCCATTCTGACTGGCGTGAAATGGTACCTCATAGTGGTTTTGATTTGCATTTCTCTGATAATGAGTGATGTTGAGCATCTTTTCATGTGTTTGTTAGCCATCTGTATGTCTTCTTTGGAGAAATGTCTACCTAGTTCTTTGGCCCATTTTTCTGGAAAGTACTTTAAATCAATACATCTCTTCCCTTGGCCTTCTTTATATATCTGTTCAATATTTTAAAATCAAATGAAGGCCTTTGAATTCTTCCTTCTTAATTCCAATTCTTATTTGCTCACATCATTTATCAAAAATAATCATCTTTTTCTCTGCTCAGTTACCTTCCCTTTTCCTTCTAAATGTTTCTAAAATTTCACTTCCTTAAGTCTATTTACCCATGTTGAAATGTAGTTAAATACCACATATCCACAACTCCACAATTCCAAGTGGTATATGGCAGTGGTTGGTATATGGTATACTGGGAAAGATTGAGGGCAGGAGGAGAAGGGGGCAACAGAGGATGAGGTGGTTGGATGGCATCACAGACCCAATGGACATGGGTTTGAGCAAACTCCAGGAGATGGTGAAGGACAGAGAAGCCTGGCGTGCTGCAGTCCATGGGGTCACAAAGAGTCAGACATGACTTCACAACTGAACAACAATGACAAAATATCATTTTTCAGTAGGTTTGCATGTCCTTGATATTTACTAAACATTATCCACCACTGTAGCTCAGGCCATGTCATGTCATTCTGTTCTGATGCTTTCTGGATACAATAGGTTAGAAGGTTTCTCTAGAAAAAGGTTTCAATGTATTATTAAAGTGTGTGGCAAGTCTGTCTTTAGCTAAGCAGCTGTCCTGTGGGTCACATGCATGGGAAATCAGGCTTCAGTCTGGTACATTTGATATCGGTAAAGAATGGGGTTTGAGATGAGGTCATAAAGTCACTTTGTAAAGTGTTTTCCAGTTTCACATTCGCTTTTGTTGTGGGTGGAACAATGTGCCCCACTGCTGGGGTCGCCACAGCAGTCGGTCCAGAGGACATTACCGCAACCTTTACCTAAAGCCGAGCGTCCCTTACGGGTCTGTACTCAGAGGCATCCTCTCCCATCAACTCCCCTTCATATGCAAAAAAAAGAAAGCGACAGAATCCCTATGTTCCTGGGGAAACATGGGGTTAAAGTGGACTGCCTTTCGGGGAGTGTTCAGTTGACTTGCCCTGTGCTGGGAGGCTGCGGTCCCAGCTAATGACTTGTAGGTACGGAATCCTCAGTTCTCTCAGGTGGTTTCAGTCGATCAGTTTCAGCAGAATGATGAAAAGGTTGAGATAAAATAAACTGACAGTTGCTACTCATCGTAGGCAGCAAGCTGTACCCAGGCAGCTGAGACCCTGGGAGCCCTCTTTCTTAAACAAAGGCTTTCACTGCAGTGAGCAATGAACTCCAAATAAAAAAAAAAAAAAAAACTAGGGGCAGATTGGCAGCTGGTGACCGACAGGAGGAGGGAAAGGAGGGAAACTGGGAACCACAGCAATTGTTGGCTAATTAGAAGCCATTCCCACCTACTTAATACCAACCCATTAAGCAGAAAATACTTTTCATCTTTCTCTCCTGCTACACATGACATTATACTCCAATCAATGCCCTCCCGCTGGCTGCTTCAGTGCCCACAAATGAATACACTGCAAGTTTAAGAATGCGGTAATTGATTGGGGACAATGAAACTGCAACTTTCACAGTGTATTTTCTGAAGCCCCTACTGCAGTGTTTGTGATGCTTAGATCAAGTAATCATATCTGTAGACTGACAGCTGTCAAAACTGAAAAACAGAAGAGAAGACGGAATCGTGGTAGAGTTGTCGAAGCCTTAATAGCAAACAATCGTGTAAATCAATTTCCCCCCTTTTGGGGAACAGCTCAATATTTGGCTTACTAAATTCACTATCACTACCTCCATTTCAATCTTCTACACACACACACACACACACACACACACACACACATGAAATATATAAAGTGACATATGGAAAGTATAATAGGTGTACATAAAATTATCTTGCATTATGTTTGAACAAGGTATTAATCAAATTATTTCATTAGTCCCACTTTTAAACTTATGAGACTTTATCTCAACAACTTAAATAAACTACTGGAAATTGATCCTAACTCAGTAGAATGATACTTGTGTACCACTACCTTCGTGTTATTTGAACAATTTCCCGTATTCCCTTTGCTAGTGTTTGATGACTCTCAGAAACAGATCCTGTCTTAAGTAATACTTACATGAAAATAGTATATATAATGTTATTTTCCCTCAGTTTTGTGACATTTATAAAGCATTTTTTTCTGAACCTAAAAAATATCAACTTTCAAATTTTATACAGTTTCTAACTAATATTTAATCCCTACACACTGCTTCTGAGACACTGATCACAATGTTAGCCAAATACTTAGATTTTGGAGTTGTAAGTAACAGAAAGGAAAGCATTACTTCCTATGCTATGTCAATATCACTAGGAATGTCTTTGAAGAATTTCAGAAACTGGGGTTTAATGTCGTATAGAGGAAGGTGATGACACAAGATTTCAGTATAGGGCCTTTGGATTTTAGTATAGGGCCTTAAGTAGGAAAAACTTACTGGAAATTATGCTGTTCCAAGGGCTTCCCAAGTGGTGCTAGTGGTAAAGAGTCTGCGTACCAATGCAGGAGATGCTAGAGACACGGATTCAATCCCTGAGTTGGAAGGATCCCCTGGAGGAGGCAATGGCAACCTGCTCCAGTGTCCTTGCTGGGAGAATCCCATGGACAGAGGAGCCTGGTGGGCTATAGTCCACGGGGTCACAAAGAGTCAGACACGACTGAGCGCAGCACAGCACCGCATGCTATTCAAAGAGGACAGCATGGTACTCTGGTTTCATTTATGTGCATAAAACAAATGAGTGAAATCCAAATTATCTTTTTTTGAGTGTGAGTATAATGGATAAGCTTTACATGTTAGCTCAACTGTGTTATTTTAAAGCCCACATTTCAAACATAGGCATGATTATTACCCACAGTATTGTCTGAAAGTGCCGAATGTTTATAGAAAACACATATAAACCACCTCTGCATTACAATTTGCACACACCTGTAAGAGGAGACTTCTAAGGATGACACATTGCAGGAAGAGGAAAAGAAGAACGTAGTCTTCTTACCTTAAAATTATGACCAAATTAAAAAACACAGTCCCATTCATTAGCTTTACTTGTCAGAAAAATTTAAATTAGATATCAAGCCTTGTAAGTAACTCATAGAAAAATTCTTCAGATCTCTGTAGCCAACCAAGTTTCACATGGGAGTGTGTGTGTGTGTGTGTGTGTGTGTGTTGCATGCAGGTTCACGGCTATGTATAGTCATAGATTCTATTAGAAAGATGAAAATGGCAGCAAAAGGGTTAATATCACTTTAAGATTTATTAACAGAAATGTTAACAGAAATAGCAAGACTTTTAATGCTAGACTGCAGTTTTTGTTTTGAAACCAGACAGTTTAAGAGGCATGTGAAAGCCCTGAGAAGGATTTACAAAATCATAATGAAGAATTTTAATCATTGGGAAAATGTGGCATACGGGTAAAGGTTGAGACTACTTTAGACTGTGGGGAGAGAATAATTACTGACTTCAAGTAGGTGTCATTAAGGTAAGGCTACTTTAACAGCTGCCTTCTGTCTTCTCAGGGAAGAAGCAAAAGAAAATGGATTAACTACTAGAGCATATAAATCACTTATCAGTCAGTCAAACTTTGATGACTTCAACAAGCCAAGCATTTACTTTGTCATTGCTGTTGAAGCAATTGTAACATACTTTATAGAAGGGTATATTTACCCACTAATAAGTATATTAAAAACAAGGCAGCAGGACAGGGACAGCATCAATAAACATTAGCTGAAAATAAGAATATTCGCATACACACATAAATACACATTCATACAAACACTCAAGGTGTTTGTCATTTTATGGACTAAATGTTTTGTCATTTTAGTCCAAGGTCATTTTATGTAGGGGCAAGGAAACCCTGCAGACTCAAGTATGTTATTTTTCTATTATTTTTTCACATATGTTATTTTTTCTATTGATGACCCTTAGTCACCAAAACAAGATTAAATTACATTCATTTATAGTCTCCAAAATCACTGCAGATGGTGACTGCAGCCATGAAATTAAAAGACACTTACTCCTTGGAAGGAAAGTTATGACCAACCTAGATAGCATATTCAAAAGCAGAAACATTACTTTGCCAACAAAGGTCCGTCTAGTCAAGGCTATGGTTTTTCCTGTGGTCATGTGTGGATATGAGAGCTGGACTGTGAAGAAGGCTGAGCACCGAAGAATTGATGCTTTTGGTTTTTTTTGTTGTTGTTGTTTTGTTTTGTTTTTTCGGGTTTCTCTTTTTATTTATTTATTTATTTTTATTTTGCTTAACTTTACAATATTGTATTGCTTTCACAATACATCAAGATGGATCCGCCGCCAGTATACACGTGTTCCCCATCCTGAACCCTCCTCCCTCTCCCCTCCCCACACCATCCCTCCAGGTCGTCCCAGTGCTCCAGCCCCAGGCATTTGTTATTGGGCATCGTACCTGGACTGACAACTCGTTTCAGATATGATATTATACATATTTCAATGCCATTCTCCCACATCATCCCACCCTCTCCTGGTCCCAGAGTCCAAAAGTCTGTTCTATACATCAGTGTCTCTTTTGCTGTCTCGTAAATAGGGTTATTTTTACCATCTTTCTAAATTCCATATATATGTGTTAGTATACTGTATTTGTGTTTTTGTTTCTGGCTTACTTCACTCTGTATAATAGGCTCCAGTTCCATCCACCTCATTAGAACTGATTCAAATGTATTCTTTTTAATGGCTGAGTAATACTCCATTGTGTATATGTACCACTGCTTTCTTATCCATTCATCTGTGGGTGGACATCTAGGTTGCTTCCAAGTCCTGGCTATTGTAAACAGTGCTGCTATGAACATTGGGGTACACGTGTCTCTTTCAATTCTGGATTTCTCAGTGTGTATGCCCAGCAGTGGGATTGCTGGATCATAAGGCAGTTCTATTCCCAGTTTTTTGAGGAATCTCCATACTGTTCTCCATAGTGGCTGTACGAGTTTGCATTCCCACCAACAGTGTAAGAGGGTTCCCTTCTCTCCGCACCCTCTCCAGCATTTATTGCTTGTGGACTTTTGGATCACAGCCATTCTGACTGGTGTGAAATGGTACCTCATAGTGGTTTTGATTTGCATTTCTCTGATAATGAGTGATGTTGAGCATCTTTTCATGTGTTTGTTAGCCATCTGTATGTCTTCTTTGGAGAAATGTCTATTTAGTTCTTTGGCCCATTTTTTTGATTGGGTCATTTATTTTTCTGGAATTGAGCTGTAGAAGTTGCTTGTATATTTTTTTTTTTTTTTTTTTTTGACTGCTGGGTATTTATTTTATTATTTTTTTTAATTTATTTATTTATTTATTTTTAATTTTGATTAACTTTACAATATTGTATTACTTTTACTATACATCGAGATGGATCCGCCACCAGAATACACGTGTTCCCCATCCTGAACCCTCCTCCCTCCCCCCTTCCCACACCATCCCTCCAGGTCATCCCAGTGCTCCAGTCCCAGGCATCTGTTATAGGGCATCGTACCTGGACTGACTCGTTTCAGATATGATATTATACATATTTCAATGCTATTCTCCCCAATCATCCCACCCTCTCCCGTTCCCAGAGTCCAAAAGTCTGTTCTATACATCAGTGTCTCTTTTGCTGTCTCATAAGCAGGGTGATTGTTACCATCTTTCTAAATTCCATATATATGCGTTAGTATACTGTATTTGTGTTTTTCTTTCTGGCTTACTTCACTCTGTATAATAGGCTCCAGTTCCATCCACCTCATTAGAACTGATTCAAATGTATTCTTTTTAATGGCTGAGTAATACTCCATCGTGTATATGTACCACAGCTTGCTTATCCATTCATCTGTGGATGGACATCTAGGTTGCTTCCACGTCCTGGCTATTGTAAACAGTGCTGCTATGAACATTGGGGTACACGTGTCTCTTTCAATTCTGGATTTCTCAAAAGCTTCTGCACAACAAAGGAAACTATAGGCAAGCTGAAAAGACAGCCTTCAGAATGGGAGAAAATAATAGCAAATGAAGCAACAGACAAACAACTAATCTCAAAAATATACAAGCAACTTCTACAGCTCAATTCCAGAAAAATAAACGACCCAATCAAAAAATGGGCCAAAGAACTAAATAGACATTTCTCCAAAGAAGACATACAGATGGCTAACAAACACATGAAAAGATGCTCAACATCACTCATTATCAGAGAAATGCAAATCAAAACCACTATGAGGTACCATTACACGCCAGTCAGAATGGCTGCGATCCAAAAGTCCACAAGCAATAAATGCTGGAGAGGGTGCGGAGAGAAGGGAAACCTCCTACACTGTTGGTGGGAATGCAAACTAGTACAGCCACTATGGAGAACAGTATGGAGATTCCTCAAAAAACTGGGAATAGAACTGCCTTATGATCCAGCAATCCCACTGCTGGGCATACACACTGAGAAATCCAGAATTGAAAGAGACACGTGTACCCCAAAGTTCATAGCAGCACTGCTTGTATATTTTTGAGATTAGTTGTTTGTCAGTTGCTTGATTTGCTATTATTTTCTCCCATTCTGAAGGCTGTCTTTTCACCTTGCTTATAGTTTCCTTTGTTGTGCAGAAGCTTTTAAGTTTGATTAGGTCCCATTTGTTCATTTTTGATTTTATTTCCAACATTCTGGGAGGTGGGTCATGGAGGATCCTGCTGTGATGTAGAGTGTTTTGCCTATGTTTTCCTCTAGGAGTTTTATAGTTTCTGGTCTTACATTTAGCTCTTTAATCCATTTTGAGTTTATTTTTGTGTATGGTGTTAGAAAGTGTTCTAGTTTCCTTCTTTTACAAGTGTTTGACCAGTTTTCCCAGCACCACTTGTTAAAGAGATTGTCTTTAATCCATTGTATATTCTTGCCTCCTTTGTCAAAGATAAGGTGTCCATATGTGTGTGGATTTATCTCTGGGCTTTCTATTTTGTTCCATTGATCTATATTTCTGTCTTTGTGCCAGTACCATATGTCTTGATGACTGTGGCTTTGTAATAGAGCCTGAAGTCAGGCAGGTTGATTCCTCCAGTTCCATTCTTCTTTCTCAAGATAGCTTTGGCTATTCGAGGTTTTTTGTATTTCCATACAAATTGAGAAATTATTTGTTCTAGCTCTGTGAAGAATACCGTTGGTAGCTTGATGGGGATTGCATTGAATCTATAAATTGCTTTGGGTAGTATACTCATTTTCACTATATTGATTCTACCAATCCATGAACATGGTATATTTCTCCATCTATTAGTGTCCTCTTTGATTTCTTTCACCAGTGTTTTATAGTTTTCTATATATAGGTCTTTAGATTCTTTAGGAAGATATATTCCTAAGTATTTTATTGTTTTCATTGCAATGGTGAATGGAATTGTTTCCTTAATTTCTCTTTCTATTTTCTCATTATTAGTGTACAGGAATGCAAGGGATTTTTGTGTGTTAATTTTATATCCTGCAACTTTACTATATTCATTGATTATTTCTAGTAATTTTCTGGTGGAATCTTTAGGGTTTTCTACGTAGAGGATCATGTCATCTGCAAACAGTGAGAGTTTTACTTCTTCTTTTCCAATTTGGACTCCTTTTATTTCTTTTTCTGCTCTGATTGCTGTGGCCAAAACTTCCAAAACTATGTTGAATAGTAATGGTGAAAGTTGATGCTTTTGAACTGTGGTGTTGGAGAAGACTCTTGAGAGTCCCTTGGACTGCAAGGAGATCCAACCAGTCCATTCTGAAGGAGATCAGCCCTGGGATTTCTTTGGAAGGAATGATGCTAAAGCTCAAGCTCCAGTACTTTGGCCACCTCATGCAAAGAGTTGAGTCATTGGAAAAGACTCTGATGCTGGGAGGGATTGGGGGCAGGAGGAGAAGGGGACGACAGAGGATGAGATGGCTGGATGGCATCACTGACTCGATGGACATGAGTCTGAGTGAACTCCGGGAATTGGTGATGGACAGGGAGGCCTGGTGTGCTGCGATTCATGGGGTCGCAATGAGTCGGACACAACTAAGCGACTGAACGGAACTGAACTGATAGTCGATTTAAACATGCAGGGGAATCTCATGGAAATTTTGTTTTGTAGAACTTCAGTGTTGTAAAAGAATCCCAGATTTGTAGTTGAATCTTCATTTTAAAGATGAAGAAACTTATGTTTACAAGAGGTGAGCTGTCTTGCTGCTGCTGCTAAGTCACTTCAGTCGTGTCCGACTCTGTGCGACCCCATAGAGGGCAGCCCACCAGGCTCCCCTATCCCTGGGATTCTCCAGGCAAGAACACTGGAGTGGGTTGCCATTTCCTTCTCCAATGCATGAAAATGAAAAGTGAAAGTGAAGTCACTCAGCGGTGTCAGACTCTTCGCAATCCCATGGACTGCAGCCTACCAGGCTCCTCCATCCATGGGATTTTCCAGGCAAGAGTACTGGAGTGGGATGCCGTTGCCTTCTCCGGTGAGCTGTCCTACCCCAGGCCAAACAGAGGAAGTGGCAGGGTCAGACCTTGAATGGATATCCTAAAGGCATACCCCACACTCTTTGCATTTTACTGTGCTACATGCAATAATCTTATTACCATTTAATTTTTTAAATTTTGGGTACCTAACAGAGTGAAAGTAAAAGTCACTCACTAGTTGTCTGACTTTTTGAGACCCCATGAACTCTAGCCCACCAGACTCCTTTGCCCTTGGGATTCTCCAAGCAAGAATACTGGACTGGGTTGCCATTTCCTTCTCCAAGAGATCTTCCCAACCACTCCCGAGGGATCGAACATTGGTCTCCTGCATTGCAGGCAGATTCTTTACCATCTGAGTTGCCAGGGAAGTCAAAAAGAAAAAAACAAAAATTTACCCTCTGCCTTCTAAACAAAGATTGACAACATAAGGGGCTTTGAAAACTAATTCAAGCTATGCAGTTAATTGTCTAATCTACTTCACAAGTTTTCAGAAAGTTTAGAGAGAGAAGTGAGTCTTAGGTAGAAAAAGATGATCATAGATAAAGGTAGCCGCATAGGAAAATCCTGAACTCATCTCCTCTGTGGACACACAGTCTGCAGTTACCTATGGGATACTGTCTGCTGAAAAAGAGCTAAAAGCAAGCTTCACAGACTCCCCCACCACAAGGGATAGAAGGGCACACTGAGACACTGGGAAAGGCAGAGACATGGCCTCGCTAAAACCCCCACTCCTCATCCAATGACACACACTAGGGAAGAATCTCACAGACCTGGAGCCTGTCCCCTGAGGACCAGGAGTTTGTGCCCCACACTGGGCAGCCCAGCCCTGGGAACCTGCAGCAGAGAAACAAGGCCCCCAAAATATCTGGCTTTGGCCAGGTATTTGGCCAGACAAGCAGAACTTGCATCTAGGGGACTTGGAGTATTGTAGAGATCTGAGGGGCTAACGTGCAGACTTATTTATCCCAGGAGCCAGTACAAAAGCAAGAGTTTGAGAGATGATGGAAATATAAGGAGATGAAGGAGAAGGAGCTGCTAATCTTTTTGTAGCTAATTTTTATTGGAGTATAGTTGCTTGACAATGTTGTGTTAGTTTCTTTTGTACAAAAAAAGTGAATCAGCTAAATATATATATATATATATATATATATATATATATATATATTCTTTTTTGGATTTCCTTCCCATTTAGGTCACCACAGATGATCTTATTTGCAAATTAGTTGCAAATCTTAAATTGTCTGTTGAAGGGGCAGGGGTTAATTGGAATCTTCCTCAGGGACAGAGGTGCTTGAAAGCACTATTTTTCACACTCTCCCTTCACTTTGCTAGAGTGGTAGGCATGGGTGGATACAAACTTAATAAAGCTGAGTGTATGCTGCACCATCAGTGCTTACCCCAGGCCTCACAAAAGCCACAGGGGTGTTCCCCTCCAAAACTCTTTTCTGGAGTCACTAAAATTAAAGGCATGCCCCATCTACAGCCTCACTGAAGCTGGTGGGCCAGCACAGTGCATACACAGCACACCTCTTGATTGACTGGCTCAAATGGACAGAAATTTATGTTCCTGGTCTGATGGACAGAGGGTTATGCTCCTGGACTGTAATAATTGGGCAGACAGAGTTCTGGGCAGGCTCCAACACCCAGAACATTCCACAGACAGCAAACTGAAACACATCACCAGGCTGCAAATGAAAAAGGTCCATTTAATTGTCCTGGAACTTTAACCTGAGGGACAGACTTAAGGTGTGTGACACATCTAGCGGCTACAGATGTGCACCATCTATGTGCCCTCCCTCGAACTCACCACAGCTCCATAGTATCTCTCAGAAATGCGACTCTACATTTAAATGAAGCCCTGATTCTTGCAACTGTTGCCCCAGGGACATCTCCAGATCTTCTAAAGGTTAGCATGATCTACAACTTTGGCTCCACAGGACTGCATCTATCTGTGTACTTTAAAGAATCTAGATTCCAATAAGCCTGGAAGTGCTGACCAAGATCACTCGCTTTGGAACAGTGAGGTCTTGGCACACCCTCAACAGCTGAGACCTACCAAGAATATGTGTGGTGGAATCACGTTGTTCGTATATCTGAGACTGACACAACATTGTTAATCAACTGTACTTCAATATAAAATAAAAAGTTAAAAAATAAAGATGTCAAGGGCAGAAGAAAAGAAAAGAATAAATCTGGCTACTGAAACAATTACAAAGGTTCAAAAGACAATCAAGAACTAGGACAGGGATAAATGATAAGGTTCATCTCCAACACAAGGCCCCTCCTTCTAGACTAGGACAGGTATTTGCTTTACCTAACACATAGAAACAACACAAGAGTCAAGGAAAATGAGAAAATAGAGGATTATGTTTCAAACCAAAGAACCAGACAAAACCTCAGAAAAAGACCTTTAAATAGAAGTGAGTAGTCTACATGATAAAGAGTTCAAAATAATGATCACAAAAGATGCTTACAAAACTCAAGAGAAGAATGGTTTGAATACATAAGAATGTCAACATTGAGATAGGAAATATAAGAAAGTACCAAGTAGAAGTCACAGAGTTGAAGAACTGAACTGAAAAATATGCTAGAGGCGTTTAATAGCAGATTAGATGAAGTAGAAGAACAAATCAGTGACCTGGAAGACATGGCATTGGAACTCACCCAAATAGAGCAGCAGAAAGAAAAGAGAAGTTTAAAAAGTTAAGAAAACTTAAGGCCTGTGGGACAACATCAAGTGGAATCACATTCACATTACTGGGGTCCATCCAAAAGCAGCAGAATACACATTCCTATCAAATGCACACAGAACATTCTCCAGGTTAGATTATATGTTAGGTCACAAGTCTGAATAAATTTAAGAAAATTGAAATCATATCAAGCACCTTTTCCAACCACAATGAAATGATAATAGAAATCAATTTAAAGAAGAAAACTGAAAAAAAAAAGGTGGAGATTAAACAACATGTGGGTCAGTAAAAAACAAAACAAAAAACTCAGTAGATCAGTAAGAATAAAGGGAGAAACTGAAATACCTACAGACAAATGAAAATAGAAATACAAGATACCCAAAATCTATGGGATGCAGCATAAGCAGATCTAAGAGGAAAGTTCATAGTGATACAACCTCACTTGACAAAACAACCCATGGACTGTAGCCCACCAGGCTCCTCTGTCCATGGGATTTTCCAGGCAAGAATACTAGAGTGGGTTGCCATTCCCTTTCCAGAGGATCTTCCCATTCCAAGAATTGAACCCAGGAAGGCAATGGCACCCCACCCCAGTACTTTTGCCTGGAAAATCCCATGGACGGAGGAGCCTGGTAGGCTCCAGTCCATGGGGTCGCTAAGAGTCGGACACGACTGAGCGACTTCACTTTGACTTTTCACTTTCATGCATTGGAGAAGGAAATGGCAACCCACTCCAGTGTTCTTGCCTGGAGAATCCCAGGGACAGGGGAGCCTGGTGAGCTTCCGTCTATGGGGTCGCACAGAGTCGGACACGACTGAAGCGACTTAGCAGCAGCAGCAGCAGCTCTCCCAAATTGCAGGAAGACTCTTTACCATCTGAGCCATCAGGGAGGTCCCTCAAGAAACAAGAAAAATATCAAATAAATAAACTTTTTACTTAAAGGAACTAGAAAAAGAAGGCAAATTAAGCCCAAATTAAGCTTTAGTATAAAGTAGGACATAATAAATCAGAGTGGAAATAAATGAAATAAAAATTGAAAAAAGCACTAGAAAAGATTAGTGAAGCTAAGAGCTGGTCTTTGAAAGGATAAACAAAATAGACATTTTAACTGTACTCACTAAGAAAAAAGGAGTGTCTGTGTAAGTCATGTCCAACTCTTTGCGACCCCATAGACTGTGGCCTGCCAGGATCCTCCGTCCATGGGATTTTCCAGGCAAGAATACTGGAGTGGATTGCCATTTCCTTCTGCAGGGGATCTTCCCGACCCAGGGTTGAACCCAGGTCTCCCACATTGCAGGCAGACTGTACCATCTAAGACACCAGGAAAAGAAAAAGGAGAGAGTTCAAGCAAATCAGAAATGAAAGAAGAGAAGTTACACCTGATACCAAAGAAATACAGAGGTTCATAAGAGAATACTATGAATAATTACACACCAATAAACTGGACAATGGGCTTCCTAGGTGGCACTAGTGGTAAAGAATCCACCCCTTCCCAGTGCAGGAGACATAAGAGACACAGTTTCAGTCTCTGGGTCAGGAATCACCTGGAGAAGGGCATGGCAGACTACTCCAGTATTCCTGCCTGGAGAATCCCATGGACAGAGGAACATGGTGGGTTACAGTCCACAGGGTTGCAAAGAGTCAGACATGAATGAAGTGACTTAACACACACACAAACACAAACACACACAAACTGGACAACAGATAAGAAATGAATAAAATCCTAGAAACATAGAATCTTCCAAAAGTGAATCTCTAAGAAATAGAAAATTGAATAAAACAATTACTAGAAAGGAGATTGAATGAGTATCAAACACCTCCCAACAAATAAGAGTTTAAAATCAGACAGCCTCACTGATTAATCCTATTAGACATTCAAAGAAGATTTGATACCTGTTCTACTCAAATTTCCCCAAAAAGTTCAAAAGGAAGAGGTGTTTCCAAACACCTTGTATAAGGGCAGAATTACCCTGCTAAAAAAAAACTCCCCAAAAAGGACACCACATTAAAAAGTTGCAGACCAATATCCCTAATAAGTAAAGATGCATAAATTCTCAGCAAACTATTTGCAGACTGAGTTTAACAATACATTTAAAGGTTCATACACCATGATCTAGTGAAATTTGTTCCAGGTATGCAGTTCAACATCTGCAAATCAATCAACATAATCAGATCAGATCAGTCGCTCAGTCGTGTCTGACTCTTTGCGACCCCATGAACTGCAGCACGCCAGGCCTCCCTATCCATCACCAGCTCTCAGAGGTCACTCAGACTCACATTCATCGAGTCAGTGATGCCATCCAGCCATCTCATCCTCTGTCGTCCCCTTCTCCTCCTGCCCCCAATCCCTCCCAGCATAATACAACACAATAACAAAATGAAGGATAAAAAAATCACAGGATCATCTCAAAACATGCAGAAAAAGCATTTGACAAAGTTCAACATTTGCTCACGATAAAAACTCTCAATAAAGTGAGTATAAAGGGAATGCACCTCGACATAGTAAAAGCCACATGTTACAAGCCTGCAGCTAACTTCATACTCAATGACAAACTGAAAGTATTTCCTCTAAGATGAGGAACAAGACCAGATTGTGCACTCTCCACTTTTATTCAACATAGTACTGAAAGTCCTAGCCATAGCAGTTAGGCAAGAAAAAGAAATAAAAAAACATCCAAATAGGAAAGAAAGAAGTAAAACTGTCACAATTTGCAGAAAACCCCAATGCTAAGTCACTTCAGTCGTGTCCAACTCTGTGCAACCCCCTAGACAGCAGCCCACCAGGTTCTGCCGTCCCTGGGACTCTCCAGGCAAGAACACTGGAGTGGGTTGCCATTTCCTTCTCCAATGCGTGAAAGTGAAGTCGCTCAGTTGCATCTGACTTGTAGCGACCCCATGGACTGCAGCCTATCAGGCTCCTCCATCCATGGGATTTTCCAGGCAAGAGTACTGGAGTGACTTTCCATTGCCTTCTCTGAGAAAACCCCAAAGACTCCACTAAAAAATCTTAGAATTAATAGTAAATTTGGTAAAATTTCAGGATACAAAATCAGTATTCAGAAATCAGTTGTTTGTATACACTAAAAACAAACTAACTGAGGAATTAGAAAAGCAATCTTAGCTGCAATTGTGACAAAAAAAATTTATATCTATGAATAAATTTCACCAAGGAGGTAAAAGAACTGTACACTGAAAACTATAAGATACTGATGAAAAAAAATGAAGAAGACACAAATATATGGCAACATATTTCATGCTCATAAATTTGAAGAATTATATTGGTGAAATGTCCATGTTCACATTACTGAAGAAATCTATACATTGAGCAAAATTTCTATCAAAATTCCAATAGCAAAAATAATAATAATAAAAAATATAATGTTAAAAAATTCCAATGCCCAAAGCTATCTTGAGAAAGAAGAATGGAACTGGTGGAATCAACCTGCCTGACTTCAGGCTCTATTACAAAGCCACAGTCATCAAGACAGTATGGTACTGGCACAAAGACAGAAATATAGATCAATGGAACAAAATAGAAAGCCCAGAGATAAATCCATGCACATATGGACACCTTATTTTTGACAAAGGAGGCAAGAATATACAATGGATTAAAGACAATCTCTTTAACAAGTGGTGCTGAGAAAACTTTTACAAACACTTGTAAAAGAAGGAAACTAGAGCACTTTCTAACACCATACACAAAAATAAACTCAAAATGGATTAAAGATCTAAATATAAGACCAGAAACCATTAAACTCCTAGAGGAAAACATAGGCAAAACAATCTCTGACATACATCACAGCAGGATCCTCTATGACCCACCTCCCAGAATACTGGAAATAAAATCAAAAATAAACAAATGGGACCTAATCAAACTTAAAAGCTTCTGCACAACAAAGGAAACTATAAGCAAGGTGAAAAGACAGCCTTCAGAATGGGAGAAAATAATAGCAAATGAAGCAACAAACAACTAATCTCAAAAATATACAAGCAACTCCTACAGCTCAATTCCAGAAAAATAAATGACCCAATCAAAAAATGGGCCAAAGAACTAAATAAACATTTCTCCAAAGAAGACATACAGATGGCTAACAAACACATGAAAAGATGCTCAACATCACTCATTATCAGAGAAATGCAAATCAAAACCACTATGAGGTACCATTTCACGCCAGTTAAAATGGCTGCAATCCAAAAGTCTACAAGCAATAAATGCTGGAGAGGGTGTGGAGAAAAGGGAACCCTCTTACACTGTTGGTGGGAATGCGAACTCGTACAGCCACTATGGAGAACAGTATGGAGATTCATCAAAAAACTGGGAATAGAACTACCTTATGATCCAGCAATCCCACTGCTGGGCATACACACTGAGAAAACCAGAATTGAAAGAAACACGTGTACCCCAATGTTAATTGCAGCACTGTTTATAATAGCCAGGACATGGAAGCAACCTAGATGTCCATCAGCAGATGAATGGATAAGAAAGCAGTGGTACATATACACAATGGAGTATTACTCAGCCATTAAAAAGAATACATTTGAATCAGTTCTAATGAGGTGGATGGAACTAGAGCCTATTATACAGAGTGAAATAAGCCAGAAAGAAAAACACCAATACAGTATACTAACGCATATATATGGAATTTAGAAAGATGGTAACAATAACCCTGTTTACAAGACAGCAAAAGAGACACTGATGTATAGAACAGTCTTTTGGACTCTGGGAGAGGGAGAGGATGGGATGATGTGGGAGAATGGCATTGAAATATGTATAATATCATATTGGAAACTAGTCGCCAGTCCATGTTCGATGCCTGATACCGGATGCCTGGGGCTGGTGCACTGGGACGACCCAGAGTGATGGTACGGGGAGGGAGGAGGGAAGAGGGTTCAGGATGGGGAACACATGTATACCTGTGGCAGATTCATTTTGATATATGGCAAAACCAATACAATATTGTAAAGTTAAAAAAAAAAAAAAAAACCACCTAAGAGCAAAAAAAAAAAAAATTCCAATGGCAACTTTTGCAGGAATAAACAAACAATCCTAAAATGTCCATGAACCACAAAAGATCCCAAATAGCCAAAGCAACCTTGAAGAGAAGAACAAAGCTGGAGATATCACTGTCTAATTTCAAGCTACACTACAAAGCTACAGTAATATAAACAGTATGGTATTGGCATTAAAAAAAAAGTCATATCAATGGAACAAATTAATGAACCTGGAAATAAACCCATGCTTATATGACCAATTAATTTACAACAAAAGAACCAATAATATACAATGAGGAAAGGACAGTCTCTTGAATAAATGATGTTAGAAAACTGGACAACCTACATGCATAAGAATGAAACTGTACCACTATCTTGCACCATATACAAAAATTAACTCAAAATGAATTAAAGGCTTAAATGTAAAACTCCTAGAAGAAAACGTAGCTGGTAAGTTCTTTTACATCACTCTTAGCAATATTTTTTTTAATCTCACTCCAAATGCAATGACAAGAAAAGCAAATATAAATAAGTAGGTCTACATAAAACTATAAAGCTGCACAGCAGAGGAGACCACAATAAAAAAAGGCAGCCTACTGAGTAGGAGAATATATTTGCAAGTCACATATCTGATAAGGGATTAATGTTCAAATATGTAAATAATTCATATAGGTCAATAACGAAAAGGCAAACAATTAAATAAAAATGGGCAAATGATCTGAATAGACATTTTTCCAAAGAAGGCATACAGATGGCCAACAGGCACTTGAAAAGATGCTCAACATCACTAATCATCTGAGCAACGCAAACCAAAGCCAGAGTAAGTTGTCATCTCTCAGCTGTCAGAATGGCTGTTACCAAAGTGGCAAGAAACAACAAGTGTTGGAGAGGTGGAGAAAAGAGAACCCTCTGACACAACTAGTAGAAATGTAAAATGACACAGCCACTATGGAAAGCAGCCTGGAAGTTTCTCAAAAAATTAAAAACAAAACCACCATATGATCCAGCAACCCTGGTTCACTGGGTGGTTAGAAGAAAACAAAAACACTATCTCAAAAAGATATACATATACTCCCATGTTGATTGCAACACTATTTATAATAGCCAAGACATGAAAATAACCCAAGCTTCCATCAGTGGAGGAATGGATAAAGAAAATGTGGTAAAAATAGCAATGCAATACCACTCGGCAATAAAAATTAAAGAAATCTTGCTGTTAGTGACAACATAGGTGGACGTTGAGGGTATTATACTAAGTGAACTAAGTAGTTCAGAGAAAGACTGACGCTGTATGATTTCACTTATATGTGGCTTCTAAAAAGAAAACTAATGAACAAAACAAAACTCATAGATACAGAGAAGAGATTCAATTCAGTTTGGTTCAGTCACTCAGTCGTGTCCGACTCTTTGCAAGAAGAGATCGGTGGTTAATAAAGAGGAAGGGGTCAACTTTATGGTGACAAATGGTAACTAGATTTATTGTGGTGATGACTTTGTACTATATATAAACATCAAACTATTATGTTATACACCTGAAACTAATATTGTGCTCCAAATTTACCTCTATATGTTAGAAAAGGAAAACTGAATCTTAGGTTAGTTGAAAGTACCATTTAAGAGTAGGGTCCGAGGTTAATTCCTCTATTTATGAAGAATCCGCCTGCAGTGCAGGAAACATAAGAGATGCAGGTTCAATCCTGTGTTGGGAAGATCCCCTGGAGGAGGAAATGGCAACTCACTCCAATATTCTCACTTGTAAAATCCTATAGAAAGAGGATCCTGGTGGGCTACATACAGTATGTGAAGTCACAAAGATCTGGACATGATTAAGCATATGGCACATAAAGGACCCTGTCTTTTCCTTTTTATCTTGAAAAATAATTGAGATAATATTTTTAAAATGCTAAGTTATGTTAGATTCTGGAAGAAATTATATTATAGGTATTATATGGTTCTTTCAAAAATAAACACTATGCATGCTAATAAAGTGGCAGACTTTATTTGGGGGGGCTCCAAAATCACTGCAGATGGTGACTGCAGCCATGAAATTAAAACATACTTACTCCTTGGAAGAAAAGTTATGAATGACCTAGACAACATATTAAAAACAGAGACATTACTTTGCCAACAAAGGTCCATCTAATCAAGGCTATGGTTTTTCCAGTAGTCATATATGGATGTGAAAGTTGGACTATAAGGAAAGCTGAGCGCCAAAGAAATGATGCTTTTGAACTGTGGTGTTGGAAAAGACTCTTGAGAGTCTCTTGGACTCCAAGGAGATCCAACCGGTCTCCTAAAGGAAATCAATCCTGAATGTTGATTGGAAAGACTGATGCTGAAGCTCCAATACTTTGGCCACCTGATGCAAAGAGCTGACTCATTTGAAAAGACCCTGATGCTGGGAAAGATTGGAGGCAGGAGGAGAAGGGGACAACAGAGGATGAGATAGTTGGATGGCATCACCAACTCAGTGGGCATGAGTCTGAGTGAACTCCGGGAGTTGGTGATGGACAGGGAGGCCCGGTGTGCTGCGATTCATGGGGTCGCAAAGAGTCGGACACAACTGAGCAACTGAACTGAACTGATGCATGCTAAGTCTCATTTGTGTCAGACTCTTTGTGACCCCACAGACTGTAGCCTGACAGGCTCCTCTGTCCATGGGATTCTCCAGGCAAGAATACTGGTCTGGGTTGCCATTTCCTACTCCAGGAGATCTTCCTGACCCAGGGATTGAACCCATGTCTCTTATCTCTCTTGCATTGGCAGATAGGATCTTTACCACTAGCGCCACCTGCGAAGCCCCCAAAACACTTATAACGGATAGCATTTTACATTATAGAATTGATTGCAATAGCAAAATCAGTCACTGTCATTTCTTATTAAATGAAAACAATGGACTAGTTGTTGAGCTGAATGTAGTATTCCAAAATTTATTTCTCTGTACATTTCACCAACACAATAGACACATGATAGTTTATTCCTTATGTAACACAGGAATATGACTGAGTGACTTCACTTTCACTTTTCACTTTCACACATTGAAGAAGGAGATGGCAGCCCACTCCAGTGTTTTTGCCTGAAGAATCTCAGGGTCGGCGGAGCCTGGTGGGCTGCCGTCTATGGGGTTACACAGGGTCGGACACGACTGAAGCGACTTAGCAGTAGCAGCAACACAGGAATATAATTTAACAATCATTTTATCTTGTTATTTACTTGACTTTTCCCTTCTCTTGATAATGCATTCTCAACAACCATTAATTTTAAATAATAACATTTTCCATTCATATGGCCAAGATATATAACATTTAATATCTATAAAATAATGAACTCAATAATTTATTTTAAAAGTGGTCACTTTCTGCACTGAAGTGTCAGGGAAGGGACTATTAGGAGAGCAGATAAGACTTCAGTGCTGTATAAAAGATGGAGAAGGCAGTGGCACCCTACTCCAGAACTCTTGCCTGGTAGGCTGCAGTCCATGGGGTCGCAGGGAGTTGGACGCAACTGAGCAACTTACCTTTCACTTTTCACTTTCCTGCATTAGAGAAGGAAATGGCAACCCACTCCCGTGTTCTTGCCTGGAGAGTCCCAGGGATGAGGGAGCCTGGTGGGCTGCCGTCTATGGGGTCGCACAGAGTTGGACACGACTGAAGCGACTTAGCAGCAGCAGCAGCAGCTGTATAAAAGAAGTAAAGAAATGTACTACAGAGTATAAAAGTTTTAGTGTCTTCTGCATGTATTAGATCAGGATGTCAGAAATCAATTTGTATAATAGAAGTAAAACTAAAGAAAGGGAATTTGTAATTGACAGTTGCAGCACAAGATTTACTTATAAATGAGGGCATTACATCTAAAAAGATGTCAGTGTTGATACCGTGTTTTAATTAGCCTTGCAGCATGTTTAATACCTGCCATTGTCTTGCTTTTCGGTTTGTTTTCTTCCTTGTATCAATTGGCCTGAAGATCTACTTCTGGTTGTCATTTTAGATTTTTGTTTATTGAAAATTAAGTCAAGATTTTCTCATATAGATACAGAGAACAGAGTAGTGGTTACCAAAAGGGAAGGGACAAGGGGGAGGGGCAAGTGGGTAAAGGAAGCAACTATATGGTGACAGATAGAAACTAAATTTTTGGTGGTATTCATGGTGTAGTGCATACAGAAATAGAAACATAATATTGTGTGCATGAAACTTATATAACATTGTAAACCAATGTTATCTCAATAAAAATAAATTTAAGAAAATGAAGTTTTCTCTTAGCTATCCGAATACTCATCTGGCTTACCATTGAATCTCTACTATGACCAAATTTCTTTAATAATCCATGTATGTATACAAAGAATTCTGTAGAGAGGCACTCCATGTGCACAGCTAGGTGTATTTCATTTTCTACAGATTATAAAGTGAAAATGTTTCAAAAGACTGCTGTGATAAAATTTCATTTTCTGGTAGTCCTACATCGGAGGTGAATAATTTGAGATAATGCTGTATTGAAGCATCATGTTAGTAAACCTTGCTTGTAATGAAGTCGTAGTAAACTCAAAATGTAACGAGTTGGTTTTATATAATGCTTGTTCTTATTGAACAAAACTTTCAGAATACAGTCCTTGTATTAACTTTACATTGTAACAAATGAATTTTATAGTCTGCTGGTTTGTTTTTCATGTGCATTTCAAGATTTAAATCTCAAACTATAAAATTACATGTTTTTGACCATTATTTGCCTAAGAATATTGGAGTCACACCATATTTTAAATTTTGATTTCAAAATCTCAGCTTCAGGAGTCAAAAAAAGGAATCTATTCACAGTTTGATTCTTTGAATCCCTTTTCTTCATGTTACTATAAATTAACTCATTTCAATATGATGTAAACTATATATTTTTATTCAAAATACATTTTTTATTGGGAAAGAAGTATAGCCATCTAATACTGGATAATCCAACTAGCAATTTTTTTACTCCCATTTTTTGTCCCATACTATATTGTCAAGTGTATTTCTGAACATACATTGTTATTTCAAGAAGGAGAATAGATATTTTTATAAACAAAGTTATGTCTCCTGACATTCTTTTCCTTTATAAATCGCTGCCTTTCTTGTGTAGCTTTTGTTGTCTGTCTAAATAGTAAATTACACAGAGTTTATCTGCTTTAAGTTCTCAGTTCCAAGATTGTCAGGATATTTTGATGTTTGTGAGATTTATGCAGATCCACAAGCTCCATTACCTTGGGATGTAATCAAGAGAAGTTATCTCTGTAGTGAGACACAATAGATGAGAATTCTGATTCCAGTCCAGCCATTTACTGTCTGATCTTCATTTTCTAACTCATTATATGAGCAAATTGTTCCAACGTTATAAGACTATTGATAAACCTCTGGTACAGTGATATTTCTCATATATATCCATGAGAGAGAGAGACTCTATATATATGTAAACTTTCTCTATATAGACACTTCCCTCATAGCTCAGTTGATAAAGAATCCTCCTCCAATGCAGGAGACCCCAGTTAGATTCCTGGATTGGGACCTGCTGGAGAAGGGATAGGCTACCCACTCCAGTATTCTTAGGCATCCCTTGCAGCTCAGCTTGTAAAGAATCTGCCTGCAATGCGGGAGACCTGGGCTCAATCCCCAGGTTGGGAAGATCCCCTGGAGAAGGGAAAGGCTACGCACTCCAGTATTCTGGCCTGGAGAATTCCATGGACTGTATATAGTCTGTGGGGTTGCAAAGAGCAGGACACGACTGAGCAACTTTCACTTTCATATATATGAAGGGAGAGAGAATATTAGTTAAATATTAGGTCAGCTGTTTAATAGATGGACTTCTGGAAAGACAAATCTATGAGAAGCCCCAGAGAGTGAAAGCTGAAATTAACCCATGGAAGAGATCTTAGTGTTAAGAGAAAAAGAAATTGCTTACAGATATTGTCTACTACATACATGCCTGAATGTCTTATCTCTTTTTCCCAAATGGGAGACATGATCCTAAGAAGAGAGCTGGAGACTGCTGTTCTCAAGAGATTGTACAGTGGAATATACTTTTTTTCTGTACTTATGAAATTGTTAAAGCAATTTAAATAATAAAAAGGTATATGTATAATGCAGAAAAGGAAGATACTCATAACAACACACACACACACACACACACACACACACACACACACAGTTTAGAAAGGTTCCTTTAGAAAATTACTCACTCACTTGACCATGCTATATCCATGAAGATGCCCAACCCTCGTGTATTACTGGGATGACTGAGACATTGTGATTTTTACCCTAAATGTTGACTGAAATGTGCCCTTAAAAATGTATTCCACTGGGTTTAATTTGGGGAAAGCAGGTAGGATCTAGCAGATGTGGAAGGATATATCAATTCTGGGAATCTTTTATCTCTAAAATTGCCCTTTCACAACTGTTAAATTTGATTAAAATATTTTAAAAGTTCTGCTACAAAGTATAATGTCACATTTACTTCAAATGGGAGGATTTTAGAAGGAAGAAGATAACTTTATGTTTTAAACATTATTTCCTTTTATCTCTCGTATTGAAAATTGATACACATTTAAACATCTTTGCTTTCTCTTAAAGCTAAAATGTTGACTTAGAATTGTGTTTACTATCCTTAACACTTCAAAGAAAAATAAAAATGTATATAATACTTTCAAATTGTAAAATATTCCAACTTTTGAGAATCTCTACAGGTTTAGAATCCTAAGTAGCTATAAATGTCGTTACTGAGATGGGGTGGGGTGAACTATAACATCTTATCAGCCAAAAAGATGATTTGAATGTAGTATTGAATTTAAGATTCGCTTTTGAGCTTCAGCTATCTGGTTATAAGAGGCTCTAAAAGCAGTGGAAATAGCAGGTGGTTCCATTCTACATGAACACCTGTAAATTCAGTCTTATTTTGACTAGCTTCCAGGGTGGTCTTCCAGTAAGAGGAGATTCAGAACCAATGTAAAGGAAGTAAAATGAGCCCTTGGCAGTATCACCGGTAGTTGAGAGCCAATGACTGTGGGGTAAGTGTAGCGATGCTCAAACTCAGTCAGATAAAGCCAAATCTAATCTAATTCTAATCTGTCCTAAAGCTCCAGTCTGTAATGGCTATCATAACAGAAATTAAAACAGAACTCTATCATCTTTCTATTTAAAATATTAAATTAAGTCAGTATTTTTAAATTACTAATCAAACTCAAATATTGTACAATATTTACCAATGGATCCAGCTTAAAAATGTGTTGTGTATTTTACTTGAGTTCAATTTGCAATATTATTTCAAAGCTTCTCCTAAGCTGCAATGAATTCCTTTAGAAACTTATTGCTCCTATTTGTTTAATGTATCAAGCTATCCCTAAATACTGGGATAGGTAGAAATTATTTGGGAAAATCTGGATGTTAATGGAGAGGAATCAAAAATATAAAGAAATTATAACCAGAAGATATTCCATTGAGGTTGGCAAGAATGATTATAAAATATTTCTCAGAAGTCCTCAAATAATAATTCTGGGATATGTATTATTTTATTCTTATATTTTTTTCATGATCTTTATGGATATTCCAACCAGGTTATATTGAGACCAAACACACTTCAGATTTCAAGTTCCTTCTTTTATGGTTCAGAGTCTTTGCTGCTCAGCCTACAAATCTCAAAACAGTGTTTCAAAGCTGCTTTTTACAAAGTTGCTCTTTGCTGCTCATCATTTCTAAAAAATTAACTTAATATGTGCTCTGTTTCTTTCCTGATGTGGAATGTGCAATCACATCTCTACATTTACAAACATAAGATGTAGTTATGCCTGAATATGGATGTGGAAGTTCCTGTTTGATATGTGTACACATGCAGCTGCTTCTCTACCACAGAGAATCTATAAGAACCTAAGCATGCAGAACACAGAAAGCAAAGTAGGAAGGAAATTTTCACCTAAATTCCCACCAAAAGAAAACTGAATAAAAAGAAAGGCTAAATGACATGCTGAAATTGTGTTCCTCTCTGAGAAGGTTACTGGCATCAAAGTGGTGGCACAGATGTAGTGACAGAAAGAAGCAGACAAACTTGAGATGTATTTTTGTATAGAACGAGCGTTTGTTGAGGGATTGCATTTAAGGATGAACAACAAAGAGAAATAAAAGATGATTCTTAAAATTTTGGCCTGTAGACATGATTTTGACTGGGAGAAACCAAAAGTTCTGTTTTGAGTATATTGTTTTAGATGTATAAGATTTTTTTAGATCCTCAACTACGGGTTTCAAACAAGAGTTGGATATGTAAGTCTGGAGTTCAAAGGGAAGGACTGGGCTGCAGATACAAATTTAGAGTCACGGCTTACAGATAGTACTTGAAGCAATGTTACTTCATGAAATAAGCTTGAGAGAGCCTAAGTGGAAAAAAGAAAAGAGAGGAAAAAAGCAAAAGTTGGGATTTAGAAGACATAGCAGTAGAGGACAGGAAAAAGCACAGATGACTGTGTATTCATGACATACTTTTTTTCCATTGAAATGTAGAATAAATAATTTTTGACTTTAAAAACAAACGACCAGGACTTCGCTGGTGGCTCAGTGTTAAAGAAGCCCCCTGCTAATATAGGGTATATGGGTTTGACTCCTAGTCTGGGAGAATCCCACGTGCCAAGGAGCAACTAAGCCTGTGCACCACAACTCTTGACCTATGCCCTAGAGCCTTTGCTCCAGTAACAAGGGAAACCACCCCAGTGAGAAGCTGGTGCTCTGCAACTGGAAAGGAGCCCCAACTCACCACAGCTGGAGAAAGCCTGCCCACAGCAACGAAGACCCAGCACTGCTGCTGCTGCTGCTGCTGCTGCTAAGTCGCTTCAGTCGTGTCCGACTCTGTGCGACCCCATAGACGGAAGCTCACCAGGCTCCCCTGTCCCTGGGATTCTCCAGGCAAGAACACTGGAGTGGGTTGCCATTTCCTTCTCCAATGCATGAAAGTGAAAAGTGAAAGTGAAGCCGCTCAGTCGTGTCCGACTCTTAGCGACCCCATGGACTGGAGCCTACCAGGCTCCTCCGTCCATGGGATTTTCCAGGCAAAAGTACTGGGGTGGGGTGCCATTGCCTTCCCCGAGACCCAGCACAGCTAAAAATAAATAAATTAAAATATTTTTAAAAATGAGTGGCTAAGTTAGCAAAACATAAAGAAAATACCCAAGGACCTAAAAGATGATGTGCTTGTTAAGTTTGAAGTTGTTTTGTCTTAGGTGTGAGCAAGAAAACAAGTAATAGCATATGAGATCTCAGACTTACGAGCTTTCCAGGTGGCTCGGTGGGTAAAGAATCCTCCTGCCAATGCAGGAGACTTAAGAGACACAAGTTCGATCCCTGGATCAGGAAGATCCCCTGGAGGAGGGCACGGCAGCCCACTTCAGTAGTCTTGCCTGGAGAATCCCATGGACAGAGGAGCCTGGCAGGCAACAGTGCATAGGGTTGCAGAGTAGAACACGACTGAAGCGACTGAGCACACGTGCATACATTGCTCAGCCATAAAAAAAAAAAATAAATCTTGCCATTTGCAACAACAGAAGGACAAATACCATGTGATTTCACTTACATGTGGAAACAGAAAACAAACAAAGAAAACAAAATATAACTAATAGGTAGAGAGGACAAATTGGTGGTTGCCAGAGGAGAGGAAATTTGGGGGCTAGACAGAAGGGGATCACGAGGTACAGTCTTCCAATTATAAAATAAATGTCATAAGGATGTAATGTACAGTGTGGTGACTATAATCAGGAATCTTGTATTGCATATTTGAAAGTTTCTAAGAGGGTATATCTTAAAAGTTTTTGTCACACACAAAAAAATTATACTGTTATATGGTGACAGACTTATCATGGTAATCATTTCACAGTACATACAAATGTCAAATTATTATGTTGTACACCTGAAACTAACATGATATGTCGGTTATACCAATTGTACCTCAACTTAAAAAAAAAAAAATCTCTTTTAAAATGTGAAAAGGAAAATCTGCATTAAAAAGCATTTCATAATTAAATGAGCCATTGTCAACAATACTAAGCTAATGAGATGCGAAGCTTTTATCAATGAATTTGCATTCAGGGAAATTTAAATCTTTTTTCACTATTGCCACTGATTGGATTTACTGATCACTTTCACAGGCGTACACACTCATCAGTTTCATTTGAAACATTTGAACAACATATAACCTTTGACCAAAAATTGACCATAAAACCAAGAACTGAAGTCCACACATTTTGTAATAATGAAGGTTTAAGCTCTCTCCTCCTGGGCATCTTCACATTATGTGCCTGTAAGCTCTTCTCTGTTTCCAAAATTATGATTAGTATATTTAATCAATGGTTCCTGTCCTTATTGGGGCTATCAACATATCAAAACGGCATGTGCTAATTGGATATAATAACAGCTAAGTCTTAGAGCTAATATAAAATAATGACTAACATTTATTGAGCCCTTACATGTTAGGTCCCATACTAAGCAATGTCTAGGCAGTATCGCTTTTATTCCTGCAAAGAACTATAAGTTAGGTAGAGGTAAGCTTCTTAGTGTCAAGGCCTTGGCTGCCTTCTTCACCACTGAGTATCAGTGCCTGGCACGGAGTAGGCGTTGAAGGTATTTATCGAATAAATGAACGAATATTATTAGTGCAATTATAGGTATACCTGTGGTAGATTCATTTTGATATATGGCAAAGCCAATACAATATTGTAAAGTTAAATAAAATCAAATTAAAAAAGTAAAAGTAAAAAAAAATAAAAAACCAAAAAATAAAATAAAAACCGTAAGTTTAGAAGGTCAGGAGACTCAGTGAGTGACAGAGCTGGGATCTGAACCCAGGTTTGTTTGATGGCAGAGTCCCTGCATTGAACCACTGTGCTAAGTGTGCTAAGTCACTTCAGTCATGTCCGATGACTCTGCGATGCTATGGACTGTAGCCCGCCAGACTCCTCTGTCCTTGGGATTCTCCAGACAAGAATACTGGAGTGGGTTGCCATTTCCTTTTGCCCTATTTGATCATTGATCCCCAAATTTTCTATATTTGGAGTTTGTTATCTCTTATTAGATTATACTTAATTTTGAACCCTTTAAAAATCAGAATTCAGTTGAGTGTATTTTTGTCAAGCAAACTGTAATGTATTTAAGTCAAAGAAATTATAGAACTACTCGAGGAAATACTTGCCTCCAACTCCTTAAATATAAAAGATCCTGTTTTTCAGAAAGTTGATGATGTTGTACATTTTCCCATCAAAGTGGTAATGGTAACTGATGTGAAGGAGGAAGTATGGCCTTGTTACACAAAATCTTTGGACATCACCGAGGAGTGTTTTAGGAATGCAGCAGGTCATTCTACCCAGATCTACTGTTTTGGAATCTGCATTTTATCAAGTTCCCTAGGGTTCTTAATGCAGGCTGTGCTTTAGAATCCTCTGTCAGCTGTGATTCTTTTTGAGCCACAATATATATTAACAAAACGTTAAAACATGAATATTCTGATTTCAAACACAGACCATGTACTTTAAAAGATTTGTTCAAACAGTATTGAACCCTTGTGATTTCAAAGCATACTCCCAAGAATAGTTACTAAATTGTCATTAAGCTAGTCACCTTTTTCATTAAGTTCATCAGCTGACTTCCAGAAATATCCATGAACTAGCTTTGACTAAAATCATTAGGAATGAATGCCTCTTCACTAAACTATACTTAAGTGTGCAAAATCATAGTATTGTTTTGTATTATGTGATCTTTACCACAGTAAAAAAATAAAAATTCTTTTTTTAAATACCATAAATGATATTACAATGTTGTTGCTCACTTGCTAAGTCACTAATAGTGCAGTGCTATGGACTATAGCCCGTACTACTTTTATGCAATTATTTGATTTTGCACACTATGTCAGCTTTTTAAAACTACTAATGCAGAGACCTCATATCCTGGGATTTGGGTTTAAATGGACATTCATTGGGTGGCATCCAGACAATAGTATTTTTTTAAAGCTTCCTAAGTGATTTCTAAGGAGAGCTAGAATGGAGAACCATTAGAATTGTAAGTTTGAGAAATCTAGATTCTATTCCCAGTGCCCCCACTAGCTGAACAAATCAGCTAACTTCTATAGGTCTGCCTTTTAATCTGTTCAACAAAGATGATATATATACCCTGCCTACTTCAGGGGAGTTGCAACAGAGACTAAAGGCTTTAACCACAATATGGATGTTTATTTTATCATTTTGAACTACATGTATAATTTCTAATGTTCATCATTTGAATGTTATTTTAAATGACCCAGACTATGTAGCGTAATATGTTTTTTTAGAAATTATTAAAGCAACTAAAGACATATAAGCTCCTTAAACTTTGTAAGAATAACAGAGAAGTATCTGAACGAAAGCCAATTTTGGGTCATTTTTGTGTGACACTGATTATCAGCCCCAAGTGTAACTAAGGTAATAATTGGAACTAAGGCACACCCACTATGTGAAGATGCATTTCTTCCGTCCTGCTAAAATCACAGCAGAAATAAGGGAATGACTTTGTTTTTAAGAAATGTGCAAAGTGCTTTTCAATTTACATCTTTATTTGGGATATGTATGGAAAATATATTCTTTTATCTTTATTTTCGTATCTAAAAGCTATAAATAGCCAATGGCAGGTCTTTTTACTAACTTTCACTATTATATTTTTTGTGGGTATGCCTTAGTAAAAGGCCATAATATATAAAATAAGAAGGAATTCTTTTAATCTTCAAAATCAGGAAAATATTCTGAAACATGATTTAAAAGCTTGAGTATTTGACTTTACCAGATATGGTATTTTTTATTTTGTATATGTCAGTGTCTGTCTAAAAGGAGGTAAAAATATTTGCCATCATTAACATAAAACATCTGTGACATTATGTCATGTGTACTTTTAGAATTTCAGTCCTAAATACTGATACTAGGATTTTGATTCAAAAATGTGATATTATAGGACAATATGTAGTTTTAAGAAAGGAAAGATTTGAAGAGAAGAGAAATGCTTGAAAGCAACCGTTTTGTTGTTGAAAGTTAGGCATAGTTAATAGGTTAATTTCTGTTTATTGAATAAGAGCACCCAATGCTGATTGATATAGTAATTTCAGTGTTTGCTATGGCAAATATTTAGCTCATTATCAGTTTTAATAGCATTTTGCAGAACAAGCCTTTTCTTGACATCTAGAAAATACTATTAAATTTCCCTGCATAGATACATTGTTATGACATGCAATAACTACTTGAATATAAAGGGGATTAATAATTTAAAAGGTGTTAACAAATTAGGGCCATCATTAAAAATAGACTTTGAACCATTTTGTAGCAAAATCAGATTGAGGTAATGCTCTGCTCTTATGATAAAGAATTACTGCATTAATTCTGCAAAGTGAACTTATTGCTCCTATTCGTCTCCAAAACCCTGGAGCATTAAAAGACAGGAAGAATGAAATGATCACTGCTTTTTTTTTCAGACACAACAGCTCTAATATTTCCATCACAGTTTCACAGCTCAGCCAGCCTAGTTGTGTTAATGGGGGAGGAAAAACCCTTCAAAATGTCATCTTTTTCTTTAATTTTGCTTTTAGCCTATGCTATAAAATTGGGCCAGATTTTCTCGGACAGTTTATGATAATAATAGAGAATTGTATTTCACTTAGGCCACATCAGTACTGACTACATGGCTTAATACTGTTTTAAATCTGACTTTTTAAAATGTGATCCACAAATATGAGGATCTTATTTCCACATGTCTTTATTTGCACATTTCCAATTCCTAATGGCCCGAGTTGATCTGGCTGATTGGGATGGCTAAGTGATGGCCCCCATCTTTCTCCATGTACATCCCTCTCAAAATTAAGCATTTTTCCCTATAGAAGATTACCCCACATAAGTTGTTTGGTCAGGAGAAATTAGTAGCTACACCTTCCTATTTGAATCTTTAAATTTAATGCTCAATTTACTCTCTCCCGTTATCTCTTAAAAATATATGTGATAACATTTGTAAACACTTTTACCACTTCTGGTAACTAAGTTCTCAGTGTAAACTATTGCCAGAAACTTAAAAGAACGTGGAAAATGGTATAGAAATTGCATCTACGATGCTAATGCTCAGAGAACCATGGAATGTTAAAGCTGAAATGAGTCTAAGAGGTTGCCTTGCTCCACCTTTGAGTTTGAAAGATGCAGAGACTGAGGCATAGACAGGTTAAATAGGTTATCTTCAAACGTATGGCTCTGAGTGAGGGGCAGGGCCCCTCCACTGCTTATTTCTGCATTATCAGCCATCTCTCAGGTTTGAGATTCCCACACTTCTCACTACTGCCTTATGACAGCTGTAAAGGGGAATGAATACTGCCCTAGGGTCAGCTGGCCTAGAACTTGAATCTCAAATTATGCATGTATTCTTAAGAAAATCTCTTGACCTCTTGTTAGTGTCTGTTTCCTCATCTACTAGATACAGATAATAATATCTGACTTCAGGGATGCTGTGTGAATTAACTGGGATTATATTAATATATGTATAGGCACTATAGGCTTCCTCGATGGCACTAGCGGTAAAGAGTCCACCTGCCAAAGCAGGAGACTTAAGAGACACAAGTTTGACCCCTGGATCTGGAAGATCCACTGGAGGAGGGCATGGCCACCCACTCTAGTATTCTTGCCTGGAGAATCCTCTGGACAGGGGAGCCTGGCGGGCTACAGTTCATAGGGTCACAAAGAGTCAGACACGACTGAAGTGACTCCTCACACATGCACGCATAGGCGTTATAAACTTCAAATCAGTACACAAATATAAGTTATTATCATTAAGAAGAAATTTCTGCTTCCACTAAATTAAGGCATTTTGTTATCTGGGAGGGGCATTATTATTAGTTAGCTCACACGTTAGTGAGGCCTTCAGGCAATGGGACAAAACAATATGTTTTAATTTGGGGGAGAAGAGAGGTGGATAAAGGTCTGAGGCACAGGCCAATAGAACAGAAGAGTGAAGCAGCAAGGTCCGCTGTCAAAGACAACAGAAAGACAGTAGAGGAGACGGGGAGCTCCTGTTTATAATTGGGACAATGTAGGTTTTGGAGAGAGGTTAAGTATAGGGAAAGGTTCAAGTTTTTCCATAAGATCTTATAGAAAAACCCAAATGAACTTTTTGGCAAACCCAATAATTTGGCCCCAGTGACCCAGCCAAAGAGTGATAGGACTAGGACTGAACCCAAGCCGTTCTGGGTTGGGTTTTAGTCAGTCAGTTCAGTCACTGAGTCGTGTCTGACTCTTTGTGACCCCATGGACTGCAGCACACCAGGCTTCCCTGTCCATCACCAACTCCCAGAGCTTGCTCAAACTCATGTCCATCGAGTCAGTGATGCCATCCAACCGTCTCATCCTCTGTCGTCCCCTTCTCTTCCTGCCTTCGATCTTTCCCAGCATCAGGGTCTTTTCCAGTGAATCAATTCTTCACATCGGGTGGCTAAACTGATATAATTATGAGGGGGATAAATTATTGAAGGACAAGGAAGCCTGGCGTGCTGCAGTTCATGGGTTCTCAAAGAGTCAGACACGACTTAGTGACTGAACAACAAGTAGAATCAAATGTTTATGCTCAGATCATAAGAAAGCATTTTCTTATATCCAAAGCTGAAGGTTAAAAATATTATGAAGGAAACCTCAGGAATCTCTAAAGATCTATAATGCCAACTTGCTAAAACAATGATGTTCCATTTACAGCACAGTTCAGTGAATGATTCCAAAAAAATTCTGGTTGAAATTTGTTAATGATCTTCTTTAACCTTAAACAATTTATTGAAGACCTGAACAGCTTCTAAATGTTCTGAGAACACTGTATTTGCCTACCAAGTCTTCCTCACAACTCACAGTCCCTCTAACAATATCTCTAACCCAACTGGAGGCCATATTTTCTTCTTGGGGTATAAATAGATTATGGAAAAGTTATTTAAGAATTCTTTAAGTCTTGTGATTTAACCCTTTGCCAAAGATCCCATAAAAACCTGGTGCTGAAATATGTTTATACATAATGTCATTTAACCCAGTTTTGGATATCACTTGCAGTGGAATTTAGCAGTTATGAAACTAATGATTTTATCACAAACCTACTTTTAAAAAATACTGTTTAAATTTTCTTGTTTAATTTTTCTGTCAGACAGGTGCAATAAATCTAACATTAAAATATTCACTTAGAAACATTTAGCTCTGCCTGTTCCATTCACACAGTGAAGCGTCCTCGTCCACCATCAATGCCATAAGAATGTTAAAATGAATGTAACCTTTTGAGAGTACCTATTAGTACAGAAGTAAAGAAAGAGAGAAGCAGCTCTGAAAATAGCAATAAATTAAGGAGAGATTTATTCCATGGTACACGCTAACCCAAAGACTAGTCTTATACATCAGTTCAGTTCAGTTCAGTTCAGTTCAGTTGCTCAGTCATGTCTGACTCTTTGTGACCCCATGAATCGCAGCACGCCGGCCTCCCTGTCCATCACCAACTCCCGGAGTTCACTCAGACTCATGTCCATCGAGTCGGTGATGCCATTCAGCCACCTTATCCTCTGTCGTCCCCTTCTCCTCCCGCCCCCAATCCCTCCCAGCATCAGAGTCTTTTCCAATGAGTCAAGTCATCTTTTTTTTTTTTTAATTAAATTTTATTTTGCTTAACTTTACAATATTGTATTGCTTTTACCATACATCGAGATGGATCCGCCACCAGTATACACGTGCTCCCCATCCTGAACCCTCCTCCCTCCTCCCTCCCCATACCATCCCTCTGGGTCGTCCCAGTGCACCAGCCCCAGGTATCCGTTATTGGGCATCGTACCTGGACTGACAACTCATTTCAGATATGATATTATACATATTTCAATGCTATTCTCCCAAATCATCCCACCCTCTCCCGGTCCCAGAGTCCAAAAGTCTGTTCTATACATCAGTGTCTCTTTTGCTGTCTTGTAAACATGGTTATTGTTACCATCTTTCTAAATTCCATATATATGCATTAGTATACTGTATTGGTGTTTTTCTTTCTGGCTTACTTCACTCTGTATAATAGGCTCCAGTTCCATCCACTCTTATACATAATGATCCCCTAATCAAAAGCATCTTTTCTCACATGTAAAGATTATTTGCTTACAAATATCTTGCTTCTCTATTTGGGGTTACATAATTAGATATTTCTTTAACTTAACAAACATTTGTTTTTAAATGCAACCATCTGTAAAGTTATGCCCATTCACACATTAAAATGGGCTGGCTTAATCTGGTTGCTTTTCCCCTAATATTTAGTGGAGCACAGCTGAATGGAGACACAGTGAGTCCGAGTAAATAATTTTTTGACTCAAGACCTCTCTGCTCCCCAGATGTACTCCATTTCTGAAACCCCCAACTTACCCTTAGCATTCTGCTCTCCTTGAGAATTCAGCTATCTGACCTGCATATGTGCCTATGGCAGAGGCCATATATTCTGAGCAATAGTCCCCTCTAGAGAGTGGAAGCTTTAAAAACATTTCAGTCAATATTATTGACAGTTGATTTATATCCTTTGAATGTGCAGTCCTAGATCAAGATTTTTTTTTTTTTTCCTGCCGTAGAGTATCATCATCATTTAAAATGGTGAATCTAGGCAAATGCCAAGGTCCGCCTGTCTTTTGAAGGCTGCCTGTCTAATCGATTCACTCAGTTTGAGGCTACAGTACAAGCCAAATCAACTGCATTAGGGCTGAAATAAGATGATGACTACCTCATTATCATTAAGGGATTGTGTCCTTATATGCAGAGATGCTTACAGGGAGAAATTACATAAAATGCTCTCAATTTTGTAGGTAAGGTATAAATTAGGGTCTTATTTTCACACTTAGCCCATCCTTTGATTTAGAAATGAAAACCTGGAAAGTTGAATGCATTTTACTGAAAGTTAACTTGTGAATTGGGTTTCTCTTAAAGAAATAACTAGACATTTAAATTATAATTTAAGTTGTAAGGAATTACTTTCTATGAAAATTTTACCTCTTCCATGAGAATTTACCTTAGTATAAACTCGTCTCCTTTTTTATACTGAGGATGTAATGTTCTAAATGTTTTTTTTAAAATAGCATACAATTACCCTTTAAAACATATCTATACATAGATACATTTAAGATACACAAGGCTAATAATTTTTAAATAAGCCCTAGACTTCTTTCAAACTTTTAGTTGCATTTTTATGATCTATAGAATGATGAAATCACACCTTAATATCTGACTTATTAATGATTCTTTGGTAAAACATATAAGAAATATACAAATAATGATTGTGGTCAAACTTAAAGTCAACAAGCCTTTGCATGAAAAGTGAAATAGTCTAATCAGTAAACTGGAAGCTGATGATCTTTGTGGGGAAAAAAAATTGAAAAAAAAATCTCTTTATAGTTGCTGTCACTTTTAGCAGACAGTAAGAAAAAAACAACTCACATTAGTGTAACCTTGGGACCTGATCATCCTTTTTGAACTGAATTTATTCAGTGCATTTCTGTTCTTCAGCGTCTTGTCTCCAAGCATCACTTTGCTCATCATTGTTAAAAGCCTCAGTCTGGAGGTGATCCCTTTATTATATTTTGATCATCTGTAGATAAAATGTCAAGCACAAGTGATGTAACAGAAGCAAATGACATCAATGTTAGAACATGATAAAAAACAACAAAGTCCTTTTACCTCACTGAGCCTACATATATGTACTCTCCTAAATAGATTCTACTGTAAAGTGTTTTTCTTTCTTTTTAGAATTAATTATTCTTATTGAAATACTTATTAACCAACTAACCAGGGAACCGCATGTCAGTAATGCCTCAAGGAGTATTTCTCATTGGGGTGATGGAGGCTTGGAGTTGGGATTGGATATGATGCTATCATTCCCCTCCCCCACCAGCCCCATGAGAGGGGTGAAGGCTGCATCTCTCTCTAGTAGCCCCTTGAGGTTAGCTTAGAGCAGCACTTCTGCTTTGGAAGAGGCTGTAAGCCCTCTGGGCTACAGGAATATGCTGTTTTTAATAAGAATCTCGCACAAGACAGTAGCTATGATTCGGAGTCTATTTTCTCCCCTCTACCACTCTTGAAATGGAACAGATCACAAAGTGATTGAATACTTAATGCCAAACTAGTTCTGAGCATTAAAAATCACTAAGAACATCAAACTCATAAGTTAGACTTTTTTTTAAAAAGTGGCTTGATTAAGATGCTTTGGGGTACATCCTTCGCTTTATGCTCTGGGAGCATCACTCTGTTGCCTCGCCAGACAAGAAGGGTGGAATGTGAAAATTACATGTGGGTTGCTGACGTCACTGTCCTCCCCTCTGGCTTAGCAATCATCCACCCTGTTATTTACTGTCATCTTTTCTCTAGAATAAAGTTTAGAACTCACATGGAGTCAGCCTATAAATATTAATGTGCCATCTCTGAAAAAGGAATAAGGTGCAGATGGGGAAAGAAAGGGAAAGTTTTTTGGCGAAGTCTGTAAGTGCAGCAAATTTGGAGGTCACGGTCTATGACTTCCACTTTCAGACTTCACTTTAGATGGTGACTAAAGTGAAAAAAAAAATGATATAGCTTCTATTTCTCTCTTTGCTATGCTCTCTGCCTTCAATCAGTTAAGCACTGAAAGAGTTTGCCTTTTTGAAAAATGTGTCATTTAACTCAACTTATCTGAAAGTTATGAGCTGAGTACATCTGCTCATTGTGTTACCTTAAAAACTGAAATGCAAGTGTTAGTTGCTCAGTTGTGTTTGACTCTTTGCAACTGTACTCCGCCATGCTCCTCTGTCCATGGAATTCTCCAGGCAAGAATACTGGAGCGGATAGCCATTCCCTTCTCTTAAGAGATTTTCCCAACCTAGGGATTGAATCCTGGTCTCCTGCATTGCAGTAAGATTCTTTACTGTCTGAGCCCCAGGGACCCCCCTACCTTAAAAGCACTAGCTTAAATTCCATCGCTTGTCATCATTAACAAACCTTTTGCAATCTCACAATACGTACACTAATTTGCATTGAGTGAATGTTATATTCTTACACTGTCCACTATGTTCCGATGAAAGTGGAAATGCCTGAGACTTACAGCCACCATGCAATGAGGTGGATTTTGGCTTGGATTGCCTTTTACTTAGAAAAATAAGAAATAGGAGAACTAGGTATCTGTAGAGGAGATTAGGCAATTTTTCACCCCTATCCCCAAGAATATATGGCTCTTCAACATAAAGCAAATGAAGAGATAAAGAAGAGCTCATTGACTTTTCAGAGGAGCTTCTTTATTGACCTAAAAAGTATTAATAGTTCAGAGGATGGCGATGTTGAGGGATAAAGAACAAAGCAGTAGAGGACAAACAAGCAAGAAGAGAATGTTTGATTTCAGCTTGACTAAAGAGCCTCATACTTTAGCCTAAGAAACTGAAGCTGGGCAATTAAAATAGAGACAGAGAAGTTACGGAAACTGAACATCTTAACTCTGAGTAACCAAAGAGGGGAGAGAACGATTGAAAAGCAAAAGCACTGACTGCAGGAAAACTTCATTCCTAGGGAACTGACTTCAAGTCCCAAACCAAGAAATAACTTTAGCTTAACTACAGCTCCAAACTCAAATAACAAAGCTTTGTTTGTTGGTCAGATTTGACAACTGATGTAAAACATGGGTGTACATTATTATTTTTTTAAAGGACGGTATTCATGTCATTGTGGAAATGTATCAGAAGTCAGAAAAAGTGACAAATTGTATTTCATCTGCACTCCTTAGTATCAGATAAACCAGTTAAATTTAGTTCAGTTCTTCAGTCATGTCCGACTCTTTGCAACCCCATGGAATGCAGCACACCAGGCTTCCCTGTCCATCACCAACACAGGAGATTACTCAAACTCATGTCCATCGAGTCGTTAATGCCATCCAACCATCTCATCTGCTGTCTTCTCCTTCTCCTCCCACCTTCTATCTTTCCCAGCATCAGGGTCATTTCCAGTGACTCAGTTCTTTGCACCAGTGACCAAAGTATTGGAATTTCAGCTTAAGCATCAGTTCTTCCACTGAATGAATATTCAGGACTGGTTTCCTTTAGGATTGATTGGTTTGATCTCCTTGCAGTCCAAGGGACTCTCAAGAGTTTTCTCCAATACTACAGTTCAAAAGCATCATTTCTTCCGTGCTCAGCTTTCCTTATAGTCCAACTCTCACATCCATACATGTCTACTGGAAAAACCATTGCCTTGGCTAGACAGAACTTTGTTGGCAATGTAATGTCTCTGCTTTTTAATATGCTGTCTAGGTTGGTCATAGCTTTTCTTCCAAGGAGCAAGTGTATTTTAATTCCATGGCTACAGTCACCATTTGCAGTGATTTTGGAGCACAAAAAAATAAAGTCTGACACTGTTTCCATTGTTTCCCCCATCTATTTGCCATGAAGTAATGGGACTGGATGCCATGATCTTCATTTTTTTAATGTTGAGTTTTAAGCCAACTTTTTCACTCTCCTCTTTCACTTTCATCAGGAGGCTCTTTAGTTCCTCTTCACTTTCTGCCATAAGGGTGGTGTTATTTGCATATCTGAAGTTATTGATATTTCTCCCAGCAATCTCAATTCCAGCTTGTGCTTTATCCAGCCCAGCATTTTGCATAATGTACTCTGCATATAAGATAAATAAGCAGGGTGACAATATACCGCCTTGACGTACTCCTTTCCCAATCTGGAAGTCTGTTGTTCCATGTCTGGTTCTAACTGTTGTTCCTTGACCTGCATATAGATTTCTTAGGAAGTAGGTCAGGTGGTCTGGTATTTCCATCTCTTGAAGAATTTTCTGCAGATTGTTGTGATCTACACGAAGACATTGATGTAGTCAATAAAGCAGAAGTAGATGTTTTTCTGGAACTCTCTTGCTTTTCAATGATTCAGCAGATGTTGGCAATTTGTTCTCTGGTTCCTCTGCCTTTTCTAAATCTGGCCTGAACATCTGGAAGTTGACGATTCAAGTACTGTTGAAGCCTGGCCTGGAGAATTTTGAGCATTACTTTGCTAGCATATGAAATGAGTGCAATTGTGTGGTAGTTTGAACATTCTTTGGCATTTCCTTTCTTTGGGATTGGAATAAAAACTGACATTTTCCATTTCTGTGGTCACTGCTGAGTTTTCCAAATTTGCTGGTATATTGAGTGCAGCACTTTCACAGCATCATCTTTTGGGATTTGAAATAACTCAACTGGAATTCCATCACCTCCACTAGCTTTGCTCATAGTGATGCTTCCTCAGACCCATGTTACTTTGCTCTCCAGGATGTCTGGCTCTAGGTGAGTGATCATACCATAGTTGTTACCTGAGTCATGAAGATCTTTTTTGTACAGTTCTTCTGTGTATTCTTGCCACCTCTTCTTAATATCTTCTGCTTCTGTTAGGTCCATACCATTTCTGTCCTTTATCGAGCCCATTTTTGCATGAAATGTTCCCTTGGTATCTCTAATTTCCTTAATGAGATCTCTAGTCTTTCCCATTCTATTTTTTCCTCTGTTTCTTTGCATTGATCACTGAGGAAGGCTTTCTTATCTCTCCTTGCTATTCTTTGGAACTCTGCATTCAGATGGATATATCTTTCCTTTTCTCCTTTGCCTTTCACTTCTCTTCTTTTCTCAGCTATTTGTAAGGCTTCCTCAGACAACCATTTTGCCTTTTTGCACTTATTTTTCTGAGGGATGGTCTTGATCACTGCCTCCTGTACAATGTCAAGAACCTCAGTCCATAGTTCATCAGGCACTCTATCAGATCTAATTCCTTCTATTTCTCACTTCCACTGTATAATTGTAAGGGATTTGATTTAGGTCATACCTGAATGGTCTAGTGGCTTCCCTACTTTCTTCAATTTAAGTCTGAATTTGGCATTAAGGAGTTTATGATCTGAGCCACAGTCAGCTCCAAGTCTTGTTTTTGCTGACTATATAGAGCTTCTCCATCTTTGGCTGCAAAGAATATAATCAGTCTGATTTCGGTGTTGACCATCTGGTGATGTCCATGTGTAGCATCTTCTCTTGTGTTGTTGGAAGAGGGTGTTTGCTGTGACCAGTGTGTTCTCTTGGCAAAACTCTGTTAGCCTTTGCCATGCTTTGTTTTGTACTCCAAGGCCAAATTTGCCTGTTACTCCAGGTATCTCTTAATTCCTACTTTGCATTTCAGTCCCCTATGATGAAAAAGATATGTTTTGGGGGTGTTAGTTTTTGAAGGTCTTGTAGATCTTCATAGAACCATTCAAATTCAGCTTCTTCAGCACTGGGGCATAGAATTGGATTACTGTGATATTGAATGGTTTGCCTTGGAAACAAACAGAGATCATTCTGTGATTTTTGAAATTGCTCCCAAGTACTGCAGTTTGGACTTTTGTTGACTATCAGGGCTACTTCATTTCTTCTAACAGATTCTTGCCCACAGTAGTAGATATAATGGTTATCTGAATTAAATTCACCCATTCCAGTCCATTTTAGTTCACTGATTCCTAAAATGTCAATGTTCACTCTTGCCATCTCCTGTTTGACCACTCCTAATTTACCTTGATTCATGGACCTAACATTCCAGGTTCCTATGCAATATTACTCTTTACAGCATCTAATTTTACTTCCATCACCAGTCACATCCGCAGCTCGGCATTGTTTTCTCTTCGGCTCTGTCTCTTCATTCTTTATGGAGTCATTTCTCCACTCTTCTCCAGTAGCATATTGGCCACCTACCAACCTGGGGAGTTCATCTTTCAGTGTCCTATCTTTTTGCCTTTTTATACTGTTCATGGGGTTCTCAAGGCAAAAATACTGAAGTAGTTTGCCATTTCTTTCTCCAGTGGACCATGTTTTGTCAGAACTGCCCACCATGACCCATATGTCTTGGGTGGCCCTACACGGCATGGCTCATAGTTTCATTGAGTTAGAAAAGTCTGTGGTCCATGTGATCAGTTGGATTAGTTTTCTGTTATTGTGGTTTTCATTCTGTCATAGTGAATCAGATAAGCCTGACAAGCTATAAGTCTGAGGTCACTGAGAACTCAATTCTCATCTCTTTTTCAGTCCTGAATTCCTTTATGCCTATATTTCAATAATAAAAAATTTTTTAAACTATACTAATGTGCATGTGTGAAAAATACCTTCTTCTTTAAAAGATATTTGTGAATTAACAAGTAGAAGCTAAATATATATATACATTAAGCACTCATTGGAAAAGACCCTGATGCTGGAAAAGATTGAAGGCAGAAGGAGAATGAGGGCAGCAGAGAATGAGATGGTTGATGGTGTCACCAACACAATGAACATGAACTTGAGCAAACTCTGGAGACAGTGGAGGACAGAGAAGCCAGGTGTGCTGCAGTCCATGGGGTTGCAAAGAGTAGTCCATAGAGCCACAAAGACTTAGCAGCTGAACGACAACATCAACAAAGCACTGTATGCATTTTATCATTCCTCGAATTAATGTGGTGTGGGCGCAGAGGTGTAGAGATTGCCTAAGTTAGTCAGATCGTCCCTAAATCCGGAAGACCCAAAGAGGTTCGTAACTATTTTCCTGAAACCAAAATTGAACACAGTTACTAAAACAGATGTTTCATGGAAGCCTCGTTGTGTGTTTAACAGTTGTCTGTTGCTGCTGCTGCTAAGTCAGTTCAGTCGTGTCCAACTCTGTGCGATCCCATAGACGGCAGCCCACCAGGCTCCCCTGTCCCTGGGATTCTCCAGGCAAGAACACTGGAGTGACTTGGCATTTCCTTCTCCAGCGCATGAAAGTGAATTAGATCAGTCGTGTCCAACTCTTCACGAACCCATGGACTGCAGCCTACCAGGCTCCCCCATGGGATTTTCCAGGCACGAATACTGGAGTGGGTTGCCATTGCCTTCTCCGTAACAGTTGTCTACTATATACTTATTTGCGAAGGTGATTCTTGAGTGGTTCTAATATCAGTGGAATCACAGTAGAGAGAAATGGCCAGCTCTCATTGTCAGTGCACTCCATTGCCTTAAAAGATATTGAGACCAGCAGACAAACGAAGTTACACTGATCCAACAGATCTGCCACTGAGAGCTTTCTATTATATTCCTACCTTAGATATTGTACCACCATTAAATTCACACATTCAAGTCCTGGGAATCTAGCCAACCTGACACAGAACTTGGGCTAAAATAAATCTACTGTATTAGTTTTGGGGAAAGTGATTAAGCTCTATGGATTCAAGATCAGTTCTATTTTTCAAGCAGTCAAAAGCAAATAAACCCTAATGTAAGAGACAAAATGAGAAGAAGCCTGGCAGAGATAAAATCGAATTGCAGAGGGAAACAAGCCACCATAAGACATGATCTGAGCCAGAAAACAGCACAAGGTCATCAATTTGGCCGTTGGCTTTGTTTCTTTTTTTTTAATCTGCTAACAGGCAACATTTTTTTTTAAAGTCATTTAAGGAGACTGTCCATCACAAAGGCATAATTTTAATCAGAATTCTTGCAACGTTTCCCAAATTCCTAAAGGCAATCAGCTCTACTCAAATTAGTAACTCAGATAAATCACCATTAATTAGCTAATATAAGCCAGCAGGTGGTTTTGAGCCCAGAGACATTCCCTGGTTATTTAAATTATGTATAGTACACCACAGTAAAGACAGTAACTAAAAGGGAGCAAAGAGACACATCTATTTAAAAAAAAATCTGTTTAGGATTAATACTCTAAAATCTCCTGCAACTTCCACATCTTACCCAGAGGAATACAAGGCAGCCTTGACCCCCGACTCAAAAAATATCATTCACCAACAGCCACCTCTCATTTCAACACTGATTATGCATGCAATATACAAAGTGTGCGTTGGAGCTTACTTGAATATATTTGTTCTAGAAAGATTACCAATTACTAAAGAATAGGACAGGAAGAATTGTTTTTCATGCATAACTTGTGACATAAGAGAATCTTCTTCATAATCTTTATGCCCCGGTGTTCTTTAATTGACCTACTCTAATTCATGTAATTAAGGGTTATTTCCTAGACTACAAAATGAGAAAGAGGCACCGCATAGTTGCTAACCATCTAAGATTGCCTTTGCAATGGGAATGGTATATAGAAGATGGTAGTTTGTACTGAAAATTCCCTTATCCATATAAGGTCAACTTTTCTTAATCCTTTTAAAGACCTGTCCACTGACTTTCTTAAACAGTGAACTTTTTGACAGGCTAACCACAGAATAATTTTTCAACAAAATAATGTTAGACTTCAGACACCTAATTTTATTCTATTCTGTAAATGTTCCCCATTTGTCCATGTATTATTTCAAGCTGTGATGTCTACTTAGTAGGACTCCTAAAACTTGAGTATGAGAAAATTAGTAGACATATGATAACCTGACTGACACCTTCACTAAAGAAAATCAGCGTCTGACTCTTTGTAAACATGAGGGGTGAATTTCAGTAAACTATAATATGTTGAACTGGGAGATACATATTTGCTTTAAGAATATCAAAAGTCTCTTTGAATTGAAGCTTCCAGAAATAATCTAGCTCCTGGGATAGGCTGGACTTGGGTCTGGATCATTCTCTGAGCTACTTTTGGACCTGGGATGCAGAGCCTTAATATGTGTATCTCAGTTATGCCTGGAAGGGGCCAGAAACCACACCAACCTATGAAATTGGAGAAGCGAGGAAAGGTCCCCTCTAGCATCTTCTAAATATACTTTGATCTCAGTGGGGGAGGGAAAGAGACAACAACCCAACAACAACAAATAAAAATCACCTGAAAGCAATATTTTTCGTTAAAACGAGAATTATCTGGAAAATACTCGTAAACCATTATTTCATTGTGTTCTAATATTTGCCACAGGATCAAATGAAAGGGAAAATTATGACTGATTTCTCAAGTTAGAGTTCACTATCACACGGCGTAATTGCTTCCCAAATACAAATACCTAGCGGCATATTTTTAAGGCAATTGGAAAATTGTCACCAGTATACTTGGAATTTGTGACATTTTTTAACAGCCCCCTTTTTAACACAACTCTCCATCATTTTTTGAGCACACTAACAAGTCCTGCATGGTGGTACAGCCCTGCATAGTTCAGAGAAGCAAATGCTGGCTTGTTGCTGGTTTCATGTAACCATGCCCTTTGATATCTTTTTTTTTTAAGTTTGTAATAATGCTGTGACTACTGCTGTTCACAAATATTTTATTTATAAAATCTATCCTCCCCTAGGGCTGGTACAGAGGATCTACAAGCTGAAGGCTAGTCTATAAACTCCACTCACTCTAGGAGACTGAGCTTCTTTCTCTAACATCAATCGCTGAGCTGGGTGTTTAGACAGAGTAAACTAGCTGTGCTTCCCATTCGCAACAGAGAAAGCAAAGCATCTCTTTGCAAATAGGTTTTCCTGTTGTAGCATTCCTTAGACAAAACACATTTAGAGAAATACCTTGTGAATAACAGGGCCTTGTCTTTCAGTGGGAGCGCTAGAGGCCAGGGCTAAAGGCAAGAGCAAAAACAAAAACAAAATGCCTTTTTAAAAACCTATCACCATCTCTAGATAAACATTTGAATAGTAATCCTTAGGGACTTCATACTATTGACATACTATTGACCGTGTTGTTCCAGAGATTATTGAAAACACTGGTACAGCATGAGTTAAGGTCAGGTGGATAGAAGGGAACTACATTTTGTACCAGAAGACCTGGGGTCTCAAAAGCACAGAGATTGTTCCTATCAGCTCTCATTTACGTGGACTTCCATCCGTGGAGTATTAACCATGACTGTAGTTAATGGTGGCTCAGTCAGTCAAGAATCTGCCTACCTATGCAGAAGACCTGTGTTTTAATCCCTGGGTCAGGAAGATCCCTTGGAGTAGGAAATGGTAGCCCACTCTAGTATTCTTGCCTGGGAAATCCCATGGGGAGAGGAGCCTGGCAGGCTGCAGTCCATGGGGACGCAAAGAGTGGGATACAACTGAACAACTAAGCCACTGTAGTTAATACTAAACTATGAGCTGTATTTCAGACTTTAGTTAAATTTTATTTACTAGCTAAAGCAGGAGAAAAAGGCATTCTTCATTTCCTCTCCTGATTTCCTAGCCACGTTTTATTTACTGCAACCAACAGAGAACATGGCCATGGCCAACCACTGGAGGTTAGCACCCCCTGACACCCATGGCCATGGTTCCATGACCTGGGTGCTCTTCCTGCCTGCCTGCATGTCTTTTCCCCCTTCTGCATCCAGTAGGCATTGGTTTTTTTCCAGCAAATTTCCGCTTTCTCTCAGTCCACTCAGAGTGCCCCATGCCCTTTTTTCTCTAGGCTCTTGCCTCATTGTGGTCCACCAATTTCTGCCTGCATCTGTCTCAGATCCTTCATCTAATATCCTCAACCGAATATGGCAGGAACTTGATCAAAATCAGTGATAGTCCAACACCCATACCAGATATCTGGGTGTTAATGTTCAGCATTGTTTTCTCTGTTTTGTTTTGTTTTTATTTTCATGCTGCACAGCATATGGAATCGTAGTTCCCTTACCAGGGATAGAACCCGTGTCCCTTGCATTGGGAGCTCAGAGTCTTAACCACTGAACTTCCAAGGAAGTCCCTGCTCTCTGGTTCTTGATCTATTGATGATGAAAGGGAACCTCTCTCCACTTTCTTCTTAATATTTTACTCCTAAAAATATTATAGGATTGGGGGATCACTCCCCATCTTCACCTCTAAAACTTCCCCACAGAGAGTAGACCACTAGCCAGTCACTCATCAAACTTGAAAATACAAACCATAAGCCAGACATTTTCTAGACCCTGGAAACAGAATATGAATAAAATACAAATCCTGCCATCAAAGAGCTCATATACAGACCAGTGAGCAGATGACAGCATACTCCAGTGGTTGACGAGCGAGGCATTCACACTGTGGGAGCACTGAGAGCCCCCCACCTGCCCATCAGAGATAGTTACTGGGTCTCTACACGACGCTCAGGGAGCAATTCAGTAACTGGGCTCCACCCTTTGTGGGACTAGAATGTATGCAGGAAGACAGCTTGGATGGTTTAATAGGCATTTACTCCATCAGATTCACACTGAGGAAAGTCTAGGTTCTGCCACTGCTCTTGGTTACCTGTTCACTCTTCATTTCTCTCCTCTGCCTCCCCTCTACTCCCCCTCCTTCCTTCCCTCCATCTCTCACTTGCTCTCTCTCTCTCACACAAACACACACATACACACCAAACACCCACTCTGCATGGGAGACATCTAGAAAAAGCTGCCTTCATTCGAGGTACAGAGAAGCAGCAACCAGATATGTTATTAATCATACAGACATAGAGGTATTTTAGAGGATTATCAAGGATATCCATACTCATTGCTTTCCCCTCTTTGCTCCCCTCAAAGCCATGCTGGCAACACTCTTCCTTATTGATAAATAAGCCACTCTTATCAATACACCACTCTTCCTTATTGATAAATCAAGTCTGGGTGACTTGGGTTTGCGGGCACCTGCTCCTCATAGTGAATGGATGCTCTAAATGCCCCCATTACAAAGCTTGGTCTGCTCCTTTGATGGACGGTTCCATGTGAGGGAAGCTCTCACACTGCAATTTGTAGTTCTTTCCTTTCAATCAATCCCAGATATAAAGGATGCACACTCCACTGATGGACCAATTCAATAACTGAGCCGCCTCCCCGTTTACGGGACAATGCAGATGAAATGCTCTGTCAATTTAAACTGCTAGACAAATCTTGATTTTTCCAAAGCTAAGTGAGAGGCAAAATGCCCAGCAGAAGGAAATCAAACTATAATCATCCTCTGAGAAGATATATTTATGACCCCTGAACTGACACTTGAAGGAAACTGATGGGCTAAAGATATAAGAGTGAAACTGGACTAAGTATTTCTTTGGGTACCATAAAACTGAAGGGCGTCTTATAGCCCATGTTTTGTTGTCTTTAAGACATGAAAAGAAAAAAAAAAAAACAGTATAACCCAGAAAAGGCAGTCTGGCCATGCTACTTGCTCACTGTTGAACTCTCTAAACCATCTACCTCTAATTCAACCTGACACTGCTAATTTTGGCATTAGAGTTTGAAACGAAAATCAATATCTGTTTTGAGCTTGAAAACAGAGCGACTATACCTTGGGTAGAGCATGGGCCAGGCACTTATTTTCAGTGATCTGTAAGGAAGGTAATAGAAATTTTCCAATTTGGAGCATTGAAAAGGCTTATCCAAATGAAATCTGATTGTCTTGAAACTCACTGTGAACTGGGTTCTTTCAGTGCTCTTAAGGCCTGTTATAAAATGCTTTTCAAGCTTCCTTGCATGTTTTCCTTTTGAAAAACCTATGTTCCTGAGCATGTTTCCCTCATGAGATTTGGAGACTTTGCCTGCCTTTCCAGCTAGGACAAAAGGTCTTCTACTAATGCAAGTGGAGAGTGAAAGGCTCCAAACCAGAATGATTTCTCCTGTGCTGTCAGGCTGAGAACTCGCCGACTGCTTTTGCTGAATAAGAAAACTCCTGTCTGCGGAGTTTATTTTGCATTGTGTTCTCTATTATGTTCACTTGTTTTCTATTACATTCAAATCTCTTTTAAGAAAATTAGATCACTAAAAGATGTTTTATAGAACATAGGCTGCTCTAATCTAACCTTTACTTCAATCTAGTCCTCTGATCAACTATTTTGTTTGAACATAGGAAGTAAGAGGAAGGAGGAGGTGAGAGGAAAAGGGAGAGGGAGAGAGAAAGGAAGAAGGGAAGAAGAGAGGAAATTCACACTGATGTGTCTAAACAAAAATTTTTTTAGTGTTTTAAAATATTTCTTGTTTAAGATTTTTTTGATGTGGACCATTTTGAAAGTCTTTATTGAATTTGTTACAGTATTATTTCTGCTTTATGTTTTGGTTTTTTGGCCACGAGGCATGTGGGAATCTTAGCTCCCCAACCAGGGATTCAACCCACATCCTCTGCATGGGAAGCATAGAGTCTTAATCACTGGATCACTAAGGAAGTTCCTTTTATTTCTAATTATTAGATATATTTGCTATATACACTAAAGTCTATACCATCCAAGCTGAAAAGATTGTAGGAATTCTCTCCTCCTAGAAAGAGAAAAGTGTGGGAAGAATCCTTATGTGTCCCTCTATAAAATTATCTAGTAACTCCAGCAGTTTATGCTCTATTGCTATTCCAAAAAGGATACAAATAAATTCTTTTTTCAACCAAAATGTCACATTCCTTACTACTCCATATCTGATCTTAACTTTTAACTTGAGCCTCCACACACACCCATTAACACTTAGATAGCATCCTTTCCCCAACTGCTCTACGAAGGAAAGTGTAGATGGTCAAGAGTCAAAGCGCCTTCCACACACACATACTTTCTTGAGGAGCAGCCCTATTGAGAGCTTAGTATGCGTCCTCCCAGGCATGTCTCTAGGCAGCTGAGTCCGTGGTCTTGCTTTTCCTTTGTTTCTGTCTTGTCTTCTTTTGAAGTGTAGTTGACCTAGAACACTGGGTAGATCCAGGTGCACAACAAAGTGGCTTGACATTTCTCTGCATTCCAAAATGATCAACACCACACGTCTACTAACCATCTGCCACCATACAGAGATATTCCAGTGCTACTGGTTATATTCCCCATGCTACACGTTTTATCCATGTGACTCATTTATTTTGTAACTGGAAGTCTGTACCTCCTAATCCCCTTCATCTGTTTCACTCATTCCCTCAACCCCCTTACCTCTGGCAAACACCTGTTTGTTCTCTGTATCTGTGAGTCTGTTTCTGCTTTTTTATGATTGTTCACTTTGTTTTTAGATTATACATACAAGTGAAATAAAATGGTATTTGTCTTTTCTCTTCTGACTTATTTCACATAGCATAATACCGTCTAGGTTTATCCACGTTGCTGCAAATGGTAAGATTTCATTATTTTCTATAGCTGAGCAATATTCTATTGTATCACATCTTCTTTATCCATTTATTTAATCAGTGGACACTTAGGTTGCTTCCATATCTTGGCTATTGTAAATAATGCTGCACTGAACACAGGGGTGCATATATCCATTCAAATCATTGTTTTTGTTTTTCTTAGAAAAATACCCAAAAGTAGAATTGCTGAATCCCATACAGTAGTTTTCATTTTTTGAGGAACCTTCATACTATTTTGCATAATGGTTTTAACAGTTTACATTCCTACCAAGAATGCATGAAAATTCCTTTTTCTCCACGTGCTTAGGACTTATTTGTTTTCTTTCTGATAATAACCATTCCAATTGGTGTGAGGTGGTATCTCACAGTGGTTTTGATTTGCATTTCCTTGATGATTAGCTATGTTGAGCATCTTTTCATGTGTCTGTTAGTTATCTGTGTGTCTGTTAGTCATCTGTGTGTCTTCTTTGGAAAAAGGTCTATTTGGGTCCTCTGATCATTTTTAATGGGACTGTTTTTTATGTTAAATTGCATGAGTTCTTTTTATATTTTAATATTATCAGATATGTCATTTGCAAATATCTTCTCCCATTCAGTAGGCTACCTTTTAATTTTGTTAAGAGTTTCCTTGGCATGCAAAAGCTTTTTAGTTTGCTGTAGCCCCATTTGTTTATTTTTGATTTTGTTTCCCTTGCCTGAGGAGACATATCCAAAAAAATATATATATATATTACTATGATCAGTGTCAAAGAGAGAACTGCCTATGCTGTCTTCTAGGAGTTTTAAGGTTTCAGGTCTTACACTTAGGTTTTAAATACATCTTGAATTTATTTTTGCACTTGGTGTGAGAAAGTAATACAGTTTGACTCTTTTACAGGTAGCTGTCCAGTTTTCCCAACACAGTTTTTTGAAGAGACCATGTATTCTTGCTTCTTTTGACATAGATTAATTGACCATATAAACATATGTTTATTTCTGGGCTTTCTATTCTGTTCCATTGATCTGTGTGTGTTTCTGTGCCAGTACCATACTGTTTTGTTGATTGTAGCTTTGTAGTATAGTTTTGAACCAGAGCGTGTGATACCTCTAACTATGTTCTTCTTCCTCAAGATTTTTTTAGCTATTCAGTGTCTATTGTGTTTCCATGCAAATTTTAAAATTATTTGTTCTAATTCTATGAATGTTGAGCTTTAAGCCAACCTTTTCACTCTCCACTTTCACTCTCATTAAGAGGCTTTTGAGTTCCTCTTCACTTTCTGCCATAAGGGTGGTATCATCTGCATATCTGAGGTTATTGATATTTCTCCCAGCAATCTTGATTCCAGCTTGTGTTTCCTCCAGTCCAGCATTTCTCATGATGTACTCTGCATATAAGTTAAATAAACATGGTGACAATATACAGCCTTGACGTACTCCTTTTCCTATTTGGAACCAGTCTGTTGTTCCATGACCAGTTCTAACTGTTGCTTCCTGACCTGCATACAGATTTCTCAAGAGGCAGATCAGGTGGTCTGGTATTCCCATCTCTTTCAGAATTTTCCATAGTTTATTGTGATCTACACAGTCAAAGGCTTTGGCATAGTCAATAAAGCAGAAATAGATGTTTTTCTGGAACTCTCTTGCTTTTTTGATGATCCAGCGGATGTTGGCAATTTGATCTCTGGTTCCTCTGCCTTTTCTAAATCCAGCTTGAACATCAGGAAGTTCACGGTTCACATATTGCTGAAGCCTGGCTTGGAGGATTTTGAGCATTACTTTACTAGCGTGGGAGATGAGTGCAATTGTGCGGTAGTTTGAGCACTCTTTGGCATTCCCATCACTACATGGGAAATAGATGGAAAAACAGTGGAAACAGTGTCAGACTTTATTTTTCTGGGCTCCAAAATCACTGCAGATGGTGACTGCAGCCATGAAATTAAAAGACGCTTACTCCTTGGAAGGAAAGTTATGACCAACCTTGATAGCATATTCAAAAGCAGAGACATCACTTTGCCAACAAAGGTTCGCCTAGTCAAGGCTATGGTCTTTCCTGTGGTCATGTATGGATGTGAGAGCTGGACTGTGAAGAGGGCTGAGCGCCGAAGAATTGATGCTTTTGAACTGTGGTGTTGGAGAAGACTCTTGAGAGTCCCTTGGAGTGCAAGAAGATCCAACCGGTCCATTCTGAAGGAGATCAATCCTGGAATTTCTTTGGAGGGAATGATGCTCAAGCTGAAACTCCAGTATTTTGGTCACCTCATGCGAAGAGTTGACTCATTGGAGAAGACTCTGATGCTGGGAGGGATTGAGGGCAGGAGGACAAGGGGACGACAGAGGATGAGATGGCTGGATGGCATCACTGACTCGATGAATGTGAGTCTGAGTGACCTCCGAGAGCTGGTGATGGATAGGGAGGCCTGGCGTGCTGCGGTTCATGGGGTCGCAAAGAGTCGGACACGACTGAGCGACTGATCTGATCTGAATTCTATGAAAAATGTCGTTTTATGGGGTTTGTATTGAATCTATAAAATGTCTTGTCTATATGGTCATGTTAACATTATTATGTCTCCCAGTCTATGAGCACAGTATATCTTTCCATTTGTTGATCATTTGCAATTTTTTTATTAATGTCTTAAGATTTTCCTACTTCAAGAAACAACCCATGGACTGTATCCTGCCAGGCTCCTCCGTCCATGGCATCTTCCAGGCAAGAATACTGGAGTAGATTGCCATTTCCTTCTCCAGGGGATCTCCCCAACCCAGGGATTGAACCCAGGTTTACCATGTTGCAGACAGACTCTTTACCATCTGAACAATCAGGAAAGCTCCTCCAGAGAATCCCATGTACAGAGGAGCCTGGCAGGCTGCAGTCCATAGGGTTGCAAGAATCGGACACGACAGTGACTAAACCACCACCAAGGTTTTCCACATCCAGGTCTCTCACCTCCTTAGTTAGACTTATTCATTTTGATGCAAAATTGTAAATGGAATTGTTTTCTTAATTTCTCTTTCTGATACCTCATTGTTAGTGTATAGAAATGCAACATATTTGCATATTAATTTGTATCCTGTAATTTTATTGAATTCAGGTTGCCTGCACCAGTGTCCTCAAGGTATAATGAACTCCCCAGAGTGGCTGCCACTGTGCTCAGGGGGAGTCCCAGTTGCCTCCTGTCTCTCCTGGAGACTCTCCAAGATCAGCAAGAGGGTCTGACCCAGGATCTTTTTCTAATTAGTGCCTCTGGCTTAGGTCTCAGAGCTTGGGAGATTCTGCAGGAGCCCCTTAAGAGCAGAGTCTCTGTTTCCTGCAGCCCTATAGCTCTCCTGTACAAAAGCCCCGATGGCCTCCAAAGCCCGGTGTTCAGGGGGCTTGTATTCTGGTACAGTGCCAACAGGCTGTAGTGCCCACTGCCAGGCTCCTTGGAGAGAACCTCTGCATTTAAAAAAAATACCTCACTGATAACGTAAAAGAGACAGCAGTGGTCTCTCAGAAGCAAATGTCTAGGTATGCTGGAAAGCCATAATATTATGTTTATATGCTAATAACAGCCTGGCTTGTTCAAATATTACCTGAAAATCATCAGTGTAATATTTCCTCCAGCTCCTATTTGACACCTTGAGAAAGCAACTCTGGAAGACATTTTTGGTAGGCATTTGTCACTCTCAAGATGAAAACCAGTGATTTAAACAAAAAGTTATCTATACTCTAGCTAGATAACATAATAACATAAAATAGGGTAAGTAAATAGATTCTATTTAAATAATAGGTCTAATAATACTTTAAAATATGCCTCTTAAAGTCCATTAAGTATTAAGCTATGATTTTTTTCAAGGAAAACATATTTGAAATTAGGTCTATGACTGCCATTATTTCCTGCAAGCTCATGAATTTTTGTAATTGTGATATATATCATACTTACAGAAGTGTATAAAACATATATATTTCATCCAAATGTTCATGTATTAGTCAAAACATGATGCTAAATTCCATAGCATGTCAAATCCATACTAAGTGAGAATGTTCAGAATTTACCTTAAATTGTTAGAATAAATCATTATCAGTTTTTAGATCTATTCACTCACCCATTCAAAAATGTATTATTGAATAAATGCTGTAAGTGTTGTAAAGATCTCTAAGTTAGGATTCTTACCTTCAAGAAGTTTTCATTTTGCTAGAGGATACAAGATACTCCCACATGATTGTTTTCGAATAACTATGAGAGATAACTCTGTCTTCATGAGTGGATTCATGGAAGAGTTGAGCTTGAGGAATGAGCTTGATTCTTTCTCCCAGTGGGTCAGGAAGATCCCCAGGTGTAGAAAATAGTAACCCACTCCAGTATTCCTGCCTGGAAAATTCCATGCCTGGTGGTCAACATTCTATGGGGCCACAAAGAATTGGAAGCAACTGAGAACTAAGTGTGCACATGCACACACACACACACACACACTCCCAAGGACAGGGGAATAGAAAAAAAAAAGTCTAAATGATTAGTGGAGGCTTCTCCAGGTGGCTCAGTGGTAAAGAATTCACCTGCCAGTGCAGGAGATGCAGGAAACAGATTCAATCTCTGTGTCGAGAAGATCCCCTGGAGTAGGAAATGGCAACCCACTTCAGTATTCTTGCCTGGAAAATTCCATGGACAGAGGAGCCTGATGGGCTATGTCCATGGGGTCACAGGGAGTCTGACATAAACGAGCAGCCGGGCAGCAGGCACAGTAACGAAGGTGTATGTATCTTCTTAGAACATAAATAAATAAACAGGGGAACAGCGTGAACAAAGAACAGAAATAAAAAGACAAAAATTGTTTGGGAAATGGCAAGGAGCCCAGCTTACCTAAAGATACTGTCTATGGGAAAATGATGAAAGAGAAAGGGGAGATGGATTGAGGTAGAGAGCAGTGAAAAGTTTGGACTTGTGTTTTAGTCACTGGGAAGCTTCTCAAAGTTTTTAATGCAAAGGTTGGATGGACCTGGAGATTATCGTACTAAGTGAGTCAGGCGGAGAAAAACAAATACCATATAAAATCACTTATATTTAAAATCTAAGATATAACACAAATGAACTTATCTACAAAACAGAAGCAGACTCATAGACATAAAGAACAGACTTGTGGTTGCCAAGGGGAAGGGGAGGTGGGGGAGTGAGGTTAGTAGATACAAATTATTATACATAATGGGTAGACTAGGTCCTACCATATAGCACAGGGAACTATATGCACTACCCTATAATAAACCATAATGGAAAAGAATATGAAAAAATACATATATATATGTGAATCATTTTGCTGTACACCAGAAATTAACACAACACTGTAAATCAACTATACTTCAATAAAATTAAAAAAAAATTAAGTTTTTATGCAAGGGTCAAATGAATAATGGAGAAGGCAATGGCAACCCACTCCAGTACTCTTGCCTGGAAAATCCCATGGACAGACAAGCCTGGTGGGCTGCAGTCCATGAAGCCACAAAGAGTCGGACACAACTGAGCAACTTCACTTTCACTTTTCGCTGTCATGCATTGGAGAAGGAAATGGCAACCCACTCCAGTATTCTTGCCTGGAGAATCCCAGGGATGGGGGAGCCTGGTGGGCTGCTGTCTATGGGGTTGCACAGAGTTGGACACGACTGAGGTGACTTAGCAGCAGCAGCAGCAAATGAATAAAACAGCCCTTTAGGAAGATTAACCCAGGAGCAGAATCTTAGATGGATACTGGGGGCAAGAAAGAGAGAAGCCAGAGAGGCCAGTTAAGAGAGTAGTATAATAGATCAGGTAATAGAGGCTAAATTAAAGTGGGAGTCTTGAAAATGGAGAGGGAAAGCTAGTTAAAATATTCATGTTAAAGTATTTTGTTGCTGTTGTTGTTGTTTTTAATTTAATTTAATTTAATTTTTTAACTTCACAATATTGTATTGGCCCCACCACACAACAAAATGAATCCGCCACAAGCACACACGTGTTCCCCATCCTGAACCCCCCTCCCACCCACCCTCCACCATCCCCCTGGGTCGTCCCAGCGCACCAGCCCCAAACATCCAGCATCGTGCACCGAACCTGGACTGGTGACTCACCCCACACGTGATACCATACATGTTTCAATGCCATTCTCCCAAACCATCCCACCCTCTCCGTCCCCCCCAGAGTCCAAAAGACTGCTCCACACATCATGTTAAAGTATTTTAACTTATACTTTTTCTTCTTGAAATAATCATAATTTGTATAGTTTGTTTCAGGCATTCAGCTATGTGCCAAGGCTAAAGAGATAAAATATGGATTCTTTTTTCAAATATTGAGTATAATAAAAAAACAGTAACATTTCAATCCTATAAAAAGTATTCACAAATAAATTCTACCAAACTTTTAAGAAATATATAGCTCTAATGCTATTTAATGGAGAAGGAAATGGCAACCCACTCCAGTGTTCTTGCCTGGAGAATCCCAGGGACGGGGGAGCCTGGTGGGCTGCGATCTATGGGGTTGCATAGAGTCGGACACAACTGAAGTGACTTAGCAGTAGCAATGCTATTTAAACTTTTCAAGGTTACAGGAGAAAAGGAAGCATCCAATTATTTTTGTGAAACCAGTATAAGATTTAATACAAAAATTTAACAAAGCACTAAAAGAGATAAGTAATTATAGACCAATCTCACTTTCAAACAATACTACAAAATCTTCAATAAGCAGAATCAAGTAAACTATTAAAAGAATACCATGCCATGACCAACTGAGATTTCTAACAGGAGTGTGAAGACAGCCCCTATTAGGAGATCTATTAATATAACTCACTGCAACTGCGATGAGCATGGCCTTCCCTCAGACCCCACTGTAAGAGTAAAGATGGATCCCAGGGCTCCCCCTATTCATCCAGAGATCCAGATGTTGTATAATGTCACTTCCTTTCTGCCTCCACATCAGAGTTGGCCTGCATAGAGAGGGGAGCCAATCCCGTGAGCTCCAAGCAAAGCCCTTGCGTTGGCCCAGTCTCCCAGCTTTAGCCCACTATCTGTAGACTCTCAGGAGGAATCTCATTATGTCTGTTGTCACTGTTCAGAGCAGTGATGACAAAAAATCCTGATCCCCCAGGACTGTCCTCCCAAAAGGTTTTCTGTATATCCATTTGTCCCCAGTTCTAATTCTCTTCAAACCCTGAAATCTTTCATTGAGTCCTCAGAAACCCACAGTCAGAAAAGCAACACCGTCCACCTTTTCTCCCAGTGTTCTTTTTGCTGCTTGTGCTAACTGAAACCTGGCTGTCTTCCCAAGATACCACCTTCTCTGCTGTGTTCTCAAGTGATGGCAGTCTTCTCCTCCATAGTCTTTGGACCTTTGAACCTAAAAGTATGACAAGTAATCTTGACCTTTCTGCTACTTTTTGCAGGCTAAAACCCTACCTTTAAATCTCAAGTAATGAGACTGTATTCTTTTATGGTTTGCAGTCATCTATCTCCATGTCTCTCTTTTTCATCCCTTGAAGCTTTCAGCTCCTGGTTCATTGTTACCACACATAATGATCTTCAAGCATTTTCTTCTCTCATTTTCTTAACCTCCTCTACTTCAGTGACCTTGTCTTTCATCTTATCTTACCTACTCATTCCTGTCATTAAACCTAGACTTTTTCAATAGTGAAAACTGCATTGCCTTCAGAAACTCAGTTTCAAAAGTCCCACTATCTTCTGCCCCTCCACTTTGCTTCACGTAATAAATACAGAGAAAGAGACAAGAAGGGGGCAGGGCACAGCCTTTAAAAGAATGACGTAGCCGTTGAGGACACGACGAGAACTGGTCAGAATCAACCGGGTTCAAGATGGCAGACGAGTCAACTTCCAGAACATTTTTTTTAATTGGAGTATAATTGCATTGCAGTATTGTGTTAGTTGCTGCTGTATAATGAAGTGAACCAGCTATATGTACACATACATCCCCTCTTTCTTGAATGTCCCTCCCATCCTCCACACCCCACCCCTCTAGGTCAGCACAGAGCACTGAGCTACATTCCCTGTGCTGAACAGCAGCTTCCCACTAGCTCTCTGAGACATGGTGCTGTATATAAGTCAATCCTGCTCTCCCAATTCGTCTCACCCTCCCCTTCCCCCACTGTGTCCACATGTCCCTTGTCCACATCTGCATCTCTATTCCTCCTCTCCAAACAGCAAATCTATACCATCTTTCTAGATCCCATACATACGTGTTAATATATGATGTTTGTTTTCTCTTTCTGACTTCTTCACTCTTTATGACAGACTCTAGGTCCATCCACATCACTACAAATGACCCGATTGCATTCCTTTTTATGGCTAAATAATATTCCATTGTACATATGTACCACATCTTCTTAATCCATTCATCTGTCAGTGGACATCTAGGTTACTTCCACGTCCTGGCTGTAGTAAATAGTGCTGTAGTGGACAAAGCAACTGACAAAGAATTACTCTCCAAAATATACAAGTAGATCATGCAGCTCAGTATCAAAACATATAAGCAACAAGCCAATCAAAAAATGGGTGGAAGGCCTAAATAGACATTTCCCTAAAAAAGACATACAGATGGCCAGTGAAGACGTGAAAAGATGCTCAACATTGCTCATTATTGGAGAAATGCAAATCAAAACTACAAAGACGTATCACTTCACACCAGTCAGAAAGGCCATCATCAAAAAATCTACAAACAATAAATGCTGGAGCATGTGTGGAGAAAAGGGAACCCTCTCACACTGTTAGTGGGAATTGTTGTAAATTGTTGTGAATGTAATTCACAACCACTATGAATTAAAGTATGGAGGTTCCTTAAAAAACAAAAAATATATTGCTTCTCAGCCTTTTGGCTAAGATCAAGTGTAAAAAACTAAAAATAGAACTACCATATGACCCAGCAATCCCACCACTGGGCATATACCCCGAGAAAGCCATAATTCAAGGTGGTGCGTGTATTCCACTAGACTTGAGCCTCATTATACGCTCATTGTAATACATCAGCATGCTAAATAACACACTCACAGGCGCCGTGACATTTCTGAGGCTAATCATAAAAGGCCAAAAAGTGAGCAGCAATCCAATTCCTGGAAATCCCTGCCCCTTTCTCAAAACAGTTGGAATAATCCTCCCATCCATTCACCTGTGAAATTACCCAGCCTATATAAAGAGGTAAGAGATGAATCACAGACTTTAAGCTGCTTAAAAACAGAGGGAAAAAAGATAATAAATTGGGGAAACAGGTAAAAGTATTAGAATTCTCCTGTGAGACTCAAGGCTTAACAATGTGGAGATGTTAGTTTGGGGGAAGAAATCTACCAGCATCAAGTTGAAAGCAAGAGCAGGAAATGCTGACACTCGGGATCAAAGTTAAGGTTGACATTGCTGGAAACTTAATGAGAACAACTTACGTCTGTGATCCATCTCTTACCTCTCTGTCTTCTGCGTACTTGCCTGATAAAACCATTACATTAATAACTGAACTCTCTGCCTACTTCCTATTTGTATCTTTACCACAGAATGTCACTGCAGAAAAATATACAGCCAAGTGGTTGGCCTCGTTTTAAATTCATGATCACTAACCTCAAGTGGGCCCTTAATGCTAACTCTGATCACTATATTCCCTGAGTTCATTCTCTCTTCCCTTCTCCTAGACAATTATGTCACCTTTTGTCCCCTTTACCCAAACCTCCAGCACTTTCTTGTCCATCCTCACTCTCAATTGATGACCTTATTTCTTATTTCATTTAAAAAAATCAAAAGAATACTTCAGTGAAATATCATCACGTCTACTCATTCACTGACATCTCTGCTCAATATACATTCTCTCCTTTTACTGAGGATTGACTGTTAAACTCCTAGCCTAGGCCAACTTGTCCACCTGTGTACTGTGTCTCATCCATTCTCATTTTCTCAAAGCCATTACCTCCAACAGTTCTCCCTCCCTCTCCATCTGCATTAAATGGCCTGTAGATCATTCTTATCAGTATATGAACGTACTGTCATTTCTCTCGTCTTTTAACCTCACAACTTCTCACCAGTTACTGTCCCGTTTCTCCATTCCACTTTATCACAATTTGAAGAATCATCTCTGTTAGTTGTCTGTAATTACTGTCTTCCCATTCGCTCCTGAACCACTTGTTTCGGTCCCACCTTCTACCAAGATTGCTCTTCTCGAGCTCGTCAATGAGTTTCACATCGCCAAACCCAGTCGTCATTTCTCAGCCCTCCTCATCTTATTTGACCTATCAGCAGCCCTGAGCAGGGTTGATTAGTCCCTCCTCCTTTGTCTTTTTTTAAAATATTTCTTTCTTTATTTGGCTGAACCAGGTTTTAGTCGGGGCACTCAGGAGCTTTGATCTTTGTTGTGGCATGTGGGATCTAGTTCCCTCACCAGGGACTGAACCCAAGCCCCCTGCATTGGGAGCTTGGAGTCTTAGCCACTGGACCACCAGGGAGGTCCCACTCCCTCTTCTTTAAATATTCTTCTCAGTGGCTTACCTTATTGGCTCCTCCTTCCTCCCTAGCCACTCCTTCTCAGTCTCCTTTACTGATTCCACCTAATCTACCTGATCTTTAAATATTAGACCCATGGCTCAAGCTTTAGTTTCTTCTCTTTACTGTTTGCACTCATTCTCTTATTGATCTCATCCAGTTTCATGGCTTAAGTATTATTTATTCACTAATAATGCTCCAATTTATATATACAGCCTGGAGCCCTCCCCTGAACTCTGGGCTTCTGTACACAAATTCCTCCTTGATATCTTCACTTGGATATCCAGCAGACATCTCAGATTTGGAAGGTGTAAAATCATCCTCTCATCACTTAACTTCAAATGAGCCCAAAGAGTGCTCCCCTAGGCTTTCAGGTCCCAGTTAATAGATGCTTCATTTGTGCGTGCGTGCTAATCTGCTTCAGTCGTGTCTGACTCTTTGTTACCCTATGGACTGTAGCCCTCCAGGTTCCTCTGTCCATGGGGTTCTCCATGGACAAGAATACTGGAGCGGGTTTCCATGCCCTCCTCCAGAGGATCTTCCCAACTCAGGGATCAAACCCATGTCTGTTAACGTCTCCTGCATGGGCAGGCAGGTTCTTTACCACTAGTGCCACCTGGGGAGCCCAGTCAGTCAATTCAGTCACTCAGTCGTGTTCGACTCTTTGCAACCCCATGAATCGCAGTACGCCAGGCCTCCCTGTCCATCACCAACTCCTGGAGGTCACTCAGACTCACGTCCATCGAGTCAGTGATGCCATCCAGCCATCTCATCCTCTGTCGTCCCCTTCTCCTCCTGCCCCCAATCCTTCCCAGCATCAGAATCTTTTCCAATGAGTCAACTCTTCACATGAGGTGGCCAAAGTACTGGAGTTTCAGCTTTAGCATCATTCCTTCCAAAGAAATCCCAGGGCTGATCTCCTCCAGAATGGACTGGTTGGATCTCCTTGCAGTCCAAGGCACTCTCAAGAGTCTTCTCCAACACCACAGTTCCCCATTCATGTACAAATTTAAAACTTGAGTGTCATCCTTAGTCTCCTCACATCCACATCAAGTCTGCCAACAAATCCTGTTCCTTAAAAATGTATCCAGTATCATGTAACGTCTTATGATCTCCCTGCTATCAGCATGGTCCAAGCCATCCTATACCTTGCTTGGACGGTTAAAACAGCTTCCTATACAATCTACTCAACAGTTTTCAGAGTTATCCTTTTAAAATATAGTTAGATTACATCACTTCTCTGCTTAAAATCCCTCCAAATGATTTCCTATCTCACATGGAGTGCAAGCTAACGTGCCCACAGTGGCCTGTGAGACCATGCGTGATCTGGCCCTCCATCACCTCTCTGATAATCTTCCTACTCGTCTCACCCACCTGTGCTTCTCTTCCTCTCCCTGTATGGGTCCTCTTTCTGTTCCTGGGCCACACCAGGCGTTCTTCCACACCAGGACCTTCGTATTGGTTTTTGCAGTGCTCCTTCAAGATATTTCCAAAGTGTATTTCCCTCAGAATTTCAGTCAAATATCATCAAGTCATACTTTTTAATTGGGGTATAATTGCTTTACAATCTTGTCACTTTCTGCTATACAGCAGTGTGAATCAGCTATATATCCCCTCCCATTTGGACCTCCCTCCCACTCTCCCTGGTCATACTTTTAAAAGTTGAAACCACCCCACACGCACATATATACATTCCCTATAGGTATACACTTTGCTTCCCCTATAGCATATATTACCATCTGACATAACATGTTTTATTTATTTACTGTCTGTCTTTAACCTCTAGAGATATAAACTCCATGACAAGATTCTTTTCCATTTCCTTTCCTCAGTGTTGTATCCCCAAAACTTAGAACACAGACACATTATATGTGTCTCACCAACTTGCTGAATGCATGAACAACTGAAGAGCAAGATCACTTCATTATTCCAATGGAGCTCACAATACATTTAATAAAATTCATTATCTATGATAGGAATAATTCCATTAAAGATAATAATAACATAAAGATACCCACTATCACGACTATCTTTTAACTTTGTCATAGAAAAAAATAAGATATATAAGAACTAAAAAAGGATGAGAAGACTGCATGCTTATTTATGTAGATATAATCACTTAATTGAAAAAACAAGGAAAAGCAAATGAAAATCCTTACAAACAACAGAACTTGTATGTAAAAATAGTCTTCTAACTTATGCTTAAATGTAGCAAGCTAGAAAGAATGTCATTCTCATCTTTATAGCAACAACAAAACTACAAAATCTGCAAAAGAAATTTTTCTTGCGCTCATAAGAGACCCGAGATCACAGGGCAACCAACCGAACTCTACAACCAGAAGAGGAAAATTAGCAATGTGCCTTTATAAAAATAAAGTAGTACTACATGACAACATACCACAAACAAGTTTTTTTTAAAAAAAAGTTTTTACCTAGGGGAAAAAATCTGTAAATATCACAAAGATTTCATCTCTTTTATAAAAAGAGATCATAAATCAGTAAGCCAAAGACCAATAACCCCATTTTTTGATGAAAAACAAAAGGATATGGAGAGTTTACTGAAAAATGAATTTTAAAATTGTGTAAAATTTTAAAAAGTGAAAAAATGCTGATCTTTACTCATGATAAGAAAAATGTGAATGAAAAGTATATAGGAAGAAATTTTTAACTCTCAAATTGGCAAGTTTGATAATGCAGTATGTTTGGCGAGCATGTGATGGTACAGTTATATGCCATGTATTAACTGGTAAAAGACTACATACAACCTCTAGGGAGAGTAGTCTGGTAGTCATAGAAATGTAAAGTGCACACAGCTTTGACCCATAATTCTGTGTTTACTCAACACAGTCACTCATTCATTTGCTTGTTCATTCTTTCACCTATTTACTGAGCATCTCTGTGTGCTAAGCATTGTCTGAGGCACTGGAGATACAGCAGCAAATAAAACAAAGTCTCCATTGTCATTCAACTGATTCACTAGAAGGGAATCTAGACAGCTGCAAACATAAGCATATAACATGACATAAGACATTGTAATGTAATATGCAGTAAAATATGATATATATATCCCACTGTGTATGGACAGAGAGTGATGGAATAGGACAATTCTACTTTAGATAGAATGGATAAAGAAGACCTTTCAGAGGAGGTAACATTTCAGGAGAGACCTGGTTCAAGTAAGGGAGTGAACATAAGTGTCTCCTGGTGGGAGGAAGGGTGAGGGACAATCCAGACTGAAGGAAGAACAAATGAAAAAGCTGCAGTGAACATTGAAGTGTGTATATCTTTGCAAATTATGGTTTTCTCTGGCTGTATGCCCAGGAGTGGGATTGTTGGGCCATGTAGTAGTTTTATTTTTAGTTACTTGAGGAAGCTCCATACGGTTCTCCATAGTGGCTGTACCAATTTACATTCCCACCCACAGTATAGGAGGGTCCCCTTCTCTCTACATCCTCTCCAGCGTTATGTCATCTGTTAAATAAGAAAACAGATCAGCATGAGTGACAGAGAACTGAGATAAGAAGGCAAGGTTGTGTCAGAAATGATTTTTAGATAGGTGGTTTAGGTGAAAAGCTACAAGGGACTCTACTCAAATTGTTATGTAACTCACTTGACATTTCCAGCACGTATGATAAAATGCTGCAAGATGCAGAAACAGATTCTTTTTTTTTAATTTTTTAATTTTTTTTTCACTTTACAATATTGTATTGGTTCTGCCACAGATCAACATGAATCCGACATGGGCATACACGTGTTCTTCCCCATTCTGAACCCCCATCCCACCTCCCTCCCTATACCATCCCTCCGAGTCATCCCAGTGCACCAGCCCCAAGGATTCTGTATCGAACCTGGACTGGCAATTCATTTCTTATATGATATTATACATGTTTCCATAGAAGGCAATGGCACCCCACTCCAGTACTCTTGCCTGGAAAATCCCATGGACGGAGGAGCCTGGTAGGCTACAGTCCATGGGGTCGCTAAGAGTCAGACATGACTGAGCGACTTCACTTTCTCTTTTCACTTTCATGCATTGGAGAAGGAAATGGCAACCCACTCCAGTGTTCTTGCCTGGAGGAGAATCCCAGGGACGGTGGAGCCTGGTGGGCCGCCGTCTATGGGGTCACACAGAGTCGGACACAACTGAAGTGACTTAGCATAGCATAGCATAGCATACATGTTTCAGTGCCATTCCCCCAGATCGTCCCACCTCTCCTTCTCCCATAGAGTCCAAAAGACTGTTCTATACATCTGTGTCTCTTTTGCTGTCTCACATCAGGGTTATCTTTACCATCTTTCTAAATTCCATATATATGCATTAGTATACTGTATTGGTGTTTTTCTTTCTGGCTTACTTCACTCTGTATAATAGGCTCCAGTTTCATCCACCTCATTAGAACTGATTCAAATGTATTCTTTTTAATGACTGAGTAATACTCCATTGCGGGGAAGGCAATGGCACCCCACCCCAGTACTTTTGCCTGGAAAATCCCATGGACGGAGGAGCCTGGTAGGCTCCAGTTGTGGGTACTTAGCATGGAGAGGGCAACCCACTCCAGTGTTCTTGCCTGGAGAATCCAGTCCGCTGCTTAGCAGCAGCAGTTACTCCATTGTGTATATGTACCACTGCTTTCTTATCCATTCGTCTGCTGATGGACATCTAGGTTGCTTCTATGTCCTGGCTATTATAAACAGTGCTGCTGTGAACATTGGGGTACATGTGTCTCTTTGAATTCTGGTTTCCTCGGTGTGTATGCCCAGCAGTAGGATTGCTGGGTCATAAGGCAGTTCTATTCCCAGTTTTTTAAGGAATCTCCACACTGTTCTCCATAGTGGCTGTACTAGTTTGCATTCCCACCAACAGTGTAAGAGGCTTCCCTTTTCTCCACACCCTCTCCAGCATTTATTGCTTGTAGACTTTTGGATAGCAGCCATTCTGACTGCCGTGAAATGGTACCTCATTGTGGTTTTGATTTGCATTTCTCTGATAATGAGTGATGTTGAACATCTTTTCATGTGTTTGTTAGCCATCTGTATGTCTTCTTTGGAGAAATGTCTCTTTAGTTCTTTGGCCCCTTTTTTGATTGGGTTCTTTATTTTTCTGGAATTGAGCTGCAGGAGTTGCTTGTATATTTTTGAGATTAGTTGTTTATCAGTTGCTTCATTTGCATTATTTTCTCCCATTCTGAAGGCTGTCTTTTCACCTTGCTTATAGTTTCCTTTGTTGTGCAGAAGCTTTTTAAGTTTAATTAGGTCCCATTTTTTTATTTTTGCTTTTATTTCCAATATTGTGGGAGGTGGGTCATAGAGGATCCTGCTGTGATTTATGTCGGAGAGTGTTTTGCCTATGTTTTCCTCTAGGAGTTTTATAGTTTCTGGTCTTACGTTTAGATCTTTAATCCATTTTGAGTTTATTTTTGTGTATGGTGTTAGAAAGTGTTCTAGTTTCATTCTTTTACAAGTGGTTGACCAGTTTTCCAGCACCACTTGTTAAAGAGATTGTCTTTAATCCATTGTATATTTTTGCCTCCTTTGTCAAAGATAAGGTGTCCATATGTGCATGGATTTATCTCTGAGCTTTCTATTTTGTTCCATTGATCTATATTTCTGCCTTTGTGCCAGGACCATACTGTCTTTATGACTGTGGCTTTGTAATAGAGCCTGAAGTTAGGCAGGTTGAACCCTCCAGTTCCATTCTTTCTCAAGATTGCTTTGACTATTCAAGGTTTTTATTTCCATACAAATTGCAGATTCACACAACTTTAAACTGCATGAAGTATTTGGTTTTTTACTCCCAGTTTCTTAAATAAAAATTGCAATGAATATATATATATGTATACATATATATACTTTGTATCTATACTATACATATTTTAATATATTTATATTATATTCACATATATCCCTACTAGTTATATATTAAATATTCATATAATTATATATTGTATATATACTTATAAAGTTTATGTGGCCTTTTAAAAAATTTGATATAGTCCTATCACTGAAAGTGGGCTTCCCTGGTGACTCAGAGGTTAAAGCATCTGCCTGCAATGCGGGAGACCTGGGTTTGATCCCTGGGTTGGGAAGATCCCCTGGAGAAGGAAATGGCAACCCACTCCAGTATTCTTGCCTGGAGAATCCCTTGGGTGGAAGAGCCTGGTGGGCTATAGTCCATGGGGTCACAAAGAGTTGGACACAACTGAGCGACTTCACTCACTCACTCACTATCACTGAAAATCTTATTTTATATTTTTCTTCAACTTAATTCATTCTTAATGGGATTAACCATAAAAAATAATCCTTTTCCAATAATTTGTGTCATCTGAATATGTATCGTCATCATTTTTAATAGCTTCCCATTCATTAAAACATAATTTATGTATTGTCTTTCCACATATAAATTGTCAGTTTTGAAATATGGTACTTTTTATTTCCCCCAGCCACATTGCAAGAGAGCCAAAGGTGAACTTGAAAGGAGGAGGTTATTTGTGTAGTAAGGAAAAGGAGTCTTCCAATTCTGGTATCTTCCTCTTTTCTCTCCTCTATGCCTAATACAATTACATAACTGCAATGCACAAAAGTGACTCCATATCCTCTTTGCTCTTTAAAACAACGGAATCCATAAAAATTAAGATACTTTGTGTAGCTTAAACCTTCTTTCATTAAAGTGAAAGTGTTAGTCACTCAGTCGTGTCTGACTGTTTACGACCCCATGGACTGTAGCCTCTGTCCACAGAATTCTACAGGCAAGAATACCGCAGTGGATTGCCATTCCCTTCTCCAGGGGATCCTCCTGACCCAGGGATCGAACCTGGATCTCCTATACTGTAAGCAGGTTCTTTACTGTCCTAGCCACCAGGGAAAAGAAACAAATTTTGAATAAGTGGGTTTTTTTTCTTATATACAAAACAGAAATGAACCCACAAACATAGAAAACAAACTTATGGTTATCAGAGGGGAAGGGGTAAAAGGATAAATTAGGAGATTGGGATTAACATATACACACTACCATATATAAAATAGATAACCAGAACCTAATGTATAGCATAGGGAACCAAACTCAATATTTTGCAGTAACCTACAAGGGAAAATAACCTGGGAAAAATGTTTGTAAGTATAACTGAACACAACATTGTAAATCAACCATACTTCAATTAAAACATAAGTATAATGCTCCCCTCCAGAAAATAAGTAATTATTTCAAATTTAACTGTTTTAAATTATTTTTAGCAACTATGCATAAAGATCCCTTTTCTTCTCTGAAGCACTTCAGATATATTAACTAAGAATTTAGACTTTTTCTGCTTTTCTAGCAAAATGAGAAAATAATGTATTTAAGAAGAAAGCAAGTTCTTTAAAACTGAGTTCTTCTTATGTATTCATTAAAGAGTTATCTATAGATCTTGCTGGAGAACTTTTTTCTAAATTACCTGGCTTTTAAGACCAATAGTTTGGTCTTTATCCTTTGTGCTCTCACCTGAACTTTGAAGAGCAGACATAAGTCATTTATTCTGTTTGTCAATAGATATTTATTGGTCATCTACTTTGTGCCAAGCAATACTTTATTATATCACAATTTTTCAGTATAAGCAGAGTTGAGATTTTTTTTTAATTAAAGTATGTCTGAATTACAAGGTTGTGTTAATTTCTGCTGTACAGCAAAGTAATTCAGTTATACATATATATATATTCTTTTATATTCTTTTTCATTATGCTTTATCACAGGATATTGAATATAGTTCCCTATGCTATACAGCGGAGAAGGCAATGGCACCCCACTCCAGTACTCTTGCCTGGAAAATCCCATGGATGGAGGAGCCTAGTAGGCTGCAGTCCATGGGGTCGCTAGGATTCAGACACGACTGAGCAACTTCACTTTGATTTTCACTTTCATGCATTGGAGAAGGAAATGGCAACCCACTCCAGTGTTCTTGCCTGGAGAATCCCAGGTATGGGGGAGCCTGGTGGGCTGCCATCTATGGGGTAGCAAAGAGTCGGACACGACTGACGCGACTTAGCTGCAGCAGCAGCATACTATACAGTGAACCTTGTTTATCCATTCTATATATAATAGTTCACATCTGCTGTGTTCATTCAGGAAACATTAAATATATACTCAGAATGTGGTCCACTGGAGAGGGGAATGGCAAACACTTCAGTATTCTTGCCTTGAGACCTCATGAACAGTATGAAAAGGCAAAATGATAGGATACTGAAAGAGAAACTCCCCAGGTGAGTAGGTGCCCAATATGTTACTGGAGATCAGTGGAGAAATAACTTCAGAAAGAATGAAGGGATAGAGCCTAAGCAAAAACAATACCCTGTTGTGGATGTGACTGGTGATAGAAGCAAGGTCCGATGCTGTAAGAGCAATATTGCATAGGAACCTGGAATGTTAGGTCCATGAATCAAGGGAAATTGCAGTAGTCAAACAGGAGATGGCCAGAGTGAATGTCAACATTCTAGAGATCAGCAAACTCAAATGGACTGGAATGGATGAATTTAACTCAGATGACCATTATATCTACTACTGTGGGCAGGAATCCCTCAGAAGAAATGGAGTAGCCATCATGGTCAACAAAAGAGTCCTAAATGCAGTACTTGGATGCAGTCTCAAAAACGACAGAATGATCTCTGTTCATTTCCAAGGCAAACGATTCAATATCACAGTAATCCAAGTCTATGCCCCCACCAGTAACGCTGAAGAAGCTGAAGTTGAATGGTTCTATGAAGACCTACAAGACCTCTTAGAACTAACACCTAAAAAACATGTCCTTTTCATTATAGGGGACTGGAATGCAAAAGTAGGAAGCCAAGGAACACCTTGGGTAACAGGCAAATTTAGCCTTGGAATACAGAATGAAGCAGGGCAAAGACTAACAGAGTTTTGCCAAGAGAATGCACTGGTCATAGCAAACACCCTCTTCCAACAACACAAGAGAAGACTCTACACATGGATATCACCAGATGGTCAACACCGAAATCAGATTGATTATATTCTTTGCAGGCAAAGATGGAGAAGCTCTATACAATCAGCAAAAACAAGACCAGGAGCTGACTGTGGCTCAGATCATGAACTCCTTATTGCCAAATTCAGACTTAAACTGAAGAAAGTAGGGAAAACCACTAGACCATTCAGGTATGACCTAAATCAAATCCCTTATGATTATACAGTGGAAGTGAGAAATAGATTTAAGGGCCTAGATCTGATAGATGGAGTGCCTGATGAACTATGGACTGAGGTTCCTGACATTGTACAGGAGACAGGGATCAAGACCATCCCCATGGAAAAGAAATGCAAAAAAGCAAAATGGCTGTCTGTGGAGGCCTTACAAATAGCTGTGAGAAGAAGAGAAGCGAAAAGCAAAGGAGAAAAGGAAAGATATAAGCATCTGAATGCAGACTTCCAAAGAATAGCAAGGAGAGATAAGAAAGCCTTCCTCAGCAATCAATGCAAAGAAATAGAAGAGAGCAATAGAATGGGAAAGACTAGAGATCTCTTCAAGAAAATCAGAGATACCAAAGGAATATTTCATGCAAAGATGGGCTCAATAAAGGACAAAAATTGTATGGACCTACAGAAGCAGAAGATATTAAGAAGAGGTGGCAAGAATACACAGAAGAACTGTACAAAAAAGATCTTCATGACCCAGATAATCACAATGGTATGCTCACTCACCTAGAGCCAGACATCCTGGAATGTGAAGTCAAGTCATCCTGGAATGTGAAGTCAAGTGGGCCTTGGAAAGCATCACTACGAACAAAGCTAGTGGAGGTGATGGAATTCCAGTGGAGCTATTTCAAATCCTGGAAGATGATGCTGTGAAAGTGCTGCACTCAATATGCCAGCAAATTTGGAAAATGCAGCAGTGGCCACAGGACTGGAAAAGGTCAGTTTTCATTCCAATCCCAAAGAAAGGCAATGCCAAAGAATGCTCAAACTACCACGCAGTTGCATTCATCTCACAAGCTAGTAAAGTAATGCTCAAAATTCTCCAAGCCAGGCTTCAGCAATATGTGAACCGTGAACTTCCTGATGTTCAAGCTGGTTTTCCAAAAGGCAGAGGAACCAGAGACCAAATTGCCAACATCCGCTAGATCATTGAAAAAACAAGAGTTCCAGAAAACATTTCTGCTTTATTGACTATGCCAAAGCCTTTGACTGTGTGGATCACAATAAACTGTGGAAAATTCTGAAAGAGATGGGCATACCAGACCACCTGACCTGGCTCTTGAGAAACCTGTATGCAGGTCAGGAAGTAACAATTAGAACTGGACATGGAACAACAGACTGGTTCCAAATAGGAAAAGGAGTACGTCAAGGCTGTATATTGTCACTCTGCTTATTTAACTTCTATGCAGAGTACATCATGAGAAACGCTGGGCTAGAAGAAGCACAAGCTGGAATCAAGATTGCCGGGAGAAATATCAATTACCTCAGATATGCAGATGACACCACCCTTATGGCAGAAAGTGAAGACGAACTAAAAAGCCTCTTGATGAAGGTGAAAGTAGAGAGTGAAAAAGTTGGCTTAAAGCTCAACATTCAGAAAATTAAGATCATGGCATCTGGTCCCATCACTTCATGGGAAATAGATGGGGAAACAGGGAAACAGTGTCAGACTTTATTTTTCTGGGCTCCAAAATCACTGCAGATGGTGACTGCAGCCATGAAATTAAAAGACGCTTATTACTTGGAAGGAAAGTTATGATGAACCTAGATAGCATATTCAAAAGCAAAGAGACATTACTTTGCCAACAAAGGTTCGTCTAGTCAAGGCTATGGTTTTTCCAGTAGTCATGTATGGATGTGAAAGTTGGACTGTGAAGAAAGCTGTGCGCCAAAGAACTGATGCTTTTGAACTGTGGTGTTGGAGAAGACTCTTGAGAGTCTCTTGGACTGCAAGGAGATCCAACCAGTCCATCCTAAAGGAGATCAGTCCTGGGTGTTCTTTGGAAGGAATGATGCTAAAGCTGAAACTCCAATATTTTGGCCACCTCATGGGAAGCGTTGACTCAATGGAAAAGACTGATGCTGAGAGGGATTGGGGGCAGGAGGAGAAGGGGACAACAGGTGATGAGATGGCTGGATGACATCACTGACTTGATGGACATGAGTTTGGGTGAACTCCGGGAGTTGGTGATGGATAGGGAGGCCTGGGGTGCTGCAATTCATGGGGTCACCAAGTCGGACACGACTCAGCGACTGAACTGAACTGAAGATACCATGCAAGGTACAGGGATGAATATATTACTTTTTGGAAGAGAAAAGTCTATAAACTGAAGATTACAAAAAATTGTGATTACATACTTATATTCAAACCACAAAAATTTTTTTCAAAAATGACTTATCTGTAAGTCAAAATACGCGTGCAGGCGTTTAATCTACACACATTAATGATACAAACTCTAACACGAGATTCTTTGCTGCTCAAGTTTTTGACCTGCCAATCAACCTATCAAAGGCTCTGAATCTGACCATGGGAGCCCAACAGGCTTATTTTCCCTGATACAAGCACTTAAATGCATTTGTATGTATTCTCTTAATGTCTTAGTGTTTTGTTTTTTTTTCTCCAGACCCTCTGCTCCCTCATAGTTGTTTGTTGTTTATTCATTCAGTCTTGACCAACTCTTTGCAACCCCTTGGACTGTAGCCTGCCAGACTCCTCTGTCCATGAGATTCTCCAGGGAAGAAATACTAGAGTGGGTTGCCACTTCCTCCTCCAGGGGATCTTCCTGACCCAGGGATTGAACCCACATCTCCTGTGTTGTCAGTCATATGCGTGTTGTCAGGCCTGAGGACCTCTTCCATCCTTGTCCAGAGGAGTGCTAACTTTCTGTCCTTTCATGTAGCACTATTAATTGCTTTAACAAATTGTACATAAGACTCTCATTTCTTCTCTGAAGACCAGGCATGAGTACAGAGACCCATGCTGTGATTATAGACTGAGTCCTCCACTACAACCCTCTCCCCAGCCATGGAGTCCTGAATCCATCTCACCTGAATGCTGCTGCCAGCTATACCCCAGCATCTGACACTCTTAAATGTATATTTTTCACTCAAGTGGTACTCATTGAATATCTGTTGAATGAATGACAACTGAAAAGGGATTACCAGTGGACAGACACAGTGTGTGTTCAACATAAGTTCTACCCACTACTGGCAAAGCCCCGTTCAAAGTTGTGTCATTTGAAGAGTAAAGTAGCATTAATCTTCTTCTCACTCATTTTTATACAAGGGGAATTTAAAATATGCTTAATCAAAAGTGTTCATTGAGCAATTGGATTGCTATTTGGGTTCTACAGAGCACCTATGGTTTTAGACCCAGAGGTGGTCTAAGCAGCATTTCAGAAGTCTTTGTGTATACTTTTTACTTCTCATTGTCCTCACCTTCTCTGAAATGAATGGCTGACAACCTTTCCTTGTGATATCTGAGCTTTTAAGAATGTTGTTTTATCTATTTTTTATGACCAACCTTACACTTGTTACGTGTAATTTTGGCTTTATGTAACATGAAAAACTTGCAATAGGGTGCTCTGTGAATTAACAAGATTGGGTGGACAAAAGACAAGTAATCATTTAAAAACAAATATTCACATTAAATACCTTGGATAGGTAGGCCTTCTGGGGATTTTTCTTTAATGCAACAAAAGCACACAATTTCTGTTTTCAGAAATAGTTTCTCTCAGATCCAGAGCTCATCTAAAGCCATATTACATAAGTAAGGGCTCTGTTTGGACTTTGGCATTTTACATCTTACAGTCTTACTAAATCCTTTTTTGATCAATCTGATATTGAACAGATCTATATTGATTTCTTTTACACTTGTTTATGGTATTTGTTTTGCTATATCTAGGATTAAAAGCCAAATTAACAAGTGTAATCAATTTTCTTAGTGATAAAGAAAAGTCCTCTAGTAACCTTAGACACATTCATCTAGGGATTAAAAAAAAAAACTTAAGTGAAGATGTTGTAATAAACGGATCGATTTATTCAATCACTGGGCGGAAGAACATTAGCTCTGGGAAAGGGCTTTCCTCTAAGAGCTTTAGTTACCGAGTTTCTCTTGTGTTGCACCAAATGATTTGCATTTTTAGAGAAATTTCATGTCTGCAGTGAGTTCCAGTGAAAACATGAATAAATTGCTTTTCTTTCTCTCTTTTTCTGATTTTATGAAGCTGAATCCATCAGGGGTTGAGTCAAGTATAATGAAATAAAGGCAGCAACACACCCGATGGAAACCTGGGCTTAAGTTCCTCATTGCCCAAGCCGTTGTCCCGTTAGTGGTCTTCTGGGAGATCCCTGGGGCATGTTGCAAATTTTTTAAACCACTACTTTAGAAACCATTTCTAGAAGACAAGAAAATAGACAAACAACTATTAGGAACTTAATGGGCTTTCCACAGCAATTCTTCTCAAGGTCAAATAAATCTTCCTCTCTGAGCCTAACACAATACAGCTACCTAAGAGGCTTTCCTGATACTCACCTTCCTTCTTTTGAATTCACTGGAGTGAGGGTGAATATGGCCTTTCCAGTTGGTGCTAGTGGTAAAGAGCGTGCCAGCCAATTCAGGAGATGCGGGTTCTATTCCTGGGTCAGGAAGATCCCATGGAGGGAGGCATAGCAACCCACTCCAGTATTCTTGCTTGGAGAATCCCATGCACAGAGGAGCCTGGTGGGCTATAGTCCATGGGGTCACAAAGAGTCAGACACAACTGAAGCAATTTAACATGCATGAAATAGAATATGAAAAAGAATATATATCTATGTATTATGTGTGTACAACTGAATTACTTTGCTGTACAACAGAAACTAACACAGCCATTGTTCATCATCTACTCTTCAATAAAATACAATATCTGATAATAATTAGGATATGATTTTTTTTACTTAAAAATTTTGAAAAGTTCTATCACATCCCCTCATACAAAATACACTCTCAATCCACAGAAACGAATTTCATTTTTACTTGTGATCTGAATGTTGCAGCTGAACAAAAGACAACCTGGTCTCCTTCCTCCTCTTACCAAATGGGCTGTTTTGCTCCAATGTTAAATAGTAGATATAAGAAAGAAGACATTTATTCGAAACAGTGAATCCCAAACTTTAGTGAGCAAGCAGACGACCTTGGTATCCTTTTAAGATGCAGATTTTGATCTACTAGATCTAGAGTGGGAGATTTACAGGGTTTGGGAGGGAGAAAGGGGGTGGTTTCATAGAAAATGCTAATCTGATTTTGGTTATTCCATCTTGACCAGAAAAAAATGCAGAATCTGTAATGTGGCATTCACTGGAGAAATTTTTAAAACTGTATGAAGCATCAACACTGTATTTATTTATCTTAAGAAAGTGTCGGGGCAGATTGGTAGATGTGAGTCAGATACTCTCATTATAAGTTTAGATATCCTGAAAAAGAAATGCAGGATAATTCTATGTCAATGTAATCAATTCAATTCTTCATCTGGTCTGGTTCCATTCTGTATTTAAGATAATGATTCTTAAGGGGGAAAAAGAACCTATAATTTTGAGTTTGAATATACTTCTGATCTTTGTATAAATTTTAATAGACTTCACATATTAACAGAAGCCTTTGAAAACGGAATTGCTGTGTACCAGAACCTGTAATGGTATGACCTAAATCAAATCCCTGACGATTATACAGTGGAAGTGAGAAATAGATTCAAGGGATTAGATCTGATAGACAGAGTGCCTCATGAACTATGGATGGAAGTTCATGACATTGTACAGGAGACAGGGATCAAGACCATCCCCAAGAAAAAGAAATGAAAAAAGAAAAATGGCTGTCTGAGGAGGCCTTACAAATAGCTGAGAAAAGAAAAGAAGTGAAAAGCAAAGGAGAAAAGGAAAGATACGCCCATTTGAATGCAGAGTTCCAAAGAATAGCAAGGAGAGATAAGAAAGCCTTCGTTGGTGATCAGTGCAAAGAAATAGAGGAAAAAAATAGAATGGGAAAGACTAGAGATCTCTTCAAGAAAATTAGAGATACCAGGGGAACATGTCATGCAAAGATGGGCTCAATAAAGGACAGAAATGGTATGGACCTAACAGAAGCAGAAGATATTAAGAAGAGGTGGCAAGAATACACAGAAGCACTATACAAAAAAGATCTTCACGACTCAGATAATAACGATGGTGTGATCACTCACCTAGAGCCAGGCATCCTGGAATGCAAAGTCAAGTGGGCCTTAGGAAGCATCACTACAAACAAAGCTACTGGAGATAATGGAATTCCAGTTGAGCTATTTCAAATCCTGGAGGATGATGCTGTGAAAGTGCTGCACTCAATATGTCAGGAAATCTGGAAAACTCAGCAGTGGCCACAGGACTGGAAAAGGTCAGTTTTCATTCCAATCCCAAAGAAAGGCAATGCCAAAGAATGCTCAAACTACCTGAGCAATTGCACTGATCTCACAAGCTAGTAAAGTAATGCTCAAAATTCTCCAAGCCGGGCTTCAACAATACAGGAACCATAAACTTCCAGATGTTCAAGCTGGATTTAGAAAAGGCAAAGGAACCAGAGATCAAATTGCCAACATCCATTGGATTATCGAAAAAGCAAGAAAGTTCAAAAAAAATCTCTGCTCTATTGACTATGCCAAAGCCTTTGACTGTGTGGATCACGACAAACTGTGGAAAATTCTTAAAGAGATGAGAATACCAGACCACCTGACCTGCCTCTTGAGAAACCTGTATGCAGGTCAGGAAGCAACAGTTAGAACTGGAAATGGAACAACAGACTGGTTCCAAATCAGGAAAGGAGGAAACATACGTCAAGGCTGTATATTGTCACCCTGCTTATTTAACTTATATGCAGAGCACATTATGAGAAATGCTGGGCTGGATGAAGCACAAGCTGGAATCAAGATTGACAGGAGAAATATCAACAACCTCAGATATGCAGATGACACCACCCTTATGGCAGAAATTGAAGAAGAACTAAGGAGCCTCTTGATGAAAGTGAAAGAGAAGAATGAAGAAGTTGGCTTAAAGCCCAACATTCAGAAAACTAAGATCATGGCATCCACTCCCATCACTTCATGGTAAATAGATGGAGAAACAGTGTCAAACTTTACTTTTTTGGGCTCCAAAATCACCGCAATGGTGACTGCAGCCATGAAATTAAAAGACACTTGCTCCTTGGAAGGAAAGTTATGACCAACCTAGTGTTGGTGTTAGTCGCTCAGTCGTGCCCAACTCTTTGTGACCCATGGACTGCAGCCCACTAGGCTCCTCTGTCCATGAGATTTTCCGGGCAAGGATGCTGGAGTGGGTTGCCATTAAAAGCAGAGACATTACTTTGACAACAAAGCTCCATTTAGTCAAGGCTATGGTTTTTCCAGTAGTCATGTATGGTTGTGAGAGTTGGACTATAAAGAAAGCTGAACGCCGAAGACTTGATGCTTTTGAACTGTGGTGTTGGAGAAGATTCTTGAGAGTCCCGTGGCCTGCAAGGAGATCCAACCAGTCCATCCTAAAGGAAATCAGTCCTGTATATTCACTGGAAGGACTGATGTTGAAGCTGAAACTCCAATACTTTGGCCACCTGATGCGAAGAACTGACTCATTTGAAAAGACCCTGATGCTAGGAAAGATTGAAGGCTGGAGGAGAAGGGGATGACAGAGGATGAAATGGCTGGATGGCATCACTGACTCAATGGGCATGAGTTTGAGTAAACTCCGGGAGTTGGTGATGGACAGGGAGGCCTGGCGTGCTGCAGTCCACAAGGTTGTAAAAAGTCGGACACTACTGAGGGACTGAACTGAGCTGAACTGAGAACCTGCAATATAAAAGACCACAGGTCAGTTTAAGAGCATCTACCAAATCTACCCAAATTTAAAAGATGTATCCTGCTTTAAAATTTGTTATATCTTGACTGTTATACTCATCAGATATTGAATAACCACATCATGATTTCTGCCTCAAAACACCAATGGAACAGATTACCTTGTTTGTTAACAAAAAGTAGGAAAGTATTACCAAGAAAATGTTGATGGTTTTGTTTTGGTCAAGGGTGGGGATTGTTGGTTGGGTGGGGATTGGTTGGTTTTCATTGTTGTTTTTGTTTTGTTTGTGTGGTTAAAGTGGGATTAACTCTGTAATCTCAGGCTTTTGTTCACAGAATTGCTATAGGCTATAAAATGAGAAGCTCTGTACAGTCAGCAAAAACAAGACCAGGAGCTGACTGTGGCTCAGACCATGAACTCCTTATTGCCAAACTCAGACTTAAATGGAAGAAAGTAGGGAAAACCACTAGACCATTCAGGTATGACCTAAATCAAATCCCTTATGATTATACCCTGGAAGTGAGAAATAGATTTAAGGGTCTAGATCTGATAGAGTGCCTGATGAACTATGGACTGAGGTTCGTGACATTGTACAGGAGACAGGGATCAAGACCATCCCCATGGAAAAGAAATGCAAAAAAGCAAAATGGCTGTCTGGGGAGGCCTTACAAATAGCTGTGAGAAGAAGAGAAGCGAAAAGCAAAGGAGAAAAGGAAAGATATAAGCATCTGAATGCAGAGTTCCAACGAGTAGCAAGAAGAAATAAGAAAGCCTTCTTCAGCAATCAATACAAAGAAATAGAGGAAAACAGAATGGGAAAGACTAGGGATTTCTTCAAGAAAATCAGAGATACCAAAGGAACATTTCATGCAAAGATGGGCTCAATAAAGGACAGAAATGGTATGGACCTAACAGAAGCAGAAGATATTACGAAGAGGTGGCAAGAATACACAGAAGAACTGTACAAAAAAGAGCTTCATGATCCAGATAATCACGATGGTGTGATCACTGACCTAGAGCCAGACATCCTGGAATGTGAAGTCAAGGGGGCCTTAGAAAGCATCACTATGAACAAAGCTAGTGGAGGTGATGGAATTCCAGTTGAGCTATTCCAAATCCTGAAAGATAATGCTGTAAAAGTGTTGCACTCAATATGCCAGCAAGTTTGGAAAACTCAGCAGTGGCCACAGGACAGGAAAAGGTCAGTTTTCATTCCAATCCCAAAGAAAGGCAATGCCAAAGAATGCTCAAACTACTGCACAATTGCACGCATCTCACACGCTAGTAAAGTAATGCTCAAAATTCTCCAAGCCAGGCTTCAGCAATATGTGAACCATGAACTTCCAGATGTTCAAGCTGGTTTTCGAAAAGGCAGAGGTACCAGAGATCAAATTGCCAACATCCACTGGATCATTGAAAAAGCAAGGGAGTTCCAGAAAAGCATCTATTTCTGCTTTATTGACTATGCCAAAGCCTTTGACTGTGTGGATCACAACAAACTGTGGAAAATTCTGAAAGAGATGGGAATACCAGACCACCTGATCTGCCTCTTGAGAAATTTGTATGCAGGTCAGGAAGCAACAGTTAGAACTGGACATGGAACAACAGACTATTTCCAAATAGGAAAAGGAGTACGTCAAGGCTGTATATTGTCACCCTGTTTATTTAACTTATATGCAGAGTACATCATGAGAAACGCTGGACTGGAAGAAACACAAGCTGAAATCAAGATTGCTGGGAGAAATATCAATAACCTCAGATATGCAGATGATACCACCCTTATGGCAGAAAGTGAAGAGGAACTCAAAAGCCTCTTGATGAAAGTGAAAGTGGAGAGTGAAAAAGTTGGCTTAAAGCTCAACATTCAGAAAACAAAGATCATGGCATCTGGTCCCATCACTTCATGGGAAATAGACGCGGAAACAGTGGAAATAGTGTCAGACTTTATTTTTCTGGGCTCCAAAATCACTGCAGATGGTGACTGCAGCCATGAAATTAAAAGACTCTTACTCCTTGAAAGGAAAGTTATGACCAACCTAGATAGCATATTCAAAAGCAGAGACATTACTTTGCCAACAAAGGTCTGTCTAGTCAAGGCTATGGTTTTTCCTGTGGTCATGTATGGATGTGAGAGTTGGACTGTGAAGAAGGCTGGGCGCTGAAGAATTGATGCTTTTGAACTGTGGTGTTGGAGAAGACTCTTGAGAGTCCCTTGGACTGCAAGGAAATCCAACCAGTCCATTCTGAAGGAGATCAGCCCTGGGATTTCTTTGGAAAGAATGATGCTGAAGCTGAAACTCCAGTACTTTGGCCACCTCATGCGAAGAGTTGACTCATTGGAGAAGACTCTGATGCTGGGAGGGATTGGGGGCAAGAGGAACAGGGGACGACAGAGGATGAGATGGCTGGATGGCATCACTGACTTGATGGACGTGAGTCTGAGTGAACTCCAGGAGTTGGTGATGGACACGGAGCCTGACGTGGTGCGATTCATGGGGTTGCAAAGAGTTGGACACGACTGAGCAACTGATCTGATCTGATCTGATCTGATAAAATGAGAAGTTCCATGAATGACAAACCAGTATTACTGAAAATGGGGGTGGGAGTGAAAAAAGAGAAAAGGGAAAGAAAGTCAAGAAAAAAAAGAAGCATCAAATCATATACTACCATCAAGGATGTTGACACTTAAACCATGCTTCACATGACCAAACTGGTGACATTTGCACTTTGTGATTATTATATGCAATTTCTTTCTCTCACACACATAAAATCCATTCTCACATTTTGCTGTGTATCCCAGGAGACTGACTTCAGACTGCATCTCACAATTTTGTTGCCTTCTGTCTTCCTAGTTTGAATTTATCCAAAGGAGTCATCAGCCAGGAAATAGAGATTATGTGGTAAAATGGTCAAAAGTTATGCACTTACCTTTGACTTCAGCTCAGTTCTGACATCTGTGACACCACAGCCTCTGCTTCTAGGCTTGGTTGGGTGAGCCCTGTTCTAAACTTCCATCCCTCACTCCCAGGTCCAATAACTCCTTCCTCTTCCCTTTTACTCTTGGCCTGGGGAAGATAATGGCATAGCATCCTTCCACTGCTAGTCACTGAGTGCCTCAGCATCCCTTGTTGTTCAAGTTCTGCTCTTATCTTTCTCTCTCTTCTTATCAATTTATTTTAATTGGAGGATAATTACAGTATTGTGATTGTTTTTGCCATATATCAACATTAATCGGCCATAGGCATACATATGTCCCCTCCCTCCTGAGCTGCTCTCCCACCTCCCTCCACCCCCAGCCCTCCAAGTTGTCACAAAGCCCTGACTTTGGGTGCCCTGTGTGATACAACCAACTTCCCCCGGATATTTTACATGTGGTAATGTGTATGTTTCAATGCTATTCTCCCAAAGCGTTTCACCCTCTCCTTCCACTGAGTCCAAAATCTGTTCCTTGTGTCTCCTTTGCTGCCCTGCACATAGGATCATCGGTACCACCTTTCTAGATTCCATCAGATCAGTTCAGTTCAGTTCAGTTCAGTCGCTCAGTCATGTCCAACTCTTTGCGGCCCCATGAATCCCAGCACGCCAAGCCTCCCTGTCCATCACCATCTCCTGGAGTTCATTCAAACTCACATCCATCGAGTCGGTGATGCCATCCAGCCATCTCATCCTCTGTCGTCCCCTTCTCCTCCTGCCCCCAATTCCTCCCAGTTAATATGTGATATTTGTCTTGTTCTGACTTACTTCAGAACTCTGTGTAATAGGTTCTAAGTTCATTCACCTCATTAGAACTGACTCAAATACATTTCTTTTTACAGCTGAGTAATATTCCACTGTGTATATATACCACAACTTCCTTCCTTATCCATTCATCTGCCGATGGACATCTAGGTTGCTCCATGTCCTATCTGTTGTAAACAGTGCTGCAGGGAACACTGGGGTACCTGTGTATTTTTCAGTTCTGGTTTCCTCAGAGTATATGCCCAGTAGTGGAATTTCTGGTAGTTTTATTTCTAGTTTTTTTTAAGGAATCCCCATACTGTTCTCCTGGAGAAGGAAATGGCAACCCACTCCTGTATTCTTGCCTGGAGAATCCCAGGGACAGAGGAGCCTGGTGGGCTGCTGTCTGTGGGGTCACACAGAGTCAGACACAACTGACGCACCTTAGCAGCAGCAGACTGTTCTCCATAGTGGTTGTATCAGTTTGCATTCCCACCACCAGTGTAAGAAAGTTCCCTTTTCTCCACACCTTCTTCAGCATTTAATGCCCTTGTCTCTTAACAGCCCCTTCATTAATGTCTCTTCAGAATCCCAGTTGAATATGCCATCTGCTTCCTCCCGACTGATACCCACTCTTCCTCCATTGTGAGTATCAAGTGAGGTGGCTAAAGACGAGTGAGTACAAGGAATATTAGGGAGCTTCCCCTTGCTGAAGAGTTCAGTCGATGAGAGAACAGTGCTAATGAGGCCATAATGTGTGTCTGGCTGCGCTCCAGGCTCACAGGCTGTATCTCTGACCAGCCGTTTTACACACCATCAGTTACAAGGAGGACCATGCCCAAAAGGACATGCCTGTGCCAACCCATCACCACTCCTGGGAATAATAATTCAGAGATGAGGCATTCAGTTGAGATAGCTTCAAAATCATCTTGGTTCCCAAAGGAAAGCTTTTGTAATGTGATTCTAGTGAAAACTGTATATAGGTTATTTTAAATAATAAAATCATCCCTGTCAATATCTTTGTCCAAGATCTAATTTCATTTTGTTACTTAATCTGTAGCTCATCCCTAATGACATAGGTTAGAAGTCAAGTTTATTAAAATATGCCCTATATTGGCAATTGGACTCAGGATTATAAGTATATATATATTCAACTCACTTCTTTAAAATTTTTCTACTGTTGTGATTAACTGAATGAAATGATATAATGCTGTCTAGAGGATAAGCAGTTAAATTTTAATTCATTTACTTAAAGTGATTTTTTTTTATATTAAGTGTGAATGACAAACTTCAGTGTATATACTCTGTTCTCAGAACAGTTACCTTTTAAAACCACATTGTAATAGGCCATTGTAGATGTGCTGCTGTATTAATGCTGATATACTGGGCTTACTTCCATGGTGTTAATTCTGTATGATCTGAATACATGGGGCGGGGGTAGTGACTTCTCCATTTTTTGGAAATCAGTTTCTGAGACTCTCTACTCTCGGCATGAAAAAGAGCTATTTCTACTAAAATTGAATATATGGCTTTAAGTAAATTGTGCTGAGATGCAAAAGTAAAACATAAGCTCCTCATTAACAATGTCATGATGCTACAATCACCCAGAAGATACGAGCAGTTTTCATACATGGTATTTATTCTTAATCATTTTCATAAAACACAATCTGAATTTTATTTTTTAACAAAACCCTTTGAGACATTTTGATAAGGTCAACAGAAAGCACAGTCTTTTAACATGAGATGATCAACTTTTTGCCAATAGCAGGACCAGCAGACCTAATGGAGTAATAGCCTGCAGGGTCCAGCTAAATATAATATACGAACGTAATCAACCTCTATGATGACTATTCAGAAGTAATCCCTTTAGCTTTGAACTGCAACACATATTTCAATGAGGCAAAAACCTTATGAAGAAATTCTCTGCAGACCACACTGATACAATACAGCCTTCATATCCTGCTCGATGTGTTTGCTGCTTATAGTGAGTTTTAAATTTAAGGTAATGACTGCTGTATATTCATGTGAGCATACAACAATACTTTTGATTTGTTGTGGAAAGGTTGAATCCATTACCAGGGGTCTAGTCTATAAACTCTGACACAACCTTTACATATGAGTTATTATTTACCCTTTTCTAGTAAGGCCACTAAGATGTTTTGCATGACAAAATGATAAAATTTCATTCACCTTTTCAGCCACAGAACTACCAGGTAACATCTTTTCCATTTCAATTTATACTCACTTCCAGATAGCATTTTTAAAATCTCATTTGTGTATCATACTGTATTATATGAAAATTATATGCCATTGTTTTCATGTAAAGGAATGGGATTGTAGATTTATTGCAATTCAGCATCATTGACTTATTCTATTGCTCTTTGGTACAAGGTTAAGCTAAAAGCTGATGAAATCATATCCTTTTCTTGCCCACTTATGGGAATCTATGCTTTGAGAGTCTTTGGCTCAGATAATAAAGAATCTGCGTGCAATGCAGGAGACCCAGGTTTGATTCCTGGATGGGGTAGATCCTATGGAGAAGGGAACGGCAACCCACTTCAGTATTGTCGCCTGGAGAATTCCAGGGACAGAGGAGCCTGGCGGGCTACAATCCATGGGGTCTCAAAGAGTTGGACACAACTAACACATTCACTTTCACTATTATTAACAAGGAGTTACCTGTTTCTACTGAAATGGTAAGCGGTGTAAGCAAATACCACAGTCTCAAGTTTGCACCGTTTCTAGTCTCCCTTGCTGGAGTGATATGGGTCCTAATCTTCCAGCTTCCTTGAAGACCTACAGGTCAAACGTCTCAAATCATACCTTAAGTCAGACCTACAGCAGGAAAACTAGGTTAGGAATCAAATTGAGTGCTTTTGCAAGATGGAACCAAGAGTCAACTGTCCCATGATTCTCACCTTATTGCAAGTGAATAGAAATCTCCAAACACCTGGATGATAACTTCAAAAGTTCCTTTATGTAGGTTAACCTTTGTTAAGGTTTCCTACTATAGTGGAAAAAAGATGTCCCTTTCAACATAGGGGACTGGAATGCAAAAGTAGGAAGTCAGGGGATACCTGAAGTAACAGGCAAGTTTGGTCTTGGAGTACAGAAAGAAAACAGAGCAGAAGTTAACAGAATTTTGCCAACAGAACACACTGATCATAGCAAACACCCTCTTCCTACAATACAAGAAATGACTCTACACATGGATATCACCAGATGGTCAACACTGAAATCAGATTGATTATATTATTTGCAGTTGAAGATGGAGAAGCTCTATATAGTCAACAAAAACAAAACTAGGAGCTGACTGTGGCTCAGATCATGAACTCCTTAAATTGAAGAAAGTGGGGGAAACTATTATATTCAGGTGTGACCTAAATTAAATCCCTTATGATTATCCAGTGGGAATGACAAATAGATTCAAGAGATTAGATCTGATAGAGTGCCTGAAGAACTATGGATGGAGGTTCATTGTACAGGAGGCCATGATCAAAACCATCCCAAGAAAAATAAATGCAAAAAGGCAAAATGGTTGTCTGAGGACGCCTTATTTTCTCAAATAGCTGAGAAAAGAAAATAAGAAAAGGCAAAGGAGAAAAGGAAAGATATATCTATCTGCATGCAGAGTTCCAAAGAATAGCAAGCAGAGATTTAAAAAAAAAAAAAAAAAAAAAGTCTTCCTAAGTGAACAATGCAAAGAGATAGAGGAAAACAACAGAATGGGAAAGACTACAGATCTCTTCAAGAAAGTTAGAGATACCAAGGAAACATTCCATGCAAAGATGGGAACAATAAAGGACAGAGATGGTATGCATCTAATAGAAGCAGAGGATATTAAGAACAGGTGGCAAGAATACACAAAAAAGATCTTAATGACCCAGATAACCATGATGGTATGATCACTTACCTAGAGCCAAACATCCTGGACTACAAAGTCAAATAGGCCTTAAGAAGCATCACTACGAACAAAGCTAGTGGAGGCGATGGAATTCCAGTTGAGCTATTTCAAATCCTGAAAGATGATGCTGTGAAAGTGCTGCACTCAATATGCCAGCAAATTTGGAAAACTCAGCACTGGCCACAGGACTGGAAAAGGTCACTTTTCATTCCAATCCCAAAGAAAGGTAATGCCAAAGAATGTTCAAACTACCACACAATTGCACTCATCTCACATGCTAGCAATACTTTGTGCTTAAAATTTTCCAAGCTAGGCTTCAACAATACTTGAACTGAGAACTTCCAGATGTTCAAGCTGGATTTAGAAAAGGCAGAGGAACCAGAGATCAAATTGCTAACATCTTTTGGGCCATAGGAAAAAAAAAAAAAATTCCAGAAAGACATCTGCTTCATGGACTATGCTAAAGCCTTTGACTGTGTGGATCACAGCAAACTGTAGAAAATTCTAAAAGAGATGAGAATACCAGACCACTTAACCTGCCTCCTGAGAAACCTGTATGCAGGTCAAGAGGCAGCAGTTAGAACTGGTCATGAAACAACAGACTGGTTTCAAATTGGGAACGGAGTACAACAAGGCTGTACATTGTCACCTTGCTTGTTTAATGTATATGCAGAGTACATCATGCAAAATGCTGGGCTGGATGAAGTGCAAGCTGGAATCAAGATTCCCAGGAGAAATATCAATAACCTCAGATATGCAGATGACACCATCCTAATGGCAAAAAGTGAAGAGGAACTAAAGAGCCTCTTGATGAAAGTGAAAGAGGAGAGTGAAAAAGCTGGCTTAAAACTCAGCATTCAAAAAATAATTATCATGGCATCTGGTCACATCACTTCATGGCAAACAGATGGGGAAACAATGGAAACAGTGACAGACTTATTTTCTTGGGCTCCAAAATCTCTGCAGACGGTGACTACAGCCATAAAATTAAAAGATGCTTGCTTCTTGGAAGAAAAGTTATGACCAACCTAAGCAGTGTAACCAACCAAAAGCAGAGACGTTACTTTGCCAGCAAAGGTCTGTATAGTCAAAGCTGTAGTTTTTCCAGTAGTCATGTGTGGATGTGAGTTTTGGATCATAAAGAAGACTGAGCACTAAAGAGTTATGCTTTTGAGCTGTGGTGTTGGTGAAGACGCTTGAGAGTCCATTGGACTACAAGGAGATCAAACCAGTCAATCCTCAAGGAAATCAATCCTGAATATTTATTGGAAGGACTGATGCTTAAGCTGAAGCTCCAATACTTTGGCCACCTGATGTGAAGAGCTGACTTATTAGCAAAGACCCTGAAACTGTGAAAGACTGAAGGCAGGAGGAAAAGGGAATGACAGGGGACAAGATGGTTGGACGGCATCACCAACTCGATGGACATGGGCTTGAGCAAGCTCCAGGAGATGATGAAGGACCGGGGAGCCTGGTGTGCTGCAGTCCGTAGGGTCAGAAAGAGTCGGACATGACTGAGTGACTGAAGAACAACACAGCGAGTGTAAATGTCTTTTATTTAAACCAGAAATTGTGACCCAAGTTTAGTAAAAGAAAAGCTGCAGATACAGTTATTCTTGTCAGAGAATCTACTTGGAAATATTTCACAATAAAAATCACCTTGGCTTAACACCTGGGAAGTGAATGTTAAACAATTATTTGAGACCAGCCAGGTATAATTTCAAAGTTGGAAAGTCCAAGAACAATTTCTCCAGTTTAAGAAATATTGTTACACCCTGCCAAACCAAAGGGAATGCTGAATTGAAGACTAGATAGTATAAAACAGGCATTAGGATGTCTGGATGGTTCTCTATATTGTGATGCATTGAAAATATTCAACTGAGAAGCCTAAGGTAGTTCTTTACTTCAAAGAGTGATGGAATATATTAGTTAAAGTAAAGTCTAAGCTTCTATTACAAAGAGTCCCAAAGGTACAGCAGCTTAAGTGTATGGAAGTTTGTTTCTTCCCTAATCCTGAAGTGAGCTGTCTACATTTACAAGGTAGTCCCACAGGCATTCAGAAGGTCATGACCTCCTGTCTTATTGTTCCACCATCCTCCAGGGCAGGGTTTCTCAATATTGCACTATTAAAATTTTGAGCTGAATAATTTTTTTTGTTGGGGAGAATGGTATATCTGTCATGAGCATTGTAAGATATTTAGCAGCATCCTTGGTCTCTACCCACTAGATGCCAATTGCACTTCCACCTACCAGTTTTAACAACAAAAATATCTGCAGATGTTTCCCAACCTTCCCTGTGGAGAAAAGTCATCCAGTTGAGAACCACTGACTTGGATGTCATTATCATCTGCATGGTCAGAACCAAATCATAATTTTCCATGTTCAAGATTGAGGAAATGGAAAGTTTAAGGAGAAATGAATGCCCACTGCCTAATGCGCAGACCCAAAAGCAGTATGTATCATTCTGTCCACACTCACTGATGAGAACTTATTCATGTGTCTTCAACCAAATCTGTATATGCTGATGGGGAAGATTTAGGAGCGTACAAAAAAACTGATAAGTGAAAGACAGAAGGAATTACTGGAGCCATGTCTTGTGTATTCAAGAGAGAATGAGATCTAGTAAAGAAGTAGAGGGGCTGGCCTTAGATAGGAGCGTGGGGACATGAAACACACAGTGCAGAATTAAGAGAATAACTCTTGGCACAGAGCTTGTAGAAGCTTTTTCCTACTCTGTTTTATTTCCTCTATGAAAATGGAAAATAAATCATCAGATGAGAATTATGATGCATATGGAGAGTTGTTGGTTTTGGAAAATGGGGAAAAAAAAGAGTAAATAAGTCATCTAGGAAAGTGGAAGAATGAATGGACTTGCTGCTGCTGCTAAGTCGCTTCAGTCGTGTCCGACTCTGTGCGACCCCATAGACGGCAGCCCACCAGGCTCCTCCGTCCCTGGGATTCTCCAGGCAAGAACCCTGGAGTGGGTTGCCATTTCCTTCTCCAATGATGAATGGACTTAGGGATGTTTAATAGGATGGCCTGAACATATTAATGACATAACATGCGTGCAGGCTCAGTCGTGTCCAACTCTTTGAGACGCCATGGACTGTAGCCTACCAGGCTCCTTTGTCCGTGGAATTCTCCAAGCAAGAATACTGGACTGAGTTGCCATTTTCTACTCCCGGGGATCTCCCCAATCCAGGGATTGAGTCTGCATATCATGCATCTCCTGTATTGGCAGGCAGATTCTTTACCACTATGCCACCTGGGAAGCCATGAAGGGTTCCCCCTAATGTCCGTGACCATGAATTTAAAGTGAGACCCATTTGTATGTTTTTCCAGCTGAGACTTATGCTCAGGAATTCCTTATGGACAGGAATAGGCAGCATGTTGGATTTACCTAGTGAATGGCACCCCACTCCAGTACTCTTGCCTGGAAAATCCCACGGACGGAGGAGCCTGGTAGGCTGCAGTCCATGGGGTCACTAAGAGTCAGACATGACTGAGCGACTTCACTTTCTCTTTTCACTTTCATGCATTGGAGAAGGAAATGGCAACCCACTCCAGTGTTCTTGCCTGGAGAATCCCAGGGATGGGGGAGCCTGGTGGGCTGCCATCTATGGGGTCGCACAGAGTTGGACACGACTGAAGTGACTTAGCATAGCATAGCATAGCATAGTTTTGTAAGTGAGCAAGTAAGTGAGAGGCAAGGAAGTCAGCGTTTATGCAAGAGGGTAAATGACCATGGAATTTAAACGGTACAAAGAAGGGAAAGAGGAAATCAAAACAGAGAGAAACAATGAAAAGATGATAGAACTGGAAATCCCAGTAGGGTTGAAGAACTGCTGGTGGTGGGGTGATAGAAGGAGTGATCTAGAAAGGATAAAAGCTGGTAGTCAGCTAGTTGAATGCAGGTAACTGAGGGGGCCTGCAGTTACTGGTAGGACGAAGTCAGAATGCGCACAGGAACTGGTGGTTGCAGTAAGGTAAAGACACAGTCTGAAAGAACAGAGCTCAAGGAATTGAGATCCAGGGTGAAAGAGCCTTCTACATGAACATTTAAGTTGCTAAATTAAGAAAGTAGTCAAAAAATGACAATAAGCCAGTGATCCAATGAACTGAGAATACTGAAGTTGCAGCTGGATCACAGCAATAGTTGAGTATGTAACTGACGACGTGAGTTTCAGCAAAAGAAGGGAAGGCAAGTGCCCTGAAAGAGAATAATAGGGAGGAGGACACCTGCCCATCTCCAAGTCCAATACTAAGAGGACCAAGGAAAAGAAAAAGTAAAAGGGTTACTGGGCTGGCAGTATCCTCAGAGGACAGCCAGGTTTCTGTCAGAGCAAGAAAGGAAAAGGAATTTCACAAAATAAAGTGAGAATACAGTGGGAATATTTCAGGAGTTGTGGTAAGTGAGAGATAGGGACCAAATATGAAATGTGCCAAACTTTATGAAAGTAGAATGCAGGAAATGAAGGGGGACATGGACACCTGTCATCAGCAAGGATAAAGAGCATCTTATTAGATACATCCCAGTGCATTCAAGTCAAAAGTGGATGGGCAGATAAGAAGGTTAAGTAACAAATTAGCATATCTATTCATGTCTGAGTTTCCTAAGTCTTATTTATTTGGATGCTTTATATCAGTCTCTAAATTAATTTTCCTTCTCAGGTTTTGTTTAACGAGTCATCTGATCCCCAAACAGTGGCTATTTTGGTTGTTGTTTCATATATCACTAGAATTCTGTTGGTTAGGAATCCCAATATGGCTTGGCTAGACAGCAGTTGAGGTTACCTAGTGATGATACTCAACTGACAGATGGGTGGATTTACGAACGGACTGGAGCTTTGGTAGGATGGTTAGAAGGTCATCTGGGACTGTCAGCTGGAGCATCTACACATGGCCTTGCAGGACAGCAGTCTCAGGGTGGTAGGATTTCTTATATGGCAACTGGCTTCCTCCAAAGCAAGAATCCTAAGAGAATCAAATGGTGGAAGCAGTATAGCTTTTTCTGATTTAGCTTCAGAAGTCATGCCGTCACTTCCTCCACATGCTATTGATTACAAAAGAGTCCTAAGCCTAGCTCAGTTTCAGCAGGAGGGAAATTGAATTCTACCTCTTGAAGGGGGAATGGCAAGGTCATACTTCTAAGGAACATGCAGAGTGGGAGATATCATTGTGGCCATCTTTGACCAGTATTACCTGCCCTGGTAACACAAGTGATACATAACAGCTTTGTTTACATAACGTTACATTACACACAGTTGATAAGAGTAAGAGTTGTTATTGTATTATGTTAATCCCTCAATGTGTCCAGTTCTTTGCCACCCCATGGATGGTAGCCCGCCAAGCTCCTCTGTCCAAGGGATTCTCCAAGCAAGAGTACTGGGATTGGTTGCCATTCTCTTCTCCAGGAGATCTTCATAACCCAGAGATCAAACCTGGGTCTCCTGCATTGCAGGCAGTTTCTTTACTGTCTGAGACACCAGATACCCTAGAAAAGGGATTTCCAGGTTCAAACTCAAAAGAACTGTAAACTGTATTTGAGATAAAACATTAAATGTATACATGTTTTTTCTTTAGGAGAGTCTAGAAGATCCACAATGGAAAGTTTATATCACACCTCAGAGTTTTCAGAAGAGGAATCCAGTGGGTATGATAAATCAAGTTAAACTTTCTATTAAGTATCCACATTATACAAGATACTAAATATTAATACAATGTAATTCTCCAAATACACAGAAAAAGTAACTTCATCTAACACTTGATAAGTCATAAAATTGAAACACAGTATTTTTCAAAAAATCACAAATGTACTTTACATAAGGTTAAGTACTTTTAATCTTTTCAGCTATGTCTAAAAATTACAAAATACAAAATGCAGTCAGTCCTTGAACAACATGGAGGTCAGGGGTGCTAACCCTTCTGCACACAGTGGAAAGTATCCATGTAACCTATAGTCAGCCCTTCATATATTTGTTTCCTCCATATCCTCAGCTCTGCATCTGCAGATTCAACCAGCCACCAACTGTATAGTACTACAGTATTTTACTGTTGAAAAAAGTCTGCATATAAGTGGACTCCCAAAGTGCAAACTCATGTTGTTCAAGGTCACTTGTAATGTAGCAAGTGTGTGTGTGTGTGTGTTTAACTTTCTAGCCCAATATAAAATTTCATAATTTATTTCAGATTTTCAGGTAATCAAAAAAAATGACACTTAAACCAGCTTTTGATTCAGCAACAAAGGAAGAAGAAATTTATCGTACCACCGCAGTCTCCAATACCTGTTACAGGAGTACATTAACAAACAATACAGATAGAGTCATAATAAAGATAGGGTTATAACAAAACTATGACTATGTTTTCATTGGAATTTGTATTACAATTTACCAATTTAGTCTAAAACATTTAAATTCTTGAAAAATAAATTTATCTCAAGTGCTTAGGAATACCAATAATTATCCATAAGGTAAACCATAAAATTTTCCTCTTATCCATTATTCTACAAGAAATACTGCTACTTTAGAATAGAAATTTGGTTGTGTCTAATGAGAAAATCGTTGTAAGCTTAAGGAAATCTATGCTGAATAAAGGTGGGTAAAGATTTATTAAAATTCCAGAGAATCTTTTTAATATACATAAAAGGATTGTAAGCAATAGACTACCGTGTTGATAACTACTGCTCCAACAGTTGCTTTACCTTGGAAAGTGAGAATAATTTTACTTTTTATACATAATTGGTTAAAATTTTTCCACATACATGACCATACATTGTGTATAGTATGTTTTATTGTTTTAACAATAAAAACTATTAAAGACCAAAATGATTCTGTTACCACAGTGTAAAGTGTTTCCTGAAGCATTTTCTTTACAAATACACCATCTCATCTCACGGTTTAAAAAGACTGACTATGAGAAAACTTTTATTTGCTTTAAATTCTAGCTTTGAAGTTCTAAATCCAAATAGCAGATGCTTATTTTTCCCCTCTAAACCACTTCTGTAATAGCAGCCTTTTGCTAGAGTGTCTTCTTAAACTAATTTTAAGATCCCTTAAAAAGATGTTTGGAAAGTTTTGTGGGAATATTTTTAATCCCACCTTTTTTTAAAACACTTCAAGACATCAGATGTATGGAACATAAGCCTGTTGGGAAGGTCAGTAGAATCTAGAATTTACGATCGAATGCTAAACAGCCACGCTACTCTCCCTTCTGATAGATTTAATCAAAAGGTTTCTGTGCTGGTTTCTCCTTAAATTTCAATTTGAGTCATTTTTATTTGTGAAACTGAAAACAAAATCAAGCTCTTATGATGACAGATGCAAATCACAATCACATCAAATGCTAGTTCTTACCTATAAAAGGCCCTTGCATAAATAATGCAGCGAGGACCACTCACTGAGAAGGTATACGTATTTACAGTGGTCTCTAATTCCTTTTTATCAAAATGACAGCACCTAAAATACAGCATTCCATAATGTACCACAATTACTTGAGCTTTCAGGTTCTTCTTTAAAGAACTGGTACAATATCATCATGCCTTTTCAACTTTTCATGCTTTCTCATAAGAATCCCTGAAAATGGTAAAAAAAAAAAAAAAAAAAATGTATCCCAGGTTACAATAAACAAGTATTTTTGTGCTCCCACATTTTAGGTTAACATTGATAATATCCTGGGGTAGATATGCGCTGATCTAATTTTTAAAGGACCCTTTATCTTTATTCTCTTCCTTTATTTCTTCCCTTCTAGGGACCTTCCTTTCCTCTCATAGGGCAGTGATTGCATCTGCACAGGAATGATAGTATATATAGAAATGTAGAAGACATTTCTGGTTAACTTTCAAGAGTCTCCTTTAAAGGTGAAATATAGGGAGTCTTTAGAAAAAGAAATGACTTCCATTAAGTTGAAAAGTTTTAAATGCCTTCTTTCCGAAGTTACTTTACCCAGACAGTTTTTAAGGAATGTACTGTATTAACATTATTACTAATTGATAGTTATCTCTTCTCGCCCTGCCCCCTACATACATACCACAGAAATTATAAATAGTGACCTGGAGAATAATGTGGTCATGTAATTATTTGGAGATCCCTATTTTGTAAAAAAAAAAAAAGAAGAAGAAGAAGAAGAAAAGAAAGAAAGAAATGACCCAAATTGACTGAAAATCAAATGAAAAAGATTCAAATGCTCTAGATTTAGTTGATATATTACTAAAAATTGATTTTGTTTCCAAACATCTTGCTTTTGTTTCTAACTTTTCAAGCTCTGACATAACAGTTCATAAAATCATACCCATAAACAATGAGATTGCAACTGATTATATTGTTATTGTCTCCAATTTTTTGAATGTATTGCAATTCATGGGGTCTCAAGGAGTCGGACACGACTGAGTGACTGAACTGAACTGATAATAACTTTACATTTTATATAGCTGTAATTATATGTATATATAAAATGAATTGTATCAGTATTTAAAAAGTTTAAAAAAATATTTTAAAAAATTAAAAAAATATTTCAAAAAAATTTTTTTAATTCATCATTATTTGCTTAGACAATAAAGAATTTACCAGGGTGAATAACTTTGGCACCAGAGAACAATTAGCTTCTCACCGTTTGTAATCCCTAAACTTTATTTTTATTATTTTTTTTTTTTTAGGTATCAAGAATCTCTTTTATTGATTATCAGAAACATTACAAACATCTAATATGAACAAATTGTAACATGACAGTGATTAGTTTGAAACATGTTCAGAACCCACGAGTGGTCAAAGAAATACAAATTTAAGCAGCAGTGTAATCCTAACATTTTATCTACCATATGATCAATATTTGAAAAGAATAAAAAATAACCAGTGTTACAATGGTAGGTAAAACAAAGCAGAAGTGTAAATTGTGAAAAATAAAAATTTTTTTAAATCTCAGAGCAAATTGACAGCATGTGCCAAAAGCCTTTAAACATTTTTTGACCCTGAAGTTTCACCTCTGAATTTGTCTCAGGAAATAGACAAGTGAGAAATATTGAAGATGCAAAGCTATTTATTGAAGTTCCTTTTGCAGGCTAGTATATGAATACACAAAACCTATTAATAAATTCGACCTAAATACCCAATAATAAGTAATTAGCCAAATAATTTATAGCAGTATTAATCCTTCATGGGCTTCCCTGGTGGCTCAGTGGTAAAAACATTTGCCTGCCAGTGCAGGTGATGCCAGTTCGATCCTTGGGTCTCCCCTGGAGAAGGAAATGACAACCCATTCTAGTATTCTTGTGAAAATCCCCATGGACAGAGAAACCTGGTAGGCTACACTCCATGGGGTCACAAAAGAGACAACAGTAATACCTTTCATACTAGGCACATTAGTTTTCTATTGCTGCTACAACAAATTACCACAAATTTAGTATTTATATTTACATTTATATGACTGAATATGCATAGAAGCAATTCCTGAAAGATATACCGCTGAATGTTAATAGTTACTTATAAAAGCTAGAGTTACAAGTGATAGAATTTTTTTTTCATTTGCTGTATTTAAATCCATGAGCATGTATTGTTGGCATATTAATACATGCTGCTGCTGCTGCTAAGTCGCTTCAGTCATGTCCGACTCTGTGCAACCCCATGGACTGCAGCCTACCAGGCTTCTCCATCCATAAATAAATATAAAACAAAATAATTTCTCTACTTTTTATTCTGTGACCTTGGGAGAAAAATTCCCTCATTTTTGACCCCTTTTTTTAAGATTTATTTATTTGCTTTTGGTTGTGCTGGGTCTTCGGTGCTGCACACAGGCTTTCTCTGGTTGTGGCTAGCAGGGTCTGCTCTTCGTTGGGGAGCATGGGATTCTCATTGCAGTGGCTTCCCTTGTTGCAGAACACAGGCTGTTAGGAGAGTGGGCTTCAGCAGCTACAGCACAGGGACTCAGCAACTGTGGCTCACAGGCTCTAGAGCACCGGCTCAGTAGTTGTGGCTCTCCGGGCTTAGTTGTTCCATGGCATGTGAGAAGCTTCGGGACCAGGAATTGAACCCATGACCTCTCCATTGGCAGGCAGATTCTCACCCACTAGACCACCAGGGAGGCCCCTGACCCCTGTTTCTTAATCAGAAAAATGAGCTATATGATATTTTTCTCATCCTTTCCAACTCTAAGACATTCTGATTCTAAATCAGCCACTCAACTCAGGTTCGATCTAAACTTTAAAAAAAAAAGGAAAAAGGGGGGAAATTTTAAGGACGGAAGGAAGCCATTGAGAATATAAGAAATCCTCTTCATCTTGCCAATTTCACACACCATAGAAAACTATAATTGCTTTTTAAGGTAACATAACTCATTCAAGACTGAGGTTCCCAATGAAGTTGTTTATTCACCTTTGTTAATTGTCAAGATACTTTTGATTTATTCTAGCTTTTAAACTACATGTCCTGGACTGTTATTATTAAAGCAACAGCGCTGAGGATATTGTAAATTATCAGAGACAAGACAGAGAAGCTATTAATGTATCCATGGAGCCAACATTCATGATGGAGAGCACAATAGATGTCTTATCAAATGAGTAAATAAACAAGACACATTGTTATAAAAACTTGAAGGATATAAATAAGATGTGATAGATAATAATGGAGAAGGGCCATAAGGGAAGGACTCTCTGAGGAAGTAATATTTGAACAGAGACCTGCAAGATCACTTCATCTCCATTTGGCTAACTATAACAAAAAAAAAAGATGGACAATAACAAGTGATCGGGACAATGTAGAGAAATTGGAACCATCACACATTACTGATAGGAATATCAAATGATGCAATTTCTTTCAAAAGCAGTTTTTTAGTGCCTCAAAAAATTAAATATAGAATTAACTTATAACTCAGGAATTCCAATTCCACCCCTAGAGATCTTCCCAAAAGAATCAGAAATATATATTTAAACAAAAATGTGTATATAAATGTTCATAGCAGCATTACTCATAATAGCTAAAAAGTAGAACAACCCAAATGTCCATAAACTGACAAATGAATAAATAAAATGTAGTCTATCATGGAATGGGATGTATAAATGTTGCACACCTTTGTGAATATACTAAAACCACTGAATTGTGCAATTTTTAAAAGTGTGAGCTTTATGTTTATAAATAAGTGATAATCAAATTGTATCTCAATAAATCTGTTACTTTTGAAGTAACAATAAAAATAATATGGGATAATGATAATATCTATTTCACCTTCCTCATGAGTTTTATCAAATTTAAAATGAGTTAATATGTATAAAGTACTTAAAGGAAAATACTTGACCCATTGTAAGTGCTATGGAACTGATAAATAAGAAAATTTCCTGTCAAGGTAAAAGTTTATGTTTTGATATACATTCCCACCCCTTCCAAACACACAGTATTAATGGAATAAATATAAAAATAATTTGATATATATACAACCAGTAAAATACTAGTATTTAGAATGTAATAAATCTACAAGATCAATAAGAAACAATATAACAGAAAAATGAGCAGAATATAAGAATCCATAGACAAAAGACTCCAAATAGTCAAAAAAAATATGAAAATATCAACTTCACAGTTAATCAGGAAAATCATAGTAAAATAAGAAAATGCATTTTGTACTCACCCACTTTGACAAAAAAATAAAAAATTCTAATAAACTCAAGTGTTGACAAGGATATGGAGAAATAAACATTTTAGAGAACAATTGGACACTATCTAGTAGATACGACACTGTATTGGATAATAAAGTTAAAGATACTTAGAATGTATGAACCAGAAATTCCATTTCTAAGCATATTCCCTAAATAAATGAGACAGACTGAGAATTTTTATTGTATCCTTGTTTATGGTAGTGAAAATTGAAAAATATCTATTAAAATGACTATGGATTCACCAGGTATTGGTACAATAGAAGCCATATAGGGTAGTTGATAAATGAATAAATGAACTAGTATGCCCAGCAAGGACAAATCTCCAAAAACTAATTTTGTACAAAAAGAAATTTTCAGAATAAATTTGTACATTATATGTATACATATAGAACAATGTGTGTATTTAAAAAAATTTTTAACATGTGAAACAATGCTATATACTTTATATACTCATATAGAAGGCAGTAGCACCCCACTCCAGTACTCTTGCCTGGAAAATCCCATGGATGGCAGAGCCTGGTGGGCTGCAGTCCATGGGGTTGCGAAGAGTCGGACACGACTGAGCGACTTCCCTTTCACTTTTCACTTTCATGCATTGCAGAAGGAAATGGCAACCCACTCCAGTGTTCTTGCCTGGAGAGTCCCAGGGACGGGGGAGCCTGGTGGGCTGCTGTCTATGGGGTCGCACAGAGTCGGACACGACTGAAGCAACTTAGCAGCACATGCACATAGCTACAAAACAAAAATAGCTTGAAAATAATTAACAACAAATTCAGAATAGTAGTTATCTGTATGGAAGGAAGGAAGAAATGAGATCATAGAGGGATACACATAAGACAGCATCTGTATCCGTAATGTCGTATTTCTTTAAAAATTCCTACCTGAACTAAGTACAGAGTAAGATAAAGATTTGATAAAGGTGACTGGTGGAAACAGGGATATACGTATATTTTCCAAACGTGTCTGTATAACAATAAAAAAAGAAATAACAGGCCCAAGGTGGAGTCATCCCACATGACAGCAAACCAAGACTCAACTATAGTTTCAACTTCTCCCAGGATCCTGGCATTTAAAGAGACAATCTGCACGATACTGGATGCTTGGGGCTGGTGCACTGGGAAGACTCAGAGGGATGGTATGGGGAGGGAGGAGGGAGGAGGGAGGAGGGTTCAGGATGGGGAACACATGTATACCTGTGGCAGATTCATTTTGATATATGGCAAAACCAATACAATATTGTAAAGTTAAATAAAATAAAATTAAAAAAATAAAAATAAAAAAAATAGAAGAAAGGGGAAAAAAATAAATAAATAAAGAGACAATCTGAAATTTCCTGGTATGCACCAGTGAAGTAATCAGTGTAATAAAACCCTGCCCTTCCTTTTCCCCAAGAAGATGACCTGGCCTGAAACAAGTCTGTCTTTTCTTTTGCTAATAATTTCCTTGCCCCACCCTCCTTCTGCTTATAAAAACCTCCCAATTTAGTAGAATTCTGTGAAGCACCCTTCTGTGTACTAGATGGGATGCTGCTTGATTCATGAATTGCTGAATAAAGCCAATTAGATTTTCAAATGTATTCAGCTGAATTTTGCTTTTTAACAGATTGGGTGGCAATGACGTGATCAACATCTGGGGGCAATGAGAAACACAGGTGTGGCAGCCAGAGAACGCTTTTGAGTTCTCTGTCTTTGCCATCATTTCCAAGAGGCCCTTTGCTGACTTCCTCTTGTTTTGAGCTCTGCTCTTGTATTCAAGTTCCTGGTCTAATTGGTTTTCCTTTACTGGACAGGTCAACTTGAACTGGTACATGATTCAGCCTGGAGCCCAGTTGAACTGGCAGACAATTCTGCCTAGACCCAAGCCCCTAGCCTTTCAGACTGAAATTCCCAGGTTTTTGAGTGGATAACACAGCTCAGATTCCAGCTTGGGAACTGTCAGTGGTTTAGTCCACAATACCCCACTTCTTTGGAATCCATCCCCAGATGTCACACTGGGAACTTGGGGGCAGCTGCAGTTCTCCATTTAGCTTTGAATCAGTCCACAATTCCCAGTCCTTGGGGTTTATTGGTTCAATCCTTTCCCTTGTCCAAAGTTCCACAGGAAATGGTAGTGGTACACAAGGGCTTTCTTTTGCCCAGCATGCAGTAACATCTCTTGGTTCTTTCCAATATAAACACATGTTCATTTGTCTTGTTTCATGTAGATAAAGGCAAACTGATAATGGGATCCTTTGTATTCAGAGTTAGGCGCTGCAACTTTTGGCCCACCTGTCTGGAACAATGATGTCAAAAGCCATGGATATCTACAAAGATGGACAAGTCTTACTCCAGTTACACAAGATCACTCATTTAAAGGGGTTTCCCAGGCGGCTCAAGTGGTTAAAAAAAAAAGTCCTCCTGCCAATGCAGGAGCCGTGGGTTTGATCCCTGGGTTGGAAAGATGCCCTTGAGTAAGAAATGGCAACCCACTCCAGTATTCTTGCCTGGAAAATTCCATAGACAGAGGAACCTGGTGGGCTACAGTCAATGGGTTTGCAAATAGTGGGACACAACTTAGGGTCTGAGCACAAACATTTTTAAAAAATGCACTTGATTTTCCATTTCTTCCTAGATCAGTTTTGGAAGATTATACTTTTCTAAGGATTCACCCATTTTTTCCAAGTTGTCCATTTTATTGGCATATAGTTGCTGATAGAGAAGCAGAGAAGGCAATGGCACCCCACTCCAGTACCCTTGCCTGGAAAATCCCACGGACGGAGGAGCCTGGTAGGCTGCAGTCCATGGGGTCGTGAAGAGTCAGACACGACTGAGCGACTTCACTTCCACTTTTCACTTTCATGCATTGAAAGAAGGAAATGGCAACCCACTCCAGTATTCTTGCCTGGAGAATCCCAGGGTCGGGGGAGCCTGGTGGGCTGCCGTCTATTGGGTCGCACAGAGTCGGACATGACTGAAGCGACTTAGCAGCAGCAGCAGCAGTTGCTGCTCTTATGATCCTTTGTATTTCATAAGCAGTCTCTTATGATCCTTTGTATTTCTGTGTTGTCTGTTGCAATTTCTCCATTTTTGTTTCTAATTTTATTGATTTGATTCTTCTCCCTTTTTCCCTTGATGAGTCTCTGAGGGAGAAGGCAAGGGTGGGATGATTTGAGAGAATAGCACTGAAACATGTGTATTACCATATGTGAAACAGATGACCAGTCCAAGTTCAATGCATGAAACAGGGCACTCAAAGCCGGTGCACTGAGACAACCCAGAGGGAGGGAATGGGGAGGGACGTCAGAGAGGGGTTCGGGACCGGGTGAGGGACACATGTACACCCATGGCTGATTCATGTCAATGTATGGCAAAAACCACCACAATATTGTAACATAATTAACCTCTAATTAAAATAAATAATTTTTAAAAATAAAATGCACTGAAGAACAGGGGATCCCAAGCTGAACAAATAGAATGGGATGCCTATTTTAACTGGTACATAGAAACTTATAAAATACTAATGAAAAAGAGGCAAAGGCAACTCCTAGTTCTCATCCATGACATCTCCAAGGTTTCATCATCAGAACACTTGCCCAGAAACCAATGTTTCAGTTGTAATTTCCTGGGGTATTGGAAAAGAAATTGTTCTCAAAGGTCCTGTGCAAATTCTTCAGTGCCCTCTTACCTACCCTCTAAGGAAAACCTCTTCCCACCCCTCCCAAAGTTGCTGGGACTCAGGGATCTTTCTGGTAAAACTGTTCCCTTATTCTCTTAAACAGACAAAGAAAACCAAAAATTAATGAGGTTGTGTTGAATACTGCCAGAAATATTTACTGCTTGTCCTAGCTAAAACCTGACAATATTTGAAAGGGTTTAATAACTTTTATGATCTGAAATTTGGCCAAACTGGAAGCTGATCATCAGAGCCTGATAGGAAAATTTTTTCAGGCAGGCACTCTCTTTCAAACTAAAATAAACTATATGCCCAGAGGGAAATAAGCAAATTGGAGAAAATGTAGTTGGAAGGGTAAGTCAACCTCTTTATCATCCAGGCTGCAATCCTGTTCATTGGGGAATTGGAAACAACTGTCTTTCTCTTATGGGCTTCCCTGGTGGCTCAGACGGTAAAGCATCTGTCTACAATGTGGGAGACCTGGGTTTGATCCCTGGGTTGGGAAGATTCCCTGGAGAAGGAAATGGCAACCCACTCCAGTATTCTTGCCTAGAAAATCCCATGGATGAGCCTGGTGCAGATTTCTGCTGCAGGGCCACAGGTGTGGCTCCAAAAGTTCAAAGCTCACCTCCCTTTTTTTAAACCAATTTCCCAAACCTCACCTATTCTCTTGCAAAATGCTAAAAAAAAAAAAAAAATTTCAGAACATCTTTAATGTTTTTCCTAGATTTAATGAAATCTTCTCTGACGCTATCAATGAGTTGGTAAGATATATTTTGGGGAACAAAGATGAAACAGTTACTTTTTCTCCCTTTCCAATCCCTCCAGAATTCAGAAACTTGAGCATTCTTACTATTAACAAATTAGTCTTAAAAACAACTTGTATGGTAAATTACTGTTCTAGCTGCACTTATATAAATGATCAGGCCAAGTTTCATACAAATAAATTAGTTTTACTATGATTACCTTTGGTAAAACTGAGGCTAACTGTAGAGGGAAAAATTATAATTGCACTTCTGTGGATATTAGAGTCTAGTCCTGTTAATTGTCTTTGAAATTTTATTATATCCCTGTAAACTAAGGTGCTCAGTCACTAAGTCGTGTCCAATTCTTTGCCATGCCAGGAAGTACTCAAGAAGTTTAGTTTTGTTACCCCAGAATTGTAATTCTATTTCAGTCTTTCTTCAACAGCCAGACTCCCTCAAGATCTTATTTATCTATTTTACACTATGTGTCAGATATACTATGTGTCAGTTAAAAATAGCCATATTTAATGATAAGCATTTTTAAAACAATTATTTTGTATCACTACAAAGATTAGGCTACATAATACAACAATAAGAAATCACCACAAATTTCAATGGCTCACAACAAAGCAGATTTCTCACTTGTATTATATATTGACTTTGGGTGTGGTTCCACTTCATAATCTCTTTACTTCAGGATCCAGGTTGAGGAATCCCCAATCTGACACATCATTATTCTCATGACAGAGAGAAAAGAGAGCATGGTGGACATATCAGATCAGATCAGATCAGTCGCTCAGTCGTGTCCGACTCTTTGCGACCCCATGAATCGCAGCACGCCAGGCCTCCCTGTCCATCACCAACTCCCGGAGTTCACTCAGACTCACATCCATCGAGTCAGTGATGCCATCCAGCCATCTCATCCTCTGTCGTCCCCTTCTCCTCTTGCCCCCAATCCCTCCCAGCATCAGAGTCTTTTCCAATGAGTCAACTCTTTGCATGAGGTGGCCAAAGTACTGGAGTTTCAGCTTTAGCATCATTCCTTCCAAAGAAATCCCAGGGCTGATCTCCTTCAGAACAGACTGGTTGGATCTCCTTGCAGTCCAAGGGACTCTCAAGAGTCTTCTCCAACACCACAGTCAAAAGCATCAATTCTTCGGTGTTCAGCCTTCTTCACAGTCCAGCTCTCACATCCATACATGACCACAGGAAAGACCGTAGCCTTGACTAGACAGACCTTTGTTGGCAAAGTAATGTCTCTGCTTTTCAATATGCCATCTAGGTTGGTCATAACTTTCCTTCCAAGGAGTAAGCATCTTTTAATTTCATGGCTGCAGTCACCATCTGCAGGGATTTTGGAGCCCCCAAAAATAAAGTCTGACACTGTTCCCACTATTTCCCCATCTATTTCCCATGAAGTGATGGGACCAGATGCCATGATCTTCGTTTTCTGAATGTTGAGCTTTAAGCCAACTTTTTCACTCTCCTCTTTCACTTTCATCAAGAGGCTTTTTAGTTCCTCTTCACTTTCTGCCATAAGGGTGGTATCATCTGCATATCTGAGTTTATTGATATTTCTCCTGTCAGTCTTGATTCCAGCTTGTGTTTCTTCCAGTCCAGTGTTTCTCATGATGTACTCTGCATAGAAATTAAATAAACAGGTTGACAATATACAGCCTTGACGTACTCCTTTTCCTATTTGGAACCAGTCTGTTGTTCCATGTCTAATTCTAACTGTTGCTTCCTGACCTGCATACAAATTTCTCAAGAGGCAGATCAGGTGGTCTGGTATTCCCATCTCTTTCAGAATTTTCCACAGTTTATTGTGATCCACATAGAAATATAGGATGACTCAAAAATTTCTGCTTATAAGTTCTGTATAGCACATCCACTCACATTTCACAGGCCCTCCTTCTGCACCTGGGCAAATGGAGAGGTCAGAAATCCAGACCCTTCAGATCAAGGCCAGTTTTCCTCACTGATCAGAATGAAGCCCAATTCTGATTTTATTTTATTCTAGTCTATATTAGTTGGCTTAAAGCTCAACATTCAGAAAACGAAGATCATGGCATCCGATCCCATCACTTCATGGGAAATAGATGGGGAAACAGTGGAAACAGTGTCAGACTTTATTTTTCTGGGCTCCAAAATCACTACAGGTGGTGACTGCAGCCATGAAATTAAAAGATGCTTACTCCTTGGAAGGAAAGTTATGACCAACCTAGATAGCATATTCAAAAGCAGAGACATTACTTTGCCAACAAAGGTCTGTCTAGTCAAGGCTATGGTTTTTCCTGTGGTCATGTATGGATGTGAGAGTTGGACTGTGAAGAAGGCTGAGTGCTGAAGAATTGATGCTTTTGAACTGTGGTGTTGGAGAAGACTCTTGAGAGTCCCTTGGACTGCAAGGAGATCCAACCAGTCCATTCTGAAGGAGATCAGCCCTGGGATTTCTTTGGAAGGAATGATGCTAAAGCTGAAACTCCAGTACTTTGGCCACCTCATGCGAAGTGTTGACTCATTGGAAAAGACTCTGATGCTGGGAGGGATTGGGGGCAGGAGGAGAAGGGGACGACAGAGGATGAGATGGCTGGATGGCATCACTGACTCGATGGATGTGAGTCTCAGTGAACTCCGGAAGTTGGTGATGGACAGGAAAGCCTGACATGCTGTGACTCATGGGGTCGCAAAGAGTCGGACATGACTGAGCAACTGATCTGATCTGATCTGATATTCCTTCCACGAGCTATCCCAAAGCTCACTACTTTCTTTAGACACATCCCCTCCTACTCCAGCGTATTTGGAATATGCCTTAATGTGTGTGCCCTTGACAAATATGAAGTGTTCTTAGGTGAATGTTTGTGTCTGCGGTGAACTCAGACATCGTGCCAGATCATGTGTCCACTGCAAGATAGCTTTCTATTCTCCTAGGATTAAACCTTCACGTTGCTTCCAATTTCCCATCTTACAATCTTCGATGAGGACCCTTGTACAAATCCCTTCAGGACTACATGGAAAGGTCTGAAAGGTATGCTGCAGAGTAGGGGTATTGGCTGAAAGGCATGCAGGTAATATTGCAGAGGGTTCTCTTGGGCCAGTTACCCTCCCACAGTAGTATGCTGGAGCCAGTTTACACAGGTTTGCAAGTGCCAATTATTAAATTTTTAAGAATTTTACAAGCTTGTCATTAAACACAGCCATTATTAAAAATTAGTAATCATTTTACTACTTTACCTTTTATAATGTATTTTACCTCATTTCACTGTTACCCAGCCTCTAGATGTTATTTACATCTACTATAACTAAATGATGGAATTGCTATATAACATTGTACTACGGACATCTCATCACAATTCTACCTTCATTGATGTCACGTTGGCAGCTTGAACTCAGCCACAATGTAAGCATTTATACCATGTGTACACATGCTAAGTTGCTTCAGTCATGTCCAACTCTGCAACCCTATGGACTGTAGCCTGCCAGGCTCCTCTGTCCATGTGATTCTCCAGGCAAGAATAGTGGAGTGGGTTGCCATGCCCTCCTCAAGGAGATCTTCCCGGTACTATAGGTATTGGCAAATGCTACAAAGCAGGGTTTGATTAATTGCTTAAGACCTTTGTTCAAATATCACCTACTGAGACAGGCCTTTCCTCACATCTCTATTGTTAAGAATACACATGCATCTTCGTCACAATAACTACCTTCTTTATCTTCATAGAATACCCAGTTTATCTGTGAAGTTACTTGTTCATTCTCTTATTATTAGGGAATACTTGTTTTATATAATTTAGTTACCATTATTAACTGTTAGTTGTGTCCAACTCTGAGACCCCATGGACTGTAGCCTGCCAGGCTCCTCTGTCCATGGAATTCTCCAGGCAAGAATACTGGAGTGGGTTGCCATTCCCTTCTCCAGAGGATCTTCCTGACCCGGGGACCGAACCCTGGTCTCCTGCACTGCAGACAGATTCTTTACTTTCTGAACTAGCAGGGAAGCCTATTTGTTAGTTAGCAAATGTTAAATTAATGTTTGTTAAGTAAAGTGCAGGATGCCAGATGACAAGGAGCAGAAGACCAGAAGCTAAATTGAAATAAAGAATTTCATAGCTCACAGGTCCTGGAGGAAGTACACAGGACATTTTGAAGGGCCTCACTGGGAGGCCAGGGTGCAAGCAGAGAAGGGGATGGAATCTGGGGCACCAGCCTTTGTTAGCACCCACGGGGTTTGAGGTTGTGCTTTGAGGTTTCCAGGCTAAGATCAGATTGGTCGATTCAAATCAGAAGAAGCAGCATTTCAGTAAGCTCCACAGGGGTCTTAACTAAGACGTACAAAAAAAGGAAGGTCTGGAAGACTGTTTATCACAAGGGCTCTTGGGGAAGTCATATCAAGAACTTAAAATTACTTCTGATTCTATTATCTAGGGCATGTTCTTACATAAAGGGAATAGTGTCCATTTAAGGCTCTTGCAGCCTGGTTGGCCAAACAAAATGGATGCCAAGGAAGCAAAACCATGGAGTAACTAGGCTAAACTCTCAAAAACCACAAACTCGTAACTTCTACGAGAGTGTGAACATTGTTCAACTTATTCACTGCTGTAATCACAGCATCAGAATAAGACCTGCCATATAGCAGGTCCTCAACAAATATTTGGTGAGTGAACAGATCAATGGATGTATGTGAGTGAATGAATGAATGAACACTGTTTAATACTCATAACATTGGAATAAATCTAACTATGGAAGAAATGCTGGAGCAAAGCCCAAAGGACCACAGCAAGACATCCTTCATATTCACTAAAATAATAACTTTTATTGAAAGCCAGCTGTGTGTCACATCCTGTAACTATGAAAAGCTATAAAATGAGGATCCATCCCTGGGGGTCACAAGGTAATTAAAGAAATAGAACATACATAGAAAGAAATTAATAATAGAATGTAATAATTTCATGATTAGTGAAATATCTTCAAGTGGTACAAGACATTTCAACTTCATACAAATAGGTGTATGTAAATATATGAGAGATTTTTTAAATTTTCACAAATAATTGTGATATAGGGGAAAAAAATCAAAGCACACTTGTCAAAACCAAAAAGATTTGCCAGTAACTTGTTCTGTCTTATAACACAGTACTCAACAGCATTAAAAAAAAAAAAAAAAACAACCTCTCCAAAGTGGATAATAACAATGCCCAGCATACAATAGTGAATTCTTAGATATATGAAAAATTGGAAAACTATGACTTATAACCTAGAAAAATAGTGGGCAATAAACACAGATCTGATCTGGATTTTAGTATTAGCAGATACGCATTTTAAGATACATATTATAAATTTGTTCATATTTTTATGGAAAAAAGGATCATGATAAGTAAGCATATGAGAAATGGCAGCAAAGAAATAGAAACTGTAAAAGAAGAGCTGAATGGAAGCCTTATACCTGTAAATTATGCTAATATATTTTTTTAAAGGGCTCCCCTGGTGGCTCAGATGGTAAAGATTCTGCCTGCAATGTGAGACCCCACACATTCGATCGCTGGGTCAGGAAGATTCCCTGGAGAAAGGAATGGCCACCCATTTCAGTTTTCTTGCCTAGAGAATTCCATGGACAGAGGAGCCTGGCAGGTTACAGCCCATGGGATCACAAAGAGCTGGACATGACTGAGCAACTTTCACACACAGACACATTTTTTTTTAATTCCCAGATGGGCTTAAAAGTATATTGGAGACTGTAGAAGAAAGTTAAAATGAAGGCAAATCAAAAAGAATTATCCAACAGAGCAAAGAGAAAATACTTGAGAAAAATTAACTGTGACCTGAAGGACAATATAAAATGGTCTAATGCATAAAGTGTAACTAGAGTGCCAGATGGAGGAGAGAAGACAAGGGAAAAAAATAATTTATATGTATATATATGTAGATATATTTATACATATATACATATGTGAGTACATGCCTGCTAAGTTGCATCCAACTCTGCGACCCCATGGACTGTAGCCCACCAGGCTCCTCTGTCCATGGGATTCTCCAGGCAAGAATACCAGGGTGGGTTGCCGTGCCCTCCTCCAGGAGATCTTCCTGACCCAGGGACTGAACCCATGTCTCTCTTGTCTCCTACATTGGCAGGCAGGTTCTTTACCACTAGCACCACCTGGGAAGCCCATATATATACACATATACATATATGTGAAAAAATAATGGCCAAAATTTTACAACTGTGGTGGAAAACATCAACTTATAGCTCCAAAAAGCTTTGTGATCCCCAAAGAAAATAAATGCAAAGGGAACAAAACCTAGGTATATGGTAGTCAAACTGCTGACTTAAAGAGAAAATCTAATACAGAAAAAAAGTACCTAATATACAACAAAAAGTACATAATCTACAACAACACAAGCCATGACAGAGTTCATATCAGAAATAATAGAAGTCAGAAGACAATGAAATGATATTTTTAAACTGCTGAAGGAAGAAAGTGTCAAACTAGAACTCTCTATCAAGTGAACATGCCCCACATGATTGGAATAAAGGCTGTTGAAAATGAACAAAATCACAGACAATTCAAAATTAGCAGCACTCAACTGCTAATGAAAACTGTTATGAAAATAAACTCAAAACCACAGATTGGGAGAAACTATTCACAATACAAGTATATGACAAAGATCTTACATCCAGTATATAGAAGGAACTCATACAGCTCAATAATATCAAGACACAATTCCAACATAATAAATAGGCAAAAATTTGAACAGACACTTCACAAAAGAACATCTACAGGGCTTTCCTGGTGGGACAGTGGATAGCAATCTGCCTGCCAATGCGGGGGACATGGGTTCGATCGCTTGTCTGGGAAGATTCCACATGCTGAGGCGCACCTAAGCCCTTGTGCCACAACTACTGAGGCTGTGCTCTAGAGCCTGCAAGCCGCCACTACTGAAACCCACGCACCTGGAACCTGCTCCACAACAAGAGAAGCCACAGCAGTGAGAAGCCCAAAAACCCAACGAAGACTAGCCCCCACATCCTGCAACTAGAGAAAGCATGCACACAGCAACAAAGACCCAGCACAACCAAAATTAAAGTCATAATAAAGAGTAAAACTTCCCTTTGCTTCCTAAAAAAAAAAAAAAAAAAAAAAAATCTACAAATGAACAATAAACATAAGGTGCACAGAATTATCACTCACCAGGGTGATGTGTAAGAACACACAATGAGATATGACCTCACAGCCACTAAAATGGCCCAAACTGAAAAGACTCCTAAACATTGGCAGGGATGTGAGCAACAGGAACTCTCATGCATTGCTTTTGGGAATGTAAAACGCCACAACTACTTAGGAAATTATTTGGAAGTTTCTCATAAATCTAAACATATTTCTATGCTATCACCCTCCAACTCCGTTTTTAGGTAGGTGCCAAGAGAAATGAAAACATAAGTCCATACAAAATGAATATTTAGAGCAGCTTTACGAATTATAGCCAAAAACTGAAAACGACCCAAATGACCATCAGCACGAGAATGGACTAACAAATTGTGAGATATCCACGCTATGGAATATTACTCAACAATTTTAGAAAACAAGTATTTGTGTACAGATATACACAAAACATGAATAAACCTCAAAAACATGTTGAGCAAAAGAGTCAGACAGAAAAGAGTACATACCAAATGAATTTATTTAAGATTCCAACAATACACAAAACTAGTGATAATAGAAAACCAGAACAGTGCTTGCTTCTGGCAAGTAGAGAGGAACGGAAAGGGATCACAAGGGAACTTTCTGAGGTGAGAGAATCATTCTACATCTTGACTGGCTACTGGCTATATATGGTTATGTGGCTTCCCAGGTGGCTCGGTGGTAAAGAACCCATCTGCCAATGTAAGAGATGCCAGAGATGCAAAGTTCAACCCCTGGGTGGGGAAGATCCCTTGCAGGAGGCAATGGCAACCCACTCCAGTATTCTTGCCTGGAAAATCCCATGGACAGAGGAATCTGGGGGACTACGGTCCATGAGGTCGCAAGAAATTAGATACAACTTAGCAACTAAACAGTACACTTGTACACTTTTGGTTATACACTTTTCAAAACTCATTGAATCCTACATTAAAATTCTGTGTTTTATGGTATGTAAAGTTTACTTCAAGAAACAAAAATTTCAAATAAATTGACAATCAAACTTTTAAATTTATAAGGAGAAGCAAAGCATACAAATAGTTGAGATACTGTTGAAGGAGAAAGAGAACAAGTTAGGAACACACTTTTTGCACCAAAATCGAGACATTATAAATCCATGGTAGTTTTAAAATTTAGTATTTGTACATGAATAAATAAATTGACCAATGGAAGAGAGGCCAAAAGCATATCCACACACAGATCGGAGCTTGATTTATGCCAGAGAT